>CM054114.1:66503344-68970624 GCA_028673005.1 Tanypteryx hageni
TTAAACCATGGTATAGCTCCACTGTGTGTCTACCTTTCTATCACTCACAATTTGGATTCCATTTTTGAATTTGTCATGAATTTTTTCTAGCCTTTTACCTCTTACTTTTTGCTTTTAGTTCTTTGTTGATATCTTATATTTATGAAAATGAGCTTCACGTCACGGCCGTACTAAATTTAGTACGGCATTTGGAGATTTTTACCATTTGCCATATCTTCTATGCCTGATAATTTAATGGTCAATATTTTTTTATGCAGTTCATGAAGGCGAAACCCGATGAGGTATGCTAGCCACATTTATCTACCAAATAGGAGAATTCCTATTTTGATCATGTATTGTTTTCAGATCTATATGTCTTCAATTTTTATATTTGATGAATAACATGGTCAGCTAGGTTAAATGCAATCACTATTTAAAAAGTCGAATGAAATTTATTGCTCAAAGTATTAACGTTTCTCTTGTAAGGATGTTTTCACCAACAACGCCATTCTACTCTCTTTCGCTATCACTGCTTGAACACCTTCACGAAAGAGTTTTGACGCGAATCTCATTTGCATTATGAGTAGTTTGTTACAGTAATTGAATTGGTTTGGTTCCATATCTGAATCTGATCCTAAGAGGAACCAGAGAAACATAATTTATGTCACGGCTTACGTAATTATTCAAACCATGACAACAGCGCCTGGACACGGGCAAGGCCTAACTCGAACTGATATTTTGAACTGTCCTCCTCAGCTGCTACAAAAATGTGAAATATTTGACAATATTTTTCCATTAATAGTATTCAAATAATCTTTCATCGTAGCCAATAGTTTTTGCATACTATAATGGCCTCACAAATGAATCTATTTCTAAAAGTATTCATTTGAAATAAAGTTATGATTATTAATGAGATTTCCGCCGGAAAATAGAAATGTTGAGATATAAAAAGGATATAACTCAGCGTATGGGTGTAACACAAGTAAATATGTACTCAGGTTTTACTGTACCTTTCTGCTGTCCAAGTTTTTCAGTAGACAAGGTCCATAACCTTTTTAAACAGAGTTGAAAAAACAGACACCTATGATTAATCAGTTAAAAAACGAAAGAAGATTCTAGTGCAGACATAGAAATAGTGTTAAAGTAGGAATAAACTTCTGAAATTATCACCTCCGAAAGATCTCATTCTTTTTAATCAACGATAAAAATTGCAGGTGTTTCTTCCTTCATGTTAAGATTGTTATGCTAATTGATGGGCACAGATTTCAATTCCGCTGATAAATTAATGTATGAGAATGTCTCTGCAAAAGACATTATCTAGATCAGTGCTACTCAGACTTTTTACTGTGGCGGACCGGCAAATTAATTTTTTAAGTTCCGCGGACCGGTAGAGAAAATAGTATATTTATAATAAATATTTAAAAAAATCAATTCTTCAAAGTGTTTTCAGAAATTTATCGTATAAATATATATTTAAGCATTAAAATTAAATAATTTTATTAGAAACAGTAATATGAAATTTTTGATTATTTATTTATTTTACACGTATGTTTTTCTAATTCAAAACATGAGTCTGCCTATCTTTTGCTAGCTTATCTAGTCGTGGTTCGATGGATGATAGTGCCACGCGTAACGGATGAAGTACATCCAAACTATTTCTATATTTGTTCTTATTTACACTCATGGCTGAAAAGCCAATTTCGCACAGGTATGTCGATGGAAACGGAAGAAGAGTTTTCAAAGAAATCTCAGCAAGTTCCGGGTATTCTGATTTCACTTTTATCCAAAAAGAAGTTAGTGAGTTTGTAGTCACAAAAATCGTCTTCAAACCTTCGTCAGCAGCCAACTCCAACACTTTATCCTCCATAAAAGCAGGTAATTCATCTTTTAGTTTGATAAATGGATTTCGGATCCATCCATTCCCTCTCCGTAGATCTTCGTCTGTTGGAAAAAAGAGTCAAAACGCTCTGCCAAATTCTTCAAGTGGTTCATGATGACGTTTCTTTACCAGCACCGGAGATTACTGTTCCTATATTGAGAAACATGTCATAGCAATCTCTTGAAACTCGACCAATCCATGCTTATAGCTTTCGTTTGTGTCCATCGATCTTGTCTGCCGTTGTGAAGCATGAAGACATCCTTCCCTGCATGGAGGTGTTAAGATCATTTATGATGGCAAATATGTCAGACAAATAAGCCAGCCTGGCTATCCAATCCACATCTCTGAATAACTGGCTCCAATCTGGTTTTCTGTCTTGAAAAAACAAGGCTATCTCGTTTCGTAATTCAAAAACTCTTGACAAAACTTTTCCTCTCGATAACCAACGCACTTCGGCATGCAAAAGGAGCTGTTTATGATCAGCTCAAATTTAATCACATAATGCAGAGAAGAGTCTCGAATTTAAAAAAATTTGCCTTTACATTGTTAACAATCTTCACGACTTCGTTGATCACACTATTCAGTTCTGGTGACAGTTTTTTCGCCGCAAGTGCTTCCCGGTGAAGAAAGCAATGTGTCGACTTGCAATCTGGAGCAAGCGCCTTAATCCGGGTAACAACTCCTGAATGTCGTCCTGCCATTGCGGCAGCCCCATCAGAACATATACCTACACAATATTTGAAGTCCAACCCACATTTGTTGACGATGTATTCGTGCAAAGTTTTGAAAATTTCAGAACTAGTTGTTTTTGTCGGAAGTGAAGCTGAAAAAAAGAATTCTTCCTTCAAATCACTATTAAATTCAAAGCGCACATACACCATTAAAATAGCTAAATTTGAAACATCTGTACACTCATCAAGTTGTAAAGAAAATTATTTTGCTTCCTTAATCCGTTTTATGAGCTGATCTTCCATATCTTGAGACAGAGCTTTAATTCTCCTAGCTATAGTGTCATTTGAAAGCGGCACCCGACTCACTTTCATTGCAACCTGCTCGCCCAGCATTTCCATGCAGACGTCGTCGATACAGCCTTTTATAAGCGTTTCACCAATTGTGTATGGACTTTTAGTTTTAGCAATTCGAAGCGCTACTTTATAAGAAGCTAGAATCGCACTAATATGTACGTGGGACACCTTGAAGATCTGTTTCTGACGGCATTTCAGATCGGCATACTTTCTTTCAAAGAACACTTTCTTTCTTTCTTTGAACTCATTTCTTTATGCTTTGAGTTTAAATGCCTTTTGAGTTTTGTAGGTTTCATTGCGTCGTTAGACAACATATCTCCACAAATAACACATTGCGGTTTGGGTATTCAGTCATCATCAAAAACTAAAAAACCGTATTTAATGTATGAGGAGCCATACTTCCGAGTAAAGTTAAGACGAATTCTTTTCGTTGACGAAAGCTCATTTTCGTTTCCATCGTCTTCATCTGATGCAGAATTACTTGCGCGATCAACAACCGTATGTCTCTGCTTAATAAAATTGTCCAACGTTCCTTGCTTCGCCATCTGTATATAAGGGATAAAAAGATTGTTATAAATTAACACTGTAAGTCAACACTTAATATCTGATAATAGAATGAAAACCGAACAAATTCAGTAGGAATGCTTTTATTGAAAAACGTATATATTACAGGCCAAAAGCTCTAAATTAAAGTAAAATATTTATATTAATAAAAAACCTTGTTTAATCAAAAAAATAGATATACATATATATATATATATATATATATATATATATATATATATATATATATATATATATATATAGTAGTTCCGAAAGCTTTACGTTTGTGATGTTTCTGTGTTTTTGTGTTATTTTACGTGTGTCGCTTCGACATCCCCGGGGCCTCGCCAACCTGAAGTCGTCTGATTGGTGAGTGCTCACTGGGTTTCCTCATCCCAACACCTTGTTGACATCCATATATTCATTTTACCTTTCCTTTTCCGTAAGTTGTTATATATATATATATATATATATATATATATATATATATATATATATATACATACACATGTATAATATATTCCTGAGAGAGAGTCAATATTAAATATGTTATTACTGTATATCTTAGTTACTGCGAGTTTAACTTTAATAACATACACCTTTTAAGTAACTTTGTATTGCTTCTAAAAAGTACCTTCAAATACTAAAAACCCAAAGTCGGTATTTTGTGCCTAATTCAATATCGGTATTAATTGCGAATTTTCAATATCTTTCGAAAAATAAATTGAAATTTTTTCAACGGCGTTGAACAAAATGCTATTAATGATCATGTAGTTTTTACTCAAATACTTCAGATCCATTTAAATCAGTCGGTTTGTTGGCGATTCTTTAAATCCGGCATTTGTAAACTTCATGTTATAAATTTATAATTCTTCCATAAGAAAGATACTTCACACACCACAGATTACCATACATTTAAAATTCATATTATCACGCAAAATATCGGTGATTTTACTTCCAGTTGTTACATGCTAAGATCCTCTAAGGGTTGCGATCTCTAATGAAACCACAGCTCAACACAGAAGGATCCGAAAAGCAACTGAGAAAAATATTCCTAATTTTCCTATTGGCCTTCTCATCGACCAATAACTACGCTCCAGTTTCTTCGCCAGCTGTTTACAAAGAATCATTTCGATGGATCACTCATTGTACCATGGAGAAAGATAAGAATAAAGTAAATCCTTGTGAGAGAGAGAAACTTTCGAGACTCTCACTATCGATTTGCTTCAAGAAAGACATAACAGATATCTGACTCCCTCAGCAAACCTTTTGAAGCGTCCTGACATTTGAGACAACATTCGGAGTGAATTTAAAATGTTTACAATTTGGATTGACCCAAAGGATGGCAATAGAACTACGTTTCCTCTTTTAGGCGCAGATGTTGGTATCATAAGCTTAATTGCATGTCTTAAAATTCTTGCGACACTATCTAATTTAAATCTGCTTTGAAAAGAGGTTTATCGAACGCGGAGGTCTCTTCAGGAAAAGAATAAAAAGCTTGCGTGTTGCGTTAAATTTATATAAAAGCGTTAGTTAATCCAGGTCCGGTTCTCACTCTCAAAAGTGTATCTCGAAGCGTTAACATTAGTATTTTACCTGAAAATCTTGCCGCGAACCGGCAGCCGATGGCTCGCGGACTGGCAACGGTCCACGGACCACCACTTGAGTAGCACTGATCTAGATAACTTTCTTTCCAGTTTTGAAGGTTACACATTTCTCGTACTATTGAGCGGACTTACTGTACAGACAGCTAATAAAATCACTTCGTCCTCCATCTCCATTCTCTCACCGTTGCATATAATTAAGCTCAGGATTTAACTACGGCTTAAATGATTAGTAAAAATGAAAACCACGGTTAAGTAAAGACAACACAATTGTACCGGAGTGAAGCAAGCACGTTTACTAGCCTTTACAATTATTATACATCCTTCAATGGTTCTCAAAGTTTAATTAGACTATTTAACTATTATGCTATCAGAGAATTGTTTGCAAATATGCATATTATCAAATTTTATAATGATACATAGGGATATTTTTATATTTACTGTGGAGATATCAATGCTCGTACCCTCTATACACTAGGACAAGGACGGGCAAACTTTTTACCCGGTATTAGGACTTGGAAGTGCTAAGGAGGCTGCATGAGCACTTCCGATAGCTTCGGTGGGCCGCATTAGGTTTCTCATCGGAAGTTATTTGAAAGACTACGAGAGACTGTATTAGTAAAAAAAGAAAGGAAATTTAAATAATGTAATTTATTGATCTATTTACTGCTACCTAGTGTAATTTATTACTCCGATAATTCTTTAATATTTCCATGGTAAAATAATTATAAATACTTTGGATATATCTCACGATGTTTGTAAATTATTTTTGCTCTAAGCAATTTTAATCCTAGGAAGTTTTTCTTGTCTTAAATAATTAAGTGCGAGAAATTTTAAGTTTTCTTTAATTAATAACCGAATAATTACAAAGTTCATCTCAAAGCAAAAGCCTCTCTTTTAACCTTCTAAGTGGATTTAAGACGTGATTGGTTTATTTGTTACTTAGACGAAACTGAAAAATAAATAAATAAATATTAATTTTAGATCGAAGGACGTTCCCCACGTCTTCCAAGATTCTTCATAACTCACCGAAGAGGACAGCACGTGTCACCTGGGAATTTTCCAAAGGGACGCTATGCACTCCGCGTATGTCCGAAAGCGATCAATTTCGCGTGCGGATAAACCGAAGGACGTACCAATTTGGGTCTCCCCCGGAGATTATTGTGCCTCACAAAGGAAGGGGAAAAATTCGATTATAGGATTCATTTGATAGACTAAAGGGGACATCTTTTGTCCGTTTCCTCCCTCGCGGAAGCTAAGGGAGCTTTTGCGCATGCACAGTCGAGCGGTGCCCTTTCTCATCCCTCTTTCCTTCTCCTTCCCCCCCTCCCCACACACACACCCACCGCCTCACCTTACGCCTTCCCCTCTCGCAATTGCCCATCGAACCTCCTATCTCCGGCCCCCATCCCTCTCAATGTATCTCATCCATCCTCTCGCCCCACCTTCTTTTCCTCTCCCACTCCATGTCTCCTCCAATCCCTTCCCCCGACTTCTCTTCCCCTCGCACACCCCACCCTCCTTCTACCTCGAATTCAGGCCCTCCTTCCCCTCTAATCCTTCACTAATGCTCCTTTTATGGCACGCGGCCTCCCTTATTCTAGACCCGCTCTGCGATCGAGAGAAAGTGGAAAAAAGAGGAAAAAATAAAGAGTAGGGTGCTGAGAGGATGTAAATTGAGAAGGGGATGGAAGGAGAGTTAGGGAGGAAAGGAGAGGGAGGAAGGGAAGGAGAATTAGGGAGGAAAGGAAGGGGAGGAAGGGAGGAAAGGAAGGGGAGGAAGGGAGGGAGAGGGAGGAAGGGAAGGAGAGGTAGGGAGGAAAGGAAGGGGAGGAAGGGATGGAGAGGGAGGAAGGGAAGGAGAGGGAGGAAGGGAAGGAGAGAGAGGAAGGGAAGGAGAGGAAGGAAGGGAAGGAGAGGAAGGAAGGGAAGGAGAGGTAGGGAAGAAAGGAGAGGGAGGAAGGGAAGGAGAGGGAAGGAGGAAAAGAGAGGGAGAATGGGAGAGAGGGAGAATGGGAGAGAGAGAGGGAGTGACTGGAATGCAGAATTGATTCCGGGAGAGGTCGACCCTCTTCCTCACCTCGCGGTTTACATTTACTTCACTCAGGCTTCATTCTTTCTTTCTTCCTATTTCTATTCTTATACTTCTTAACTACCTTTTCTCGTTTTATACTCACATTTTCTACTCTCATCTAATCTATATGCTTTCTTCTTCCTTATCCCTTCGCATTCTCTACTCATCCCTCTTTCGTTCAATTTATTACCACGTCTCAATTCTCTTCTTCTTTATTCGTCATATTCGTCTTATTTATATGTTACCTTGTCTTTCCTTCCTCGTCGGTCCTTTTCTCTCCATTCTCTTCCTTTTGGCAGTTTTTATTCTTCTCCCCCTCTACTGCCTTCTACTTTTCGTGTTTTCTTTTGCCCTTTCCCTTTTCGGTATCTCTTTTTCAGTCTTTCTTCGTTCACTAATTCTCCCATCCCCCTTCCACTTCTCTCCATTTCTTCTTCCCTCTCAACCTCACCCCTCTTTCCTTCTCTCCCCTGCTCCTTCCACTCCCTGCTCCCCTCCTCCCTTCTCCTCCCTTCTCCTCCCTCTTCTCCCTTTCATCTTCTCCCTACACTTCCCTTGAATGCGTCGCTATAATCCCACTGCCATATCCATTTCTTTGCCCACCAGTGATAAGAGGAATACATCCGATTCAGGAGGAGGTCACCCAGTAAAAAAAACTCCACTTTGCTGGAAGTTAACGGGACTGAGTTTGTCAGAATCTTCATATCGAGCATATTCAGTTCGATCCGGGCTCAATTAAAAGGGCGGCTCCTTTTTTACCCTCGTATTATAACTCCTAATCTGTATTTGTGCGCCTTTTTCCACGGTGTTGCGTTCTTTAGCGTCATTATTCGTCCATATACAGAATTGATGGAAGGAGCGCGTCCTTATCCTGTGAGTAATTCTGTCGGACGCAGTTTTTCTACTCATATGTAAGATTCGTAAATTTTCTTCATCAGTGCTTTCAATTATGTGGGAGGCTGAACAGCCGAGTCCTGGGATTTGAATTCATTATCATAAATATTTTCCATTAATAAGTTATACCATACTTGATGCATCAGGGCTGCAATGTCAGTTAGTTAGGATAGAGTCAGGTGACATAAGCGCTCGATAAAACATACAGATTTGGCTTTGTCTTTATTTGAATTTAATAAGCTTATGAACGGCACTTTCGCGGCCTTTTAGAACGAGTATGTCAAAAACGACCGCCGACAAAAAGCAGGAATTCCCAACCTTTTCAGTATGAAGAGCACCTTGTTACTTAATAGAATTTCAAGCGAGTTCTGCTATGCTTTTGTACAAACTAGGAATCATCATAAATAAAAACAAACCAATGCCAAAGTTATAACCAATGTTGTTTATACGTTTTGAAGGTAAATAAATTGATAAATTACATTCCTGAAGCCCGAGAGAATGATTTTGAGGATCTCAAAAGAGCACTGACAGGTTGTCCATGAGCTCAATCTCGCGAGCTCAAGGTTGGGAAACTCTGATCTAAACTCTCTACCTAGGTCGGCAATTAACAGTTTATCAACCATGTGGAATAATAAGAAAACGTTACACCACTACCTATTAAATAGGATAAACTTCTCCATTGTGATATAATATAGCTAATTGAATCTGTATTGCATTTTGATATGAAGATAGACAGTTGGCCTCCAGTTCAACGTAGTTTCCGTAAATTGATGGTTCCTTCATTCAAATACTATCGCCGTCTTTCATGCGAGGGTTAATCAAAAAGTAACGGCAATTTATTTTTTATTAAATCTAGAGAAGTAAAATGTACAAACTTTTAGTATTATGTTTCAACGTATTCTCCTTTCTTTTCCAAACACTTATTAAATCGGTCCACAAGCTTCTTAATGCCGTCTGAGAAGAACGTTATCGGTTGTTCCTGCAAGTGTGCATCGCTTCTTTGACTTCGTCATCATGTGAAAATCTACGTCCATGCAATGCTTCTTTCAGAGGACCAAAGAGGCGTCAATCACTTGGGGCGAGGTTCGGACTGTAGGTTGGGTGAGGAAGAATTTCAGATTTAAGCTCTTGAATTGTTTCCATGGTTGCAGCGGCTGAATGAGGTCGAGCATTGTCATGATGCAAAAGAAATCTTTTGACAGCAACCCTTTGCCTTCATTGCGAATAGGCGGTTTCAGTTTATTTTTAAGCATGGCACAATATGTTGCACGATTGACAGTCTGACCGCATATCTATTAATGTTCCAAAATAGGCCCGTTGACATCCCAAAACAACGTCAACATGACTTTGCTGGAAGAAGGCACACTTTTGAATTCCTTAGTTTTTGGGGATGATGTGTGTTTCCACTCCATACTTTGCTGCTTGCCTTCGGGCTCGTAATGGTGCACCCATGTTTCGTCTCCCGTCACAATTCGTTGCATCAACGTCTCTTTCTTCATGATACCGCTGAAAAAAATCTGTGCAAATCTCCATACGTTTCCGTTTGTGCTCATCTGTGAGCTATTCGGAGACACCTAGCACAAACTTTACGATATTTCAGATCATCGTGTATGATCGATTACGAATATTCATAGCTGATGTGTAACATTTCAGTTACAGCAGTAACAGTAATCCGTCTGTTCTCTCGTATGAGAGCATTAGCTCGATCAAGATTGTTATGTTGTTCTTGAAGTTGTTGGATGGCCTAAACCAGTGGTCTTCAACGTGGGCGATAGCGCCCACCAGTGGGCGTTTTAGAGTTTTTGGTTGGCATTAAAGAATTCACCAAATGCTATACTAATTTTTACACTAAAAATAAAATTCTATAAGAAAGTTTAATGATACGCACACATATCCTCAAATGAGACAATGTACAACCTACCTTTTAGTTCAGAATGGCGACATTGGAGTGCTGGTAGCGTCACTCTACTATGCTATCTAGCAGTCAGTTGGCAGACAGAATTTAGCAGGAGCGCTATTATTAGGCCATTGCCTTCTTTACCTTTCCGAATGAGGGCAATACAGTCGCAGCTCCTCGTGCATTAATGTTACTGCGCAAACGTTAATTGTGATAATTTGGTTATGTGTTCTATCGAAGTTTTATTTTCAATGATGTGATACAGGATTGTACTTTGTGGACGCTTTATACTTGTTGTCTTGCATTATTTGTGTGTATTCGTACCGACGTAATGTTTGTTGATTTCGTGTTTGGCAGAACAAGAAAATACCCTCTCTGTATCCACGCTTGTGGAAGAAAATATCGTTGCTCTTGTTAGTTTTCCCAACCTCATATCTAGTCGAGAAGGGATTCAGTGCAATCAACAATCTCCTGTCCAAAAAAAGAAATTACAAGTAACAGAAAGAGGAGATCTTCGAATGACCCTTACAGACTTCAAGCCTGATATTGATTCTCTGGTTTGTAGGGACCAAGCACAAAGTTCGCATTCAAATGTCTGTCTAATGTTTATTTTAATATTTGTTTGTGATTAATAAACATTTATTTATGTTTTTAAAAATTTGTTTTATCAAAAATGTTATTGTTAAGTTGATACGGAAAGCGGGTGGTGAACTTATTTCAAATGGCAAAATATAGTGAAAGTGGGCGGCGAATCAAAAAAGGTTGAAGACCACTGGTCTAAACGGTCTTCGTCAACCAAACTTGTTCTACCACTTTTGAACCTTTCCACCCATTTGTACACTTTTTTTGACTTATACACTGTTCACCATAATGTGCTAACATTCTTCTGTAAATCTCAGAGGGTTTGACCCTTTCTGACTACAAAAATCTTATGACAGCACGTTGTTCACCAACGGTGCAATCGGAAAGTGGAGCTAACTTTTTTACCCATCGACTGTATGAGACACAATGAACACCGACAATCGAGGAAACGTTTATAATTGTTTTACTACATAGTATGCATGATGATCTTGAGAGCGCGTTCTGATATTGTATATTATTCTTACACGAAAATTGCCTTTACTTTTTGATTCCCCACGTACTATCTATAATACAATGTATCTTTCTCTATAACTAACATTACTTTCGATATTTTCCTTCGAAACTCTCTTTCTTCATAATTTTATTACTATTTCCTCTTTCTGTCGTTTATCGCATTTAATTAAAATCTCCATGTCTAACACGTCTTTATTTGTTTTCTTACCCATATCTTTTATATACATATTCTAAACCATATGTATCTACATTCTGAGAGATTTTAATTTATTCAAATTCCATTTTCACGTTACAAAAGTGTCAGGTCTGCGCATCCAACTCTCGGTGTCAAACTTTTTAAATTCTCTCTCAGCGGTCTTTTAACAGGTCACCTGCCATTAACTTTTAAACAAACGATAAGAATTCTTTTGCAATTCCAATTCCATGTTTTTGTTCCTCTAATACTTTTTCCGTAACGTGTTGGAATTTTTCTTATGTCTCTGAAAATTTCAATCCTTCAGTTAGTTGTTTCGTGACCTTCTTACTCTCCTAGTATCTCATGTCTTTTGTTTCTTTTAAATTCCCATTTCCGACTCCATCGCTTTTACATTTGATTTATACGCTGTGTATTACAGTTTTCCTTGGTTTTAAACTTATTTTTTCTCCCCTACAACACCAAAGAATCGGATGGAACTATCTACATTTCTGACCTTTATTTTCACCAAGCCGCTTTGAGTTGTAACAATGTAACTTTTGCCTGTTTGCAAAAAAGTTATTCTTACATCTGAGATGTTTGTAGGACTCGATATTTCTATCAAAATTTGAATGCAACAGATTAAATGTTTTTCGTTCTGCCCGCATCGCCTTTTTCTAAAGAGAGGATTTGAATAAAATGGAGACAGTTTGGAATTCAATCCGATATTCCCCTTTTGAGTTCTCTCCGACAGGAAGAAGCTTAGTCTCGAACTTCTCTCGCCTACAGGATGCTCTTAATTTATTTTCGCATTTAAAAATTGCACGTAGACCAGTAACGGAGTGATATATTAGTCCGAGATCCAGTAAATTTTAGCCATCTACCGCAAGTTATCGTGACACCTGTGATTTTTTTCGGGACAAAAACATTCATCAGCCCATTTTCCCGCTGAGGTTTGCTCCGTACGTTCCCACTTTGCAGACCCGGAAGCACTTCAGATTCGCTAAATGAGCCCTTTGCACGGAGAATTGCTCCGTGGCGTAATTAGGACTCAAGACGTCCCTCATTCCCGTCACTCCTAGCCTGCGAGATGAACTGCGACGACTTGATTTGTCGCTAAACAGCTTCGGCACCAACAGCGATTGACTCAGAGAATCAATCGTTTTCGAAGGGGCGGAATTGTTATTGAATTCACGGGTGGCTGAGCATTTAGGGAGGCCGCGTGTGCGTGCGTGTGTGCTCGTGTGTGTGTGAACGGATGGTGTGGGGAAGAGGAGAAGGGGAGGGGATATTTCCCGGCAGAGTTGGAAGGGGTGCGATCCAGGAGGGAGGGGGAGAGTTGCGGCACGTGGGAATAAGGATGGGCGAGGGAGGGGGAGGAGGAGAGGGATGAGGAGGGAGAGATGGAGGGGGAAGGGAAATTAGGAGAAGAAAAGCGACTGAGCGGGTACGGTTTTGTGGAATAGAATTCGAAGCATTCAAAGAGCTACATCTATTGATGCAGCCGAACTCGAAGCAGTATTCGGCAGTGATTTTTATTCGTCTGGGGCGTTAATTAAGGGTGAATGTTATATGGACCTAATAAATCGTAATAAGTATTTATAGCACAATTTCTCTTTATTTTGGGGTGACAATAACGGATCGAGATGAAGGGTTTGATGCCTAAGATAGAAATCCCGTAATATTATACCAGCGTTCCTCTATTTCCCTCTATTTTCGAAATCCTCTTACTTGTACATATTTTCTTTACTAATTTTTCATTCACAATCGTTTTTTCGTGGAAGTAAACGTTTTTCTAAAATCATAAATTAAACAGCAGCGAAGTCTGTAGAATACGTTAATGTTCTAATTTTTAGCTTCAGATAAGAGATACAGCAAATAAAATGGATTTTATGTTTTCAAAGCTATTAATATTCTTAAAATCTATTACACGCTGCACAGCGAAGTTGTCGCAGTCATTTTTTTGCGCTTTGTGATCATGAGGAATATAACAAATTAGAGGGTGGCACACCGTCTCATCTGATTCCAAATTGAATACGATGTGGTACTCGATGCACTTTTTTGTATTTGAAAAATTTACAGGTCAATGTTACGTACGCATACTCAGTGTTTTAACAAGTTAAAATACTTGAAATAATTTTTAAGTCCTCTTTAAGTGATCCGTATAACTTTGTTTTATCCCGAATTTGCAAAGATTTTTTCTATATTTTTTATCGAATGGCTTTGATTTTTCCTATATTTTGAACGGTGCCGCATTTCCAAAATAAGTTTCAATCTTTAAAAAAAATATTCTGCTAAAGCTACTGGCGTAAATAGTAAATAATATGATTACTGTTGTAAGAACTGTGCAATGAATTGGTTTAATTCCATGTTATATAACTCACTTAATCCGTCGCTTCTCAAAAGCTGCTCAGTCTCAGATGTCTTTTATAAAAATAAATGTGCCTTTTTCACACGAATGTCAGTTGGTAATTCTGTTTCTTTTTTCTTTTTCTTAACGTTTCTCCCATCCTTCCGCTTTAAATACAGATTGTATTAATTTTTAATCCTCGTCTCCATATTCTTCTTTCTTCCGGAAGTCATTCTTCTTTCTCTTACAATCTATCAAAGGCTCTCGGGGTCTTCTTTTTACATTCCTGTTTTTTCTTACCATCTGCCTACTTCATTCCTCTCTCTTTCTTTTCTTTACTTCTCTTTATCTTTCTATTTACATTTGTTTATCCTTCCTATCTCTCTTCTTAGGCCACTACATACCCCTCCTCTTTTTCCGTTCTCTTTCTGTTCCGTCTCTCTTTCTCTCTTACTTCATCCTTCGTATATGTCTCTCTGCATTCAAAATTTATCCCATCCCTAGCCTCTTTTTCATTCTCCATCTCCACTCTTTCTCTCTCCTTTCCATCCAAAATCTCTCTATCCATCCTTCTCCTCTCTTCGTCTGTCCAACCCTACCCGCACTCGCAGCTGCTGTTCTTACCGATTTAGAGTTCTGCACACACACTCTCTCTTCAGCGCTCTTGAATGAGAACTGATGAATAAGCGTTGGAGTGGGGTTAGTGGAGGTGGAGGGAGGGAAGGATGGGACGGAGGAGTGGGAGAGAGGGAAGCGCGGTCGGTGGGTACAGGGCGGAGATGTGGAGGGAAGGGGGAAGGGCGGGGAGCGGAGGAGGGAGACGAGGTCCCGGCTTAAGGGGGAGGGGCGGATGGCCGTATTACGTATGGAAGGGACGCCGGTGGAAAAAGGATGCGCCCGAAACAGGGGCTGTGCAGAATGGCTCTTCGTTACGGCAAATAGGGTGCGAACAATGGGAGGAGTGGCGGGGGAGTGGGGCGAGGAAGGACAGGGTAGGGGGATGAGAGAGGGGAAGAGGAGGTGGAGGGAAAGAGTGGAAGGGTTAGGGGAGGGGGAAAGGATGAAGGGAGGATGTGGCAGAGAGAGAGATAGAGGGTGGGTAGCGGAGAAAGAGGCGCCGGTGACTGTGAGCTAAAGTGAGATGTGGACAACAGAGCGATCCTTGCATTAATACATAGCAGCCGCCTCTTGTGCACAACAGAATCATATGCGTTATTTGGGATTCATAATCTCACCATAATACGTTTTGCGTTAGGTATTGGATCGACTTCTTTCGACGATATTGATGATGAAAGGGAGGTATGCGTAATGTATCGCGAGTGGTGTTACTTAAATATTCTCTTAAAACAATTTTCATAGCCAACTAACAGTGAATTAACTCATTAACATTAAATTTCGCATCTTTAATATTATTTTTAAACATCCATCCGTACGTATTCACCTGCAAATGTTCTTTCTTTGATTTAATTAATCAATAACAATGAGGAAAAGAATGATATCTGAATATTATTTCGTAAAAAATTGTCTACCTACATAGGTCGGTATCAGGATGCCATGAAAAGGCTATGCGCTGAATTAATTCACATTCATTTTATATTAACAAAAAATTATTTAGATATTTCGATTTCAGCGCTTTCTTTTGACTATAGCAGTTAGAACAATAGCTACTTGTTATCCTAAAATCACATTAACCTCCATGTTTTCAAGTGTGCTTTCTGAAAGCGGTTCTCGATAGACATTTTTTTCTTTTAAAGTTACCAGAAAGGCGTGGAAAGTAATTTATTAATACACCTCTCTCTCTTAGGTTTGGTGATTGCTTTCTACCACAAACAATTACTTATATATATGTATTACAACGTGGCAAAACATCCGAGCGTAATTTCATTTCATTATTTATATATAAAGGAAAATTCTAGTTGGATAGTGGCTTCCTCTTTCCTTATATCTAAAAATTAACGAAGGCATAAAACGGTTCTTACACCAATCGTTCCTTAAACTAACGGCTATTATGATTGTGATATCGGCTTTTCTCCAATGTCTAGGTGCGTCCATGTTCGCCAAATAAATACAATAGACTTGATGTCGGGCTTTTTCTGAACATTTTTAAATAGAATAACATTTTATCAATTTTAAAGTTACTGAGGCACTAATTCGGAATTTTGACTCTAGAAGTTATTAGAATGGAGTTTATTTTCATTGCTGATAGAATAAATATTCGATGTTAATAAGTCGAAAAATCTTTTTGTAATTCGAAAAATAAAGGTTTTTAATATTTCTGAAGATGTGAAATTTAATTGCCTTTACTATCTCGTGCATTGTTCTCACATATTGACTCTAAACTGAGTGTTCATTCATTCATATAATCTTTTGAGGATATTCTAAGGCAGGGGTGGGCAAACCATGGTCCGCGAGGGCATTTCATGTGGCCCACCATGCCATTATGAAAGCGGACCGTAATATAAAATGCAGATAATTTCATATTTGCAGCTTAAAATTATGGTCGGAAAACAGGGGCGCTTCGAGGGAGAATATCGGCTCGGGGGTTTTTATCCGAATCGGCCCTTATATGATATTTTCATTTAAATATTTATATAAACAAAAAAAATCAAAACATTATTCACGTAGGAATTATCATTATTTCATCGTTTTTCCATGTCGCGGCGTAAATATTTCAACAATTTTTTTATACATTTAAAATTTTGCCACCATTAACGTAAATGTGAACGGCCCATCGGGGCCTGCCCGAATGCCCTGTAGGTTGATCCGCCCCTGCCGGAAAACCTTTACAGTGGTGTTATGGGGATAACATATTATTTATTATCGATTTTCACTAACAGGATCCATTACATTATCTCAAATCTCTTTCGATGTGAACCCTAACGTGGCCCGCCGAAGCATTTTCATCTGTTTCTGCGGTCCTCCTAAGAAGCTAAAACTGTTAATGCGGTCCGCCAACGTAAAAAGTTTGCCCACCCCTGTTCTAAGATATATCCGTGTTCAGAAAACCTATGTCATTTGACATAAACTTTATTTATTCTTTAATATATAGTTTCATTCCGTTTTCATATTTTCGAATTCATAAAAAAACATTAAATGGAGGAAAGAAAGTGAGAACTATTTTTTCGTGGATACTCGCTGATTTCTACAGAAAAGTGGGGCGGGCGCTTTGTCTACCACTTCCTATGTCATAGTGACAACATATAAACTAATAATGCATTAACCTTAAAATTGAGTTACGATTCGTGATTTCGGACAGCAATGAAAATTACTTTTTGTGACTATTGTAATATAAGGTGGGATTTTTGGCGCAGTGAACGGGCATGTTTAAAAAATATTGTAACTTTCTTTTTTCTTCTCATGAAATTAAGGCAGAAGTTGATTTCAATGGAAGAACAATAGATAGAGAAGGAAATAGAGTTAGTTAAGGAAAGAAAAGGTGGAAGGATGAGGTGAAAGAATTTGTATGATTATATTTTCTGAAGCAGGAACAAAATAAAAAATAATTGAATTCAAATTCGCATATATTAAGGTTTTATGGTCTGTTACAAAAATATTTAAATAGGATTGAATTGACATGCTTACTCAGAAGTTGGACGTGTGCACGTCAAACGGAATGAAAACTTTTCTTCTTTATGAGACCGATTGTACGATTTCCGCGAAAGACAAAACTGTGGAGCTTAAAAAACGCCCATTTTTACACCATAGGGAATAGTAAATTTAATTGCCATGCCTACCCAACGTATTGTCAAATTTGAGGTCACCGACTGCACTGATTCTGTTATAACTTGAACATACATTTGAGTGCTAAAAATGTTGGCTTTATGTAAAAGGAAATAAAAAGATGGCGATCTTTCAGGAAACATTTTTTAAAAATTTTACTTCAAATTCTACAAATGTTACCCGCTGAATTGTTTTAAATACTTTTCATTGAATTTCAACTACTGTTTCTTCTACAGCAAGAATATTTTTAAAAGGCTGTTCCGAGCGTTTTTGTTTTGTGGAACGATTCGATTTCGGTTCAAATTCTACCACATAGGAGGTGTTTCTAAAACTAGAACCGGAAGTTGTCTCATATATTCTTGTATAAAACGTTGATGGGCGTCGAAAAGTAAAATTCCTACTAAAAAAACCGATCAGTTCCTATTTTAAATTCGCATAGGTTACGCCTTCTTTTGGAGAACTCGGTTCGTTCTAGTTTTTCGTTATTTATTTCATTTTTCCAAGTGTTATTCAACTCTTTTATCAACTCAACCACTCAGAATGACTCAACCAAGCGAGGCAGGAAGCCAGTTAACTCTTCTCAGTTTAGTCTGGACGATCACGTTAACAGCTTAATTGCTAAATGGAATCATTCAAGAGTATTTTATCTTCGAAATAGATGTAACCGTGTTTCCCCCCAAAAGTTTACTTGTGAGCGTCATTTCAGTATCTTTCAGCCACCATTATCTATACGGACGCTTAAGCTATCAGATAACGCTACAATATATTCTATCATCCTGAACGCACCATTATCTTCATTCATGTTTTTACAGTTAAATTTACGATTAGTCAAATTTTTGCCATTGAACTGGATGACTTGATTTTATGGATCTCCCACGAGTTAAATTACTGTGTTTTCGAACAGTTTCTTCTTTGAGAAACAGCTATCAAGCTCACGTTATGGTTGAAATCAAATTGAAATTATATTTCTCCAATAATCAATAAAAGGTTTGGGTAACCAGATGCGTATATCGGCTAAAAACCAGCCGTCATCAGTGGTGATTCACCGATAATAAATTCTAAATTTTAGAATCTATCGTCGATAAATCACTACCGATGACGGCTACTTTGTGCACCAGGTGCGCATCTGGTTTTTCCAACATTTTAAAGGTCATTGGAGAGGAAAAGAATTTTATTCTGAGTTTTCTTAATATATTTGTGAAAGGAAATTATTGTACTGAAATCAATCTGTTGATCTTCCTTCTTCTCACGATGTTTATATAGTAATTAAATGTGTTATCCATTTCCTTCTGGCATTGCTCAAGTATACTAATTCTTTCGTTATCGTACTTGTTTTGTTCACACGGTTGCAATAATTTATTTTAAATATTTTATACTGCCATAAACCTTTTGCCAATAAGTATTGAAGTCAATGAATCTCACATCAATTTTCTTATTAACTCTTTACTATTTATCTACTCCTTTGCCGAGGTCAAATTATCTGTCGACACATACAATTGCTGTTTGTTCCGTTTCTTCCTATAAGTGGAGTTAAGTTAACCAATTAAGCTGAAATGAGCAGTCGTCACAAACCAGGATATTTTTAACCTCGTACGTTATTCGCAACTAGGTGACGAAAGCGGGGTTACATGCTCTATGTCTCTAATATTCCTATTAATATCTTCAAGATTTTATATCAAATTTAAGCCATTTTGCATTTATTTCGAAAGCTTTTGTCTGTCTTCAGTGACTCACACAGGGTTTTTTCAAGTATGGATTCCAACTCTAAAACAATTGAGAAAAGTGTACTGTGTATCACAAATAGGGGCGTTTCGTACGATGGGGTATTTGAAACTAAACGATATAATTTGAACAAAAGCACACCATCAAAACAGCTAAACACCATGGCCCGATTATGTCTCTATGTTTACAAAAAATTTCTTGCCCCCCTCTTCCCACTCTCCAAGCTGGTGCATTAAGAAACGTATTTACGTAGTTTTCGTATAATTATTAAATACCGCAAAACGATATATTAAAAGTGATGCCAGGGAAATATTACATTTTTATTAACAGATTTATTTTTTAATCAATATTAATCAATCAAACAATCTAAAATTATTTAAAATATACCTCACTTAAGTATTCAACGTTTACATTCTCTTCTTCATCGCAGATAATCCGTTTTCTTCCGCTCACAAAATGCTGCATGCACAGGTAAGAAAATTAAACGTCTTTTCTTAATGATAGCAGGTCTTATTTACTTCAGTTACAACGGAGATTGTTTTCGTTGACAACAATTCGGTATCCATGCTGGAATTTTTCTAGTTCAATCCGAATTACGACGTTCCTGTTTGATTTTTACTTTCTCCATATACGTAGTATGATAGTGTTTTCATGAAAAAAATCGAACTCGAGATTTCAACGGTAATACAGGTTTTAAGGTTCCCTGAACACGTTCTGACTAGTTTCGCGATGATGTCTGTGTGTCTGTCTGTCGGTCTGTATGTGATAGATTTTTGTGGGCGCTCTAACTCAACTCAACTATATTTAACATTTTTATAAAAGTTAAAAGATCTGATTAGTTTATGGTAAAAATCGGTCGACCGGAAGTGGGTGTTTACTCTTGTCACATCCGTTATTTTGAAATATTTGCTTTAACATTTGATAAATGTAAAAATGTATTGGAATAAAAGTTGTTGAAAATTTTATTTTCTACAATCTTTGTTTGATACATTTTTCCGTATAATGCATTGTTTAAGAGATATCATATATTTTTAGCTGTCACCACCACGCCACCTACCGAAGACTATTGTTAACAATTGACGCTTAGTTACGTCTTAGTAACGCTCCTTTTTCTTTTCTTAATTGTCAATCGGAAGTAAATATTGACAACGATCCCAGAGCTAACAACATGTAATTTGCCATATAAATATGGAGAAAGTCATGTGTTGCCCACATCAGTTACTCCTATGAGCAAAATGTATTTGGAAAGAAATAGTTTTTTTTGCTAGTATCTAAAAATTTTATCTGAAGACTTTTTCGATATGAATAACATTTTACGAGATACGGGGAAAAGTTTGTTTTTTGTTTGTTGTAAAGTGGTACTCGTGATTAAGTTACGCAGGCCATATGTGTCATTTTCTTATCGCATTGGCCCAGAAGTCCTAAATATCAATTTTCATGAAAATCCACTCCGTAGAAGCCAAGAACGAACATACGTACGGACGGACGGACAGAACGAAGCTAATAGGCGCTTACGTTGGAGACAAAAATAATCAAATCGACTGAGTAAATGTTGAATAAATAATATACCAATGGTTCAGCAGTATAATATTTACTTATTATATACCGTATTTACTCGTGTAATTGCTTCACTTTTTCGCCCGATTATGTAAAATAAAAATAACCTTTTATTTCCTCCTCATAGTTCAGGAGTAGAAATTACGCGATGGAGGCAAATGCACGAGTAAATACGGTATTCTTAAAACTACATACATAGTTGGCTGCATTCCAACTCAGTCCCGGAATGTCGTTATTCGAAAAGGTCGCATACTAGCTCAGTCCCGCGGTTGTTTATAGATGACAGCGTCAAAAACATGGTAGGTTTTTCGACCAATGCAAACCTGGAACTTTTTGTAATAATGGATCCGATTTTCGTTGATGGCACATTTAAAAATGTTGTGAAAATGGGAAGTAAAATTTTGTTTCGCGGTGGGGCTGAGTTAGTACTCGTATGTGCTTCCGACCCTGGACTGAGTAAGTATGTTTTTTTGACCACCTGACTGAATTAGTGTGCACCGACATAGTTATATATTTATTATATGATTTCGACTTACTTTATCACCTTCTTTGTGCGCCTCTGTTATTGTCATTGAATCATTAAAGTAAAAATGTACATTTTTACCTCATATTAGTGTAACAGTTGTCTTCAATATTCACTTGAACAGGAATGATAATATTCAAGAGAAGCACTCAAGGAAATGTTTTTAATTGGGATAATGCCGATTATGTACTTGGTTCCTTATAAGTTTCATTTTCCTATGAGTTGACTCATTCTTTGACAAATTGGTCACGTGATTAAATGAGGCGTTTCTGTGATCTTGTCTCTCAGTATTGTTTTTCTTTCGCATTTCCTCGAAAAGCTTCTCGATCTCTAAATAGAAGTCCACAAGGGTCCGCCATTGACTCGGGTTGGAGATATTTACTTACTCGATTTCCCGCTAGGTGGAGGTGGTGAAGGCGCGGAAATTGCGGTCGGGATTGAAGGGAGCATCGAAGTATGAAAGAGAGAAAAGGACAAGGAAGAGATGGTTAAACTAGAAAGGGGGGTAGAAGGAAATAAAAAGAGAATATTTTAGGGAAGGAAAATCCGAGATAGGTAGAGGGAAGATAGGAAAATGAAAAGTTAAGGAGAAGCGGAAAGAGAAGAGATGGAGAAAGGGGATTGGGAGGAGAAAAGGAAGAGCAACTGGAAAAGGGTAAAGGCGAGGGAGAGAAACAAAGGTCGGATTAGATCGACTTGGATGCTTAGGCAGTTGTCCGAGATCATCCAAGGGTTGAGCCCTATAATTATACATCTTCAGGCAATAGAAAAACGGGATATGCTCTCTGACGAATGTTTTTATTTGAAGAAATTTTAGTGAAGATTTAGCGATCTAAGCTCTTGCTATGTGTCATATATAAACGGTAAAATGACTTATATAGCCACAATACGGTTGAATAATATGTGTGTATTTCAACTACTATGTAGTCGTTGGAATTGGTAATCTTAATATATTAGAATGAAAATTACTATCAGAATTGAGAATCGCTGCTGAAAACAGATATTCTTGTTTAAACATTTATGCGTTTTGGTCATTATTTTCATGGTCTGGGCTATAGTATGGTAAATGTATTTATAAAGGTTGAAGATGTCTATATCCTCAGCATGGGAAGCTTTTGTTCAGAAAACCTCAATACTAATTCATCGAGAGATATTTCTTTTAAGTTGCTATGGAATATGTTTTAGATATTAAAACTGAACGGTAAAAAAAAGAAAGTAGCAAACGTTGAACTACATTCAGAAAGCAGCCAGATGGCGTTTATTTCGCTTAAGACAGTATGCAGAAAGTATTTTATGAATCCTTTGGGAAAATTCTGTCACACAATCAAACATTATGTGACCACACCGTTTCCGTTATTTTAGGGAAATATTTTATTTCAATCTTACTTTTATTCCTCTAAATATTTTTTATTGTTTTATGTCATTTATACCCTCTTCAAATCGTTTCCGTTCTTTGAATGCTTTGACCAGTTCGAGTTAAAAATTAGGTACATCACCTATGCAGGGAGTAAGAGAGAGAGAATGAAATTGAAAATTAGACACTGGCAGCGCGTGATCTTCCGTATTGGAGAATCTGTTCAGGACATTTTTACCAAATCAACTGTGGCACGAGTCTTACATCAATCGTCCACCTAAAACCCAGTGTTCTAAATAGAAAATACTACGAAACGGAACGCTTGTTCTGCTAGCGGAACCGAAAGCAGTGGGCACGAAATTTTGCATACCGAAATAGCTGAAATCATAATAGTTGTTCTGTGCGTGTGTGTGCTCTGTTCGAACGGTTTCCAATGAGTGTTTATTGCTGACGATATTCCGCGCGCTCGTTGCGCTATTTCAGCTAGTATTGAATAATATATGGTTCATTTACGACCTAGATAACTTTCCGGAACGGTATTACTAAATGTCTGACGAGACGGAACGATATTACCGACGCATGTGATGAACCGGAATGAGGTTCCGGCGCGTTCCGAGCACTGCTAAAACCTAATACTACTGCACCTTCTCGCTTCATTTACATACTTGAGCGAATTAAATGACAGGACATGGCCTCAGTACTCTTCTTTTTTACATCCCTTATGACAAAAATAAGAATACAATTCGCAAGGCGAATTAAAAAAATCTGACATTCCGTCTAGTGGGTAACTAAGTGTTTTAACTTACCGGCAAATAGCGGCCCTTGACAGGTAGGGGACCGTTAAGCCGACCGGTCGGAACATTCCTGTACTTAGAAATTTGTATAATTTTGGTGAGATAAATCAAAATAGAGCGATTTTTATTTGAAATTTATTATGCAATATCCGACGATCCTAGTGTTGCGCCACACACTCAGTATCGTATTCGTGTGTTTAAACAAACTTGTCTTCATAATGGAATTTATGTAATAGAACAGAGACGGTTGAACTTAAAATCGTCATATTTTTGTTTTTAAAAATGTAGATCTCTTCGTTTACATGCTACCTACTGTATTGCAGTTGAAACTCGAAAATAGATGGATGGAGAACACCATAACCGAATATAATCCCTCTGTGAAGATTTACTTGTCATTGATTCCATTATTATTCATGTTCTTATCCCAATGAGAATTTTGTTGTAAATTAATAAGCATGGCGTCGAATTTACATTAAAATTTGAATTTGGTTTAGTAAACCATTTATTGAAAAACAATCGATGTCTTATTTTAGAGAAGCACTGTTCCAATTACAAAAATTACGAATTACTTTATTGAATGCATTGAAGGGTATCTGTGCAAGATCACCAATAAATACTCAATTTTCGGTAAAAATATATTAATATACATTCCCGGAAATAATCGTATACACTAGAATAAGACACCAGTAGGTAAATTACTGGCCGATGATTTAGCGGTTTTTTCTATGTTGAAATGACAAATTTCTGTCGTTTTCGATAGAAATAAGACGTGGACTGGTGGAGACCTCTGTCGCGTCCCTGTGGAGGACACCGGTAACTAAAATTTGAATTATATCTCCCATAATAGGGAAATGCATAAAAAAGTTTTGCTCTAGTAAAGGCAATATAATTAAAAACAATTCTGCTCCATCTATAACAATAATAATGGCCAACAACCGCTGAACATGTCAACTGTAGCGTTGTTTGCAGTCGTTGCCCGCCGATAATTTTATTTTCCACGGTTATTGGTCATTACCGCAATCTATTGTCTTTGTGGCTCGTGCGGCGGTTTTTGCAGAGATAAGCTGAAAGCGCGTCGGTGGCCATCGAAATGAACGATTTAATGAATTAACCTGACAGAAAATTTCGCAATGCTCGCAATTGTTCAAAGTGACTTTTTCATCGAATGAGTCCACGCAGAAGTTATCGAATAATTATGAGATTTTAACGCAAACTGAATGATATTCAAGGACGGCTATTGTGTTTCACTTTATCCGCTGCATTCAAATCCTGGATTATGCCGAAATGCCTTACTTTTGTGACATTAAACAACCGAAGGTGAGTAATTTTGTATTGTCATACGTTGCGTGAGGGTAAAATGATATTTTTAGAAATATATAATCCATTTAAAGATATCAGTGTGTAATAATTTTCCTCGCGAATTATCCAGTCCGAGGAAACACTCGAGATTCATCGAGCTCGTCTTATGATTAAAAACAAATTCCAGAATAAGTACTTTGGGTATAAAAAATTGAAAAATTAAGCACTTGTCTCGGGTATCTTTAATATCCATAAAAAGGTTTAAAAACATGCGCATTTTGCCTACAAAGCAGCCGTCTTCAGAGGCGAATTCCCAGTTTTTGATAAAGTGCTTATCTGAAATGAGGATACAGGATAATAATCTGCAGCCTAAGACATTTATCGGCATTCGATTGAATATGAAATAATGTTGTCGTAAATAGATATTGCTTATCAATCTAAAAAAACCTTAAATGTTGGTACGAATAAACAAGTAAGGAAAGAACTGATGAATCGGACATTACGAGCGGGTTTTTCACAAAATAAAAATTACATCCCTTTGGCAGCCTCTGGAATCTCCAAATTTCACCAGCGGGAAGAACTTATAATCATAAACAGTCCCTCAAAATTTGGTTGATTTAACTTAAACGGTGCAGAAGTAGTTCACCGGACACGCAGGTGTGACGGACGGACTGACGGACAATACGATTGCATTAGCGGACTAAAAAAACTGCGAAAAACAGTCAAGAATGTATGCTATTGGTTTTACATAATGAAGAGTTTCTAATTACTATGGTGCATTTATATAAAAAACCTATAAGCTTCGTTACGCAGGAGCGATCTATTGTGAAAATAATTTCACGAGAGATAAAAATAGTTATTATAGCGCTATTTTTGCTAAAGCAGCATGGAATTGGGTTGCATAACTGGAGGAAATAAATAGCGTTGCAAACTTCCTCAATGTCAATCACAGTAATTATTATATATACTTACGCTATTTCTTGCTTGCACATTTACATCAGTTTTAGTAAAGATTGTTTATGCAGACGAAAGTGTTACGCTTGCAGGTCCTCCCGTTTATAAAAGTTTTATGGTACGGTAATCGAGTAACAGTAACATAGTTCAAGTAACTCAGTATTCATCAGCCTTATCAGTGTATTTATTATTCACATCGCATCTTGATCGTAATACATGATTGCGGCTGTTATGTCTCAGTTCTGCTCGTTAATGATTCTAGCTGAAACGAATTGTTCTTTTTTAATGTGTCTATATTCGATATGTGAAGAAATAGCTATATCCTGCCATGCATCACACCCAAGTTAGGGAGTTTCCACCTGCTACAAAGTGCTGATTGAGAACCAGCAAAAATAGCCAATCTTTGAGAAAGTAGTTCGAAATTTTAATTTTTTTATGTCTCAAATGACATCGGAAGTAATTTTCAACAGGTTTTTGCTCCGGTCAGTGGAGTTGATAGATGGCAAACAACACGCATTGCGGCGGCACCGCTAGGAGTCCATAAGCCGTAAAATCATTGCTAATATCGTGAAAAAATGAGTAGGCTAATGCCGGCACCGGGTTTCCCTCATCTCTTGTGAGTGTGTCAGGTGTGTAAGGAGCTATGCCTATATTAATCCAAGAGGTTTATTAGCCAAAAATACACACAAACAAACAAACAATCGTAAAAAAATAATTTGTAGATTTGCGTTTGAACCCGCCAGATAATTGCTCTTTCCCACTACCTATGAACCAACTAACAAATTAATTGTTAATAGACCTCGTATATTTGTATATACGAAACAAAAATCTAATTTATACATAAAGGAGTGAAATCTGTTTAATTATGACCAATTTAAGCATCACGGATTTGACTGCAAGTGTGTCTTTTCTCCCTCTGATGTCAACTAAAACAAATTTAAAAGATTTTTATCTGTATTTTAAGAAGTCACATGTGAACTGACTGAAAATTAACCTTTTTTTTACGTATATATTAAACTGATTTATTTACTTCTCCTTTTGTTTGTTGTTAAACTAATATTATACTTAATCGAAATGATAAAATAATCTATAATTATTAGAAAATTATTGCAAGTGTAAGTCCATGATGTGAGGGTAATCATTGCTGGAAGTATAAAAAATTATATACTATTCACTTATTTAGCATAATTTCTTTAAACATTTACCATTAATTAATAATTTAAGACGCACATTCCTATCCGTCATTTATGCCGGGTAATCACACTAGTAGAAAAACCTTACCCATTACTTCTACATTTGGACCATTACACCTTTTTAAACAGGGAATTATTTAAAATAAATAATAAATGCAGGCAGCTATTGTTTCTCTTCGTCACATAAATGAAAAATGTACCTTAGGGGAAAAACGCCCTATTCTTTCAATTTTTAGGATGCAAACAAATATGTGAAAGAAAATTCAATACCATTATTTATGTATTTAATATCTTTTCACAATCTAAAGATTGCCGTTTTTAACTCTTATTGTTTATTTTATTCTAAAAACCTACTAATTAAAAAATTATGCCGTGAGTACAAATACCTATGTTTTATTCTATTAGTAGCATGTGCGCTGTGGGTCGTTCAAATTCTCAATCTCGCCTCAATAAAGACGTCATTCAGTTAATTTAAATTAACATGCAGTAAATTAAACAAAACTCTCAAATGTGGTATCTAAATGCATCTTGTCATGTTCTTAAGATTATTTGCTTAGTTATGATATTATTGAATTTTAAATTTTCTTGGAGAGTACCCTGCATTGATATTGGAAAAGCAAGTTGGAAATTGATACTTCCAGTTGACATATAAAATGCTACAATGTTTACTATAAATTCAATTAAAACACAATTCAGCGGGAAACATCTCTGATATATATTTTGAATAATCAAGCAGGGAATGTCACGAAACTCATTCAGTGCTATTTAAAACCAAGTTAAATGAGTGATATGACATTACCTAACAAACATTAAAAGTATTATAGGATTTTGTTTGATTAAAAATCGCGATGCCTGGAGAATGGTGGGAGTAATTTCATATCGTATCGATGCAGGCCACCATATGCAAGGAAATTTTACATGCGCTGGTGAAATTAGTTTATTCATATCCCCATCGACGTGTGACCATCAGATTTACGCAATAGCATGAGGCTGTGCAGATAGCAGCGTTTCAGAGCACAAATATCTCGATGAGACACCCGGATTATTGAAAATTTTAATATTCGCATTCTTTGTGAGTAAATTTTATATCTTACTCGAAAACGCTACGACGTGAGAATATTCGACTTAGAACATTTCAATCTCTTGTCACACAAAGATATACTTGCAGCGAAGTTAATATTTTCGGCTTTGATTTTTTTCGATATGCGAGCTTGTTCATTGCGTCTTGACGTATGAATTCACTGCGTTAATTAGGAAGATTACCTTAAAAAGAATATTTGCGTGTTTCATGGGTCTCTTTTCGAATCTCGATACCCTTATAATGATAATACTTATTAGAATGCGATTGATAATCATAATATCAATGAAGTTGCCATTGGGGGAAGTGATATCTCTTTTGCCTGTTCCGTTGACAACAGTCTTAAGGGAAGAATTCGTCCATGTTTTGTTAATCAAATAAATGAATAATGAATTCAAGGTAGAATAAGTTGAAGCGCGAAAACGACCCAGAGATATTTAAGAAATCCTCATATTTCAACTATGAACCGCAATTCAGGAATAGGTTTAAAAAGGCATGGAATTATTTTCCGACTATGAAATATTATGGAAAATTATTATTGTAATATTTTGAAGAGATTGACATATTCGTATTGTTTCTATTAAAGTAATAAAATAAATATTGTTACTCAAGACATTCCCATTTTCTAAACTAATCCATTCTCTGTTTTCGAGAGAAGACGGAATATATTTTTCAACACAAACGCAATAATTGTAGATGCTATGATTCAATAAAAATCAATTCTAGAACTAGATATTTAGACAAAATTAACTTATGGTAATAATGACAAAGTCATACTAACCTTAAATATGTGTTTTTCTTAGCACACATTATGAATGTTATATCACTTTTTGTAATGTAATCATTGACCAGGTTATTTCTGTCTAATAAAACATGTAGTGTTCTTATTCTTTGTCATGCAGACCTGCCAAGTGCTAGTAAACCCTTCAGTACAGTATTCAAACGGTAGGTGGTTGATTTGGTAATTTTTGCATTAATTAGCATTTTACATTTGCATTCCCTGAACCAAGGTGTTTCCATTTATGGCATTCATTATCATTAAATGTTCGGAATAAATAATTAATGAAAACTTTCATATGTTATTTCTGCGGGTTTTCGGTGTATTTAGAACGTTCTTTCAAATGTGGGGGAGAATAAGCAGTGGCTATTTAGCTATTCCTAAATTTTACGACTCGCAAAATATATATCGTAATTATTTTTTACCCATTTTACGACTGTATCGATGATTCTATATAATATACTTCATTGTGCATAAATTAATTTTAAAACGTTAAAATCATTTGGGGAAAATCTCTTGGTACATTTTATACTATTTTGAAATGTTTCATTGAGTAGCTTTTTTCGCCGAATCAAAGGTTTATTTAATATATAATTTTGGCTATTAATGATATTAAACAAGAGAATTTAATATTCTTTTACAAAAATGCACAGCTGAGTTATTAGGATATTAACATATAACACTAACCCATTTAACCTTGTTATTCAATCGGGCCTTTATTTGAAATTACATAGTGAATATATTTTCAGGATTCTACTAATGCAGCGTAACGTTTTGCTAGTAAGTATATTAATTGTATTGCAAAAATATGCGAGAAACTAGCCTGTTAAAAATTTCTTTGCATGGTAAATATAAATTTGAATCATAGGTAGTATCATTTTATCCGATCTTTTTTTTAATAGGGTATTTACTCAATTTAAATCGAATTATCACATTTTTTCTACAAAAATCTTTAAAAATAACAGGCAAGCTAGTAGAAAGTTGACTTTATACTCAACCCACTCTATTAGAACTATTATTCTAAAGCGTTGAATAACAATACAGTGGGTGTGTATGTTTGGCTAATCAACCTCTTGGATTATTATAAGACAATGCAGTGAGGACTATTTATGTTTGACAGCACGCTTGCGATTAATTCCCTAACGCGATTTTGCTTATCTGGAAGTATTTGTCTACAGAAGCACTCTCCGCGAAATATACACTTTTTATTCCCTTCAGAACGTAAGGCGCGCACGATTTATTCGACATATCAAAGGAAGTCTTAGCATAGCGAACCTCTGACAAGCTTACTCTAAGTGATACAAAAGACGGAATCACTTACCACTCCTCGAAAATTATATGAATTAATGATTTATCTTTCGAAAGACCGAAACGGCAGTAGCAACAAAGTTTAAGCGTCGACTTTCAGTGTTTTGTTTCTTACGGTCACAAAGAAGTTTGCTCGCCATTGCATTCCAGTAGTCAGAAGAGCAAAAAGAAAATAATAAAATCTGTTTTCCTCACCTGAGTCTTTTCGCCTCGTCGATGAAAGGCCTCTTCTCCGATTCGCTGAGTAGCTTCCACTCGGCTCCCAAACGTTTAGAGATCTCCGAATTGTGCATCTTTGGGTTCTCCTGCGCCATCTTGCGTCTCTGACCTCTGGACCACACCATGAAGGCGTTCATGGGCCTCTTTATGTGGGCGCCTCCTTGGGGCCCGCCCCCTCCGATGGAGCTGTCAGGGCCTTTGCTGCCCATGGTCGGCAGCAGTTCACTCCGCCGCCCTCATCAGACGTCTTCTATAGTATGGAAAAGCGGAAAGCTTTTGGGAAAAGGGCAGTCGTCCTTTTTCCCCCTTGGTATCACCACGTGCTTCTCTCTCTTCTCACACCCTTTCCTTCTCTCTCTCTCCACACCTTCCCTCACTCTCTCGGACACCTTTGTCTCTCCTCTGTTTTGACGTCTCTCTTCATCCGTCTGTCGCCTATTTCTTCCCTTCTTCCGACACTCTGTACTCGCAGACTCCACGAATGTCGGAAACGGAATGCCGGTCACCGGGGGTACGTACGGTGGCAGAGGGAGCGCGGGAGGGGGAGGGGGTGGAGCGGAGGCGGCGGTTGCGTGGAGGGGGCGGATACCCTCGTGGTCTTTATGATCGCGCATTCAGGGGGGCGTGGAGAGCGTTCTTGCGCAGCTAGGGGGGGAGGCGGAAGGAGAAGGGAGGAATGGGGAGAGGTTAAGAGAGACGAAGTGGGGGGAAGGTGCAGGGGATGGTCGGCCCTGTGATTCTCACGTCTGCCGCCTCGAAGAAGGGGGAAAAGAGGGTGCAGGCGAAGGGTGGGGTGGGTAGTGAAGGAAGTGGAAAGAGGGAGGATTGGAGGGAATGGAAGAGTTGGAAGGGATAGTAGGGAGAAGGGAATTTTGGAGGGGAGGATGCGACCAGAGGGAATGGGGGAAATATAGGGGTGGGGAGAGAGAGAAAGGATCTTTGAAATCATACCCTTACCATACCCTTTCCCTCCTTTCTGATTGCATTTCTTCCCTTTTTCAGAGTGTTCCGGTTTTATCGAGGGAGATATAATATTTATTCGCACAATCTCCGCTTAGCTTAGCGACTTGAAATAATGGAATTTTGCTTTTGTCTTCCATTGTTTTTGGTGATTCAAAACGGTAGACGCTGCAAGTATTGTGATTCCATTTGTGGTGTATCGATTTTCAAGATATTGTTGGAATCACAAAAAAATCTGCTCCTCCAATGATTCAAGTATTGAACATTTCCTGCAAAACTAGCCTATTTCTTTTAAATGAAAATATCTAAAAAAATAAGGGATTATGTTTTCGTATATATTTCTGTCTATTTTTATTAAGAGGAGTGTTTAAAATTGAATGCAATTTTCCTTTATTTTTGAAGAATTACATAAATATAACTTTCCATTTTCTTAAATTTATGTAAAAGCGGTTATTGACATAAATGAGGAAGGAATATAAGTTTAATTGGCATTTGATATGAAGTTTGGATGATTCATTCCACCAAAAAACTGTTAAGTATTTTTCTTAGCGAACAGTGATCAGATAATGGTGGAACAGTCTAGAATTTAGAAGGAGAATAAATAATTCCTTTTAAAAGTTTGGAGATCACCGTTTTTTCCAAAGGAATGAATTGCTTACTTCTGACTCTAATAATGGGAATTCTTGCTGTCTAAAAAACGTAACTTGAATTAGTATGTATGACTTAAAAAACCGCTATCTTCTGCATTTTCATAGAATATCAATATTATTTTCGTCGGCCAAAAAGCAAGGAAATTGTCGGGATTGCTCCGCAATACGGCTAAACTATTCGACAATCCCGCCGAATGATAGCAGCGTTTACTCGCAAACTGTTTCTCGAATTATCGAATGGATGGAGTACATTTGGTACCGTATACGGATACTTTGGAGGAGATCCGCGGAATGTGCCATAAATCGCACGAGCGAAAATCCTCCACTAAGGAACGAACCCTTGTGTGTGTGTCTGCGAGGCCTTATTTCCATGCGGTGCACAGCATTTGAACTGCTACGGCCTCTGAGTGAGTGTATGGATTCGACCGTGTGACTCCCCTCTCGCAGTCCACAACGATGTGAGAGGAGAAATGAGGGGAAGGAAGGAGGGGAATGGGAGTGAGGAGAGAGAGAGGGGAGGAGGAGGAGAATGGATGGAGAAAAGCGATAGAGATGTGCGCGGGAGAGACTACAGGGGAGAAGGGACGGAGAAATGGTGGTGGCGGAGGAGACAGTGGGAAAGAGGCTGTGGGTGCGGAAGAAGGGTGAGAGAAAGTAAAGGGAACTGTGCAAAAATGGGAGGGAGCGAGGAGTGGAGGAGGAGAGAAAGGAGGTACCGCGGGAGGGAATTATAGAGAGCCGGTGAAGGTGGTCAGTGCAGAAAGAGGTGTCGAAGATGTAGAGGGAAGATATAATGGAGAGATTGTGGAGAGAGGTAGGAAAGGGATAAAGCAGAACAGTCGTGAGAGGGAGAGGGTGAGAAATGGATCTGGAATAGCTGGAGAAATGGAAAGAGGAAGAAAGGAAGAAAAAGTGGGAGAAGTTGCAGGAGAGAGATAGAAGAAAATGGAGAAGAGGTGGAAATGATGGAGAAAGTAATGTAGAGAGAGAATAAAGAGGAAAGAATCGAGAAACAGGACAAAGGGAGGAAAAAGTGAGGGAAATATCAGGAGAAAGATGGGAGAAAATGGAGGAGGTGGAATTGACGGAGAAAGCAATGTAGAGAGAGAATGAAGAAGTGAAAGAATTGAGGGCTTAGGCAAGAGAAGAGAGTAGGAGGACATGGGAAAGGTGGTGGTGTATGTGTGTGGAAGGAGTCTGGGTGTGGAGCAATGGAAACCCAAATATGGAAGGAGAAGGGGGAAGGAGAGGAGGGAAGGAGAGGAGGGAGTACTGAAGGGGAAGGGAGCAGAGGTTTTGAATGTAGAAAAGAGATATCCAGGCAGAAAGAATAGAAGGGGAAGGGGGCGTGGAAGATGGCGGAAAAGAACACTCCTGTCGTATGCGTTTCCTTTGTCACGGGCGGAGCGGAGCTTAGCGTGGATTTGGGAACACAGAAACTCATGATCCCGCATGCAAACGACATCATGCAACTTATTTGTATGATTATGTAACTATCTTTTGGAGCGGCCAGCGAACCACCTCCGATGCTTCTATTGTACTTATTACAAGAGGGTCACAGGATTGTATCTCGAATGGAACGCTCTTAATCGCTAATGTGATCTACACCTATGCAATTACATAGGGACTTACTGTAAATTAATCCACATATTTAATTTTTGATAAGGTAAATTACAATTTATTGCAATTTTCGTTCATAGAATAAGATAAAGTAGGATCAGAGTGAACAAAATTACGAAATGCATGGTGAATTTGTCAAAATTTAATTTGTAGCGTTATTTCCTATCAAGTGTTTCAATAATCTTACGTGACTCATGTTTTAAAGCAGAAATTGCTGCCTGTTTTGGCCTATGGATGCAAAACATAGACCATGAACACCAAAATAAGCCAGCGCCTGCAAACAGCACAGAGGGGCATGGAGAGATGTATGCTCGGGATCACCCGAAGAGACCGCAAAAGGAACGACTGGGTAAGAAAGAAGACGAGTCTTTGGCGTAATTAAAAGAGAAAAGGCGCTTAAGTGGCAGTGGGAGGGGCACATTGCTAGAAGAAATGATCGGCGTTGGACGTCTAGTGTCATAGAATGGATCCCAAGAAACATCAAGAGACCGAAAAGAAGACCGAAAAACAGATGGGATAGAGCTTGTGAAGTTCTTAGGGCCAACTTGGAGGAGGGAGGCAGTTGATAGGGAGAACTGAAAGAGTCTAGGGGAGGCCTTCATCCGTCAATGGATTGAAAAGGGCTGATGATAAATAAATAAATAAATAAATAAATAAATATATATATATATATATATATATATATATATATATATATATACATATACATACACACACACACACAGCCCCCCACTTACGTAAGGGTTCGCGGAACAGAATTAAGTCGAATTTTACTTATTTCGGAAATTACCATAAGTATGTACGTTTATCATATAATATACTTTGATTGGCCGCTTTCATTTCGCTTTACAATGTCGAGTTTTACCTCAAGCGTACCTAATCGTACCTGTCTTCTTCGTAGCACTAGCACCTTTAGAATCACTTTTACGCTTAACAGCCATGATTGAGGCGGCAAAAATTACATATTTTGCGAAAAAACATGGGCTACGCACATTCAACACAACGAGAGATGAAGACGCTGTAGAACACACTGACGCTATGCGAGGAAGGCGACCACGATACGCACCCACCTGTACTCCGCCATGTAAAGTAGCCCGCTTACTTGCTAACATACCTTTCCTCAACTCGGAGGCTTTTACGTAAAATCGCATTTGCGTAAGCCGAGGGGAGTATATGTATATGTCACGGTAAATGTGCGTAGTCCGGTAAATGTGTCCATTTCCCGGTTAGTGTGCACATTTACCACCAAGTTCGGTAAATGTAAGTATAATATACTTGGATTGGGGAAATGTACACACTTACCTAGTGACACTGGTAATTGTGGATAAACGTCACAACACAGGCCACAACATGGCGGCGTCGCGAACATCTGTTGCAGTTTAGAAGTACGGTAAATGTGTGTTGTCCGGTAAATGTGAAAATTTCCTGGTAAATATGCACAACTAACAAACACAATTTTAACATGAAGGAAAATTTTACTCTACCCCACCGGGTTGGGTAGTCGAAGTGTTTTTAGTTCCTCCTCACGTTCACTGTGTTCCCCCCTCGGGTTGGGAAGCGTTCATCTTAATATATACCAGTACCAGGATAATACGTATTTCTGGAAACTTAAAGCTACATTTACCAAGCTTGGTGGTAAATGTGCGCATTTACCGTTAAATGCACACATTTCCCGATTACGTACCTTTACCGTAACATATATAAACGACATCGTATGTTTGTCTGCCTGCTCCTCGGACCCAACTGGAAAGTTACCGGCTGAATTCCTACCCACCGCACTTCATTAAATAGAGGGTTAAGCGCCATTTGTTGGCGAGTTTAACGTCCTTTAGTTCCCTTATACTCTTTTACACTTACGGCGACCATTGAATGCGTCAAAATTCGGTACTGCTTTGTTATTCTTTTCGAGCTGATGGGTTGCGACGCATTACTTCTTCTCCGAAGTGTAAGTAAGTACTTGCGTACGAAGCAGTCTCGGAAAATTCTCGAATTTTCATCTCTAAATATCTTTTTAAATTTCTACCTCATAGTGGATATAAGACCAAGGAAGAGGAAAATGTTTTCTATTGCGCTCACCAAAAAATATTCATGCCCGCCGATTTAGACAAATATGCCTAATGACGTGTTGGGTATTTTCTCGAATCTCCGTCCTCGAAACCATAAGCTGTAATCATGTTCTTCGCTGACTTTTTTCTGGCAAATGCTGTACTGTCTCTGAATGAACGCCGGGTACTTCGGTTAGTATGATGTAGAAATTTATGAAAATTTTACATAATTTCTCTATCCTTCTTAAAATATAAACAATAAAAGTTTATAAAAAATAAACTTACTTTGAAAACTACAGAATAGCGACGAAAGAGAAATACGAATATCGTCAACTAATAAAATCTCGTTTAAAATTGAATAATAATTGATAATATTTTTATAATACTCGGTGTGAATTTTAGTTATTGAGACGAAATTCTTCAAAAAATAAAGTGATTGTTAGTATATTGGGTAGTTAAAATAGATTAAGGATGCCCTTGCGTGAGAAAGCAACAGATTTATGAAATTTGAGCTCCAGCTAATTCATAGAAATCCACAGAATAGTACATTTTCAATCAATATCCATCCGAAGTTTCATTTATCAACCCGATAAAAAAGGGAGACGAATATTTACTTTTTAATATTTTCATCGTTAAAAGAGTTCAATTTCCGCAGACAAAATAATAAATTTAATATCTATATCGATTAAATCGAATGTGTTCGTGTATTTATAATTCCCCTTCCATTCTTTCCTTGTGGAGGAATAAAGACCACCGTCGCCATGGACTACAAAATAGGAATGTTTCTTTTTCGCTTATCAAAACGATGCGATTCGGACCAAGGGCGAGCTATTATGGATGTGTCTGTGTGTGGGAGAAAGTGAGCGAAAGAGGAAGAAAGGCGGGAATGAAGAAGAAAGAGGAACTAGGAAGAAATATCGAGAGAGAGAGAGGAAGTGAGAGCTAGAGGAAGGGAGAAGGAAATAAACGGGAGAGTGAAGAGGGGGGAATTTGAGGGAGAGAGTGGAGAGGAAGAGGGCAGGAGAGGGATGGGTAGGGTGAAATAGGGAGAGAGAAAGAGTGGGAGAAAGGGAAGAGAGAGGAGGGGAGAAAGAAGAAGAGAAGTTGAGTGGATGAGGGACATGAAGAGAAAGGAAGAGTAGAAACTACCGGAGTGAGATCGAGGGTAATGAATAAAAAGAAAAGAGGAAGGGGAGGAAGAGATGGATGGAGGGAGTAGTGATAAAAGGTGTAGGAGGGAGGGAAATGGCAAAAGAGGCTTAGGATAGGAAGAGAGAGAGATAAAGAAAGGGGGTGAAGGGGAGCATCCTCCCCTGCTCTTCCTCCCCGACCCCGACTTGCCTAAGGCGATGGCGCACTAGGTGGGAAGAGATCTCGCTCTTCATTGTTCCCTGGCGACAATGAAATGTATATTCCACGGCCGTAAAGCGAAGGTAATCCTAAAACCCATTCTCTCTCTCTCTCTCTCTCTCTCGACCACCGCTTTCCCCAACCCACGTGTCAAGCGGAGGGCTACTCCGGCCAATGGCATTGTCCGCTTCCGCCCCCATTCTCCTCCCGCCCCCTTCGGCTACACCCCCGCACGGACCATACCGTCCTCAACCCCTCCTGGATCTCCACCCCTCCCCCGCTCCTCCAGTTCGCACGCTCCATACAGCCCCAATACTAATCGCCCCTTTGGCTCTTTCGCAATCTGCCGTTTTTTCCTAATATGGGCTAATATTTTAATCTTCTTCGCGATAAAATCTTAACGATTTCGCGTTACAGAATAATTGTTAACAGCTATAGCTGAGAGATTCCATTGCAAATTCTATCGATTTTTTCCTTTTGAAGTTATTAGTTCTTTTGATTATTGGTCGAACCACCTGATATCCCAATTTGCCAATAACTAGAACTATTATTTTCATACTTTCGACATTATTATGTCCATTTTGAATGCATCCATCGGAATGTGATTAATGCGATAGTAATGTAAATATGCTGATATTATACATGTATTCATTAGACAAGTTAGTAGTCATTTTTTCATTTTTCACGGTTATAAATAACGAACTTTATGTGCTAGCCGTGATTGCATTGCATGTCTGCAGAACCGCGCCGTGCATATTTGCCGCCCGGGTGCAAGCAATTTATGCCGCCCTCCTCAATAAGCCCAAATTTTTTCGATACAAAGTGTAATTAATTTAAGAAAGGCTATAATAATCTAGGGTCTTCGCGCCTACGGTGCCCAATCCAGATTACTTACAAATCATTATTAATGATTAGTTATAAATATTCCGTATTAACCGCCAATCGTTATTATGTTTTTATTGTTCACATCTCTTTCAAAAAGTATTCATATCATTATTATTTGCATTATTTGAATGTGAAAGAAGTTATCCAATTTTTTATTACTTAAGCAGCAAGCTTCTACCAAGAATCGCGCTACGAATACGTAAATAATAAAGAGATTTGCCGCAGATTTTCATAATTTTACCAATATTTAAAATTAATGCAGAAAAATATATATAACTTTTCATATTTTTAAATATAAAATTAATAATTTAGTATGAGTATCGGCAATACATATGTTGAAACTAATGAAAATATCTGGCAATTAAACTTTTTGATATCATCATCTGCTTACGTCTCAGTAAACATCAACATAATGACTATATAGGCTTAAAAGACCGAAAAGTATACTTAAAAATTAATATCACCTCAAAAGTGCCGATTTATTTATATTTTAAAGCATTGAATGCGTTTTTACAGTTTTTTCGATTGGAGAAAAGAGGACAGATCTATACTTTTTCCGATCAAATTCTGAAATTTGGACTTTTGTTTTGTCTTAAAAATAATAGAGTACCATCTTTCACCTATACATTACTTTAAGTTTCAAGTTCGTAACTTAATTTAAAGCAATTTTAAAATGCAATTTTGTGAAACATTTAATCGATTTCAGTGGAGAATAAAATGGAATCATTGAGGTTAAAAATACTTTCCAAAATGCGAATTTCTTAAGTTTTGGTTTTTTTCCATCATACAAAATTTAATCTTTTTAATATATCTAAAAGCGCCCAAAAAGCATGAAAGAAGACAGATATACGGATACTTGAGAATTATATTTATAGATGTGCCATCACTGATAAGTAAGACAAATTGGTTTACTTTAAGAAATTTACTCTTCGAGATTTCATAAATGCAAATTCATTCACAATGTCATCAAAATTTAGTTCATCGCATATTTAATTTTCTATGCTAATAAGAGCCAGACTGCTTAGCCTATCTTACCTCATTGATGAACGCAAATTGTTTCTTATCAATTTCATTTTTGAAAAAGATCTTTCTCCAGCAGCAACTGTTACAGGAAGTGTTAATAAAACACGCAAAGCAATACAGATATTTGAAAAACCTCCTATTAAATCCCTGGTGAAGATATATTCTAAAATTTTAAAAGGGCTCATAGTTGGTTTCATATAATCTTGAATAGCTTTTAATTCGTCATAGAGATCCATAGTACTAATGTTACTTTCTTCTCTGGCATTGTCCGTTAGTTTTTTGTCTGCAGAATTTAATTTTTATTTAATATTTCGTCCTAGATAATTTATGTAGATCATAGAGGAAACTGAAATCAGCATTATGTATTTTTAGCTGTTCAAATCTTTCACCAACAGAAGTTATCGTAGTATCCAAAATATAGTAAAAGAAATTAATTTTAAAGCTAGTCTCAGGGTCTTGAACTGTTTCATCCTTGTGTTCGTAATCGAATTTTACTATTTTCTTACGTGGTCGGACAGATAGCAATGGAAAAAATTCTACATCAACATCTTAGGCTAATTCCTCTGCGTCAATCAAAAGGCGTTGTAATTCTTCCTCAATTCTGTTGCTTTTCAAATATTCAATCAAATTTTCTTGAACTTCTATTAAAACTGAAATGTTTACGTCCGATTTTTGTCAAGTTTTTCTCACAACATTTACCCGTGATAAAATGTTATACCAGAGCACAATGGAGCAAATGAATCTAAATGATTTTATTTTCAGCAACAATGAATTTGCTTCATGTATTTACATATCTGTTTACATCTTCCGACAACTCAAACAAGACGTCGTATGTTTCACAGGACGAGTTTTGCGAAATGACGCTCCCATCATTGTCTTGGAGGGAGGTAGCCCATATCGCTTGCTCCTAACTCTTGGCGAATGCGCACAAAGGAATTTTTGGGTTTCTCGGTTTTTCCGTGTCCTTTATTTTGCACATGTGAAAAGATTCCATAGAAGAAAGTTTTAAAATTAACCATGATATAATTTAAGCAGCTTACCTATGATGTATTAAACCAAACTAAAAATCGGTAAACCGTCCTCAATCTTCTAAGCACCCCTGATGTTCGGCGCCCCGATGCATTGCTTCCAAATTTGGCGCACCCTCTGGGAGGGCGCCTGAGGCGGTCGCATCGCTGCCTCACCAATCGCCACGGTAAACCGTCCTCAATCTTCTAAGCACCCCTGATGTTCGGCGCCCCGATGCATTGCTTCCAAATTTGGCGCACCCTCTGGGAGGGCGCCTGAGGCGGTCGCATCGCTGCCTCACCAATCGCCACGGTCCTGGTTGAGAACGTATTTAGGCCTAAAAACTCCTCCGAAAGAGGAGCTTGCCGGCAAACTATTGGCGCCCTCGAGCCAGTTATTTCTTTGTGGATGTGTACTAAGAAAATAATCTGGTTAATAAGTAAAAATGATAAATGATTTTTTTAATATCAAGTATTACTAAAGTATATACGTTCATATCTACGAGATGGAAAATCACAAAATAAAGAAATATTATTGCCCGTCCGTAAGTGTCGCCTCTCATATGTTGCCGCCCGGGTGCGATGCGCCCCTTGCACCCCCTTGCGCGGCTCTGCATGGCTGCCTACTATTTGGATTAATTTTGTTCGTTCGTTCCAATTTAGTAGTTTATAGCGATTCAATAACCAAAGGGAAATTCTCCTACACTTTCGGTATTTGAATCGGCGAATAGTTTCGAAATGTATAGTTAATTTTTCCCATACCATGAATGATTTTCTTAACAAAATTATTTCAGAACTTTATCTGGTACTGAAAGACTTGAGTTGAGAAATGATGGTTAGTTGAGATATATTTTCTATTTATTTCGACATTAATTTAGCGTTAATGTTTTTACGAGCTGAAACAGGCTGATCGTGTGAAATTTCATTAGCCAGTCAAGAGAATATTACTTAATTAGATATTCAAAAATGGAAATTTTGGAAACTTTCTCTGTTAACCAAGGAAGCTCCTCATTTATTGCTAGGCTCAAAGATTGTGGTATCTGACGCGAAACTTTGTACATGTTCGTAATTCTAACTTGTTAAGTTTTAAAACATCTTTATCATTCACAAAATATTGCTAATCTGCTATTGTAGGCTTTGTAAAAATGAATTTCTTATATCTGCTGAATAATAAGTATTAAATTAGTGGAGCAGGGAACGGACAGGTTAATTATTGGCTTTATGGTAACGTAATCAAAAAATGTTTCAAACACTTTGTGATCTGTTACAGTAAGAGCACAAATTGAGCGTGAAAGAACGTTCTCTCCAACGTGATAATATTACGAATGATATTCTAAAGCGCTCAAAAAGAGACTTATTATTAAAGTAGTTTAGGAGCCAATTTGCTTTTCTGTTGGAATATTCGGCACAACTCTAAAGAAAACTAATCTCTCCTAGAAAATCGCCTAAGAATGATTGTAAATTCAACCTACGGAACTAAAAAAGCGAAATAATTTTAATTTCGCAATTATTTTTCTATTTTCCGCGCGCTAACATAAAGGATGCAAGTGGTTATAAAGGTTGTTGCAGAGCTTTGTCCGCGTTCAGGTCTTCATTTCTTTCGCGTGTGAGACAGAGGCGCTGCTACCTACAGACAAGCATCGCCACCCCCGACTCCAGGGGTGGACTTCTCCTTTGATTCATGCGAGAGGGGAGTAGAATCGACCGCTCTCTCATATCTGTCTCGTTTCCATTGGTCGTCCCTTTGGCGCGGTTTACGGACGACGCATGCGCAGCGAATTTTCTCGGCAGAAAGCTGTTTTCGCTGTTAAGTGGAATCGCGGAGAACAAGGGGCCAACTGGAAAGATATCTTCATTTGGAATTAAACATTAAAATGATAGTATTAAGCGTAACTTTGTGGAACGATTCCATAATTATAAATCAGGAAAACGGAAGAACAACATATTGATCCACATGTACTGTATATATGGATCAATACATTGTTCTTCCGTTTTCCTGATTCATAATTATGCAATTAAACAGCCTAAGTGCAGAGATCTTGTTGATGGCATACATACTGTTGTCCTAGTGAATCAATCGGACGATCCCTGTGGTTCAGCTTCTACCGTAAATTCTCATTTGAGAATATTTACAGTAGGAAAAAATCCGTCTTTTGTATCTTTTTAAAAGTATTTTTACGTTTAGTTCATCTCAAATTTATGTAGATGTTTTCAATCCAGTCAGTAATGCATAACTCGAAGAAAATTGCGGCATGGCAGATTGAAGGAGAAACACCTCATTCGAAATAATATTTGTTATATAGTGAAAATTACTAGGATTAAAAATTAAAATGAAGGAAGAAACATTTTGAAAAAAGAACTAGTACATAAACGCACTTAAAAGAAACAACATGATCCAAGCGGAATTTAAGATACCTACTTTTTACAGAATTATTTATTTGATACTTATATTGGCTTTGATAGCTTTAAAAATCACCGCGGATGAGTTGCTCTTTATGTTCCCAAATTTCGTAATTTAGCGTTATAAAATATTACAAATACATTCGAATGGAAAACTAAATTATTTACGTGTATTTGTGTGGCAAAAATAACGCGCGTATGCACTAGAGCCAGTGGTTCTCGTACAGATTCGTCCGGATGTTTGATCGCCGCGACCCTCCCAAAAATATTCGACAAAAAACACTCCAGTTTTTTTCCATACAGGAGAGATGACGATGATACGAAAATTAATAACAAGAGAGTTTTTTTATTCTGTGGTCTTTATGGATGCAAGGTTAGCACTATAAATTATTTTCTTTACAACTACGTGTGTGATTTAAAAATATTCAGGCAATATGTAGTGTTTAGTTCAATTTTTGAAGTAGTAATCACTACCGAGATATAATTTATTCTTTGCTTTTATTACATAAAAATAACTCATTTGTTAAAGCGTTTTTTTGTACGTTGATAAGCTACAGAATTTTCTTTATTTTTTGAACAATACATGTCGATAAATTAAAACCAGCAAGACTCTTAAAACCAGAATAAAATCACTAGCCTTAGCGAAGAGTGCTTGCGACCCCCCTAAAATCCTCTCGCGGCCCTCTTATTGGGTCGCGACCCATCGTTTGAGAATCACCGTGTTAGACTATACCGAATCCGAGTCCAACAATAGTCGTTGCAATGGCAACACTCGTAATGAGTGATAAAAACTGCAAAAACGCCGGAGTTTACGCGAAATTAGAAGAAATACCATCGATAAGCACCATACTACGACAAAAAATATAATATCCATTCCTTTCCTCAGAGAATATTACAAATCCCCGTCAGATATTACAATTTTAATATGCAAGAGAAAATTTCTCTGCAAGATGGATTTCAGATTTTCCATGTAAGTCAAATGGAGAGAACAGTTCCTGGAATCGAACCCGGGTCTTTCGATCTACGCAAGAAAAACCACCTTCGGGAGCTCGGTCTCAGTAGCAAGAGACTTCCACCAAGTGTCATGAAAATCGGCCAGTTGGTTCAAAAGTTAATAGGAGGGGACAAACAGACACAACGACGAAATTATAAGCCCATTTCCATCCTGAAAAGTAGGCCAAAAATCCATTATCAGGCACATACTTAAATTTTAGGGTCCTACAAATTTTCTAATCGCCGGGGCATAAATTTTGGTGCTCACTATTAATGAAATTTTTTATTAGACAATTCTTCACTAATCTTTATTTCGATTTTTGCTAAAGTGGTAGGATTTGTTGGTCTATATTCTGCACTCTGTATTAATTACAGACAGCATAAGGAAGGCTTCTTATTGCACCTTTCCCAGAATCATGCGCGTTACTTTCGCCGCTTGACCATTACGGTTTTCCTCTGGGTGTCCCTAAATTTGTTGATCACTTCTGTCTCTTTGCCTTCAACACGGACAGCGTGTTGATGGGCGTCTATACCATCCAGATTCGCCCCAGTGATGCATCTCGCGTTATAATTTTTCCTGTCTCTCGGCTTTCCCGTCTGAAAAACAGTATTTCGACCATAAAAATAATAAATAAATAAATAAAATAATAAATAAAGAGACGGTACTACGTTTAGAAATTCGATGCACTCGCAAGTGGAGTGTGACTCGACAAAAGCTTGCAAGTCGAGTGTAACTCGATACGTGTTTTTGAGAGAAATAGCCATGGGATTTGAAAATATTTTTGTGTCATGCATGCGATTGCAGTTTCTTACACTTCAGACGATAACCACATTGAGTTATCACTGTATCCTAAAGATAAGTATAGTGAAAAGGGAAAAAGAATCTGAGTGCAAAGGGTTAGGTATCGTTCCCTTATCTCACGAGGCCCTTACCCTTTTATAATATCGAGGCAGTTAACATCCATCCACCACAAGGTCGCCGAACAGGAAGAAGACGGGAAATTTAATCCCATGACAGCTGCTAAGGCAAATAGGGCGCCTTACCTCCGGCATCCTTCGGAATCATCCATCTACTCCGATAGTCGAAGGGAACAGTGGAAGAGAGCAGCGGGAAAGTGGAAAGCGGGGAGAAAGGTGGAAGAGCGAGGCGGGACAGCGGAATGCTTGGATGTATAGGGGGAAGAAGGGGGGGGGGGGTTCAAAAGCGACTTATTCATTGCTCAGCCATCACCCCATCCCACATTTCTCTTCTTTCTCCTCCCTCCTCGCCCTTCCACACTCCCTTCCCCATACCCACCCCTTGCCGCCCTCCCCCCGACACCCTCCCCCTCCATCTCCTGCCTGATCACGCCTATTCATCGTGCGTTTGGATCCATGAATACTCCCTCTGATGATAGAAACAACGAAGTGCGAGCGGAGTGGCGAGGGTCAGTCCGGGGCGCTAAGGTGCCCGGAGGCGGGGGAAGGGAGGCAGGGGGAGAGCGTGTGGGGAGAGAGGCGTGAAAACGCGCGCACCGAACTCCCCTTTTTTCTCTCCTTACCCGCCCCTCTCTCTCATTCTCTTGGTCCTACTCCCGAGCGTGGAGGGAAGCTTAGTGGAAGGGTAACCAAGTGTCCCCCGCTCGAATCTCGCTGCTGGAATACCTCCGTCAGGGCATCGCAGTTGTGATTTTTCGGCTGTAGATGGGGTGGAGAGGGAGCGGAAACGGTTTCTCGGATTAAGGGATGGAATATTTCGGCTCGAAGAACACTTTCCATCTCGTCTACCTTCCCGCAGTGGCCTCTCCCTCTCTCCCCTCTAAAAAGAACCCCTCTTCCCCCTTATGGTTCCTTTTCCTCGAAACCATCTCTACCCTCATCCTTTCCACTACTTCTGTGAAATCATTAACGCCTCCCCTTCTCTCCCCCTGCCAATCCTCACCCTCCTATTTCCACTACGAACCCTATGAATACTGCACGCAACCCAGACTCGAATGAAGAAGAAAACGTCGTTTTGAGATACAGAACGATATATGAATGATTAGGCTTTATATTGTGCGATATAATTTTAGTTTTGCGTGCAAGGCAAGGAGGTCTTAAGGTTCTAAATGCTGTTAGTATCGCGGATGGATTATATCACGCAGCGAGGAGTCACGCGCACAATGACCAAATCGGCTGTTCCGCGAAATCACAAAACGTGATTGTCCTTATTTAAGCTCTCTTGACGCGTAAAATTATAGATGACGTATATGTTTAATCATCTGTATTGTTATAATATGAGGTGTAGTCGTAAAATATAACTAAAGGAATTAATCACGTAATGAGGAGCTTAGTGATGGAGAAAATCCAGCCCCATAGATCGTCCTCGAGCATCAATCACATTTCGTAGCAACTTTATAGTCATCTTTACTTTAAAATCTCCATTGGTCCATATAAATGTGCTTTCATAATAATTTATAGTGAAATTTTATCAATTTCCCCATAAATTAACGAAATTCCGATTTTTGTCCAGTAATATAGCTAAAATAAATTTCTGAAAATCGTGGCTTTCTGTTTCTATCCCACATTTTGCTGATGACGTCAGAATTTCATCTTGTCCCAATTGCATACTCTGGATGGACATTTTACATCTCTAGTAATTTCCTAAAATTGAAAACTGCCAAAATGTTGTTTATTAATTTTTCTCACTCTATAAAAGTTTTAACGCAGAAAACAGTGCATCCAAATTCTTTTTTGCTTTGCTTCTTCATCTAATGATAATGAAATCTGTCTTAGGCCAGCTCCCAAGCTTGTGTTGCCTGAACTCTTAATAAGTTATGGCCGAAGCATCTGGAGGAAGAAATAATTTCTTTGTTTTAAATAATTTCACTGTAGGTATATTAACTCGCCACTTTCACACATAATCTTCCTCTTTCTGTCCTTGGTGCTGTAAACATCCTCCTCATTTTTTTAGTCCTACTTACTTCTCGCAGCTCTTAATCCAACGAAACTACAATCGTATAAACTTTCCTTTTGTAGGAGGGCGATCGTGAAACCGTTTTCGAAAAATTCCAATCTGAATACTTCTTCACTGAAAACCCAAAGCAATGGCTAGAGAAATTAATGATCAACTTGTATATATTATAGACTGTTTAATGCTATTTTTACTCATGTCATTAACTGCTTTTAACCATAGGTATAATAAGGAACAATGATGCCTCTTTCACCTTCACATACAGTTGGTTCTGCTATTTCGAATCACTGGTCAAAGGATTTACCTGTTTTTGAATAAGTGCGAAAGCACCAAAACTATTTGAGAATTAATAAGTAAACTTCATCCGTATTGAAACCGCCAATTTTTATTTAAATAGAACTCCACCAATGGAAATTTTAAAATTGCTAACAACCTATGGGCTGATTGAACAATAAAGGATCAGTAAATTCTTTTTGTATCATTATAAAATCATTAACGCAGGCGAGGATTTAGAGGGTTCGAGGCCGCTAGGCGACAGTAGTTTGCGAGACCCCTTGGCGATACTAATTATTTGAAGGGCCCACGACTCGTGAATTCTGAAAACATTCGGTTAAGTTTTATTGAGGAAAACAGGCTATCAAATTCTTAATAATTTATTTGCACGTATGTTTACAATATAGTGGATGAGCTTCTGAGGTCAGTCGTAGTTCAAAACCTCCGAGGGTAACCTTAAGAAACAATTTTTTATTGATACCCATCAGTTGACCCTGGTTTTCGCACCATTGTCGTTTACGTTGATCGTCGTCATGATTTAAAATATGTGGCCGCTTCTTTGTTTTTAAAATTTTACAGTCTGTACATTCCTTTCCCCTCTCACAATAAGCTCCTGACTCTGTTATCACTAACAATAAGTATCTCACGCCTCTAAACGCGAGACCACCGGAGATGCGAGGCCATATGCCAGGGGTCGGCAACCTGAGGCTCTGTAAGGATTTGCATGCGGTTCCAATAGCAGCTCTCCATGATGAAACACCTAAATCATCCCAAAAAGAAATTGACTTCGTAAATTAGATATTTTAATAGAAAATGCAGAATAATAAAAAGTATGAACGTATTATTAGAAGAAACGTTTTTTTCTACTGAGATAATGTCAAAAAGCAAAATAACGGCAAGGTTAAGGGGGTGGGGACGATCACACCCGTGGATCCGTCAATGACTGCGGCTCTTTTTGTATTGCGTGCTACGCATAAAATTAAATGTTGATCTTGTGAAATAGGTTACCGACCACTGTCCTAGGCGGTCTCCTAGATCGCTTGGCCTGTGGTCAGGAGTGTTTAGTATATCAAAGGAAAACACGAAGTTTTGATTGTTCTACAAATTATGTTTTCATTGAAATACAATGTGAATATTTTGCAATAGATAGATTAAAATAATGATGGTAATTTTTCAGCATTTTCCCAATAATTAAGTTTTTGTTTATTTCTTCGTTCTCATTCAGCTAATCCTTTGCCCCGCCCTTATTCCTCATATCATTCATATATATTTTCTTCCCAGATTCATTTTTTTCCGGTTTAACGCCTTTCTATCCAGTTCACACCTACTCGCCTCATCCTAATACTCTCCCTCCCGCACCTCTAAACTCGCCACATATTCTACAGCTCCTCCTCCCCTCTGCCCCACCCTATCGCCCCCTCCGCATAATCCTCTTAACCCCCTCCTTTCCACTTCCCTACCTCTTTCTCCCCATCTCTTTCCTCTTCTCTCCCCCTATTCTCTATTCTCATCTCGTGCTCTCCTTCCGTTATTCCTCGACAATTTTCTTTTCTTCCTAACCTCTTCTCGCCCTTCATCTCTCCTCTCCATCCTTTTCCTCTCTTTTCCTACCTCTCTACTTTCTCTTCTTAGCTCCTTCCTTATCTTTTCTCCTTCCTTCCTCCTCATGTCCGTATATTTGTGACGGTATACAGCGATGCTGTATTTACGATGTTTCCTACTGTACACACTGTTTTCTATATTTTGTTATAGTTTTCCATTGTCATATATACACTATGTAGGATTTTCGCAGGTTTTTCACACCCCCCTTCTCTGTGGGTGTTTTCCTGCGTGGGTTTTACTAGGAAGAACAAGTCTGTTTTTACCTAGGTCTTCCCCACAAACTTAAATCAGTCTTCACTTATATCTTTTTATGTTTTGTATATTTTTTATACTCTTCATTGTAATACTTTAATTTTGAATATTCATTACATTGACGAAGGGTTAAATGTAAGAATGGACCTTATGGCCCAAATTTCGCCCTAATAAAGGCGATTATCTATCTGCCTACTTTTTCGTCCTAGCTCATTCCTTATCTTTTTATACTCCTTTCCTTCACCTTTTCTCTTTTCTCATTCTCTTCCCTTTCTCCTCCCTTTCCTTTCCCTTTTTCCTCTGTCCACTCCTTTCAATTTCCTCTTTCTTTCTAACCTTCCTTCTTTCCTTTGGCGACCGTGCTCCGTTTCTTCTTTCTTTTTCTCTCATGGCCCTTTCCTTTTTCCTCCTTTCCTTCCTAACCTTCTCTTCTCGCCCTTCCTCACTCCTTCCCTTTATACTCTTCCGGTCTCTCTTTCTTTCCTTCTCTACATTCTCCCCCTACCTCCTTCATTCATTCTTCCTCCGTCTTTTTCGCTTCTCTTATTCTCTCCCCTCTCTCTTCCTTTTCTTTTCATCCCTGCTCTGCTCGCTCCTTTCAACCTCCTCCTCCTAGCATATCTCATCCTTCCCTTTGACGTCCTTCTCCAGTTCTTCTTTCTGTTCCCTTCATGGCCCTTCCCCTTTTCCCCACTCTCTTCCCCTCCTCATCTCCCGACGTGCCAAGTGGGCCAATCGCTCCCTTTTTCACATCGAGTCTTTTTTTGAGGATCGGCCATTTCGATGATACTTCTCCGAGGAGAGGAAAGAAGGCTTTCGGAATGGAAAAAAAGGATCCAGCGCCGTTTTCGAATAATCGAATCCATCCAAGCCTTTGATTTATTCGAGTCTTCTTTTTTTTACAACCTCGCTCACACCTCTTGTGAAAACTCTCAGCAACTCCGTTCCCTCCCACCTTCCTTTTTTCTTTCCTCCTTTTCCCTGTCTATCTCTTTTCTCCTCTTCTCGCTGTTCTCTCGATCCCTATCCTCTCCCTCCTCTTCCTGTCGCTTTACGTATCCCTTTCTCCCCCTCCCCATCTCTCTCTCACTCTTCCTCTCTTCCTCTTTGCCTTATCTGAAAACTTCCTTCTCCGAGATCTCCCCTTATAGGGCTGGAGCCCCATGACCCTTACCAATCAGGTCACTTGCTGAAATGAACAGATTGTGCTGAGCAAAGTCAGTTTTAATAACCGGCGTAATGCTTATCGCAAGATAAGTCGGTATAATAGGGATCAGTAGATTATTCAGCGAATGGACCCTCCATATAAAGGGTGATATTATCGAATCGCTTGGCACCGTTTGTCTTTTCAATCTCAATTTTCATTTTGTATCACCTCCTTGGTATATCGACGGCATAATAATCTATATAAGAAAAAGATGGACTTGAAATTCGATTTCAACTTTGTATCTACAAAAAATTTCTTATATCACATCTCTTGGAGAATGGCCGGGTCAAACTCAAGGTGTAAACTAATATCTTATGTGCTTTGTTTCTTTCTAAATCGATACTTTTTGCAGAAGAGAATGATAATGTAGGTGACCTTATACGCAAATGTTTATCAAAAAAGTTATATTTACAGCCTATGAAGGAGGTAATTTTGAAAATTAATTCTCTAGTCATAGAAACTTCAACTGTTTACCAGAGGAGAGAATTACATTCATTCACTCCTCAATGAAACGTAGATAGATATACATATAAATGTAAATTTATATATCTGGACTATAGTGAATTATTTCTCTTCTGTAAATGCAGCAAAAGAGATTTATTTATATTGTTGATGGCAGGAGACCTCCATATAGCATCGTAAAAGAAAACTTGTGAACTAGAAAGTTTGAGAGATTTGTGTTTGTGAGTGCTATGAGGATTTAGGGACTGAGTGAAGAAGAAAACGGAACGAGAGAGGAAAGAGAGAATTAGAGGAGAGTGGGAGAGGAAGGGACAGAGAAGGAAGGAGGAAAGAATAATGGGGATAGAAAGAATGAGATAAAATAAACAGGTAGGGATGTATACGGGTTTCCCGTGGTACAGAAATGCTTCACTTCAAATTCTCCGTAGTATAATCGTATACTAATGTATTTGCTTTGAAATCATAAAATTATTTTTCCTTATATGGTGGTATTTGCTTTTTAGATTAGCTCTAAACATGACCATTTCATTTTGCCATTCTATTTTCGCCCTACAAACGAAATTACTTTTTGAAACCGGTTTAGCGAATACCTTCGAAATTCATAGTTACAGAAAATTTCTAACCTTGATAGTGTGGTAGCCCTGTTTAGTCGATCCGGTTAATTAATGATATTTTGGTTATTTAATTATACGAAGATGAAATATATTATATTTGGTTAAAATCCATTAATTCAGCTCTCTAGAAATGCGTGTAAAAGAAACATTGTTTTACTTTTTATTGTGGTAGCTCTGCTCTTTAGCTCCGCTTTAAATATCTTGATTTCATTATGGTATGTTGCGAAAATCTATATACAAAATTTAATCGAAATCCATTCTGCCAATTCCTTCCAAATCCATAATTACTGGAAGAGTTTAATTTGTAATTGCGGCATCCCTGTATAATTGGTCCAGTCCAAATATGCTATTTTGGTTTTGTATATATGTGCACATTATAAATATTAAATTTTGTTAAAATAGATGCGGTGAGTTCAACAAAAATACGCACAAAAAGAATTTCTTTTGGCAGCCCTGCTTTCTATATCTATTCTAAACATCTTGATTTTGTTTTCTATGTTGCACACCTTCATACGAAATTTCGTTGAAATCTGTTGAGCCAATTCTTACCAAATTCATAATTATCGAAAAGTTTAACTTTGCAATTGTGGCACCTCTGCACAGTCGATCCGATCCAAATATGTCATTTTTGTCATAAATTTATGTGAGTATTCTATGTGCCAAGTTTGGTTGAAATCGGTTCTCCCAATTCTTCCTTGATATATGCGTACGGACGGACGGACGGACATCACGAAGATAATAGTGCTTTTCAGCAATGACGAAAAGCAATAAGGGTTGTTGAAGAAAGAGTGCAAGAGGAGAGATATGAGAGATAGAAAGGATTAAAAAAGAGAAGGAAAGAAAGTGTAAGATGATGAAAGGAAAAGGAATTAGCGATTGAGGGAGTGGGAGAGGCAGAAGAAGGGAGAGGATGGACAAAGGAGAAAGAGAGATAAAGCGAAAGGAGGAGATATGGGGTCCCACAGTTGCATGCGCACGGAATGTAGCCAAGATGGACCGGAAGAAGGGAATCGCAATTGGCCAGAAGGCCAATCGCTTGCGTCCGGCTTCTAATTTGTCCCGGTAATATATAATGCCTTCTAGGGTACCTGTTGAGTTCCGCTTAATTTATATGGCCTAGAACGAATTGAAAATTACTTTCAGTTCTCTTCACTTCAATTTCGATCTCTTGGTGAACAGATCTTATCGTGGAAAATTTTTATCAGTACTTGTTGTACTCCGTACAGTAACGGAAGTTTTATTAAGAAGCATAGTGTAGCTTCTATGTGACAGAGTAAAACCGTAGACCCGATTAGATGTTACGATCATGATATTTATGGAAATTTATAACAGCAGTGTGGTATTAAAATGTAAATATCAGAGAAATAAAATCTTTTAAAGTCACAGAAATACAATAAAATGTAAGATAATCAACTTAAAACACTCGCTCCGTTAAGGGTAATTACATCTTAAAAATCTAAATACCTAAATATTTAGGTGCTTCATATGATGCGAGAGCTACGTATTTGTATGCATTGACGATCACTTGAGAGCATTGACATTCTGAAAGTCTATGCCGTGCTTTTGCTGAACGGTCACCGTCTTGGATTGAATCCTCGTTAAACCCTGTGTGTTTGTGAGTAAATGCGTGAGTGAAACGGTCAGCTTGATTTTTATTTTCATTCGTTGCATTTAATAATGTTGCAATTCTTAATGAACGAAGTTTATGGAATATGAGAATATATTTTCAAGTATTTAAGCTTTTATAATTTGCTTGCTGCTGTTTAGATTGCGTGGAGAAATCAAACCATAACCAACATCCTACGAATATAATGTGGGGCGCAAATGCAAGAGTAGCTGTTTTTCATATACGTTTTCTCCCATTCATGGCATGTTAATCATTCTTAACCTCGCCTAAGTAAACTACTTGAGCATGTTATGGCCATTATTTTTCGTCGTCACTACGTTTTTATTCGACATAGCTCTTCTGATTACAATATATTACAATATCTAAAGTGAATAAAATGGAGCATCCTGAATTGTTGTGGACAATCAATTGAAACGTCCTTTAGAACGTTTTTACATTGGTGTGTGCTTTTTTATTCCCCGTTTCAGTCTCAAGTATTTACGTTTAAAAAGATACCTTCGGTGTCAACTCTCCGAACGTTGCCTCTAAAGGGAAATTTCATCGTCGATTAGATTCAAGTCACAAAGCGCGGTCGATAATTCATTATTATGCTATTTATTTTTGAAGCGTTCATTGACCCCTTTCCACCTTCTTATAAGTAAGCATAATTTTAACAATGAGATGGCCGCATTAAATGAAAGGTCGGGCGACATGCGGCTTCTGGCCCCTTTCGGGATCCACGTTTCAGACAATTCTTTTTATATTTGTGTAAACGACGCCTTCTTCGCGGCGGGGATACGAGAACGCGAAAGGAGAGTTGGGGGAAAATGTGTATATGAAAATGAGAGGATAGAAAGAATTGATAAGGGATAGGGACCGGCAAAAGAGGAAAAAGGTCCGATTTTGAAAGACGAGAATGAAGAGGGAAATGGAGAGGAGGAGGAGGGCTGCGATAGAGGACCTCTCTCTCTCTCTCATTCGGCTACAAAAGAAGGGGGAGCGAGGCCGTATATTATACTCCATACACGGAATGAGATGAGGGTGAATGCGAAGGGAAAAGGGAATCCCTTCGGATTTTCTTCCTTGCATTTCTGTTCATCTCTTTCGTACCAACCTTATTTCTCTCTAGCTCTTCCATCTCGCCCTTTTTTTCCTCCCCTCATATTCTTACTCGCTCTCCCTCTCTGAAAATATCAGAACGCACCCCTTCCTCTCTTTCTTTACGCCTCCCTCTCTTGTTCGATCCACCTCCTCTTTCTCCCCTCCCTCCCCCCAAACACACCCCTCCTGTTCCTTTCTTTTCTTCCTTTATATTCTCGCCATTGGTTTCCTTTTTTTGGGTGGGGGAGGAGGAGGTGGAGATGGGGCGGAAGGAGGAGAGGAGGGAGGGGAAAACAGGGTCGCGGAGAGGGGAGGGTGCGGAATATAAAAAAGAAGAAAGGAGAGAAGAATGGAGAGGAAAAGGGGGAAAAAAGAAAAACCATTTCCGTAAGTCTGTCGCGGTATCGGAGGAAAAAAGGGAGGAGAGGGAGTGGGAGGGAGGAGAGGGGATGGGGCGAGTGGGGCGGGCAGCGTCTGGGGCGGGCCAGGAGCGAGGTGGAGGGGAGGGGGAGGGGAGGGGGAGGGGAGGGAGATGGGAAGCAGGGGGAGAGAGGAGTGAATAGTGATAAAGCCATGGGTGGAAGAGAAGAAAGGGGAGGACGGAAGAATGAAGTGGGATTGCACTGATTCACTTCGAAGGCGTTTTTCATCTTCGCCCTTATGATACTACCTCACCGTTATAATGATATGAGCCAAAATGACCTGTATTCTATTATTCTATTTGTATCTGTCGTCCGTAAAGGCTTGAGATTTGTTGCTTAGTAACTACATGTATAAAGTGCTAGTCGTCGGTATAATGGTGCGGGATCCGAGGAAAAACTTCATCGATAAGAGGTTATAGGATACATTAATGCGAGAATTTTTACGTCTCACTAGAGTGTTAATAGCGAGCTTCTTAAATATAAGAAAAATATTTTTTCCGCAAGTAGCGATAGATTTTATTACCAACATGTGTTATGAATTATAATCGCTGAACCATTGAGAAGAAATTTCTTTGAAGCGTCAACATTTCGTTGAATATTTCGCATTGTTGTTGATGGATAGTGATTGAGTTAAGCTTTATTATATAAATTCGATTTTATGAAAATAATTTTGCTGTAAATATCTTCATGTTCGATAAAATGCAAACCAGGTTATGTCAATGATAGATTTAAGCGTGGTATTTAGGTCTCTCGATTACATTTTTCGTGGCGTGATGGCTTTGAACGTATCGCAAGAGGTTATCTAACGCAGGGATGCGCAATAGGGTTTCGTTATTTGCTACACATGATACTAAAAATATTCAATATTAATAAAATTTTTTCCAAGTTAGTTCGAGATTGTAAATCGACATTAATCAAGACTGATACTGTACACAGTAAGCCACAGTGACTGACGAGTTTTGAAATGCTGACATAGATTAAGTCAATGGCTTCCAAGAATTACAAATCCGCGCCGCCCCTCACTTAAGAAAGGTTTGGGAACTACAGGATTAAGTTTTTTCCACCCCATACCTCCAACATAGGGAGATAATTCAATGTATGATCAAAGTTATACTTTAAATTGCTTATGACAGAAAACATTTTCCACGCATACCAAAAAACGCAAATATCAAATATTGTTTCGAAATCAGAAAAACTATGTAACTGATGAATAGCATCAATTTGCCATTTTAAATTCGACCGCTTCGACGAGTACGACCGGTGGCGAGCGTATTGACTACCCATGGCGTAACTTTTGGATTTTATTGTGCCAAAGTAAGCCCACAACAACAGGCACTTTCGTTTCGTGATGGAGAGCAAAGTAGTCAGTGGCAAAGGTAAAACATTTTTCCTTTGATGAGTTCCCTTTGGTTTGTTTGTGTTTCCATCGCGACAGGTTCTGTTTTTATATCTCTGATCTCATTAACAGAGGCAAAGCACGGATTTGGAAACCGCACCGCAGCTATAGTCCTTATATGATAATTGACCAATTCGCACGAGTTTAAATAAGTTTATTAGGAGACTGCATACAGTTAAACAAATGTAGTTTTCAATGGCTTGTACATGAATGGGTTGCGACACGCAAATATCATTTATTGGAGTTTTCATTTCGATTCAGTATTGCGAAATGTATAAAAAGAAACGATATATATAAAGAGACAAAAAAATAAAATGGCGGATACCGGAAGAGACATAGTGGGGGTTTTAGGAGGAGGAGGACTTGGTGGATGGAATGAATGAAGGAGCAGGAGAAAGGCAGGGGTGGAAGAAACAAGAAAAGAGTTCCTCTTCTCTCCATTTTTTCCCTCAGATAACAGCGGCGGCACTTCCGGTTGTCTTTTCCCACAAGCACGCTTTGTTTCTTTCTCTTTTTGAATAGCTATCTCATCCGCAGAGGGACGCTTTATAGAATATTTCTCTTACGCGAAATTTTGGAAAAATAACGTTTAATGAGATATGAAGTCATAGGCTTAACTACGATTTTGGGGCTCCTATGCAGGTGAAATATTTGGTCCTCCAACTATGTAAAGAAATCGTTATAAATGATTTTTATATGATTTTAATTTTTGATTTTATTCGAAATTTCCATTCCAAAAACTTCTCTATCAATTCCTCAGTTTTAATTTTTCGTGCTTCTGAGTTTTCTAATGAAAGAAGTGATAAATACTTTAATCTACTTTTTTGCGTACAAGTGCGTAAGTAGCTTTTTTACTTTAATTTTGGAAAATGTCTTTCATTTGACGACACAATTACTGACAATGTGAAACATCATTACAGCTGCATGTATATGATCATTATTCAATTTGATAGTTCCTTGGTGTCCATACAATTTTCAATCTCATCTTCCGAAACAGTATTTGTTGCTACATAGCCAGAGAAGTTGGTCACAAATCCTTGGTCAATAAATTTCTTATATTTGTTGTGAAGATTCTTTGATTTCTTGTTCATTTAATTTAGTGAGTCTTCAAAACATTTTTTTCTGGGCTCTGAAAAAGCTTAGGGCCCCCACGCCCCTGCGTGGGCCTGCAACCTTCTAGTTAAGCTTCTCTATTAAGTAATAATTTCCATATATAAAATTTAGACTTTAAAGTACCTATAAGGTAAGTGCGTGTTTGCACATATAAGTGTGTGTGTGTTTACGTATATTAATACATACGAGACTATGTAAAACGAAGAAAAAGCAAAAATGAGAAACAATTGCTTTGAAAGATATATGAAGAAACTAGTGGACACCCACTGTTTGCATAGATGTCAACATCAACAAAGAAAGTATATATTTGCATTCACGCAAAATTTTCATGTTTACGTAGTTGGAATTTCCTCTTTTGGAAGAAAAATTTATATTCTATTTTTAGTATAAGGGCTAACTTTTTATCAATCTACATGGTCTAATATTGCTTTGCCGAAAGATGTTCCCTTAGTTCATAGTTAGAGAACGATCTCCTTCCAAAAGTATTGAGGAAATCAATTTTATTTTAAGTTAATTTTTATTAATTTGCAATTATATATTATAACGTGTTTTTTTTGACAGAAAACGGCTCAATTGCCACCGACGCATAAACATTAAATTATCGACCACCTTCATCCATGTCTAAAGCAGCAGTCGAACCGAGGATTTTTCTGTCCCTGATTCTTCACTCACCCTTTTGTCAAAAATCATTATGGATGCGAAATACAAAAGAAGATATGACATATTTTAGCGAGAGCTCAAATCAGTGCCATGAAACAGAGACTGCCCTCCGTCAATCCGGATTCAAGGTAAGTAATATTCAAACCAATCCCTTAGATATTATTACCTTTGAGTCGATGACTGCCTATCATGGTGTTTATTTCCGCACCGTTATGTACACTCTCCGGCCTATGGTTTTCTATATCAATTTAAGAGTTTCGGCGATATGACATCCTTGTAGTCACGCCATAATAATTACAATATTAGGTATTATTGGATACAGGATGATTCGAAGAGTAGATATGATTTGACTAATATTCGGCAGATAAAATAGTGGCGAATCTTATCGCTTCTGTAGACATTTTTTCGCATCGTCTGTTTCCATTCGCCTTGATTAAATTCTTTCCTTTACGGTTGATATATTTATTCTCTCCATTTAGTTATTCCTTCTAAAGTACGCCAAAGACGCTAATAACGCCGTTGTTGATGTACTCCTAGTATTAACCAATAGCCTAATAGATTTTGTCATTTACGAAAGCTGACGATGTGAATCCGTTTATTTTCTTCCAGAACGAGATTAAATCAACGAAATTATTTGGGAAATACATTTTTGAATTTTCATTCTTCGACATGTTAAATGACGTACCTACATGAGCCGTTTTAACTCGAGTTTATTAAGGTTAACAATTATATACATAATCGACCAAACTCATCGAAGTATTCGGCTGCTAGAAGTTGTCATTGAATGGTATTTCTTCTCTATTTTTAAAATGTTTTCTGACATTCTGTGTTGTGTCAGATGAAGCTTATTAATAGTAGCTTCTTTAGAAACCAAATACAAGTTTTTTATTGAGGAACATCCAGTTTTTCGAATAATTTGTGTCAATGATCTGTAAAACGCCATTAACTATGCAGTTAAATATGGGTATGATTAGAAAAAAGAGCAAGTCTAAGAATTTTATTTTATTCTGAATGTATTTCTCGCAATTTTTAACTGCTAAAATTTTTTCGTCAATTTAAGGCGTAATAGGAAATTTTTTAAATGCGATTTTTTACGATAAACCGATCTAATATAAGAAAATGCGAGCCCGCAAACTAAGTCGATGCAGCAATTGCTCAAATAAGTGCCGTGCGAAGCGAAATATCCAACGACTGAATGGATATGGAGCTTCTAGGAAATACGAGATGCAGCAGAAAACAGGAAAATAATATGGCGTCGGTCGCACGTGCATACGTGTCTCGCCGCAAGGGGCGCTTCCACAGTTCCCAAAATGACGTGAAAGGATTCGTCACTTGGCAACCCGTGGCAACAATGGGATCGATTGTGATACTTCCGATTCTCGAGGACCGACCGCTCCTCTTATGAGAAAACGGCCTGGGGACATCCCAACCAAAGCCCATTCACCCTTCTTCTGTTTGACCGAAAAACAATCGGGGCGGGGCGCAGCGCTTCTGTCTCCTCACACCCTCGGGCGCCAGGAAAGACTCGTAAACCCCTCCCTCGTTCTATTCCCACCTCTGGACGCAACACTTCCCATGTCTCCCTTCCTATCTCTCGCTCTCATCTTCCCCTTTTGCAACCCTCTTGAGATTTTCTATCGTACGTCATTCTCATCTCTCTCTCTCTTGACTTCTCATTCTCTCACCTCTTCCTCTCACCTTCTTTGTTCCTCTCTGCCACACCTCTTTCCGCATCCTTTCCCTTTTATCTCTCTTCCCTTTCTCTTAATTTCTCTTTCCTAATTCCTCTCTCACCCCTCTACTTCTACGTGTTTCTCTTTTCTCCTTGACTCTGCCTCCTTTCAGATATTTTATTTCCTCTTTTTCCTTCTCTTTCTCTCTCTCTCTCTCTTTCTCTATTCTTCCCACCTCTTTCACTTCCTCTACACCTACAGCCACTTCTTCCCATCCTCTTCTTAGCCTCGACTTTCCCTTCTCTCTCTCTCTCTCTCTCTCTCGTTATCTCGTCCTCTTGTGTTCCCCGCTCTATCTCTCTCACCTTCCCACCGCCACCTCGTGTATTCCTTATCTTTGTCCTCTACTCGAGTGCCCTCGCCACCGATTTTCCAGTTTCAAAAGGCTACCCCAAATGCACCCTGACAGGATTAATATACTCAATTAATGCCCCTCGAAACGGCTTTGTTTCAAATTCCTTACTAAATGATATGGTTTATTAAAATAGTGGTGTTAGTTTTATGCCATTGAAGTTACAGGACTGATAGATTTGCGTTACCCAAACTGAAAATGAATATATCCCGATAAATAAAATGCCGATGGAAAAAATTTACCATAATTATTGTAAATTAATTTTTCGTACGATCTCAAATTAGATTTAAATGGTTTAATTTAATTAAAGAACAACTTTGTCTGAGAAATTATATATTTTATGTTTATATGATATTGGCCATATAGGTACAATTGATTTGATTAATTTGAAAAAAGTAAAATTTATCCAGCCATTTAGATTTTAGCATATAAATCTGTTTTATTTTTTAAAAGTAATTAATGAAAAATTTCAGTGTCGGATGTAGTGTTTAAGATAAATTAGCGCCATAAAACTAATTATCATACCCGATAACACTTTCACATCACTCATTATGCATTAGAAAATGTAAATGAATCCTTAAAATTTGGATTTTCAATCATTCGAAAAATATAATCTCTCGTTTATATGGATATTTAGTAATTTCAAGTTTCCTACCTCAAATTTTCGATTTTTATCTTCTTTTGAGGCCAGAAATAGTTCGACTAAACCTTGAAATGATGTCTTCGATTAACTCTCGTAGTAAGCCGGAGGCTTCTTTTATTTTGTGATAATCAGGCCTGAACTCTTACATTCTTGCTCGATTTTTTATTACATCTTTAATGTATTTCATGAGGATTTATCGAATCACATTTTAACTTAAATTTGCTCCTGCTATAATTATAGTCTCAATTCACGCATCTATAATTTATCCATCAAAAGCACGGCTAAAGATGTTTTTTGAGGCGTTAAGATGGAGCGATCGTTCAGCCAATGGGAGTGTCTCGATCGGTTTCAATCCCTCGAAAAACGCATCAGAGGTGCCTCATCAAATTCTCGCTATTTCTCTTTACAGACATAGCTTTTTGTTGCAAAGAAACCCGAACTTAAGCCGAGGGGAGATCTCTCCTCAGTTTTAATTACAAATGGCAGCATTGTATTCTCCACCATCAAACCATCAACGGCCGTTCTTTCGGCGGCTCCGCTGTGGGCATATATTCTCCTTCTCCTTTTAAGGACCCAATCAAACAAATCTCCCTCCCACTCCACCTTCTTTCCCCAGCATTTCTCTCCTATCTTCCAACTCTCAAGCTTTAACCACGGCCCAACAACCCCTACTTGCGGTAAACCAAACCGGCAAACGCGTTTCCCCCCCCCCCCCCCCCTCTGCACCAGACTTCACCGCCACCTCCAACCTCCTCCTTCCCCTCTTTCTCCGACGCCTTGGGAAACAGAAGTAGACTTCCAATATCGGAAAGGCAAATATTAGACGTGAAAGGAGAGGAGGACAGAGAGGTTTGTCAGGGAGTGAGATGCTGAGGGGAAGAGGGAAAAGGGGGGTGGGGAGATGATTTGGGGAATGGATCTTCGGATGCCGGAGTTGAGGAGGGAGAAGGAGTGGAGAGTGGATGAGATGGTTGTCGACTTTAGTGGGGAAGGGGGCATGGGAGGAGTAGTAAGGGATATAGTGTTTGAGGTGGAATGAGAAGGAGTGATTAGAGGAGGGGATAATAAGTAGCAGGGGGAAGGAGGTTGGGGTGGAGGAGGAAGTGGAAGGAAGATAGCATAAGAGGGAAGGAGATAGGAAGAGGAAGGAGGTAGGAGGAAGGAAGGGGGAAGGATGAATCGAAGGAGATAGAAGGGGAGGAGTTGAAGGCGTTTTTGGAGACAAAGAGGTGGAAAAGAATACGGAGAACCATGGAGGAGAATGGAAAGAAAGAATCAGCTGATAATTATTATGTTAGCTCAAAGTCTTTCTAAAGAGTAGATTAAAATCGGTTCGTTATGGAAGCAAAAGGTCATAATGTTCAAGATATAGGTCCGAGTTTTACAACATTTTTGCTGACGTACCCCTCAGAGCATTTATTAAAATGTCCGTGTACCCCCTAGAGCGTTTTTTGTGGTCCTTTACCCGGTAGTGCATTTTAGCGGGTGACAATGAAATTGATAACGCTTGTATTAAGATAGATAACTCATGTTTATAACGTTAAAAATTAGTTTTGGCGTATTTATATGTTTTATGAGGTTATTCTTAGCCATGAAGTTGCAACGTTTGATTCCGAAGTCATGCATACAAGACGAGTTAAGAAGAAAAATTACAATCTCCAACACTTTCGCGTATCCCTTCAACAAAACTCTTTTCGTGCTCTTAAGGGTACACGTACCCTCGGTTGAAAACCCCTGTTATAAGTATAACATCCTCTCGGCCTTTTAGAGGTGTGAGGATAGAGGGAAAGGAAAGGTAAGGAAAGGAGGATCCCGGATTGGGACGAAAGGAACGAAAGAGGGAGGGAGGACAAAAAGGATGGCATTGATAGTGACTGGGGTAACGAATGTGATAACGACGGAAGAATGAATTTCGTCCTCGGGACGAGAAGAGATTCGAAGGTTTGTTTTAATCAGCCGAAAGATGTTTGACAAAAATTAAGGGCGGATCGAGAAATTTCCTAAAAGTGGATGGCTAATTATTTTTCATGCTATTCGGAACCTGATTTTTAGCTATGGATAGTTTATGGTTTTCTTGGAAAATTTGTTGCTGTTAGAGATGACTAAGGTCTATAACGGCATTCCATAATATTTTCCGAACGAAAAACTGAAGTTCTCTTTGAACATTCTATTTCATACTGAAAATGTCAGTATTTTTTACTGTACCGTCATTTGTAAAATTTACCGTTTTAGAGGATATTTTATAAAGGCTAGACACTAAAGCTAATCAGAACTATCCTGATTTCAACGCAACGAACAGTGACGTAACTTCAATCTTTAGATAGTAAATAAACAAAAACTCCTTTACCATAAAAAGGAAGAGAATACTCACATTCACGCTGCAAGTTGCTGGTAAACACCGTCGCAGGACCTAAGTAAAAAATAGACACATACTCCACACTACTGAAGATGACAGCTTAGCTGTCGAAACATCGGTTTTAATTAATCTAGTTTTAATTTTTGGTTAGAGTTTACTGCGTGAGTGGATTTTGCATGTTTCTGGGTGTGCGTGTGTCTCTTTTTGACTTAGGTCCTGCGACGGTGTTTACCAGCAACCTGCAGCGTGAATGTGAGTATTCTCTTCCTTTTTACGGTGAAGGAGTCTTTGTTTATTTACTATTGTATTGTTTCACCGTGTCTCGCAACCCTCTCTTTTCATATATTCAATCTTTAGACTCAAACATGGCAAAAATATCAAGAATGAGGTCAAGCTCAACCCTGTGGAATTTACTCATCGAGAAAAAGAAAGAACTTTGTCACTTCCACAAATTTATTTGGCACGACCGGATTCACTACGATAGTAGCATCATCAGGTCTGATGGTGCTATGATCGTAGTGATTCCGGTCGTGCCAAATAAATTTGTGGAAGTGACAAAGTTCTTTCTTTTTCTCGATGGAAAAATACTTTATTTAATCTTCCTTCCATATTTTAAATTTCTTGATAAGGGCGGTTATACATATTTTCAAATATCTGAACATGGTTTTAAAAATAAAAATTTATATGATTTAACTTTAATTCTGTGAAATTGCCTAACATTATGTAAATGAATATATTTTGTGTTTATTCGTCGATAGATAGCAAAAAGAGTATTTATATGAATAATTCGTATGCGGCATCAACGCGCCAGGTATGCATAACAAATATAGAGCAAAACGAATGAAACGACGATAATTAATGTTTTAATATCATAGTGAGAAAATAATATTAGTCCTAAATGAAATGGCTTGAAAAAGTTATTTAGGTAAAATATACAAAAAGGAGTATGAGTAGCATACAGTAGTAGATATATAAGTGCTCCTTAGTCACTTTAAATTCCAGTTAAATTGACCACATCTCAGACCTTCTTATCAATGCACTAGGGTCCTAAGTTGCGGTATCAAATCAAGTGGTTTAGTACAAAACGGGTCTAGCAGGGGGTTCGCTGGAATGGCCATCGCCTCTATCATCCACCCCTCCCCTTGAGTACTCCCTAATAAAGGTTTTAATGCGGAGCTAAAGTAATTTTTATGGCCTTAGATTTGATACATTTTCGAATTTAATTTTAAGCATTTAGAAATGAATACAACTGGCAGTGATAGAAGTTTCCCCACGCATCGAAAGAAGACGAAATTAATGTGCAGCTAATTTTGAAGGGAAAACAAAGTTGAATACGGCTGTTGATCGAAAGAAGCTAGGATAGAAGCAGAGATGGAATAAGAAGTCGTGGACTACTGTCAATAAAGAAGGGAAATTATAAGTTGATAGAGCGTTGTAATTGCTTTAGAATGAACAAAGTATCTACCGGAATGGAGCAAACTATGCGAGATTTTAAAGATTAACCGGATTTTTATTAATGACGAAACCCACTAGTGACCCGCCATAACGCGGATTTGTCTTGAACTCAAATTATTTTTTATAAAGTATAAATCATCCACGAATGCTAATATTCTGCAATATGATACACATGATTCACTAACTGCAGAATATTCATAATAATATTGTAAATAGCCGATATCATAACTTTTTTAAATAAGGATAAAAAATAAAAATGGTATATATACAATAAAACTATGTACACTGACTATAAAAACTATAAAACTGTTGTTTCACAACTCAACTGAAGCAAATAGCAGATAAAAATAATGGTGCCGAGGACGAAGACGTCTCAGTGACTTCAAGAACAACTGATTAACCCATTAACGTAGAGAAATGATTATCTTAAAGTAAAACTCGAAAATGACACATTTGGTTTGCAAAAATAATTAATGTAGTTATTCCACGACTCTACTACTCTTAAGATCGGACCGCGTTTCCTATGTGGACTACTCGCTACAATCACACTGCATCTAGCGTAAAACGGGAACGTGTACATTTTCATATTATATCGAAGCAATGATATTGCGGCGGCTACATACGACGAATATGCCAAATTTCACCCCATAAACTATTTTATTGCTAAAACTATACTCAGCATAACCCGGAAAAAAAATAAATTTTAATCGATTCGAGTTATCTTCGTTCCATTATTTTCGTTTGCATCACATCAGAGAGTTTATTCGTTTTGTAAGGCCATTTTCATTAGTATATACATATGTATGTGTATGTAGTACCACATTATTCTGGCTAATGCAGAGGCACTTATGCAGTATGAAAGGGTCTCATTGTAACGCGGACTCAGCTATAAGTTGGTCAAGTGACATGTAAATAGGAAATCGCGTTATAGCGGGTTCCTAATGTAATTTAAGTTCTTTTATTACTGCATTTGAGCCAATGTTGCGAATTGTTTAGAGATGTTTACTTTAAAATTCATCAGTATACGCCTTTGCGAAACGAGTGAGTATGCCATCTTCGATAATATTATAAGTTAGAAAACACCATGGGCAATAAAAATACAATCCTTCCTTTACCTAAAAAATTCTACGAATTTCATTTTCCTTTTCTTCAAAACATTTATCCTCTGATATATCCTTTGTCCTCCCTCGCCCCAAAACATCCCACCCTTCCTTCCTCTATCTTTTCATTCTCATTTGCTCTCCCACCTCCTACTTCCCCCTTTCCCCCTTCCCCCCACCCTCTCCCCTCTCCCCGCCTATCCTTATCTCTTCGCGAGAACACCACCGCTATTCTTCCTGCGAATAAAGACGACTCTCTCGCCCTCTGGAACACTGCGCGATCCTCTCGTCTGATTGGTCCACGCCCCTCTCTCACTCTTCCTTCTCCCCTCCTCTCGCTCCCTCCCTCTCTCTCTCCCTCTCTTTCCCGCTATTTCTCCCTTCCACTCTTTCTCCTCACTCCTCCCCAGTGCGGAGGCTGGGACCTATTTTCCCCCTAACCAAAGGTGGCCGCCCTCGCTCTCTCTCTCTCTCTACAGTCGCATCATGCCTCTCTTTTCCTTTCTCCCAATCGCAGTTTTTTTTCGCGCGAAAGCATACTTGCCAGAAAAGCTTGTCAGGAGAGAGGAAAATAAAAACGTTTAAAGCGAGACTTATTTCGTTGCCTTCTTAACCCACGACTTTATTTCGTACTGCTCAGGAAGGCAATAGGTTCCTTCACGCGAAACATTTCCCGTCGTTCGACTAGTTTTAACAATAAAAAGTCTATTTTTCCGCGTTCGATAGTTCGATATTCGAGACGGCGACGTTTATCGTTTTTCAGGAAAGTTTCTTACAGTGGCATCAACGTTTTTCCGCCAATTTCCCTTACGAAATTATATATGAAAGTATATAAAAGCTTATACAATTTAACGCAACGGAATAATTAATGCTTGAATTACGCTAGCGTGGAAATAGTATGTTTTCATTGCAATACATATTTAATCGACATTCCTCGTTTTGAGGAAAAATGGCTTATTTTCAATTTCCGGCAGAATTTATTTTGACGACTTTAATTCGAGCAAGCCAATCATTCGACTTTTGGAATTACCCATTCAATTTATTGCAAATGGAAAAATAATGCTCCATCTGAATCCTGTAGTCGGATTGGAGAAAAAAATAAGTTTTGATTCGAGGTTTCGTTTTATTTTATCAGAGGAATAATAAGTTTGCTAGGTTCACAGAATATATACTTAAAGGCTGCTAAATTTACCATGGTTAACGTTTTATATTAATTCGAAAACACTGTTAATGACTGCGTGTTCAACTTCCATTGCATTCCTTCAAAGATGTGTTTCTTTGTGACTAAGGCTTTTAGCTCCTACAATGTTTTATTTTCATCAATCATATTTAATGACGCGGGTGAAATAGCTGTTTGAATTGCTTTGGAAAATGTATCTCATTTAAGTCTCACATCTTAAAATACAAAGGAACGGGAAAGATCAAATAATTACAAGTAATATAAATAAAGGACTTTAGATTTATTTTTTAAACGGAAAAACGTAATTTGCATACTATCTTTCTAAAGTACTTTCCAAGGGATTTTTATTCGTTTTTCATATTCAGCAAATTTAAAAAACAATGAAGCAGCTGGCGAGTATTTTCCAATTTCTTAGCAACAATAGGGTAACATGATTCAAAACCTATTAATTTTTCAATTAGGAAAATGAGTTAGTATGCAGACCTTAACGGAAACTATGTATCCTGTGCCTACGTATAAACAAACAATAGAATGTTTCTAAAATCATAGAAAAGTATCTTTTCTGCATGGAAATACTAGGCATGATAATTATTTTAAAGGAAGCAGCGACAGATATAAAAGTGATAAATGTTAATTTTAATTTATTTATGATGTCCTCGTCCATATTTGATTTATCCAAGCGATTGAATGAGAACTATGCGGCGAATAATTTATTAGTTTATTTCTTACTTAGTTCCTCATTGTTACTTCAGTGAATTACACGAGTCTAGTTAAGAGAAAAATTAGAATTCTGATAAGGAAGCTTACATACAATTAAGAAACTGATAGTTTTAATTGATAATATGAATCTCTTTTCTTAGAAAATTTGTTGAAAGGATAAATAAAATTTGTATCTTTCCTAATTTTACTAAAAGTAGATACGCGCCGGTATAGGTAGATATATATTTGAAACGCTTTTTTACTAACTATTCGATTAATTTTTTTGGAATGTAGAAAAGAAATTATGTATATATATATATATATATATATATATATATATATATATATGTATAAATATCATTATATATAGACGTTCCTTACAGAGGAGGAGGATATAACCTAACATATAGGAGGATACTAATGTTTAGGCACTTCTAGATGTGCTGGAGATTCGAATTTTTTTAGGTAGGATTTTGTGAAAAACCGACTATAAAAAACGAAAATCTTGAAAAATGCAACAATTCGGCCGCTAAAAATTTGCAATTGTTTAAACAAAATTTCAAGGTTTATGTATTTTCGAATGTGCTACGGAGCTGAAATTTTTTTAGAGGTAGGTTTTATAAAAAAACGAAATAGGGATTATAGAAATTTAGATATTTTAATTTGTGTTGCCGTTAAATATTTTTAAAGTTTAAACAAATAGATAACTGTTTAGGTACATACTACGGGTTGAGCTAGGAAGCTGAAAATTTCAAGTTATTTACAGAGTGGTGCATTTGCACAAATAAACATTTGAATCGCTCCATAAATATATTGCGGCGGCCGTTAAAAATGTTTAAAATTTAAACAATTAGAAAAATATTATTTCACTTCTAGAAGTGCTACAACTTGAAAATGAATGTTTTTTTCAAGGTGAGATGATATGCTTGCAGAATGCAAGCACCTTCTACTAGTAACTTTATATGCAGACATGTATCGTTGAATGAAAACTTAAATTGCCAATACGCTAAAATGTGTTTGGCTTGAATCCAATATTTCCTTGTTAAGAGTATAGGCCACTTCAAGAGAAAAGGGTCCTTTTACGTGTCTTTTTCTCCAAGCAACTTCTTAGGATGTGAGGATATCTCCTTTCTTCCCCGAGCCTCTGGCATATCTCCCCTTTTCATATAATATCTCATCGAAAGCACCGAGATCCGCGCCATCGAACGCTTATCGAAGGAAACTCTCTTTTCCCTCTCCTCCAACGATCTTAAATTCTCTCAACACCCCCTCCCCTCTTTCATTTCTCTCATCCCATTTCTCCTCCACCCTCTCTCATCTTCGATCCTCTTTCCTGACTTATATCCCTCCCAACCTATTCCATCCTTCCCATTCCGCCATTCCTTCAATTCTTACCTCCCTCCCTTCCTTTCCCGCCCTCCTCCTTTTCCTCCCTCTCTCTCTCTCTTTCTCCTCCCCCTCCCCCTTCGGTTCCCCTTCCTCCTCCCCCCTCACATAACGCTCAGTCTCCAGTCACAATGGCCTCTCCTAGATGGCAGTCTCTCCTTTTATCGCGGCCTCCGTCCCTTCTTTCCTTCTTTTTGTTGCGAGGGCGTGCAGGCAACACTATCTCCACAACGCCTTCATTTCCGCCGCCTTCCCTTTAACGTCGCTCCTCCTTCCCTCCCTCCATCCCTCCCTCCTTCCTTACCTCTCCCACCCTGATCTCTCTCTCCCTCCCTCTCTCTCCATCCTTTCTCCCTCCCACTCTCTCCCTCCCCTCACTCCCCTCCCTCCTTACCCTCCCGCCACGATCTCTCTCTCTCTTCCCTATTTCCAACCCCTTTTCTCTCCTTCCCTCCCTCTCTCTCTTTCCCCGTCTCCCCACCCCCAAAATAGAGACGTGTTAACGTTGTGCCCATACCACCAATGCTAACCGTCTAGTATCCTTCCCCGCTCCTCTTTTATAGGGTTCACTCCCCCCACCCGCACCCACTCTTCCGCCTATTTTTTCTCTTCTTCGGAGATTAATGGTTACTGTGGTCGATGTGCTCGCCCTCTTTATGAGGTCCACCCCTCCCTCCCTACCATTGCTCCTTCTCTCCCTCTTTGGAACCGCGAGCGAAAACCGCATCGCATCTACATCTGCAAACCCCCGTATATGCGAGGCGGGATCCGGTTACGCACAAACAGGGGAAGGAAAGGGTGCGTGTGTTTGTGTTCGGTTGCGGTGTCGGTGGAGGATGGTGATAGGTGTCAAAGGGAGAAGGATGAAAGAGAGGTTTGGCGGGGGAGTTGCTGAGTGTAGAGGGGGGAGGAGTGGTAGGTGGAGAGAGAGAGAGAGAGAGAGAAGGGGAATCAAGAGTTGGAACTGTGTTCAGAGAAACAATTTAAGAGAGAGAGAGAGACAGAGGCAGACAGATTGCGATGCAGTATGAGAGGTTGTCGGATGGCAGTACGCAATTAGTTGTAGTTTTAAAAATGGTGTAAGAAAGGGAAACGCTTTGTAATTTCCGCTATTTTGTTTTCAACTCACGACTCTGGTTTCAGTGTACTACTACATCCCTGCTCGTGAGTTGAAAATTAAATAGTGGAAATTAAAAAAAGGTTTCCTTGGTTACAATATGGAACGATCCCATAAAGTCACGTCGACTACAGTCAGTTTTATTTTAAATTGGTGTTTAGATTTAATTTAAATATAAGGTATTTTGCGACATTTATAATTGTGTTACCCTAAAAAAACCCACAAAAACATACTTCTTCGGTAAGATGGATAGGAAGAAAGCTATGAGAAATATAGAGAATGCGAGAGAGGAGAAATAGAATCAGGTAGAGAAGTTGAGATAAAAATGACTGGAGAAGTAAAGAAGAAACAACAGAAGTATATAGTCCGTATAGAGAGATGTGAACATAGATAACTTTTTATAAAATAGAGGCATAAGTGGAGAAATAATACACGGTGTAGACAGTGAGGAATATGCAATATAGAGATGACGGTAAGGGGTCAAAAAGAGGGGGTGGAGTGTTGTTTGGGTGCAGTGGAATAGAAGGGACGAGATAGAGATGGGTATAGTGTAGGGAGAGACAACAGGTTAGACCAGGGGTTCGCAGTATACGAGTAAGTACGGAAAATGGCGCGATTAAGAATTTTCCAATAATAAATAATACAAAAGTAATTATAGGAATCCCATTAAGACTTAGATTCAATAGATTATCGCCTATACTCTTGTAGCCATAAATCGGTCATGTAAATTGCATTAGCATTTCATCTACAAAATAGCCACTTTCATTGATATTTCAACGATCGCCGATTCCAAAATAAAAAGCTCAAATGATTTAATCAACTGTTTTATGTGACCTTGGTCAACAATTGGACTGAAATTTTTATTTAACAAAAAATAGGCTGAATTAAAAATATGCTTATGAAATTGGGGTAACAGATTTTGACTCTGTTAAATTGATAGCACTTTGTGATTGGCAAGCTTCAACGCCTATATATTTCAACTGATACGTGTATATACACGCAGACACAAACACACAGTAAGTTCTGGTTGTTCGTGGTAGATGCGTTCCTCAGTGTCACGTCGAACAACGGGGCCGACTAACCCATTGACTTAAAATTTAAAGCCGCGTCCACACATGGCGAACTAACGCGAACAAGCATAGAAACGCACTTTGACGAATGCATTGTGGACTATCTTTGAACACGAACGAACACGAACGAATACGAACGATCAACGATCCGTCATCTGTCAGTAAATCAAAGGAAAATTTTCGTTCGAGGTCGTTCTTGTTCGTTCGCGTTCGTGTAGTGTGGACCTGTATTAGCCCATGGGTTCAGTGTCTTTAGAGATGGAGTGGTCGGACGACGTAACCGTATCTTTTGTTGCGGATGTAGAAGGCCTTCCCATTTTATGCGACATCAAAAGCCCTCAATACAAATTGGGCAAGAAAAAGTTTGATGCTTGGATGCTAAAAGCATCCAAGTATAATCCAAGTAAGTATAATTCAACTCACTCTCCGCTTACCAAGTTTCGTTACACAGTCTCTCTCCTTCACAGAAATTGATTCTCCAAAAAACGTGTCTTGTTTAGTAATTCTGGGACCCACAATTTGTATTAGTTTCTCAAAATACGATGCAGACATCGTTATAAAGTTTTCAGAATGCCCACAGTTTTCACGCCTCAGGTCCATTAGTAAATCAGAAGCACTATAGAGACTCCTATTCTTAAGCACTGAAGTCGTCCACAAGCGGAGTTTTCTCCTTACTTTACTTCTATCATTACTTTCAAGCAACTTATGCATTACAATAAAAGCCGCACTTGCAACAATAACAGTTTTCACACGCGTTATATCGTGTCTAGAAGGCTACGAAAGAACTGGCGACTGCAAAGAGTTGGAACATGAACGAACAAAGTGACGAACCTACAAATGTCTCCCAAACATCGTTTGTCAGTGTTCGTTCGCGTGCGTCTATGTTCGTTCACATGCGTCTATAGTCGTTCGCGTGCGTCTATAGTCGTTCGTGTTCGTCTATTCCCGTTCGTGATAGTACGCTCGTTCGTGTTCGTTCGCCAAGTGTGAACGCACCTTAAGGTGACTCAGTTTGTTGGTGCCACCGACTGCTGTTGCTCCGACAGAGGGATTGAGGGCTACTGGAGAGAGGAACTGGGTGCGGAATTATCCGCCTCCTCCTCTTCAGGTGCAAAAGTATCTCTTTCTCAAAGAAAGAAATGATAGTATTTTGTCTCGATTTCCTTCCTTTTTCTTTATAAATTTCTCGGTAACAAGATATTGCATCCTGCATCTTCCCTGCTACTGTATTAACTGCACTCCATGTCGGGGTCATTTTCAGAGGAGAGTTTCATCGCTTCATTGACCTTACTAAAGACATCTGAGTGCAATTTACATGTCAGAACTCTCTCTAGTGACGCCACTTCTGTAGGATCTCTCTCGCTTGTTAGGCATCTCTCTAACGTCTTCGTTCGTTTAAGCCTCCTACGCATCACCCTCATTGTCTTCGTTGTTGTGTGTTGTGCAAGCTTTGCAATTTCATTGCGAATCTGAGGCATATCAAATTCACAACCAACGAAATCATTTATGCAGTCAGATCACAGGTTTTTCGCAAGATTGTCATGCAGCTAATAGTCACTTACCCCTATGACTCCCCCGGTGTTTCTCATTGCTTTAATAATGACATAAATGTGCATAAATTCCCTGGTGGTTAAGTTGTGTTAACCATTAGTATCCTTGCTGTGCTGTGAAAATGTATGTAGCAGGTAGTAAGTGCGCCTTGAAGACAGTGGGCACCTCCAGAACCATGGATGTTGTGTTTCTCGGAAAAAACTCGACTTCAACCTTAATTTCTGTTATTAAAAACTCAAGGTTTATTTAGTGACCAGGGGCATTGTCTTCCAGTATCAGTGCTCTTTTGGTGGGTCATGGCTCTCATAGTGCAACTTAACAGCTGGGAAAAAATCATGAACGGACCACTTTTAAAAAACATCCAGTGTAACCAATTCTTTATAGTTTGAGTGACATATTAGAGGTACGTTTGTCTTGCTATAGCCTTTCACTGCTGGAGGATTTCCTCAATGATAAACCAACTTAGGATTTTTATTTTAAATCCCCTGTTGCGTTTCCTTCAAGCAAGAGAGTCAGGTGGTCTTTAACTTCCTTAAACCTGGTGCCGTCTTTTCCCCAGGGACAATAAATATACGGGAAGGAATTTGCTTCCATAAAAGATCGATTTCTTCCACGTCTTACACCAGTTTTGGAGGGTAAGTATATTAGGCCACTTTCTGTTATAGCTTTCAGAGTGCCAGGCAATTCCTTCGCTGCCTGTTTATCTGCACTCGCTGTCTCTCCTGAAATTTTTATGATGTGACGTTTAAAATTGGCCAAACAAACCACGGCTTGCATTACAAGTTTCCTCAGTTGGACTATGACCGTTATCCTGCTTTACAGTGGAAGGTAAACTCAATGCATTTTCCATAATAATTTTCACGATAGGAATATGTTGATAGTTTTGATCCTCAATCCATACGAGTAGTAGTTTTTCCATTCGTTCTGTCAAATTACTCATTCTCATTCAGCTACACCCATGGTGTCCAGAAATGTTACAAACGTGTTTTTTCATCAGCTGTCACAGTTGCTGGTGGGATTGTCAAGCCACGTACAAAGTCTACCCCACGTTCACTGGCCTCAAACCCTTGGTATAATTTTCAGCTTTTGCTCCAACGCCACGTGTTTCTTGTTAGCCATTTCGCTTCGTGACCCAACGCTATCAATTCTTGGGCGTTTAGAGGCCATAATTATTAAAGGGTGTGCACTTTATAACAGAAACAAGATGGAAGAGTATACTCCGAAAATGGAATACACAGAGATTTCAAAGCCGTTCATTAGAGAAAATACGTACAAAACGGTATCGAATAATTGGGCGTTTCATGAATTTTTATACCCGAAACTAAAAGTCGTAATTGTGTTGTCCCTCAGACTGTTTTGTGAAAAATGTTGTCCTCTATCCGAATTTAAAAAATATATATATATATCTTACAGATCATATAAGAGCTTGGGAGAGAAAAATATGGTATTTATTTTTTCCTTGCCAAGAAAACCGTCTTAGAGATTGATATAAACAAAATATGCGATATTATACTCGGGGTTTTCTTTAATTTTTATCTCCGAATCTATAATTCGTAGTTATGTAGTCTTGCGAACTGTTTTGTAGCAAATGTTGTCCTATATCCGAATAATATTTTAATATATAGCTTACAGATCATATAAGAACTAGGGAGAGAAAAATATGGTATGTTGCTTGACGGATGCCATTTAACGATATACGAATATAAGTTAATTAAAGTAATTATGTAAAGTGTAAGTTCTAATTGACGGATTCAATTCAAAACCACAATTGGGCGATAAATTTTAATAAGGATCACTCCTACTTAATTAGTTAAAATCTGTCCAGAGGTTTAGGAGATAAAAGTTACGACAGACATTTGGAAGGACGGACGGACGAGACGTACCCATGAGCTGTTCTGCTACTACCGCTTTGCTGGTAAAGAACGCCTAAAAAACGAAAGCCAGCTAAACCGACAGGGAGCACGGCCCAACTGGGAGAAAGCGTGCCGCAACTGTTCTTCAAATGAGCAGTAGACGAATCGGTCATCGTACAATTACCTGAATTGTATTCAATAGAGAATTCTCGAGCTAATTCTTATGGCAGAATTATTAGTGTGGCACGAGGCAGTACCGTAGCTAGGGCGGGGCAAGAGGGGCATCTGACCCGGGCGCAATTAAGTAAGGGGCGCAAAAAATCCAAATAGTAACTAAATAAACTAAAGAAGATAATTTTTTGAAGAAGGGGGAGTCACATGTTTGGCAGTTTGCCCCGGGCGCTAAAATAGTTAGTTACGGCGCTGGGCACAACCAAGGGTGGGCCGAGGAATTTTGGCGCCTCGGACGAGACAGCACTCCAGCGCCCTCCTCCGTAAATGTTGGTTGAGATATTTTCAAAGTATGTACATGTTAATTTATCCATCGCTCTGTAAAAATGATTGATATTGAAAAGATAAAAGGAATCCCGTCAAGATTCCAGTCTGTTTCGTGACATAAATTGGTACCCAATATTTATTCATTTACAAATTATGCACTGATAGATGATCGGAATAGCGCCCCCAAGACTTTGGCGTCCAGGGCAGTCACCCAGCTCGCCCGTCTCACGTCTTTCCAATAGCAATAAAAAGGATAGAAAAGCAGAAGAGGATTTAAACTACAAAACATCTGTTGTAGCCGAAATTCAAATCTGGTTTTATAACCTTTTTATGGCCGTTGGAGAGACATTATGTCATCATGATAACCGCATCGCATAATTATCGTACAGTTGTTTTACAGCGAAGCGTTTTGTCTTTTTTTAGTAAATACTCTTAAGAAACAGCACAGATATTCTAATTTATTTTCAAACGGCGAATTAACGAAATGACGAACAATGTGGCTACGAATAACGAGCTCTTACTATGTTTGTGTATGCTAACGTAGAGTAAGAACAGTATTGTGGTAAATGGATATTCGACGTAAGTCCTTATTTATTACATCTACTTTCGCTCCATCAATCAAGAGTTATCATCTCTTAGAGACCTCAAGCCTCATCCACACACGGAACATAAGAGATATCTTTCAGGTTACCTGTTTTAAACCTTTCATATTTAATCGCACGCGGAATACACGGACGCACGAGTAGCTCTTATGAATATTCAAAAGAAAGAGATTTTTTCTTCTGTTGTTAATTTAATATCCTACTTTTCGTTCCATATAAGATAGTAGAGTGATATTGATAAATAGAGGTAATACGAGAAACACGGCTAGGTATCAAAAGGGGTGGGTGAAAGGATTTTCTGGAAGGGGTGAGAGAGGATGTGAGGGGTGGCAGACACAAGAAGAGGGAGAGAGGACCAGAGGGATGGGGGAGGAAGGAGATTTTCGTGAGAGAGAGAGAGAGAGAGAGAGAGAGAGAGAGAGAGAGAGAGAGTAGAAGGGAGATAGGAAAGGATTAGAAGGAGAGAGGTTGGCAGGGAAGGCGTGAACAAAACGATTAAGGTCCACGACAGCTGATAATCTTTTCAACAATGGTTCCCATGTCGTGTTTACCTCTCTTGTTTTTTTTCGTTGGTAAAAAACAGTATGTGAATCGTAAACCGACTAAATTCAAAAATATTTTAAGCGATGCGAATGAACGGAGCGCGTTTTTTTGGAAAATAGAATTAAAATTTCGGAAGGGGGTATTTATTTTTATTTCGGGGGAGATTGTAAGCGTTACCTTAGATTAAGGTGTTTTTGTATCTGAGGCATTGTGACGAAACGATGTTTTCGAGATTTTAAACTTGCAAAGATTAAGTTTTGAAAATATTATTGTTAAGAATCCTGTGGTGAAAGAAATTTCGGAATTTATTGTGGAGATATTTCCCCATGGAGCATTCATAAAGCTCGCAAATAATCTTTAGAAATCCTTTTCCTGAAGGATAAATCTGATTTATTCTTGTTTTATTACACAAATGAAATTACTTGCAATAATATTTGATTGGTCTAATTTCGTCTTCATCTTTCCATTTTTTCATTTATTCGCGTATTTTATTCGTTACATTGTTTAGAAAATATCAACGGCTATTGCTTTTATTGATATAACCAAAGAAAATTTACCTTTGCAAAACGCAATTCCATAATTAAACACATGAATTGGATTTAACTGGTTTTTGAGATAAATTTACTTTTCTTTTTGCTTTTTATTAATACGGGATGCTAAAAAGTAAAGGCCAGCTCCTCCCCTTTCGATTAAGTTTCAGTTTATTTTTTTAAGGGCATAGATCCTTCTTTGGTGAATTAATCTGTGATTGAGTTTGAGGTGAGTGGAATGAAATCGTTTCTCTCTTCAATGTCGACCATTTTGTACATATAGGCCTAATCTTAAAATTTTAACGCTAAAATCTCTTTGTGGTTTTATACCAAAAAGTATCTTGATTTGAGCAACTTACATCAGTAAAGTTTCTTCATCGCAGAGAAAACGATTCAGTGGTTAACAAAAAATAGCCAATACAATTTTTTGAAATCTTATATGGCCTTTTACAATTGTCGTAAAATGGCGACTTCGAAATTGGGGATTTTTAATAGTATGGATTGAATGCCATTTGTAATCGTAATTACTTTTTACAGTAAAAATATACAACTAGAAGGATTTATTAATGAAAAATATTTGATTTAATGAAGAATTTAAGAATATAATGTAAGAAGGGACTAAATAGTCTCAATTTCGCCCTTAATAAAGTCGTTTGTCTGTCTGTCTGAAGGTAACCTTTCTCCAACAGCGCAATTTATATCTCGCATAGCATTTCAGTCTTTAGTGCATTTTTAAGTCTTCATAAATATTCGTAAGCTTCAAAATGATATAAATTGCCAGTAGAAGGAAAGCTATGATATTTGGTAGCTATTTTTAACTTCTTTGGCTATTTTTGTCCCTTTCAATAGTTTTCTTTATTTATCCAACACTTCTCGATGATCATTCGTTCCGTAGAATAATATTTACAATCTTTACTTGTTTTTATTTGCTTCATTTACTATTTCACGTCCGCTGTTCATGCATAAATAAAATATTTTCATAATATTTTCTCTCGGAATCAAACACTTCATTATTTTTCTGCTTCTTAATCACTGTTATTATGTTACTTTTTATTTTAATGAATCATCGAGTGCATTTAATTTTTACCATTTCATGAAGATCTCTAAATTCTTTTAAAATTCTATTTCCGGGTTTTTGTGCGTTTTGCTCTGAAGAAACCAATTCATTTTCCTGGAAAAATTGTTCAAATGGTTTAATACAGTGTTCAATATCTATTTTAAATATATTTAATACATAGTTTATTATTTGTTTCTTCTAAAACCTGACATTTACTTGATGAAAATATTTGTTAAAAGTGCGTTATTTAGGTGAACAATTTTTCTCTTAAATGATATTCTGAAAGACAAATTATTCCTGAAATTCCGTGTACATTATCTATGCTAATACAACTGCTTCGAATTATTTGCGTTGAATCATAAATAATATGCCAATCGTTTACTTGAAATCCAATATAAATGGAAAAAAATTTCAAACAGCTGGTGAGCCATTTCTTGGTCCATAAATTTATAATCTGTAATAATACCCTCTTTCATTTATGGAATGGTTATATCCATTAAACATATAAACTTGCGTCTCATAGCCAGGGGCGGATTCACCTATAGAGCTCGGCCTAAATTTTGGGGGCGGTAATTTTTCAGAAGAAAGTAAATGATAATATAAATACAAACAATAAATCCAAATCAGGACTAATGCAGGCTGGTTTCCCAAAGTTGACGTCTCGAATTGATTACTTATATTGGCAGGAAATGTTTCAGTATGTGTTAGTCATTCCAAGGAATTCTCATGCCATAAATGCCATTTGTAATTCCTAGTTTATCAATAGTAGAGAAAAATTGCAAAACAAATTAATAGAGCATTATCAGGTTTAAAATACTAAAAGCAATGTCAAAATCTCTTTCTGACATTATAATTTGCATGTATTTTTTTAATAAACGAATTTAATAAATGTTAGTGTTTATACGCTAATATGTATGGATCAGCTGTCCATTGCTGAAGGATAGTCGAGTGGAAAAGAAAATAACCCATTTTGCTCACTCATCTATGCTCAAGCCGAGTCGGTAATAACCGTCTCCATGGCAGCAATCCGATGCGATTTAAAACGCAAAACCGCTAAGTCTTAATAGAAATTTGAGAAAATACGATAAATTATCAAAATTCGGTGATAAGTGTTAAAATTTACATTCTTTTCCTCTTATAACAGTATAAACCTCGCTCCGGTATCACAATTTTAAGATATTTTAAAGTATTAAAGAAAACATCTTTGCACGATGGATTTGGGTTTTCCTATGTAAAACAAATGGGGAAAAACGTTCCTGGAATTGAACCCGGGACTTCAATCTTCACCAAATAAAATATAGCCCGGAGATGGGCCCTGGCAGCCTGAGCCTCATACCAAGTTTCATGAAAATCGGTCGATAGGTGCAAAGGTTGTTAGTAGGGGACACACACAGACGCAGACACGACCATTTCATAAGGTTATGTTTCCTTTGAAACCAACCTAAAAAAATAAATACCTTTATAAGTATTAATAAATGGGGGCTACAGGGACCAACTCCGTCCCTCGCTCTGCTTTTAAGGAAACTATATAAATTAGTTTAAAAAATAATAATTATATTGTAATATAGAAGGGGTCGAGCCAAGGAAACGGAGGAGGAAATAAAATAAAGGATAAATAAAGGCATAGCGTTATGCAAAACATGCGCTGAACATCCAACGTCCAGTAAATTGCTATTAATTTTTTCGCGTAATTTACAAAAGACATTGTTTTTGCCTTTTCTCACTAGTCCCTCAAAATTTGTTTGCGTTATCTGCTCCATAAGCAATGCATTTTTTTAGATCGACCCCATACTCGCAAAATTTGCTAATGATGAAATCGACAATGCTATCAGTCGTTTAATTAGGTGGCGATCAATTTTTAATATTTTAATCTGAATTCCTTTTTATTGCAAAAATAATGAACAACTAAGGGGAAAATCTTTTCCGTTTTGTGATTACTAACATCTGTGGATATTCCATAACACTGCGACTTTTTTAATTCTATCAATAATTCATTACTCCATAACATTTTTAATGAGAGCTGCAGTTTTACTTCGTCCGCAAAAATATTTATTGGCTATTTCAGAGTCACAAAAATTTTCTTTAAGGAGTTCAAAAGTTGTTACGCTTGGTTTCCATTAATACAGATTTCAGAAGCCAACATGTTAGTCAGCATGTTAGCGTGATTTTAATACAAGTGGAAACAGTCGGTGACATGTCAAATTCTTTTGGACAGCATGTTGGATGTTGGCTGCGAAAACTCGCTGAATTTGTTGTGGTCGATTTTATTTGTAAAGTGGAAACACTTGCCCGACATTTTGGCAGAGTTTGTGCATGCTCGTGCTCAAGGTCAGTCTATTTAACATTCAACAAACAGTTGTTGTTTATTGCTCGCTCCTGTCGTTCTTCAGTTGTTCGGCAAACTGAGTGAACACGCGTATCTGTACTTATGGAGTGGACAAAAGCAAATACAATTAAACTAATTGAACTTTTTGAAAAATATTCAGTTTCACGGGATGTTACGTCTAGCGAACATAAACAAGATTTCCCGCCGTGACCAATGTTTATATAGCAGCCTAGCAGCATATATACTTTACACTCCACTTCGTTATCATTCCTTCCGTTCTTGATAAATCTCCATTTAAAATAATGCTCTTCATTAAAGGTAGATACATATCCTCTTCAACAATTCTACTGGCGGGTTCTGTAGAAATTATTGCCTATTAAAATTAAAAAATCACAGAATATTCGGCAGCTTATGTACAAAATACGCAATATTTTCGACTAAATATATAATAAACTTTCCTTATGAATAGAAATATCTGTACTGATTTGATAATCAATAACGATCATAACACACAAGATATTTGCATACCTGTAAAAAATAAAGCTATTGAACATCTAGGGCGATAAACTTGAGCAACACTTGAACACTTGTTAACTCGGCGCGAGACTATAATGAAAAAAGTGCTATATTTTTAATAACACACTAATATTATTTGCAGATATTTATGATTACTCGATATTTTTGAAAGTGTACTTACTGATGTCGAGTAGTTTCCCGATCCCTTTTCTTAATCACTTCACTGGATATGCGGCATACGCTTTATGGTACGGTTTTAAATGCCCACCGTAGGTCCGGCTACCGGATTTAAATTGGATGTTTAAATAGTACACGTTTTTATTTTATAAATTCGCAAAACTGATGATCCAGTAGACTTTCAAATAATAACCATTTAGCAGTAAAAATTGTTTGCCAGAGGACAAAAATTCGCTATCGCCTGCTGCCACACAAGTCAATGGTTCGCCAACGACTGCATATGATCAACCAAAGGGAGTCCTTAACTGAAACGCAGATGCCCAAATGCCAGAAAATTAATAACAGGGATCGGAGCATGTTTGTGTTATGAATGAGAGACTCGAGACGCAGTCCAGAGAACGATAAGCATTCTCACAGACAGGGGTTCCGATTGTTCTCCGCTTGAAGACTAAAGCAAAAATGAGACCATAAGGTCATCCAATTTTAATCTTGCTTACAGCACACATCCAGAGCGATTTTCTCACTTCTCGCACGTTGCATCTTTTCGAGTGTGGCTCAGAACCTCCAAGGCGCGGGGCCCAACCAGCCTCCGTCAAAGATTATCACTAATAGTTTAAATTTAATTTTTAGCTCCACTATTCCTACTTGTATCTATTTCATCATACGCGCTACGCTTCACGCTTACAAGAAAAAAACTGGGACATTATGCATCCCGAAAAAAAATTCGGGACACCGGGGCAAAACTCTGAAAACCGGGACAAATCCCTGGAAATCGGGACGGCTGGCCACCCTACTCTAGGTAATAATGGATAAATAAATAATCTTGAAAAATATAGAATACGTTACATGCGCCAAGCGTCACTGTATGTAACAGTAAATAATAAAGTTCTAATTTCTTTATAATATTATACAAATACAAACACACCAATTTATTATTGTATCTTATCTTATTATAATCATAATGCAATCTTTTTTATTTCGAAATCCGCCAAAACTAAACTGCTATCAAGATAAAAAAAACGCTACAATATTAGAAACATTATTCTTACAACTTGCAGCTCTTTATGCATTGCAATTTTCACGTTTCGACTCCCCACTCACTCAGCGCCGTTCAGACTCCACTGCCGCCAGGCCTTGACAGGTACGCTTTGAACGTAGATTTTGATTGCATATATTTGTATATCATCGTGATGCGCGAGTGCACGAGTGATTGAAGTATTTCAATGCCGGGTGTCAGGCCCGGGCGCATCTACCTAATACGTAAATAGGCATGTACACAGCAGGCAAACTAACAAGTTTTGTAACAGTTCACATTATATTGAAAATATAATATTAATAAATGCTCATGAATGGGCCCCCGAAATCGCGGGCCCCCAGCATTTACCTACCATGCCTAGGCGAAAAAACGGCCCTGCACCCATTCTTGTAATTTCTTTCCAGAAGACATTGAAAATACCTTCGCGAACACAAATTGTGCTACAGAACGTTCTTTTTTTGTGCCTTCGGCAGTTAAAGAACTGATGTGTGGACTTGATTCCAAAGCTTCTTGCAAACCACCATTTAATAACCTAAAAATTATGACACTACAGTCAATTTTTGTATTATATCAGTGTTTGATGTATATGTATTTATAAAAACAATAGCAATTTCATTGATCACACCATGGTATACCAACACCTTACCAGAAATAGGCAATATCTTAGAACCAATCACTGTAATTTCAGCAAGACCCATAAACTTTTTGAAAGAACCTCAATCAAATTATTCAATGCACTGACTGTCAGCTTCCGTAACATTCCTCTACAAACATATTTAACACGCCTGAAATCTATGTTAACTGAGAACTGCCTTTACAATATCAATTACTTTTATTATATTAAATTTTAATTTATTATTATCATCATTATTTTCTTTCTTGTGTAGCACCTTATACTTGTCTGACGAAGCTTTATATTGTAATGTCTCTGTGAATAATAATAATAATTATTAATATTATTTACGATAAAAAATGTCGGATGTCATTGAATTCTTTCAGTCGAAATTATTGTCATCAACCCTCTACGACGACATCATAAATTTTTTGCTGAATGGAAGGCGTGGCGTTGTGCTTTGTACATTTTAAAGTCCATGATATAATTAACGTGATGTATAAGTATGTTTACACATTTATTTTTATAATAAATAAAATTTTTATAATTATTAAACTAAGGGGCGGCAATGGGCCTATGGGCGACAAAATGACAAGTCCGCTCCTGCTCTCAACAATTGTGTATTACCATTTAAAATTTTGTCGGGGATCGAAGGGAATGCAGTTAATTTCGATTTGATTAATTCAAATAATTTATAATCAGAGTCATCACCTGAATTTCAAGAAGGCATATGTGATATATTTTTTAATTTTTATGCTTTATAAGTAGGCTTGGTAGGAATCAGCGTTTATTTTTTTTTAAATCGTCGATTAAAATCAACTTTTATTTTCCAGAGAGATTTTCGACGAATATCGTCGCTTAAAATTTATACTTAAATATAATATAGGGCTGGCAGTTTTCGGCCATTCAATTCGATTATTAAAATTTACTTTTTACATCGAAATTCTACGTAAAATTTACGTTTATTTTACAATACTCTGATTATTTATTTAAATTTTTATATGAAGTAAAAATTAATCGAACTAATATTATGTTCTTCGTGAATTTTATTTTATTTATGCGCATTTACACTCATCTTCATTTTTAAATGTTAATATAAAAGAAAAAACCCAATAACGAATTGTGTAGTGAAAACTAGAAAACTATTAATTTATGAAATCCGAACAATATGATGTTGCTTTTGGCGAGAAAAATTCTTTTAAAAAAAATAATTTGCGAGTTCAGCGTAAAGGCTTTTAGACATTCGTTGATGCCAATTAAGGAAAAAACGTTAAGGATATAATTATTACAATAATGTTTTAGACGTCAAAAAAGAACTATCCACTCTATATCATTTGATATATTTCATCACAGCACTACATATTCTCTTTATTTTACATAAAATATATACTGAGAAAAATTAGACCTTATTATTGAGCGCTCGATCAACAGTCTTACCTCAAATCTTGATTAAAATGTGTTTCTCCAATCGGCAAAATATTTTACAACAAATAGCAAATAAAGATTAATATTTAATCATTCTTCAATTTTTAGTAACGATTGCTAATTTATGTGCACCTTTTTAAACCATTTGATATATATAAATTGAAATTTACTAACCTGTAGCAAAAGACGAAGGAGTCAAAAGCACGAGAGAGGAACGATCCTTCCTGGATAACTTTAAGAAAAAGACTGCCAAAAGGTTGGGTTGTGAATAGGGAGAACGGGTGAAAGTGCATACAAGTTCATCTATAGGAAAAACCCTAGGAAGGATCGAGAAACATTTGTTTCCGGAATACACTCCACAGGGTTGATGAGTGGAAGGGGTAGAAAACGATTAGCGGTCTTCAAACAACCACCGAAATTCCTTTCTTCCGAACCTTGTTTAACATCAAAAGGGCTGAGAAACACGTGTTCTAAAAACTACCCTAGGGCCTTGGGGTTACCTGATTTTTCAGAGTAGAAGCGTGAGATTTTAAAAAAGACGCATATTTGAGTGTAAAAAAATACCCTTCTTTCAGTCCCACTATTAATGCAAGCCCGGAAAAGGAACGAAATCGCAGGTAGCAAATAATACTGCCAAAAAAGTAAACAGAAACGACTTAAATATTATAATTCAGAGTAGGTTTTTGGACGTATACTTTTTCATTTTGTTGGAAAATCGTCGCCTATTCATTTTCGTCGATTTTGAATTAAAAAAAATCGACGTTTATCGGCGTTTTTCGATTTAAATCGAATCCTACCAAGCGTATTTATAAGTTAAAATGCTGATTATAACTCGTGAAACTGGTATTCATTTGCACTAAGCGCTTTTCTGAGAGAAGAATAATTTGTCAGAAGTAATAGTTCTTGTAGTGGCCACATGATGGTGCTAACGCGCGACTTTTGTCTCTACCTTGCGGACAGCGACTGTACTGTTTGGTTTTTCATAAGCGAATTCGTATTTATGGAACAAAGCTTATTTGAACAGAGGGGAGTGGGTGTGCGAAATTCAGTATTGGTAGCAGTTAGTTTTCTGAAAAAAAATCTATCATTGATGTCAACTCTGAAAAGCTAAAATTTCAGCAAAATAATCAAATATATCCTATAATACATTTTTCAGCTCTTTATATGTTATTTGACCTATTTAATTGTGTATTTGTCTCATTCAGTTGTTTTATTTAAGTGTGCGAGAAAAAGAATTTATTTAGCAGCCAAAAATTCTCCTTTTATTTGCTGTTTGCCTTGAGAATAGTTTGTCAATAGCCAATTTTACAATTCCTCATAGCATAATATCGGCTACGTAAAAAATCGTAATATCGTGTGTATCTTAAAATTCAACTAATATAATTTTTTTTCAATATATAGTAAGTACCCATGCTAATAAACAGGAACTAATAATGTCCCAGCAATCGACGATTTCTTGCATATATTGGTTTTAATCGCGAAGTATTGTAGACCAAACCATTTCTCATTTAACTTAGGGCTGTGCTTCCTCGTTCTATAATTTCCCATATTTTTTTCCAGTTTCGTTTACTCGCACGACAAATAACAGGTACGAAATATATTTTTTGCTCTTATTAGCAAATTTTATGGGCGGCCAAACCAAAGTGTATTTATTCACAATTTTATTTATTAACGTTATGAAACGCTTGTGCAGTGAACAACTTGGGTGGATAATTAGGATTGAATAGTTTTTTTTTACTTTTTTCTCCACTCTTTTCTATCTCTGCTTCTTCTCCCCTTCTTTTACTCTCCCTATCATCTTCTCACTCTCATGTCTTCCATTTTCTCGTCCCTTAGTGTTCTTCAGTAGCATTCGTTAATTTTCTTCCGAATATGATATCAGATAACCGGTTAATATTTTTGTTAGAACTGTCGCACAAGTTTAAGGACAAGGAATCGTTTTACGTGGAGCTAGGAATGAACAGAAAAAATGGGACACGAGAATATACATCGCGTGAAAGTTTCCGGTTGTGAAATAATTGTTTTGAATGTTTCCGCAAAATGTTTTGCTGTTACACACCTTTTACTCCCTACAATCTGACGATTGTATTGAGGATAGTGTGAACGTTTTTGCACATTTAAATATTTTTTAGTTTTTTTTTGTGCATTGCTGTGTAAGCTTTAAGCGTATGTACAGTGGCGGATTAAGGTATCTGAAGGCCCCAGGCGCAAAAGGTTCGGGAGGCCACCAACTATCCGTGAGGGGGGTGGGGTACTCAATCTACAAACATTTTTACAGCTTACGAATAGAAAAAATTTATGTAGCAGGTTAAATAAATTGTTATTACAGACATGCATAAACAGAAAATTTAATATTTATTATATAAACTTGCATATATTGAAAAATAAACAAAAAATGAAATAATAACAAAAATAAATATGTTCTTCATGCTGTATTTAACAAAAATCACATTATATTTGGTATTATCTATTAATAAATACAATAGGAACAATATTTACCTAAGTACGTACGTAAGTAGTAGATTATATTGATTGTGAAATATTTTACTAAATGAAATATTGAAAAAAATCGAGTTTTGACTGTTGAGAGGCCCCATGAGTGCCTCATGCGCCTGTGCGGTAATCCGCCACTGCGTATGTAATCCAGCTACTATTTTGTTTGGGTACATCATGGAACTTATAATTAACACAAATTACCTGTGTACTTATCAAAGATCACTTTCATTTCACATTTGTGTGTTGTGAAAAAAGTAGAAGGTAAATTGAACTTTTATATATGTATTGAAAGATATACAGTAATATCCCGTTTAGCGCTGCCCCGTACAACTCTGATTCTTTATAACGCTCTTTGATCTCGGACCGATTTTTACTTTCTCCGCACGGTTTTGTGGGCGCTCTCACTCAAGAACTAATTATAGGCAGTGGCGGATTTAGGGGGGTTCGAACATGGCGCGCGCCAGGGAACCCGTGAAGTAAGGGATCCCGAAAAATATATTCGTGCATGTAATCTCAGAAGTATTAAATGTTTCAATTTAAAAATCAGCGGACCCTCTCTATGATTCCATAGAAAAACGATCGTTAAGAGGCGCATTTAAGGATTAATTATTTACGATATAGTTTTAGAGTATAAGAGAGAAGAGCGGCTATACTAATATTTTGAAAATAGGTAATAAATGACGATTTTAGAAACGCATCTCCATAAGTACTATGTATTATATATAGACTCTTCTTACAGAGGAGAAACATCATTATATATAGACGTTTCTTACAGAGGAGGATTAACATATAACATATATAATAATAATAATAATAATAATAATAATAAACAAACACCCATAATTGATCACTCAGCAATAAAACAAGAAATACAAGATAAGTTTAAAGTACGCCTAGAAAAAATACTCAAAACGGAATTAAATGGTAAAAACATGATCAAAGCAATAGATACCTATGCAGTACCAATCCTCACTTATTCCTTTGGTATAATAAAATGGACCAATACAGATCTTGACTCATTAAACACACTTATCAGAATGACATGTAATAAGTATCAAATTCACCGTGAACATTCAGACGTCGGAAGATTCTCCTTACTCAGGAAAGATGGAGGCAGAGGATATATTGATATAAAAACCTTCACTATGAACAAATACAAAATCTCCGTCAGTACTTCTACTCTAGACAAGATAGTCCACTACACAAAGCTATCATTTTAATAGATAAATCAGCTACACCACTACAACTACAAAATAAAAAATATGATACAAGCAATCATATAAAAACAAATCCAAAAAATTGACTCCTGGATAAACAAAACACTCCATGGCAAACATCCCTACCAATTCTCACAACCACACATAGACAAAGACGCGTCTAATAAATGGCTTGTAAATGGGAACCTGTTTGCTGAAACCGAAGGTTCCCACATAGCCATTCAGGACAAAATCATAAAAGCAAAGAACTACATGAAAAATGTGATAATAGATCCAACAATAAGTAATGATAAATGCAGGAGATGAAAAATCAAAAATGAAACAATAGAACCCGTTACAAGTACCCTAGCAAGTACAGAATATACACAAAGACATGACAATGTATGCCGACAAATACACCAAGCCTTATGAAAGGAACACAAATTAATAGAAAGCAATATAGTACCATGGCATAAATATAAATCAGAAACTATCCTCGAAAATAGTAACAAAAATCTAGTGGAACAGAGACATAATTACTGATCGAATGATTCCACGCAATAGACCGGACATCACACTCATAAAAAAGAAGAAAAAATAACATGCCTAATAGATGTTTCACTACCGAACACATCCAATATAGAGAAAAAATACAATGAAAAAATCCAAAAATATTTATCACTGGTCGAAGAAATTAAAAACATGTGGCAACAAAATAAAGTTATTATAGTACCTATTATAATATCGTCCACAGGTGTCATCCCAAAAAAACTATTCAAATGTCTTGAAACTCTAGACCTACACAAAAATACATACATAAATTTACAATAATATATCAGAAGTAACACATGCTCTATTGTCCGGCGATTTTAAAATGACAATACACCATAAATATACAATAGCTATGCATACAGGTTGAGCCCGCTCCGCTGTAAGCATGAAAACCCGGAATTAATCCGCCTCAAGAATAATAATAATAATATCGTATATACTAGGATACTAATGTTTAGGCACTTCTAGAAATTCTGGAGATTCGATTTTTTTTCATATTAGGATTTTGTACAAAACCGACTAGAAAAAACGAAGATCTTGAAAAAGTTCAACAATGCGGCCGCTAAAAATTCGCAATTGATTAAAAAAAATTCAAGGGTTATGTATTTTCGAAGCTGAAATTTTTTTATAGGTAGAATTTGTAAAATAACGAAAGAGGAATTATAGAAATTTTGCTATTTTAATTTGTTTGGCAGTTAAATATTCTTAAATTTTAAACAAATAAGTGAATATTTAGATACTATGGGAAAAGCTAGGGAGCTGAAATTTTAATGTATTTAGAGTTTATTGTAAGTGAACGAATAAAAATTTCAATATTCCCATGAAATTGTTATTGCGGCCGTTAAAAATGTTTAAAAGTTAAACAATTAGATAAATGTTATTTCATTTCAAAATGTGCTACAACTTTAAAATTTGGCGGATATATGTGGCATTATTAAGCCAATGTGGAAAAAGTATAATATTCTTAAAATTGTAAATTTTACTGTTTGTTTCACTCCATTATTCTTCATATTCATAAGGAAATAACGAAAATCGGCGGAGGAGAAATCTTTTGAATTAAAAAAAGATTTCCAATGATGAAATATCTCTGAAAAATTAATGTTTTTTCAAAGTGAGATAAAATGCTTGCAGAATGCAAACACCTTCTACTAGTGTGTTTGTGTGTGTGTATATATATATATATTTCATCTCTCCATGAATGAACATAATATATTTCTTGCTTATACACTATCTCGCTCAATTAGTGATAGCAGCAAATGATGTTTAATTTTTGCATTTTTTTCTCATGAAAACCTCTAAATTTTTCATCAAATGATTGAATTTTTGGCCGCAAACAAGGGAAAATATTGATTCTATAAATTATATTTCGATATTTTTGGTCTTTTTCACTCAAAATTTGGCTAATGCGTCGAAAAATCGCTTTCATTTTTTAAGAACATAATAAAATATATAATTTTCCGCTCTCATATAAAAAAAATCCTCGTTCGATGCTTCATTATTTTTATGATCCCTCTCTCGATAAATAATACACCTTTGGTTTTTTTCATCTTCTCCGCCGAACCTCGAAATCCTTAACGACTCCTAAAATTCCCCCTCCCCTTCTCTTCCCCCTCTCCATATTACCTCTCTTCATTTTTAACACGTTTTCTTAAAAGGAAAAAAACGTGCTAATGTGTTCACTCTGTCTGTCGGTCTGTCTGTTGTAAGAGATATTTGGGAAATTCTTTTTGAATTACATAGCTGGTTATAATTATATAGGTGGTTTCAAATAAGGCAATTTAAAAAATTTTGAAATAGCTTTTTAGCCAAACTACGAAGGATGTTTGGTGAATTCTTTTTGAATCAGATAGCTCTTATCGATGTAGGAATTTTCCACCAATCGGATTTTCTCGGTAGTTTATAGATTTGCCACCAGGTGGCTTCGAATTTGGAAATTTCAAATTTTGAAATTGTATTGTAGCCAAACTAGTGAAGCCAGAGGAGCGAGGTTTTCACGGATGGGAAAGCCTAGCGAGGATCTACGTTCCGACGGTGTTGGTTGCTCCCTCCCCAATGGGGAAGGCCAGAAACTTGCTGAAAATTTTAAGAAAACGTGCTTCCACCTCATGCTTTACCAAAGGTATCTTGCTTGTTCTTTCTGTATGTACATTTTTGTCATTCTCCACGCTCTTTTTACCCGTCCTCATCCATCTCTTTTCCCATTCCTCTTTCCCCATCCGCCTCCTTGCCATCTCTCCCTCCAGCTTCCTACTCCATACCTATCTCTCCTCCCTCCTCCTCCCTTCCAACCCCTTCCATTCCTGCCCCCACTTATTCCTCCCACTCCTCACATCCCGATCACAAGTACACGCCGCACGCCTGTCGCCTCAACTATCGCCCCTCTTCCTTGAACCAAAGCCGCAGCGGCGGGAAAAAACTCTTCGTTAATGCGCGCCGAAAAAAAATAAGCAAGCGTTCTCGACGAAATTGTGAGAGTGCCGCTTATTTCATCAACTGAGTCCTTTCAATTAAAAAGCGCGGTTTAATGCACTCTCCGGCAAACGGGCGAGGCGACGCCCGCCCAATGAGGGACGGCGAGGAAACTGCCTTTGATGTGCGATTCTTATTCCCTCCCCGCTTGTCGCTTCTCGTAACGAATGCCCTCGTTCCCTCCCTCCTCCCTTGTTTCACCTCCCTCCCTCCACGCTTCTCCTCCTTCCGAATGGCGATTTTTAATTGCTGGGAATGGATAAAAACATGGGAACGGTATCAAAGCATAAATGACATACCACTCCTCTCTCTCTCTCTCCCTCTCTCTCCTCTTGAATGGAACCGGCGGTTCTTTCATTTTATTTTATTTTCGACTCGTCGACTGTTACCAAACGCGAGCGGTTCTTTTTAGACCGTCGAATAAAAATACGTAAAAAAACGAAGGACGAAAAAAGGAGCAAATCACGAATCGAAATCATTGTCCGGAGTTCCAAGGGAGCTACTGCCGTCGTGTTTCGCAGGGTTTTCGGTGGATTGAAAACGTGGGTTAGGAGGGTCCTTTCCCGCGGGCCCTCTTATGAGCACAAAGGCGCGCGCGTTGCTTTCCGCTGCAACGACAAACGGGGCCAGCAGACTGCGTTGGGTCCGAGGGGGAGTTTGTTAGGGGGGCTCTCACATCTCGACGGTATCATAATTGAAGGGGGGTCGGTTACTTTTTCAATTTGTTGTTTGGCGTTTGTTTCGGCGCCTCGCCTTTTTCCACGACGGCTTAATAGTTATTTGAGGAATTTCTTTTGCGGGCAAGGGGTTGGGAAAAATAAACCATTATTTCTTATCCGTTTTGCACTCGGGAGTTTTATTTTTTTTTATATCGTTCAATGAGCGGGGTAACCCGAAAATATCGCGTTCTATGGCCTCTTTATTCGTGTTTCCTGAAGGGAGGAAACAAACTGTATTGTGCGAACACGATAATTAAAAAGACCCGACTGCCTGTGTCGTTCCGTGTCATCTACTGCTCGGATTATCAAAAAGTCGGTAAAAGTGTTACAATGGCGTATTTGACAAAAATGATTCCTTATGGTTATGTTTAGGGTTTTTCGGGAAATAATTCCCCACCGATCACGCAGCGCCGAATATTCAAATAAAATGTATTGTTCGCTTTGAATAAAGAAACCGCTTGTTCGCATACACCTAAATTGGATTCAGTGATCCATTGGCATTGAACTATGAGGATAGAAATGTTAGCTTTTTGAGATGTGGGTATGTCGTAGACGACCCCTCGTCATACTAACGTAAGACACACGGGCCGCTTGCGGCCCTCGAGGGTGTATAATGCGGCTCAGGAACTATGATGAAAAAGCGATTCACACCATTTACCACAGACTTATCTTATATTTGTCAATTGAAATTATACTCTTGAAACCCTGAATGTTGACATAAAAATGCTGAAAAAATGTTTAGGCAATTTTCGCCTATATCATGGGTCGGAACCTACGACCCGCGGGCCACATATGGCCTCCGAGAGCGTTTTGTGCGGTCCGCAAAGTTGTGATGAAAAATTGATCGGCAAGATTTCACGTGGGTAATTTCATCAATTCAGTAAAATGATAGTCTGATAGCCTTTTCTGGTAAAATAACGCTAGCAAATTAGCAAATTATTTTCACTACCATGGGACCACAGAACCTCTAGGTGTTTTCTGATATAAATGCTCCCACGGCCCGCCGAAGCTCTTGTGACTTTCAATGCGGCCCTCACAACTATGAATGTGACCTGCCATTCAGAAAAGTTTGCCGATCCCTTATCTATATGACACAACAAAATCTCTCAGTATACAAATTTCGATGTAAGATATTACGCAACCCTTAACTATACGTCTGCAACCTTCACAGCCAAGTGAGAAAGTTTACCGTTCCCCGGCGTAGACTGAAGAAAATTAGTCGAAGCAAGTGGAAAATAAAGGAAGTTTAAAGAACTTAGGGGAAGAGAGAATCTTAATTCGAGTGATAAAGGAGAGATAAAAAATGGGTGGGTCAAGAGAGGAAAGGGTCTGTTGAAAGAAGTCAAATAAGTGAGGAAGTTATGAAAAACGGGAAGAGGTAGGGAAATAAAAGGAGGATGGGATTTATTATAGAAGGGGATGAGTAAGAGAAGAATAATAGTTCTTGGATGGAACAGATTGGGCTGGTTGCTCCTAGAATCTACCAATAGGTAATACACGATGTTGTTGAGGAGAAAATTGTTGCTTAATCGCTGGAAATACACTGTTTTTGCTGCGTGAATTAAATAAATTGTACAATTAAAAAAATCCAGAAGTGTTGCTTGCATGCAAAACTTCAAATATTTTAGGTGGAACTGTTCCACGGCTATTTATGATGATTTAGATTACGTTTCGAATCAATCTAATTAGTCTTTTTTAAAATAATTCTTCATTTCCTGTGGCCCTTTACCTGTCTAAAAAGCTATCTTCGGTCCTACGGAAATACAAATTCCCTCCGATTGTAGTGGACTCTGACTGTTCCTGCCATCTAACGACCAAACTTGGGAACTATCGACCACGAGAAACGGGCTTCGTGGTATGCTGCGCGATCTACAGGAATACTTCGAAACTGATAAGGTTTCACTTGCAAATCGATTCGAGAGCCAATGTCAAAAGGATAACAATAGCAGGAAACCTGAATTTACTCCATGGCATTTCTTCGATGGCCGCACAACTGCTTCCCAAGAACATGTGACTTTACATCAGCGGTAAACCGAGTAAATAATTTATGTTATCATAATCAGAACTCGTCAATTCTTAAGTTATTTATTATCTCGTTTTTTACAGCAACATGATAATAAATATACCCAAACGCACACTTTTGTTTTATATGCAAATATTAACTTAAAAGCGTTGAAGTAGTAAATTTTACCTTTAACAATTATCTGGTAGGAAATTCTCTCTTACAGTGACACAATTTTTCTTTTTCATTTAAGACTGATCCTATCTAAACTTTTCAATCCAACCCTTTGACCGAGTCCTAAAAGTTCGTCCCATGGTATTAAGTTCAGATATTTTCGAGAATTCTGCCTCAGATCCCTCAGTTCTATTGTTCTTCCTTCTAAAAGTGGATTCTGGCCCTAAGTCCTTAGCCATCTTTTTACCTAAATTATTCTTGTCCGTGCTGTCCAATTTCCCTCTCCATTCTTCTCTTCATATTCCGTGTTTATTGCTTAATGCCCGAATCATTTTCATCTTATTGTTAGATGGATTGTTATGAAAAAATCATTTTGCCGTCTAATCCGTTTTGCCACGCTAATTATTCAGTTAACTTGGCTGAGATTCTGTTTTCTACGCAACCTCTTCCCTAATATTGTACGAAATTCAAATTATAACTGTGTGTTATTGTGTTTTCTCATAAATCTCTGCCTCTTGTACTTTTGATGGTGATAATTTTGAAGATCCTCAGGTGAAAAACCTTAGAAACTGTCAATATGCTCTCCTATGTTGTTCTTCTCTAACGAATAAGTTGTTAAATTTTAATAAAATTAATTTATGGAGATAATCTTTGCAGTTTATGTTAACAGAAAACGGTGTCCGTGCGCCGAGAAATGAACTATCGGTGAATGAACACCGAGGGCGCTATTTTTGATCTGAAGTTAACAACTCGTTTACTAAGCCGTTTAATGTTCGAGTTATCAAGATTATCTGTAGAATCCAAAGGCAGAAGGTCAGTTGGATAGCATCGAATTTTCATGTTGTTAGTTGACCCTCAGTAACGTAAGAACGTAATATGCGCCAATACACACGTTAATTTCTTTCATTTATAAATGACGCATTACTCGACCGCCAAAATTATAAAAGTTGCTGGTATGGTTTAATCATCGTAGGTTTTCTTCACTTCACAACATATTGTTTCTTCAAAATTCATGAATATTTGTAAGGATTCCGATGCATCCAAAACAAAAATATGTTTACCTTTTACATTTATTGGATCGTTTTCTTTTGAGATATCTTCATTTTAAGAGGAATAGAGACTAATCCAACCGTTCTTTTACCAATATTTATGGTTATCAATTAACTTCTTCTTTTACAAATAATAACATCTTTCTCCAGTTGTTAAATTTGAAAACACCTTTTTTACTCAAAATTTTTTTATCGTACAAAGGATATCGGCGTCATTGCAAATGGGGATTCCTTGGCGCGAAGCAAAACGATGATTCATTTCTCTCGGATTTGTTGGTTGCCTGAGGATCAATCCAGAAGAACATAGTTATTTTAACCAATGGTTACAAGAATATCTATCATCCATTTTGGACCAATGGTGACTTGATTATTACATTATATACTGGGTCATTTTGCATTTATATTTCGAAATCTCGACTGTTCAAAATTCAACTACTGCTCATTTACAGCAAAACAAAGGATATTCAGGGGAAAACAATTATCGCAATAAACGGTGCAATTCAATACAGAACACTCCCTTCAAAATGATGGATAGATAGATAGGTAGAAAATAAAAGTATTAGAAACAATTATTCGAGATGATTTTTTGTCTGTTATCCAAATCAGTAAGATTTAATAAAATTTCGCCATCATATCGCTTTCATGAAGTAATGCCGGCCTTGATAGAGAGGTGGTTAGCGTGTCTGACTCCCACTTCGTGGGTCTCGGGTTCGGTATCTGCCAATGACTCGTTCAGGAGCGGCCCGACGTATATTGGCGCCCCTGGCAGATAATTTTAAGTAAGCATCTAAACGTAAATTTTAATTTGTTTATTGCCCCTTAAAAATTAGCGCAGTGGCTACGAAAAATTGAAGGAATGCCATTGATATTCTGCATTGTCCGCAGTGTGTATTAATAGCCAACACTTTTCCACCAGAAGGCAGTGCATAAATTGTTTATCAGAAAAGCGCCACTTTTTTACGGCGCCCCAGGCGGCGGCCCGGCTCTCGGTGCCTTAGGCCGGCACTGGGCACGGACGCATGCGCTTTTCACTGTCTGATATCACACATGTAATTGTGGAAATCCGTTTGTATTAAATAAATTATTAGTACTTATTTAAATGTTGAATACAATCATCACAAGGAAGGTCTTCAGTGTGTTTCACTCATATTTTGATGAGTTTTTTAAATTGCCATTCTATAGCTTTTTTAATGCCAAAAACTATTGTACTTTAAATTTTATCCTATATACCAGCGGTGGCCAAGCTTGCTTGCCCTCAGAGCCGCATATGATAGTATTCCTAAGTGTGAGAGGCGTAAGACACGCATTCTCCGCACAAATATGTATGGACAGTAAGCATAACTTTTATTTGATGCAATACAGACATACTGCATGCCCATTAAGCATCCCCAAAAGGTCTTATTAGCACAGCGTTATCGCATTCTAACGCGATAAGCCTTGATACGCCCTCGACTGTAAATGAATAAGAGCCGCATGCGGCTCGCGAGCCGTGGTTTGGCCACCCCTGCTATATACCAGGTTCTGTGAGCCATTCGTTTGAATCCGAGCTCGTAGGTCATAATTAGAGAATGGTTTTCTCTCATAAAACTGTTTACTAGCTCAATTAGGAATGAACTAGAGCAGCGTTTACCAACCTATTGAACCCCGCGAACCACTTCAGCGACCCTTTCAGGCCCTGCGGACCTCCTCATTACTTACACTAACCTACTTACTGTATCTACGATTAAGAAAAGTGGGCTGCGTAGTTTATTTGACCATTTTCAAGTATACACGCAGGCGAATTCTAAACTGCACGAGCACTCTCAGCGTACGATGTAATAAGATCAGTAAGTGTACCTAAGTTACGAATGGCAGAGAGGTGGAATCGGGAGATATGAAGGGGTGGGAAAATGCCCAAGTAAAAGCGCCATTTAATAAAAATATTCAATACCTGCGATAGTGTACAACTTTCTTAATTTTTTCCGAAAAAAATCCCAGCTAAATATGAGGTACGGCCTAAAAATAAACTAGTTTCGGAAACCTTCGCGGACCAAAGGTTGGAGAACGCTGATCTAGAGAATGCTGTACTATATAAGTGGAAAAGGTAGTACTTATTGAGCCGTAATGTTTGAAATTGAAACTAAAATACCAATTAAAAGTAATTAAATTAAATAAACTAACCCAGGTTTACGAGCAGCTCCTCACCAGGGACCTTTGTCATCAAAAGCTGCCTAGGAAACGACACTACACTGTACGCACACAAAAACATTACGCTACGTTGCAGAATTGACTATTGCAAAATCTAAACACGCTTCTCGACGGCGAAGCTTTCATCATCATTAGGCGGCGATGAATGTCAGGGCTTCGTTTCGCTGCTTGTATCTGTATTGTTGATGTAAACAAAGGTTTATTATTGCTAAAATGCGCGTTTCCTTTTTTGTTTGTCCTTGGTACGTTCGCGAGTTGTTTTTCCAGATTCACAGTGCAGTACATGAAAGACCTTTCTATTTTTTACTTTCTCTATATACGTAGTATAGGGGAAAGTATTGTATTCATGAAAAAAATCGATTTCGAGATTTCCACTGAAATACAAGTTTTGAGGTCCCCTGAACACGTTTTGACCATTTTCTCGATTATGTCTGTGTATGTGATAGCTTTTTTGTGGGTGCTCTAACTCAAAAACTGTTAATCAGATCAACGTGAAATTTTATATTCAACATTTTTATAATAATCGCAAGAACTGATTTGTTTTTGGTAAAAATCGGTCAACCGGGAGTGAGTGTTTACTCTTGTCACTTATCCGTTATTTTAAAATATTTGCTTTAATATTTGATAAATGTAAAAATATGCCGGAATAAAAGTTATAGGAAATTTAATTTTTTACAACCTTTGTTTGAAACATTTTCCCATAAAATGCATTGTTTAAGAGATATCTTATATTTTTAGCTGACACTACCACGCCACCTACCGACGACTATTGTTAACAATTGACGCATAGTTACGTTTTAGTAACCCTCCTATTTATTTTCTTAATTGTTGGAGCTTTGTGACTATATCCGATATCAAAAGTTTATTTCCTTTCTTCATGAAGTCTAAATTTTTCTTGGTTTCTTAAAATATTTGTTATTATGCAGCATATTTGGAATTTTTAGAAATATTACAGATATGGAGAAAGTCACGTGGTAGCCACATCAGATATTTTTAAAGAAAACATAGGCGTCTATGTAACTCGCTGTTGGAGTGGAATCAAACGCTGACTGAGGCTTGAAACTGTCCATCATGGTTCTCGGCAATAATTTTCCCGTAAAATTAATACAGGCACACCTGTGTCAAAAATGAGAAATACAAAGATTATATTAGGAGAAGGAGAGTTTTTCCTACCTTGTGTTTAACTTTTAATAAACACGCTCATTACCAACAACTTAAAGATGGCAAAAGTAAACACTTCGAGCAACACTCGTTAATTTTCCATTCCTATTAATCTCCCTTCGTCACGGTTGCGTAATGTTTTCTCGGTCTCAATCCCGTCCCATCTTGGTTAGAGCGGCGCATCAGAACCTTAGATTACATCGTCAATAACGACGTCCCCGTGTGAGAGACGAATGCGTTTTTTATCAGTCGCTAGCGAAAGAAAAAAATAAGCTCGAAGGCCGGAAAAAAGGAATAAGAAGGAGAAGAATGCATATTACCCAATGGAATGCATTTGCGGGGTCGGCGCTTGTCTCCCAGGAGTGGAATGGAATGGAGAGGATTGGGGGGTCCCTCCCGGGAGAGTGCGGGTGCACCCAAAAGAGAGGGAGAGAGAGAGAGGGAAAGCAACAATGGGGCCACAAGCGGAAGATTGGACCCGCTATATTTTTTTTATTCTCGCGAGGTGATGGCGTGTGGGGTAGGGCGAAGGTGGGTGGCCAATCCCTCAAAAAAGAATAAAAAACACTCCACCCTCAGGGTGCTACTAAGGGTGTGGCCCTCGTCGCCCAAAAAAAGGCCAATATTATCGCCCATCCACCTCCTCTTCCATACACTCCCCCCTCCCTTCCTCCCCACCACGATCTCTCCCTTGCGGAGGCCACGATTATTAGTCTGACTAACAATGCGGCGAGAGCGTCGTCGCCAACAATGGGAGGAGGTCGACAATAAAAAAGCTAGGGGCACAATAACACACACATGTGCTAGCGGGTGGAGAGAGGTGATGGGGGAGGGGGAGAGGGAGGGAGAGGAGAAGGTTGGGTAGGCGGGGGGTGGCGAGAGAAAGAAGGCGGGGGAAAGGCGGAGACTGAAGGAGAGGTATTTTGCGCAGGGTTGGTTTGATTTATGAACCCTATGGAGCGCGATTTATTAAAATAATCCAAGAGCCAAGTTACCGAATGGAAAATTCTGAAGAGGATGGCGGCTGAAGGAGGAGAAGAAAAAGGAAAAAGAAAAGTGATAGGACGAGGGAGACCTTTACGCAACATGTTTACGTTTTTTTTTGGTGCGACTAAACTTCTTCGAGAATGTTGGATTTTCGTTTATATGTTTCTTTTAAGGCTAAGAAATCTGGTTAACCCATAAATAGTAACGATCACATTAAAAAAGGAACTAGGCGGTATTTTGTCAGTTTCTTCTGTGATACGTGCTATCAAAGGTGTATAGTACGATCCTAATGTTTTTTTGATCGATTAGTTTTTATTTATAAACAATTCACTTTTTTGTACTATTCAGCAAGATTTAGTAAATTTTTAGTGTTACTCCCCGTTTTTAACAGAATTTCTTAAAGAGACTCATTTTGCACATTTTTCCTCTTAAGTGTCCTTCAAACCAAACCATCACGATTATTTATCTTTTTAAACATCAATGTCATAAGTTGGCTAAAGTCAGGTGACGACGACTGCTACACTATTGTGCCCACAAATCACTTGACTTATACATTAATTGTAATTAAAATAAAAAAATACAATATACGTACAATAATAGTTAATTTATTAATAAACAAATGCAATAGTATTCAATTAAAAACCTATTCAATTTAATTATTACCTATTCTTATGGAGTTTAGAGTTTTCTAGGTTCAAGACGGGCCTTCACGGCTACCGTAGCGGTTAAGGGGCTCACGAGGTCCCCACCGTACTTCACCCCATCAGGCATTCCTTTACTTTCTCCAACTCCATCGTCATCTGTTACAATTTACAATATTATCTATGATCAAAATAACTTTATTCTTAAATATTTTAACATTTTTAGGTAGGCGTTTAAAGAGCTCTTCAGGTAACATGTTCCAATCCCAGATTTCTCTATTAAGAAAAGAATATTTGGCAATATTTATTTTTTGCGGCCTCAATTTAATTTTAAACTCGTGCCCGTTTTTTTTTAAATAGTCTGACTTCTCTATCCTACTCCTTAGATCTTCCCATGCCTTATTTTTGCCAATCACCTGGAATATACCCCATAATCTATTAATCCTCCTCCTTTTCTCAGGGGTTTCCCAATCCAGCATTTTAATCATTTCTCCCTTGTTGAATCTTCCTAAGGTATATCTCGCTGCCTGTCTTTGCACCTTCTCTGATTTCTTAATATGTCCTATCTCTTAAGGGTCCCATACGTTCGTAGCGCACTCTATTATTATTCAAAAGTACGATTTAAACATTTGTACTTTTTGCGGCTTATGTATTTTTACCAATATATATATATATATATATATATATATATTGCACAGGCTCGGGCAGCACGCGGTTCTCTCTTAGCTCAATAATGGAAACGCCAACAAGAACAATATCGTCAGGACTCGAAGCCGAAAGCTTAGTGTTTCAAGGCAGTTATTCTCCCCATCACTCAACAGCAGTGGTTTCCAAATTGGGGGGGGGGGCACCCCTAGGGGGGACGCGGAGGATAGATCTGGGTCAGGGGGGGGGGGCGCAAAATATTACCCATATACTTGCCGTCTGTATAACCGTCCTAATATTGAGACCTACAATATGCAGTCGTCAAATTCTGGCCCTCAATTGGCTAGGACTTTCGTTTGCCTCGCATGTTTTTTTTAAGGTGTTCATATTAATTGCAATTGTAGGTTCAGTAGATGTTTATGAATTATGCCTGAACATGATATAGAGGGGGGCGCACAGACATTTATCTTGTGTAAGGGGGGCGCGGCTTTGTAATGATCGGAAATCGCTGCCCTACAGAGTGTACAGGGTGATAAAAATGAGTTTCTAGACGAGGTTGGACATAAAAATGGCCCCCTCAGTAAGCATTAACTGTTTTTAGGCAGTTTGGTGTATGGCATAGAATGCCTATGTAACATCACTTCTCATGATGCGTGAGATACACTTTGGAAAGGATGTTATCTGTTATTCATAGAATTTATATGGCGATAATTTATAGAAAAGCGCCATCAACCATTCTCAGCGTTGGGTCACTTTTCGTTTTTATGCTACGAAGAGCCTTTCACTGCGTGACTACGCTCGTGCAGTAGAAAGGACCGTCTTTGGCGTCTCCACAGCTCACGCAGCAGTTCTCGCGGATTTATGTGAACTTACACGTACGCTTTTTATAGTGTCGCTAATAAAAATTTATATTTAGTGTCGAAATATCACAAAGCTTGAGACAGGAGTTCTTAGAACTGGTGAAGTTCATGAAAGGCCTTTTCTAGGCATTCGAGTATATTGTTCATTTCGTGTATCTGCCGGTGATAAATTTGGGGAATTTTTTATCGCTGGCGCCACTTTTACAACGAGCTTCAACGGCGATTTTGATCGCTAAAATACCGGACTTTAGTTACTCTATTTAAATGAAACGGTAACTCAAAGAGACCGAATGTACCACCTTATGGCACGCCAGTTTCCGCATAGATAGGGATCTGGATTCGCTCGTTGCGCATTGATGGTGCATCTATGCAAGGCCAACGCTAGATACCGACCGCCAAAATATTGAAGCCGCTTTCCCTGTGATAATTCGATACATTATTTTTAGTAGTTGGTAAATGTTGGATAGCAATGGATATCGCTGAGCGGGCGAGATACTCGATAGTATTTCAGTTTTTTCGTTATTATTATTTCACTTTTTATCGCTCGTTGAAAACAATATTAAAATAATTTGAAATCAATTTACATACCTATGCCTTAAACGTACCTTTATAGAATTTTTTGGAAATTAAAGTGATTTGGAGTTGATTCATGCCCGCGGCTCCAAAATACCACGGGCCGATCCTACATACAAGGAAATAAACTCATTTTGTAGTTCCACTATCGATTCCATTCGCACTTTCCTAGTTTTTTTAACTTATCCAATTGCTGATAACTCGTAAAAAAACATTCGAATGATAAAAGACAACATAACAATAACATTTTTTGTTATTGATGGAATATAACCGCTGACCGAAGAAAACGGTAACTTTTAACGAAGTAAAAAAACAAGCTTTTCGGATTTCAGAGTAAATAGTCATTATCCAATTTCACCGAAAGACTAATAACTAATAATAAGTTCAAATAGTACAAGCAATAGCTTTGAACGTATTTTAGGAGAGATAACTGCTCTGGCCTTTCAGTAAAAAGATCGTCTGATAACGTCATGGCATGCTCAAAATTTACATTACTACAAATATCTTTAAGGATGGATAATCGTTCTTAGATTGATTTGCAATTCGTTTCTTCAAGAGTTTTTTTCCCTCGCCAATTTTTCGATTTCTATTGCTTTAAATTTGGCCTTTGAGTATTGCGTCGTGAAATCATTTTCGTTTTCGATAATATTTTACAAGAAATATACCTTCGGAGCAGGGTTGGGTTGGGCAACCTTTCTATATATACCGGGCCGCATCGGTGGTTGCGAATACTTCAGCTAACCAAATTCGAAATTACCAATGCTTCAGCGGCCCTGATTAGAGTTTAAATCGGTAATAACTCGGAGATTATGAGGTATCATATTAGTGACAATCGATTGCAAATACGGATTTTAAGGTTAAATATGTCAAAATTAAAGGTGTTATCATCATAATGTTACCAAAAATATGTGAACTCGTGTTAAATTTTACGGATCATCATTTCATCTTAGCTTCACGGGCCTCATGAAATGCTGTCCGGGGCCGCATGCGGCTCGCGGACCGTAGGCTGCCCTACTCTGCTTTTGAGAGTGGTGGCCACAGTCGAAATAACTGCCAAATACGGAACTAGAGGTAAATGAAATCGATTCCTTAAGTATCGTTGAGCTTTTCTGGTCCAGTTCTAAATTCTTTCGAGTCTTAACACCCAAACACGAAAAGTTAAGCACTCCGATATAATTTCCCTGGATATATTATTCCATTGGAGATAGTATTCCGAAAATAAAAAAAAGTTTTTTTTTGTCGTTTAGGATATTGCGCTCCACCGAAACCATATTCTCCTAATAAACACTTGGGCACAATAAGGTTCGCATTTATCCCTTATTCGCGGGTTTTTGGATAAATAAATTTCGCACACCGATGGTTCCACGGAATTCTTTCTTCCGTCACTTTAGGGAAAGAAAAGAGGTAAATCTAATCGGAAGCCAGTCTGTCGAGTGAGTCGAAATCACTCGCGTGAAGACGAGTGTCTGAGAGATTCTTTTGTGGTTTCATATCAGAACGAAAGAGCGCGTTGTTCCTCTCTCCCATAGTACACCTAAGTGCCGCTAGGGCGCTGAAATGTACTGCCCCCCCCCCCCCCCCTCGAGCGAGCGCACACTTCGTCCTCATTTGTTGTCTCCGGTGGCGCCGAACGCAATCGCGGTCAACTCCCGAAATAATCGCAGCCTTCCCTTTTACGCTCCGTCTCGTCTACAATCTCTTTTGGAAGCTCAGTCGCTCCAATTGAGGGGGGAGGGGAAGGGAGGGGGGCGAGTCGATTCAAACAAAGCCCGCGTTTTATTCATTTTCAAAATTTTACCCGCTGAAACGGAGCTCTTTCCATGACGTTAGTTTCGCGGACAGGAGCTCGTATACCGGTTGGCGAAAACAAATGAATTAAGATTTTCTTCTGAAAAGGTATCACGCGGAATTTTTCCGTTCCTGAATGTACGGCGGTCGTGATTTTAGGGAATGTATTTAACAACGGGATTAAGATTAATTCTAACGTAGGGCCAAGGCGGTGGACGAATTTCATTTCGCTCGTGTAAATCAGGTACTTTTTCATGCTGCGGCAATTGCGAGTGTACGAAATGTGCTGTATGTACAGATCTATTGTAAGCTTATGGCACCTGCGCACAAACACGAATTTAGCATGGAAGAGTCCATTCTCAAAAGCGAGCTACGCGGGTGTGAGGGTATATACGCATCGGGTAATCAGTCATTCTTCACAGCCACCTTCCCCTTAAGCTTTCCCCCTCCACAGGCACCTCCCCTTCATCACGTGATTCTTCGCGCATTTAGGTGCCATAAGCTTTCAATAGATCTGTATCCCAGCTAAAGATACGAAGAAAATTGATCTCTCACGTCCGCCAAATGTCCGTAATGATCGAAAATTATTCAACGATTGTGAATGGATTCTTGTAATGATCTACGGAATTAGGTCATATACCAATGCTGCCGTCGTTTCTACAGCAAAAAATCTTTTTTAATATGATTTCCCTAATTTTATGCCAGGATTCATTTCATTCCACATTAGGTATCCTTTCAAAACCGTTATCATCAACATATTTTTGAAACCGTTATTGGCCACCTCCTGTAACATATTTAATTTACTTGAGTGGCATTTTTCTACTTGTTCGAGATTTCATCTCCTCACTTCATTTTGTTATGCGTAAGAATAATTTTTCTTTCCATAATTTGCTTACATGTGATTGGTAGTGAACCATGCTTTCGGTTGGGTGAAGCTCTGTGAGTTCTTGAGTGCTACATCGTCGAATCGAAATTCGAGTAATTTATTCAAACAAGTTTAGATACTAAATAACATTTAGAATTGGGAGGAAATATTCTTATTTTAACCTCTTCTAACTTTGAAAATTTCTTCTACAAATCCCTTGCATCAGTAAAATATCTGAATAAAGCAACAGACCAAAGTTGGCCTAAGTTCCCATGTATCTCTAAGTTGATCATCTATGTGGTTCATAAACTACTTGTTTTCAGTTAGGTTGTTTATAACATACTCTTCTTTCCTCTCGCAACCGAAATGCTAATATCGTAGTCATAATATGGTACGACATTTTTCTACACTTAAAAGTTGGTGACCACAGTAGTTTTGAGCGAGAATGCCATTGAGAAATAAATAATCCAATTCCATAACGATTCTGAAAGTTGATCTAAAGGCAGTTTTATTAGTATAAGTATGCACGGATCATGCTTGTGCAAACTTTCTACCTCCAAGTAGGGTGAAAACAACAACAAAAATATGGAAACTATTCTTTAGGGCCCAATTGATCGATGGTCAATATTGATGCTTTATTGTAATCTCAAAATATATACATACAATGATGAATATTTTATAGAGCTACCGCGTTATTAAGGAACATTAAATAATCTCCAAGTATTTCATATTTAAAGTAGAACATGTTGAATATAAAGTTTCTAAAATATAGATTAGTGATATAATGGACTCAGCTGATGTGTAAAAATCATTCCTTATATTTCCTCTAACGTTGTCCACCCCAATTCCTCTCTCTCTCTCTCGGCTCTCTTTCGGCTCTCTCTCGGCTCTCTCCACCATTCCCAATTCCTAAAACATCCCTCCTCCATTTTATCTCTTCTTCTCACTCCACCCTACTTTCTCCTCTATCTCCTCTTTCACCCTCTCACTCTCCCTTCCTCCCGCACATTCTCCTCTCTATTACTTTCTCTTCCTAATTCCTTCACTTTTCCTCTCCTACCTTCTCCTTCGTATCCCTGTTTCCTCTTTCTTTCTCGGCTAATTTTCTCTTTCTCTCTTCCTTCCTTCTCCCAACTTCATCCCGTCTCCATGACCACAATTTCTCGTTTCTCTTTCCTTTTTCTCGCTTATTTCTTCTTTCCCATCTTTCTTTTGCCATCTTTTCCGTCACTCCTCTCTCTCTTCCACCCTATCTTCCTTCTTCCTCTCGGAGTTAGATGGAAGAAGAGACTTACTAATCTTAATATCGCCGTAATAAAAGGTCTGACACATTCATAAGAACATGCGCGGACTTCGGCCGTGCACGGAGGAGAAGCTCCCTCGGTCATCTTGACTACCCCCACCCCACCACTCCTTAGGTTGTCAGTTCTCACTGTTTATTGTTGACTGTCTAGATGAAGTTTTGCGAATATTTGGCAACAGTGTAGTTAGAAAAGGACCGAGACAGAGATAGCCCGCGTGGAGTGAGGGATTAGGTCACACCCAAAGTACAGCCAAAATGTCCTTTTGATCGCAGTAGACCTATATCTATCTTCTGCTGATGACTGCATTCTTCCTCTCCTTCCCCCACTCTCCCCATGTACAGTAGATTCCCGATAATCCGACCTTCGATTGCTCGACATTCCGCGTAATCCGACATAGCCAATATCTATGGCGAAAAATTATTCGGCCGAATTTTTGAAATTTAAAGCGAAATTTCGTTATCTCATTGACAACAAAGGATTGTTAGGTGAGCAGATACATAACTGCGATGAGACAGGCTTAAACTATAAAATGTGCCTTCAAAAACTTAGCTTCTCGGGGTAAAGCTTCAGCTCCTGGGTATAAACGAAGTAAAGGAAGAGTGACGATTCTAGCCTGTAGTAACGCTACTGGTAACCACAAATTAAAACTCGTACTTATTGGAAAGGCCAAAAAACCACGAGCTTTCAAAAACCTAGCTCCTACTGTTCTACCACTTTTGTATAAGTACTGCTACTGACGTTATATTATTGAGACGCTGGCGCGACCTCGCCGCAAGAAAGAGAAGCAAAGCCTGAAAACAAACCTCAATTAGGTACTCAATTTTTTAAACAATAACTTTAAATAATAGTTTTGTACTCAATTATGTTAGTTGTATTGTAGAATAATGAATTATATACGTGATTTTATACTTATGTTACACTTAAAATTTTTGTTTCGTTTCGCTCTGTTCTTTTCCGTATAGTGCGACATTTTCGGTAATCCGACCACTCCTCGGTCCTGTTTAGGTCGGATTATCGAGACTAATGTACTACCTTTTGCCTACTCCTTCCCTCAGTCTCTTCTCTCCCCCTTAATCTCCTCCTTCTCCTCTTTCCTCTCTTATCCTGTCTTCTCCTTTCTCCTTTCCTCCTTCCTTTATTCTTTCCCCTGATTCACTTTCTTCTCCTGTCTTCCTTCTCCGCCTCTCTCACATTTCTCCGTTCCCTCCGATCCTCCATCACATCCCTTCTTACATTGCTCATCCACTCTCCTTTCATCTCTCTTCTCACTCCTATACTTCTCTCTCTCTCTGCTCCTCCCCTCCTCTCTCTCTCTCCAGTGCCGCACTCCATCTCTTTACCCCTTTTCCCTCCACTTCTCTTCCCCTTCCTCTCGGCCGGATCCTTCCCTATCGTAGCGTTGCTCTTCTCGTGATCTCGATGAGGGGCAATTAGGGACAAGGGTCGGAGGGAGGATGAAGAGAGGGAAATGGGAGAGGAGGTAAGGGACGAGAGGGTTAGGAGGGAGGGAATGAGGCTACGGAAGATGGAGGGAGAGATAGTATATGTAGCAGGTTATAGGAGAGTGAAGGGGAAAGGACGGCGGAAGGATGAATTGCTGGAGAATGCATACGCATAGCTAGATTGTGTTGTATCGGAAGGCTTGGAACTTCTGAGGACTTTTATCACTCGTTTTCAAACATTAAAAATCCAATTGTTAGAGAAAGGTTTAATTGCAAATGCTCGCTCAACATTGGCCGAGGAATAATTTGCTTCAGTTGTATGATTTTTTCTGCAAATGAAATGGTTGTTGACTTAATTTTTTCATTGGATTGATGAAAGCAAATAAAATTCACATTATGTACATTACTGGTATCACTGAATTTTTAACAGGTATATTTATTTTCGGTTTTTACCTTGCACTAGAGTAATTTCACGATTTTCATTAAATCCCAACATTACCACCGTGTATTAGACTTTGGGTATTTATCCCGAACGATTTTAATTCTTTTGTGTGAAATTTATTTGAAATGTGCAGTTGAACCAAAATAAATCGTGCTCGAATGATCGCTAACTTATGTTGTTATATAAGGGGGTGCCGGTGGTGTAGTGATTAGGACGCTGGCTGCTACTCGCCTGCTGCTCGAAATGTCAGCGAGCACTAATCCTGCGAAAGTAGGATTTTTCCGAAGTCGCCCGGCCGCTTGTTTGTGCGGTTTGAGGATACCGCGCAAATTCAGCGTTCCGTCCTTCGAAATGGACGTTAAGCAGTTGGCTCCCTTTGTACTTTTCGTAAAGAGTAGGCTAATGCTGGCACCGAGTTTACCTCCTCCCTTCTTAGTGTACGTATGACCAGTTGATAACAGTGCAAAATGGCGATAACCGTTGGCGCACTTAAAAATCAAATACATGTTAGGCATGAGGCTCAATATATGTTTCATTTCTACCCATGCTATTTTTTCCGTAAAATTTATATAAAATATCAGGTACATTTTCATGGAAAAACGATTATTTCAATTTATCTATTTACGAATTTTTATACTCATAGGCAAGAGTTCTCACATATTTCGAGCTCAGACCGAAATATGTTTTTGGACTATCAAACATCTCATTCTCTTGACTTTCTGAGAAGAGCTGACGCGGTTTATTATACCCTACATGAACTTCTTTCGCCGGATCCTCATTTTGTTATTTTTCTTCCGTAAGAATCGAACTAAAGTCATGAAGTTAATATTGTGAATCTTATCAACTTCTCTAATTGAGCTCTTTCCGGACGTAACATCAGCGGCCAGCTCGAAGGTATCCAAGCTTGTTGTGCCCCTATCAATCTTATTTTTGTACGAGCCAACTATTTTTCCTACAAGAACAACGATAAAATGGCAGGTATTATGATGTGGGGCAAGTAGTTAAACTGTATCAACTTGCCCCTCAAGAATTGTAACAACTATCCCCGACACCATCCATTTTGATTTCACCGCCACTGCCACGAGTACCGTAATACTATCAAAATACTACCCGAGAAATGAGGTTTTGTAGCTACATTCATGATTCCTCTACCTTGCTTCCACTCTATCAGAGAATACTTCAAAGACAAACAAGCATATTTCACTTTTAATACGAAAAACACACTTTTCACCATAAAATCTCACAGCGACACAATAAACAAATGAACCAACACAGCAACTGAGGGAGAACTAGGCGGACCGTTTAAGTGATTAGCAGCGTAGCTGGTCTCCGTGATTATTTAGTAAACTTCACTGTAACAACTTGCCACTGTAACAATTAGCCCCGGTCTCCTCTACCCTATTCACGGCACTGGGTTTTAAAATGGGCTTCAGTTTTAATCGAACATCTTTATTTATTAGGTGAGGGTGTAGAATCGATAATATTTTGCCGCGGGCCCTTCCGCTCCTAGTTACGCCACGGATTTGGACTCCTTTTAGAAAATCCTTTCTGCGCTTCTGTATGTAATGTGCGATTATCTCATCTACTTCACCTTTACGAATCGTCGTGTCCGAAATACTAGTTCTAGAAGAAGCGTAGGGATTGACGTTAAAATTCCAGCGAGTATATATATATAAGGTAATTTAGCCATATTCCGACACGGTCCTAATTCCGACACTCGGTTCTATTGGTCATAGTATTGATCATAACGAGTAGAACGCAGTACTTCCTTAATCTCTCTTTAATGACAGCAACGCAGTGCTTGTTTCATCCCCCTGGCCGTAACATTGTCGTTGTCAGAGCACATCTTGGTTTTGTTGGAACTTGGCGACGATTTTAAGGTGTGATATTTTTCTAAATTTATGATATAAAATTGAAAGAAAGCAATTCATCCAATGCATCACTTAAAAGCTAATTTAACTATCTTTAACATTTTTCTAAAGTTATGATATAAAATTGAAAAAAGTAATTCATCCAATACATCACTTAAAAGCTAATTTAACTCTCTTTATTATGGTGCTCATAGATTGAAGAAATTATCAATCTTATTCCTGTAGAAGATCAATTAATAACAAAAAGAAAGGGATCCCTATTTCCGGCAGTGTATTTAAGTTATGTGAGTAACATTTATTTCTGCATAATTTGAAAATACTGATGAAATATTGACCTGTTTCTTGAGAGTTTTGAATAGTGCTAAAGTAACCCAGCCTAACCTCACTATTTTTTTAGCTTTCAATTTTCAGGAACATTTTCATAAAAATTTTGGTTTCCTAAATATTTCAATTTTAATAAAAATGTTCTGTAATTTTTTTGCTAAATATTATAAATATGTAGTATTATGGTTCACAATTAAAGTTTATTATTTCATTTTTGTGTAAGCAATGTCTCCTATTAGTTCTACTACTTAAGTGTCAGAATTAGGACCCCTCCCGTGTCGGAATTTGGATCATAGGGTCTAAATTCCGACACTTTGACAATTTTTTTTCCCAGTTCTTCCTACTCTGATTCAACTGAGGATATCAAAGAAATATTTTTTCTTGAATAGTTCTTTACAGATACTAACGTTATACAAAACAAATTCTCAGCTTCCTACAATAAGCCAAAAAAATATTAAAAATCGCCAAAGCTTCGAGTGTCGGAATATGGTTCACTTACCTTATATATATATATATATATATATATATATATATATATATATGTATATATGTATATATATATATATATATATATATATATATATATATATATATATATATATATATATATATATATATATAATATATATATATAAGGTAAGTGAGTAATCGCGTGAAGTCTTTTTATTCGCTCTGCCTCCCAGGATGTGATGTGCATTGTGTGCCTGGGAGGAGCAATAAAAAAGGAGGGAGGGTAGAGAGAGAGGCGACGGGAAGGGAAAAGGAGCGGAATGGAGTAGGAGTGGATGAGGCTGAGGCGCTGGGGCGTTCGGGAGGCGGAGAAGTGTGTGGGTGAGGAAGGGACCACGCGCGGAGAGGTCGGAGGAAGATAAAGGGACGAGCGGGAACAATGGCGTCTGGAAGGATGCGGGCAACCATTTTGTTTTCTCTTGAAGGGTCTTATGAGAGAGAGAGAGACAATGGGATTGGGGTATCTTCTCCTTTCCCCTCCCCTTAGCACTCTCTTCTCCCTTTCTCAGCGGTAACTACCGCCGTGGAAAACCGCTTCTCCATCTATTGGCTGAAAGGGGAATCGTTCCCCGCAATGTTCACAGCTCCTCTTGCGGGATCCGCTGGAGTTATCCTCCAAGAGAGTCCCTAATAATGGGATTGCGAGGGGATGTTTTTCGAGTGGTAGCGAGGGATCGATTGCCTTCCTCGTTTTAACGCTTATATCGATGGAAGATTTTATGATCGACCGGGCATTAGAGGGAAAATAAATTATCATGTCCGCAATAAATGTTTTGAACTAACATTCGATCCTTGCTTGATTTGTTGGATTATTAGTAGGTAATGTTGTAAATTGAAATTTATTGTGTTCGTCATTTAGAGTTAAAAATATGATGGTTTTCCTAATTATTTGCCTTTATTAAATAGCAACTGGAAACGTAGCTCTAATCTAGACGGCAATGAAAACGGTTTTAGGCGACGATTTTATCGTTGAAAGCTAAATGACTCAAAATATTAATATTTATCGGGCATACCATTGTTTTATCTAAGAGGGAAATGATGCAATCATCATAGGTCGTATTAAGAAGTTTCATCGTAAGGTAATGTAGCTCTCTGCAATTTGTCGAATACCGTAGTTGCTGATTGAGCTCCGTATTCGAACAAAAAATTGCTGTAATTGATATTTCCTGCGTAACATGAATTAAAAATTAAGGGAGGTTGTTTAAAAAGTTTTCCTTTCGTTAGTATCCAGGACATAAAGACTTCACGCAGTCACTTGTATTAATATCCGCAGCCCTTCTTTTTAATATTTTATGACTTCTTTTTGTTGCGCGAGGAACAAAATTTTATGTAATCGGATAGCTTATTTCTTGTACAATAATAAGGGAAAGGATGCCTTTTATACCATATGGTGACACTCGTGTAAAGTAAGAGTAATTTGTCTCTTTTATTATGCCTCTAAATAAATTCTTTTTTATTCATTAAACAGTAATCCTTATCACTGCTTTGGTAGTTCATACAATCCATATATCAAATATATTTTGCGGATATCGCGCGCTCATTGATGTTTAGTCAGAAAATATTCTAATTTGATTGCTCTACCACTTGGTGTAGAAAAAACGCTTATCAGTTGAAATATTTAAAATGTTCACTGCATTCCATAATTGCGCGTCTATTCTCAAACTACAAACATTCCGCTATTGCAAAAAATTCTCTTCTTTCGGTTTTGCTGTTATTATATAAAATAAAAGGATCCTCAGTAATAAGATTTACTAAAAAACAAGATCAGACATTGTAAATATCATTTACTGCAGGATGTGATGAATTTAAGATGTCATATATGAACACTGAAGCTCTTCTTTTGTCCGTAGCTTCTTCCGTCTCTTTAAATTCATGTGCATTTAAAATACTTATATAAGCCATTTTTGCAGGTGATAACAGGATCTTTGCTTGATTTGCATTCATTGCGCTTCTCACATTATTAAAACTCTCAATCTTTCAATATTTTCTATATCTAATACAACATATTTTTTTTAAATTATCCTTAAATAACGTGGTAGTCAATAGCGATAGCAGGAGCGTAAAGATAAATAACCGAAGGTCTGTAAAAGTAGAAATGGAGAATGATTGGTTATTCTGAATTCTCTTAAGGAGGATAGACTGTTAAGTTAAGTGTTGGAAAGGAGAATGTTGGGCAGAAGCCAAAGAGGCTGCAACGGGAGTCACCATTTTTAAATATATAACAGAAAATGTGAATTGCAAAATGAAAAATAACAAATATTATTAGAGATATGTATTGTGTGTGAATTGATGCTTTTTAACGAGCTTTCGAGAGAACAAGCACACAAAATTATGTGTGCATTAAAGCGTCTATAACCAATCTTTGCTTAGATGAAGTTTTCCAAAGGCCATTAGTTTACAATCTTTTGAAGGCAGGATCTTAGTGATTAGTTTGGTAATCGAATAGAAAACATAAAGAGAGTAAAAAAGGTAGATATGAGCCCTCGCTACCAATTATTCTCATTTTTCTTCATGGCGCTATAGTTAGAATGGTGCATGGACTGAAGGCCCGTAAGTGGATTGGTGTGCAACATTATAATTAATCAAGTACAAAATTGAAATACGAAATTTATAAACGACTCTGTTATATTTAGAAGATAAAATTCCAGCTTCGAAGGAACAAATAGGCTAATGAAATGAGACTGTTTTAGTGAAGCAAATAAAATTAATTCATAAAGGATAAATAAAAGAAAGTAAGGGAAGTGAGATTATTTTCCATCAACAATAATGAATGCAGTCGAGTGTTCAGAGGTTTTTTTTCCAGTTATAATTATTTTCTGTCAGACATCATAAAATACCTCACTTCATGTTGTGTTGCTGATCTTGCTTCGCACTCTGGAATTTAATGATTTTGATCGGGCATTTCTTATTAAATTTTCTGGGTGCTTTTTCTACAACGGCGGTGTCCAATACACTCACAAATCGCCTAATGGATGAAAGATTTTGGTTGAAACGTCATGGAACCGATTTTGATACTATTTCTTACATCATCTGAGCTGGTGACTTTGGATAGCTACAAATTGGCCTGGATTTTACATGGAGAATTACTCAAAAATACACCTACTATTATGAAAAATTTTCTCAAGAATTATGAACCGAAGACAAAAATCCACATTATGCTGCTTCACCGTACGGTTGCTCTTCGAATTCGATTTTTCGCAAAATGTTCGCAGAATCTCGCCAATTGCATGTCTTTTTTGGTGGCGTTGGAAGATTCATGTGACATCAAAGACACTGCACATCTCGTTCTCTGGATTCGTTAGGTGTCGAAGGACTTGGAGATTTATGAAGAAATGCTGACGATTTGTAGGCTAACATAAAAGACTGCACTCGCGGCGTCGACATTCTTGGCGCTTTAAAGGATGTTGCGGAAAAGTCTGACTTGGATTTGAAGAAGTAGTTTTAGTCACAAAGGATGGTATACCTGCGATACATGAGGAAAAATCTGGGGGTATCTGTCTTTTGAAGCAGCATATGACAGCGGATGACCTTAATGGCGATATTTTGGCCTCGTTCCAGAGCATTTAGCGCCAAGAATTTCTTCGTGGTCAAATGACGGGAAAAGACATTTTGAAAGATTTGATGGAGACGATTTTCAAAATCCTCAGTTATATCTGTGGTGTCAACCATCTAAATTTTTTGTAATCATTGAGAGAAGCAAAGATCATTCACTTTGCAGATGTACGGTGGCTGAATCGCGGAAAGGTCTTGCGAGGATTTACTAACTTGCTCATTTCAATCCGACCTTCACTTGCCAAGAAAGAAATATTATCAACTTATTCTGTGATCGAAGATGAAGAGTGGCAATTAGATCTTCGTTTTTTGGCCGACGTCAGCACCCACGTAAACGAACTGAATCTGAAACTTCAGGGAAAGGGAAAACTGATTTACTTCCTATTTTACGCAGTGTATGCGGGACTTTATGCCAAATTAAAAACTTGTTGCGGTTAACATGAATGGTCAGGATTTCACACACTTTCCAAATATGTGACGGACGCGGGAAATTATGATTTTGATCATCAACGCTGTGTGGATTGGTTGTAGGATCTTCTAAAAAAATTGTCCAGCGCTTTTCCGATTTTGAAAGTTTCAGGATCGACTTTCAATTCATGAAAGATCCATTTCAATTAGTTATTCGTAATTCTCAGCTGTATCGAGAGCTCGTCACTCTGATTTCCTTGGTTAGTTTAGAAGCGGATATGTTTTGCTTCAAATTCGAATCAATCATCATGCGAGAAGTGAATCTGTTTTGATGGAATGGAGACACCTTTGAAAGAAAATAAGTTTGTGGTTTTTATCGCAGTCATTGCAAACTTGTTTTCGATGTTTGGATCGACGCGGTTCTGTCAATCAACTTTTTCTGCGGCGACTTCCGTGAAATCGAATTATAGAGACGGAGTAGCAGTAGCAGTTTCTGCCCAATTTCAAGGCGCTGATCATAGTAAAATATTGTAAAATGTCACACTAACTTCAGTAATGGATAATTTAAAATTTCATTATGCGTCATACTAAACTCCTAAAGAAGTCTTCATTATTAACATTGCATTACATTTTGTATCATGCCGCGAGCAAAGTGACATGATCGCCTCAAGTATAGTGAGCATCAAAATACTATTGGACGCCCGTTCTGTAAAAATATTTTCTCAAACGATTTTTTATAATAATAGCCTCTTCCAAATCACTGTGAGTGCCAAATGCTTACTTTTTGGAGTAAATTTCGTGAACGCACACAAAAATGGGTCACATCACGAAAGATATTGAATTTCTAAAATAAACAATGTTTCCTAAAACTTAATAAAAATTTTTCCCGAAAGGGACGACACCTACGACAAGAAGAGCGATTAATTCACTCTCAAGAAATGGCTTTAACGACTCGTTGTAAGACAAAGGTCAGGTTTATTTTAGTATCATTTATCGGATAGCAACCACCGAGGTTTGTAGCTGGATACGGATCTGGCCTTCTCTACCATTTTATAGGTATAGGAGTTTTCTCAATTTCATGTGATACAATATTCTGGAGCGGATTGGACTATCTGACGGTCAGGCATGCCCCGAACACTGTAAGCGGCTGGTGGGTTTTGTCTAAAATGATAGAAATTGTTCGCAACATGATTTGCGTAAAGGTTTTTTATTCTTGTTTTCGTTTTGGAAATATTTAATACTTTGCGGTTAGCAGAAATATTTTTACGATCCACCTCTGGTTTGTAAAGTTTTTCTAGATTAGGAAAAATACCTTTAAATTTGTTGTTATGTGCGCAAACCGTCAGTAATAAAAGGTCAAGGTAAACCGAACTCATTTCGCGTCATTCGGGTTTAAAAGGAGAATGAACTGGGCATAGTCCCCTCTATCCAGGTGTATTTCTAGGACTGCTCCCTCACAGAAGGGCTTAAGCCATTACGACTTCTTAGTGTAGCTGAAATGTGCATATGGTCTATTAGATTTATAGATTGCATTTATTATTTGACAGGAGCTAGATGTAAAATTACGCATTGAAATTGTATTCAATTTTTGAAAGTGTGTACATAAAAAATTGCTTGTAATGAACCGTGTTTCCATCCTCCATGTCTATCGCGAAACTACAAACAAATTGGGCCTATGTTGGTCACTTCCAGATGTCATAACTTGTTCCTTAACGAGAGCCATGCAAATGATGACATATTATAAAATTCATGTTGTATAGTATTATCATTTATTCAGGGAAATTTGATCTAATTATTATTTTAACTTAAAGATAAATTCGGCCTATTGGAATTTGAGCATTACTTAATTTTTTTATTAATAATTTTAATTGCGAATTTTGCTGATGCTTCCAGACAAAAATTTTAATTCCCATCGTTGAAAATTTAACGATGACATTCAGTCTTTAACGATACCATTGATCGATGGCTTTTTCGCCTTTAGTCTCAAACGAGGAGGAGAAAAGTCTTCGCGGTGAATTGGATATCGAATCGAATACGCCGCGGAGGAGAAACAAGAAGGCTCAATTGTGTTCTATGACGTATCCATAGAGTTTCCTACCTCCCATCCTCTCTTCCTTTCATCCCATCATAGGACTCTAAACCATGTCGTGTTCGTACTTTCAGTCTTTCATAGGCCATTGAGCCCTCCCCGGCGAGGGGGGGAGGGATGCAAAGAGGGAATTCGGAGGGTGGGAGGGAAGAGGGGGGAGTAAAACCGCTCGCACCCTCTCCCCCTTCAGCAGACATCTGCATGGAATTCTCATTCGTCGAAAGGCTTGCCACCCCGCTCCCCAAAGAACCTCTCACGGCACATTAGTCAATCCGTGGAATGTACACACACACACACACACACACACACAACAACAACTGGAGGAAGAGGGGGAGGGGAGTTGGGGGAGGGGAGTTGGGGGTGGGGTGGAGGCGGTCGGTGCCTCCACACTCCCCCATTCACTCCCCCATTCACTCCTATTTATTGCAGCACAAAACCTCCTTCCATTCCTCTCTCTCTGTCTCCCTTCTTCTTCCCTCCGCTTCCATTCTCCTGCCTACCTCGCGCTCCTTCTCCCTCTTCGTCATCCTCTTCTCCTGTCCTTTCTCTCCATCGCGTCCCTATTTCTCTTTGTTCCTTTCAATCCAAGCTTATCTTATCAGTAAATGAAAAAAGAAAATTGTATATTTCCACTTGTTAGTGGAAATATACAATTTTCTTTTTTCATTTACATCATGGAATCTTTCCACAAAGTTGAGCCTTACCAAGTTGATTATCTTATCAGCCTTATATTCTCGTATATTTTCCTTTGCTTTTCTTCTTATGTTTTCCCTCTTCACCTTCTTTCTTTTCCTTTCTTCCTCTTTTTCATTCATCTATTACTCCTTCCTCACTTATTTCCCATCCTACTCCTACCTTTACTACTTACACAATTCCACTTTCTTCATTCTTCTTTTATCTTTCATATTATTACCCTTTATTCTCTTCCCTTTTTTATCTCTTTGCCATCTATTTGTCTTTTATTTCTTCCTTTTCTTATCCTTCCCCCTCTTTTTCTACTTCCTTTTTCCTCTTCCTTTCTCTCCCCAGTTCTATCCTGACTTCCACCTCGCTCGGTTCTCTGTGTACTCCGTGGAAAGGACCTTCCAAACCTCTTCCTCCCCCTCAATCCCTATATTTTTCTCTCTCTCCCTCTCCTCCTCCCTTTCCGTTTCCTGCGCTGAGAGGTAGCTCAATGCCGAACCGATTGACTCGGACACCATTTCATAAAAAAGTTTCAACTCCACAAAGCTTTCTATCTTCAGTGTTCACTGCCCCTTACGTACTTTGCTACACAATGATCGTTTCGCTAGGAATCCTTTTCCCTGACTTCCTCCCTGTTTTCTAAGCTTTCTTCTCGAGGCTCTTGTCACATGGTGTTATTCTTTTCGTTTTATTGAATCTGAGTATTACTTGTGCTTCACTACGATGTGGCTTTTATCTCCTTTTTAGTGAACGTTGTCTACTAGCCTGAAACTCGTGTTTTTGGACAACAGTGTTATATGATTACTGAATTAATAGTTAATTTTTCTAAAAACTACTGATTCTCGTGCGTTTTAAATGAGTATTTTGTAATTAGCAATCGGCTTAATATTTAAGTCGTGTTCAAATTCAAATGGTTACTGCACTAGCTATTTTAATCCTGACATGCAGCGTTTTGTAGCATTGAAATTTTCTAAGGCATCTGGGTGTATAATGCATGCTTCCTCAAATCTTAAGTTATAAGGGTCATAGTCTTTGTTAATTACAAGCCTTTCCCTTCCAGCTGTTCTAGTGAATAAATATACTTTCTGTATCTTCAAACACTCTAGTTATTTCTACATAATATGTGTTTAAGAGTATATCCAGGCTACAATTAAACGGTTGCTACAGATCCGATGTTGGCGGTATAATTCAATATTTATTTATAAAATATATGCCTAGCACGGATGTTCATCTAGATATTATCAGCAGTGGAATAAAGGCTCTGAAATTTTAGTTTTATGAAAATTTGTATGGACGGTTTTCTTTTAACTGCTTGACTACTTGAAATACACTTGTGCCCGCTCACATCTTCTACCACCAATAAATAACATAATGAAGCTAAAGTCGGTGTAGCGGAAGCTTGGGTAGCATCTTGAACTACCAGGAAATTCAGATGGAAATAATTAATAACCATAATAAAATTATTTCCAAATACACCTAAAACAAAAAAAATCAAAGGACAGACAGACGTAAACAAGCTCGTATATCGAGAAAAAGTGCTAGGGAGGATGAGCATCTATTTTTGGGCCACGAATGACGACCATCCGATCTTAGTTATCGGATATTTCGAACTGACTGCCATGCGGACGAAACACATCTCTCTTATTTTACATCTCTTAAAAAAAAGACTGCCATATTTTTCTCCCGATAATTTTTCGACGTATAACACCAGTTCTAAAATTGCGGACGAGCGGTCGGGCAGCGGAAGATGAGTGGTTGAGGGGTGCCTCTTATCTCCCGCCAAAAACTCCTTCCCCTTCCCTTTGTTCTTGCCGTGCGGTAGCCCAGCGCGTCATCGGGCCCACGCGCACCCTGCATCCCTACGGCGGAGAGATACGCTCTGATACTCATAAATCCCTTTTTTCCTGCGACAGGGAGTCCTCTCCTAACTACCCATCAGTTTCTTTTAGCGGCGGCTAATGCGAGGGCCGCGTGGCACCCACATTTGTTCCGGCGCTCCCTCACTCTCTCCCTCTTTCCTCTCTCACTCCATCCCGTCCTTTTATTCCTCTCCCCTTCCTCTCTCTCTACCCACACTCCTTACCACCCAGAGACCTCTCTCGGTCGTTTCCGAGACTTGCCCCTTACAAAGGAACCTCAATGCCTAAGGTCGTTTCCATAACTTATGTCGCTTTTCGGTATTCATTTTTTTCATTCCCTTTTTTCCTCCGCGCGCTAATCCCCTCCTTTTCCCAAGAACACACTCCTCTCTTTATCTATCCGCCCTTCCGCCCTCACGTATGGCAACCTTATTCTCTCACCCTCTTCCCCCGCCTGCCCTCCTTCCATTCCTTCTGCCCTCCCAACCTCTCCGCGACCTCCATTTATTTATATATATCTCTTTCTCTCCTTCCTCTTTCCTGCGTGCTCACTGCCGGTCAATATAAATTCGTTTTCCGCCTTTCCCCCTCCCCCCCTCCTCCTCTCTCTCCCCCTCTGTCTTTCTTTCCCCGAATATTCCCCCTTTCTCATTCCGCTCCCTTTTGCGGCCAACAATGCCAACCGCGCCAAGTCTGCCCTCTGGCGGAGAGTTGGGGATTCACAGACTCCATGCTTTTTCGCTCTCCTCGTCTCCGAAAAAAAAAACAACGGGAGGTTTTATTGAGTCCTCTTCCTTAGGGGTTCAACAAAAGGCGATTGTTTTTTTCGAAGAGAACGAATAGGTCCGTTATTTTTTTCCAATCGCATTTTCTTTTGCTATTAATGCAATCGGGATTGAAATCGGGCAACTGAATATCGTTGCTGCGGAAGGAATGCGACGGTTCGCGTGTGAAAAGAAGGAAAATTATAATGCGTGCCTCATGTTCATAGTTCTCACCTTGAATAATTTTTCGAGTCTGGACTCAGTTCACTGACGCTAATATTATATTTACAAAGTTCGATTTCATAAGAATTCCCGTAGGTAAAATTATATTGATGTTTAAATTCCTGTGTGAGATATAATCCATATATATATATATATATATATATATATATATATATATATATATATATATAATATAATGTTATGACAATATAGTTTTGTCGCACAGTCTAAATTTTATTTTTGTTATTTTCTCGCGAACTTCATCGGACATTTCTTTTTGAGTTATTTTTTAAGGGCTAAACAAATATGAAGGCATCGATAAAAAATCGAGAAATCGAATAAAATAATCGCGAGGAAGACAATCGAGTTATTTCAAGTCTTTTTGAGGCTACAAAGCAAACCGTCGTATTTTCTAATTTTTATTTATTTTTTTCCCCGATTCGTTTCAAGATTTGTGGCTGGTTTGCTTGGAAGGAGTCTCCGAGTTCGAGGAGAGGTGAGTTGAGAAGTTAGTGCAGGAGGGGAGGGAGTTTGTACGAGTTGGATTAGTAAGGGAGAGAGAGAGAGAGAGAGTGAGTGAGTGAGAGAGGTATCGAAGGGGAGGGGGGCGTAAAGGGATAGGATGGGGTGAAAGGGAAGGGGAGGAATAAAGGGTGGGGAGGGGTTGGCGTTCAGGAGGTGGAACAGCGGAGTGGAGTGGTGGAGGAAAGGAGATGGAAAGGAGGGTGGAGGATGGGAGAGGGAGGGTGGAGGAGGGGAGAGGGGGTGGGACACCGGCAGCAAGGGGCAATACCGGGAGTGGGGAGGGGCAGGAGTTCAAAAGGAGGATTTATAGAAAGGAAAAAGAAGGTTCATTGTAGTTTCAGAGAGAGTTGCGCTTCCTTTTCGTTCTTTAGGAGTCTCCCTCATTCTTCTCGACTCCTCCTCCGCTCCCCATCGACGGCGCCCCCTCCTTCTATCTCCTCCCCCTCTCCTATCCCTGAACTTCTCCTCCCTCTTTTCCCTCCCCTCCTGCTACCACTCAAATTCAGACCGCCTCTCTCAGACGTAGCCAACGTCAACTCCTATCCTTACCTCTTTCCCTCTCTCTTTCCCTCCCCTCTCTATCTCTCCTTCCCCTCTCTATCTCTCCTTCCCCTTTGGTCTACTCTTTGGTCCAAGTCTCCTATCATTCCATTTATCAAACACGACGCCAATCCCTAAGATCCACCTCCCTTTTCCACTCCCACCCCCCTCTCCCTGTTCCTTCTCATCCCTCATCTTCATCTCCTTGTATTCTCATTCCATCGTTATTCCTCCTTCACTCTTTCGTCTCCACTCCTTTCTCGCCTTCTCCTCCCTCTTTCCTTGCACCCTCTTAACTCCCCGTGGCGAATCTTTTCCCTTTACCTTCTCCACTCTGGGTCGCCTACCCTTCACCTCTCTTGCTATCCTTCAACAAACCATCCTCCACATTTTCTCAAGCTCTATTCCTCACCCCTTTCACTATCTCCGCGCACTTCACTTCCACTGCTCCCCCACCTTTTCCAAATTTTCCATATCCTACACCCCTTCACAATCCTACACCAACCCAACCATTGGTTCTCTCCCTCCGTTCCCATTGCAACACATCCTCCTTTACCAATCCTTTTCCGCTGCTCTCCCTTCTCCAAAGAAACTTCTCCCTATTTTTTATTCGTCTCTGCAATTTCTCTCTTCAACTCTCTACTCCCCATTTCTTCACCTTTTCCACACCTTGTCATCCTTTGCCTATCCCCCATCTCTCATTAACTCGCTCCTCGCCGTTTCCCTCCTGCCCCCTTCCCTCGCATTGTTGCATTTTCAAAAATGCTAACTTGGCATTGTATTTATGTAGTAATTTATTTTATGTAATCTTTTATTTCATTTTTATTATTTGTTACTTTCTTCCTGTTTGTAATTGACAGTGGGTTAGATGGAAGAAGAGACTGCTTAGTCTCAATCTATCTATCTATCTACACACCTAATATACCTGGTTTGTCGCCAAGCCATGCTGGAAACAGGAATTATATCGTGATTCTAACTATGGACTTCTTTTACGGGCATAGATCGTTGGAGTATGAGTGAGGCATAAACCTGATTATTTTAATCCTTTACGATGCTCAACGGTTAGAATGTTTCGGGGTATCGCAGAAAACCTTTCGAAATAATTTCTAATCATTGAGTTGAGCGCAATATTGCGTGAAAGAATGCTAACATTTTTTCGGTTTTGTATTTCAACTGTACGTACGACTCGGATAGATTGAGAATACCTCGATAGGAGATATTTATGTTAAGTTCTTGAACTGGTTCATTTTGCAGTTTTTAAAATAGGACCGGCACATATTTATTATACCGAGATGTGATCAGGATAGGTAGTGTAGGTATATTAATATTTTTCAAGTCGGCGTAAATAATGGTACTAACCTTCAAGGGAAAAAATCGTATTTTTTCAGAAATCGATCTAATTTGAGTAATTTTCTGTTAACATCGTACGTCATTCCAATGCACGAACATATTTTTACAAAAAGAAGATTTTTGCTGAAGTGTTAAAATAATTTGCCTTTGGTTAAAATTCTTCGATCAACGCTAAAAGTTATTTAATTTTGTGACAATCTCATCGATAACATATAACTGATTTTCCAGATCTATTAAGTGTCACGCACAACTTCTTATAGCAGAAACTTTCCCCCTTTAATTATGCAACCCTCAAACCGTCGTCGTCTTTCACACACCAATTCCAAATCGTCATGGAAATCACTATAGGTGTAAGATATTTTGAATTCTGAAAATATGTATTTCCGTTTGTTATCCATAGGAGATGTTGGCCATAAGTCACGTTTCCCATTTTAATTTTAATGTACATAGCAGCTAGAGTAAGAAACATGGTTTTAAAAAGGGGTTTCCGAACTCAATATCGATAGCCTTATTTGAAAAGAAATTTGTAATTCAGAGTACAGGCGTCTTTTTCCCGTGGTGCAAGATTTTTTACTGCTGCGTTTTTCATTTAGAAATGGGATGTGAACTCGTACTAGTATTAGCGTATGGAAAAATGGAATGCAATAAATTTTTATTGTTTACAAATAATGCCAAAATCCATTTAAAAATCCATATATCTTATTGTTAGACTTAAAGCAGTAGGATGTCCACTTATCACAAAGACCTCATACATTGTGGCCGCCAACAAAATTAGCTAATTGTCGCTCGCATGGGACGTACTAATAACTGGAATATTAAAATTAACTAATCTAAAGCTTTTTATCAAAAATTATATTTTTACAATATTTCTTACTTATCGCCCTAAATAAATTTCTAAATTCAACAATACATGCAGTGCGAAGAATGTGACTTACCTCTCCTTCGGAAAATCTTTGACAAAACCCTTTCCGGGAAATGCAACTTTCAATCCACCGTTACTTGCGGAGGGCGCGGTGCATCGTTACCATTTCCTTGGGTCTTCATACCTCTGAATTGTTCGTCGGAAAGAGTGCAATCCTTTTGATCGGAAAGCGTCATCCGGGAATCCTCAATGGAATTCCTTTTTTTCTTTTCCTTTCCTTCCTAGAAAACGATTCTCCCTCCATCTCCGTGACACCTTTCCTTCCAGCAACTCCACTTCTTTCCACATGCTTCTCTAAACCCTTTATATATATATACCTAGCTTTAAGCTTTTTATCTTCCTTTGCGCATTACTCTCCGCCTAACCTCTCTCTATCGTTTTTTCTACCAATCACTTTACAGCTAGGAAATGTTTTTTGTAAAGTACTTGCTTTCGATATCCTTGTTCCGAATTTTACGCTTGCAATTATTTTTTTGCCCATCGTCTTACTTATTATTCTATTCCGTCAATATCTCGCTGTTTCTTGATCACAGGCGTTGCTTTTTCATTTACTACCAGCCCAGAAAAATACATTTTATTTGTTAATTGACAAGCGATAGTAATAATAATAATTTATCAAGCACAAACAGGTTTGCTCAATTACATATATTACAATTGATTTAACGCCAAGTACATACATACGACCATATTCTGAGGAGGATTCGAACCCGCGACCCTTGCATTGGGAGCCAAACCACCCCTCTATTAAGTATGTCGAATACAATGTTTCATATGTTTTTAATGCATAGTTTAAAGCTATTTTTAGCCAACTTTCCAAAAAATGGAAAGTACATACATAGTCTTATGAGATCGCCTCACTGCTCGTGTGTGTGCGTTTGTGTGTATGTGCGTCCCTCACTAACATGAAACTACCGATTTCCATGAAACTTAGTGTAGGGCTAGTGCTCTCGGAGACTACCTCCGGGCTATAATTTATATTCCAAATTTACAGGTCCCGAGTTCGATTCCAGGTGAGTTCTTTTCCCATTTGATTTACATGGTTAATCTAAAATCCGTCGTGCAGATAGTTTTTCTTTTGCATTTTAAAATTTTTAGAATTATTATATCGGAGTGGGATTTGTACTGTTCTAAGGGGAAAAAAGTGAAGATTCTTATTCTTATCACACAATTTTGATTTTCGATCGTATTTGTTTGAATTTCTCTCAAAACTTTCGTTTCGGCGTTTTGAAAGCCATTTTTTCGATTTGTTGCTATGGTGATGATTATTTCCGAACTCGGCTGGAGCATAGCCGAGTGCACATTCTAGCTGTGTTTCGATTCATACCTATCGGAATCGCGGCGAAAAATATGAATACTACATATTGTTTTCAGTAACCATACCGACTCCGTAAACGAACGGCGCTTCTTGTGTAATTCTTACGGCATCTTTGATGAGAGAATTTTGTTTTCGGCTTTTGATGGACTTTAATTGGTTTGTTCCCTTTTGGTTTTTCATCGGTTTCCTTAACGTATCTCTTGGTTGGTTGATCCTTATTTAAAAAACCATATTTCATGGTGCATAACAACGGAAAGTTGTGCCGGCCGGGTTAGCATTATTGGTAGAATGCTTGCCTGCTAACCCAAAGGTTGCGGGCTCGATTCCCGCCTAGGGCATGGATGTTGTGATTGTTTAAGGATATTTCTGAATAGAATATTCAACGGTGCGACATGACCTTAGCCGTCGATGCACCTAAAAATAAAAATTACTGCTACTACTAACACGAAAATTTGCTAATTTTGAAGGTGGTATTTATACATTAAAATTGTATTGAAAGGAAAGTAGGCGGATTAGATCTTTCCAGAACTACTTCTTGAGATTCTAGCCATCCAGATGGGTCAGGGATAATTAAACAAATTTTCTTTTTCAGAATCAACGATTGGTAGATTACCAATAAGGATGAATTCTTTGTAGTAGGAGTGCGAGCCTGCTTTTTCCCACCGTTTTATGGCTGTTGTAATTAGCTTGTCCACCGACTGGATCACATCCATGGCGAGTTCCATATATATATTGCTGAATTCATTGATAGACAACACTGGATGATTGTGAAATTTGTAACTGCAAGCGACTCTGCATTAACTCATTAACGCCTGGATCGGTCATACAGAAATCTTAACAATTATAAGGTAATATTTTGTGTCGTTTTCATCTAATGTGGATGATAATTGGTATATATAATTTACAAAGACAAGTAAAAAATCTTGCATAAAATGAATTTTATGGGGTAAACGGACGAACTTGGGAGCGCCTCTGAGGTAAACTACGAGGAGCAGGAGCAACTGGGATAATTTTGGAAACGTTCGTTACAGGAATTGATTGCCCATTTTAGGTATTTACATTTATACGAGAATTTAATCAACAATGCAAATTTCGGAGCCAAATTAAATTAAAGGTTCCCCGATTAATTGGGATTTCGCTCTTACGCGGTCTAGGGGATCCAGGTTACGAGACCGCGTTATGACGAAGTAATGTCAAATTTTCCTGCAGAAGAAAGCTTAATCCAAAACTGATTAAAATTATCTCATATCTGACAGAAATTATCTGATTATTGAGGATATCTCACTCGAAATATCTCAATTTTGTCCAAAATTGACTCCCTAACCAAAACCTTACATACCTTCCAATTCAAAATATTCATTCATTCATTCTAGTCTTACGACAGGGCCTACGAATCATTGATTGGTTTTACTAGGGAATATACATACAAGGTGTGGTGGTTTACCGTTGCCTTCCACACCGGACACACACATATAGAAGGGAGGAGGGAACTCAGAGCCAGCATTTGTCACTCTTTGCGAAGAGCACCAAGGGTGCCAACTGTTTGACGTCCCTATTCAAAATATAACTCTCCCTAATTCCTACACTTTTTCGTTACGGGTTATACCTATCTCTTACGTGTATGGCAGTGAAAAACATACGGTTCAACCAGCGTTGTAGCTAGTTATTTTAGCACCCGGGGCAAACTACCAAATATGCGCCCCCTCCATAAAAAATTCTCTAATACCTATTTGGATTTAGGGCGAACAATTAATAAATAAAAATAAACTATGAATGATATAATTTCTTACTATAAATGTATATAATTTCTTACTATAAATGTATATAATTCAAATACATAATTATAATTACATACATAATTACACACATACATAATTTAAATACAGAAAGTTTAAATATTTTAATATTAAAGAGTTATTCTATGTGATTTTAATGCGGCAAACTCATCAATAGCATCATCGAAATTGTTAGTTTCTGCTACGCGTAATGTCTGGAACAAGTATAGTAGTGAAATCTCCCCTGTCCTTGTGACGTGTACAACTTGCCTTTAACAATTTTTGCGCCCCTTCTTTAGTTATGCCCCGCTTGCCCCGCCCTAGTTGCGGCGCTGGGTCCAACTTCTTTTTAGAAACTGCGTGTATTAAATTACCATTGAGATCGACTTCTCCCTTATAGAACGGCACGTGTTTGTACGGTTTTGTTCGTCTCCTCCAAAGCTTAAGCAGTTCTGTCGATTTCCGCCGTAAGATGAGCTCGACTATTCATTAGTGATTTTATCTATTTTCGAATAAACGAAGGTTATCCCGAGTTCCCCTTCCTTCTCTCCCCTCAATGCTCTTTACTTGGTTCGACTCCTACGCAGTTAGCTTTATTTTCAACTTTAAGTATGCCTCTTGCCGAGTGATTTTCCTGTCAAAAAAATCCGCCGGTGACCTTCGTCATTAAAATATCTTAGGCTATTGGGTCTTTGCGGGCGTGTGCGCACGTGTATATCATACGATAACAAAAAGACGCGTTGTTAAAAAAATATATCTACATGAATATACTGTTACTATTGCTCAAAACTTTCAAAAGTAAAATTGCAGGATTTAGGGATTAAATTAAAAATTGTGTCCGAGTTTCAAAAGAAAATTATTGTTTTGCATTTATGAATTAGTTCCCTATCTCATCGAATATTTATCTGTATATTAATTTTCATCCAGACATCACAGACATCCAAACCCAAAGCAGAATTCGAAACCGCAATGGGAGGAAGCCGAAGAAGAAGAAATATTTGCACAAAATACTTCTCTTCTATCGATATCGGTTATTGTATATCTTAAAAGCACACCTAGTGTTGTAATGTCTCATAAACAGACAAGATTCGACTTTTTCCTTTTCAGAGACTGAAGAAATAACAGTTTGCAACCAGGGTAACAATCCGGATCAGATCACCGTCTGATTCTTCCGAACTCGTTCAATATTTAACAGAATACCCGCGAACGTTTTACGGCGCTGTTTCAATTTGCATTGAGGACGTAAACCGGTGATAAATCAGCGGAGTATCAATACGCCCCGCGGCGGGGGTCGTCCTAGATGCGTTTATTTTTTGGCAAAGATTTTTCCTCTTTTTCGCCCCTCCCCCTTTCGAAGTGTTCTTCGATATCCGCCCTCTCTTCCCCCACCAGATATCCTCCCCAGAATTCCCTTTGATTCCTTCCTCTCCCTCCTCTCTCCCCCTCACCCGTTCGCCCCCGCACACACAATTCCCATCGGCGACCCGAACTTCCTGTTGTCATCCTTCCAGTCTTCTGCTTTTCTATAGTTACTCCCAAAGCATCCTCCCAACTCCCACTACGCCTTCCTCCACCAACGTTCTCCCCTTTAAAAGCAGCATCACTTCCCTCCTTCTCTCCTTGTAACTCCTCCCTCGCCGTCTCCCTACTCCCTTCAATCTCGCATCGAGTCTCTATCCTCCATTGTTCCATCCTTTCTCTCTCCCTCTCGCTCTCCGCACTCTCCCACTCATTTGTTCGAGTGAATTCCAGTCCTCGCGGGGAGATCTCTCCCTCCCTCCCCCTCCCTCGCATGCCTCCAACCTTCTCCCATTTTCCATTGACTCTGATTGGCAGCGTGACTTGTGCTGCCATTGAAACTGTCGTGATTTGTTAAGCGTGACGACCCTCGTATTGTTTCAGAGGAGTCCTCTCCTCCATCTCTCTCAGTCTGCCCCTCTGCTCTCGAATCTGCTTCGCACCCTTACTACATAACCGCATTTTGCTATCTCTCTCTATCTCTCTTCTTACGACGGCTTCTTAAAGAAAGGCACTTGTCGTACAACGAACCAAACTATCTCGATGTTCTATATGAACGATGCTCGAGAGCTCGAACTTGGCTCGATTTTCACGCAGTCACAAAGCTCGACGATATATTTGATCTTCTTAGTTGTTTTAAAGAGTATATTATACTCTCGCACGGAAGTATGACAGCTGTAATATGTAGATTAAGACTTAATTATGGAGAATTTAGTTCCAAGATTGGCAATAAAAATATAAGCAAGAATATATGGAAATATCCTTGATTTCATCTTTAATTGTCATCAATAGAGCTCGGAAGTCCAGGCACTATAAAATGTCAAAATAGGCTGACAAAATGGCACAATAAAACAGAAAAATAGGCACTAAAAATGCATTTATTTTAACCTAAATATTACTATTATATGGAGTTTTTACGGAGTAGGCATAACATTTCAATAAAATATGATTGCGATCGCTATTGATAACGTCTTCAAATTATGAACTATTACATGAGACGAGATGTTTTTTAAATTTTCAAATTAAAAACTCTGTCTTCTGTTTGCTAGGATGTTTTAAAAGTGAAAAGTATCTCTCTACCTCCATGGAAGTGACAGGGGCGTATTTAAAGCAAGCTATATCTGCGGGACTAGCCTCGATAATATTTGTTGGCGCACAACACTTTTTCACACTTGCTTTTACAACTGGACGATACGTATGGAGTAGGCGTCTTCTTCATCGAAAGTTTTGACAAATTCTTTTATCTTTTCAAGATTAGCATACGGCCATAGAAGATTCAATGCTATGGTGAAAAGTTCAGCGATAATTGACCCATTTGCGTTTTCCAAAACTTATGACGTAAGTAAATAAATTTTTGGTGCCTGACTAACCTCCATGGTCCTATTATGACGTTTGCAAGGAACGTTCCCACAGCGTCGGTAGTCTTGTCGATAGAGATCAAAGTTTTTTTGTTCCCAACATTATCTCTGAATTTTTGGATAACACAGTTGTACGCTTTATCTAAATAGGTTTTCCACAATGTTGAATAATTTGGAACCTCTTCTTTCTCTTTTTCCAAAAACGCTTTCAAAGAACTATTTTCTAATTTCCATAAAGGAATGCCGACTTCGTCGAAAGATTTACACAAGTTGAAGAAAACCTCCGACTGCCTAGAAGAAGCCGAACAAAAGTGGTAAAAGGGTCGTCTTTTTACTGCTGTCAGTCTTCTTATCGGCTGCAGCTTTATGTTTTGAGGTACTTATATATGCTGCGAGGCAAAGTACTTTTTTTCCGAATTCACTGACTTTTCACAAAGTTTACGTAAAAGCACTGAACCGTCTGTCGAGAATATATCAACACCAAACACTTGAATGAAATTGTTCAGTCTCTGCTTCGTAGAAATACTCACTTTAGGCATTGTGGCCACTAGAACGGAAGTGTAACGTTCACCACACAAACAATTTGCTTTAAAAACCGCTGTTATGACCTGTTTGAAAGCCAAAAGACAAGTGAGGGATGCTAGGAGTGAAAGGGAGGGTTCCTTAGGACTTCTCAAACCATGGGTTTCCCAAAAGTGAACTCAGGTTAATAGCTGCTAGTCGGATAGTCCGATTAAGATAAAGGCATAGCTGCGCCAATGGTCAGAATTTTATATGATACCGAACCGTGGGTGGGTAAAACCACCCTTGCGGAGTGAAACAATACAGTATAGTGGCCAAATTTAAGAGATTTGGAAAAAATTGAGTTAAACAGGAAAAAATGGGCGTTTTGTGACAAAAAAGGCATATTTGGAAAAACCATGAAATAGGCAAAAAAGGCATCTATGGCATTTTGCCTGAACTTTCGGGCTTCAGTCATCAAAATTAATTTCTTTCGTAAAGAGATACTGGAGTTTATAAAATAACTAGTGCAATTGCTTGTCAATAATGACAGGTACAAAAGAAAGAAATTGATGGAATAATAGAAACTATGCAGAAAGGCATAAGCTGTAATAGCAGAATTTTTTCTGTTTCCAAGTTATTCCCAAAATGACAGGTATGTTTGACCTAAGTATTAAGTTAAAATAAAAACATTTTCCATTCTTGCATTCTCTTCCCACTCCCCTTAAAAATGTAGCTATCTCTCTCAGCGTGACAGATGACAAACTTATCGCAGTGGAATTACAAACATAGCTCGTTATTTATATAGACGCTTCATAAGAATCACGAAACAATGTTTCATTAATGTTTTTTAAGGAACACTGGAATCATCCTTTTGTAAGATTAAATTAAAAAAAATTGAATCTTTCTGCTGTAAAAATATTTTAACTTGAAATATAACCACATTTTGTTGAAGATTTAAAGAAATTATACAATTCACTAATCTTAATTTTCACCATTTCCGCTGTTCCTGCTGATTTCTACAAAATCTTATAATTAGTTGTTAAATGTTAATAATTCAAGTGCGTAAATGTTATTAATGATCATTTCAGAACCAAAATTCTTGAAACTCGAGAATGCCAATAAATTTATTTAGAATAAATTGGACGCAATTATAGAGTTCCTGATGTTACACTTATTAATTAAAATAAAGGAAAAATAGGACAATGCTCAGTACCGAATGTACCTATTCAAATAAACTTTGAAAACCACATAAATAAATTCATTTTATTTTTTATTGAAAATTCATCCGTCAAACTCAACGGATAAATTCGTTGCTATACAAGCTCATTTTAATTTCTTTTTAAAAAGACAAATTCTTAAACAGACACAAATGACTTGGGATATAAGAATATGAATCTCATTCTCTGGCATTCAATGAATTTCTAAGAATTAATCTTATATAAGGAATCAGAAGTAGGTGCACAAACATGGGATTTCAGTTCAATATCCCAGGATAAATTCAACGCATAAAGTAAAAAGCAAAACAAAACAAAATCAAACATTTGTTTTGCCGTAACTTTGTGGAGTTTCGTTTCTTAAAATGAAACTAAAAAAATCACCGAAAATTTCTTTAACTGTAAATTTTCAATTTTTCCCCCGTAGTCTCCTTTCTCTCATATAAAATCACTTTGTAAAAAATAACACGTTATTAAGTGGTGTTTTTAGCTAACAAATGATTTTCTTTTCTTTCATTTTATAAAATGTAAAAGCATTGTTTTTTTCGCAACGTATTGAGTAATAGCGTGTTATAAATAAAAAGAATCAAAAATTAATTTTTGTGACGAATTCATTTGACCAAACTCAGTTCGCTGCTGCATTTTGGAACCTATCGTCCTTCGATTCGTCGTATTACGCCCTATATGCTCATATTATATCCACGTGCGCGGCCTGTAATAAACGGGAAGTGATGGGAAGCGCCCTCCCACGCCGACCTCTTATTATGCCCTTTCCCTTTTCTCAGTTCCAGTTCCCACCATCGCCCACCAGAGGTCCCGCCATTCTATCTCCTTCGCATTTTTGTTTTCTTATCCCTATTCAATTTTCGCATCCATTCGCTACCGCCCAAAAAAGGATTCGTTGCCTTTTGTCCCATAATCCCCGTTCTTATCACTCTTCTCTCACTCCCCCTTGCGTCTTCCTCTTTCTCATACATACTCCCTTTCTATATTTCTTCCTTCCTTTTTCCTGCCTATGCTCTTCTTAACATGTTCCTCATTTATCTTTATCTCCTCATCCTTTCTTCTCATTCATTTTCTCAACATTCCTTTCTTCCTTCTATCAGTTTCTTCCCCTTTCGTTGTCTCTACCGTATTCTCTTTATTTCCCTCTTTCGCTAGTTATACTCTCTCCTTCCTCATTTCCTCTTTACCATCTCACCTGTTTCTCTCCTCTTCTTCCAAACCGACTTTCATCTCCCCTCCCTCACTCCTCAGGCCATTTCTTCCCAGCTATTCCCATTCCCCCTTCTCGCCATCCATCCTGCCCTCCACGTCGTCTCCCCTCTCTCTCATTTCCCATAATGCCCCGCGTTATAAAGGGGGGATTTGAACGAAGGGTGGTCGGGCGGGTGAATGAGTGAGTGAGGTGTTGGAAGTGGGCCAATTCGCCGCCCTCTCTCGATGAAAAAGTCTGTGTCACTCACCTGCGACCTCAAAAGCGAAGCAAACGGCAAAGGGTCGCGCTAGTCGCAAGATTTTTCAGAGGGAAGCGCCTTCCCTGGGCGCACTCCGAATCACCGACAGCATTCAGGCCTTCGGCCAATTCCTTCGTTAAAACGAATGTCCTTGAGTTTCTCTCTCTCTCTCTCTCTCTCTCTCTCTCTCTCTCTCTCTCTCTCCCTCCCTCCCTCCCTCCCTCCCTCCCTCCCTTCCTCTCCCTCCTTGGAGTCTTATTATTCGTCGAGTTAGCCCTTCTCCTGTTCTTCAACTTTATGAACTTGAGACTCTTGGCATATGACCTGAAGTCTTTGGATGTTAATCTTACAGTAGAGAATCAAAAGAGGGATGGTTTCATTTCTTTACGGTGTCATTTTGAGGTCGATCACTTGTATTTTCATATTATAATTCATGTGAATAAATGTATTGGCATTATTTAAATATTAAGAATGTAAACGTAAATATTTGGGAGGAAAGCATTTCTTCCGCGAAAAAGGAGGATTGAACAATAAAATTCATACCATTGAAAAATGTATACGGATGGTTTTAATCAGAGGTATAATGAGAGTCCTAGCTGTAAGATTCGGTGCTTATGGCAGAATTTAAGCAAGCGCCTTTCAAAAACTTTTTCTGGAAATTTTTTTTCTCCGTTCTAACTCAGAAAAAATTGATTCTATTTAAAACGATTGTGATAATTGTGAGTTAACTAAATATGTTCTGAATGAAAAGATAATTTTCAGAGGTAATGGGGAGTCGTGGTGTCGTTTTACGAGTGGCGCCTATGGCTAATGCCATATTCGACATACCACTGTTACGGCGCTGGTTCAAACTTAGTTTTCCTTCACTAAATCTCTGTTGCAGTGAAGCAAAATTATCTGTAAAAATATTCAGCCAGACTCAGACAACTTTACTGTCAAATTTTTGATCAATTTAAAAAAATACGTCTTTAAACAATTTATTGGCATTTTCGTCTCGTACTCATCTCATGAGCTCTTAAAGAAAATTATTTGATGAATGTAAGATGAAGTTTTAGCGATATAAGGACCTTAAGTACAGAATAATTGATGGAAAATTTGCGGAACGTATAGCAATATGAATTTTTATTTGTAAGATTAATCTATGGATGCTTTAATTACCAAATATAAATTAAATTTTACTTTACATATAGTAATCATAAGAGCGTATTAAATCTTATCAGCAAAGATAAATAAGTTAATACTCAATTGAGAATTTGGTTATTAATAATTCACTTTCACTTCGGAAATTGGTGGAAAAGCTCTCATAGTACTCACAAAATCATCGCTTTCATCCTGTTGGACTTAATTTCCATTATTGTATTCTTCGGAAAGATGCGGATTAATGAATTTAAAGACAATTCGACAAAAAATGCAAAACCTTCAACTGGAAAATATTATCAAAAACCAAAGTAGGGTATATTAAATTCCATATACTAACCTAATTCTCGGACAGAGGAATACGCTACTCTTTCAATTCTGTTTCATTTAAAAACTTAAGAGAAAGGATTAGGTTTTCAGGAATAGATATATACTACAGAATACTTATTTCAGACTTTTCCCCCTATCTAAATTTCCAAATATTTTACGCTGGTTTCCAAAGGAAACATAGCCTTATGGAATGATCCTGTCTGCGTGTGTGTTTGTGTGCATGTGCGTGTGTCCCCTACTAACAACCTTTGCACCTACCAACCGATTTTTATGAAACTAGGTATGAGGCTCGTGCTGCCAGGGCCCACCTCCGAGCTATATTTTATTGGGAAAAGATTGAAGTCCCGGGTTTGATTCCAGGAACGTTTTTCCTATTTGTTTTACATAGTAAATCCCAAATCCATCGTGCAGAGATGTTTTCTTTAATACTTTAAAATATTTTTGAGTTGTGATATCGGAGCGAGGTTTGTACTGTTCTAAGGGGAAAAGAATTTAGATTCTAACTCTTATCACCGCATGTTGATAATTGATCGTATTTTCTTGAATTTCTACTAAAAGAGCGTTTTTGCGTTTTAAATAGCATTTTATCGGATTTTTGCCATGGAGAGACGATTATCACTGAACTCGGCTTGAGCATAGATGAGTGAAGAAATGGGTTCTTTTCTTTTCCGCTCGACTACTCATCAGCAATGGACAGTTGATCCAGACTTATTAGCGTATAAACATTAATATTTATTAAATTCGTTTATTTAAAAAAAAACATGCAAAATACATCTCAGAAAGAGATTTAGACATTGTTTTTAGTATTGTAAACCTGATAATGCTCTATTAATTTGTTTTCCAATTTTTCACTATCATTGATAAACTATGAATTACAAATGGTATTTATGGTATGAGAATTCCTTGGAATGACTAGCACATACTGAAACATTTCCTGTCAATATAAGTAATCAATTCGGGACGTCAACTTTGGGAAACCAGCCTGCATTAGTCCTGGATTGGACTTCTTGTTTTATTTTCGTAACATCGCTTTTTTTAACAGTTTTGATATGCTATTTATTAAAACAAGTACATGATCGTTTACATTAACGTTTTTTTTTATCCTTCAGTACCAAGATGTATGATGTGCTAAAACGTATCTTCTTGGGGTATTTATCATGCTCCGAATACTCCTGCTGCAAAATCGGCATTCCAAGGCACTCCTATATTTTAACATACACATATCTCTTATAATCATTCAGTTTTTCTCTAGCATATTCTCCAATTCGCTCTCTTCTTTGAACACCCTATCTATCATCCAAAATCACTCTCTTCTTCACACTCATTTCAAATTTATTAATTATTTATTTTTTTTACAGTTATATTACACAATTGTTAGCAGTGGTTCAAAGATATTAAAAATGCACGTGAGAAATCGTATTCGCTGTCATCTGATGTTTATAGTGTATTTGCGGCTCTAAGTTCTCACGATCCGCCCCCCTTCGACTCCCGTCCTCTTGCGAAAGTATCGTACGGAGGTGGTCTCGAGACTTCTTGATGACCCGCAGGTCAAAAAGGACTCTTCTTAACACAACTCGTCGCGTGCGGACTATGGTGGGTTGTTGGGAAAATAGGACGTATGGTACTCTTACTGTGAACATATAGCTTAATACCACTGGAAGCGATTGGATGGGAAAGATAACATAAGGTTAAACTTAAATTCACGAAACAAAAAGGAATTTAATAAACAATGAGGACTGTTCAACAAAAAACATGCTTCTCATGCATAAGAGACAAGCAAAAGCATTACACAAAATGCAGAAAAAGCAAAGAGAAGAAAAACACAAAATCAAAACACATTCAATGAGCGAATGAGCACATGCAATGGGCAAATGAGCAAATATAATGGCAAATAAGCAATTGCGATGGCACATAAACAATTACAATGGGCAAATAAGCAATTACATTGGCAAACGAACAATTACAATGGGCAATTGACAAAATACAATGGGCAAATAAGCGTCTAACGCGATTTGACGCCGTTAGCGTTTGCCGAATTTTAATGGACTAATGGTCGGCGAACGGTGCCGTGGCAAAAGACCAATTTAATGAACAAGTTTAGAAAGTACAATTAACAATTCTTAGTAAGAACAATGAACAATTAACCGTCTAACGCGATCTGACGCTGTTGGCGATTGCAGAATTTCTAATGGACTAATTGACCGGCGAACGGTGCCGTGGCAAAAGACCAATTTAATGTGCAAGTTTAGAAAGTGCAATGAACAATTCTTAGTAAGAACAATGAACAATTGACCGTCTAAAGCGATCTGACGCCTTTAGCGGTTGCAGAATTTCTAATGGACTAATTGACCGGCGAACGGTGCCATGGCAAAAGACCTAGTTGCAGCAGCAGTACGGGTGTTGGGGGGGATGGCATGGTGCCCCCCAGCCAGGTTGCCAGCTAAGCTATGAACCTGGAATGGCAAGCTTATCGTATCAGGGCGTGAGGTGCAGGTTTGGTTGGTAGCTGCTTACTGCTGCCTTTGCCCCTTGGGCGGAGGTTGATGTGCATGGCCCATTGCCGCGATGGGACGCTTTTGCCTATCCCAAGGCATGACCCTGGTGGATGAGATCAGCCAGACGAGAGGTGTAGGGTGCCGGCTGCACTTGGTGTAGAACACATTAGCTTTCCTGCGCAAGGCCTGCTCTAATGGTTCTACACCAGTTGTGGTCTCAAGCTCCCTGACGAAATCGCTCCAGGTAACGCGGAGGATAGTTCGCAGGGCCGTGTTCTGAGAAACACAGAGCTAGCTGATGTGCGTGGGCGCTGCTCCGGACCAGATCGGGGAAGCGTATAGAATAATTGGCAGTACGCAGGACTTGTAGAGCCGCACCCTGGTTCCGAGCGTCACCTCTCTGGAACTCAGGATGGGGCCAAGCCTGCGCACTGCTCCCACCCAGTTGCTTTCCGGTCACGCCTTTTATAGGTTCCCCTTAGTATCCGGGAATCAAGTTAAAATAGCTGGCGCCTCAATGCCACACATTGCTCTGGTCCCACTAGCGGAGGGTCGGAGAACCTTTCTACTTCGGCGGTGTTTTTGAACATTGCGAATTTCGCTTCGTCACAAAGTGTTTACTTGCTTTTCGCATTGATAGAAAACTAGCTATTGAATGGTATAATAAAATTTTCTCTTTTGTCGTTATTGCTGCATTCCATTTATTGATCAAAATCTTAGATTATTATTTATTGAAAATTTCTGCCATGTAATTTTTTAAAATGAGTTTGTTCTACTTGTGTGCAAAATTCTGCCTGTCGGATGCAGCAATTGGAGCTTTCCGCGGAAAAAAAGTTTCTCGCAATTTAAATTGTTAATTCCCTATTGCTTTTTTCATTTATCTATAAAAGTATTTACTCAGCGATACAGTAACATTATCGACCGTTATAGTATTAAATATATAATAGTACAAAATGTTAGAATATCGTATTAGAAAATCTAGTACCTGAGATATTGGTACGTTTTTTAGCTGCAATAGTTACGAAAATCATCATACAAAATCGAAGCTTATTCATAACCTTCACATTTAATTGTTTCTAGAAAATGACCTATAGAATTTTTCTCCTAATCGTAAATCCCTTAAAGTAACTTATACTATAAACAGAAGTAAATTTTCAGTAAATATGAAAAACAGTGAGTTTTGTTGTCTCTAATAAACTTTAATTGAGTAGAGAAATGTGGCGAAGAACACAAGTGCCATAACATTATAAACTAACGTAACGTTATTCTAATAAAGAGTACGTAAGGTAAATGACTGCTTTAGCTTACATGGGTTCTGTCCAGGAACGCTGACAATTTGAAGATTATGCTGCGAAATATTGCTGTGGTAAATAATTTCGTTACTTCATGTTGGCCATCAGTTGCCACCGAACAAAATGCTTACTGTATGCCAGAAAAGAATATATAGACGGAAAACAATTACATTATCTCATATCTGATTTTGTTTGCGACCAAGGAAAAATGTACGCTGAGGAAACATAATGTACGCGAACACATCTAACGAGATTTAGCTGCGTGTTCTTCCCGCTTTTTTATCTCCCACCTCCTTCTCTTTCCTCACACCCACCCTTCCTCGTCTTAACGTCTTCTTCCTACCCATCTCCACCTCCCCCTTACGCTTAAACCACCCCTTCCCATTCAATTTTTTCCAACCCACCCCTTTACACTCCATCCCCTCCTTCGTCCCTACTCGCCCTCTATAATTCAACACGCTTTCCCCGTCCTTCTCCCTTTTTTCTTCCCCTCCCCCTTCCTTCCCCGCCAACCTTTTTCACCCCCTGTTGCCCTCCGGACGACTTCAATGGGTCGAATAGGGAGTCCCTACTTATTGCAGGCTTAAATATTTCATTTTCCTCCGCATCAACACCCCTCACTCAATAACCGCCAATCTCCCCCCCCTCCCACCCACTCTCCCTCTCTCTCTTCTGAATCTCATTTCCTCCATCCAACACTCTTGTACTGCCTCTCGACTCCATCCCCTTCCATATGTTCCCCCACTCTCCCTCTCTCTCTTTCTCTCTCTTTTGCTCTCCCCCATGTTCCCCTGTTTCCCGTCTCAGTCGTTGCATTTTCTCGCCTCACCATAATGGATCCAGTGCTAAGAGCCTTTATTATCCACATTCTCGAGCTTTTTCCCACCCTCAGGTTCTCCCTTATCTCTCTCCACGTTTTTCGTGAAGGCGTTCAATCCAGTCTCTTGTGGCATCCGGTTCGTTAAAGCACTCCCTCACTTATTTACAAATTACCTATCTATATCCCGTCCGCCGACAGGATGGTCCAGATATATTTGATAAGAGGTGTGTGAGGAGGAGCTATGAGCCACTGAGGTGCTCAGGTCAGTAACTAAGGTAACGCTAAAGTATATACGAGAAGGGATTGGACCCTCTTCAGTTAGGATTAGATGTAGAAAATTTAATATCGTCTTTCTCTGGGAAATTATTCAGGCTAATGGACAGTTAATGAGTTCAGTTTGTTTAGAATATTTGCTGTTTCCGAGTGTTTGGTTTATGTAAAATCTTAGTACACAAGTATAAATGAAAGACTCAAGGAAGAACATAATAGAGGTGTCCAACTTAGCTATTACATAGTCGAGAAAATCTCATCATTAACTATAAACTATAATTTTTAAATCAGAGTTTGATTATTGAATAAGATGGCGGAAGGATACATGTTTAATGAGAACTGTAGGTGTATTGTTTCAAAATGTAGTGTGGCTTCCACAGTTTTCTTATCTCTTAAGCACAGGAAAATGCAAATAAGTACGGAATTCATCTACTTTTGCATGGGATGGAAATGTATAAAATTCATCGCTGTAAACATTCTAAGTCCGATCCGTTTGTTGTAAATAAAACACTATGCCGATTCTCCGTGTATAAACTCTGTATATGTCTGGTCTGCATTCCCATGAGAACTTCAAGAGAACGCAATAACATGTACACCGCATCAAATATGCAATCATAAAGAATAGGCATTTTAAACTAATTTATCTATTTTTGGGTTGAGATACGATAACAATAAATATCATGCTTGTTTTAGATTTATTTTGTAAGCTACTTCTGCTATGTAGGCTCCTGATATAAACGCTTAAAATAAATATTAATTCGATCAGCTAATTGAGGATAAATTACTTAATTAATTTAGTTCTCTTAAAAGTATCCGAACTATATTGAAGGTTTAATTTTGTTTTATGGAAATGAAAACGCTTTTATGCAATCAATTTTCCTTTGTGTCTGTTCCTTATATTTTAGTAATAGTTCAGTTTCTTCCATATTACATAGATGCTTTAGGATTTTTTTCTGTTGGATAGATCGAGACAAGGGTTTTACTGAAAGATCGTATTTTACCGCCAGAGTAACTGATTTTAAGCAAATTTAAAATTTCGCATTGGTGTGATATTTTTTCTTTTGATAAATATCAAATTAAATTATTTTTAGATACTGTGCGATGGCACAACTTCTTCCTGGAGAGTTAACAATCATTATTTAAAGATTTCAAGTTTTGATACAAGCCAAGTTTCATTCATGCTCTTTCGAATAAATTCTTCACGACAGCTATAAATTTAGATTCCACAGAGCGAAGACAATTTCGATGAGCTAAGTATTTATGCCATTTAGAGATTATCACGGGTTTGGACGCTGGCGTCGCTTTCCGGCAATTCTGAAAGATGCATCTTCCTCAGTTATTCATGCCATCTTGAACGATTTGTTTGACGACCATCCATCCGGTAACTCATGATAACTTTTGCCTGATTTCTCACTTACTTCAGTCTGCTATAAGCTAAAAGAATACTATTAAAATTATCACATTTTCGCAGGTATATTTTTCAAACGCAAGAATATATTTTAAAACTATCAACTCCACCCAACATCGCAAACACATGTCATGCAGAAAAAAATCACCGCAGGGTATTTTTTTGTCCGCACCAATTTGCGACGTTACCCTGTGATTTTGCTCCCTACACCCTGCCCACCTAAGCAATCCATTCAATCCATCACCTCTCCTTCCCCTTCTCTATCCTTAGCCCCACCCCACCCACCCGCCTCTCGCCCCCTTCCTGCCTTCCGCACTCCTACCTCCCCCCCTTCCCTCCAGTCAAACGACGCCTCTCCTCCCATTCGAAGATCCATTGTTTGCTCCGCTCTGTGTTGGCTCTTTTGTGCCGACTGTTTCATTGTTTAATAATAAGGCATTGTTGCCTTTTATTTCGGTAGTTTCTTCGCTCCCCGTCTCCTCTCCTCGCCCATCTTGCCTCTTTTGTCCGTCTGTCTGCAAGCCTTTCCGCCTCCTCCGCTTCCCTCTCTTTCTCTCGAACTCCTCTGACGATAATCACAACCTAGCGAGCGAGTGAGAGAGAGAGAGAAAGGGGGGGGGGAGAAGGTGCGGAGATATCGGAGAAGGATTGGAAATTTAGGAGAAAAGGAGAGAGCGATAAACAGGAAGAAAGTAGGGAGAAGATGGGATGGAAAGGAGAGAGAGAGAGAGAGGGGGCTCCGAGGAGGGAAGCAGGTTTAAAGAGTTAAAGAGAGGAAGGGAGAAAGTTATGGAAAGAGGTAAGGAGAGCGGAAGAGGATAAGGGAGGGGAAGAGAGAGAGAGCCGGAGAATGGGTGAAAAGTAGGAAAAGATGAAGGAAATTGACAGCGACCCACAGAAGGAGAAATTATGGAGGGAAACGTGAGATCAGAAAGAGAGTAGGAATAGTACGAACGAGAAAGTGGAAAGACGAGTCGAAATATGAACATTTAAGGGTGCATGGAAGAGGTAGGAAAAAAGAGGGAATTTTTGCAAATACAGCGATGAGAAGAGGATCTAGAGAAAAAGTATCCCGACGAATGGAGGTAAGAAGGGAAGAAGAAGTGTTTTTTTAAAAGGAGGCGAGAGAAAATCAAATAATCTTCTAAAATCTATAAAAAGCCTTCTTCTGTCTCTTTTTCACTTTGCTCCTTTGTTGATCCCTGTGTCACGCCATAAAAATGCAAATAACTTGATATAAAGGATCAAGATACATTTTAGAAATTTGGCAGGAATGCTAGATTCACACATTTTAAAGTGATGGCAAATAATCTCGAAAAAAGTCATCGGTTCGACTCTAAGGATGACATTTCCATTGCCCATAAGATAACACGTAAACATCGACTTTTTGACGTGCAGGCTTTTTTTCTTTTGGAAACTAAAATTAAAAAATAATTGGCTTACTATCTTCGGATCTAAACCATTTTAAATAAAAAGATATAATGTTTCTTATTCTGTTCATCGGTTTTCGTCTACAGTTCGAAATCTCTCATGTTAAACGTTTAATTCACGTATTTTGAAGAAATCTTGCCATTTTAACGGGATATTGCCTTGCCAATCAATTACATTTTTAAACCTCGAAATCCAATTGTGATTTCAATATGGGTGTAAGCGTGCTTTGAATGCTTTTAATACGGGAGAGAGAGAGAGAGAGAGAGAGAGAGAGAGAGAGAGAGAGAGAGAGAGAGAGAGAGAGAAGGAAGGAGAGGGAAATGATTTTCATAGCTACCAATCAGTGGCGGCTCGTAGCTAAAATTAGTGGGGGTGCTGCTCCAGAAAATTTTTAGCCTTTGTTTTAAAATTGTGTAAAAGGAAAAAAACATGTATAAAAAGAAAATTTATTCAGGAACTTGATAAAATCTTAACAAAAAAAAACAAACATTTTTTACTTACTTTAACTTAAATTGTTACAGTTCAAGCTTGATCTATTCATTTAAAAATGAAATCCATAAAAGAACCGAAAAAAAATGAATCAAATAGAATAGCTGGAAGCAGAATAATAATCTAATTCTACACTCTTCTACACTTTATCACATTCAAGAATATGGTACACGGTTTTTAAGCACAACACACGCTGAGTAAAAAAAAACTTCCTTCCACCATCACGCCAGAGCCGGCACTGCGAGAGCAACAGTGCGACAGTGCTCTCTCTACCTGGCAGTCCCGCCTTCCTCCCCACCCCCCCTCCTATGTGCGCATGCGCACAACAGTCAAACACCACGTCGCTGGCACTGTGAAGCGCACAGTTCCATACAAAGATTTTTGTATCTTTTTCATAAACTGGGGGATGGCTACTGAAGTACTGACATTAAGCTTAAGGAATATATATTGTACTACAAAAATAAAGAAAGAATTAAAGAAAAAAGGACTCATTATATTAAATGTTATCGATAATATCAAGTGGAAATAGGGGGTGCTGCAGTTCCGCAGTGCCTATACACGAGCCGCCACTGCTACCAATGCAAACAATATCCGTTGCGTTGTTTACGAGAAGGAATACATTTTAATGTAGAACATTAATCATTCGCATATTAAAATTACTTAGACTCATCGTAGAAGTTCTAGACTTGAAACAACGAACGCCTAAATGAACTAACGATTGTTTTCCTGTCATAGATTTTTTACTACGCGTCGGATCGATCAATAGACCAGTTTTTAACGCGATAATTTGACGTATTCTTAGCGAGTTGCATTGTTACCGGTATCGAGTAATTGCGTATCATTGTCTTGGAAAATAGCTTCGCTTCGCTTCTATTAAGAAAATTTCACAAAAAAAACTTTCCCGTTGAATTTCAACGGGCCTCTCCCTAGTAGAGATAGTAAAAATGAAGAAGGGTAACTAGTTATAGGAAACATGGAATTGAGCGAGATATACGAGGAAAGAAAATATGGATGGGAGAATGGAGGATAGAGAATAAGGAGATGTGGATGATATGGAGAGAGAGAGAGAGAGGGTACTTATGAACTGAGATTGCGAAATTGCGAAGAAGAGTGGTACGGATAAGAAGCGAGAGATGAAAGGAGTGGGGAATGAAGATGATTGGGGAGGAGGGAGAGTATAATCCGCGTGGGGAGGGGTAGGGGCTGGTTTTGAAATGTATTACGAGTCATGGCAGACCTCAAACGCAGCAACCCCTCCCCGTTCTTTTCTCTCTCTCTCTCTCCTTTTCCCTCCCCATTCCCTCCCCCGCCTTCACCCTCTCTTTATCCCTTGCCCACTCCAAATCTAAAATCCCTATAAACTCTACCATTGGCCTTGCTCACGTCAAAGCCAGCCATTCTCCATCTACCCCATACCTCTCTTCAATCGAGCACTGTCCTCTCTTTCTCTCTCTTTCTCACTCCACTTCCCTCTTTCTCCTCCTCCTCTTTCTACTCCTATCTCTTCCGTCTGTGTTTGTTTCCTATGCTGGGCTCATTTACTCGTCCCTTCCTCTTCCCGCCTCTCTGCTTCAGCTACAGGTAGGATCCTGAGACCATTCACGTAGCGCGTTCGCAATTACAAACCGAATCATCCTTTCTGCTCGCGAATTTCCCCTAACTTTCCGCCGTACGGGAGTGTTTCATGCCGTGACTTTCTCGGGTAAAACTTTTAATGGCGTCTTTTTTTTTAAACCAGATACAAATGCCCGGAACGATGAATCGGTGATCGTCACGGATTCACGGCGACTTTTTGCGGTGGATGCGTCACTCAAATGCCACTGTCTGAGAACCCTCGCTTTCTCTTATTATATTTTTATTTTGCCATCGGATAAAAATCGAGCGCTGTTTTTATCTGGATTATCGAATAAAAATCTCAGAAGCAACAAGAACCAAACGAAGCACCATGACGCGTATACTGAGAGACTCTTCGGTAATTAATTTAAAATTATTAGAAGGTATACAGTGAATACGTTTTCAAATTTTATCATTTGCAATAAAAACAGTTATAATGTGTAGAGAGTTAACTAAAAGCCTAAAAAGGTTGATAAAATATAAATGCGGAAAAATGTCTATCGGCATTGTTGATATTGGTTGTCACGAAAACCACTTAGAACGCAAACTCGATGAAAACTTTGTCATGCTACATAATAATTTAGATAAATTATTATTAAATCGCATTCATCATTAACTTACACCTGAATTTTGTCTTATCGGATATTAAAATAATATTTTACTTCTAAAAACAGGCCTAAAGCCTCATATTTGACAAAAATTACCCATGAAACTCCAAGAATGACAAAATTGGAAAAATTCACTAAATTAAATATATATCTCAAAGAACTCTAAAACCATACAAAATAGTGGATAAGGAAATATCTTGAAATCCCTAGCAATGACTCTTTTTGTTTAGCTGATGGTGCGTGAAATCGCGCTATGAATTATTGGTAGCTTATTTCAACTGTAGAGAATCAGACTTAGATGAATGCTTATACAATTTACTGACGAGGATTTGTGTGCGTGTACGTATACGTATGTACAGACAAGCACACACAACTGCTTTGAATTAAAGTTTTAAAAACTTTTCTGGACACATTCCCGTCAAGATAATATTATCGATTCTGAAGAAATATGCGCGAAAAGTTCGCAGTTAAACGTGATATTCCCGAAGCCTTGTAATTCATGAAATCCCACTTCGATGAAGGTGGGCCCCTAGAAGGTTGATCACGGTATTAAAGGTACTACGAGGGTGAGTGAACGGACCAGAGTGTGTTAAAGAGAAGACATACTCGATGTTTTAGAGGGAGAGGTTAGGAAAGAATAGGAATGGCGCCGTTTGGGAGAGCGGTTTGTGTGTGTGTGTGTGAGAGAGAGAAAGAGATGGGATTTGAAGAGGATTTCGACAGGAAAATGCTCTCATGAGCTATGCGGTGGTGATTAGGATGGACGCACCCTCCCTCCCTCGGGACGCTCTCTTAAACCTTTTTTAACTGCCCCCTCCCCCCCGATTCGAGAGACTAAAGGAGTAAGGCACGCCCCAATCCCAGAGCGCTCCTCTCTAAACCCTTCTCCTCGCATGTCCCGTCCAATTGAAATAATAACGTCCCTTCCGGAAACTCCCTTTGTCTCCCTCGGCTTCCCCTTTCTCTTTTAACACCGTCATCGCATCCCTTCTGTTTTTACTCTGCCTCCTCCTTTCTCATCCCATTCCATTTTGTCTCTTTCGCTCTTGTGTGTAAACGCCTCCTAAAATTCCTCTTCAACTTATCTCCTTTCCATGTCCTCGTTCTCTCCTTCACTCCCATCGATTTAACCACAGCCCATCAACTCGTAATCTACTACTCCTCATTTATCACGCCTCGCTGCTTCCATCCCTTGTTTTCCTTTCCGATTTTTATATTTCTTCGTTTTATCCTCGAATTCCTCATCGCCCTTCCTGCAATGTCCTCTTTCTCATGCCATTCCTTCGTCACTCTCCCATCGCATTATTTCTACTCAGATGTCGTTCCTTATATATCATCTCGACTGTTCTTTTCCAAACTTTCCGTGCACTTCACGTTCCGTAATTTCTCCTACTATTCTTCTACGCCCCTCCAGTCCAATCCTAAACCTTCTCGCCTCTTCGTGGCTGTTTTCTTGCCTCGTTTTTTATTTAATTCTTACAAAAATTGAGTTTTCTGCGCAAGTGCAATTCCTTTGTTTAGTCTTTTTAGTATTTCTCACTTTAAGTTTTTATGATGAAATTTTAATCTCTGCTATGAGCATCAGACATAGGAGACATTTTTGGTGATGGAAATATTGTACATCGGCGTTTCTCACAGAAAAAGCGGAGATAAATGTTAAAATGCGTCGAAGTGAAAAGAGAGAGAAAGTCGAAAAAGTGTTTCGGATTCTGAGGATCAAATGAACGAACGATGAGAAAGACACAAGTTTCTCATGAGAAGTAATTGCATCGTGTGAAATTGTAAAAAAGAGAGCCATGCCTAACTTTCCTCGCCAACGATTCTCCTATTTCTTTGTTTCCTCAATTTTTATTTCTACCTACTCTTTCTGCTTCGTTTTTCCTTATCCCTTATTCTATTCTTCCCTCTCTATGCTGCTCCCTCAGTTCCCTAAAACTTAAGTAGTTTTCTCCTCCCGGTTCTCCCACGTCTTCTCTCCTTCCGTACTTTCCTTTCTACATCCCTTATCTTTCAATTTTCTTATCTCCTTTATGTGGTTCTCGCTTTTTCCTTCTCCCCTTTCTTTCGCACTCCCCTTCCAGCGGGTGTTTTCCGCATGTGGTTTTTTTACCAAAAAATTGTTTTCATAATTGCTTTTTCCCACGTAAATACATTGAACATGCTTAATTTTATGACATCTACTACACTATGTTAGATTGTGATTAGAAGTTCATTTTCACTTTATTTACCTTTTTATACGTTTACTTTTTATAGTTTTATTTTTTCCCATTGTCGTGATTTTATTTTATTATTATGTTTAATCGTTTATTCTGCTTTGAATGACAATTGAGTTTAGGTGAAATGCTTAACTATGCCCAAATAAAGGCATCTATGAATCTATTACTGATGTCTACTTTCGCCCTCCATTCCCACCGTCTCCCTTTTCTAGATTTCTCCTTACTTTCACATCGACTACATTCATGCCACTTTTCTTCCCAACATCTACACAGACATATTCCCTTCTGTTTAGGTTTGTTTTCTTATTCTATCTTTTTATTTAGATTTGCACTTGATTTTTCTGACTCTTCCATGTCTTATCCATTCTCTATTATTCAAGACCTCTGCTCGTTAGCAATTTAGCTTCTTCCATATGTCTCTCCGCTCACTTTTATCATTCTTCTTTTCTCTCTCGTTCCTTTCAATTCTCTTTTCATTCGTTTTTCTAATCCATTCGTCGTTTATACTTCCTTTCTCTTCATATCTCTATCCTCTCTTTCCCTCTCCTCTTTCTTTTCTTTCCTATCCTCTATCCTATTTCCTTAACTGCTCTTACTCTCTCATTCCTTACTTCTAAGAAATTCTCCTCCTCTCTCTATCTTTTCTCTCCTATCCTCTCTCCTCTTTCCTTAACTTCTCATTCTCTCTCATTCCTTATATCTAACAAAAATTCTCCTCCACTCTTTTTACTTTTCTCCCCTCCAAAAAAAAACTTTCCTCCGCCCACATCTTTATCACTCCCGCTTTTCCCTCTCCGAGCCACTCCATCCGCTTTTGTCTTGTTCTTCGGATGTGCGATCCTTTCAAGAGGTTGTTCGGGGAAGCCGATGAGTCCACCTGCGAAGGAACGCTTTTTTTCAACTTTCGTTGACGGACAAATTGGACACGAAACAGTCGAAAGCGTTGCCGTTTTTGTTACCGCTCCCGTTTCCTCGGCCGCTATGCCAGCTTTCTGCCCATTATAAAGCGAAGCCGAATTAGTAGAATGAGAGAACTGAACGCGTGAGTTTTGAAACAGAAAAGTAATCACGTTTAATGGGAGAGGAAATAAATAGCGGTTAGTCGGGAAAAACAAACAACGTACCAAGGCAAATGCCGTAAATCTGTATGGTCATCATCGGGTTTTCTACCTTTAGGTAGCCACAAGGTTCATCCGCCTTCTCATCCCCGACTTCATTCATCTCGTAACTATCCCCTTCCTTTAGAATCTCCAGAAATCGTATTCTACTCCTTTCTTCCCGTCATCCTTCCATCGAGTACAGATCTATTGAAAGCTTATGGCACCTGCGCACAAACACGAATTCAGCGTGGAAGAGTCCATTCTCGAAAGCGAGCTACGCGGGGGTGAGGGTATATACGCATCGGGTAATCAGTCATTCTCCACAGCCACCTTCCCCTTAAGCTTTCCCCCTCCACAGCCACCTTCCCCTACATCACGTGACTCTTCGCGCATTTAGGTGCCATAAGCTTTCAATAGATCTGTACTTCCTTAAATGTTCCATTTCCTCTAATTATCCACCCCTAATATTTTTAAACTACGTTTATTCGCATTAACTTACCTTCGAGGACATTGAGCTGAACTGTAATTTGGTGTGTTAAACGCGATTTACATTCCAAATGCAGAAGCATCAAACGGTAATAATACTAAAAGCTCCTATGTTTATTATGCTTTAGTTCACACATTGGTCGTAGACAACCGTAGTAGCCTCTGTGTCCATATCCGTTTCCGTTCCGTTTATGGATAAACGGAAGAAGAGGCGCACACTATTCTGTGACTTGTAAAAGTAAGTAATTCAGATAGGTTAGTGGCGTGTAGCGAGAAGGACCTAAGCTTCTCTTAAATGACAGTTCGAAATTTGTAATTTCTCCTCAACATCTAATATTGGCCGTTCTCGAATTTTAAAGAAGTTGGCGTAAGAGAGCTTTTGTGTTCCTTATAGATCAAGGGGTTAGTAAACCGAGAGTTTATTAAATTAACCAAAGAACTTCGTTTGTGTTCCTTGGTACGGATAACAGAGCTTATGCAAATCTGGCCAACATAAAAGTATCCAAGTTATTCCACTCGGTCATATAAATACTTTATTTTTGCTTATTATCCTTCACTCTATGGTCCTGCGATTCAATGAACTCGTACTCTTGTAATAAAATTAGAATATTTCATAAATTTTGGAACAGTTTTTCTCCGCATTTAAAAGAATGAAAGAATTTCACAAAGCTATGGTTGTCTCAATTAGATTTATATACTGTCTAAAAGTGAACTTGTAAGATTATAATTATAAAATCCATTGTGATTTTTACTTCCATGTTCAAACTAAAAACCTCGACCTCTTCCCGTTGTTTTTATTAAATCATTCCAACATATCAGCGAATTGCGGTTTATCAAACAATCGAGATATATATATATATATATATATATATATATATATATATATATATATATATATATATATATATATATATGATCTATGATTTAGAACAAAAAAGTAGGAGACTTTAACGCTCGAATTGGTTATACAAGGAAACTTCGATATAAACAAATTTTGAGCAATGTGAGAGGATAACTTGTTTAAAAATTTTATTGCATATTCCTATATCATGCGAATCCCTAAGAGTTTTCGAGTCAGAGGGAATACAAGAAATAAATTGTGAGAGAAAGAGCTGGCAAGAGATAAAAGCATGGGAATAGAGAAAAGCGAGAGAGGGATTGGAAGAGAAACTGAGATAGAAAAGAGAGCAATATATGGAGAAGACAACATATAAAGAGAGAAAGATTGAAATTTTGTGTAAGAGAAAATAAGACAAGAAATTGGAGAGCGAGATAAGTAGAGAGAGTGATGCATACAGAGAGAGATGACGAAATAGACAAGAGTTAGAGAGCGAAAGGGAGAAATGGAAAGAGAATGAGAGAAAGATGCAGAATAAGGAAGAGAAGATGAGAGGAAGGAAGATAGAGGGGAAGAGAGAGTAATGTGTCAAAAGCTATTCCTTCACGACCCTCCTTTTATGCCCACTAAATTATCGCTAATCCTCGACTCAACCTCCTGCCTCACCTCTCTCGTATCCCGCCGTCCGCCCAGATGCCCACCCCGCCCCACTCTGCCCTCGCCCCCAACGATCCCCTCGAGACCACTCGTAAATATCGAAACAAACGCCGCCGAGGGACTCTCCGAGGGGACTGTAATAACGAGAGGTGTTCCCGCGTCTCTCTCCCGCTACACCTTTCCCGTTTTCGTTCCGCCGCGGGATTACGGTGACGGTGCAAATTTTTCGAAGGCAGCTCTCAAAGCGATCGACTCGTAAAATTGCTCTTTTATCGCTCTCTCTCTCTCTCTCTCCCAAGCACCCTCACGGTTTGGGAGAAGGCAGGAAGACGGGAGGAAGATGGGGAGGAGAGGGTGGACGGGGTTAGAGAGGCAGGAGGAGGATAGGGTAAGGCAAAAGAGGCGACCTCTCTTGAAAGTTTTTAGGAATCTCAATTGCGTTCCGCGTTTCATGACAATTGTTGAGATGGAACGGAACTAATTCTTCTGTCGAGTTTGACGATTCGATCATTTCCTGCGTGCGTTACTGAGGGCGAAATGATTTTTGAAATTAATCGGTCTATGGGCGGTTGTATTATTTCGTGAAGAGTTTCACCAATCCAAAGAACTCGAACTTATGATTTCATCGTAATTTCAAAAGGTTTATGTGATATTCAACTTTTGCTGTAATAGTTTTGATATTTAACGATTCTAGGGGCATCACAGTATTCTCTCGCCATAATCTTTCGCTAAAGATTTTTTACATGCAAATCTCATGAAAATGCAGGTAGTTTCAAAATGGGCGATTGAAAATTTTCATTTACAATACTAACCCAAAAATCATACTCATGAAGACCTTTTAGTTATGCGTTCATTTATAATCTCACTCCTGAGCTAATTAAAATTTCAAATTTGTTCATTTAATTTCTAATGCAATGGTTTCAGCCACAAAATCATCAAATTTCATTCTATGTGGTGATAAAGCAATCCATGATGACATAACGTGTTTGCAGAGTAAAAGTTTTTGTTTTTACATATATTTTTACTTTAATATGACATTACGCAGATATAGCAGGTATAGCGAATTTTCTAGTGCTGCAAAACTGAGTATCAGAAACATTAAAGAATTTTCTATTTAAGACAAAGCAAACAATTTTTAGTGCTTATCATTGTTGCTGAGTTTTTTTTCTGTGAATCGCCTCGAATTCGAGGATGTTACTGTTATATCAAATTGGGGACATTTTTTCTGTGAAAAAATTTCAGAAGGATATATTGAGATGATTAATAAATCTCTGCGGCCTAAATTAAAAGTCGGACTTTTAAATCCCTACTTGACTTTCTGATTGTATAAAAACTAGGAAATGCCCATAGCATGGTAGTGTCGTTCGTAAGACTTTTGAAATATCAATGAAAAATATGCCTGTATTTAAACCTTTTGTATTTTTTTCTTTGAGACAGGAGGAAAAACGTGAAGCAAAATGTGTTTGTATAATCTTCAATAGGAAGTTTGTGTCACAACGTATCTAATTGGGCCTTGTTCTAAGTCGTTAAAGAAAAGAAAGTCAGTAGGCCAAGCTCTAAGTTGATAGATAGGTTTAATGCAGTTAGCAGATGACGGACATATACATTCAATAGGGTTATTGTGCCGGGTTGATCGTTTTTCGAAATAACTTTGTTCCCCTAAGGCGTGAGGTCATTGTATTACTAACGAGATAGGTTGTTACTCAACAAAATTTTACGCGTACCAACTTTCACGACTGGAGGGTTTTCAAATTTGTTTGAATGCCCTTTACTGAGTTCCTTAATTTAAATTTATTTGAAGTTTATGTTACCATTCTCCATGAAAATATTTCGCGTAAAACGAGCAGGTTTTTGCCTTTATAGCTTCGGATATTTTTTTTGCAAAACTTGCGTTTATCACTGATAAAATCATTCGGTGTAGAAAGATTAAGTTTACTTGGCATGTGATTCTAATAGGTAGGTATCTGCGACGAGAAGTAACTATGGCAAAAAAGAGCGAACGCCATAAAAATTGAGCAGCTTTGAGATCCTCAAACTAAAACACCAAGTGCTGGCGAAACTGTCGATGTCAACATTTATTGCAAATTCTTCCGTGGTTAAATTTGAAAAAAATGCAGCATTTTGATAATCGACTCAGCGGCGGTTTCCTAATTTTTAAAGAGATCATTTAATTAAGGGATTTTCCGATTTCCTAACGAGACAAACTTTGATATTTTTAATGAGGCTAGTTGAGCCGTGCGTTTAATTTCCGAGGTGGAGGCGTGCAGCCTACAATTTGTTTTCAATTTGTCTACTTCAGTTATTGAAGTGAAAATTCGGATTCGTAAAATTATTGGAGGGCAATTGTCTAATGTATTTATATAAAGTTCACATACACATGATAATTACTGTGAGCATAAGTCGTTATTTGTTATCAGCTTGACATATAATTCATAAAGTAATACGATTAAAACAACTTTTACCGATAAATATAAAGTTGAACTTATTAAAGTCAAACTTCTACGGATCGAATTTTATATTCCTCGAAGGAGTTATTTTTCCGGTTGTATATTCTTACACTCTAATTCAATCAATAATGTGTGCATTATAAAAACTAGGGACGGGACATTCGATTCCTCGAATCCCGCGAATCTTGAAAAAGATTCGAGATTCGAAAACCCGAATCTTCGCGCTTTTTTCGTCATTTGAATCTTTCAAATCCTAACCTAAAAAACCGTTAAACATTTTAACTGAAAACTTTGGAAAGATTAGTTTTATTGACGACCAATTGAAGCGTTCATTAAAAAAGAACGCGATTGTTGCCATTTCAGTGGTACTCGGATCACCAATATTACCTCGTGGCGACCCAGAGCGAGTTCGAATGCTAGTTTTCTTAAATAAAAATCTCCATTGAAGATTTCTGCTCTTTTAGGTTGTCCTAAAAGTGTTCACCCTCCCTAAGGACTGCATAACCTTACAGAGGTGGGAGGGTTTGTGTACTCTTACGAACCAAAGAGCTGTGCCGGCGGGAGATAATTCTCCTGGTAGGACCATCCAAGCCGGAAAGGTCTGAGGGGAAGAGTCAGACTAAGAAGCAGTCTTGGGGGTTTTACATCCCCCTGTGCAAGGGCAGCAGCTTGCACAGTACCTCTGTAGGTGGTGATCATGTGGATCTGAACAGCTACAGATGGGTAATCACTCTGTGAAACTGCGATGAGGAAAGCAAGGGGAAACTACCTCATTATATTTCCCATGATAGGCTTAAAAGCTGAAAATACCTCTATGGATCTTTCTGGGGTAAAATATTCCGGAGGTAAAATAGTCCCCCAATCGGATCTCCGGGTGGGGACTACCCTAGGGGATGCACAGAGGAAATTTAACATTAATACGAAAGCAAGTGGTGAGAAATTAAGAATAGGCACATGGAATGTTAGGACTATGAATTCAGGGGGTAAACTAGAGAACTTAAAAAGGGAAATGAGAAGGAATAATGTAGGTATAGTAGGTCTTAGTGATGTTCGGTGGGAAGGAGAAGGCGAGATAAATTCAGACGAATTTAAGATTATTTACTCGGGAGGGGAGAAAAAGGAAAGGAGAGTGGGGATTATAATGAGAAAAGAGATAGCTGAAAGAATTAGTAAGGTAGTGACAGTTAATGATAGATTAATAGCCGTAAAACTTCAGATGGAGCCAGTGGAAATGCTTATAATTCAAGTGTATATGCCAACGACTAATGCTGGCGACGACGAAGTAGATGAAATCTATGAACAGATTATGGAGATATTGGAGGAGGAGGGAAAAGGAAGGATCACCACCATAGTAATGGGAGATTGGAACAGTGTAGTCGGAGAGGGACAGGAAGATAACATAGTGGGAAAATATGGACTAGGGAAGAGAAATGAAAGAGGGGATAAACTTGTGGAATTCTGCCATAGAAATAGATTAATTGTAACTAATACATGGTTTAAGCATCACCAGCGGAGACTTTACACATGGAGAAGCCCAGGAGACCAGAGACGATACCAGATAGATTACATACTAGTCAATGAAAGATTTAGAAATAGCATTCAAAATGTGAAAACACTACCAGGGGCAGATATCGATTCTGACCACAACCTTTTGGTGGCAAATATACAATGTAGACTGAAGAGCGTTAAGAGAAACATAAGAGTTAACAAGAAATGGAACTTAGAGGAACTCCTTAAAAACAAGGAGGCTATTATGACTAAGCTGGAGGAAAGGTTGGGGGAGAGCGATGAAGAAAATAGGAAGAATGTAGATGAGGAGTGGAGATACATCCATAGCAACATTAAAGATGTCATGGAAAAGAAGGTAGGAAAGATAACGGGTGAAAGAAACAAAAAACCCTGGATCACAGCAGCCATGCTGCAAAAAATGGAAGAGCGGAGAATGTGGAAGAACATAAACACTGAAGAAGGCCAAAGAAAGTAAAAGGAGTTAAATAATGCTTTAAGAAGGGAAACAGATAAATCCAGAGAACAGTGGATAAATGAGAAATGCGATGAGATTGTCGAATGTGAAAGAATTTGTAGAACAGACCTCATGTATAGCAAAGCAAGGGAACTATTCAAGAAAAAAGCAAGAAAGATAGGACGTAAAGGAATCATGAACAAAAGTGGTAAAATAGTATCGGAGCCAGACAATGTAAAGAATGTCTGGAAAGAATACATTGAGGTTCTGTATGACAAAGAAGGAAAGCCAAGAAATATTGAATTAAATGAAAAGAAGATGTGGAAGAAGATCAGCTAGGACCAAGTATTCTCGAGTCTGAAGTTAAAAGAGCAATTGATGACATGAAAAGAAGGAAGGCTGTTGGGAGTGATGATATACCCGTGGACGTTCTTAAGGTTTTGGGGTCTAAAGCAGTTAAGCAACTCACAAAATTTTTTAACCAAATATATGATACTGGCATATGGCCTGAAGATTTTTTAGATGTTGTGATGGTACCACTGGAGGAAAAGAACAATGCAAAATGTTGTAAGAATTACAGAACTATTAGTTTAATTTATCATACAGCTAAAGTTCTAACCAGAATAATAACCAAAAGAATTGATTGTAAAATAGAAAAGGAGCTGCAAGATAATCAGTTTGGTTTTAGAAGAGGAAGGGGGACTAGAGATGCTATAGGATGTATGAGGATCATGATAGAAAGAGCGCTAGAAGTCAATAAAGATATGTATTTTTGTTTTGTAGATTGGGAGAAAGCTTTTGACCGAGTGAAATTGGATAAAATGCTGGGTATTTTAAACAAAATAGGAATAGCTTGGAAAGATAAAAGACTGCTTAAAAACCTTTACTTTGATCAAAAGATTAGAGTCAGGGTTGAAGGAGAAGAAACAGAAAGTACTTCAATAGGGAGGGGAGTGAGGCAGGGATGTCCTATTTCACCAGCGATATTTAATATTTATGCAGAAACAATAACAGAAGAAGCGTTGATGGAAGAGAAAGGATTTAAGATAGGAGGTGAAAGTATTACCACCATTAAATACGCAGATGATCAGGGCTTAATAGCAGAAGGCGAGAAAGAGCTTCAGAGGATGACAGACAGACTAGTTGAGGTTGGCCAACAATATGGAATGAAGATCAATACAGAAAAAACGAAAGTCATGGTGGTTTCAAAGGAACATAAAGAATTAAATATAATGGTAAATGGCCAAAAATTGGAACAAGTAAGTAGTTTCAAATATCTCGGCAGTATTTTAGCACAGGATGGAAGTAGTACACAGGATATCAGAAGTAGGATTGCAATGGCAAAAGCAGCATTTAACGAGAAGAAGGAGCTTTTCACAAGCAAGAAAATTAATTTAGAAACAAGGAAGAAATTAGCAAAATGCTACATATGGAGCATAGCTCTTTATGGTGCGGAGACGTGGACGGTAAGGAGGAAGGAGGAAAAATATTTAGAAAGTTTTGAGATGTGGGTATGGAGAAGAATGATGAAAGTGAAATGGACAGAGAGGAAGAGAAACGAAGAAGTATTAGAAATGGTGGGAGAAGAAAGGACGCTAATAAAAACAATCAGGAAAAGAAAAGCAAATTGGATAGGGCACATATTGAGAAGACAGTGTTTACAAAGGACGATCTTAGAAGGAAAAATTAGTGGAAGAAGAGGAAGAGGGAGAAAAAGAATAGGAATATTAGATAATATAAAGCAGGTATATACTACTTATAGAGGTATAAAAGAGGCTTCTAGGGAGAGAGAGAAATGGAGGCAGCGATTCAGTTAAAACCTGTCTTCGGACAGAAGCATGATGATGATGAAAAGTGTTCAGTGTTCAGTACTTTTATGAACTCTTAAAATAAACAAGTTTTTGATTTTTCTTAATTTTCTGGAGAGAATTTAGTGTTCCATGTTTAGTGTTTATCTATGTTAACTCTTGAAATAATCATCCCCGCTCTACACTTCCTTTGATTTAAAAAGGTTTTGGAAAAATGTAAAAAATTTCAACTGATACTCAAATATTTTTGTCAAATTATGTTGAGAAAATGAACCTCAAGATTCAAGAGTTTTAATTATGTACTTCATTAACAAAATTTCATTTGTATCTTCTTAATAAATATAGGTGTATTTTTAAAAACTGTATTCTTAAATTTATTTTTCATTAAACGCAGATTTCAAATTTTGCTTTAATTAAAAACTGTTAAGTTTAAGTAAAAGTTTTTTCTTTTTTCTTCTTATTATTATTTTTATATGAAGGATTCGAGAGATTCGAGATTCGTGAGATTCGAGAACCTTTTCGGATTCGAGAAAATTTTGGATTCGTCCCACCTCTAATAAAAACAGAATATTTATTGTATTTCATCGAGGATTATACTAAAGAGGTTAGATTGTGAATTCTATCTTGGGAACTTATAAATTTTAATGACATGATTTTTATCCATATTAATTGATTTAGATTGCAAGGTATCAATCCAACGGGCGAGTTTTACAGAAAGATCGAAATGGTCAAATCGATAAGCGTCATAGGCTGTCTTTGTCTATGCCAGATGTTCCCAGCCTTTTCAACGTTGTATCGTAGAATATCAAGCGAGGACCGCTACACTTTTGCACGAATAGGAATGATCGTAAATAAAATTAAACCAACGTCAACGTTAGACTTAATGTTCTTACATCTACACATCTAGTACATGATATCATGCAAGTCACATTTTTGGTGGATGGTAGGGAGTGCAGTGCATCAAAGGTCCCTAGTTTTCCTACGTTACCTTTTCCTATTATGTTCTCTTGTTATATTAAATACGTTTTGAATGAGGGCAAAAGAGCAAATTAAATTACTGCTGCTAAGAAACAGGATTTTTTTCATCCCAGTAGAGATGTGTTTTTCAACCAGTGTTTCGCTGGCAATGTTCCTCTAAATATTCCACCGAAAATAATTTTTCTATAAATTTAGAATGCTTAATGAATTTAAAGATAAAAAGTATTTTTGTTTTGCTCTCACACCGTAAGTTCATCTATCGGGGAAGCAGAAAGTAGCAGATTACAACTTCTAACCTGCTGCAGTACGCATGCGCGTTTCCACAACCTTGGTAAATATACACGCCTATGTATATAGGTGTTCCGCCAATTTTTTCTTCATTCCAAAGTATTCCGCCACTCAAAAAAGGTCGAGAAACACTGCAGTCGAGTCCAGTCAGGCTGCCAAAGAGCACAATCATCCTGTCGAAGAGCACGGCGGTGCTTGCGAGCACCATTTTGGGAACCCCTAATCTATGTGCCTCATTTATTCATCTGGGATTCCTGGAACACGATTTTTAAAACACAAGACAAAACGTGGAATTCATCTCGAGTCCAGAATATAAAACTGCCCGATTTAAGTATTGTTACCCGTTTAGTCTTTCTCGCTTGCATTTCATAAAGGTACACGCTATGCGTTCCGTCTTTTAGGAAGGGGAGAGTTTCAAAAGCATACGAGGAAAAATTCAGGTTCTTCCCGCTCCGGTTCACTCCCATCCCTCTCTCCCCTCCTCTCCTACCCTTTCCTCCACCACCTCCCCTTCCTCCCACCCGCCCCTCCCTCCCTCTCATTTCTAACCCCAATATTGGCATAGGGAAATGCTTCGTTATTGCTGTCTCAGGCCAGTGTGTTGCAGGTCTCTTTCAGCCACTCAGCTCCCCCTCTCCTTTCTCTCCTCTATTTCTAAGAGAGCGTAACAAAAAGAGATAATTTATCATTCCGCTCCTGTTTGGATGGCGCATTGGTAGGGGAGGAGGAGGACGGGGGAGGGGGTTTAGGGGGAAACGAGAGAGAGAGATTGGGGGTTGGAAAGTGGCAGGAGAAGGCTAAGATGGGAGTTGGGGGTTTTTTTGGATCGCGTGGGAAATGACGGTCGGTGGCCTTTTCTTCCTAGATGAGATGTAGGGTGAGAGGGGGACCTCGGAATGGGGAGAGAAATGGACATTTTTTTGCTTTGTCTGTCGTTGCGGAGACTCATCTTATTCAGAAGGTGAAATCGTTTTGTCCATTATGTAAAAAGAAGTTGATAAGCGCACGTGTACTTGTTAATATTTGAAAGAAAAGTATAAAAAAGGTTCGCGATAATCTGTTTTGGCAATGTTTAAACTAGCTCTTCATTCTATCGAATTATGATTATATACCTCGCACAGACCAATATTTTGTATTAAAATTTATTTAAAAATATTTCTAGTGTTATGGGAAGGATATATGTTTTTCATGAGTTGATGTCCTTTCTCAGTAAAATATAGTTACTTCGCTGAAAAGTGAGAAGTAGCGTAACATATGATTGTATCAGTGTAATTAGAATGAATAAATCATAAAATGTATTGATGCATTAGTTAAGAAAACAAGTCTTTATATATTCATAGTGGTGTTTGTGATTTTTTTGGCTTACATTGAGCTTTTTAGTGGTTTAGCTTAGTTATATGAAAACTCTCAAAGTCGTTTTTTCATATCTTGTGGAGATATAAGTGGGATATAGATATTTGTAGCACGATATCCGAACAAATACGCTTCTCGCCGCTATTAATAATAATCCACTCGGCCTGTCTGTCGGACCAAATGTATGGCGTGAGTGATGATCCTTTCCTAAAACGGGGGAGACCCGAGTCCAGCCGAGCAGAAGTTTCCTAGCAGGGAATCAATGCGATCATACGGGCTTAGTTCACATATCAAAGATTTGGAAGTTGTTGTTAATCGACAAATCTCTTGAAGAAGAGTCTGTTTTCTTTTTTTACCTATTTGTTTTCTGTCGATTGTATTATACATTTCTGAATGCAAATACCGATGTATGATATTAATATCTACAAATGTCTACTGTCTAAGCCTAATGTTCCTTTCAGTATTGCAATAGTACCTCGTAGTTAATACCGCATATTTATTTATTTTAAATTTGACTTTGTCCGTTTTAAAAGATTCACTAAGAGCTTTGAATATCTAGTTAACTTAGTAATTCTTAACGCGCTGTCCAGCTGCCATTTTATCATATCAATAGAATTTTAAGCATATTTTTTGGAATAGTAATAATCCTTCTCAGCCTAATCGGCGTTCGATTTTAATCAGTTTACATCATTCAGAATTTCAATTTTCCGTTGACTCTGTTTATAGCTTAATTTTTGAAGGCACTCCTTTTAATTGACACTACTTAAGAATGGGAATAAGAAGCGATATCGACGAATGAGGAAGAGGAACGAGGTTGCAAAGTGGCTTTAGGAAATGAGAAAGATATAGGCCAGTGGTTCTTAATCTTTTTTGGCTGCGACCAAAATTCCGGTCGCGACGACTCATGCCCTTCACTAGTTCACTTGTGATAACTGATAAAATAAATACGAATTAAACATGTAAATTCATTTAACCCGTTAGCATTGAACAGGTTGTCTGGAAGAATGATATATTTGGATATAGACAGCCACGGAAGACCTTTGGCGATTCACTCAAAATGACTTGGCGACCCAAGGGTTAAGAACCATTGATATAGGCATTGGAGGATAAATAGCGTTAACACGACATAGAACAAAGTAATAAATCTGGAAATGAGAGAAATAGACAGAGAGAGAGAGAACGAGGTGAAGTGGAGACGATACTATTGTAGTGAACATTGAAGAGAAAAAATAACGTGTTATTTTAGGATCGAATATTATGTCATAGGAGATACTTATATAATTTTATTACGATGTCTATGTTCTTGCCAATACAGAATTGGAGCAATTTATCTTTTATGATGATAGGGAGAGTGAATTTAAACGTTAAGTAAAGGATCTTGGAGAAAATGCACCCAGGAGGAAATGGGTTAGAAAATCTTATGCAATCCTCCGGCAGAAGGATAATACAAAAAGTCACATTTACTAACTCAAGATGGGATGGGAATTAACCTCGTAACATGCGCGGAAAGCGGAAAGGTCGATTAGGCACAATGCGCTGAATTAATTGTGTGAGTCGGATGACGTCGCGGGCTGCAATCTTTCTCGCTGGAAGAACTTTCTCTATCCTCACTCTGTATAAAGAAAACACAGATGGCCGCTCAGCGTATCAGAAATAGGCGCTGGATAAATCATAATTAAGCGCGAATATTTTTACTGCTCGAAAAATAGGTACTATTAATTCGGAGGTTCTGCGAATAATTGGCTATTTTAGGAAAAAATTTCACGCCTCTGGTGTTACTTTCTTCGTTAACTTTACTGTAAAGATTGTTTTCACGGCACGATTTAGAAGCTTGCACTTGTGTTGCGCCTTCATTAAACATTTTTTATTGTCGTTGATCAATGGCAAATTAGTGAAAAGTCTGTATTGATTTAGTAATTAAGATAAGACGCCAAAAGATGGCTGTACAAAATATTCAATCGTTTTTATGAAGCGGTTATTTAAGTTGTTTGTTATTAGAATTCAGTAAATTGTCTCTTTGTTTCAGAATCTGTGTCGGTAAAGAGGGAAGATGTTCATAGTTTAAAGATTTTTATAGTTATATGTACAAAGAGATGCATGTAATTTCTTTTAAATGTACCACCAAATTCACCATTTTTTGATTTCGTAAAGGAAGAAATATGAGCATAATGAAACTTGGTATCAGTTCCTTTGCTTTCCTCTTTGGTTAATGCTGTTTCATGTGACTGCTTGCTTCCACGGGCCCACGTCGTGGGAATTTTCTGCAATAATACTTAATTATTTGACGATGTTTTCGGACAAGTCACTCGGAAATTATTCATGTTTTTAATCTATGAAAAACATTCCTTGCGTGAAATTTAAACAGTCCTGCCTGTTAAAATAGATTATTATTCAAATACTACTCACACGCGCATACACATTGCATGCACGCGCGCGTCATTGGTGGGTCATTAAAAAATTCGAACCCCTCCCGTTCTATGGGTGCGAACCTCCGCCATGTGTGGTCTTCTCGTCCTTTCTCTCGCTCGTCACAATCAATCAATGTGAGCGGAGAGCAATCCAACCGTCCTTAAGGTTTGAAACTCACGATAGGCAGAGATACCTTTTCTTCGAAAAAAAATAGTGCTAGAAAGGTGTCGGTAGGTGAAAAATTAATTTGGTTGAGCTTTCCACCCCTACCCTCGCTTCCCTCAACCCCAGTAAATAGAGAGAGTGTTCTTAGGCTTACTTGCAACATATAGCTACATTCCATATTTTCCATAGAGACTATTCAGAATGTGTGGACACAGGCCGTCTTTAGGATCCGCGGGGCCCAGGGCGAGGCTGCAGCCGCTGGGCCCACGGCGGGGCGGTAGCCGCGGAGTCCCCTCTATCCCCTACTCATAAAAATTATATCTTCCTCATAACAAACATCTTGAGCAAGTTTTTCGCGTTCCACGCTCGTTACGTCTATCTACAAAGACTAGTAGTAAGTAAGAGTAGTTTCTAAGCCAGATGTGGGCAAACTGCGGCCCGCGGGTCACATGTGGACCGCGAGGGCATTTTATGTGCCCCACCATGCCACTATGAAAGCAAACCGTATTATAAAATACAGATAATTTCATATTTGTAGCTTAAAATTATGGTCGGAAAATCTTTTCCAGTGATGTTACGGGAATAACATATTATTTGTTATTGGTTTTCACTAGCAGGATCCCTCGCATTATCTCATATTACTTTCGATGTGAACCCTAAGGTAGCCCGCGGAAGTATTTTCATCTGTTAATGCGGCCCGTCTAAGAAGTTGCAACTGTTAATGAGGCCCGTCAACGTAAAATGTTTTCCCACCCCTGTCGTAAGCTAACTTCAATCGCGGAGCCCCATAGATGCGGGGCCCCCTTAGGCGCGGGGCCTTGGGCGACTGCCCACCCAGCCGCCCCCTCCATAAAGACGGCCCTGTGTGATCATATCCCAATCGCTACAGAGATTTCAGTTTGCCATCTGAAGAATTCAAAATTTTGGTTCGTCGACCATGCTGCGCTTTTTATCCGGTAGTATTTAAGGCAAGGTCGGAGAACGTTTTCCGCATGGTAGGCCGCATCAGTGGTTAAGAATTCTTCGACAGGCCTCATTGGAAGTTGCCAATGGTTTGACCGGCCGCATTACAGTTTACTTTGGAAGTTACGTAGATATTCTGAGTTATCATTTAAGTGAAAAATCAATTCGAAATAAAATTTATAGGGTTAAAATTTCAATATTAAAAGTTTTATTATCTAAATTTCAATTAAAAAAAAATGAATTTACAAAAAATTCTTTTTCAGTATAGCTTCGCAGGCTGCATAAAACGCGCTAGGGACCCGCAAACGGCCCGTGGGCCGCAGGTTCCTCACGCCTGATTTAAGGTTTTGTTATCATTACAGTCAACGACCTCTTATATTAAACGCAGGTGATTGTCCGTTTTTATTTGGGTCGGCAATCAATTAAGTTATCCAGAATTATTTTTGTTGAATTTATTCATTCCTCCAGTAATTGGATAAACAGCACCTCATTGCTATAAACTCGAAATGACCGTTTTATAGGTAAAGTAGTAAAATCGTTATTTCTAAGAAGAACTTAAGTTTTATATTGCTTAAATTCACACCTGGTACGAATTTGAATTGTTTTGCGATAAAATGCTTCAGCTTCACAGAATGACATTCGTAGCCGTTGATTTTATGGTTAGAATTTAATCAGTTCCTAGAAGAAAAATCAGTTAAAGAGATATATGAACATGTTTTTATGAGTGAAACGAGAAACTCTTCTGCCTCCGTCATTAATTTCGAGAGTATTCGTGTAAAAAAACAAATGTATGCATCAATTCACACTGCTTATAGCGTTGTAACACTAAGCTTGGTTGCAATACGTGAGTTTATCGTTTGCACATTAATTATACAAGTATATGGCCAAAATGAGTCGTATACACGAAGCGTAAGGCAATACAATAAAATTTCTTCATCTTTATTGCGTTCTTCTATTTTAATAAATGGTGGATTCCTTTGCTTTCTATGATAATGAAACAAAAATCCTAGTAAATGAGAAATGTTTACTTTTCCCAGCGTTCAATTATCTCAAAATAGAAATCGTCTTGATATTTATTCTAGGTCCTTACCTTTTTAATTTCCATTTTGATTGATCAGGCTCGATAAATGTTCTGTTTGTAAGAGCACATGTTATATTTGGTTAACGACAATTTTTGTATGACGTTAATTAAAAGACTAAAATTTCAAGCGGGTGGTACTTGGCAACGCTGAGGCCGAAGAGAATCATTTCATCCATCGGAGTGACTCGAGCCAAAGTCAACGCGGTCGCTGAGGCATTTTTAATACTCATACGTATTTTTCGTTCTGTAATTTGAAGATCTTACATTCTTTTCACGCACAGCATTTGAATAACGATAAAAAGAACTCAAATTCAAAAGAAACGACATTTCCACCCAAAACCCTTTTACAAATGGACGGCACATTTTTGGAGTTCCTAAAAAAGGGTTTTCCTTCTGTTACAATTTTCTCCAACAAGAACCCGAGTTTTCTGTGCCGTATTTTTAGGCGGCCGACTACGCGAGCAGCTTTACATCAAGGCGAAGTGTTTAAACGACTCGATGTGCTGTAAAATGCTCTAAAAAACGAGACTTAAAAACTTGCAAGATCTCAAGACGGTTGACAAATGAAGTAATACGCGTTATACGTGCAGCTCTCCCGTGTTCCATTGTCGCCTTCAAATGCGAGCAGATCGAAATTTCCTGACCAGAGGTCCGAAAACAAAAAAAAAATGCGCGGCAATCGGGGATATGTATGTATATGTTGCGACAAAGGACGCTTTAAATAAAAAAAATTGTTTCTTATGGTAACCGAAAACCCGTTTTTTCGTCGACTTGCGACGGATCAGAAAAAGACGGGGAAGTTTCTCGTTTGTTATTGTTATTATTTTTTTGAGCGAACACACTTGCCGCAAGAATTCACGACGAAAATGACTGAAAAAGGGTCGTACCGCGCCGGTCGCGAATGGCGTCTGGCGAAAAATTTAAACAATGGAGTCAGAGGAAGAGATTTTGAAAAAGAGAGAAAGAGAGAGATTAGAAAAAAGAGTGGGATTAAATGCGAGAGAAATAAAGAGAGAGAGAGAGAGAGAGGCGAGACAAAAGTGTTTTGAAGGAATCTGATGCGAATCAACGGGCTCTCTCACGCAGCTTTTTCCGCCTTCCTCAGAGGTGCCCACGGACCAGAGGCTCTCTTGAGGAAAGTATGAACAGCATGCAGTTCAGAAAGGTTACGGTGGAAGAAGGTAAGGGGGTGAGAGGGGAAGAAGCTTTGTGCGACTGATGGGTAGGGTGGGGAAAGGGAGGAGTGGTGGAGGAGGGGAGAAAGGGGGTTTGCGAAGGAGGACCAAACAAGGCGAACGACGAATCCCTCGCCCGCTTCGCTCGCTCGGAACACTTTTTAGAACTCATTATGATAGGCGTCGCTGCGACACCGAGAATGGCGACCTCCTCCCTCTCCTCCTCTGCTCCGATCCTTCCACCCACACTCTCACTCCCTCCCACCTCCGTATCTCCGTGACCGCAGAACGCAATAACTCCCCGAGACCTCCGTTTAATTAGGAAATCCCTTGTTACACTCCGCCTGGATCCGAAAACTTTGTGGCCGCCGTGGTGAGGGAGGAAGTGTATCAATCGTTAATTAAAAGTTGCACGCGCGTGACTGTTCCGATCCTTCCCCCACCCTCGTTCTCTTTCCTCTCCTCCTCCTCCCCTTAAACTCTCCTCCTTTCTTCTTCTCTCTCTCTCTCCCTATCCTACATCTCCACGAAACCAACCAAGGGTCTTCTTTGTATTTTTTTATATTCCTCTCTCTCTCTCTCTACCTGGTAGTTCCTCGGCGGTTCGTTAGGGACCGCCATTGTCGCTGATTTTAGCAAAGGGACGACTGATGTCTCGACAAAAAAATAATGTAAAAAAGGGGGCTCACTGGTCGGTACTAGGTTTTTCAAAAGTTTTTCCCCGAAAAACCGTAGTGAGAGAGAGAGAGAGAGAGGGAGGACAAAGGTTGCCCGCGTCGTTAAGAGGCGGCGCTGGCTTGCGCGTGTGAGCTTTTTTTTCGCCCGACGTTGTTCTATTGTTTCCGCGAGGGCGAGGTGACTCGTGTTCTCGCGGACTCATTAGTGAAGGGGGCGCTCGCGCAACGGGAATTGCATGGATTAAAAACGTAAATGCGTTCGAGTTAATGGCGATTGTTGCGGGAGGATGGATGAAGGGGGTTTGGCGGAGGGGAAGAAACGGAGGAGAGGAAGGTTCGCGTTGTTCCCTGTAGGTGGCGCCCTCGTGACTTAGAGAGGACTGCTTCGTTTCTCTCTCTCAGAGCTATGGTCAACTCTTGGGCCCCTATTCCACCTGCGCGGGAATGCGAAGTTTCTTTCTCCCCGGCTGATAGTGCACGATCAAGGTGCTGAGTATTGCGAGAGCGGCCGGAAAAATAGGTGTCCTTATACGTGTGGGATTCGAGAATATTTTCATGACGTAGGCATTTTTTAAAAAGTATTATATTATAGTATATCACGTTAAAAGAAAGGTTTTTGCAATTGAATTTTTACCAAAAAATCGTTACATGCATATAATTTGATTTTGAGGTTTAAGCTAGAACTTTGTTGTCTTCCTTTTAATTCTGATAAAATGTTTAAGAAATGATTTCAAAGTACATTTAGCGTCCTTCCTAAAACACGACATTTCAGTAAAACGTGAAAAAATTAATGTCGTGTTTCGTTAAGATTTCTTGAAATTTTTATCCCTTTTAATTATTGAACGAGAAAATTTAAATATGGTTTGATGAAACAGTAATGCCATACGTTTTTCTTAAAAACGACGAAAAAATATAATGACGTTATATATAAGTCGAGATTTTTTATCAGGACCTACTAAAAGGAACGGATAGTGACGAAACAATCCTAAAAAACAAAATATCTAAATTTTTCAATAAATTTTAGTGAAAAACCTAGGCTATTGTCTTAATGATGACTATTGTTATTGTTCAATAGGACGATCGGAGTTACAAAACTTGAAATTCTAAAACCTGGATGCGAGCCGATTGCCCGAGAATTCGGAAATTACGGATAGATTACGTAATTTTGTGAAAAATTATAAATATTCTGCAATAATTATTTATTGTCTTATTTATATGGATTCGCATGGCTCAAATGCTGTAGGTATCCTTGGAGATCGCGTTGGTTTATTTACAGTTTAGATCTTGGTGTATGGTGATTTTTTAAGCGCTTGTAGTATGCAAGCAGCAAAAACTCGTATACTAAATTCTTAAAACAGAAATAAAACCAAGTAAAACGATATGTCGATATATAATTTTGAAAAATCATATTACTTTGTATTTCCGCCTTTATGTTTAATGGAGATAAAGAGATAAGAGATGTGGAGCCTTAATGAAATCATTTATAGGAACTACAGAAGGGATCCTTGAATTTTATTTTTCTCACTTCAGCAAACTTCATAAAATTCTTCCAAGGAAGCAAAGATAGCCCACGAGTCATCGTATGCATCCTTTACGAAGTGAATTTCAATTAACAGGCAAGGAAATATTTATCGGTTCAAAGCATAACGATTTCTGACAGAAAACCCTTCTCGATGAAGCATGAACCCAGCCATTATGCCTTCAGTAAAATTAGCTGTTTTTGTTATTGTCATCTTTTACTCTCGTATTATGATATTCAAGATAGATTGCGAAGCGTCTGAACAGAAAGGAAGACGAAGGCGATATCCGAGTCGCCTTAAGGATTGCGATGAAAGGATTACGAAGGATTGATGAAGGAACGTTGAAGAAAAGTTGAGCGCATGAAAAAAGTTTAAGGAAAGCTGAAGGAGAGACTGAAAGAGGATGGAGAAAAGCCGGAGAAAGATGAAAGGACGGGGGCGCATGAATGACGAAGAAAACACAGTAAAAGAAACACAACGAGGAATACGAAAAAATGCGAAGATATGATTGGGAAAGGGGAAGATTAAAAGTTAAAAAGAAGGAAAAAACACCAAGTTATAAGGTGATTAGGTTGCAAACCACGAGTCAACCACGCGTGGGATGTTTAGATACTACGATGACAACGATCACACACTTATTCAAAGTTATAACGAGAGGCCCTACTTAAAGTTAATGGAAAGACGGTCGCACAAAATGCGATGACCATAAAAATCGCCGAGCCGCTTCCCCAACCAAGCATCTCTTGGACCCGTTCCAAAAAAATCCCCGGCGAGTGCATGATGTCATCGGAAGGTCCGTCGGTGAATGAAATGATTTGTGATCTTCCGGCGCGAAAATGGCCGAAGAGATCGATGCCTCCCGTTTCCCCCGAGACGGCGATAAATATTCGTTAACGCCGGCGTAAATAATTCGAATAGGTAATTAGGACGGGAATAAGTGGCCGTATTTAACTAACCGAGCGGCGAGGTAAGTTCGGTTTCGGTTACTTGTGTCGTCGTATTGCATTCTGGGTTCCTAAATAAAAACGTGAAAGGATCCATTCATCGACGAATGAGGAACGAGAAAAGACGCGAGCCGTAAGAGTTGGGTGAATCGACGGGGTCGAGGAAAATAAATAATTGAAAATTATGCGGCGCATGCGCATTCATCGGAATTATGAAGCCTTTCCGGAATAAAAGAACGCCGCACCGATGAATGCGATCGATATTAAATTATTGCGGCAATGGCGAATGTGGTAAGATAATTCGAAATTATAAACTTATGAATGCGTGGAAACGGAACAATGCGGGTTTTTTTATCATAACTAATGACTCAATTCCATCGCATGCTCGCATTGTGCTTGTTCCGTACATACGCGCGCCATTTTCCGATTTAAAAATTTGTGAAGGTGTAATACATTTAAAAAACATGCTTGTACTAGGAGTACATTTTTAAACATATTAATCTTCGCCGTACGCCATTATCAATTGTTGGGATATTATTCTTTTATTAATCCTTTTTTGTGCATAAATAAACCTTTTGCCTAGAAAGATTATGATCCAGAAGAATAGATCGCGAGAAAGGGTCGTGATAATGAACCAGGGTTGTGAGGGAAATGCCTTGACTGGCTCGCAAAGGTTTATTTTTTATTTTTAATGATTTACTGCAGCACCCAAATGAATTATTGTCGTTGTTGCCATTGACTACCGCACCGCAGGGCAACCTAAATGAGGCGTTATGACAATAAGGGAGGTTTCGCAATGGAAAAGGTAAGGAATTGTTTGAGAAGTAGGGATAAGAAAGGGAGGGAAGGAAAAAGAGAGAGGAGGGAGGGAGAGAGAAGGAGGGATGAAGGGAGCACACAGAAATGGAGGCAGAGAAGGAATAGAGGTAGGCGGGGTGAAAAGCGTGGTCGAAGGGGTGGTGTAATTATGCGAGCAATATATTATTCTGGTAGGCCGCGGGATAAAAAAGAGGGATGGAGGGAGAGAGTGGTGCTTGAAAGTTACAAAGGATTAAAAAAAAAAAATCGTTGCCTTAACGTTTGAACCATAGCCAGGAAACGGCAAACGTGTGTCATTGGTTTTCTTCTCGTTTCGCAAACATTTGATCGTCCTTTGTTTCCGTTCCGTGCTCCTTTTTTACCCCGTCATTATTCCGCGAAAGGATTTTCGTCCAGGTAGATATTTCTGAAGTCGAGATAAAGAAATATCGCTGGACGTAATCGTGCGGCTTGATGAGCGCTTTACCACCGCGATATTGCTGTTTAAATAATTTTGATTAATTTGATGGTGACTTATAGGCGGATTTCGCGTCGTGAAACAACGTGGCCCTACTCCAATTATATTATTGTGTTATCAAAGAGCATCTATTTGTTCTCGATGATTAATTTAAATGCCTCCATCAGAGAATGTTGGTTTATCTTCACACAGGATTATGTCAGATTTGCATATTTGCTCCAGAAAATAGAGACTACTCTTATAAGGATAAAAAAGACGTTTTTTTGTCTGTTCCGTATCACTGAGCTCTAAAGAAGATTCAAAGAGTTCCATTCTAAGACATTATGCTTTATTCAGACGTAAGCCGATAAAGACGCTGGTAGAGTGATTGTGACCTTTGTGGAGTGAAATGATCAAAGGCCAACCACATTGCTGTGAGGCAGGCACATTTTTCTTCTGGAGTTCTTACATCCGCCGATTTAGAAATCAAAGAAATCTACTAAGATCTGTTTTGTAATGATAATAAAAATCACATTTTAATATTTCTCGAAGACGTCACGGCGCAAGAAATGAGAGGTCCTTATGTAAAGCCAGTCTTTTGCTGGTCTTAGAGCTGATGTACGCTAACCATTGAATGCCCTTATCATTATTATGCTTTTAAAATTGTTTAACAAATTTAAATTTGATTAATTTCGCATAAGACATCCTCTAAAAGTGTTTCGCATAATAACGAGAAACTATGAAAATTGTGTGAATGCGTGTGTCTTTATGTGCTACCTTTTGGGTTCAAGTTTAGATCAAATATCGATTAATAGACCACGAGATAGTATTTGTTTTCAAGAAGTAGGTATTTAATATTTTCGTAATAAAACACGTGAATAAAATGTAGAACATCCAGTACAGTTTTCGCAAAATGAAAATGTTGCGCTATCTGTTGTAGTTGAATATGAATCCTATTGAATCAAATGTATTGCTTATTGGACTCGAATCTGAAACTATCGGAAACAAAAGTACATATTTTGCTCTTTCTCAAGGGATGAAAAAAATCAATTTATGAACCTTTATCGACTCAAGGTTTTTTGGTGTATAGATGTAATATGTTTCTAAACTGCGGTATTCAGTAACAACTCGCTGTTAGCGATAAATTTAAATTAGTTATAATATCTTCAAAAGACATTCGAACGTCATTTTGAAAAGCAACCTTCTTTATTATCATGCTAGCTGTTGGCAAGCATTGGTTCAAATTTTGAGAATTTAAAATCCGGATAGCATGATAGCCACATTCGACTTTTCGACTTAGGTGTATATACATAAATAATATTCTTTGGGAAGTCTGACAACAATAATATGAGGCAAATATCTATGAACAACGATAAACTAACGTAACATTTCATTTTATATTCTTAATATCTGGCGGCTGTTCAATTATTTTTCCACAGGAAGTGTTTAGCATGCGAAGCGCTGCGAAAGTTATCATAGCATTCAAGTAGTTAATGCGCGTGATACGCGAAAAAACAACCTGCTATAATGTTAAGGGATATTGCAATTCTCTCATCAAACGCCTACCTCTGATGAGATTATGTGAACTGCATGAGCATCATCCGCAGTCGAAAAACGTCGGTTCGCGAAGCGTTGAGAATTCCATGTTATCGAGGAAGAGGATGGGGTTTTTTAAGCGCCGCCGTTTTCCTTTCCCTCTACCTTCATCATTGCGCCGCGGTTCTTCCTTCCCTCTCTCCCCACGACCTCCACCGTCCTCCACGTCTCCCTCATTATCTCTCTCCCTCCCCGCCTCGCCCTCCTCCTGCCGCCCACCCCCTCCTCTCCTCTCCCACTCCCTGCTCTCCTCCCCCACCTCCAGTCACAGCATCCATCCCTCTCTCATCATTATCTTTCCTGCTCCTCCCCCACCCGCGGTTACCATGCACCGCTAACAAGTCGCCGAAACACCTGCCAGGGAAAGATCTGCCAGCGACATTGTGTTCGCTAGGCAAATGGAGATGGGAGGAAGTCGGAGGAGGGAAGGGATGGGGAAGTGGAAGAAGCGAAGTCGGTGGAAGTGGGGGGAGGAATATTTAGAAGAAGGAGGGGATTGAATTGAAATAGGAGGGTTGAAAGATAGGAAGGGCCAATTTGGTGGGGTTACTAAGGCAGGATGGGCGTAAGAGGATAGGTAAGGGTGATAATAAGCGGAGGATTTGGAAGAGGAGTTGTGATTAGGAAAAATACTTTTTGATGCAGAAGGGAATTTTACGACCGATGCGGAAGAAAAGCGAGAAAGGGAAAAGGTGCGAATTACGAGTAGGCTATACAGAAAAGATGAGATTAATAAGCTAGAAAGACAAATGCATGTATCGGTGACAGATTTAGATGGCATAGAAGAATATGAGAAGTTTAGACGATAGGAAAAGCTATGTAAGAGGATTAGCAAGAGAAAGGTTTACTGCATGTGAGAAAGGAGGCTGGGTCATGTTTGGAGAGAGATAAAGATAATGGGAGGAGGAATAGAAAAGGACGATTGGTAGATAGCGAGATACACTAGGGTGTATGAGAAATAGATAATAAGGCGATTGACCTCTTAAAGAAAGTTGAATAGAGAAAGGGAATTATTTTCACGGCATTGCCTGAAAAGGGAAGAGGAGGATACAAGGAGGGAGAGAGTACGATAGGAAGAGGGATGGGAGGAGGATAATAAGAGAGGAAGATATGAAGAATGAGGAAAGGAAGACAGGACGACTTGAATAGCTCGGATGGTGTGAGGTGATTTTAAAGTATGCGGTTAAGAGTCGGAGGTGGAGTTGAGAAGAGATTCGGAGGGCGTTAGGGATGGGAACAGGTCGTAGAGAGAGGCAGGAATGGGAGGAGGAACGGAAGAGAGAGGAGGAGAGGGAGGAAGAAAGATGCTTTGTATAACATCCCCCGCGAGTGACAGAGTAGCGAAGCAAAGAACATAGAGTCCTTTTGAAAAGGCGCCTTAAGATTTTCGTTGTCAGGTGACGCATTCCTCTCCTCCTTCCTTTCCCTTCGTCTCTATATCTTTATGACTGGAAAAGGAAAAATAGCAGCCATCTCGCTTGTGTGCCATTCATCGTCTTGTGAATGCTTACGTGGCCGAAATATCAAGCGTATACTCGTGTCTTTGTGAGGTTTCCATGGCGTCGCACGCGTTTATATCGCTGGGTTCTATGCGTGACGTCCCGGAAGATTAACCATATTCCGTAATTTTGTTTGACGTTTTTTCTCTTGCGTGACCTAAATTTTCAATGACTCGCCAATTATATACTATTGCTGTAGCTTTACGATTTTACCATTATTAGCTACCTATTCCTAATTCACGATTTTTTATATTGATTGGTTGTTGATTTTGACTATCTGCTATGTTGTTTGTTATATTAAAAAAAAATCATTTTTGTTCCTCTCTCCCCCCCCCCCCCCCGCAATATCACGCCATTTTCTTCGTAGGTTTTGAATTTGGTCGAAATCAGATTTTCAAATATAGCTTAATTAATAAATTTTGTACCTCAGGTTATAATCTTAAATAAACATAATATATAGGTAATTCCTGAAGTTCTGCAAGGGGAGGACGGCGAACAGTAAGCCCCAAAACCATTCTGAATCGTATTTGCTGTAATTTGGTTGTGGAGGTCCCATATTTTCCGCTAGACCGCTGGGTAGGGCAAATAACTAAGAAATTTCAACTGAAAATATGTCTTCGCCAGTGGAAATTCACCGACTGTTGATGATATTACGAGAAAATTCGTCATTAACAACCCGTAATGCGTAGTTGAAATATATATTTTCTTGTGACTATAAGAATATTACAATATTATATTTGTAATTAAAATGTGCGTTAATCACTTTTGACTATTATAGGAATGTCTCTGATCCAGAAGAATTTCCACTATTGTCGAATATTTTTATTAATTGATGTTTTATTTATTTGTTTTTATTCATAAAAACTTTATTTTCAAAGGCGTGAAAAAATAAAATAGATTCATGAATCATTTCTGAATTTTATTTTTTTGAACTGCATCATTAGATATTGGCGATTGAAATCACATTCCAAATGTGTGCAATTGAACAGAAGATCTCTCTTTTTAACATTTTATTGATTGTAGTTTAATTTTAGCGATCTCTTTATATTATCATTTTGTGTGTAGGTTATAAAATTCCATTAACTGTAATCATACCAGTATTTACAATTGATAATTAATCATAACCTTTCAATCAATTAATGATTAGTTTTGGGATAAGGGCCTGAAGCGTTCTTATTACCTTTCCATCTGTTTTCTTTGGAACTTCTTAAGCATACCACCAAAATGCGCGTATGCGTGACTACTAATCAGTCCAATTTATCCGAAAAATAGATCGAGAGGCGATTTATCTAGTAAAAGATATAACAAGCAAACAACCCACCTAAGCTTATGATAGAGTATCAAATTTACCCGTTATGCAATCCACCATTCCTCAATTTCGAATAATTAGTTAAATTAATAGACTTCAAAAGGAACGGGATTGACATTCTTGGTGGGAAAAAAAGCTTTCCAGGGTTCCTATATCACGGAGACTTATAAGTGACAGATGTTGAAATAAACAAGAGAGGTAACTGCACGCCATTCCTCCCCCCTCTCACTCACTCACGTCCCTCTTAATCCTCGTTTTTTTCAACTCTTTTTTTCAGACCTCTTCCCCACTCGCTCCGCCTCCCTGAGTCCCAACTCCCCTCCGCTTTTCCCTCCTCCCCTCTCTCTCTCCTTGTTTCTCCCTCCCTATCCCATTCCTCCCTCTCGAACACCATTAGTCCCCGTCGCTGTGTTTTCAAAAGGACGAAAAATCGCATAATTTGAAAGTTTTTTTTTTCATTTCGCATCCTGCCTCCTTCCCTCTCCCTTCTTCCCTGCTTGTAATAAAAAAACCTCTCTCAATCTCTCCCTCTCTCTCTCTCTTACGGGGCGCACTTCGGCCATCAGCAAAACGCACTCTCGTTCCTCCCTCCTCCTCCTCTTTGGAGGGGCGTCGTTATTAATGCCTTCTTCCCCCCCTCCACCCTTAAACCCCCGACTATATATCTCTCTTCTTCTCCATCTCCCTTCCTCACTCCTCTTCTGCCACTCCAAACTCCGCCCGGCTTCGTTTTCGCACCCCTATGCTACGCGGCGCGTTTGAAGACTTGCGGTTTTTTTTCGCGACTCCAAAAACCCTCAAAAATTTCCCTCTCTTTTTTTTGCGGCGCTAACAGCCTTCGCCCCTGTTTTTTTTAACCATTAAAAGTGTTTTTACATCGCCTCTTTGTTTTTTTATTTGATTCAGTCTTTTTTTAAATTTTTGTACCACCAAATATTCATACCCTTAGGGGCTCGGGGATATCCTGCTCCAGTCTTCTTCTCCTAGCGCTTCTCCTCCCCTTCCAATTTTTTTCCCCTTCTCCCTCCCACTCCAATCTTCATCCGATCCCCTCTCCTCTTCATCCTCGTCCCAATTACATATACGCTTTCAATATCATATACTCATCCGTCCATCATTGTGAGCACGTTTTTTTTAGCGTTTTCAAAAAGAAGGGATGGAAAAAAATCATAGTTTTGTGTCTTATCGCGACATTATCCCGCGAGAAAACAAATGAGAGCGCGGGGTCAGTAGGAAGAAAGGGATGTGGAGACCGGTACAGGTACACGCACTCTCTCTCTCTCACACACACGCAGACACATAGTGGACAAGAGACATCCTCTTTTTTCCGTCCGACGCGAACCAAAACGGGAGCCGTAGCAATTTACCCTCTCCTTAATTGTAATTAAAAACGGAAGAGCCCTCTGGGCGGCAGAGCGAGGACTCATTTGAGCGATTTAGGCTCGAGTGGTTTGATTCGGCTCCGCCAGGTGGAGACACAGGCCACCCTCTTTCTCTTTTTGTCTCATCTCTGTCCCGACGGACGTTCATCCTCGTCCATTCAAATGAATGGTCGTCCCTGGTAGTTTATTTTGGAGAGCCCTCTTCTCCTCGTATCTACCCGTTCTCCGTTCCTAAGACTTTTTGGAGTATTTTACAAAAAATAAAGCTCTTCACGAAGAGTCGCAGGTTTTTTTTCAAGCAGGACACAAAAGAGGTTTGACACTTTCCGGGTGAAGAGTCGAGGGACGTCGCGAACTCGAGTGTTCGGGAATAATGCGCTGTTATATTTCCGTCCTCATTTGTTTTTGGCGTGGCGAATACTCCTTTTTAATTTCGCGTATCTATTGAGGACGGTATGAAAGCGATCTTTTTGATACCGTGCTGTATGATGACTCATTGATACCGGGGAAGAGAAATGTCCAACACAAAAGTAATTATACGAGAGCAAGGCCTTTTGAAGCACGAGCATTTTTAGATTACGTGTATCCGCGTTATCACCGCTTAACCCTCCCACATTGTCGAGTTTCTATTTTAAAGTTATAAAAGTCCTGTTTTAAACTGTAGTTATATAATTTAAATTGGATTATTTATTAACTTATTCCGCCTTTCTCGTAAACAGCCACCACTAACCTTTTAAGATGAGCGTAATAAAGATAACAAAGGCGATCACATAAATATCCTCAGCAGTATTCGAATCCGTATAACCAGGCCCTCCGAGAGACTCAGAGAGGTCCGGGCCACTTCCAGATTTTGAGGCTCCTCACCGTAATAAAAATAAAATAAACGGCGCAAAATACATTGAACAAACAAAATTAACTCTGTGTGCTTGGCAATTCACTGCCAATTATGTTAATAATGCGTGACAAATGAACCAAAGTGAATGACACCATCAACTTCTCACATCTATCACCTCTCACTAATAAGCGTGTGGCATTAACAGAGAAGTACGGAATTTTAGACTAGGGAATCCCCGGGTTGCCCCTCCTCTCTGACGCGTGCGTTGAGCGTCCTTTACAGCAATAATGCCGCTGGACGATATATAGTAATATTTTGGGACCTATGGTTTAGTTAGTATTATTTGTGACATCAGGCTGTAAAAATGGATGGATTTTAATCAAAATCCTTACAGCCATTTTTGAGTCAATTGAATTTTGTTTCAAAATGTCCAAGAATAAAGTACCCTTAATTGTTGCGCAATATCGTTTATCGCTTCAGAATGACTTTTATGAATGATATTATCCAAAATGAGATATCATTCGATTTAGTTTAATCATATAGGCTGTAGTAAGATTTCGAGTGGATCGCGGCGGCGTGATGTCATAGGGATTAGGTAAGGTACCTTAGCGAACATTGTAATGTGACTGGACGCCATATATTGATTTTAAAGATATATGGCTTACGCAGTATTATTTTTGACATCAGGCTCTACAATTGGGTTGATTTTAATCAAATTCTCTGGAGCCATTCTTGAGTAAATCAAATTTTTCTAAAAATCACCAAAAATAAACTATCTTTACATTGGGGGCAGAGGGTTGAAGCTTGCTTTATATAGCATTCTTTCATTAAATCTTCTGACCCCTTAAAGAAAAGATTTAATCCGAAAAAATGTTTTGCTACAGTGCTTTTTACCCAGCCAATAATGCAGACCACATTGAAATGGCCCTCTAGAGAAAATTTTTTTAAAAGTGAGCTCAAAATAAAAAATTCTGTGCGTTACATAAGAGGAGAGACGGGGATCCAATTGAAAGTTACGAAGGACTATATCGATAATTAAAAAACTGGGGAAGTTGGGTTATGTAATACTTGAACGCCCTGCAGGAACAAAGTACGACAATCCCTCTCTACCAAGGCCGGCAATTATGATGACTACACTAAATTGGGGGACATTTTTCCGAAAAACGTAGTTTCATGTCAGATTTCCAAGTAATTATCCCATTTTGGCATTGCCGAGATCTTACAAGTGATTTGCTCCAACATTACTGTTGTTGTGGTACCTACCTAATTACTCGTTATTGTGTAAGTATAGATGAAAATTTCCGTTGCCAGTAGCTATCGTAAAAATCTGCTCTGTTTCCCAATTCCTCCTAATTCTCGAAAATTCTTGTTGACTGAGGCACTCATTCTTCCCTCGAGTTAATCAGCACAGAAAGATGAATAAATAATACATATATAATAAATAATATAATAGTCCCCCAATCGGATCTCCGGCGGGGACTGCCTCGAGGAAAACATTTGTCGAAAGTAATTTGCGAATAAGCACTTAGAACGTAAGAACTATGAGAAAGGCAGGAAAGCTAGTGAACTTGAAAGAAGAAATGAGAAGAAATTGAGTTAACATTATAGGACTGAGCGAAACTAGATGGGAAGGAGAAGGACAGTTCGACTCGGAAGAGTTCACGGTAGTTTACTCTGGAGGAAATAGTGGGGAAAGGGGAGTAGCTCTGATACTTAGGAAAGATATGATGAAAAGCTAGCAACGAACGATAGACTGATGGTAATAAAGCTAAAAGCAGTCCCAGTGGAAATGCTGATAATCCAGGTATATATTCCAACGTCAGCTCATGAAGATGAAGAAATCGAGGAGATTTATCAGCAAATAAATGACATTTACGAAGAAGACGGAAGAGGAAAGGTAAACTGCATGATATTGGGAGATTGGAACAGCATAGTCGGAGAAGGACAGGAAGAAAATGTTGTCGGGCAATACGGACTTGGGAAGAGAAACCGAGGAGAAAAACTGGTAGAATTCTGCATCAATATGACCTTGTAGTGACTAATACAGGGTTCCAAAACCATAAACGAAGGTTATACACATGGAAAAGCCCAGGAGATAGAATGAGATGCCAAATAGATTACATCCTAGTAAAACAAAGATTCAGGAACAGCATAAATACCGCCAAGGCATTACCAGGAGCAGATATTGATTCAGATTACAGCCTTATAATCAACGTATGTAGAAAGCTCAAACAAATAAGAAAAACGAGAAGAGAAAGACGGACTTGGGACCTAGAAAAACTGAAAGAAAGGCAGGATGTAGTCAGCATGAAGTTGGAAGATCGCCAATGAAATTTGGAAAACAAACCGAAGACCGTGGATATAGAATGGGAAGACATTAAAACCGGTATCAAGGATACCTTGGATAAAGAGATTGGAAAACAAGAGAAGAAAATCAGAAAACCATGGATCACTAATGAAATGCTAGAGAAAATGGATGAGAGACGAAAATGGAAAACCGTTAACAGTGGAGAAGGTAGAGCCAACTATAGACGTATAAACAATGAGTTGAGAAGGGTAACAGAGAAAGCTAGAGAAAAATGGATAAAAGAAAAATACGATGAAATACAACAAATGGAGAAGTTAGGACAGTACGATATAATGTACGCCAGGGCACTGGAATTAGAAGATAAGGAGTCGAATGGAATTCGAGGTAAAGGAATTATGAATACAGATGGGAAGATAGTCTCAGAAACAAAGGATGTAGCCCAGGTATGGGAAGAATACATTAAGGAATTATACAGCAAACAGGCAGGAGCGGCAAAAATAGAACTGGAAATTAGGAAAACATTAAAGAAGACAACTTAGGACCAAGTATTATGGAGAGCGAAGTAGAAAAGGCGATAGTGGAACTAAAGAAGGGGAAAGCCACGGGCAGCGATGGAATACCGGCTGAGGTACTTAAAGTCATAGGATCAGAAGGACTAAAAGCGATCAAGAAATTAATTAATAAGATTTACGACACGGGAGAGTGGCCTCGGGATTTCCTAGAAGTAACAATGATCCCTCTAAAGAAGAACCCAGTGTAAAGACTACTGAACGATAAGCCTTCTGTCACATACTTCGAAGATCATCACGAGGATTCTTAATAAAAGGCCGGAGAAAAAGGCAGAGGAAATGCTAGGGGAAGATCAATTCGGTTTCAGAAAAGGACGAGGAACTAGAGATACTGTAGGGGTAGTTAGAATCATATCAAAAAGGGCAATAGAATACAGTCAAGATATCTGCGTATGTTTCGTAGACTGGCAGAAGGCCTTTGATAGAGTAAATTGGATAATGTTGATGAAGACATTGAATGACTGGAAAGACAGGAGACTGATCAGGAATCTATATTCGTTTGGGAACATTTCGTAAAGCTACAATGAAGTACCTTCTCCACTCAATCATAATGATAATTAATTGGTCAAGTCTCCCAAACTGAAGTGAACAGGGTTCACTTAATTTATTATTTCTATTGTGTTAGGATAGTTCTATTTTTTATTGGTTATTACGTAAATAATGTTTTGAATGAACGAAATGATTCACAAATGCATTACCGCGTATTGATTGCCCTCGCATTATGATCGCACCAAACAAAGTTTTTACACCTGCCCACACAAATGATTGATCGATATTTGAGACTGAAAAAGAAGTAAGCTATTAAAAATTCTTCATAGTAAAAATTAAAAGATTGGGACAATTTTGTGTTTTTCCAGGGATATTTGTTTGGAATCCAAAGCGTATGCCTAAATTTCATGTATCTACCTATTGGACTATGTTATTTCAGCTGATTATTCAGCCAATTCTCATTAATTACGCTTGAAGTTGCCATTTTAGACAAGCGCAATCTTTTTTTCCTTCCGGCGTTAGGCATGTCGTTGTCACGTATACTTCTCACGGGTTATTTGCCCTGAATTAAAAACATTCGCTATTTTTTCCAATTCATTCTCCCGGCGTTTTTTGTTTGCTTCCACCATGACCACATAAATAACATTATTTATATATTCCTTTGTTCTCTCGTCTACCGTGGGCCTACATATCACGAACAAAAATAAACAAAGCCTTCCATGTCACAAACATATCGTTCGCTTTGAAGGTATTGTCGCCGGACATCGGCAGTGGGAGAACGGGGTGAGTTGAGGAAGAGGATGCTGGGAAATGGGATTTGGTGGGAGTGGAACGAGAAGGGAAGGTGGGACGGGTCTGGGAGAAAAAGATGTCGGAAAGGGGGGGAGGGAGGTGTGGGGATGGGAGAATGGAGGTTCAGCAATAAAGAGAAGTAGTTGTAGTAGTAGAAGCATGCGCAATGCATTGGCTCGAAACCCAACCATATCTCGTCTCTTCGAATTGAAAACATGTTCTAACGCGAGAGCTAGAATTAGGCCTTTTTACGATTTAGCTTCTTGGAATGTTTGCAGAAATTATTTTTGACTAAATATATTTACATCGAACTTTGAAAACATCTAAAAAAAACTGATGTGGGCAACACATGACTTTCTCCATATTTATATGGCAAATTACATGTTGTTAGCTCTGGGATCGTTGTCAATATTTACTTCCGGTTGACAATTCAGAAAAGAAAAAGGAGCGTTACTAAGACGTAACTAAGCGTCAATTGTTAACAATAGTCTTCGGTATGTGGCGTGGTGGTGGCAGCTAAAAATATAAGATATCTCTTAAACAATGCATTATATGAAAAAATATATCAAACAAAGATTGTAGAAAATAAAATTTTCTACAACTTTTATTCCAGTACATTTTTACATTTATCAAATATTAATGCAAATATTTCAAAATAACGGGTAAGTGACAAGAGTAAACACCCACTTCCGTTCGATCTATTTTTACCAAAAACTAATCAGATCTTTTAACTTTCATAAAAATGTTAAATATAAAATTTTGCGTTGACCTGATTAATAGTTTTTGAGTTAGAGCGTCCACAAAAATCTATCACATACAGACACACAGACATCATCGAAAAAATAGTAAAAACGTGTTCAGGGGACCTTAAAACATGTATTACCGTTGAAATCTCGAATTCGATTTTTTCATGAAAACGATACTTTCTCTATACTTCGTATATGGAGAAAGTAATAATTGAGAGTGACGACTAGTTAAACTATTCGAATAATGCGTGCTTTAAAGACCCCTTGGTGAATTTTCGAACACAATCGTAGTATCCGTGGTATCTTAGGCTGTTCTTTATCATCTCATACCACATCCTAATGCGCGGCATAGTTCATATTTGGAAAGAATCGACATATCTCCCTGATCTACAAATTATGGAAGTATGAGGATGCTGAAAAAGGAAAAATAAGCTAACGCGTCTTTTTATCCAAGTTTTATTTCATCAAGATGTATTTATAGAGCAGAGAGATATATTTTATTCAACGGCTGTGAGCACAGAGACACTACCTGGAAGTTATACATTCGAAAAAACTCACCATAACTAATTGTAAATCCATTTATTCTCGGACTCTCGGTGAGACTTAATGAAGATATTGTTCTCGGATTCATGATTTTAATTCTTTACCGCGTCTATCACCTTTTGACCTGCACATTGCGCATATTTGTGCATTCATTGTGTTCCTCTTTTTGCTAAGTGGAGGTTTTTTTCGGCTATTTTATTTTCATTGCAATGAGCATTATTAGGGGTTCATGAATGCAATCATAGTGGCAGCATGTTCCGAAGAAGTTACTTGAAATCGAATCATAAACAGATGTTAATAATTAGCCTTTTAGCATTGAATTGCATTAATAGTTTAATTTTCGTGTCTGTAATAGGCGTTTTTGCAGTAATCCTTTTTGCGTTCAGCATGTATTACATAACCATTGTTTCTTCGCTTCTGGTCGATCTGCCACGAGTATAACTAATATGCAGTTTTTATACATAATAATGAAATTTAGATTTAAAATCTTAATAAAAAACCTCAACTAATAACCTGAGAGAGATGATTTAATTATCTAATAGCTTCCAAAAGAAGGATCTGTAGAACTTGGAAAATCTTAAAGTCCGTTAATACGAGTAACTAGATAGTCAAACTCGTAAATAAAATAACGCTTTATTCCTCCTAAGTAATAATTTTTGAATCTCTGAAGTAGTTTGCAATATGCATTGCAGATCTTTTGAGCTGTTGATGCTTCAAATTTTCTTTTTTTAATCCTATAAGAAAATCAAGTTTTGATTAAAAGTTACACGGATCAGTAGCTCGCAGTAAATTTATTTGATGTAGTTCTTATTCATATAAGGAAAATAATCGGGAAAGATGATATCATTCGCTGAAGAACATGAGGACGTTACTTAACATTTTATTCGCTATTAGTATTTTAGTTAGCATGTGTTAATTTTACGACGTACCTAGAAATCTCCTCGGATTCACTTTGCTCATTTTGGTTAGGATCTGTTGCTTTGTTACAACAGTTTTTATAAAAACAACCCTTACTCGCACAATACTGGATAATGTAAACAAATCAATACAATAATATTACATGCTTATGTTAAGTCGCGCGTGTCGAAGTGCCGGCTGTACATTTGTAGACAAAAATTTAGTATCACGCGCATTTTTATCCTTTCCATCTATAATTCGCTCAAAATATCACTTTTTGAGTGTATCTCATTCTCTATATTTCTGTTAATATGTCTTGCCGAACGTACATTTGATTTGAACTCAGGGATATTTAAAAAATTTATTTCCAGATTGGTATATTTTGAGTAATCATATCTCTAAATATTAATACTCCCAAAAATCGATATCTTTACTTCAACCGAAGACCATATTATCTAAAATTGAGAAAGAAAACCAAAATTATCCGAAGCAAGAAAATTTTTCCTCCCCGCCGCCGTTTTATCTCTTGTCCTCCCTCAGATCAGATAAGATCCAATAAACACTCACGAATTAATTTTATATGAACCCCCGTTGCCGAGAATCTTCGAATGAAGAATATCTGTTCCATAGATTTTCTTGGTTTCAATTTCCATCTAGCTACACTCCATTGGTGAATATTAATGTGTGTGCTAGATGAAAATTTATATCGCATTCTTTCGATGTGCTTAAGATTGTGCCAATAATTAAATCTGTTTTTTCGACAAAGGCTCATCCAAAAATATCCCGAAGAAGGATTATTAAAAGTAGGTAGGAAAATTAATATAAACTTTGAGTAAGGCCACGAATTTCCCTTTTATCACCCAATAAAAGCGTCTGGTTTAAAATCTAAAAATGGTATGTTAGATCCGATTGTACGTCATCATAGTTGCTCATTATTTATGAAGAAGATATAGATTTAATGATAGTGTATCGCAGTGGCTTAAGAAAATAACATGGGATTTTTTTAAAAAATTACAAGAAGTATAAACTTCGATACGTTGAGTAGTCCAAAGTTGAAAGACAATTCAAAATAAACTATACTTTCAAGCTCGTATTTGTTTATTCACACGCCAACTTATGTGACTCGAAAGGTGCTATACCGCAGAAAAGCACCGTGTCTTTATAATGGGGTTTATTTTTGACATTTTCGCAATATAAATTATGGTTACATTAATTTCAAGTTAGCGGAGTGAAATAGTAGTTGAAAACGTAATATTTAAATCAAGAGAATAGTAACCAGTTTTATTAAATATTTCGAAAATAAAAGGCATAAAGGCTTCAAATAAACATGCATTAACCCTCGAGTATTCGCGCTATAAATTGTGACGTGAGTACTCGCGCTGTGTCGAATCAACCCATGTATTTTAAAGCTTAAAAAAGAATGATTGGAAGGCCAGAATATTTTTAAAAATTATTTGTAATCCTAAAAATATCTCAATACAAAATAAAAAAAAACAATTTAATACATTTTTTATAACTCTTCAAAAATTTATTTGTAAACATTTATTTCAAACTAATATTGGGCCCAAGAAAATAAAAAATAACATTAAACCTTGGTCTAAGAAAATATGTTGTTTTAACTTGTTCTGGATTGTATTATAGGGGATTAGAGAGGTTCCCAGGCTTTCCCTGTCGTTGCCAGGTTGATATTTTCCAGTTAACATGCGAATATATATATATATATATATATATATATATATATATATATATATATATATATATATATATATATCGTGCCCTTTCCAAGTTATTTGCTCTTATACACCTTTAATAAAAAGATATGAACATTTAAAGTTGGTCCGGGTCGATTCGACCCATACGTGAGTACTCGAGGGTTAAGGTAAAATAATTATATCACGTGGACAAATGTCTATAAAAAGTAAATGGACCTTGTGAAAGCAAATTTTTAATAGCTGATATATATATATATATACTAGAGGCCCGTTGCAGTACTTCCTGCAAGCATCTAGAGACCCTTGCGTGAAGTGACCCAATGCGACTGTTCCTATGACAAAAAATTGTTACAAAGAGTGTTATTAGTTGAACCACTTTTATTGCCCCTCTTAAAATAATTATATAGCTCACACCATTTTCATAACCAAAAGCACATACCTACATTATTTATACTACCGGTACACAGTATTTTTTTTGTTCAATATTTCTGATGGTACAGCATATCGTATGTTCTGTGGTTTGTTTAATATGAAGTAACCAATGCACCGGCCACGCGTCAATGTTGAAAGAAATCAATCACAAACATTATCAATATAGTGCTTTGCTTAAACTGCACAATAAAACTTGCAAACGAAACGATATTTTCAATGCGTGCGTGAAATATCTTTCTATTTGAAAAGTTAAGTTGTCCATTATTACGATGCATTGGAATCGTTTCTTTTATTCGCTACGTATTTCATTTGTTTTATATTTACACGAAACTCTACATATAAATTTTCAATCGGTTGTTGTCCTCGATGTGTTTGTTTCATTGTAGGGTTAGTGCAAATGCACTTGAAAGCCCGAGTCTAACAATGCAAATATCCGAGGTCAACAATTGAAATATTGCAAAATCTGAGAAAATCGAATATAAACTTAAAATATGAGCAAACACGAATTAAACAACAGAATCGAAAGTAAGAATAAGAATCTTAATTTATTTTATGTGAAATTGTATAAATCTTCAGTCAAAGTCTCGATCGTAAGATATTTTAAAATGTTAAAGAGTGAAGGTCTACACATCGTATTCCAGCCGATTATGTGATAATCAAATGCAAAAACGAAAACTTTCCTGATATCGTACCCATCCATTTTCAGGAGACAACTACCGGCTTAAACCCTGCAAAAGTTCGCGTCGTGTGTTCAGGCGAAAGATTTGTCGAGATCGAGTCCACCGTTCTTGATTTATTTGCGTTTATACTGGGAGGTGACGTCACTCGAGGCTTAATCTGCTTTTGTCCTTCATGCGTTTTATTGCAAGTTTAGTGCAAATGCACTTGAAGCCCGAGTCTAACAATGCAAAAATCCGAGATGAACAATGCCGGCTACCCTAGCAACCTCCTTTTTGAAATGTCGAAAAACCGGAGAAAATCGAATATAAACTTGAAATATGAGCAAACACGAATTAAACAACAGAATTGCTTTCTGCGTGAAATGGTATAAATCTCGAGTCAGAGGCTCGATCGTAAGATATTTTAAATGTTAAAGAATAAAGGTCTACACTTCGTATTCTAGCCGATTACGTGTTAATCAAATGAAAACACGAAAACTATCCTGGTAACGAACCCATGCATTTCCGGGGGACGATTACACACTTATAACCTGTAGGAGTTCGGGACGAGTATTCAGGTGAAAGATTCGTCGAAATCGAGCCGACCGTTCCCGGTCTATTTACGTTGATGCCGGAAGGCTTCAGATGCAGGCAGGGACGCACGCAGAGAGACAGCGGTTTATATATATATATATGTCAACAAGGTGTTGGGATGAGGAAACCCAGTGAACACTCACCAATCAGACGACTTCAGGTTATATATATATATATATATATATATATATATATATATATATATATATATATATATATATATATATATTTCCTGAGATACGAATCCTTAATTCGCATCCCAGTAATCCCAAAGTTAAAACAGGAAAGGAATAAATGAAACTCCGGATACATCGAATTTGAGTCATTTTATTGAACTTTCTTTGAAAACCAATGCCGATATTAGCATTCATCTAGGTTACAGCACTTACAGAAGGAACTCGAAGACGAAAAATAGAAATATACGATTTTAAGAGTTATATATATATATTTATAAACAACAGAACGGCAAAACTACAACCTCTTTGATCGTAACGCTATAATATCTATCAATAGGAACATAAAGAGATAGGAAGGTTTTTTTTGGAGGAAAAAAACAATATCTTCGAATTCATTGGTCGTGGCGCCCTCTTCGTTTCACGCCTTCTTCTCGCACGAAGCAATTTCCGCCTTCAATTGTTTCCGCGCTAGGCTGTTGCCACTGGAAGGACGAATCCGTTCGCTGTCGAAAGAAGAGGGCGACGTTTTGGGGGGATCTCATTGGTGTGGGTTCTAGGCAAGGGGAAATTCGGAGAGCTGCTGATGATACTTCACTGGAGCAGATATCCTATCTTCACAACTAAGGGGATTTCGTTAAAGGAGAGGGAGGGGTGGGGGTCGCGTAACTTTGCAATATTCACAAGTTTATAAGCTATGCTTCACAAACATGTCGCCTTATCACGGGCAACAACTTATTGCCGAGTTGGAAATCTGTAGGAAACAAGTGTCTCAATCCTTTGCAAGATCGTCCGTCGATGGAATGTCCGATGGTTAAAGGCAAGAACACATTTTGCATCCGACTTTTTCGCTGAGCGAAAAAAAACGGAATTTTAGTTTTTTTCCGTCTTAATCTTAAAAATTTATAACACGTTTCAATCGACGTCAACGCCACTTCTTCACACGGTTCTATTCCACGACTAAATTGAATTTGATCAAACTAATGTCTTCCTTATGAGTCAACTTTCACTCAAACAACAACTCCCGTGTCGGAGAACATTTCTAATAAAATATTCACCATAGTTGCGCCTGCTAACTAGGACGAAGAAAACGGAGCTCATAAGAGGTCGCATAGGTGGGGTTCTGGTGAAATGACTGCGTTGTCTCCTTATAGAACTCCATTCAAACTAAAGATATCCTTCCAGGACGGAAGTGTGGTCCTGTAATTTTTCTTTGGGCCAAAATCCATCACCGTAATGTTCAAGACCAATATGTCGTCGCGAGAGTTTAATTTTTTTAAAATTACGCTCTCTTAAATATCCAAACAAATTTGTCAGTCACCTTTCACGCTAGAAGTTCGCAACAGTTTCGTGATGTCTAGTTTTGAACTTAAGCTACATGTCTGACCTCATAGTGTGAGGCTATGGAAATACTGCAAGAACATTTATGTCCTTACTGAAATTGCTTTCATTGTTTGAGGACACATCGAATTTTAATGGTCATCCTGAATTCAAGTTATTGTTGATTAAAGGAATAGACAGTCAAAATATAGATCAATAACGTCATGGATTTTTAATTCATCGCCATTACCCACTCCTTTCAAGCTAGTTTGACAACAGTCACCTTTCATGTTGGGTTTCGTTGACAGATTGACGTCACTTGCGGTAGCAGGAAATCGCAAAAGGAGCTGTCAAACACCTCAAAATCGCGACAGAAAAAGGCCGAAGTGATAAAAAAACGCGATTCGAAATCATGGTTACATCCATGAGAGCGGTTCACCAAAGTCATCTCGCGGGTAGACTTTAGGCCTCATCCGACTTCGCGAGCACCACCGCATGGAAATCTCATGAAAGGTAGCGAGGGAGGCAAGAGATCGAAAGGGATAGAGAGAGAGAGAGAGAACGCACGTCAACAGCAAAACGAGGCGAATTTTTATTTTGGAGGGATGGGAGTGTGTCTGGGACGAAGGGAATTTACGCCCTCATCCTCCTTCCTCTCCTCCATCCTCCGATGTCTTCGGCTCACTTTGGCCGTTCACCGGAAGCTTCGCTCAGTCTCTGTCGGGTCAGAAGATGACGGTCAGCGGCCTCCGGAACTCCGCACCGCCCCCGCCGCCGGTACCTCCTCCCGCGCCGCCTCCCTGACCCCCGACACCGCCCTCTCCGCCACCTCCTCCCGCTCCACCTCCGGACAGTTGGTGATGATGGAGGTGGGAATATGCGGCGGCCGCAGCGGCGTACTGAGACATGAGGGCGCTGCCTCCACCTGCATTAAACAAACGAAGGTCTAAATCAGAGAGCGACATTTTATAGAGGCATAGCATCATTGGTCACTTAAGACGTAGAGCAATTCTAAACTCAACCAATTCGCCCTTATTAAAGGGTTGAAATTATGAATCGGTGGAGGAACGTTGACCGAACGCCAGGATTAAGTATCTAGAGAAATTCAGGTCGGAGGGATTTGCTGACGGAAGTTATAGGAATATTGGAAGGTTTCAATAAGGCCGGAACTCACGACAACGACGACAAAATACGTGAGGTTGTCTGCGTTACAGCGCGATAGAGAGGTTAATTTTTCTTGGAATATCACAGATTTCAATAATACGAGTGAGAAGTTGGGACGTGTTTGGTGCATTGAACAGCAGTAAGTAAATGTAAGCGTAGGGATGAATGATCGCGTCATATTTTGACCGAAAAACGACCGTATGAGCCAAAGCCGAGACTCTGAATGTTCTCTATCCGTGAATCGATACGACAGTAATATACTTTGATCATTTTTCACGGTACGCGTTTTTGAAGATATTACATTCTCATGTGTAGTTTAACTTTTCTTAAATATGCCGATTACTAAATGAAGCGGATAGTAAATGCGCTATAATATAACCCATGTTCAGTCAGATTTAAAACTCTCGATAAATTTGTTTTGATTTGTCTGAGTTTGGTGGACCTGTTGAACAACGAATTAACGATATTCAAGATGCAATAGCCTCAGTGCGCCAATTTAGGGATTTGTAGAACCTCTACCGTTTTCTTTGTGTAAACATTAGTTCACACACCAACATACAATCTCCCTAAGTCCTGCCGACCTGACACCACAGAGCAATTTACACTTTCAAAAGACGGAAAGAGCAGAGGCAGAGTCGCATTCTTATTGAAATAATTACAAAAAAGCCTGACGGACCGTGGATCGCACATGCCTGCTACATTAGGATCTAATTCGATTTTATGGTCGAGAGGCATAAAAATCTCATTCTCGTGGACCAACTGGTTTTACCCATTGCCTACAATCCACTCACCTGATGCGCTCGCAGGGGCAACTCCCCCACCTCCTCCGCCCACGGCTTGCTGCAGGGCCGCCACCGCCGCGGGGTAATAACCGGCGAGGCTCTGCCCCCCCTCCGCTCCTGCTTTCTGCTCCCCCGGGGAAGGTGAGCGGCCAGCCGAAGGATGCAAGTCCAAGCCGTATCCTCCTCCGTAAGCCTTCGTGTCGAAGTAAGCCTTGGTGATGGCGGGGTCCAGGTAACCCCTCTGGTGGTGCTCCAAGTGGTGCGGCGCGTGGTGGTGGGACAGGGCGGGAGGGGGCGGCGGGAGGTGCGGTTGATGATAGCCCTGCGAGGAGGGTGCCTTGTGACCCGGCGAGGCGGGGGAAGCGGAGGAAGAGGACGGGGAGGCGGAAGAGGAGGCGGAGGAGGCGTGGTCGGTGGATGCGTGGGGTGCCGAAGAGTAGGACATGGAGGAGGAGGCGGAATGTGGAGGAGGGGCGGAGGAGGAAGATGGCGTGGAGGTGGGTGGGAGGGAAGAGTAAGGGGACCTGTAGTCCATCGAGTGACCCACGACCTGAGAAAGGAGAAAGGGACCGGTGAGGGCGTGGTTGGCGCGCGAAACTCGTTGTTGGACACAAAAAGAACGTTTGCTTAAAAAAAATTAATGATCGGTAGCGAAAGATTGGCAGGAGTAAAGAGTATGTATCTAGAACTGTAACGCTCTCATTTTCCTTTATCTCCTTTATCTTTTGCTCTATATCATTGGATTGACCGGCATCTCGGACTGATAGTATATTTTGCAGGAGCATGACACATAAGAGCAGCAGTTGTCCATTTTGAGCTAATAAGCAATTAAAAAATCATTTTACAAAATACCTAAGAGATTGTGTTATGTGTAATAATTTCTATTATAATTAAAGATGAGTATTGTAAAAAATTTGAACTGTTTATCTCATAGTAAATAATCATTTGTTGAACATTAAGATCCGACGACTAATTTAATTAATCTACTTAAAACACTACTTTCCAGGTGATACTAGCAATTTAAACGTGTCAGGATTAGTTACTGCTTAAAATCTGGAGAGCCATCAATTTTCTTATGATGAACGCTGTATGAATACAATAACAAACTAGTTGGGGGGGGGGGGGGGGGGTGATACAAATGTTTTAGAATTACTACATCGTAATAAGATCAGAAGCAATATAAAATTGTCAATATCTTTATGGGAAAAAGTTTTAACTTCTCATTGGCATAGATTCCATTTCAATCTCAAGAAAATATTACCAGCTTTGTTTTCCTGAGGCTTCAAGCAATCCATTTTATTTCAACAGCGAATCTCGGCAAGACAAAAACGGGTTTGTTTACAAAAAGCACGTTTGGAAATTCTTATGGGATTTATTGTACAAATTTTAAAGATACACGAAACAATAAGAAACACAGAAACTACAAGATCCAAGAAAGAGATGTAAATGATAAAAAGGCTTTTGGTAATTTAATGTTATATCTCTCAAACGATACATAACCCAGAATTCGATAAATTTTAAACGGTTAGGCGAATTTTAAATGTTAATATTCTTACTAACCAAATAATAATATTCTAATTTTCAAAGGAAACCCTACAGTCTTCGTTTTGGCTCAGTAAGATCAACTCATTTTTGACGAAAGAATTACGAAGATTTACGCCTTCCGTTATGAGTGTCATATTAATTCTATGTGATTCAGGAGGCCATCACCGTATGAACATTCATTTAGATTTAAAACACACTAAAGAAAATTAGTTAACATTTTATGCACTCAAGGTTCTAAAAGAGTGATGCCCAAACTTTTCGGCCCGAGGGCCACATAACCAGGCCCGACGAGAGGGGGGGAGGGGGAAGGGGGTCTACAGTACCCGGGCCCGCAATTCTTCAAGGGGCTCGGCCGAGTATACCGATATGTTGTATACTTGTATTGTTGACAAAGTGGATGTGCGGGGAAAGACTTTAACAAAAATTATGGTGGCCGGAAATAGAAATCTCAGCGGTTTCCTAGTATTCCTGGTGTTAACATCCATTTATCACGGTCATTTATACGGTATAAATATGTACTATGTATGTATTCAGTATTTTAGTGCAACCAGCATAAATTATATGGACTTATATTTTCAAGACGTTTAATTGGGCTTAACAATAAAGGTAAGTAATCGCTAGCTATTTATTTATATCCTTGTTGATAATTACTCATAAGTTAAATATCGCATTTACTCGTGCACTTATATTCATGTTTCATATTTATGTTTTATTCATTAAATTGTTTCGGCTATTTAAAATTAACGTTATTTTTTCAATAAATATGGTCAATTTTTAAGAAATGACCTGTTGCTTTTTAAGCCTCATATCTACATGCGGACACACACGTACACACAAACACACACAAGGGGAGGCCGTCATACGCTTTGCACCGGGGCCCGAGTTAGCTTTCGAGGTTCCTACCCAGTCGACAATACAGTTTAAGAGTAATTTAAGGAAATTAATGGTTTAAGTTGGAGGACATTATTTCCTAATTTGTTTATCTATAATGGAAATATAGAGGTAAAGACGAAATATATAGTTTTTATAATTTACTATTTTAATTTTATGCTGCATTGTACCCTTTATCTATTAAACTCATGGTGGGCCGAATCAGAAACGCTCAGCGGGCCGCATCTGGCCCGTGGGTCGTAGTTTGGCCACCGCCGTCCTAAAATCGGGTTGTAGGCAGATTATCGTGTTGGGTAACGCCGAGGTAGATTTTTGCTAATGAAGCTAGCATTTTTAATTTAATCCGTTCAAATTCGCAATTTGTATGTTATATACCTCTAAACCTTTCCATGTGAGGTGTGACTAACCAATACACAACAAATCTTAACACATAAATTAGATCTGATCCATTAAGGTTCAAGGCGGTCGCAACGACAACAAATAAATATATGTAGTATATTGTATAACTTGGGGAGAGAGTCGAATTTGAAATGCTTCCGGGTCAATAAATTCTCATTTGGCTGTTACAAGGCGCGAGAATCGGTTCAATAAGCGATATTTCTCACCTGGTGGTGATTGTTGAGCTGGTGCGCGGCTGCCGCGGCCGCCGCTGCAGCCGCCGCCATGCTGGCCGCGCTCAGAGAGCCGTAGGCGTAATAGCCGCCCATTCCACCCCCTAGGCCGGCGGCCGCACCAACTCCTCCCGCACCCATGCCTGCGGCACCCAGTCCTCCCATGCCTCCCATCCCCGTCATCTGATGGTGCGAATGATGAGGCGAGTGGTGGTGCTGCGCGTGGTGCATGCTGGAGGCCATTCCTGCGAAATAGAGAATAATGTTTTATAGGGGAAGGGAAAATGGGATCACAGCCCTCGTACGAAATACAGGTGTATTTTAATAATCATCGTTAGTGTTTTGTCCGAACACAGCTCCGTGCTTATATTTTTTAAACCGAGTTTTTTGCAACCTTCATCATTTACCGGTAATTCGGGTGTTTATATGTTTATTATTTTATTTGTATTTCGTTCATAACACCTAGGGAAAATTAAAATCAGTAAGAACGAGGATCAGGAAGGTCAGTGATTGCAGGAGAATTAGAACGCAATACCTATTTATCTATCCTGTCCCTATATAAAGCCTGGGTGGATTCTTAACATTTAACTATAATACATTAGTTCCAAAATGGTTAATTTTTTAATAAAAATATTCACAGCGCGTGGTAAAATACATACATGCACTGCAATTCTTCCTTCCGGTAGGTTTTAGGCACTCCCTAACAAATCTGTGATATCCAAAACCGATATATTTAAGTCAGTGACTATGTTATTAGAAAGTTTCGTCAAAAAAATTTAAGTAAATTCCAAGAGATATATACTAGAACTAAAACATATTTTTTCATATACCAGAGCCATTAAAAAAGCAAAATTGTACAGTAATAGCAGATAGTGAGTGATGTCTGAATGATTGCTACACTCTGTTACATCCCGTGACGGTTTGCTAGATGTTGTTGTAACAGTAAAGCAGTGATTGATTTACAACAGCTTTCAAACTGAGCTATGGCGTTTCTATGGTATTTTCTTCCATTTTGACAAAGCGGAATGATATGAATGACACGATAAAAATATAACAAAGCTGGTAAATGTTTAAAAAAATATCGCTCTTTTTATGGTAAAAGTATACAATTGAACTTGAATCACAAATTAAATATTATTTTGAGAGAGATCTAATCTCCGTTGTTTTAATTTTCGATGACGCGACAGTAGAGAAAGGAAGCAAAAAATTCGAAAATCATCTTGCATATTTTGACGGGAATGAGTAGTTATGAATCTGGGGTTAAATCTTACAACTCCAGCTTAAGCTTGATATTTTTTACTGCGTCTTCAGCAGTGTGAAAGTATTTTATTTAAATCGCTTCAAAGGAAATCGTAAAAAAGGACATGCTTGTTACAAAGATAAGATATCTGACTTGGGTAACTCCGGCTACGCATGCACGTAATTTCCCTCTTTCAAACTTTCACCTTCCAACACCATACGTTATATCATGCGATATGGCGGTCTGATCTTTTGCTTACACTTAAATAAAGCATCCCATATTCATCCGCCTCCTCTTTTCCTTTGCAACAGTGTTTCACTTGCTTTCTTCGCGGGGGTAATATGGCGTCGCTCCTGCGTGCGCTGTAAGCGGGCTTCTAAATCCTTTCTCTCCTCTTTGGGAACTTGCCATCGATACGATCTATGATAGACTGACAATAAATTTATACATTCGCTTCAGAGGTGTTATCGATATCATTTTGTTTGCTGGTACACACATAACCAGTTTTCGTGAGAAAGTCCTTACGCGATTTACTTCTTCCATGACCAAGCTTTTCCTCTCTCATCTCGCATTCTGACTTTGCTTCTCAAAATCTATCGCGGTAGTAGTTATTATTGATCCCTTTTAAAGCTTTAGGAATTAATATGATGGGGCGATGTAACGATTAAAAATTCAAGCACACCGCTATTTTCCTAGGGCTGGTATTTGTTTGTTTTCTGTGTAAATTTAAATAAATTACACTAGATCTCGTATTGGATAAATTACTAACAGAACATCAGGTTGAATAAGCAGTTACTTAATAAAATCAACAGACAGGAGTTACCCTAGTTAATGTTGATGTTAACTACTATATGCTTACTGTCAATGATACCAATAGGGCATGGACTTGAAAATTCAATTTAAAAAAAACTGCTCAGTTTCGTTTAACAGGTTGAAGGCCACTGGTATCGAAATAACACGTTTAGTTATCATTTAATAGGGACATTATCGTTGGATAATTCTCAACTTTAAGCGCTGAATAAATAAGTACAATATTTTTACAAGTAAAATAATATCATTAATGCATGCATAATAGTTTTATATTTTCTTTGCTTGTCACTGAACTATATGCGTGCATTTTCTGTATATTTTACACATCCGCTTTTCCAAAAGTTCGCGATAATCCTTCAGAAATTTGAGATCAGATTTGGCTCGAAGTAGAAACCGTTCAAAAATTCATATTTAAAGCACACGCTGGATATTAATATTTTTAAAGAAGCCATAACTCGAGTTTCGAAAATATAACATGTAACTTGAATGTGACTCGAATCTTGTATTTTGATATTACTCGTTTATTTAGCCTAATCCAATTACACCGGGAACATTAAAAATAACAGAAACGAACTCCAACGCCCATGCTCTCAGCAGGATTCGAACCATATGACTTATTTTACGGAGCCTGACACTTCGCCATCCTTGCATCCAGGACCGGTTATCAACGCGTAATGTAAATAAAAATTTCTCGTATTTATGCGCGAATTTAAATTGTACCTTCTTTGCACAAATTAAAATATCGTTCGGCAGTCTGTCTTACATGCAAACTTTACGACTTCAAGTAATTTAATTTTGCTTTCATTTAGTTATTATATAAAACCATTAAACTGTAAGATTATGTGAAAGTAGCTTTACAAGTCTCATGCTATGAAAGGCACATACCGCTGAATAGAACATAAGTGGCATTTAAAATTAGGAAAAAATCTAACATTTTTATGCCCATCGATATAGTTTATCCGTTTTTTCCTAGTGGAATGGATTTCACGGTTTTTAATTTTTCACAAGTGTTTGAAAATAGCGGCGTCTCTTTATATTCATTACATTTATTAAAACACTATAAAGCGGTGAACTTTTTGTCGAAATCGGACCAGCCGTTCTCCAGCTATGAGTGGAAAAATGGACATAATGTATTCACTTTATTATATTGTACATATGAATAGATTACTACTTCTTAATCTTGCCACCAGATGTGAATAAACAAAATTGAGAAGCAAAGTCAATTCCTTGGCTGTTGTAGCGAAAAATATCACTTTAAACACAATTTCGATGACTGTATCCTTCAGTTTGGTAATCTTATTGCTGAAATAGCTGATCACAATTATTTGTTATTTACTCAAGAAGAGTCTTGTTATGTTTTAAGAGAGTTGAAAGCCATTTTTGGATAAACTACATTTACTCCTATCGGCATAGGATCTTTAGATCATATTATTACATCAATTTCTACATTTACATGTTAAATATTTATATGCAGTCTTTTTGTCTTTAGTATTTTCTTCAACCATTCTCGGCATATACCCATATTTTACAACGTGAATATCTTTCGTTTTATCCCGTGTGCATTTCGAAAATTGATCTACTGATGATACGCTACTATGCGAAACACATTAGTCCTCTTCATGCTGCACGATCTATCAAAAAATGATATCACGCAGCTCATCTAACAACGCACCTTGTCTTTCCTTTTTATGTTCTCTTTTCCCTTTTCTATTATCTATTCCTTCCCTCTTTGTGCTCTATAATCTATCATCTCTCCTTTATCTCCTTTCCATATGTTTCCTCACTATTATCTCCATCTTTATATTTCTTTTGCTCTGAGGATTCATTTATTCACGCGTTGTGGGATTCGGCCAATGAGCACTTTTTCCATACCGTCTGCCCTCTTCTCTCTTTCTTTCCCTCTAGTCTCCCTCTCTTACTCTCCATATCTCTACCACTCCATCTCTCTCTAGTTCTTCCTTTCTAACTCTCGCTCTCTCTCAATATCTCAAGACTGGCTCTCTCCTCTCTCCGCATGCTTATCTATCTCCCCGATTCTCTCCCTTTCTCCTACCCGATCCCCCTCAGTCTCTTCTCTTCCTTTTTCGATTCCCTCTCTCTCTTTAACCCTCTCTCCTTGCCCTCCGCACACCTCCTCCACTCTGCGAGAGAGAGAGAGAGATAGTCCTTCCTTTTCCACTTCAACTTCTCCCCTCCTCCCTCTCTTCTTTCCCTCCTCCCCCTATTCCTTCCCCTCTCCCCCTCCTCCATTCCCTCTCTCCCTCCATCAGACCCTCCTTTGCCGCAGACTTATTACTTAATTTATGCCTTCCTCTGATTTACACGCCCCCGACACTGTGCTGCCCTCCCCTGCTGAGACATGGAAGCTCCACTTCTCACTCTTCCCTCCCCTCCGCCTCTTTTCCATTGCCAACCTTTATCATTCGTTCCGTCTTTCCCTCCCATCCTCTTTCCACTTACTCCTTTTTGCTTCCAAAGAACATCTCTCATCTCTTTCCTCGTACGCGGAGAGACGAGTGGTGGAGTTGAAGACGCCGTAGACCCCAATCCCTTACATATTTTGATAAAGCATCCTTTCGCGTCGTCCTGAGCATGCATGCCGTTTTAAGGGGCTTTTATTTTATTCCGCACGCCGGTTAGGTTTGAATTTTTAACCGAACGGCTGTTATTTTATTTACGCCACGTTCCTTCAAAATTAGTTAATTTGCGATGGTAAAATTTTTACCGAATAACACTTCAGAATGCGAACGGCTAACCTACGTCTTATCATTCGAATTCTTATAATTGATGGTATTTTAAACGCTTTTATATTCTTCATACGCCCGCTAACAATAAATTTTAGTGGTATACAGAACCCAGTCACTTATTTATATATCAGATTACATCAGAATTAATGACCATTAACGTTTTATTTCCTAGAAAACTTCATTCATTTGGAGGCCTAACGTAATACGAATAACTATGAGTTTTGTTTCCGTTTGGGCAAGTAATAAATTTGTTTGCACGCCTGAAATAGCATGTTATTTATATTGAGCAGGTTTTAGATCTCTAAACACCAGGAAATGGAATCGAAAATCTATGACTTTAATGCTTATAACTATAAAATATTATCCTCATTTGAATAATTACAAAATTTTCACTGAAGTGTATAACTCGATGCGTCGATTAATCGAACATTTTCCTCCTTTTCCGAAGGTTCGAGTTTAAAGTATTCGTGGGTATCAGAAATCGATGTCTAACATATACACCGTGAAGAAAGCAATAGATTTTGAAACATTCTTTCCTCGACATTCTCAGGAATTATTTTTAATAAAATTATTTTCTTTATCGTCAGGGGAATGTCGCTTCTTTTTTGTTTACTTCCCAGTGTTTGGGAAGAATATCAAATAGTCAGGTAAATTGATAAAACGGGTGTGAGTGATTAATTTTTGACAAAATTCTGTTTTACTGTTGTATCACTTCATTTAGTGATATCTGAAATTATGAATCTATGAAAATATATTGATTACTAAAATATTAACTCTTAAAACCATGAAACCTATGGTATATATTTTGACATAAAATATATATTTTATGCATAAAAGTATTTTAATAATAGAAAATGCTTTTTTACGCTAGTAATGCTTTACAGGGCAATTTTTTTTGTGTTTTTATCCATAAATACTCTATAAAAAACAGGAGTAAATTTCATGTGGAAAGTCAAAAAGATTTCTAGTTTGAAAAATTTTAATATAAACCTCATCATTAATAGGAGCAAAGATTTGAGTCAAGGAAGTAGATACGTTCTTGTTCATATAATCTATGGGAAAATTTAATTTAGATTCTAAAGGAAGCTAATTAAAAGCTAAGGTTATGAGTCGCGTCCATAATTAGTAAGGGATGCGTATGTGTCAAAAGAATGATTTATATTAATTTTTCTGGTCGTAATAATAAGGTAAATATATAAACTCTGCATCTCGGAATATCGTTGCATGGACAACAAATTCATTGCGATGAAGCCGTTTCGTAAATCAGGTTGGCAAGTTCAATTGGGAAAAACAATTTTCGTAACGTACTAAAAGCGCGGAATTCCGAAGGTACTGTAAGTACATTAAATGGAACCTAAAAAAATATCATTTATCACTTTGTAAAATATTCCAAAATAGACAAATACCACACCACTAACACGATTCGCGTTACGTATCTAATTATAAATTTGACGCATACGTAAAACATACGGTTGTAGTTTTTGGTGTCCCTTTTTAAACATAGTTTGTTTTGATGTCGTAGGATTTTTTGGAGTTTAAGTCAAATTTATGGTTACACAAAATATAGTTTTCTCTAAAGATACCTGGAAGTCAACGCAATGGAGTATAGAATTTTTATGTTGTAAAATGAATTTTCTCGAGATATATGGATAATTAGCGGATATGAAATAGCATTTGCTAAAAGAGGGAAACAAAAAGAAGATAGAGGAAAAGCGTTTGAATGTTTGTAGACGAGACCATCTAAACGAAGGGAACACCAAAAGGTGGAAACAGACTGCGACGGCGGGCAATTTTACTGCTACGCTAGTTGACCAAAGCGACAATACGGGATGAAGTTAGGTAGATAACAATTCGTTTCGTTAACGTTGGGTGGGATGGGAACAAGATGGAGATATGATACGAAGGATGGTAAAATGGAGAGTGAGACAGGGAGAGATGAAAGTAGGAAGGAATAGTTAAGGAGAGCAAGGAGAGAGAGCGCGGTTGTTGAGCCCCCCGCCCCATTCCACCTCCCATTCTCCTCCTCGTCGTCCCGCGAACTCTCACGGCACGAACTCATCTCGCGGCGTGCCAGCTGGTAAGGAGTCGGAGGTGACGTCATGCAACGTGGTCTGCAGAGGAGCCGAGGGAGGCCACGCCGTTTCTCAACTACGGACAGCCGAAGGAAGGAGGAAAGCGAGGGAAGGGGGAAGATAGGGAAGAAATGAGGGGGGAAAGAGAGGAGAGAGAATGGGGAAGTAGGAGAGTGAGAGGGAGGAGATAAGGAGTGGAGACAGAAAGAGGAGGGAGAGGTAAGGAAAAATTGAAGAAATTATAAAGAGTGTAAGAGAGAAATAATCGGGTAACAAGTAAGGAAAGAGCTGTTGAATCAGGCATAAAATGGCGGTTTTTTTTAAAATATACGCAGACTGACAGAAGAATAAACCGAAAAGGCGGGCAGAACGATACAATACTGAATCGATTAGTGAAAAGTCGAAGTCTCTAGCTGCTTTCCTTTAGGATACAGTGTGTCAGACAGACGGACAAACCGAACGCATAAGCGGATTGTTTTGAAAAACCACAAAATGTGTAAAAGAAAGGAAGTTGAGAGAAAGTAATAGGAAATATAAAGATAAAGAGATACGAGAAAAGGGAGAGAACTGAAGAAGAAAGAGAGTGAGGGAGGGATAAAGAGGAGAGGTCAAGAGAGGGAAAGAGGGACGGGTTGAAGGATGAGAGTAGATAAGAGAGAGAAGGGGGAGAGAGAATGCGGAAAGGGAGAGTGGGATGGGGTAAGAATAATAGGAAGGCGATTGGAGTGTCTGACATCAAAGACCCGATGTGGCAGGGGTTATTTAAACTTATTCTCGGGTGTGAAAAATGTTCGTTCCAATCAGCATCTCGTAAGAAGGCGACACGGCTTTAACACCTGGTGTCGAATGTGGGAACCGTCATTGTTAAGCGTGGGTTCGGACGTTCTATGCATTGTGTGGGAGATGGGGAGTTAGAGAGGGGGAGAGAGAGAAAGAGGGAAGGTAAATAATTACTGACCTTTGGTACAAAAGATCACTTATCGGCTGTTTGCGCCGAGCGCATCAGTCCTGGGAATTCTAGTGTTCGCAGAGGAATGATGATGCATTCGAGCGCCTGTTAGCGCGACGTACTTTACCGAAATGTTGTCGTTTCTGATGCATTGGAAATACGCATTATTGGATAATTTTAACGTCTGAAACTTCTATCGCTCTCATCCTTCCCCGAAAATTTTATGGACATTTAATGACATTATTTTGATAACTCCCGACGCATATTGTAGACACAATAGAAGATTGAAAATATATTGGAAAGTGTACGACATATGAATTTGGCAAAGGATTTCCTGAAATATTCAAAATTAAGTTGCAATAAAAAAAAACATTTTCTCCCTTGTAACATTGATGAATGAAAGGGTTAGTTCACCGTATTTGTAGTCATCCGAATTTTTGAAAGTTCTTCGGTTTTTCACTTGTATCGAGTTTTAGAGTAAATTGAGTTACCATTCTGGTTTTATTTCTGACTGACCAGTCGCTAAATTTAACGGTCCCCGTGCGAAAAAATATCTTCTGCAGTTTGTTTTGATTCATAGGTTAGTAAGCCGTTAATCTTTCCTCTCTTGTGACCACAAAATCGGCCATAACGATTTTTCTGTATTCATCGGAGATCGATGTTTTGACAACCTCTAAAAGATTCTGATTTTCCTTGGCTTTTAGATAATCTTAAAGTTACATAAATGTGTATAAGTCGACATTTCACCAAAGTCCTAAACGTGTTATTTTTTTAACGGGCGCTCCAAATTGTTGTCACATATAGGGATATATTTGCATAAACATTATTCGTAAAATTTTTAAAAATTTCAAAGTTATATTATGATGAATTATTTTTCAGTATCCATGGGTAAACTTCTAATGTTGTGAATTGAGGGACGAAGATACCGCAACGAGAGAGAGTCTATAAGCATTCGCAGAGGAAAAATGTCGCTTGCAGCATGACCCGCTAAGGAGGTAGATTGAAATCAACTTAATACACATGGTATGTTGTCGAATTTGACCTTTTTTCTTGAAAAATAATATTTTAAATGGTGCGCTTCAAAACCTGACAATAGATAATATTTATTCGGAAAATATCAGTGTCTAATAGAGAAAAATTAAAGATTAATTTATCGAGGATTTCGAGAGAAAACATCCCTTTAATTTGTATATATGAGGCAAGGGTTCGTTAGTGGGGGATCGCTTAATTTGATTCATCGATGCAATTTCAGTGATGATTGACGTTTGCTAGTGCAGACTTCGAACTCTGGAAAATGAGAAACTAAGGGGAAATATTCGCAAATGTTGATTCGCGTTTAAGGATATTTTCTTCCACTGAAGTATTACGAGTTGAAATGTTCAGCTTCAGTGGTATTCTGAGTCTGCCTGCTGCGGTGAATTTTAAGGATTACATAATATCTGTCCGTTTCTATGATTTTCATAACTATGGCATTAGACAAAATGTTATCAACTCTTAGGTTATGATTCAGAATCTCTTTTTACCATTGGATTTAAGCTTTTCGAATGAAGCAGTAGAAACATGGAGAAGGAAATGTGGTTAGAGAAAATAATTAATGGGTATTCCAAACTTGGAAAGAGAGGAAGCTGTCACCTCAAATTCATACGATTCATAATAAAATGGATTACTCCAAACGAGTCACGCACAAAGTGCAGAATTACGACCGACAATATTTTAAAAGTCGCTATTTTACGTTACTCTAAAATTTGTTATTGCAATTCTTGGTTCGCCAAGCTGACTTATGCAAGTAAATTAAGTTTAAATTTGTTTATTTAGTTTGAAAAATGTTTATCTTACCATTGGTGCAGTAGAATATGCTAAAGGTAATGCTGAATGGAAATAACTGAAAGTAGGATGTGATGGCGATGCTATTCAAGTGTCCGTAATACCTTCAAGAAGGGATAATTAAATTCTGTCAGCATACTTATACATGATTCTTACTCTATGCAATGGTTACTTGTTTGAAATTTATATTCAGGTTTTAAACCTGATTACAACTCTCAAATTTTCCCTACAGATGACTATCCATCCCAAAGAAAAAACCCGTTATTCCATTGTAACTATATACGCGAAAATATAATAATTTATTTGAGCCAATTTTATTCACCTCTGCATTGGAAAATTTACTTTTATATCTTAAAAAAGTATATAATATCAGTAATTGGTATGATTTTTTTGTTACTTGCTATGAGATTCGTAGTCGGATTGATTTTAATTTTAGTCTTTTGTGTGTCTTACCTTATAATGATAAGAATGTAAAAAGTTGTTTTAGCCAGTGGTTGAACAAAGCGGCATTAAAGATCTTAATTCATATCCATCCATAAATTTTGCTATAACAGCATTTCTACGCAAGATAGGGAAAAATTACGCACTACTGGTAAGCGATGTTTATATTACTTTATGTCATTGCTGCTCTGCGCACTCATTCATGGCCGAACAGATCTTGGATGAAGTTCTTGTCATAAACTGAATATTATAAATTTTTACGCACTCTAAAGATAAGAAAAAACCGCAAAAGGTCAAGATTTTGAGTTTACATTTTATTAGGCTAAATATTGCACTTGTGACTTATAAACATTTCTCTCATCATATGAGATTAGGCTGCAATTTCACGTGCTATCAAGCGAGTGCCGTTTCCGTTTCTTCGATCCATGCTATATGTTATTCCCGTCTTGACACTCGGATTCCTTTCTATCTCCATTCCAGTGCTCCCTTTCATTCGAGTCCACCTCAGCTTCTAAAATCTCCCGATAGATGGGCGTAGCTCAGCCTCTTTAGAGAGCGATCCTCCCAAGTGGAAAGTGACAGGAATTCCGATCTCCCTTTAGATGATATTTCATTCTTGAAGCAGCCGCCGGCGACATGATATACGCGATTGGATTGTGACAGCAGCATTGTTGATGGAGGCTAAGAGGATGACGCAACGGGGCCCCCAATCACGAAGGGACACGCGTGCTTCGAATGCCCCGACAGCTACGATACTCACGAATGGGGTAGGCACGCGGATTTATGCCAAATTATACTTAAGAGAATTGCATTTTTTTAAATTTGTCGCTAATGACTACATGACGAAAAATGTTTTTTTTTCCCTTAGGAGAGAAGTATTTAGAAATGGGTTAGATAATTTCTAGTCAATCGTTTGGTTCTTTGCGCTTTTACATTGCCCAGATTTGGTTTCATTTGGCGATAGGAGCAATCGAACATTCATCGAGGTGGCATTCAGAAATTATCATTAGTCATCGCCTTGAAAATGGAGTTTTTGTGCAAGTGTACGATTAGAGCTTAGGGACTAAAAAATTAAAGAATTTTTTCTAATTACGAGGGAAAACGTCGGCTAATTTTCTATGGTGCAGCGAAACAAAAGAGAATTTCATGAAACCGCATATGAATGGGATGCTATTACGGACGGCTTAAAATCCTCTTTAGCTATTTATGAGTGAATTTCTCCGTTGTGTTCGATGACAAACAGCTGTCCTGTGCATAAACAGGTGGCTTCACGATGTCACCTCAACTCTTCCGTGAATGCATTCACTTCCTTGTTACGTCGTGTCTGTAAGACTTATCGATCATCTGGTGTCAGTCGTGCAATGCAAACATCCACAGTTTTTTCCATTTATGGGAAAAACGTAATGCGATTGACATAAAAAGATATTGCTACGTCTGAAACCGCCTATTGATCTCTTGATGTCTAATTCTCCGAACCTCTTTGTTTGTTCGGCGGTAAATCCATTAACTGCATGAATGCTTTTGACATTTAGAGAGAATTTTTTTATAAGTATTGTACAATCAGTACTAAAACCGTAAGTAATGCGATTTAATATTAAAAAATGAAAATGAAGCGCTTAAAAAATATTTTCAATACCTACTGTGTCGCAGAAGCATAGACCGTATTTGACGGTTACGAGCCAAAATGTTTTTTGTTTGAATTAGCTTTCACGGCATGACCAAAATGAAGACACGGCTCATGAAATGGGCAATTTCATAGATGGGACGTAACATTTACATGAATGAACTAGAGCAGTGGTGCCAGAACCCTTCTAATGGTGGGCCGCATTGGAAGTTGCCAATTCTTCGGCGGGCCGGATTAGAGTTTAAATCGGAAGTTTTCTGTATAGTCTGAGGTGCGATATAAGTAAGTGAAAATCAAGTCTAAATAAGGGTTTCATGGCTAACATTTCAATAGTTGAAGTTTTTATCAAAATTTTTCAAAAATGTATGAATTTTTGTGTTAAATTTTTCGCATTGCTTTTTCACCACAGCTTCGCGGGCCGTAGTTTGGGCACCATTGAACGCATACACCCATCCCTCGAATTGCGCGGTACACGCGTTTCTGCTAAACCGTGTAAAGTGGGATAAATTTACTCATAGAAATTCATGAGGTTATATTTGAGCGCCGCCTTGAGTTCAACAGTTATTTACATTTCATTCAGAACTGTTTCCTTTTAAGTGAACTAAACATTTAATGATTTTCGATGCTTGGTGACCGCTCCAAAACCGCGATAAATTGAAATCGATGGCCGTGGAATCCGAGGCAGTTCTCTAAAACGAAAACCGCGTTAAACCGAAACCGTGCAAAGAAGGGATTGGTGTAATTGGCTCCTCAGAGACATTGTTCGGGACCACGCGAATTTATTTTGAGAAAACCATCCTTAGTTCCTTTTCATCCAAAGCACAATAGGCCAGAAACTCGGATACGCGCTTGTAAACCAAACAGTATTTACGAAAAATATTTCTTTTTTTATTGCGCCAATATTTACCCGACGGAATTCTTCTAAAATATTTCCGCCAGTAACATGCCTTCCTTAGTTCCCACCCTTTGGATCAACTCGTTTCCTCTTTTGGGCATTCGTGGAGTCCGCCCACATTCCTTAACCTTACGGCTTCCTTCGTATGACCAAAGGAGAAAGTTACGGTGGTGTTTACGTCCAAAGAACCATTTTTCTTCTTATCTTTAACTCTTTTTTCTCTCCTCACTCCCTCGCACCAAGTATTACCTGTTCTTCTCTCTCAGAGACTTTTGAATTTTATAAATCTCGCCATTTATAAGAAATACGACAAAGATAATGGCATCTGGAAAATATTATATGTTTAATTTAAAAAAATGGTATCCGCTGGTATTCGAAACAATTAAGAGTAGGCGGGCTAGTTTAAATACCATTATTAATTATAGGCAGTGTTGAACTCAGGCAGTTACTTGCACTTGTGCAGATGATAGGAAGTTGATAGTTATCACACGCCTTTAAAGGTGAATCAAACGTAGATTTGTCTAGCCTCATTAGTACATTAGTATATGAGCAATGAGTAATCTTACGTGCACACATCTATAACTTTGCTTATTATGATAACGAAATTCAATTAGAGTTCCGACTATTTTTTTTAATATATGCATATATGTACCTACGCACACACAATTTTTTAGCAGGCATTTCCCTCGTTCCCCTACGAAGAGTAGGATATATAAAAGCAATGCGCAAGTAACAAACAGGGGACATAAAAGAACAGTTGGAGAAAAAAGCAGACGGACAAAGGAGAGAGAAATAGTTGCCACTCAGACCAGGTGTGGCCTTTGAAATCCCCTATACCTCCTCTCCACTCGTCCTCTCCCCACACTCACCCCTTTCCGATGTCCCTCCCCCCTTCCCCTCTCTTCCATCCGCATCCCCATACGAGTCGTCCTTCGGCGTTTGTGTTGCGTGTGGGCCTAGTGAAGGATGGCGGGTGGGGGCGGTCGGGAGGGGGGGGGGGGCGGTAGAGCTCCTTGGAGGGCGAAGACGGGCGGGTTTTGAGAAAGACGAAGAGAGAGAAAGAGGGTGGAGGGTGAGGGTGTTGGTGGTGAGTCGGGTAGGAGACTCTCTGAATCTCTCTCTTCTCTGGATGCCGTCTTTAAGCAGATGGGTTGGGTCGGGTTGAGGGCAATCCCAAGGCAGCTTCGGCAGACTCTCTGTCGTCTCCGAGCTCGCTAGGGAGAGGCTTGAGGAGCGGGGAAGTATATTTAGGGGGAGGGGGCGGTTAGTGAGGGGTCTGAGAAGGCTCTTTCTCTCTTCCTTCCACCATCTCCCTCCTATGTTCCTCTTATTCTTCAGGTATGAGGTTGCCCGTGTCACTTATAGCTAGCTCTCTCGTTTTCTTCCTTCGGAACTCTTCTTATTTCTCTCCTCGCCATGTCACAGCGAGAGAAACGAATATATAGAGGGAGAAAAAGGACAGATGTGAAGAAAGTCGGTTAAAGGGAGGGAGGGACGGGAGAAAGGAGTGAAGAATATTTAGGAAGATTTGCGATTTTGGTATGGCGAGGACTAAGTATAGATGGCGGGTGGTCAGGTTGAAAGGTAAGGAAGAGAAAGAGAAAGAAGACAAGATATGGAGGACAAAGAAGATAATGGTAGAAGCAAGATCGGGCGATAGAAGGGAGAGCAAAAGAAGACAAATTGAGAGGAGAGAGAACTGGAAGTAAGGTGAGGGGGATAAGGGTGGGTAGGAGAGAGAAAAAAGGTTAAAAAGGGTCGAGTGGAGCGAGAGAAGGATGGAAAGAAGGAAGAGGGAAAAAGAGAAGAAAGTGTAATGAAGATAAAGATGTATATTAAGGAAGAGAATAGATAACGAAAGGAAAGGCTGAGGGTACAGCGAGATGCAGATAAGAAGACAAAGGAGGTAGAAAGAGGTTTAATTGTGAGAATAATGGAGAGGAAAGGGAGAAGAGTAGAGGGAAGGATGGGAAGAAAAGAGAGAAACGGATGAGAGGTAGAGAATGTTTCTCCTTGTTTGGGAAGCGCTACATCCGAGTAAGCACAAGATGTGTCTCTTTTAACGGGATCCGCCGCGTTGGTGATACTCATTGTCGTGCGGCCGTAACCAAAGATTATCGTAGGCGTGGCGATGTCTGGTTCGGAGCCGTACACGGAGACAAAACCTGAGGAATATGGCATTCGATTCTCTGTCTCTCGTGTGTGCGGTTGGACTGCCGCAAAAGGAATGGCGTGACGGCGAATCCTAGCGGGAATGTCGCCGTGATTTTTAAGATGCTGCGTTGTGTTGCTCCTTATGGAAATGCTTCCGCGTGTTGCTTCCGCTGACTTCGCTTCCTGACATTTATGGCTGTCCAAGATAAGACCCTTTTAGAATTATTCTCCGACTCCATTTGGCGAGCTCGTGAAAAATACTTTTTAGTGAGAGAAAAATTTACATTAACTCGAGTCCAGGTATGTTTTCAAGCTCTGGTAAGGTTGAAAGTACGCGCGCTTTCACACCCAAATACAATCTCATCAATCTGCACAACTTTTTCACTCGATTAATTCCAGAGTTAACTATCATTCTGAGAATTCAGGAATAAGCACTTTAATATAAAAAAATTGAATAAGTTAGCACTTATCATAGGTATCTCCAATAGCAATGACAGATTTATGAAAAATCGAATGAAGATTCTAATCTACTATCAGTGAATCACCAATGAAGACGGCTGCATAATAGCCAAAATTTGCATCTGGTTTTTCATAACCTTGTTGTGGCTTTTGGAGATACTTAAGATGAGCACTTACTTGTTCATTTTTTTATATGGAAGTGATTATTGTTGAATTTTTTCTGCCATAAGGCGAGCTCGATAATTCTCTAGTGAATTTACCATCCTGCGGATGCTTGGCCTAAATTTCACTTACTGTTAGATAAGTAGATGAGTTGGGGTTGCATTATTTTGTATCATTTTACTAATTAAGCGCGCACTTAGGCATGGATGACGCCCATATTTGTGGTAAACATTAAATGAATAAAAACATACAACTTCTGCATGGAGACGCGCATAATCGAAAAAATAGTGGTAACACTAACGAGCAATGGAGGGACAATAGAAGTTTTTGTTCGTTATCCCAGGACGATCTAGGTAACTCATATAGCCACAACACGGTTTCAACTATGCATGGTAGGCATCGTCATTGGTTATTCGGCAGTCTTTTTCTTTTAAAAACAGAAGGCTACTCAGTATATTGACACAGCAACTACTTTTTAATTGAAGAACGTAATTGGTTTGCTCAACAATCTTATTGAAACAGGAGCTACTTAGATCATTTATTGCTTTCAAGTGAGAAGGAGAGATAGATGATTTGTTTTTTTATTTTTGCTTATCTCTGGTTGCATTTTTAGCACATGAGATCCATTCTAAAAATATTTTGCGCGAGATTTAGAAAAATTCAGCAACGATAGATTAAGTAAAGCTGAGGTAGGAAGGAGCGAATCATTTCGTTATTATATTTTGGACTAGGTTTTTACGATAAACTTCTTCTAAATTCTTTGATAAGATGCATAAAAGTTTGTTGCCATATAAATTGTAAGAGCAGCGTCAACTCAACACAATTAGGGATGGCACTTTCGCGATGACAGTATGCAGAAATGGTAAGATGGAGCATTACTGAAGTTGTGTTTATCCTTGCATTACACAATAAATGCTCATTCGCAACTTCACTAATACTTTTCTGTTCCTATTGCAAATTTTTGAATGTGTGAGTCAGTCAAAAAGAATTTCGACGACTTATCTAGATGTACTATTTAGTGATTTGTGATTTGATGACGTAGGTCAGAGATAGCGAACTTATAACAGGGGTACACTGAGACGTGCGTGAGAATATATATTTATTTTTATTGTAAAAATACCTTTCAAATTGGTCGTAAGGCCTTATGGCAACAATATAGCAAAAAAAATATATACAAATCAATATTTACAGTTTTACAGACATACACATTAGATTTTATTTTTTTGATGAAATATATTTTTTCTCCTATTTAATTTTCAAAATTATCCCTAAGAAACAAACAAATGCAAAAAAACATAGTTTAAACTTAGTTTTGAATTTTTATACCGTTATTTAAGCCGGGCGTTAGGATTTTAAGGGTCGCTGGAAGGCTTTCCCGGCCACCGAAGCGTCCCCGGGGCTCACCAAGTCCCCACCGTAGATCATCCCAAAATGCTACCCTCTACTTTTCCCACATAGGCTTAATTATTGGATTTGCGTGAGTATACATCTAATCTAATGTTTTGCAACGTTTGCCTTGAAGAAGCTTGCGTTTGAAGGGAAAGACTTAATGATTTCTGCAGGAGGGGGTGTTTCAGTCCTCCCTTCCCCTGTTTAGGAGTGCAATAATAATTTACAATAATTTATTAAATACATACAGGTTACCCCGATTACATTCATTATAATAAAAATATTAAATAAATAATATAGTAGTGCCTGTGACAGTAAAACATAAAAACAAAACTTAGACTGAGACGGTCTTAAAAACCTTTGTCCTAAAACTTAGTTTAGAGTCAAGCAGGATATCTATATCACCACACTTGTTCAAAATTTCATTATAGGTCCTCGTAATTCTTGAAATTGGTGCATTTTCGCACAAGTCGACTCGACTGTAGTGCTCGCGAAAGAGCTGCTTTTGTCTGGAGACTCTATTGGGAACTCTAAATGGAATTAAATTTAAAAGTTCAACACAGTCAGTGGTTCTTGTCACAATATTTCTTAAAAACACGACATCATTATGCATATTACTTTTCTGCATCGATGGCTGTTTTATATTTATGATCCAAACGACCTATGTAAAACGGCTTTCCCATCCTATCACTAATGCCCGTCAAGGCGGGTTTGTTTACATAGGCGTTGTATATCTCAGTTAATTTAGCTATTTTACTCCGAGATTGTAGTGCCTCTCAGTACAATTGATTTAACATTTTTGCAACACTCGCGTACCTCTTTAAGTCACCAAACACGAATCGAGCTGTAATTCTTCGCACCATTTCTAGTATCCCAGCCTGTTCTACTTGACGGAGGTCCAAAACCGTCCCTCCATATTTCAACATTGGCCCAATTTGGGATTTATACGCCGTTTTCTTTGCATTGAGTGTTATCCATCCTAACACTCATTGTGCAATATAGACGTTTGTACGCCTTTGCTATATATGTATACTTTACTTTTTATAACATATGATTTAAAGTTATATTTTATGATTTCTCTCGCTACACTTATTGCATGTTATTTATCGAATACGAGAAACAAACTGACCGATAGCGTGAGCGGTAAATGCATAAAATTCAAAGGCACAACATACCTTCATAAAACATCTAACATCCACATAACTGCCGCAGAGGCCACCCGAAGGTTGATAATTAAGAAGAGTTATTTAGTCCCTACCGTAACTTTCTTAAGTTGCCGCATAAACATGTTCGGGGAGTGAAAATATTTCTCGGATTTTTTCTAACTTTTACGTCATCTTGGACGATGAAAAAATTGCTATACTTGATAAGGGTACTTTTAAGATTTACTCTCCGAGCTTCCGCCCCAAGCCGCTTCCGGAGGAATTAAGTGTCCGCTACTGTTCCCATCCCGCACCAAGGCGGACAAAAAAGAAGCGATGCGCGTGAAGGGAGAAGAGGAGAGGAAGAAATGGTGGAAACGTCCAGTCCAAACGCACGGTAGCAGCGGGACTCGACTAAATATTTGTCCGCGCTCATTCTGCAGTTTGAAGAGTCGGCTTGATTGAAGGGACAGAAAAAACCGAAATTCCGGACGGCGAGGAAAAAGGGAGAGAGGAGGAGGGGGAGAGAGGAGGAGGAGAAGGGAAAATAGGAGAGGAAAGGTCGAAGGAGGAGGAGGTGCCAACCGTGTGATAGCACACCTCTCCTTCTCGCCTCCATATTTTCCCTCATTCTTCGAGGACCGAATGTGGAATAGGAGGCAATAAAATGTAAGCGGCCGAGGATAGAAGGGAGAGAGAGGGAGAAAGAGGTAGAGGGAAAAAGACAGAATTCCCTTTAATCCCTTCGGACTTCTCTCACACCTGCCTCTCTCTCTCTTCTCCCTCCCCCACACCATTCCTTCTCACCTCTCCTACCTCCAAAAACCGACACGGAGTGAGAAGAAGAACCTCTTTTCTCTCCTCCTCCAGCCTCTCTCCTCCCTTTCCCTTTTTGGAATTCCAAACACGTGTTCCTTCGACCCTATCCTCTGCTCCCTCGTAAAAGTAAAAGATGTGAGGTGGGAGAGAGGGAGAGAAAGAGGGTGGTAGAGGGAGGTGTCGGGAGGGATGGTAGGGGATGGCGAAGGTACATACATTGCGGAGAAAGGAGTGGTTAGAATGAGAGAGAAGTAAATGAAGGAAAGGGAAAAGTGATAGCAGAGATAAAGAGAGATAAAGAGAGAGAAAGAAATCTGCAAATACTTGAGGTATATCAAACACGCATATACATCAGGACCTCATTGGCACTCAAAAAGGTAACATTGGAATAATTGGTGTGTAAGGAATGTCCCAACATTAAACTGGCTTTTTAAGGTTTCTCTATTGGGAGCATCGATAAAAGAACTGATTTTTGCTTATTAAGTAGGAAATAAACTAAAAACTGAGGCAAGTTTATTAAGTAGTCGTTCAAACTTAAACGTGGATTATGCATAAACAAGTAAGGAAAGAGCTGTCGGTGGTTTAAAAAAAAGTTAGGCAGACGGACAAACCGAGAAAACGTGCCCAATGAGACAGAATACTAAATCGTTTGGCGTCTCTAGCTGCTTTTGTCTAGGAGAAGTTAGCGCGCCAGGCAGACAGACGGATAAACCGAAAGTATCAGCGGATTTTTTAAAGGAAAATAGTGCTAAAAATAGGATACAGGCCTCAGAGAGGAATAGATTAGGTCACATGTGGCCCACGGGCAGTCAGTTATGTTTGTGTAAGGTACGTGGTGCCCTGCACTTAACAAGGTAGCGTGGGGCAAGGAATGATAATCATAGGCTAAACTCAAGGCCTTCGTTTAAGCGTGTTTTCGTCCAAACTATCTAACGTCTTTCTGTATTAATGTTTGCCATTCAACACATGCGACATTTTTTTATGAAAATTCTTTTATGACTCGTGTTTCTTGAAAATGAATATATGACATACGCATTATTGGCGACAATATCAAGGGCATTCATAAATAATCGAAGTGGCCACGTAGTTTCATAATATTTGTTCTCAATCTTTTTCTAACTTTCGGCTGGAATGATTTCCAGATTCGACCTGTTTTATACATTATCTCATTACAACTTACTTCCTCTTTATGGTCCATCTCATTTTCATCTCCATTTGAAAAATTATAATCAGTCTTTTCTTCAACTTCTTCCAAATTATCTTTCGATTCCGAGACATCATTCTCTACACATATCAAATCACTCTCCTCCTCATACTCAACGGCTAAATCGTCTAATTCACTATCCTATGCTAACAGTTCCTCAATTTATTAAATAGTAAGTGCCATTCCTTGTTCTTTGATACTCATTTTGAAAAATTACACAATTTAAGAAAAATATATTAGTAACTTGAAGTACCAAGCGGGGTCCTTTTTGAGACTCCACAAACATTTTTTTGTTTTTGATAACCGTAAATGAAATAAAATATTTCGGGGCGACAGCCAAACTTCAGCGAAGTGTGATAGGTGAATAAATGAGATTGAGAAGAAGATTGCAGGGTAGATAAGGAGTAGGAAGGTGGAAAGGTCAATAGGTGGAGAATGAAGGAGAGGGGGAAATTTAAGGAGGGAAAAGGGGAGATATTATGCCATTATGCCCAGCGTTTCGGGAGAATAAGTATTGATGAATGGAGTAGGGGAGCAAGAAGTAAAGGTGGACGGAGTGGATGAATAGGTGAGGAGATGGAGTAGATTACGTGGAATGGCAGAGGATATTATTTGGGAAATGATAAAATTAAGAAGCTCTCTTTTATACATAGCCAGTTAGTTTTTAGGCGTTCTTTACTAGCGAAGCGGTAATAGCGGAACGCCTTATGGGCACGTCTGGTCCATCCGTCCGTCGTAACTTTCATCTCCTAAACCGCTGGACGGATTTTAATTTAATTAAGCATGAGTGATCTTGATTAAAATTTATCGCCCAATTGTGATTTTCAACTGTATCTGTCAATTAAAACTTCCACTTTACATAATTACTGCAATAAACTTATACTCGTATCTCGTTAAATTGCATCCGTTAAGCAACAATGAAATACCAAACTTTTATCTCCCTAGCTTTTATATGATCTGTAAGGTATAGATTAAAAAATTATTCGGATAGAGAACAACATTTATTACAAGAAAGTTCGCGAGGCCATGCAATTCCGAATAATGGTTTCGGAGATAAAAATTCGAGAAAATCCCGAGCAAAACATCGCATATTTTGTTTACATCGATCGCGAAGACAATTATAAATCCATATATTTTCTCCCATTTTCTTATATTATCTGTGAGGTATTGATTACAAAAATTATTTGGATGAGAACAACATTTACTACAAGATAGTCCCCGAGACTATAGTTTCGGGGATAAAAATTCGAGAATCACCCAATCTTTCGATACCGTTCCATACGTATTTCCCATTAAGAACGCCTTTGAAATCTCTGTGCATTCCATTTATGGAGTTTACTTTTCCATCTTGTTTCTTTAGGATAATCTCAAGCGACGATGCGGGAGAATTAAAAGTCACAATCATACTACTGTATCCAGAGGAGTTTTATTCTGCCAATTTATCTATCAATGTTGATCATGCTGGACGAAAAAATAATTGGGATGGAATGGATTTGATAGACCAAGGTAGGGTCGGAAGATATGGAGGTGAGGAGTAAGCATAGAGGGCAACCTTTTGTGCATGGCGGCCCGCATCGGTGATTGCGACTGAATCGGCGGGCCACATTGAAAGTTGATGTTGCTTCTGCGGGCCGGGTTAGAGTTTGAATCGGAAGTTACCCTGAGAATCAGAGGCATCGTATGAGTGAAAATCTATTCCAAATAAGGATTTCAGGGTAAATTTCAAAATTTAAGATTCTATTGTCATGATTTAACCAAAGTGTTACGGATTTGTGCGTAAAATTTTACGGAATGGCTTTTCATCGCATCTTGGTGGGCCGCATAAAATGTTCTCTGGGGCCGCAGGTTTCCCATCTACACTATAGAGCAGGGATGCCCATAACGTGGATCGCGATCGACCGGTCGATCGCCGAGCCATTTTTGATCGATCTCGAGCGATGTAATAAATAATTCGTTTACAATCTAAAAATCAAAAAGTATATGAAATTTCTGATAAGAAATATTTAAAAAATACTATAAGAGAAAAATTAAAGCCTTCCATTGCAAAAACTAGTAATATAGATTCCTAGCCTTCAGAGCCGGCTCGAGGCAACAAAAAAACGGGACAGATGTGGTTTGGCGGCAGTTACAAATTACTACGGTATGCCATTAAAAATGTCAATTTTATTATTTGTTTAACTGACGTTTATTAAAAGTTCTTCTTGTGTATATCATTTCTTTTTTAAATTTGTGTAAAAAATACATCTCGGCTGGGTAAGCGTAAGAAAAGTAGATCTTCACTGGGTAACTATATGAAAAGTATATCTTATACCCAAAAATAGTGGGCACTCCTGATATAGAGAGATAGGTTGTAAATGATGGGGCAAGGTGAGTGATAAGAGATATAATGGTGGATTTTATAATGAGAATAATAGCAGTCTCTCCGAAAAAGGCTAAAGGTCTCTTTTGGGGGATGGAGTAAATAGTCGTGGCGATTTTAGGGAAGACTGAGAAAGAGAGAAGCTGAATGAGAACGTATGTGATCTAATGTAAAGTGAAATTTGGGTTAAAGTAATATCAAAGAAGAATGAATGTGGAAGAATGTTCAGTCAATAAACTTTTTCGCGATAATTTCGCTTTTATTTCCAGAGAAATGAATATATACGAGGACTTATTAAAGTACAATCTTGTCGCCGACCGCTGTACATTAAAAGGGATAGAAAATCTTACATTATCTGGTATACTTAAGTGCTCACATGAACTTTCACAGCTACATTTACGCTATAGTCCGATTTTCAACAGAACTTCATACTGCTATTCGTATCTGGTCGTTAGCTTTTAAACTAATTACTCTCATGAGCAAATAATGAAATTTATAGTAATTCTAGCATCAAAAGAGTAGACATCAATGTCCTTTACAGTTTATCATTTCAATTTCCGAGTCATAAAAATCCATGCTTATTATTACACTCAAACGTTGCTTTTTGAAGTTCTTATATAGGAAAAATATTTTTAAAGTATGCAGACTATTTATATTGTTCTTTTGTACACTTTTTAAAATGTGTTTATTATTAATAGAAAGAAAAATTCCGCTTTTAATGATATTTTCATTCTTAATGGAAACGAGACTCTTGCAAAGCTAAAATTCTGACTGCTGTTAGAGAATTTATTTATGTCCCCGAGGAAACATATTCTTTGAAACGTTAACTATTATTTTTACAGAGAATTAATGAAAAACTGAGATTGTATTTTACGTAAAATAAATCGCCTGAAATCGAGCAAAGAATATAAGTATTACTGAGAAACTACATTTATGTTACTAATGAATTATTACCGGTCACATTCAGTTTAATAAATTAATAAATTAACCATTCTACAATGGTTTATTTAAATACTGAAATTACAAAATGATTACATTCGCGAACTTTGACCATTCTCGCTCATTTATCCCCTGCGATAAATATCAGTAATTTGATAATTTAAAGTTAAAAAAAAATTTGATAGCTAGTTGACCTCGCAGTGTACTAAAATATTTTCACGTCTCTTTGTGTCCTGCGTAGATTTCCATGTATTTCTTATCTGCAAATGAGTTATGCCTGGAATTAAACCAGTTAATATCAAATACATTCTAGCACACTAGGGTAAGCATGGCGAAATGTTTAAATTGCTAGTGCAAAGGCCGTGCTTTTATAATGAGAAGATTTTTGGATGCAGAAAACCAGAGAAAACATGAAATAATTGCAGAATCCAACCATCCGAGAAATTATAATATATAGAGATACGTATCTTTACTTTTAATGGGGTCTTAGGGGGGAATTGCGAAAAAAAGACTGATTTAAATAATGTCCGTTCCCTCGCCACGGATTCACGTACCTCGATATTGGTCCCTCTTTCGTCGTGGGAAAATGAATCCAAAATGAAAATGTTTGATGAGCTCTCGCATGACGAATTATTTAGCGAAATTACAGACGTAATTATGCCGTTCGGTTTAACGAAAAGACTAGTTCGTAACATGTCGTCGGGATACGAATGATAAAGGGCACGCGTTCGGTGAACGCCACTCCCTGCCACACGCCGCTACAGCCGGTGGTATATATACATATAAACGAGGATGAGTAATTATTTTTTCCCCTATTAGCCTATGAATGGGTCGATAATAGCGCGGATGGGATTCTGTAGCCGGAGCCGTTAATTAATTGCGGCGAGGACACGACCCGAGGGGAATTGGAAAATCTCGCAAAAAAACTACCCGATGAATATGGATCGGGGAAACATAAAAGGGTAAAATAATTACGGCGGAGGGTATGAATAAATATAAAAGGTCTCGTAGAGGAGGGAAGGGGAAGAAAGAGATAAGGACGGGCGGCGAAAAAGGGAGGAAATAATGGAGAAGAAAGGAGGAAGGGGAGAGGGAGGAGAAAAGAAAGGAAGTGGGGAGAAGGGGGAGAGGGAAGGAAACGAAGGAAGAAAAGCGGGAAGAAAAAGGAGGACGAGGGGAAGAAAGAGGATGGGATGCTCGTCTCGCCTTTTCCATTGTCTCATTCACGAGAAGCCTTTTGTCTCTCAAAACCTTCGCATTCTCCGTTCGTTTCCATTCCCTAACGAATCCTCCTTACTTCCAAGTCCGGTTCTCCCCGTCCTCTGTGCTCCATTCCTCCGGCTTTTGTCCCTCTCTACCTTGGCTTCGTTATCTTAATTTTTATCTATTCCAGGATTAAACGATATGTACAATACTGTTGAGCAAATCTTACGCGAATTTTACCAAGCGCTTGTCGAGCAAAAGTGCCATAAAAATGTCATAAATCGAAATTTATTCCCTAAGCATACTTACCGTGAATGATAGTGAATCAGATTCAATTTTAAATACACAGATCGTTTCATGTGTCATATCAAAGTAGAATATCATTCTATCTGCCTGCGGTATGTATTAACCTGCGTTGTGATTACGTTCAGAATACTCGATCGCCTGCCAGTATTTTCTCCCATTGTTTCTTCTTACTGTTTTATGAAACTAGTAAGATACCCCTCCTAAAGTTAGAGGTTTCTTAAAAAATTTCAGGACTATGATTTGCCTCCCCATTTGGGGAGGGGGCAACCCTCACAGTTGGGATGTATATACTTACTATACCTTCCCATACGTGAACACTTCACTCCTATAACTTCAGTAGTTTGGTTGCAATGAAATTTCAAAGTTTTGAAATTTCCGAATTTGAAGCCATCTAGCAGAAAATCTATGAACGACTTGGAAAATCCAATTATCGAAAAAATACATGGATTAATAAGAGTTATCAAATTAAAACAAATTTACAAATATCTCCGGTAGTTTGGCTATAAAATCATTTGGAAATTGTGATTTTTCCGATTTTGGATCCATCTAGCGGAAAATCTATGAGCATCTTGGAAAATTCATAAATTAATATAAGCCATCTAATTCAATATGAATGTTCCAAACATCTGTTAAACAAAAAAATGTGATTTTACACAGACTGACTGACAGAGTGATCATATAAACATGGATTTCTCTTTAAAAAACGTGGTAAAAACAAGAAAGCTATTAGATGAACTGCTCTGGCTGTAATATAGCTGTGTAGATGAATATAAGAACAGGACGAAAATTTTAGCAACTGCGCCAAATAGGCTTTCGATTCACACTGCTGCTTATCCATCTCTTTGCATCTGTCACATCAAATAGAATATGTCTTGCTGTATGTAATTAAACTACGCTGTGATTACGTTCAGAAAACTCGATTCGCCTGCCAATAATTTTTCTCATTGTTTCTTCTTATTTTTTTATGAAACATACCCTTCCTAAAGTAATAGGTATAAATACGTTTTCTTAAAAAAATTCAGGGTTCTTGATTTGAACACGACGAAAATTTTTAGCAACTGTGCCAAATAGACTTTCGATTCACGCTGCTGCTTACCCATCCCTTTCTTGTTCAAAATCATGCGGGACGTAAATTGGAATAAAAATGAAACATTTTCATAAAAATCCCTCATTATCATCTCCAGCCACCTTCCTTTACGCATGGCCCTGTGATTCAAAATTACCGATCCACTGCTCGCGCCACTTGTTTCGCCACCCTGTGATAATCCCGTCTCCCCTCTTTTCCTCGCTCATCCAGCTTCTTTAGAATTCCGAAGCATTAACTAATTATTTATTAATAATGCCGCAAATGGCTGAACCGCAAGTGACACGAAATATAGAAAAATTTTCAATTATTGCAATTCATCGGTGGAGAAGTTGATATCATTGGTTTAATTTGCCCACGAGTAAAACGACGCTGAATCATGACCAACGTCTGTAAAATTCAACTTGCGAGGCAATTCATGCTCTTTACAAATAACTAACAAGGTATGACGGTATGACTTTGTGAATTTCGATATGAAAGTCTTTCTCCGTTACTTGCTTTTCTACTTTGAAAGCGGAGGAACATTCTCGGTGAGGTCGATTGTGTTCATCGGCAAGTCATTTTCGGTAATCTATTTGTATATTTAAAACGGATAATTTTCATTTTCACATGTACTTCAGAATCATATATAAATTTATTTGTGTAAAAATATTTTTTATAAAAACGTGCAATTTCTGCAATACTAATTGAAACACGATTGGTTTTACAATTTATATATTTTGGATATCGCAAAAGTTATTTTTATTTAACAAAAAATTGTATTTCTACACAAATAAATTGATATAAATGGAGTTACAGGAAATACTGCCGTGTAATATAGATTATTGCAGTGTCCTTCTATTTATCACTTCCATTCGTAAGAACGTTTTTTCCGAGTATAAAAATAACTTTATCTCCGGCAATGACTTATAGCATAGTAAAATTAGACGACGAAACAGAATAGCACAACGTTACTCGACATTGAAAAGTTTAGAACATACTACAGAAGCGAAGAAATATACTAGATAAAGTAACTATGACCCCTCACTTTGTGGTAATCAATATTAGCAATATTTCATTATTATTGTTTAGTAAAAGTGGATCCAACACCTAGAAGTTATTTTTTCGTTTTAATAACATAGGATTGAAACTTCCGTGCCTACTTGGCTAATCATTTCTTTCAGTTTTAACAGGTATTGATCCACATGAACAGTCTGTTCGAGAAGGGTCACCTAACCCAGGATTTTCACTTGACAAATATTTTAAACCAAACTGCTTCTTTCGAACACCGACGCTAAAGCATGCATGCCCGCGACCCTATACGTCATCGCTGTCGCACTTTTCTCTCTATCGATTTGGTTAACATGTTTCAAACTTCCTCCTTATCTGTGTACCTTCCCTGTCTTCCTTTAGTCCTAAGCTAGCGCCTCCACGGAAGCATGGTTAAATGAGTAGCAATCGCATTACGTACGGTGCATTCTTTGACACATTCAATTTGACCAGCGAAGTAAAAACTGGGTGAAGGAAGTAAATCATCGGTTTGGCGGGAATCGTTGTTAGCTAAGGCAGTTTCATTTTAGACTTGGTCGTGGATGTTAGGTTTGCGAAATCGGTCGTTGAGTGAACAGTGCCGTATAATAAGAAGTGCGATGCATTAATTATGTGTGAGGGCTCATCTAAGTGAAGGCAATTTCACCCATGTAGAAAGATTTACCCTAATGATTGCAGGTGTAAAATTTCATAATAATAATATACTTATAATTGTCAATCCACTAATGTTTCGAGGACTTTCACACAGAAGGTAAGATACGTCAAGAAATCCATTAGTTTTCATGAATATGACTGGCATATTCCTCACGCAAAATATATTTTAATATCTTTTCTTATATTGTGTTTAAGTATGCAAAAGGTTGTTACTCCCGTTGCAGGTGCCATGCGAGTGTATTACTCGATTTCCATAAGAGAACACTCGGATATCATTTCTGCAAGCATCTCGTTCGACGTTGTGAAGGCAACTTCGCAATGTCTCAAGAGGATTTTCTGTCATCGTAGAAGAGGAAAGGTCTTTCGCCGCCAAAGAAAAGGTAGGGTGACTTCTGCTCTTGGAAGTGGTGTCCTCCAATTCCAGTTTATTTCCAGCGTTGGCTATCAGGAGAGCAATTAGTAGCAATCGATGTGTCTTAGTTTGTAATAGATTGAGGGTATAAAAGCAAACTCAAACCTTAATTAAGATATATTTCAGTGTACGGAAGTTCATAGATATTACGTACTGGTTGTTTGAACCTTGATCGGACAATATTCGTGAAATATTCGTATAACCTCATTTCTTGCATTTTTAAATCGTGTACCGCAACATGCTTATGCATAAATCTCTTTCGCTGTAATTTTCTACGTGTAGGACTAATTTCAGAGGAAATTCATATTTTTCACCGACTAGGAACTACCGGTCTGAGTAAGTGCAACTTCTGCTCTGATCAAATCCCTTTCCTTAATTTACTATTAACCAAAAAAGACGTTATTCCTTATGGCGCCCGTCCCCGTCTTCATTATTAACTCACGCCCAAGCAAGTTATAGAGATATTTTGAATCGAAAATGAAAAAAAATTGGCTCACTGATGCAAAGGAAACTATTATGGGGCTTCAAAATTGCTTCATCGCTGAATGTACGCTCGTTCCAACCTTTTCAATGATATATAACTGGCTCTCGCATTCGATTTTTCTCTCTTGACGGTAATATATTTTCATTCTTTTCCTATCCGATCTCTTTCACTTCATCTCAATGAGAACGTGTTGCATATCACAGCTCCTTTATTCCATTTCTCTTTCTTACATTTAAGCAAAGAATGCTATTTGTCACGCCGTAACGTTTTACACTTTATTCTCTCTTTGGTTGTGTTTCCTGGTCGCATGTTTCACAGTGGAATTGTAGCGCGCGTAAATTTCAAATAATTCCTACGAATCAAATTAATGATGGCTCAATGTGAACCAAGGGACTGAATCCACTAGAAATTTTCATTTGCATCAATTATTACGAATCAATTAATGGCGAGAATTTACATATTCAGGATTAAGTTCGTTTAAATTTGTTTTAAGCCTCGTTTAAGTGCCTTTTTCCACACAGATTTCTTTATATGAATTAGTGGATTGATTTTTTGAAGGATATGATGCAGAGATTTCAATTTACTTTTCGTTAAAAAATATATTAGACGCTATTCCATTACAATAAAACCAAGAGCAATTAGCTTTACAATATATATGTATATACAATATATTTGCGATATATTCAAGAAAATCGTTTTAGATCATTTTCCAAGCCATGTAACGTCATATTAACTGTTGTTGTTCAAAAAATGGTCCATTCACTTTGTTTTAGTCGCGAGCATGGTGCAGAATTCGAGTTTAAAATTTACGCCACCAATGAAAGATCGAGTATATTATTTATTGTTTAAAAAATACGTAACTACATGAGAAAACATAATTTACAAGTACTTTCTATTTTAAATGTGTAATAAAATCACGGATATCATTGTTTTATGAAGTATCTAGTGCTAATTACTGTTAGTGGTTTCTACTGATGAGGTTTTAAAACTGTTATATAAAAGTCAGAAGTATAATGTAGTGCAATTTCTTGGAAAAATTTTCAGTAAATGATGGGTAACAGACATATAGTAAACAAATTATTTTTATCTATATTGTGTTCTTTTGTTACTGCTCAACACAGTATCGTAGAAATATATTATTTTCCTTAATAGAATGGAATTTATGCTTTTCCATTAATGTTTGACTTTTTATAGTTTCATCCATTTTTGTCTCCGTGACGCTGAATAAACAAATGTTCGCCAGTCGTTAGCATATCTAAGGCAATGATTAGATCAATAAAAAAATATGTCCGTCAACTCTCCAAATAGCTGCGAATTATCCTCCATCTCTTTTTCTCTCCTTTAAATATTTGCCTCCTTTACCCAATTTCTCTCTTCCCTCTTTTCATCTTTCTGCGTCTTCCTCCATCGCGATCTCGCGTTTCACTCCGACACGCTTCAATCTCACGCACCTCCGAATAAAACTTTTAAACTCCTTCTTCGCGTATCTCGGGATCTCGGAATAATTTCAACTTTTATTTTACGGCCACCGTTCTCTCTAATACGAAACCCTTATATAACATCGGGCGCAACAAAAGAGAGATTAGTATCCTGTTTATTCTTTAATCCTCTCCTCCCCGCCGGCCGTTATTCTAAATTGCACCCGTTGGACACCTCACCTCACCAACGGGTCACGCTCGCGGCAAGGAAAAATTGATATAATTAAGTGATCGGGTAGACGTAAATTATCGGAGAGATGTTAATGTTATTAATTTATTTTTTATTAAAGGGGAGATAAGTCTATCTCGGTTCTTAATTGCTTTCTTTGGAATGTATTTCTCGACCGCGCTCCTTTATCATTATTCTCTGCGTTTCTCTTTCACAGTGTTTGCGAGTCATTCCCAGCTCTAAAGCAGGTACCATTTTGATATCGCGACCCGAGCAGCAGTAAATCCATTAAGTGTTCAGATGAAATTATCAGAGTAAAATGCAGCTATCGGATGTATTGGCGACTGTTGTACAGTAAGACTTGCGAGAGACGGAACCTGTGCTAGACGGAAAACGGTCAAAACCGGATATTTATTAAAACTCCATGCTCCTGATACTGTTTTCCGTATCAACGTGTCTCTGAATTGCGGAAACTGCGATATGCGGACGGAAATAAACTTTTATAGAATATTATGCGTGTTTTAGCACAGCATTTTTCAGCTTTTTTATAATATGGCCCGCGTAAGCTACAAGAAATTTTCCACGGCCTACCTATTATCAATAAAAAATATATATAGGCAGGAGAAAATGCTATATTATTGACTAAAAGTAGCGGGTTATTAAAAAATAAAAACTTTTTGTTAAAAATTTCATTAGTTATTTATTAATTTTGCTTTTTACAAAATATTAAATTTTTGCTATAATTTTGCGACAGTTTTTAAATATTGTCAACCGATCTTAGGTATTTTCAAAAATTTCGCGGCCCAACTCAAATCCTTTTGCGGCTCACTAGTTGAGTAACGCTGTTTTAGTATATTTAAAACCTGTAAAGCGGGATGAAAAAGTAATTTTCTAATAAAATTCGTGGGCACACAAAACTATGGGAATACATTTTTATGAAATTGCATATTTTTGTCTGTTATAAGGCGTTCATTACAGTGTGTTCAAAAAAAGTCTCTAGAAGTGTTTTAAAAACTATTTTTGTTTGAATATAGTCGATGGATGTATAAATAAATATCCAGTGAAACGATTTTGTAAAAGTTCGATATTTGTTTGGAAATATAGGAATTAGGTGCACAAGGATTCATAAATATTCGGGAGAGTGCTTTCACACATGTAGATAAAAGTGTTTGTAAACTGTGGTAAATATATAGAATAACAATCCGGTTCTTAATTCCGATAATGAAGAAATTGAAGAAAAATGTGATGATATAGAAATCGCCACAATATTTACATAGCCTAAAAGTTAAAAAAAAATTATATAAAAGGTTAGAAATAACATTTTGTTAAATTTTTTGAATTATTTATTTTGGTAGTATGATAAATATCTACAGAAAATAAACCAACTAAATATTGATGCATTTCAAAAATTAATTTTCTTATTAATTTCTAGACTTTTCTTGTCACATTTTCGATCTCATATTTCGTATTTCCCCACCTATAAGAGACTTTTTTTCCCCAAAGCAATGGTTGCCAAAGATTGACCTGCGTCTTATCGGTCGAAGGTACCTACACAATACTCGCGTCGTGAAGTACGCGTAACGAATGTCGGTGGTAGACGGAGAATCTTTGCACTTTATAGGTTGTACCACACAAAACCACTTTATCGACGCTAATGATTCAAATACATATTTTGGATAGTAAATAAAAATATTACGATATGCCAGAGAATCCGATACTTCGTAGAAATCCACGAACTGGAGGTAAATCCTGAACCGCACCAAATTTGTTTCAAATAACTATACTTAACCCTCCGGTACTTCTACCCCACCCCCCACATTTTATGATGGTTTCCCACCCGTTTGTTTTTCGCTGTCTCCTCCTTTTCAGTAGCTGGAATGACACGTGTGGAAGGTTTTTAGGCAAAATTTTCTAATATTGTGTCGACCGTTTTTGAGTAAGGAAGCTTTTTCTTAGACGCCGCGCGGGGATTTGAGACGAACGTCTGTGATATATCTCCTTGTGTGGAAAATACTGTTGCTGCTTAGGAAAATTAGTTTTAAATGCAACAATCGGCAGTTTTTTCATGTTTCTGTTTCTCACCCAACAAGTTTTAACCGATACCTATAATTTCTGCGGTGAGGAAAAAACTTATGATCTTTTCACTTTCTCTCTCCATATGCAATATTATTGATAGTAAATAATTAAATTTTTATACACTAATTGTCTCACATTAATTAATTTATACTTTGTGGTTGTGTATGTGACATGTGAAAAAAATTCTGAGACATCATGAGAAAGATAGATGTGTATGAAACATCTGACAAAATGAGGACTCTTTTGAAAAATAGTAAAATTATTACAATTGTACTTTTATAAACTTTTATGAATTTATTATATATTTATATTAAAAATTAATTGTAATTTAACCATTTTATACCAAATTTCATTTTATATTTTGTTTTCGCATGCAAAATATATATGTTCGCTATTTTTGACAGAAATATTGACTTAAGTTTTGTCAATTTTTATTTTTTAAAAATATTATTAAATATTCTTAAAAAATTATCTGTTGTTTCTATTATATATATATATATATTTGTAATTTTTTCTTGAGAAATGAACTACATTTGGCATGCATTTTCAACGTAATACATAATGGGGTTAAAATATACCCCGCGCGACCAACGTCGTTATAAGCATCGATGGTTTTCTAAAGCGATTTGGTTATCGACTTAGGAGTTATAAGCGTAAAGTGAACATATTTACGTTCGATTCTTTTAAGTTAACTTTGCCCCCCCCCCCGGGCGCAATGAGTAAAGTGCGCTCCTTACACCGCTGGTTCCCCATGCTGTTCTTGCAATAGCCTAATAGTGTATTTTTCATCGGTGGGTACCTTGTAGCTAATACAGTATTCTTTTTATTTGCGTTTTAGTTGTGCGATAAATATGCTTCGTTTTACTTGGCTAATTTGTGTTTGCAGTGACGTTTTTGTTTCTATACATAAATAACGCGAGAGTAAATTTATGCAATGAATGTTTTAGGAAACGATCGCTTAAAAACCTAGATTCGTCTAATCGGCCCGAAAATTCTGCAGATTCCTGATTATCAATTTTTAGAGATTTCTAAATTTTTAAGTGGGTATTTAATTTTTTAATTAATTCTATATCTTGCTATATTTATAATCGAATAGATAAATGTTATTTAATCAATGGTGATTTATTTTTCAAATTTATTTTCACATACATACTCGCTAAATTACTTGCGGCGATGATTGTAAAAATGCAGTACTTACGTTTTTTATGGATATTCTAAAAGCATGTAATGATCTTTAATATTGAGTTATTCTTTTATTCTACCAAAGCCGGAAATATAGTTCAGTTGCTTGAGGTTTCGTATTTCACAGACTTACTGTATTAGATTCGTTTAGATGGAATATGATAATATAAATAAAACTAGTTGAATGAACCAATGGAATTCTTCATCTGCTGTTACTTATTTTGGCGTTAAGAACTGATTCCTTATGAAAGATGCAATATTTCTGGGGATTTACTGTGCGTCGCACACAGGCTCCCTAATAATATATGTAGTACAAAATAAGATGCTAAATGTAGAGCAAATATGATTCAGCAAATCCACATTCAACTGAATTTAACCACATGGTAGGAATAAAGCATGCATCCAAAGCATAGAATGAGATATGGAATATGTTTAGTGAGTTGTAAGCATAGCTATCGATAACATTTACACAACATTTTGAATTCGTAGTTTTTGTGGTAACATCGTCACCATATTTTTGTTTTCTTCTCACACATTTAGATCATCACAAACCGCTTGATTGAATTTTTATGGGATATCTACGATGAAATTAGCCCTGAGAACCCTATTATCAGTCAAATCGATCTAACAGCACGTCCTCCTAACGTAAGAGCTTTTAATTGCACCATGTAAAACAATACCCGTACAGCTCATAGGCGGAAAAGGCAGTGGCTCTCAACCTTTTGCATCTTGCATTCCACCAACTATTTTGACAAAATAGTTGGTTCCACCACAATAAAAACAAACCCCAACATTTCCAAGATCTAGATTTTTTTAGTCAGCTGCATTTCAGTATTATATTAATCATTAATGGAAGATTTCTAGGACCTTAAATATTGCAGTCATATTGTTGAGAAAAAGTTTTATAATAATTATCTTTGAAACTTCACGTCCACCTTCGCGTCCCACCGGCTGAGAAATATTGCCTTAAGAGATTTCATTTTAGTTAAAATCTTATATTTATAGCTTAATTTAAATATTATATATCGCTCCCGAGATTCAGAAGTAAAAGATGGAATTGTCAGTTTACGGAAATTTTTTTTTGTTAATTTAATTTTGGTGATGCCTAAATGTCGCATTTCCGGCTAAATTTCGGCCTCGATTCATTTTCTTTCTTAAGACTTTTATTTTTACTGAGGGAGAAAGTACGGAGCCGTCAAGAATGGAGAGGGATGATTTTTCCCCCGCAGATTTTTACGGTCCAGTCTTTATTCGAACTAGGAAAAGGCATAACTTGGTCGCGATTTCGTGCAACGGGGCAGATGATATCAACCCTTTTCAAAAGAACGAAATAAGGCGGGGGCTTCCCACCTTTCAAGAGTCGGATTTATGTCGCCTCGTCTCCATGGTGACCACCATTTATTTCATGAAGGAAGGAGTGGTCGGGCGGTGAAAGTTCATTTGCATTTCGTGACCTCCGTGAGTAAGTGAGCCTCCCTCGGTGACACTTCTGGGGTCGACTTCGTAGGACTCGACACGCGAGTGACAACGAAAACGTAGATTTTATTTTGGCCGCGTAACTGAAAGTGTCGTCAGCTATTTAATTTTATGGAAGGATGGTTTTAAATGTTATTACGCAATGCAGCCGTTTTATAACTATTAACGTAGTGGAAGCTCTTAGATAATCACCAAAACGTCTAATAAACGTTAAGACCTTTTCCTATGTTTTTCATACGTTAGCAATTGCCACGGCCTTAACTATCGAGGAAACTATTCTCAAATTTACTTTTCGGTTAAAACATTAGATGAAGAATATTTCTCCTTCGGTAGTTTGAGTACGTTTCTATTGACCAATATTTTTCGTTCTTTTGCTAAGGACAAAACCTTTTCAATGGTTTAATACGTTTTTTATGATGTGGTATTATTACAATCTTGAGATAACTGAAACATTTTTATAGTTTCGTTTAAACTGACGGAATTAATCGATCGAAGATCACTATGCAGATAGACATTGGCCGGAATAGGGAATAATTTGAAAACAAGAAAAAAATCTGGCATGATCGGAAATCGACCCAGGGTCTTCCACTTGCCGGGCGGATATTCTACCATTAAAATATCGTGCCACGATCCGCCAGACAAGTGTAAAAGACAGGTTAGATTCCCGGTTATGGCTGATTTTTTTCTCCTGTTTTCAAATTATTCCCTTGGTTACGTATATTAATTCATGCAAGGCCCACATAGCATTCAAGTTATAAACAACTATTAAAAATACGCGTAAAATTTTGTATAAATTATTCTATTATTTCAATGAAGTGAAACTGGAAATGGCGAACAGTTTCAATGACCGAAATTGTTCGTTAAATCTACAGGATCCTTAGCAGCTATTGACGTAGAACGGAGGCGATCGACTTCTTTAACTCGCACGCAAGTGGGATAGTTCTTAGCTAATCGTAACGAGCCTTTTAATCCAGATGCTTGCCTCAGCTCGGTAAGATCTACTAAATTAAAATGCTCATTCAATTCACATGGCTCTTGAAGTACGAATACCGGAGGAAGCCGGGATAATAATTGTAGGCCTCAATTAAGGAAAGATCGTCGTGGTAAACGACGCTAAAAATCGCAGACACCACCTTTTTGTTAACCAGGGTAACGAAGGATTCGCGTAATATCGCAACACTCATTTCCGGCATTTTTAATCCATGCGCACAACACCACGACAAACGGAAGATCGAGGCGCAGGTCGAGATTAAATGTCCGGTTCGGAAGGAACACCCACCTGCTCTGAGGGCATCCATCGGCACAGAAGGATAGGGGATCGTGTAAGGATATCCCTCCTTCCTTAGAGTCTTCGGCTTCCTCCTCGGCCTGTACTTGTAGTCCGGATGCTCCTTCATGTGCATTGCCCTCAGACGTTTAGCCTCGTCTATGAAAGGCCGCTTCTCGTCCTCGGTTAGCAGTTTCCATTCAGCGCCTGTGGAAAGAGAGTGAGTGAGAGAGAGACAAGGTCCTCCTTAAGATCTATTTGCCTTAGTTGAATGAGGCAGAATAATTAAAGAAAGTCCAAGAAATAGATCGGAGTTTTCAATTTTTAAAATCGATAAAATGGCTCTCTTCTTAAAAAAAGCGTATTTAAAAAATACTTCCTTATTAACTTCGCTAGTATGCAGGGCCAGCCCGAGCTACGGGCGAACCGGGTGGCTGCCTGAGGCGCCAAAATTTTGGGGGCGCTATCCCGATCATTTATCTATGGATTACTTGCAAGTGACTAAATATTGGATACCAATTTATATCGAGGAACAGGCTGGAATACTGATGGCATTCCTTTTCATTTTTCATTATCAATAACTTTTACAGAGCGATGAATAAATCAACATGTACTTTGTAAATATCTCAACAAACATTTAAACATCAACAAACATTTCTCGCCCTCGCCGTCAAAATTCCTCGGACCGCCCCTGCTCGTATGCACTCTGTTATCACTTTTATTCGTTCTTGAAAATAGATTACCTACTCGACACTGTTGAGTATTGAGCTTGAACAGGTAGCAGATGAGCTCTCGTTAACAGAGGAACGGAGAAAAAAACTTTTTCCTATTCAAAAGCAACTCCTGTTAGTCGGGTGCTAAGATCGAAATTTTTACTCGGAAACGAATAATTCACAAAAAAAATAATTTAACATTATACGACTGTTAAAAAAAGTTTTGACGAAACGTATAATCTGTTAAGCTTCAACAGTAACACGTTTGCACTGCATTTTATTTCGATGAAGAAAATGTCGAAATAAATTTTTAAAATTATGAAGTTTTTAGTTTTGGATTTGTCGGATTAAATGGAAATTTGTCAAATGAGCTTTACTTTTGCCAAAACAGAAAAATACAGAAAAACTCCTTCGAAATTAGTAAATAAGTAGAAAACATCGTTCTTAGGTAGCAATTATCGCAATGGATAAATATTTATTATCAAAGAGGATTTTACTCCCGAAACACCAAGTTTTCAACCACCTAATTTTTAATTGCGCGAAGGAAAAGTTCCCTAATCTGAGATCGCTCTCATTTATCACAAAGGTGTTACGAGAGGGATTATTGCTGGGAACTGGGAACGCATGCGAAGTTTCGCTTGAACAAAACCTGTACGCTTAAAAACGAAAGAAAGAGATGTGACTCACGACCATGCCTGTATTCAACATTCACTTCCACCTCTCCCACATGTGCATTTAAAAAACAAAATTCCGATTCACCATTACCAAGCTTCTTCTTGGAGCGTCATCATATCATCAACAGTACCAAAACCTGCATTCCTCTTTGTCCTGTAAAGGTGATCTTCTCTGATGATACACTAATTCTTCAACCAGGCGATGGTTACTTTGTAACAGAAATGCATTATATTAGCTGAAGGGTTCGTAACCTGGTGCTCGCGAGCGCCGCTGTGCTCTTGGGCGGTGAGACGTTGATCTTCTAGGATGCTCGAAAACTGTGCTCGCGGTTGCCAGGAATGTAATTTGTTGTTTTGCTTCTAAATGTACAGTCATACCCCGTTTAGCGCTGGGGATGAGTTCTTGAAAACGAGAGCGTTAACCGAATCAGCTCTATGCTGGCTATTGTAGTATAGTACTTATGGAGATACTTTTCTAAAATCGTGATTTATTGCCAATTTTCGTATTATAATTATAGCCGCTCTTCTCTCCGATACTCTAAAACTGTACCGTAAATAATGAACCCTTAAATGCGCAATGTAGCAGACCTGCTACACACCAGAAATCCTGCAATATAATAACTGTCGCAGATTTTCTGTCATTTTCTGACATTGTAACAGACTCCACGCACCCTCCCCTTATAATCAGCGCCCAATACCACCAATTGGTGTCCAATTTCGTGAGATGTAAACAACACCAGTCACAAGAGATATTTGAGAAAAATGAAAAAAATGACGCGCATAAACTCCACTTTCGGTAGACCGATTTTAACTAATAACTAATCAGCCCTATAATAAAAATGTTAAATATGAAATTTGGTGATGGTCCGATGACTAGTTCTCGAGTCAGAGCGCCCACAAAAACGTATGGAGAAAGTAAAAATTGGTCCGAGAACAAAGAGCGTTATAACGAATCGGCGTTAAACGGGGTATTACTCTATTTTGAAAACAGCAAACAATTTGACACGGGTTGTTTTTTATTTAAGGTTCTTCGTTTTTGGTGCCGGATTGATTTTCCAGAAGATATCTTGGTGCTCGTCGAATTCGAAACGCATCATTTCTTCCATACAGTATCTACGGGAGACCTATACGGAACTAAAATTGCCACCGCATTCATAACGGTTGTTTCATATGACAATTACTTATTTCAAAATCTTTTGTTTAGCTTGGACGGCATCGAGAAAAATAATTCATTGGGAGCATAACCGCACGGGCAGCACGGTAGCCCCTTAAACCTTGGCCATCTTCACCTACTCCCACCTTCCTCTTTCCAACTCATTCCCTTTATTCCTTCTCATTCTACGATTCTAATCCATCACGTAAAAACTCACGCCATTGTAGGCTGCGGAGGGAGGGAAAAGAAAGAGAGAGAAGAAACCTTAACGACCGAGTAGTGACTCGTCGTTTTCGGCAAATTATAAAGCGACCGGCCTACCGCCGCCAATTCGATCGGTCAGCCTTCTTCTTCAACGGAACGGAACGATTTGAAAAGGAAATGGCCTCCCTACCGACCCGCGTTCCGCGTCTTTGAAATCGTTCATTGTGGTCCTGGCGCGGCGTCCTCTTTCGACGAATGGCTCGAGTAAATGGACGGAACTGTTTCTTTTTTATTATTTCGAGATCGCTGTTATTATTAAATAAAAGAGTGCAGATGTCAGTATACTCCGGCACGTTTAGGATTGGAAGTGTTGTCGAAAGGTTGATAATGGGGGAGGAAATGGGGGTTTTAAGAGGCGGTACGCCACAGGACCGCAAAATCGTAAACACTCGTCCTCAGCATCATTCTACGATCCGGCGGCTCTTTGGAGGAAAAAATTTGTTCTTCCCTAAGCTACCCTATTCAGTTGACTATATTGAGTCCTTATTCGCTACCTTCTTTGCCTCTGCCTAGAACAGAACTCTCTACCAACTCATTCAGCGTTTCTGAATTCTCTCCATAACAGCCATAATCTCTTCGTCTATATTTGGCCTCTATTCACTTGGTTCCCAAACTGGATGCCGCGGCACACCGAGGTGCCGCGGAAAGCGTTTTTTATTAAATCAACGATTTGGATGTGTTAAAGGGGATTTTCAGGGCAATAATTTTTCCTCTGACAAATCGATTATGGTGTAGTACCAACAATTGGATGCGTCCTAAGGTTGTAATACCCGTACTTAAAAATATATAAAATGTTTTTTAAGGACTGGAGTGTCGCGAAATTCTTTTTTCTTTGAATCGGTGCCGCGCGTATAAAATGTTTGGGAACCACTGCACTGGAGAATTATCGAGCTACGTAGTCTTATAGCTGAAAATGAATTCCAGAATAAGCACTTAAGTATCAAAAGTTAAAACTTAAGCACTTGTCTTAAGCATCTCCTACAGCCATGACAAAGATAATGTACTGTCCTCAGCAGATCTATCACACAGAGAGTTTACGTTTATTCTATCTCTGAATAATCTACTAGCTTATGTTCTGTCGTCTCGTGTGTATTTTAAGCGTGGAAATTTCGACAATTTTTTTGAATGACTTACATTGAAGTATGCGTGAAGAAGTTCCTAAGTTGGAACAATAGAAAAATGTCAATTGATGATTTTGCGCCAAAAGGAAGTCATTTTTTGTAAATGATAGTTTGCTTCCTTATCCAATTCACGGTCAAATCCAATTACGTCACGCTAAAATTTTTTTACATTCATAAATTGATTCGATGAATGACTAGCGCGAAAATTAACTGAAATAATATTTATTTTTATACTAGGTGTCTTTTAACATTTTTTATTAACTGTTTAACATTACTTTATAAAGGTTTTGTCAAGTGAGTGAGATAATTTTATATATATTTTTGCACGATTGCAAGTATCTATTAATTATTTAACAAAATATTGCTGGCTCTTTTAATGATTTTACTGGAGTCCCATTTTTATGTTATTGAAGTTATTTCAGCATCGTCATTCAAATTTGACATTCCCTTTCAGAAAAAAAAATGCAACAGCTGTAGATAATGAAATAAATTCACTGAAAAAAGCATCGTAAATTCTGAAAAAAATAGCACTTGTAAAAGAATCACCGCACAAATTACTGGAAACAAGTAAAACGTAATTGAGATTATAAAAAACCTATTATATGCAGTATTTATCTGTGAAAACGAAAATGAGGTTTAAAGATCAGAAATTTGCCGTTTTTATCAATTAAAAATAATTAACACGTAAGTCCTATATTATTGTAACTTTCCGAAAAGACAAGATGCCTTTCAGTCTACCTGTAATGATTTCTGTATAGACTAATTCTTTAACAAAGTTTTATAATGATTGATTGAACTTTTTACGCTCATATTTTGCGTTAACTGCATAGAGATAATGTTTTATACATCGACTGGTACTTTCTTCGTCCTATTAACTATTTCATGAATACTGGGTTATTTTAAGGCTCACAATGCAGCTCTTGATCTCGAAGTTGTGTCGAACGAAAGAAAGTGATTGGGCGTTTTTCCATTAGTTACTCAAAGGACATGCTACTAACAAGTTCATTCGCATCGCTGCTTTAATTACTTAATACTTAATGCATGATTAGGCGTCTCCACGGTTAAAGAGATTCAGAAAAGGGAAAAAGCGGCCTCGAAAGGACGTACGTACGTTTTTCTTCCTCCATTTTCTTTTAATTCTCCCATATCTCCCATCCCCTTTTCTCTCCGACCCTTTCCTTCCCGCATCCATTCCTCCTTAAAGAGGGGAAATGTAGTTCAGTAAAAAAAAATACCGAAAAGTTGACTCCATCTTCGCTCGATCACCACCTCCCAGTGGTCGGAATTCGATCCGGGCGGATTGAGGGGGGCCGTCCGTGTCCGAGGCTCCGTTCTGCTCCTCCATTTTGAGGACTCACCCGCTCCCGTTCACACGCATCGTTAAGCAGAGGAAGACGGGATGGGTGAATTGGAAATTAAGGCAGGGAATAATGGAAGGGAAACAACTGAAAATCGGCGGTAGGAGAAAAAACAGTTTAGAGGGCTAGTCGCCGTGGAGAAGTTAGTGTTTGAAAATGTCGGTGGTGGTGAAATCGATCAAGTAATTACTTTTGGCGCAAGGTTCATCCACCAAATGTTATTTTTCATCGGTGAAGAGGTGTAGTGACGCGTGATTGTAAAAATGTTGGTTTTCTTTTCCTTGATCAAATAGTTCAAGATAAACCCCAAATCGTTAATTTTTATTCAATGTGATCACTGACATCTTTGTGGAATAATTTTGCAACCAGAAATATGAAAAAACATATTAATGTAACTTATTATTCTCCTATGGCAACATCCATGCCGCGTTCATGGTATTTTTGTTTGCTGATAAATATTTTTACGAAGTCTTGACTTATTACAATTTTTTTTAAAAAAGGTTAAAGCGGATAAACGAAAAAAGGGTCAGATTTCGAAGATTCGCCGATTCTTCCCGACCAGCACTTGAAATCACTCTTGGAAGAGATAAGTAATTTTGCGACCGATTTTCGTCTCCTGTCGAGAATCGAGCGTTCATATCTATCATCGCCGCTGTAAAGAGACGAGTTTAATTACTCTGCCTCGCCGATCGACCTCCTTAAAAAAATAGAGAAAAGGGAATCGTTTGAGGAAAATGATTTTCCAGAGTTCCATGTAGAATTTTCTTTCGATTCCTTCTTTCTCCTTTCGCCGGGAGTATAATTAATTTCTTCGGTTCCCTTTCTCTCCCTCTCTCCTTTATCTATCACTCTTTCATCCTCTCTCATTCTTTTCGCCTTACCTATTCACTCCCACCTGCCTCTCGATTTACCCGCTCCATACAATTTCGTCGGCTCCCTTTTCTAAAAAGCCATTTTCCTCACAAAATGTACTCCCACAGGGCAAAGAATGCTCCCATGCATGGTGGGAGCGATAAAAGAGGTAATTAGAAAAATACAGAAAAGAAGCGGAGAGAGGTGAAGAAGGAGAGAAAGGAAGAGAATCTCCGATCTAGAATAGCATATCACTCAAAGCGAAACAAGTGAAGTAGCCTTTTGTTGGGAGGGAGGGAGGCAAGCAAAGGGAAGAAAGGGAGTTGGAGGGTGGGTGGGCCGAAGGGGGGGGGGGGGCGGAAATGAAGGGGATGCGATCCAACACTGCGGATCCTCCTGCGAGAACACATTCAGAGACACTCCCGAAGCCAAGGCTCCTCCTCCTCCGCCTCCACTGCCTCTCCCCTCGCTCCCCCTCCCACCGGCTGCTTCTCGTCCCTCCCACTCCCTCCGCCCCCTCCCTCCTTCTCCCCGCTCTCTCTCATCTCCCTCCCTCTGCCCAGCATCTCCTCCTCAGAACCTCTCCTTCCTGAGACGCACAAAAACAGCAGTCCCTTGGAAGAGGGGGAGTGAGGGAGGGAGAGGCGATGAATAGAGCATCCGGATTGGCTAGTGTGGAAAGCCAATGGCGGTGAAGTGTCGCTTGTACGCCGGAGGAATTTTCAATTTTTCTTCCTTTTTTTCTCTCTCGAGCCGACGTAGTCTCATCCCCAGGATCTTTCCTCTCTCACTCTTTTTTACTCCCTCACCTCTTCGTTCCTTCCTTCCTTGGCACCCCCTGCCTTCGCTCAACCTTCCGCCCCTCTCTCTCTACTTCCCCAGCCAAACTCTCGCCCTCCTTAAAGGAATGACGGTGCTACAACGAAGGGGAGAAGGGGATCTCATCCCATCCATCTCTCTTATACCCCTTTTTATACGTCCCGAAAAGGACGCTCTCTGAACGTTACGAAGGAGAAGTAGCCTCTCGGTCAAGTGAGCATCGTCTCCCGCATTCCTTCGAGTCCACTTTCTCTCACCCTGCTCCTCCTATATGGCACTTTTTCGCCAAATCAATCCATAAAAAATAGGCTACCGATTTGTTTGTTTGTATGGAATTTCTGGCTAATCAACCTCTTGTATTATTATAGCCCAGAGGTGGCCAAACGCGTCTCGCGAGCCACATGTGGCTCTTTTAACTTAATGTGCGGTTGTTTTAACTTAGTGTGCGGCTCTTTTAAATCTCCATTCAGAGACGTTTTTCAGTACAGAACGCAGTGACGTAGAGTTACTTAAGGCGTGGTGGGTATGCCTAAGAGACTTGCATTGTAGGTATCTGTATTGCATCGGATACAGATTATGTTTTACTGTTCGTAAATATATGAGTACAGCATGTGTATCATGCGGCTCTCGGACCCCTAAACATTATCGATTCGAGGGAAAGTAAGTTTGGCCACCCCTGTTACAGGCATTACTCCTTCCATACCGAACACGCACACAAGGGAGGAGAGAAACCCGGTGACGGGCATTAGCCTACTCTTAACGAAGAGCACCAAGGGAGTCATCAGCTTAATGTCCCTTCCGAAGGACGGAGCGCTCACTTACGCGGTCTCCTCAAATCACACAAGTAGGAAACGGGACGATCCCAGGTTGAAAAATCCGACCTCCGCCGGATTCGAACCTGGGACCGCTGCGTGGAAAGCCAACGCTCTAACCACTCCGCCGCCCCAATGGGCTACCGAGTATGCCATTACGCCCACTTCTCTGGAAAACACCGCGCAATGAATACTAGAATTCACTTGGGTGAATGAGTGCTTAAAGAAGCCGAATAGACCCTTTACACGAAACGCGCTGGTTTGGGGATCAACATATGGACTTACATTTACACCCGAGCAATTTCGTAAACTGAGTGGTTTGCGAACTACAAGTTTATTTGAATAAGGTTACAATACTCTAAATCAAGTGTCACCAAACCTTTTACAGAAAGGGCCACATGAGGCTTCATGATCCACTGTACGGGCCACATACGGCATTTCAAATGACTGATCGGGCCGTGTGAAAATTTCAGAGCAAATTTTGAGAATTTTTTTCGATTCTGTAATAGGTAATTCGCTTATATTAAAAGTAGATTTCACCCAAGTACTCGGAAAATGTCGTTTAGACATCATAAATGACGTCTAATGAATACTCTTGCTGATAAGGCGGGCCAAATCACTGCGCGGGCCGTAGTTTGGGGACCCCTGCTCTAAACAATTAAATGTAAAGCAAGTCCTACACCTTAACAAAAGATACATGGCTTAACAGTCGTTCTTTAATTGGCAGTTAACTGTGAGCAAATATCTTAATCTATGGGAGAAATCTAACAAAACTTTTCCATAAGCAGTTGTAAAACATATACTGAAAGAATTCATATTGTCCCTGGTGAAAACTCGACTCTTTTTTGTGGTATAAATACATTCGCGAGGACATTTCTAACCTAGTTACAATTTGATATTTCCATAAATTTGTAATTCTGATTTTGTGATCTTTAAATATATCAATATACGCCAAAGGAGAAATTTTCCAAGTATTCTTCGATTTGTCAGCGAACACCTCATCCTCTATAAAATGCATTTGTTTTTATCAGACTAGTTTTTCGAAGTTTATAGCCGAAGATAAAATGATCTATTGATAATATCTTTGCCCTCTAATTCAACAGAGAGTCGGCCATTATCGATTATTACTTTCTCCATATACGAAGTATAGAGAAAGTATTGTTTTCATGAAAAAATCGAATTCGAGATTTCAACGGAAATACTTGTTTTACGGTCCCCTGAACACGTTTAGACTATTTTCTCGATGATGTCTGTGACCAGGATTTTGTGGGTGCTCAAAAACTATTAATCAGATCAATACGATATTTTATATTTGACATTTTTGTTAAAGGAGGAAGTGCTCATTAGTTTTTGGTAAACATCGGTCAACCGAAAGGGGGTGTTTACTCTTGTCACATTCGTTTTTTTTACTTTCTCCATACGTAGTATAGGAGAAAGTATTGTTTTCATGAAAAAAAATCGACTTCGAGATTTCAACGGAAATACACGTTTTGAGGTCCCCTGAACATGTTTTGACCATTTTATCGACGATGTCTGTGTGTATGTGATAGATTTTTTTGTGGGTGCTCGAACTCAAATACTATTAATCAGGTCAACGCGAAATTTTATTTTTATGAAAGTCACAGGAACTGATTATTTTTTGGCAAACATCCGTCAACCGCAAGTGGGTGTTTACTCTTGCCACATCCATTATTTTGAGATATTTGCTTTAATATTTGATAAATGTAAAAATGTATTGGCATAAACGTTGTAGGAAATTTAAGTTTCTACAACCTTTGTTTGAGACATTTTCTCATATAATGCACTGTTGTAGAGATATCTTATATTCTTAGCTGCCACCACCACGCCACCTACCGACGACTATTGTTAACAATTGAAGATTAGTTACGTCTTAGTAACGCTCCTTTTTCTTGTCTTAATTGTTGGAGCTTTGTGGCTTTATCCAATATCAGAAGGCTATGGTTTGAGCTTATTTCTATTCTTCGTTGTCTAAAATTCTCTCGCAGTTTAAATTATTATGTAACCTATATTGAATTTTTAGAAATATTACAGATATGGAGAAAGTCATGTGGTGGCCACAGATTTTTTATATTTACTTTAATATTTGATAAATGTAAAAACATACATAAAAGTTGTGGGAAATTAAATTTTCTATTGTTTGTTCGAAACATTTTCCCATATAATGCATTGTTAAAGAGATATTTCAAAAACTAAATTATATAGCTGCCACCGCCATACCACCTACCGGCGACTATTGTAAACACGTTACGTTCCTTTTTATTTTCTTAATTGTTGGAGCTTCGGGCTATATTCAATAGCAGAAATCTACATTTTGAGGTTATTTCTGTTCTTTGTAAAGCCTTTAAATTTTTCTCGCAGTTCCTTCAAATATTTATTATCGTTTAAGCTATTTGTAATAAAAAAAAATATTATAGGTATGGAGAAAGTCATGTGGTTGCCACATCAGATTTCTAGATGATTATGGAAAATGGAATTTCGTCCTCATCGTAATCTCTGTTATTTTCATTGCATGTTCTGGACGATTCTGTTTCTTTACGCCTTAATATACTTGAGTATATCGGAATCATCGATCTATAATTCTTTAAACCTAGAATTAATTTTAAAATATTAGATATTAGTACGTGTTTGAGTGATTGTATATGAGCCAATTCTATGGCTAGTAAACATTTTGATTTCATTCTTACGTGGAGGTAATCAATCCAGGTGCCTTACCAGTTTTAAATCCAAGGATTTTCCAAAGTCATCTTGACCTCATAGCAACAAATGTACCTAGTATTTTTCGCCAATAACGCACGAAGGAATAGCAAACAATTATTCCAAAAAGGCGCTCTCAGTTTTTACTGCGTAGTAATCGCGCTTCAACGCAATAGCTCCGCTAACGCAAAGAATCCACTGCAGTGTTACGTTAATAACACTCCGATGAATACTCGCGCTGTATGCATTCCTTTGTTGTCTTAATCGCGATGCAGTTCTGCTGGCTTAACACCGGTTGCTGTACTCCACATCTCTCGTCATAAATAAAAAATTTGCGTTGGTGAAAACAACGCTATACTTCTGCTGCATTCTGGTCATGAAACGAGTGGGAAATGGCGAAGAAAGGGTATCTTAATAGCAACGGATTATTTTATTGGTCTCACCGAACACAAAGAATAAATTTCTCTCCCTATGGCAAATGCGTTGGAACTGTACCATACCTAAAACAGTTGTTATTGAGAGGGTAATAAAAAATAGGCTCAATAGACTAACTTCTGTAGTTATCATACATACACTCGTAAAGAAAATGAACATCGTCATAGATGATCCGTAGAACAAAATTAAATGCCTCTTAATAAATTACGTATGCATTCATGAACCAGCTAAATTTCCCGCTTTGTAAATAAAAAATATGTGCGCAAGGTTGCATATGAAAGCCAAGGCAAGAAACTTTTGACTAAACACTAAATATCAATTAAGTAATACTCATTTTGGGTCATCAAAATTACTTAAATCAGCGCGAATGAATAATTATCCAATTATTTATAATTGCTTTTAGTTCAAATGTCACCCAGAAAAGTTAATAGTTTTGAATCAAAATAAGTTTGTATAAGGTGAGTGCAAAAGTGCCCACTTCGCGATAGATGCTCAAGATGATAATTACATGCATTCACTGCAGTAGGGATTAATTTACCGCGTTATCTTTTTGTACACTCTCGGCCATACTGGATATTTCTCTTGCCTTTGTATACTATTTGTGTAGTTCAGTACTAGATAAGATAAAGATTAACAGAAAAAGAGAGACAGAAGAGTATAAAAGGTAGTAAGGCTCATACCGACAGAATAAGCGCTTATTGCAGTAACACCAGGAGGATACGAAACCTGGAAATCTATAATAATAAAAGGCGGTGTGTGTATTTTTGGCTAATCAACCTCTTGGAATATTATAGCCAGAGCTTCTTCCACACCGAATACAATCACAAGGGAGGAGGGGAACCCGGTGCCGGCATTAGCCTACTCTTAACGAAGAGCACCAAGGGGGCAAACTGCTTAACGTCCCTTCCGAAGGACGGAACGCTGACTTTGCGCGGTTTCCTCAAACCACACAAACAGGAGGCCGGGAGAGCTTGAAAAAAATCCTACTTTCGGAGGATTCGTGCCCGTTGCCTTTTCGAGCAGTGGGCGAGTAGCAGCCAGTAAAAGGCGGTGTGTCTGACTGTGTGTGGACAGCATTTCTCGAAAACCAAGAAACTTAGAGACTTAAAACATGGTACTGAAGAGACCTTGAGGATGTGCACCTCGGGGCCAGAATTTTGATTTTTGGGGGGAGGGAGTGCCTTACAAATCACACCCTGACTAGTGGCCCGTGTTAATTTGTTGTAAAATTACACAATTTATTTTGAATATTCTTTGCAAAATATCAAATTTTAATCTATATTTAATTTGTTCATAATTGAACAAAGAGTGGAAGCCATTTGTAAGATGTCAGTAACTATGTATTGTCGTAGATCTTTAAAATGATAGAAATTATCATTTATGATTTACATGTACTATTCATTCATCGTTTAGCACATTCGATTGTGGGCTTGATTTTAGCCAACGATATTATTAGTATAGGAGAGCGGCAGCGAATCACCATACCGATTAAGGAGAGAATAGTGGTCACTTATCTTGAGAATGCATAGACTGAATGAAAATATTAGCGAGTGTAATGAGCATGAAAAATTCGAAACTGAAAACCCGGGGCAAAGCCCGAGTAGCTAGTCGATTTGTAAAAACGGGCATAGGCCCTCTCCTATCATATATTTTTTATAGAGCTTATCAAAAATCCAAGCAGATTGTTCAATATTTTTTTTGGATCCTTACCCTCCATGGAGTCGCAATCCTAAGATGAATTATTCCAAGATCAATCTATCGGCGTTAAATGCTTATCTAGTTCATCCAACTATTTGATAGATAAATAAGTTAACATGGTCGCTAACTCGTGCGTGAATAGATAGCGAGAAGGAATAAAGAGAGAAAGGGATAACAAAATAGGATGAGAAAAAAGCAGTGAGAGGTGGGTGGACGGGAAACGGACGGAGAGAAAGAATGGGAGGAAGAGAGAGGCGGTAAAAGGAGGAGTAGGAGAGACAGGAAGGAATACAGGTAACGAAAGGGAGGCGCAGAGAGGAGTGTGGAAGGGGAGGAGAGCGTGTAATCGCTGGATTGGATCCTCAAGGCTTCTTCAGTCGGTCGATAGGCAGGAGGAATGGGAGGTGCGGAATGAGTTAGTCTGAGGATATGGGAGTCGGGAGGAAGGTGGATCGGATCAGTGAAACGGCAGATTAGGGGCAGGAGGGGGCTTAACATTGGCTACAGAACGAAGCTCCCCCACACGGGAGCCGAAGATGATTGGTGAATAAAAAGAAATCTTCTGGGTCCTTGGTGGTTTAAGTGAGGTGGTGTTCTGAGATGGGAGAGGAAGCAAGAGGGGAATGGAGAGAGAAAGTCACAGTTCGTTTCTTCCCCGACTAATGAGAACGCTTTTCCGTTTTCACTATGCGTTGTGGCTTTTATCACTTCTGGCACGTTAATTAGTTTAGCGGCCCTTTTCAACTAATGGGGATAATAAAAAGAACCAACGCAAGGAGTTTACTCATTCCATTAACTTGTGCTTAAATTAGTTAACATTAATGCAGATCACAAAGTTTATGCAGCAGATGCGTGGCGCGATTATGCTGTAAGAACGTTCATAAAATTTTGCACAGGAAACCTGGCAATGAAACTTCCAAAGGTATTTTGATGAAGGTTACATACGTCGCCTTAAAGCGGAGTTATGTATGCCCGAGCCATATAATAAGAGCTGCATGGGAGGAGATATCCTTCAATAACTACTAAAGTAAAACTGAAATACCTCCAATATACGATTGCAGAGGACGACATTAAGCTATACATTCGACGTCAAGACAAAGCAATACATTTAACTCCTCAATGAGCAAATTACATTGATTCCTTTTGTAAACCAGATAACGATGTTGTAATATACATATACGACATGTTCGAAGCTCATTAATGAGAATAGTGGAATGGAAATATTTTCGCTTCCATCGGTTAATGAATTTCATTAGTATTACCGATGATATGGTTCCAGGTAAAAACTACTGTATTACCTCAAAAATTCAGCTGTAGTAGGACTACAGCGAAAATACGTTTTTATCTAATTAATTGGTATCGATGGATCCCAGTGTTGTATAGTTTGACATATTTTAATTGGATCATCGTGTATTACAGCATCGTAACTCTTGCAGCATTATCATATGTTTAATTGGAATTGCAACAAAGGTATTTCACACTATTTTAATGAATTTTCGAGCAGTCATTATGGTTTTGCATCAGTCAGAATTTATTGAGAGTTAAAAAATTAGGACATTTACATCTGCATTAATGCGTAAATAAAACGTTTTGTGAGTTTGTTCCTTTTGTCTTCATCAGTTTTAATGATCAAAATTGTCTCGCCTACGTTTTTTGATGTGGTGAAGCCTATTTTCTTTTATTTCATAAAGGGTTCTTTGAAGTTGTACTGTATCTCATTAGCTTTGGCATTTGCTCATTATTAACCGTCCGATGCTTAGTAAACGGCATTTTTATGTTTTAAAAAATTTCCAATAATACTAAATACCAGATGAATACATACTTATTTCTAGGAAGAAATATCAAATCGTAGCAAATCAATTTCAGGAAACAGTCACGAAAAAACTAGAGTGCAAAAAGTGACGAGTCTTGGTGCATCTTATATTTAAAAATAAATTAATCCAGTTCGCGATTTAACTCGTTTAAGAAAGTTACTTAGGATGGAATTTCAGAATATATGATTCAGTTTTTAGGTATGTCGATTTATAAATTGCTTTTCCGAAATAGTAGTTTTATTTATTTTCGCTTCAGTCGTGTAAATAAGCACAAGATTCAAAAAAACAAAACTTTATTAACTATTAATCGCTATATTTTTTTATGATTTGGCTTTATTAGACCTTCTTTACCAGCGAAGCGGTTCTAGCGGAACGTTTTATTAGCATGTAGCCTCCGTCCGTCCGCATATTTAATCTCCGGAGCCACTGGGCAGATCTGAATTAAGTATTAGTGATCCTCATTAAAATTTATCGACAAATTATGATTTTCTGCTGCACTTGTCAATTAGAACTTCCAATTTATATAAGCAATTAAATAAACGCATACTCGTATCTCGTTAAATGGCTTCCGTCGAGCAGCAAATAAAATAACTTATTTTCCCACTCTAGCTCTTATATGATCTGTAAGATACGAAAAAAATATTCGGATAGAGAACGGCATTTGCCACAAAAAAGTCCGCGGGATCATACGACTTATATAATTACGTATAATATACTCGTATAATTACAAGTTACAGTTTCGGAGATAAATATTCATGAACCGACAAATCTTTCCATACCATTTTATACGCATTTCCCATAAAGAAAGCCTTGGAAATCACTGTGTACTCCATTTATGGGGTCTATTTTCCTACTTGTTGTTTAATGTTATCTGCAACAATAAAACGAGATAAAAACATACAGATACGAGATAAAGTTAGTATCATCAGACGGATTTGCTTAAAGATATTGACACAAAGGGATAGCGATGTGTAATAATTAAAACGAATCCAGTAAAGTTGATAAGGAGGATGGACTTGAAGTCCCATTCGCGACGTGTTACTCACCTAGCCGCTTGGATATCTCGGAGTTGTGCATCTTGGGGTTCTCCTGCGCAATCTTCCTCCGCTGCAGCCTGGACCACACCATGAAAGCGTTCATAGGGCGCTTTATGTGGTCTTCCTGAGTCTTTTTGTTCCCGGGGGCGTTCCCACCGCCACCGCCTCCGCCCCCTCCTCCTCCCCCGCCCACCCCCACCAGCCCCAAACCCATCCCTCCTCCGCCACCGGCCCCCATCCCGCCCCCGCCCCCAACCATCATGCCCCCACCCGCGAAGGCTGCGATGGCGGCCGCGGCGGCGGCGGCAGCCGACGGGGACGAGAAGGAGGAGGAGTGGGAGGAGGGGGCGGAGTAGGAGGAAGGGGAGGAGGAGAAGGATGAGGCGGAGGAATACGAGGAGTGGGGGACGGTGGAGGAGGGGGAGGAGTAGGTGGGAGGGGCGGAGGTGTAATCCGGGGACGGCAGGTGGTCCGAGGCGGAGGAGGAGGAGGGAAGGGGCGGAGGAGCGGGGAGCGAACCCACGATCCCCGAGGCAGGAGGAGGGAATGCCTCACACAAGCCGCCTACTGCCCTGTGGAGAGAAAGAGAGAGAGAGATAAGAGTGAAAAGGGCAACACGGAGGGAGGGAGGACAATGGGGAAAATCACGTACGCGTTCGTTTTATCTGTACTCATCCGCAGACGAGAAGAATAAGCGAGAAATAGTCTTCACTAGAGGAGGATTATGATTAGTTATTCTTTAGGGCAGAAAGCCCCAATTCTCGTTTTGGGTATAACGCTCGTAATTTTAAGTTGAAATGTGTCGGTTAAATAAAGATCAAGCATTTCGCATACATGTGACAATTTCATGCTGCATACGATGCTATTTCGCCCATGAAATGCACCTTTCTACATGAATAATTTGCTAAATTAGAGCGCGTCGTGTTGTGACAATAGTGCTCGACTCAAAACGACCATTCTGATCTCAATCGACCCTTTGCCTATACTCAGCGTGACCTATCACGTTCTACGAGTGTCAGCATCTGCTTATACTACTAGCAGCACGGATTCGATTGCTGAAGTCTTTCCTTTTTGTATTTTATTTGAAAGGTATGAAGTGAAGGCCTTTTCTCAAATTTTATTTTAAAACGTTTCCGGTGACGAGAAAGTATGTTTCTGAAAGATCGAAATTTCTTTTATTGTGAAAACGATTAGAAGTTATTCGGTATTAGCAGTGCTTGAAAAAATTTCGTGCTGGCTCACCAGTCAGGCAAATATCTCACTCGTCAGCTGAAAATCGCCAGCGCCCCAGAGACCCCAAGGCTGGCGAGCAAAAAAAACACCCTCAGTGCCAAAAATGAAATGTTAATTATTTACACTTTCGTTAACCTATATCTTTATTTTAATTTTTACCAATATTCAACCAAGTACATTACACAAAATATGTTTGTATGTACATCAGTCTACATGATAATTAATATAAAAAACTCATACATATTATTAGTGACACAAGACCATGAGCAAGCAATAGTTCAATGAAAATTACTATTCATATCTTCTTAGGTGTCAGCATACCACTTAATAACCTTGAAAATGTCTTACAGTTTTTGCACTAAAACACCACTTGTCTATGGCCTTATCAGGTTTAAAGGCATGCATAGCGTAGGGAAATCCCATGGATGTGCTTGTAGAAGTGGCTGTAGTTTGCTACTCCCTAGCGGCCGCAAGATTCACTAAAATAAGTAGCCTGGCAATTTTTCCAAATATGTCAATTCAGCATTAGGTATTACGTATAAATAATTGCCGATTGAGCCAAAACTGCTCTATTGAATTTTTTACTCGTCAACTAAAGATTTCACTCGTCACGGGCGAGTAGACGCGCGCATTTTTCAAGCCCTGGGTATTAGACTGAATATCGGTTTGAAATATGATAAAAGCCCTTCTTTAACGCCGACGATATACCATTACACCTTCGACATTTATGTCGACAATATAAAGGTCCAAAGTTGAATTCCTTACTATAATTTAATTTTAATCAATGTTGCGCAGTTCTGTTTTGAATATGCGTAAACAAATAAATATTTAGGTCTAGCAACGACGAAATTACGGAACTGTGAGAGAATATGCCTTCAATGTTTCTCACCTATTGCACCATTTAAATAAAAGAATTAAGAATAAGTGGCATGTTCTGGAGGAAGAGAGGAATATTGAATCAGTCAACAGTACAACCTGGCATTGGCGCGCTCATACAAGGGTAGGGTAGCTGCGCTTGTGAAGTACGTTCGGGGTAGAACTCTTAGTGGAGGAACATACGGTCAAATTCTCTTATATTAGGCTTGGCAGAGGTCTGAAGCGTCTGCCGTCACTAATTAAAAAAACCTAGAATAAAATCTCACAAGAAAATAGAAATAGTTTTCTCCGAGAATAATTCGAGCATTCAAATAGCCTTCATTATGTTTTTCCTGAGTATTCTTTTTGTGCCATAGACTATCGAGGAAAAATTGACCATTGATTTGAAATCTAAAGATGCCTTTGAGACAGGTGTGCAGGAAATTAACGTCTGGGAAACATAACGGATGCTAATTTGAGCCATTTTCATTGATGCCGGGAAATTATTTGAGTAATTTGAGGTTGTGGAGAATAATCAAAATGGTATCCTAAAAGATAGTCAATTTTAGATGACTTTACCTGTAACAGACGTTAATGTAAATACAATGACACCATTTTCGAAAAACCCAGTGAGATTCATTGATCACCATTTTAATAAATTTTAATTTTTATAATTTCCTATTATAAACCTGACATTATTATGTTAAAAATATCTCAGTTAATCAGAAACCAAAGTAAGCTAGCTACAATATATAGCACCGAGTAAGATTATACTATTTTGGAATTATTTTACCCATAAAGACATCGTATCTATTTTGTAAGTACTATCAAAAAACATGCCTTGACTTCAGCTTGAAAGTTTTAATATTTAGATTTTAATCTTTCATCAGCCACTGAGATAATAAACCTAAATAAAAAGTAAATAAAAACGCATTGTGAAGAAAAACGAATTTATAATATTGCGCATGAGATACCCATATCTTTTCACACATTAAATTACTTTAAAAATTAGAATTTCAAAGCATTGTGAATTTTTATTCAAGCAGAGGATAAAAATTGTTATATTTACGAATAACGGAGCTATAAATGAGAAAAAGGCATGTGCCAATTTTTATCGGCGGCAATCAGAAAGTTTTCAAAGCGAAGAAAATATATACATATCTCTCGTGTTTATTTGCCTTCACGGAAAGCAGAAGAAGGCTATAAACATCAAGTTTCATGAAATATGGAAATCCACCCTTGAAGTGTTGTTCCGCTTATATAAAATGTTCTCGTTCCTGTCTACACACGATCGGATAGCAGCTGGGCGGCTATACTTCCGTGTCCCCTCTCTTTGGATTTAAAAAAAAATATACACGCATGGGATTTATATCGCTGTTAACATTTTTGTAACTAATTCTAAAGAATTTTTTCTCTCGATAGGGAAAAGTTATATCATTAAATTTTTTAACCGAATAAACGCATGATAGATAAGGGACACATTTCAATTCCGATAACATTTTCTTTCATTCCTTTTACCACTTCTCTTATTTAGCGAGTTTCATTTTATAAACCCGATTTCTGTTTTCGCTCTGTCTGTCCGTCTGAGCAATCAATTAAATTAAAATAGTAAGTAGAACGGTAAGAGACAGAAGACTGAAAATTTCAGGGTGCATGTAATCTATGATGCCGTTTATTACGCTGCCAAAAATATTCTTTGGAGAAATCCGTGGGCGGCAGGGAGTACCATTAAAATTTTCAAATTAAGATTGTGAACAATAGATAGATAGAATGTTAAACATTTTCACTATTCGCATAACCTTTTATGCCATCCATAACACTGCAGAAAAAAAATTTCTGGAAAATCGGTGGGCGCCAGAGGGTGGCTTCAGAATTTTCAAATTAAGACCTTTTTTTTAGAGAAATGGGAGCGCGTTAGGAGGTTCTTTTTCAGTAATGCAGTATGTTCATATCATAAGCCATTTGTCATTAGATTAGAAACCTAACATACCTATGTAAGAGTGTGAATACACTTCTTTAATTAATAATTTAATAAACTACTTAATGTCATATAATTATATTACTAAGTTTATAAAGAATTTTATGCTTACAATTCTAAACAAAACACAATGAATAAAACGCGCTCTTTCATATTGCGTCAGCAAATGAAGCTCCCATTTTTTGCCTTCGATTTTTAAAACCTTCATTCCTGTCAGTTTTTATCCAATCAGCTATCTCTCTTCGAAATATTTCCTTCTTTCTCTCTTTCTCCGAAATTTCTTCTTTATCTCTTATCGTCGCTTTTCATATCGCCTCTTTATCTCCCCCTTCCTCTTTATCATTATTTCTTTCTCCCGTCATTTGTCTATTTCCTACTTTCCTCTTTCTTCCTCTGATTCTCTTTCTATATATAACACTCTTTCTCCCCAACTTAAAGCAATACTTCTGTCTCCCTACTTCTCCTCTCCCTCACTCCCACCCTATTGTTTTTCCTCTTTCTCTCTCTTTTTTTCTCTCTCTTTCTCTCTCTCTCTTTCTCTCTCTCTTTCTCTCTCTCTCTTTCTCTTTCTCACCCTCCCTCTCTCCATCTCTCGCAATGCCAACTCCAAAACGAGCTGCCATTGTTGAGGCGAATGGAAAATATGGAGGCCTGGAGGGTGGAAGGGAGAGGGAGAAGGGACTGTAGTCGGTCCGTTTGCGTTTTATTAAATCGTGTTTGTTTTGTTATCGGAATATTTTTTCCCACTCATACAGCCTCGGCCTGGCGATAGGAAATTAATTGATGCAAGGAGCCAACGCGGGGAGCACTAATCTACCTCCATTGCTTTCTCTCTTTTCTCTTTTCTCCTGGGAACCAAGGAACTGAGCCGGTCATTGTTCACTCACAAAACCTATTCCATAACAACTTACTCCTCCCCCCCTCTCTCTCTCACCATAGCAAATCCCCTTCCTACTGCAAGCATTCTCCCTCCCTCTACTCCCATCTCACTCCTCTCTCTTCTATCGGTATACCCCTTTTTTCTCTCCTCTCACCCCACAAAACATGTCTGCCCCAGGGGATTGGCCTGTTTATATTTGTTTTTCTGCTTACGTTTTACCCTCCTCCTCACCTTCTCCCCCCTTTCTCTCTCCTCCTCATCTATTCGTAAACAAAGATCTCTCCTACCCCGTTATTTCGTAGGTAACCCTCCTCTCCGCCTCAAGTCCGCTTTAATGAGTCCATTTTTCTCTCACGAAAATTCGAGAAATGGGAGGAGGAAAAAAATCGGGCGATAATAACTCTTCTCCCCCTTCCACGAGTGAAGTGGCCGATCCAATTGCCGGCAGTGCGTACACCGCTCCTCATTTGTCTCGCCGGTACTCGCGTAGCACCTGAATAAATCGGAAGGATTTGCATTACTCGCCGCGCGATGCTCTGCTTCGAGCAATTTTTTTTTCCAAAATCGCGCGCGTCGAAAATATGTAGGTCTCTTTTTTTTATCCCGACGAATAGATTTTCCCGAGTGGCAAAACGAAGCGCGGTGGCATGGAAGTTCTGGAATTCGGAAAAAAATACAGCGCGTATCGACACTCCATGTTTTCTCTGCTTAAGAAGGTTCCATTAAGTGATAAATATTTTTGCTTTTTAAGTCACTCGGCGCACACGAGAATATATATCTGTTCTCGGTACTGATCAATACGGGGAATTGTAAGGAGGAAGTTCACGATTCTCCGTATTATGTACACATATTTAAAAATTGTTATGCCTTCATATCTACACAGTAACGCCAAGAAAGTTGGTGTGGCGATAAATATAAAGATGAAGATATTTACTGCGTTTTCAATCGCCTTGAAGAGTCTATGGCCGTAACATTCCACCGTAACACCATCATTTATAATATCATAAACAGATCTGCAACATATGCATTTTATGAGCTATGGGCTTGCATCCATTGTTAACTTTCATAGATGATTTGATAAAATCAACTGAGTAAAAACAATTGGGTATTGATTATTAATGAACGCCAATCCGCCTAAAACTTCTTGTAACCAAAGGCAACCTCAATATAGACATTTCACGGAAAGCGTCACAGGAAACGCTAGTTAGTTATTAACGGTTATAAAATTCTTTTCGATAATCCATTTTTGTGTCTGCTCCTAACAAATGGCAGTTAACGGAGTTAAATTTTAACTGTTCCATATTTACTTTCAAACAGACGAATTTTTTTCTAATGTCGCGATACCCAGATTTTGAAATTAAGTCATAAGTGTTTATTATAACTGAAGCGCATTCCGTAAGTACCCACTTCCTACACATATACTAATTCAATTATTATTCCGTTCCATAATTATTTGTTTAGCCGAATGAATTCATGATCCGAAGTAGCCTCGTCCTCAATTACTACGGATAATTGACGCTGTACTGTATTTAAAACGTTTAACCATCTCTCGACGGTAATATGGAGCAAATTCAATCGTGTTAATTATAGAAGTTATTTTATTGCGCGAGAAAAATTTCACATCTCTCTGATACCGCAAAAAGTGATCTCCTCGAATCTCTGGTGAGGTGCAAGAGAGGGAGAGAGAAAACCGCCATTAAAAAACAACGGAACGAGTGGTCGCGTGCTTTTGATTGACGCCGCTCGCGCATTTCGGGTCCGTGTGGCAAAGGCCGAAGTCAAGGCATCGCGTGTCCACAAAGCGCTTTTTATTACGAAAATAATGCAATATATTTCTTGTCTCTTGCCCAATCTTTAAAGGAATAATACCAATCACATCGTTTTTACGGCTATACCGATGTGGAGTTGCGGCTAGTGCATAAAACGACTAGGAAACAAAAAAATCCTCTTCGTAATGTGTTTATATCCACTTGAATATTCGTCTAACAAAGATACGGGTTATGGCTCCACAAAAGCAATGGATAATGTGGAAAATTTTAATATAACCTAATATTAGCAAATTCGATTCGAAAACTGTAGGAAAGGAGCCGGAAGGGAAAGAACCTTACATGAAAGGATGTGGCGTTTAAAAAATATTCAATTTATGTTCTTAATTGAATACATTCCTAATTTGCGTTAATCTCTGCAAATAAAACGTACAATTCCAGTAATAGTTCGTATTGTGAAGGTTATCGTCGATATATTCTGATTTTCTCCTCTCTGCTTGCGAACACTCTATGCGCCGTATATTCTGTTTACTATTATAGACCGCGATATTTTTATGACCCGTCTAAATCGTGCGCAAAATATTAAAAGGGATTGAATTCTCTCATTAACACTTCAATGTATAATAACACTTCATTTAAATTACTTTAGATAATAAATTTTATCTGTTTGTTTGTATAGAATTTCTGGCTAATCAACCTCTTGGATTATTATAGCCATTACTCCTTCCACACAGAAAACATACACAAGTGAGGAGGGAATCCCGATGCCGGCAATAGCCTACTCTTTACGAAGAGCATCAAGAGGCTAGCTGCTTAAAGTCCCTTCCGAAGGACGGAGCGCTGACTTGCGCGGTCTCCTCAAAACACACAAGTAGGGGACGGGACGATCCCAGGTTGAAAAATCCTTGCTTCCGGCGGATTCGAACCTGGGACCGCTGCGTGGAAGGCCAATGCTCTAACCACTTCGCTGCCACCACCCCTAGTAAACTTTATCTTTTACAAAATATGCGCTTTTATGGTGAACGTAAATTTATGTTAATCTGTCCTTCACGGATAGGTACCTACATATATATTTTTTAAGGCCTGTGAAATTTTCAAAACTATGATACAGCTTCAAGAATAAGCATTTGAAAATTTAAAAAAGTACTTATCCCAGGTAGAACTAGATCCTAGAATCTACCTTTGGTATATATACTACCATCTACATATAATACCACTGAGGTCGGCTGAATTTAGTCAGAATTCGCATCTGGTTTTTCATAACCTCGTTGCGGCTATTAGAGAAAACTGAGATAAGTACTTCGATTCGATTTTTTTAAAGTGCTTATCTTGAAATTTTCAGCCATAAGACGAGATCGATAATTCTCTGCTTAATTTATGATACAGATATAGTTAATTTCAATACTGCCCAAGAGGTACTCAACTGTCTGTCGACTAAAGCTGCTATCGTGACCTCATTGATAAAGTTTGTTAAAAGACAGCACCTCGTTTATTGCCGTTAATCTCAAGCGGCTACTTAGGGGTACTCGGCGGTACGCCTTGGGCGGTGATAAACCTCTCTTCAATAGAGCCAATCTCTCAATAAACACGCACGCATTTCAACCCGGGGCGATGCACAGATTCACACCACTTCAGGCAGAGCGTGGGGGCGAGGAGGGTGTGGGAGAAGGTCCATTCCCGACCGTTATGCGCCCCCCATCGGAAGGGAGATGGAAGTGGGGATGCGGCAGAGAGGCTCCCTTCACCCTTCTCCCACTTGCGGGGCCTCTGGGAGGTGTGAGCCTCTCTCCCCATACCCTCGGTCCACCCTCTGTGCCGCCGCTGAGGGTATGGGAGAAGGGAAGTGAGGGAGCACGCCGTTTAGGTGGCCTGGAGGAGAGAGGGGGGGGGGGGGGCGATCTACTGCCCTGCACCCTCTCTCTATCTCTCCCTCCTCCCGATAGAGAGGGACCTGGAGTTAGAGGTCGTTATGGGCATCGCCATCTGTCTCCCGCCTTGGCCACAATGGAGCCACCGGTTGATCGGACCAATCGGTCGAGGGTAATCGAGACTAATGCTTCAGGGGAGGGTACAGAGGGGGGAGGGGATAAAGGAAAAAATTGACACGGAACAGATCGCGCGATGAGCGACCGGGGAAAATATGGAACAGTGGAGCAAATGGCTCGTAAATGACGTTCGGGCGATGTTCTGCCGTTCCCGTTCCGTGGGAAATCGTCCCGTGAAGGACGGTTCCGCTTTTTTTCGTTTCGAATAATGGGGAGGAGAGTAAAAATGTTTACATGGCGCGTGATTTGCGTTGTGCAACTCATCCTCGTAATCTCGGTGGGACCGGATGAAGGCGTTCGCCGGCCGAGGAGGGGGAGGAATAATTTTTGTGTTAGGAAAGTTGAGCAATTCGTATTTGTTTTGTACCGTGCTGGCGCGAGCTTCAGTGTACAGGAAAGAACTTCAATACATGATTGATTTATTAATTCAGTATAATGAGTGTGTTTTGAAATATACTTCCTGGACGACGCAATGGATCGCCTATCACTGTTTAATGAATATGTTAAATTTCCGAGCAATTTGTTTTCAATCAAGAAATATAACGCGTAATTTGTCAGTTGTTTCTCAGGTAAAATAGCAATATTCTCGCTATTTAGTATTCATATTTCTAGGTTTAACATTGGTAGAGAGAAAACAATTGATTTTTAAAATTGTACTATATTATAAGCGTTGAGAGTAAAAATTCGGGACTCAATATTCAAATACTTTTTATATCAAATATTAACATTAAAGAGTAGTTTTGATAAATATTCTAACAGACATAGCTAGTCAAATCATCAAAATGGGTGCGTACGCATTGATATACACTAAATAGCAAAGTACTAGTTTGCTGAAGTAAGCGGGAGAATTATTTTCAAAGAATTTTGGAGCCTTCTTACGCTAGAGATGAAGTCTCTTTAGATAGACGAATGTAAAGGTATTCGAACAACTGCCTACTCTACACAAACAAATCTTTAACGCAGACTCTCGAAGGGTCCATATTTCTTCGCGTTCGATCAATCGATAGCGGGTCTTGTGACCTAGTTCAGCCATTTTCTCACTATGTTCTGTTACAAGTCCCACCTTAGAGATTCGAGAAACTCTTTTAAAATCATGTGGATTGGATGGAACTCTTCCTTGAGGATAAGATTGAATCTCAGTTGACTTCAATATGAGGGTGGCATACGCGTATATCAGAAAATTCTAAAAAGTTTATCGAAGATTGTTTTATCAGTATCTCAGCTCTTCAAATGAAAGTGTCATTTCTGTTCGTCTTAGAATCGTTTATTTCTCAGTTAAAACATGTTATTCGCATGCAATGTAATGTTGACAACCTCTGAACAAGAAACAAACGAAATCAATGTTTTGCAATTAAAAAGATTCAATATGGACATCCCTTTTGAAGAATTGTAAGCTGTCCGTTACCAACAAAAGTGGCAGCTTATGAATTTCAAAGTAAACTTTTTTGTAAATGTATCTACATGTATTTTGCTGCTATTAATTAAAGCGAAAATGGGAACATATTTTCTTATTTTTCTTTCTCGTGATTCTTGCCACTGTTTAAATTACACCGAGAATTCTCGAAACCACCTCTGTATTCGATATAACACAAATACCACATCGTTAATAATTATTTTTACAGCAATTTTATTACTTTTTCACTACTCTAACCAACAATAGTGTGTGACTATCAAGCAACCAATAAAATTTAGGAGTTATATCGATCAAAAAACTTATTATAATTTGAAATGGGTATATTTAAATTGCAAACGAAGTTCAGAGCTGATGCGAACACGCAGTTAAACATTTAGGATCGATATACGATTATATAATTCGGAAAAATCAGTTATATTAATTTGAAGATAAATGCTCCTGCTGTTATCCATGGAAATTCTTTTATGGCGTCATAAAGTCGAGTTTTTTGTCACGTAGATCGGTGTTCCTTGCCTCGCGGACATAGTACTTAAACGCGCGGAAAACGGAGAGATTGGGGTGGAGGAATAGTGTGAGGCAGAGATGATGGTTGAGTGGGCAAGAGGGAGAGGGGAAGAATGGAGAGAGTGATGAAGAGAGAAGGGGTGGGAGAGAGAGGCAGAGAGAGGGAGAGTGGGAGAAGACATAGGAGAGGGGGAAAAGGGGAAGGCGCGAAGAACTGGCTACGAGTAATATGGACAAGGAGTGAAGGAGAAAGCATGGGGAGGGCAGAGGGAGGTGTGTGACAGGAAGAAGTGATAATAGGGAGAACGAGGGAGGAGAGATGAAAAAGGTAAAGAAAGGAGAGAAAGGAAATGGAGTGATGTGTAAAGAGGGATAAGTAAAGAAAGGAACGAGTGGATGCTATTGGACTGGCCCGTTGATTAATTCATACGGCAAATTTTTCATGTTTAATTATGCGAAGCAGATTTTTAGCGAGAGAAAGGCGGCAATAAAACTTATCAGGTCTTATTTATTTCGAGAATTTCGAACCGGCGATCTCTTCCTCTTATAATAACCACCCTTCGGCCAGTGACTGCGAAGGGAGTGGGCTGAGTGACTATGGTAATGACGCCGAGAGAGAACGGCGCGAAGAAAGGGTGAGGTGCGGTGGGAGATAGGGGAAGTGGATACAAGAGGGGAGAGAGAGGTAGAGGAGGAAAGAATGGGAGAGGGTGTAGTGGGCGTGAGTGGAGTGTCGGGATGAGAGGAGGCGTGACAACTTAAGGTGATGAGACAATGAAGACTTTAACAGAAAAGCCGCGAGAATTTACTGCCAAGAAAATGGTAATTTCTTAATAAATAGGAGGATTCTCCGTTTGGTGGGGCGTTTATTTTCTCAGAAAACTGTGATACTGCGCATAATATTTGACGCGTCGCGCAGAAATTATAAACAATGTACACGAATAGTTACAGTTGTTGCCATTTGAAACTCTTTTTCTTCGCAAAATGTCACGAAATCCCATGAACATTACTAGCTCATGCGGAAAAAGGACAGCACAGTCGTTTGGAATGTAAAAAACAAAATATGACAATCACGCAAACATCACGGAAGGTATTATTTCCATAATGAAACGATAGTTTTCGACGGAAATAGCACTTACGGTTTTCATTGATGCGTCGTAGGTAGCAGGGGCGGTTGGAGGCATTTTTGTGCCCTGGGCGAGATAGCACAACCGCAACCCCCTCCATAAATGTTTGTTGAGATATTTTAAACCACCTGATAATTTATTCATCGCTCTGTAAAAATTATTGTCAATGATAAACTAAAAGGAATGACATCAAGATTCCAGCCTGTTCCGCGGTATAAATTGGTATCCAATATTTATACACTCGTAAGTAATGCATACATAGATGATTGGGATAGCAACCCCAAGAATTAGGCAGGCACCCGGATCGCCCGTACCTCGGGGCGGCCGTGATAGGCACTTATAACGAGGGATGCATAAAAACATTGCCTTTAAAGATTCCATTGAGTCTCTCATCCAAGGGTTGGTACGGGTAGTGGGTACGGTTTCTTTGGAAGTTTTGTCAAACCAGTCTGAAGGAGGCCGTCGACCACCGAGGGTGTTTTCGGTACGATGCCCAATGAAACATGGTATACGAATGTAAGAGGAAGGAAAGAGAAGAAAAAGATACTCCGGACGCGAAATCGTGGGGTCCTTGGACTTGGGGATTAACCGGTATCATAGGTAAACCATATCCTCCATGTACCGAAAAAATTATTTTTTCATGTCACTTACGAAACCATACAACTATATACTTACTTCTTTAGATTTCAATATGTTGATTTGTTATTTTCTACTTTCTCTCGCTACCTTTCTTAGCATATTTCGAAATTCAAATCAATTATCTAATTCAGGGCTCGCCAACCTTATGCCTGCTGTCGACAAGGTTTCCGCGGAAGGTGCCCCCATAAAATATACATGTATTATCAAAAAATGTATATGCACACCTCTCGTCATTGGGATTATCCCAACATTAAGGAGTGGACAGATCCGTTTATCTGTGTGAACATTGTTAAAGTATAAGTAAACTATTTTCATATTAAAACAGTCGGCACAGAAACGCGGGAGATATAAGACCAGTTATCTCGTTTGTGTGATAGTTGGTAGTGCCTGTGAGAGACATTTGAGCAGTGGTGTGTGAAGAAGAGGTGAATAGTGTGACTTGCTAAGAGAATGCAATGCCTTTGGCACATGTTCGGAGACGTTAGGCACACCTGAGCGAATTTGGGCATGGTCGCATTATTGGGTTGTCTGATGCTGGGTGGTAAACACGGTATAGCGATGCTGACGTGGCCCGTGACTCGGGAACTGTAGGACGGCGTTGGCGACAGTGTTTACAGTAAGGTACCCCTACCTGTCGCTCAGATTCTTGTGTCACCAGACGAAAGTCAGAAAGGGACAATCGACGGATCCGTAGATTGGCTAATGGATGCAGATCGATGAATACCCTCCAGATTTCCAACATCATCAAACCAGACCCGACAGAGCCTGCATGAAGGAGCACCATTAAAGGACGATTTAGATGTCGGGATGCGTTCTCGCCATCCATTGCCTTTCACGCCATACCATTGTCGCCATCGTTGGCACTGATGTCAGGAAAGAACCAATTGGCGTAATGAATGGCGTCGTATTTTGTTCAATGGTGAGTCTAGATTCTGTTTGGGAGCTTGCGGCAGGCGCATCTGCGTCTGCCGGCATGCTGACGAGAGTGGTCGTTCACACTGCATTAGGTAGCGCCATACCGCGCCAACAGCATGAGTCATGATATAGGTAGCCATCACCTACGGCAGCCGTACACTTCTGGTCCTTACTGAAGTCTCTTTAACGTCCCAGCGTTATGTTGATACCATCCTGAGACTCGCGCTTCTGCCATTCCTACACTTCGTCCCAGACGCCGTATTCCAGCACAACAATGCTCACTCACATGCCGCACACATATCTGGACAGTGTCTTCGTGATGTAGATGTGCTTCCCTGGCCCGCAAGGTCACCTGATGTGTCTCCAAAAGAGTACATCCGGGACATAATAGGAGGTATTTTTAAAACCGTCAAACTGTTGCCCACCGCAGAACTCAAGTAGAGCAAGCGTGGAGAGATGTCCCACAGGATAGCATTCGCCACCTTTTTGACTTGTTCTCAACCTACAGCGGCCTGGATGAATTCCCGCTGAGGTCTTACGAAATTTTTACTACTAGTCTGCTATGGGTAAATGAGATCCTTTTGCTTCACATATGCAATCATTTCTCGCACACACGATTATCTGTTTCTATGCATGCATTGAGCTTAATATATCCTGCCCCTCTGAGTGGGGCAATTTCAATGATGAGCAGTGTATATTTATCACTTACATGGTGACTCCTAATTCTGAGGTTCAATTTTAGGATTTTCCAAATACATATGCGTAATTAAACTATTAAGTGTTATATTACTCCAGATTGCAACAATCTGGTGGTGTAAATACAATCCCAAGTGTCACATTATTTATATAAAAATGTGAAACCTTTATAAATGCATTTTTGGTGCCCACTGGTCTTATTTTTTTATTAAAAGTAGCCCACCTGCGTCGAAGGATTGGGGACCCCGATTTAGTTTAACCATGAAATATCTTTTACTGCCTCTCATCCCATCCAACCTTTGATGTTATCCAATATACAGCTAGCTTGCTTGCCGATGTCTTTAACGAAAGGATTTTGCCTAAAAAATGGACAAAATTTAGTTGGGTATACAGGCATCTGTCACTTAATGGTTCAGCATATTTTTCGCAAGGAAAAGTTTAATGATCTTGTTCAAGTGTTTATTTCTGATAATCTAAATAAAGCGTGAATTTTCTCGAATTACGTATGTTTAAAATTATTTTGAGGGAGAATTACTTTATTCATTCTGCAGCTCTGGATTATGAGTCAATATGCGAGTTAATAAACAGAGAAAAAATTCAAACAGGCGAAAAAGGCGAAAAGGCTCTCTTTGTGATCAGATGTTTAACTTGATACTTGTTTGCACTTCCCAATCGATACAATTTTTTACAAACACCAAGAGGGCCGTATTCTTAACCGTTGCACCATTTACCTCGTTTTTTTTGTATTTTAGATATTATATTATGTGGCGATCAGTCGAACATCGCATTCCACAACTATACCCGAGTTTTCCGAGTCAAAATGAGGGAAAAAACGAAAATGTCGGGGAGCGCTCCGTTTTTGGTACCCTTCGTATAATGACCATATCGTAAAGCGCAACATTTTTCAGCAACGTCGCGTTCACGCTGAGAATTCCAACGGTGCGCGAAAGAGTGGTCGTGGGGGGGGGGTACATTTTCGCAGGTGATCATTGGGAGAGGGGAGGGAGATGGAAAAGACCGTACGTCACTTATGCGAAAGAGGGAAAATTTTTCTTTTACCTCCGTATAAAATCGCGTTGCTATAACAACATTGTTAGAGTTAGGGGACGTGCGAGTCAAATCACGCCCGTTCCTTATCCATGTGTTGCGCGTAGCGCAGGTCCCATCTGTTGGCATGCGGAAGAGGTGCCGATGATTCGCTTTTTTACAATCCTATCCGCGAAAGAATGTTCCAGGACTGTTTGCGGATGCTGCGAACGTGTTCGGCTACAGCTACCATGTCGACCGCTTCGTTATTGCCCGACCAATCATATACAAATTATCAAGAGTCTGCTATCCAAAAGAATGTCCCAGACGAGATAAAGAAGCAAACTTCCTAACGATTTATTATCCTCCGTCGCTAACTGCATCAGAATGGCAGTTCACATACCAAAAATATGACCAATCAAATAGGATTGTTTTCCCATGTTCTGATGTCTTATCAAAGCTATCCACGCTTCTCTCGAGTACTTAAGCAATAATGTTGCTTTTATTTCGGGGAACGAACTATAAATCTTTCAGATAATGTTAAGTGAAAATATATTTTTAAGGGGTCGCTTTTCACCATATCTTTCCCACTTGAATTAAAACAATCAAATTCAGTCAGGCACATCATCAATGAACTAACCTGCTATAAATATTGCATAAAAATCTGGATGGCGGAATATTGACAAACTTTCTCCCGTTGACAAGTTAAATATCTTCTATACCCCTGATTGGGGAAAACAAATTGAGGATTTCGACTATCGAGTAGCTCTCATAAGCGTTGATTCACCTGTACCTATTATATTCCAAAATAGATCTCCGTATGTTATGAGCTTTATCTTTCATTGTTTGATCAAGTCATTGGGTAACTGACTGAATTCCAGAGCATAGTGCATTTTGCGTGCAGTGTTTCGTACATATTCTCATCTTTATTTCGAATAGCAAATAATACTGTTGAACAGAATAACGGTCGTACTAAGTACGCATGAGGAATTGGGATCAACTTGTCTCTTCCGAATCCACTTAGCAGCACATTCATAAAAATACGAGTAATTCACAATAAAAAATAACAAATGGCGAGCGATTAAATTTATATCAATCGAGACGTGCGTGTTTCCAAGGTAGAGAATTTTACCTCAAACAAGCTGCAGAAACCTATTTACCTATACTGGATAATAAGAATATCGAGTTGTTTCGTCGCAATTACGTCTCGCTAGGCACCGGAAAATGTATATCTGAATATGAAAATGATAACTTATGAGAAAGAGAAACATGCACAATAAAATATATTGTATTTGCCCCTCGCCCTATTCATCTTAAATCATATATAATGAGTTGCACCTAACTAAATAGCCAAGCCTAAAGAATTCCGCCGTATAATTTCTCCGTATGTTGTGATAGCCATTATTTTCAATTAAACATTTCTCAAGTATGCTTAACGACTTTACTGAACAATAAAAAAACGTCTAGGGAATTCACCTACAACAACCCTCGTTTCCTCTCGTATTGACTTTACGTTAACCGATTTTCCCGCCCGATATCCCTTATAAGGAAAAGGACGGTGGAAATTGTCATAAGAGGAACCGTCGACGGACACGATCAAGGCCCCCCACCAGGTCGAAGTGGTCCCCAAGGTCGAGGGGTGCGGGAGGTATGGCTACCCGCCCACGCAAAATACCCAACCCTCATTTTTTTCTACCAATCACAACCGAAAAACCTCTTCGTGCGTATGTTTGGCTCCCGGTCCCATGGCGAATCATCCAGCTCCCTCTCCCCCTCCGGAGTTTTCCCAACGCGTGCCCACTCCCACTCTCCCTCGTGAAATTAATGAGGCGAATCAAATAAGGCGATTCATTGCATCTCTTCCTGACCTCTTGACCTCTTGCCAAACGATCTCGCAGGATATTTATTTCTTTCCGAGCGAAAGCTGTCAGATCGCAGTAAGGAGGGGGTGGGAGGGAGAGGAAGGGGGACAGAAGGATGATCACGGAAGAGGGTGCGTGTGTTTAACCCTTAGAAGACAACGAGGGGCCACAAACACACACACTCTTACATATAAGTATTTGTTCATAACTTTTTAACATTACATTTATTGACCTCACATTTTACATGTTACCCGATTTAATATTTAAAGCTTGCAAATATTCGAATGAAAAAGTAATGAAAGAGAGCTTCAGGATGTCCCAAAAGTCTCTCTACCCCCAGGTGTTAAGACTGAGTCGTAAAAATAAAACATATTTGTTATATTTATTTGTACTTTCTCATATACGTAATACACAGAGAAAGTATTGTAATAGCGAAAAAATTCGCCTTCAAAATTTTGGCGGAAATACACGTTTTAGATGTTCGAGTCCAAAAAAGCTGTTTCCACCATGCCGTCTGTGTGTCTGTCCGTATGTGCGAGGTCCTAGAGCCCAGACGTTTAAACTAAATCAATTGATATTTCGTGTTTAGGCATAGTATTATCCAGAATAGAAACTATGAAGAGAGAAGGAACGATATAGCGCAGCAATAAAGGGTAGTTTATTCTAGTTGATTAAAAAAATTTCGACTTATTCCAAAATGGCGCAAACGATTTTGATTTAAATTCACTCAGTTATAGAGGTTATAGTTATAAACAATACTGCTTAAGCCATATTTATAAGAAAATAAATATATAGCGTTCAGCGACATTATAATAAATAGATTTTTACATCCAGATACCACACAGCTCTCCCCAGTTCTCGCAACAATCTTCGTCCAGAAATACTGCTTCAGCGCCTATGTGCCTTCGTCAGTCTGTAAATACTTAATATCCATGTATGGGATAACTATTTATCGATTTTTATTTTCACATAATTCACATAATAAATGTATTTTTAACATTTACGTGCAAAGACATTTTCGCGGTTTTGTTGTTTTTGTAGCAGTTAGAGTTCCTTTCAGTCGGTAAATAGTGTAGTGAGACCAGATAAATATGTAGTAAATCGGAATGTTTGTGCAATATATATTATATCGAATTTTTATGTATATTGCTATAATTATTGGGGCTCCGTAAGTCCTTAACCCCCTTGATATGGTTGCGATTTGGCGTGTATTTTTCTAATTCTCGCTTTTTTCAGTGTAAGATGTGTGACCAGAATTCTGGTGATAAAGGGAATTTTGGGTCAGTCTGTATAGAAAATGCTAAAATCATGTATACATTAGGTGTTCTTCATGTGACTCGCTTATCTTGATCCTCTAATTATAAAACTTGAGTGATGTAAGAGCGGAAGAGAAGGGCTAATTTATTTATCTATTTACTTTTAAATAGTTCATTAACAGCACTTTACGGAATTTTGCTATGAGCGCAACAACGACAACAAAGACGAACACCTAAGACCATGGCCCCGGCGGGTTTCGAATCCGAAGCCCTAACACTAACAACTCCTTCACCAAACTGTTAAAGGGGAATGGGAAAGGTGAGAGTTTTTGGAATTATTTCCAAGAGAATTTGGATAGGGTGTGGCGAGATCGGGTAGTTACCTCAATTCTTCCCCTGGGGTGAATAGCTTCCTCTAGATCTCTCTTTTATGTTCGTTTATTATCCTCACGACAATGGCATTATGTGCGCCCGTATTAAACCGGTCGTTTTAAAACCCTCTGCCAATCGTGTATATTTTTTCCAAGCTGCCAGCAAATACTTTCAAGCGATAAACGCGATCAAAAATTTCACATGGCTGTTGTATTGACAGTCTCTCGCCCTTCAAGAAGTTTCCAGTGTTAAAGGAATTACGCTCTTTTTTATAAATGCCTTCCATCAATTTAATTTCCTTCGTTTACCAATGTAAGCCGACCATATAAAATGTGCGATTTGTTATTTCCACCATGGATGCCTTTTTTTTTAGGATCATTGAAGTGGCAAGTGTTTAATGGCTTAGAAGGACCAAACACACGCTGTCTTTTTGTAGCGAAAATGAAAAAAAGACGCGCGGAGTTTCCTGGGAGCGTATTCTGATTGAGGGGGCGCTAGACTTTGTCCAGATGCTGATCATAGGATGATTGATATATAAATACGCGTTTTAATCGTATAATAGTCCGGATCTGTTTCTCTGGCAGTAGGTGTCGGTTGCCATCCCGTGGCTATGAAACAAGTGTGAAACAAACCATTTCTTGTAAATTTTAAACAAATAGATCGATTGGATTTGCAAAGGTAATTTTTAACAGAATATCATTTCGAAAATCTAAAACTTTATGAAACAAGAACGCTAAACTCTGATCCAACTTTTGTTTTTCATGTCACCTTTCAATAAACGTTGATATCAATTCCGTTTTGCTACCGAGAAGTCATTGCACGGAAAATTGACATTGCATACTTTTTAATCTCCTGAATATATTACCACCAACTAAATGAATTTGAATTTTGTGGTTTAAGGCGTTAAAATCTCTTTCGAGCCAGATAGCAGCACTGTCGGCCTACTTCTTAACATAATCACTAGTTATTGTTTCTGAATGGTGAAGGATGTTACAAAATCTGAAGATTCTTTGCTCCCAAATTTCGTATATGGAATTTTATAATTTGTTATTAGAACAGAGCAGAGGAAAAACAAGCGTATGAATTGTATTTATTATTCAAGGTGCCAAGTAACCTTAACGTAATTGGAAATTTAATTATGCCTAAGCTTCATCTTTGACCTTCATATCCCAGTTAAATTTTTTTATTGGGAAAGAGCGATGAAAATGAGGGATCGGTTGACGTTGAAGCGTTTCTGTATAGGATGATGACAACTCCAGACCGCAACAACGAGCGTGGATGCTTATAGCTTCGCATAATACTAAATTTAAGTGGGATCAGTTTTAGTATTACGGATCCAACTTATACTCAACATATCAGTAGTATTATAAAAATATTTTGTTTAAATTCATTTATTGCTTTAACACATGATCACATCTAGGCATTTAAACATTTATTCTATATTTTAAAATTGTATTATCGCCTGAAATGCACCGTGGAGTTTTGAATTGAAGTTTTACTCCATAAATGAACTTATAAAGCTTACAATATTTTAATCGGTTTATGCAAAAAGGGACTCGGTCACAATTTTTGGGAAATTGAGTTAAGGGTGACTTGATGGTTTCTGACGCCGTCTCTTTCAAATCATGCAAAAAGAAACTGTTCAAAGTGCCCTTTGGTGTAATATGCCTGTCCCATTGGAGATGTTCCACGCAATAAGATCTTCAGTCCAGTTTTTTTTTGTTTTCCCAGGTAAAATATTTTTGGACTGAAGCCCTTTTTGCTTAAACCGATTCATTTATTGTAATAAAAAATGCTGTAACTATAAGAAATTGACGTCTTTTAAGTATAAAAGAGAAATGTGGTTCACTGAGTGATAAATTTATCCTTGGGTTAAATTGGGGGCAAAGCAGCCATTCATAAATTACTTACAATATCACAGTACTAACATTTAACTGAATTTAATGAGAAAATACGTATTTGTTTTTATACTGGGCATCCATTTTGTTCTGATTTCCTACATTTTTACCAGAGGCGCTAGTTAAAAGCGTTTCAGACACAGACTGCTTATATTGTACCAGGGGCCTTGCCCCTACGCGCTGTTCGCCTCGCATTTATTCTCGCTAAGCTGAAAATGATTTTTCGAAATTGCTCTTATCAAGACACGTTTTTTTTTCAAAAAGTTTTTTCTCCGCCGCACCGATTTCGAGTCAAATTTTTAAACATTTTAAACGGCCGCCATCTTGTTTAAAAACGGCGGATGAAAATTAAAATAGTTTTCCAGTGGGTTTCTAGCTAGTAAAAATAAAATGTCGTTTACCGCATTTCTCTAGCACAACAGATCTTGAAATACAGAAGAGAGCAGACCAACGGACAGACAGATATTCGGTAAATTATTTATGGGATTAAATAGACGTACATCGGTTGCTCATTTTGGGATACAAAGGTATATTTGACCACACTTGATCCATCGTATCAGCTAAATTTCGCCTAGTATTTAAAATATTCATTGTTCTCTCTAAAAGTCTATTGTGTTATGATTATTTAGAATTTGAACTGTAAGAAAAATTCAAACCTAGCGGCCAAAGAATATGAAGTGAGTTGACAAAATAAAATTCCATTTTTCAGAAGTGAACAGGTTAAAATACAGGGATTAAAATAATATAAGCCAAGCATGCCTGATTTATGGTATGATACGTAAGATATCTTACGGGAATCGTGAGTGCTAAATTACGGCCTCTCTCGAGTCCACCGGTGGGATGATTTCGTTTAACGAGAACGTTTCCTATCGAATTCCTTGATCCTTAGATCGAACCAAAACGAGACTTTTCTTAATTTTTTGCCGCAAGGTCATTGGCATCGAAAGGCAATCTACTTTATCGATGGCCGACTGCTTCCTCGATCGGTTTGAAGGCGCGATCCAAGAATAGGCTTTATGACTCCGTCGGATGAGGATGCTACATCCACCCTTAGGCGAAGAGGGTTCCCATGGCAACCCGTCTCAGCTGCGGCGGTTTCATAAATTGAAAGGTCAACACATGGGTGCAAAAAGTGCGAATTATTTTTTTGGGACCAGTTTTTTTTGCGCGGCGAAACAGCGAGTAATAATGGAATAAAAAAAAAACGGGGCCGATCGAGGATTTGAAAATTGCTCGAATTTTCGCGCTCATCGCAGCGTGTAAAGAGAATGTAGGAGTTTATTACTCTCGTAACCACTTGGCCGTGATCGCAAAGAGCCATCTAGAAGATTTAACTTTTCATTGCGTTTTACGAGCACCTGTATCCAAAATTAACTTATTGGCCCTGGGGAACGGGGTAGTAAGGATATGAACCCGAGATAATAAAACCTGAGGCGGGTTATACGTCCTTTATCACGCGGTAAGGAATCTATATAAGAAAATATTAAGTTTTGATATTTGTCATTATTTTCTAATTACATGCTTTAATATATTGCGCACGTAGTGAAAAATATAACTTCAATATAAAAATGTTAATAGTGCGGTTGATTTCCTTTTTCTGAATTTTTTTCTTATCGTATAATGGTAGCAACAATAGTATGAATTTGGTCAATATGAGAAATGGAATTAAAATATTGGATATTTTTTTGCCCTTAAAAAATCGCCTGTAGGTATTAATGGCTGATTTTATAAAATCTCCATAGATAGAATTGATTTATTTTATTGCATTATTCGCATAGTCTTAGAGACTATCCAAGGTGAACCAACTAGGATCACCGTAAATAAGATTTTTTCCGGCTTGTTAATAATTTGATCATTAAGATAATAATATATAAGATAAAATCAGGCGTCTTGATTTTATTTGCATATTATATACGTAAAAGAAAGCCGCTATGTAAAAGTTTTAATCAATCACTGCAAAAAGTCATGACTTTGCTGAGGATTCTAAATTAACAAGCACAAATAACTTCTAACAGTCTGTATAATGACTAACTTTATTGAAAAATATCAATTCTAGTTTATTACGCGTATCACTATGTTCCCCAATCGTAAAAATAAACATTTTTGCCAGAATTCGTATTTACATCCATTTCCCAGATAATGATCAAATAACCCAGTAAGCGATTAACGGCATCAAAGAACCTCTCGATTCGTTTCCCCGCCCCCTACGATTGTCGATCTAACACTCCCCAACCCAAACCCCTTCCTCTCCACTTTATCCGGAGTCACGTGGCCAATATGGCGGCCGGAGCGAGTTTATTGCGCTCTGGTATATATATGAGGGAGAGAAATATTTTGTTGCGTGACGGGAAGTACAGGAAAAAGAGAGTGAGAGAGAACAGAGGTAAGAGAGGAGCCAAGAGAAAGAGAGTAATGGCAGAGAGGGGAAAGCAAGATGTCACGAATGCCCAGGGCATAAAAGACATTCGAAAAGATAAATTGAGGGAGACACGAAGCGCCACGGGCGACGGTTTTAGGAATGAGGCTCGATGGGAGCACAAAGTGGAATGAAGAGGGACTAAACTCGAGAGAAATTAAGAAATCTCGTATGTCTTCAAAGGTAAAAGGGGGGAGATCAAGAAAATTTATGCCATAACGATACCTATTTTAATAGACGGTTAAAAAATTAATATGGAGTTATGGCAGTTTAGTTTATTCGAATAAATTCTCGTATGTTTTCATGCATCTCCAATAGTCCTATTATAAAAGCCTAGGTTATACAAAATCCACGCGTGTACTCCTTGATAACGAAAAAATTATATTGATGTATTTTTTATGAGTGAACGGTGAAAATTATATATCAATCGCTGAGGAATGACGAATAGCTCATAATTTTAGTTTCTGACGCAATTGGAATCATTCCACGATGTATTCACGGTGTATCCACACGTATTTCTTTCGACTTAGAAAGGTTCACAGAATATCCAGCTTTCGAAAATTGCATTTTTATGCCATTAAAACTACTGCGATTACTTTCCGGATACGATGAATTGCGACAAACGCCCGTGGTCTCCGAAGAACATTTTCAAAAAATTATCGCTGTCTTTTAATATAAAGCGTATTTCCACGGTTTCAAAGTACTCGAGCTATTAATATACAATTAATGTCTTTTGAGTTGATATTTTTAGAACAGTTATCATATCGAAAAACAATAAATGATTCTGTTGGCCTTTGCTTAGTTGTTTATATCTATCGCTTGAAGTTTTTGGACTGCAATTATCCTTCAACGATTCGTTACAACCAAGCTTCTCCTCAGTTTCTCTGACCGACAGCATTATCGAAACTAATAAATGGGATCTACTCTTGATTGGAAAGAGATAAATGTTCCCCCAGATCGATTGATATAGGCTTTGTATTCCTAAAATAGGTGTTATTATTCGAGCAACCGTGAACTAAAAATAAAAGATTTAATTGACTGAAGTTGATTCACTTTAAAGAGAGCAATCTGTCTAAAGCAGTGTCCATCGAAAAGCCACGTAACGACAAAAAGTGTTTCACTGATCGTGAAAACTAATCGCTGCTCGTTTACTTCAAGGTCTGTCACCTGTAAAACTACTAGTGGAACACAAATTGTTCACTATTGCTCAAAATCCGAAACGTTGAAGTAAGTAGTGTTCGCAGAAATCACTCGGTAAAACGCATACACTGTGTTATGGTTCATTCAGGAAGAGTATAATATCGTTGTTAAAATACACTCTTTCGCTCGAAGAGGGAGATTTAAACAGGATTACTGGAAGTACGGATAACATTTTTTACATGTATTATTTCAAAGAAAGCATTCGTACGTTAGACATTTTCCGTTTTCGGGTAATTTCTCAACTTATTCGTTTAGTATCAGTTTACTATCTTCATGTGTGTTTTATCCATCGAGATTATCTTTAAGTCTTCTCCCCCTTAGCCTGAAACATAGCCTCCGTTAATTCCTCTTACGAACGCATCCATTATTGTCATTTCCCTCAAGCCGATCGACCTTTTCTCCCCTCTGCGATGGCATTTGCTTAGCCCTTTGATTTATTTGAAGTTGGCTCATCTTCTCTACGCCGTGGTGAAGTATTGTGATGATAGTTTCCTCAGCATTCATATTTTCACTGATAAACTATTTTTATCCATGATGTATATTTTGTTCGATTTGCTCTAGAGAAATTCAAATGTAGGTGATTCGCACGGAATCTTTCGCAAAACCTTATTCACTGCATACTTCATACATTTTATTCGTTAGTTTTTGATACATGCAAATATGCATGCTCACAAGTGCACACACAACTCCTTTGTTGGCAATTTTCCATTGTCGTTCACTAAAATTTAGCCTTCATGGTCTGATTAAGTTTTTTTATTTACTTATAATATTCTTATGCTGCGATCATACGAGTACAACGGTATTTCAAAGACGTAAGTAATATATATATATATATATATATATATATATATATATATATATATATATATATATATGGATGTCAACAAGGTGTTGGGATGAGGAAACCTCTCTCTGTAGCTGAAGAAGGAGTAGTTCCGAAAGCTTTACGTTTGTGATGTTTCTGTGTTTTTGTGTTATTTTACGTGTGTCGCTTCGACATCCCCGGGGCCTCGCCAACCTGAAGTCGTCTGATTGGTGAGTGCTCACTGGGTTTCCTCATCCCAACACCTTGTTGACATCCATATATTCATTTTACCTTTCCTTTTCTGTAAGTTGTTATATATATATATATATATATATATATATATATATATATATATTGATGACGAAGACATTTCTTTTTATTTAAACGAATTTCCTCTCTCTAATCCACAGAAATATCTTTGAAATAAATTTGACTTATACTATAAAAAAACTCCAGATGTTTCATTAGGTTCATAAGCAGGATATTCACGTAAAGAATAATCCGTTGAATTATTTTAGAAAGAATACAATGAGGAATGTTTAGGAGCATCACTAGATATATGGACGACGTTCAAATGTCTCTTATGTTTCGGACAGTTGGTGTGTGCGTTTGAGATATTTTCATGGAAAAATCCCTCGCATATCACCGCGGAAATTAGTTTCGCGTACATAAAATGCCCGCTTTTACGTCCACGACAAGATATCGATGCCCCTCCGGCCGGGACGACACACAAAAATCGTAGCAATGGTTTCCATTCGTCCCCGTGGTCGATATATCGTCCCTTCCGACCTCACTCGCATACTTCGTGCGTACGATGCGGAAATTACATTACAATTCCACAACATTTCGAAATATCCGGTTATTGATGTCTACTTCTCTCCAATCTATTAGCTTCTCAACTTTGGGAACTTTTAAAATAATTGCTCAAATTTTGATGCTGGTAAGGCTTGTATTGTTGATTTAAAAAAATAGCACACGCCACAACGGTGTGCATTCTGTTTGCGCGACCTTTAAATTGATATTTAATTAGGATAAAATAAGCCGGCGCGTTTGCTTCAGAAAAGTCCTTCAAACGGGATGTGTTGGTAGGACGAATAAACTCGTCGGCCCACGTTGTGGGTTTAAATGGTTAGGTAATCAATCCCGGCGCGGTTTCCACGACTACCCTCCGGCGCCGTTGATGGGATGCGGGCCCGTAGAAATATGTTTCAAAAACGTGTGAATCGATCCTTAACTTTGTAGTTGCCGCGCAAGTGATTTGGGAAGACACGGGAAAAGTAAATTTGCAGATCGCGAAACAGAAACGAATTGATAAAACATTTAAGAATCCCTATTATTTCCTTTTCCTCACCTAACCGTGTTTTATCGACTTTACGTACTGGGAAGGAGGGATGCTGTACGTCAGTGGTGGCCAAAGTGCGGTACGCGTGCCATATGTGGCACGCTATGCTTTTCCTTGCGTGACGGCACAAAATTTGTGAATGTGTTAATATAGTTAGGGAAGAGGAATATCTGGTTTGAGATTCTAAGTAATCTTCTATGATCAGAAACTACAAATTTGCAAACACAAATAGAAGAGTTGATTAAAATGAAGCAACTCAAGGGTCAATCGATAAATTTAACAGGTGCCAGTGATAATAATTATAAGTAATAGTTATAACTAATGGTAATACTAATATGACTAATGTTCACTAAGATTTTGACTCAATGGTATCAGCTATAGTATGTTTCAGCAGCCAGCAACAGCATTAGGCCAGAGGTTCTCAACGTGGTGCACGGGGGCACCTTGGCGCTCGCCGAGGTGTTTCTAAGTGCCCGTCTACGCATTTCCAGGTACCCGATGCTCCAATAGCATGGAAATGCCAAAGAGACACGATAATGAAATACATTTCAAGAAGGCTCATCATTTATCGTTTGGTATGCATTTTCCACTGGATTGAAAGAAAGTTAGTGATTTGAAATCTAAATTATCGGAGCAGCAATATATATTTACCAAGCCTGTTTTAATGTCTAAAAACGCACTATTAGCTTCTTTTAAAATTACTCATTTATTTTCTTCGAAGAAAAACAGCTTGAAGATGGCCAGCTTATTAAGGAGGCATTAATTGCAAGTTGCGAGAAACTTTTTGTTGAATTTTCAAATAAAGAAGAAAAAATATCTGCAATAAAAAATTTTCAGCTGTCAAATGATACGATTACTGGAAGATAGACCGCCATTTTGCATGATATGAATGTGAATGTGACTGGTATTCCCCTCAAATTATTAAAAGCACAGACAGACTCAATGGAGTTCATGTCTGCCACCGGCTGAAACTATCCTGATAATCTCAGCTCAGTTCTCACTGCTTCGAAATTATGCGCACGGACGGACGGACATTAAAATTATGACATTTTTTTAAAAATCGCTAAAAAGGTTGTTAGGTGCTATTGATACCAGTTTTTTTTGCTTTTTTCAGAATTCAATTTAAAAATATTTCATTTTTTGTGTTTATATGATTGTACCCGCCTCCCTCTCCCAGAATGTAGTGAGTGGCCAATGGAGATAAAAGGTTAAGAACTTCTGGATTAGGCCATCAACACCGTCACACACCAGTCAAACATTAAAAGCAGTGCTAAAGAGAATAAAAGGGAGATTCTCACGTCAACCCATTCAAAACCAAACTGCAAGACAAACGACAAGCATTTATAGACAAGGCTGAACAGAAGAAAAAGAGAAAAGAAGTCGCCAGAAAACGCCTAAAACAAATCAAAGCATACCAAGAAACAGAAAACTAGCAAAAGACAATTGCCATTCAGTTCTCCTGCTGACTCAAAGGAAGGTGAAACTACCGAGTGCATCATTTGTGGCGAGACATTTAATGAAGATTGGATAAAATGCAACTTTTGCAAAGAGTGGGCTCATGAAAACTGCGCAGATACAAAATTAAACCCTCTTTTTTATGAATGTGATGTTTGTGAAGCTAAGAGTGTTGATTAAATCCCGTAATATTTTGAAATATTGAGTGTCCGGCACAACCCGACAAATTTTGTCATATTATGACATTAGACTTGTTTTGTCACACTATTTTCTTACTCGTAAAATATTTTGTAATGTTTCAATAAAGTTTCTTCGTAAAAAAAACAAATTTTCAGAAAATACCTGTTTTATTATTATTACCTTATGGGAACAAAGTATTGAAAGAAAAGCTAAGGTGTCCGGTACTATACGACTTTCCCCTTATTTAGTTCATTAAAGATTTCTAACATCACCTGCATTCAATCGTTTTTTTGCCAGTCTTGTAATATCCGTGCAGTAAATGTTCAACCAATTTGCCAGTCCGAACTTTCTGCGTATGGCGGACGGCGCTAGGAATTCCGACGAAATATTCATCATAGATATCGTCTGTCGTATCTTTCACGGGAGCGATAATGCAACCTCGATTGAACGAGTACGACATATAACGAGAACTTCATTATAACGAGCGAAAACACCGTCACGGTTAATTTCCTAACGTTTAATTTACGGAATTTGATTTTCAGATGTTACGAGTACTTATTTTAACGATTATATTTCTGGATTTTATAAATTCTCGCTTTATCGAGGTTTCACTGTAATTGTGACGTATAGTAAAAAATTTGGTCTCCCATTCCATTATTTCACATTTTAGATTTTATGTAATATAAATTCATATCCACATTTAGCGCCCCCCCCCCCTCTCCCCCCCGTACCGTCCATAAATCGTTGTGAACAGAACTTCCATCTTGTGATTACATAGAGCAAGCACATACTTCGATTTATCGCCATCCCCGCTTTAACGCCAATGTCAATGATGGACAAACGGTGGCGCTAAATCGAGGTCTGACTGTAAATATAAATGGAATCTCTTCTGATTTTGAGCATTCCGAAAACCGTGCTACGTTATACACGTGCCATCACAAGGATCTCGACGTTAAGTAGCTGTTCGGCTTAATTACCTGTCGTTCTCACAATCGGTCACTGTTCACGTATTCGTCAGCCTCATTCTGTGCCGGTCATGATAATATCTCTAACTGCGCGAGAGGAAAAAAACAACCGAACCTCGTTCTCTTTTAAACAGGCGTTTGAGTTGTGAGTTCGAAGGACCCGTCGGTGAGCAGAATCGCTTTCGGGAGACGTTGAGCGAGTGGTTATTAGATAGAATGGGCGTCGATTGTGGCGCAGAGCAAGGCTCGACGAATCCCGGACGCCGGGTCGCCATGGCGCCTAAGATTTTCATGCTGGCGCCTAGATATTGTGTATGCGTGCCGTTGTTAGGTTCTGGTTATGCTGTAGTCATATTGTATTGTCGGGCTCAGCAGTAGGGGCAGCAAAATGCAATGTAATATATTTGTCGGAAGCATTCAAGTTCTTGAAAATAAGTGCAAATTTTTATTTTTGTTCGTAAACTACATGTTTACAGAATATCATTAGACTTTTTCAGGTATATAAGGCTCATTTTATTATTCTCTGCTACATAATGTGACAAATGAATAAATTAATTATTGCAGCAGATTCGTGTTTAAGTTATTAAACATTAATTTTTCTGACGATGATAAAAATATCCGCAAAAATTATGTAACGTATGCGCTGGCTCCTAGGTTTTGGAGCTGGTGCCTAGAAGAAAATTTGTCGATCCCTGGCGTGGAGATTGTCCGATTCCTCTGAAATGATATAGGAATACATAGTTGTCTTAGCAACCCCCATTGAAATCACCATAGTGAGCTTAAAATATTTTGGAAGTGGCGAAACTAAAGTATATAAATTCAGTTGCTTTCGGTAATATGTTATTATTATATTCTAAAAGGTTCACGCCATTGAAATTCTCATAATTTTGTTTCGTTTAATCCCAGTTTGATTTTCTGAATTGGGGGAAAATATAAACTAAAAGCTTATCATAAGTTATTTGTATAATTGCTAATTGATATTACAGGTGAATCGAGTGTATCTTTAATGGCTTTGGCAAAAATGGACACATTGGAGTAGTATAGTTCACGGAATTTTTTTGCATAAGCAAATGAAAAATTAGATATCAACAACCAAGTATTTTAAATGTCTTATTATGGGCACAGTTGTATAGTAAATTTATATTCTTAAAAGAAAATTTTTATTATTTAGGCTCAATTCAATCATTTGTGTTAGGCATTTGCCTCTTAGACAAGTCTAAATAATATGATAGGATTTGAGAAACCAATGAATTTGAAAAAATTGTCCAACAAAGAGAAGGAGAATGTTGTTTGAAAACTTTAATCAGATAGGACAATCTGCAAACCATTATTAACCTTCATCACGCACCACATTATTTTCCAAACGTCAAATTCGAGTCTAACAACAAAACATGATATTCTTGACTGAATCGATAACTATAGTAACGTTACCGAATGAGTTATGATGCAGGACAACTGGTTTGCATATCTACTTTCCATTACTAAGGAAACGGGTTCATATCCTATTTTCTTCCTTGTAATTTTCAGAAAGTTAAACGTAATTATTTCGCGTTATTAAAATTCGGTGAATTACTAAATATGTCACATTCAATGAACCAGTTAGACATTCAAGAGTGGGGTAATCGATCATAGTATAACGAAGGAACGCTAAATATTTGGCCAGACATTCCCCATATAATTGGAAAAATATAATTCATATTTTTAACATTAACATTAATGATGATGCAATTAGTTCCTCGTCTATACACATTCACAAAAGCGTCAGAAGATATTAAAACTAAACTCTTCTCAAAGAAATACTAATTCTTAAGTAACGGACACCATCAATAATTTATTACGCCTTATTACTGTAATCCAATTGATAATTTTGTTAGCTCCAACAGCCATATGAAGGTCGGAAAAACCAGATGCGCATTCCACTTAAAAAGTGGTCCTCTAAGAATCAATTAATGTTGAATCGCCACTGACGACGGCTGCTTTGTAGTTAAAATACGCATCTGGTTTTTCTAATCTTTCCAAGTCTATTGGAGCCACATTTATCAATAGATCGCCTATAACCTGAAGTGACAATAATTATACAAACTTGCCTATCCACGCGGTCAACTTAACAGAAAAGTAATGCCGCCGTCGGATAAAAAAAATAGTGTCAATGAGCGAGTTAGTCATGGTAATCGAATTTTAAGTTGTCATGTTATTCGGTTTTAATGCGATTTTTCGGGGCATAAGAAACTCATATCATCGCCTTAAGTATGTAAGTACATAATTTCTTCCGCAAGAAGGTCAAAATGTTTAGTTCGTACCTTAATACAAGAGATAAAAAAAAATGAAACTCAAGGAATCGATGTAATGAAACTTGCTACTTATTACGTAGATGCACTCAATAAAGTGGTTTGTTTGTCTGTTTTGCCCCTCGGCAAGTCCGTGAGGTCGACTTAAGGCACGGTCGATTTGAAAACGTTTGGATAGATACGATCGTCGCGTAGGGCAGAGGCCGGATCTAATAGCCGCTAAACAATAAAAGGAGCGCGTCCCTCGGGAACAAGTCGGTGTCTCGCCGCGCGATTTCCTGCTCTGTCGAGAGCTCCGAGTCCGCGAGAAGATTTCTGCGGGCTGCGGGCGCGCTTTAACCAGGGAAATGATTTTAGAGTTTCTAGACGATCGCGACCCATCTATCCCTCCACCTCCCGTATCTCTATCCTTATCTCGCCGCAGATTGATCGCTCGAATCTCCGGGTTAAGTACGGTCGATTTACAGGCACGCTTCAGTCGGGAGAGAGTGCGAAGGGGCGAGTCGATGGGGAGAGAGGGATTGCCGAAGGCACGCCCGTGCCGCCTCCCCACGCCTCACCCTCGGTTTAATTGGAACCGAGGAGGGTGTGCGGGGATCCCTTTTAAGGGGGATTCTCCGTCGCCTCCCCCCCCCCAGTTCTCCCATAGTTCGTACGTGAAGGAGGCATTTGGGAGATGTAGAATGTTTGCGAGGCGGGTGGGACGTGTAAGAAAAGGATCCCTCGATTTTTGCAAATCTCTTCTCGCAGATGGAAGGTAGAACTTGCGGGATGCATAATCAATTCGGCACGCGAGAATAGTTTGCCTCGAACGCTTCAAATATTGAATGCTGGCTGAGATTTGGTAGTCTTTTCTTTGTCGTTAAAAAGTCAGTAACATAATTCGAAGGATTTATGGGTAAATTCACTCGGCACGACAAATGCATTAATATTTTGTTTTCAGTTTCGCGGCTTTGTTTCGTCATTCTTACACGCCTGAATTGGCCGAGGGTAACGAGATTTTACGAATGAATTACAGACTGTTCGTTAAATCCTCGTAAAACTAAAATCGCACATAAAACATATAGCAGCAATTCATAAAATAAAAAAGTGCATACTACTACATAGGGAACGTTATACTCGTGCTTTTTCGTTCATTTTATATTTCATATGTTCTCTAAAGGTTCTTGATGTCTGGTCGAAAATAATCAAAATAACTCCCACTGGCTAGTATTTATAGTAGTCAAGTTTTATTCAGAAACGCGGAACGCTACGAACAGGAAGTGGCAGGGGAAATATTTTAATTGATGATTATCAATCTTTTGTTTGAAAAGTTAATTGTTATTTGAGTAACTAAAACTTTATATAACTAATTAATAGCATAAAATGCCGCCAAGTATTCAACTATTGATAAATAGAAGAAGAGACTACTGCGAGTAAGACTATGCATTGAAGATTCAAATATTATTGAAATATCAGGTGCGCCCTTGTATGTGCTTCTATTCTATACTTCCGCCCTGGCATCGGAAAGTTAATTTCATCTTCGATCGAGATAACATTATCTTCAAATGCGCAATGAAAGTATTTCAAGCATAGAGATAGAGACTGCTTCTACGGCACGCAAACTTTCCACTGCATTAACTAATTTTATTGCTTTAAAACAACTCCAAAAATTTGAAGAGGTTCAACTCTTCATTATAACATTATCACGCTCAAGTCAGAACATACCTAAATTTTCTTTTAATATAATAAATGTCTCACTTATTTTACCTCTACCAAATCTAATTCATTCAACAGCAAACAATATAAACTGTATTTTGCTGTCCTGACATCTTTTATAGAAGAAATTGTTCAGAGGTAATCATTCTGTGTACATTTTGAAGTACCTAGTAGATAACCACAGAAGCATGAATAAATAGATCAAGTGAACACCACTTGACTAATAACTGCGCAGTCATAATTAGACTAAAATCATAGAATTCCACTTCGTCTATGAATCATTCGAGGTAAAATATTTGGACGTAGCGTTCTTTGTTACTGTACTTTATTAGACGTTGCATACTCACAGCAGAGTTTGAGAGCTTTGATCGCTTACCCAGAAGGTATGGCATGGGAGTATAGCAATTACCACATGCCCACCGGAAGTCGCCAACGAGAGCAATTTTCGTGTTATGAACCCATATTTAACGATAAACGGTGTCATGCTCAAAATAGCACTTCGGTATTCCATTGAGTTCCCCAATTAGGTACCCCAGTGTCCTTCGCAGCGTTGCCAATCTGGGGTATTTTCCTCTAGATCTAGCTTATTTCGTTGATCATCGGGGGTGCAAAATCCGCTAAGCGGATTTTCTGGGTTATTTAATAAATGAATTTTGAAGGTTTTGCTCACGTATTTACAAAAATTTTAAAAAAATTTAAATCTTCTATAATAATTTTAAACTTCTACAAAAAGTTCATATTTTACGTATTTAATGTATTATACTGTTTCCAGAAATTCTGTGAAATGTTGCGTGCTTAATTTGTAGAGAAGATAGGAATGTGACCTGGTTAAAATCCAAATCCCTAGCATATTTTCTTCTAAATCTAAGAGATTTTTCACAATCATTTAGGGGATTTTTTTTAGCAGCTGGCAACGATGCAAGCCTATCGAAGCCTTTGGTTCGCGCCAGTTTTATTCCTATGAGAACACATTCACTAATAGAGGTAAAAGTTGTTGCTTTGATAACGTAGTCCCAATAGCAAGCCGATAAATTATCGATATTTCACTAAGAGAAACTTAATGTGGAATAATATTTTGGCGATAGGTAAAGGGAGGTAAGCAGAGGCAAGTCCATATCTCACTCATTGTTTTTTCTTGGTCTCTATCGCCGAATTTTGGTACAACCCCTGCGCTAATTTATCGCAAATAATATAAGTCGCACGTGTTATCATACCCTAGCGTGAGAGACAGAGAGATATGGAGAAGGGGCCAGGCGGACGGAAAGATTGCGTGGTAATTCAAAAAAACCCTAAACGAAATAAACATCAACGCATCCGAAAACTGCCCTTTCAAATTTCACGCTGAATTCTCTCCTCCCCTTCAAAAAAACCTCCCCTTCCCCTCCATCTCACTACCCACACCTCCACGCAGCACCGCAAAACCTCGCCCACCCACACCATAACCCTTCTCACCCACCACCCCTTCCTACTACTACAAACCTCTTAAAAAGCCCACCCTACTCTCTCTCTCTCTGCCACAACCACTCAACTCCCCCCTTTCTCTCTCAGCGAACCCCGAACACGGCTCCCATTCCCATTCAAACCCCCACCCCCCTTTTCACCCCCCTTTTCACCCCCCCTTCACCTCCCTCTTTCTCCATCCTCAGAGTACTCACTCCATACTCCGTACGACGATGCCTCCCTCTCCCCTAAACCACCCTCCTCCGAGCTCTTCACCCCCACTTGGCTAGCCTCACACGACGTCCCCTCTCTCTTCGTCCCCCTTCCCTCCTCCCTTTACACGCAAGTAATGAACGCTCCGCTGAATTTAAAATGCGCTCACTCCGATTGGCATATTGCCTCTCCCGATGTGCATCAAAAAGCAAACCAACTCTCCATAAAAAATAAAGGACTATTACGTTACATTAATGGCGAACAAGAAGTTTTTTTTAAGGCTGCACTTACATTCGTGACCGAAGATAAATAAAGCTTTTTCGTGGATCTCGTTCGAATCGGAGTCTCGGAATTAATTTAAACAAAATTCAGCGTCGTTGGAGAGAGAGAGAATGGTTGAGAATGCGGGATGGTTTTCCTTAGGTTGCTTGTGGTAATCTTCTCTTTAATAAATAGGATCGGTCCGAATCTTCCTCGTCTTTTTTACGATTAATACGCCAAAAACTTAACAGAAGAAAGAATGATTGCACTTATTACTAATAATTTATTTGTTTACGGATCGGTGTCGGCTGTAACGCAAATTATCATTCGATAAGGGTGCAATTGAGTTTCACAAATGTACCCAGATACCTGCGTAAAAAAGCTACGATTATCTATTGGAGGAATGAAAATATTGCTCGATAATCTATGAGTGATAAAATGTGTTAAAATGGCACCGCTCTTTAGTTTGACAACATAATGTTTTGCACTCTTTTCCGAAATTTTACTCGGAGGTATTTTTAGATATATTCTGGGACGTTAACTAGTTTAAGAATTGCATTGAAAATTGGCGTAAAGGACTTTAAGAATAGGGATGTCTAAATTGCTCTGAGGTAAACATTCGTTTTCGCAATCATGGTTGCTGGATCGATAGGATCAACGTAATAAAGTAAGAGACTACGTTAAGAACACTTCAGTTACAACGTCCTGAAAGTTAGCTCGTTATGTAAAAGAATAACAGACAAAGATTATGATTGGGGGATCAATATATGGTAAGCGGTGTAATGTATCAAGCCGGGACGACTTAACCTAAACGATTAAATATTATACATATAATTATATATATAATTCTTACATTTAAAGACATTATAATAATATATAATTATAATTTGCCCCCACACTTTTTGTGGCGGTTTACGATCTGAGAGTCTTTCACAAATCATTTTAAAATCCATCGCGTAAATATTGATGAAAACTATGTATAAGTAATACAATCCTGCTTGAGAGCAACTAGAAATGTCATTTGTGATCAGTTTCCCGTAAATAAAATATTTTGATTTATTAACCGCAGGCATTAGATGAAAAACGAGATAGTTAAGTGCAGTAAAAAGTATTGTAGCGATTTTAATGTGAAAAGGTGAAGAAAAAATGAAAGCAGAAAGTATTAAATAGATAATTTTTGGGAATAATTTATCAAAGTGGCAAAAATGAGCAGAATATGTCGAGAAAAATTAATATATTAAAACCGATTCTTTAAGGTATGAACAATAGGGGCACCTCAATTAATCATCGCCGTTATTTCTAAAGCGATAAAGACGTTCCGTGAACTAATAGTGTTATGTCTACGGGAGTTGTTTTGATCGTCTGCTGAAATTCTGACGAACAATGCGAGCTCAGAAATTTGATTTTGAATTATTAATATTAGAAAACGCGGTAAAAAATTACACCCCCTGCCTTGCACCGCAATCAAAATTCGAGGAGACACGTAGATTAAGATGGCATACAAAATCCTCCTTACCTCATGGGGTGGGCAGACGAGGAACCCTTGGAATCCAGCTCCGTTCCTATGGCTACAACAGTTGGCGATGGAGTTGGCGCGTAGGCCGGTGATCCGTTAGCGGCTTCGCGGGACCTTCTCGCTTCTCAGCCCGGGGGCGGCCAACCGCTGGCTCCGTACATCACGCGTATCCTCTAACAATCTGCCCCTACTACTTCTCAAAACACTGATAACACCTCCTTAAAGATACCTGCCTTCGGAGATTTACAGTTTTTTCCGAAATAAGGACGGAATCTCAAAAAAACTACCGGAAATAAACGTCAGATTTCCACTCTTCTGTAGCACTCTGTACTTTTGAGGTGTTAAGATCCCGGTCCCTTAAGCTCGGAGAAGCTCTTATCTTCCCTGGAAAATCTTTCTTTGAGGGTGGGCGTGGGTGGGAGGGGGAGGAGGTAAAATGGGTAACTGCCAACAGGAAAAGGGGGAGGGGGTTAAGAGAGAGAGAGAGAGCGTGGGTGGGGAGGAGGGGGAAGATGGCGTGGGGAAGAAAGGGGTTGGAGAAGTTCGCGGTCCGATTGTCGAATGTTTTGGGGGTCTGTTAAACCGCTTCTTCTGCCCGTGTTCCGTGTCCCCTTCGCAGGGGGGCGTCCATGGGGGGGCTCGGAGTCTTACGGAGGCAGGACACTGAGCTCATCAGTATCTCCAACAGTTTTTAACTTTCCGCCTTCCTCTCACTCACACCACAAAAGGATCTCCTTTCTCCTCTCTCTCTCTCTCTCTTCTCCGAAAATCACCGCTATAGAACGCTGCGTTGCCCTTGGTTCTCTGCCGAAGACTGCCTCCTCTACGTACGGCGGTCTGTGTGCGTTCCTTATCCCTCCGACAGATGGCGCGTGGGTGCCGGGTAGTGAGCTCCCTCTACGGCGGCGTGCGTTCGGGTTTTGCCGTCCCGACTAAAGCGGGGAGTAAATCTCGGGAAGAGAGAGAGAGAAACGGTTCTTTTCCGTCTGCTTGCAAATCTTTTTCACGACCCGCCGTTGTTTCCCCTCTCGAACACAGTGAGGAGGTAGGAGGAAAAGAAAGGGACGGAGGCTGCTTGCTCGCTCATCCGCGAGAGGGTGTTGCATTCGCGGGTTTATCCTTTGGGATGATCGTCTAAAAAGCGGCCCGGAGAGACTCCGGGAAGCAGAGGTCGGGAGAGAGTGAGGATTTCCCTCTCCACCCCTCTTTTTCCTGCCTCCCGTTCCCCTCCGCCCCCTCTCTCCCTCCCTCATCCTCCCCTCACCCCATTCCCCCATACCGGGTTTTGAATGCGGCTGTGACGTCATCCATTATCTCGACCAATGGGAGAGTGGCCGGTGGGAGGGGACGGGGTGGCGCGAGGCATTGTTGCGCCGCCGGGTGGAGTCAGATCCGAGTGATGCGATTGGCGGAGGATGGTTATCCCCCGGGAGGGGTTGAAAGGGAGGAAGAGGGAGAAGGGGAGAGGAGGAGACGAGACGGAGGAAGTCTCTCTTCCTTCCCTCTCCTCCCTATCTTCTTGTTTCCACTTCCTCCTTCTCAAACTCTCTGGCCGACCACCCACCCATTCCTTCCTTCTCCGCTTTGACTCTTTCTCTCCCTTTATATCAATCTCCCTTCGACCTGCTCGATCCTCTCCTCCTCCTTTGCCTTAATCCAACCACTTTTCCCCGTCCCACCGAGTCAACCAGCGTCCGCCTCCCCCTCTAACAGCCTCCCCAAATGATCTCCCGGTCTTAAAAATCTCCTCCTCCACTCGCTCTCTCAATCTCTCTCCCCATACCATTACTGGAATCTCCACGCGCTTCCCTTTGGCGTCCCTACTCACCCTCTCTTTCCCTTCCCGTTCTGCCTGTTAACCTTCTCTATTTCTCTCTCTTCCGAGAGCAATCCAGCATCCTTTAATCGCTTCATTCCTTCGCACGATGAAACGCGACGCGTTTGTTTCTCGGAAGGTATCATGAAATGAGAAATTCACAGGTTATTCGTGGAGCTGGTCTCGTTGGTCGAAATTAATAGATCTCGGTAACTATCGTAGAAATACAGTATAACCTCGTTAGTACAAACTGCAAGGGACCTAAAATTTCATGATTTGTACTAACCAGGTTTGTAAAAAAGAGTTCGTTATTTACACTACATACTAACGAGCATTTTATATTAAGCGAGTTTGCATCATCGAGATTTAACTGTATAATCTCTCGGTAGATGGCTAGTTAGAGTATCGAATCTCGCCGAGAGAATGCATGCTTGTGTTTGTTTTATTGGGTTAGATGTAAGAATAAAGTCGGATTATTATTACTGTGTAAATCATAAGCGCAATATAACTACAAAGTTTCCATCCTTTGCGGGTTCCTAATATGAGGAAAAACGATCGCTGAATTACAACGGAGAAGGCCTATTGTTGTTTGTTAAAATCGCATAAGTTTCACTCAACTCTTTAATGGGCACAGTAATTGATAAGATCACCTACATTAATATTTCCCGAATTTTTATCCCCCTAAATTGCTTATCCATTGCATGCGTTTTATAAACTCAGCGGTTTCGTCGGCTGTCGACGTAGAACCGAATGAAAAATATCAATTTTCAAAACCCACCAAGTACTTGTTCTCTATTTATAAATTGAGCTTTTTAGCTTTCTGTTGTCGCATCTTGAATTATTTCTATTATACTGGGAGCATTTTTCATCCAAATAATAAAAAACTCTTGGAAAATATTCGCCTTGTCTGGTACCTCTTCCGCTATCAATAATTAATCGATGAAATATAACTTGGTTCATTCGCACTATAAAATCTATTTCATCGACCTCCACGTAATGGATCTATCATTCCCGGTTATTTTTGAAAAATTCTGTTGCATTAGGCCAAGACCTTGTACGTATCTCGACGGATGGTGTTTTCTGGGGTGGCTGCATAGGAAGCATTGAGACTTGAGGTTTCGCTCGCGAAAAAGCATGCTGCAGCGCGGGCGAAACGTCGAGTCGCAATGCTCGCTACGAAGCCACACCCGATAACACCGTCAGTCACTGCTGTCCGCTGCGAAAACCATACAATCCAGGACGCATTTGTCTCGTTATGCAACCGATATCGCAGCCATTTCTAGTATTTTATAATTTAACTGCAGGTGAACGCTCACAAATCTGAGACGCTCATGGTTTCCCGTTTTTTTTAATGGGTTAGTATTTTTCCTCAAAAGTAAAGCGTATGCACTGGATTGGATTTCCCATTAGGGGCAGTAGTCACGCGTCTAGCATGGGCGGATTCAAGGGGGGGTAAAGGGGTTAATTACCCCCCCCCTAGAATTTCTGAACACTCGAAAAATTACCATTTAACTCCATTTCTTCGTGTTGAGATGTTGATTTTATAGTGTAAAATATGTCTAATTAATTGCATATTTATACTTACTAACTGCATTCATTCGCCATTAATACAATATAAATATATAACCCTTCTAAAATATCTTATGTATAATCTTTAATTTAAAATCATAAAGACATTGTTAAGTGGTATTAATTTTGTTGAATAAAATTCTATTGAATTCTTTTTCAGTATTAATCGATGTATTGCCTGTGCAGTCTTAATGCGTTCGCTTTTTACAAATAAGTTCTATATTTGCTTTTTCTGATTAAAATATATTTTAAACAAAAATGTATCAAATGCTTTTTCATTCCTACATTACTCCCCCTTGGATGAAGTCTGAATCCGTCCATGGCGTCTAGTGGCGCCGGTGTTCTAGTGGAGCGATAATTGTCCTTCATTCGTTAAAAATAATATGGAAGCTAATTAATTATTGGCGAAAATGCAAATTTTTCACAGACTTATTTAGGCAAATTTACTTTGTTTTTGCTTGTTTCCAAAGTACTCATAAATAGCACATAACAGCATATATTACAAAGAGCACATCAACTAAAACAAAACGGGAACATACGACCATGCCTTGGATAGTATTGGCATCCGTGACCTTAGAATTGGGAGACACGTACGGCAACCACCCCTTCATCGAGACGGGCAATTAAATTGCTATGGTTTGCATTTTTACGGGAAGCACGAAAGCCGGGAATAGTCATGGGATCAATTACAAACCTTCTAGCAACGGTGTGATTTTTTGGGGTCCCTGGCGCAGAGTAATTTCTCGCAAACCCGGTCCCGTTTCCTTTCCACCTTTAGGATTAGTTCTTGTGCGATTGAGTGAGTGAATGTGTGAGTGACATCAGGTCCCTGGCGTGGAGTAACAACCCCTAAACCTGTAAGCTTATAATTTTTATTGTCTTTTGCCTTTTCCTTCCTTTTTTCCCCCCTTTTTCATTGTGTGTCTCTAATTTTGAATTTTACGGTTACGGAGTTAATTTCTATTTAACATCAATTTCGCCGTAGTCTCCATCTTTACTTATTTATGGGATCAATTAAATTTGAAAACTTTCCGGCTTTCTTATAATCTACTCGGGTTGTCGGAACAATAATTCAAAATGTAAAAACAGCCGGTTTTCTGGTGGTGCCAATTTTTTGAATCCCGGAATTGCGGAAGTGCATTGTAATTGTCATGTTGTTTTTATACTGTTGAGAGAAACGAAAGCGCTTTTGCCTTAGCGCCATATTATTTGTCCGCGGAGAGAGAAGAAGATAGGTATTATTTTCGGTTTTCTATCCGCTGTAAGTCGCGACGGAGCACCTATACTACGTTTCTACTGTGATGATGTCGAAAAGCTACTACGCGCGTATTTTATGCCTTATAAAGTTTTTAAATGATAGTTTAGATCCCATAGGTACAATTTTATTTCGGGATTTATTCGATTCAGCTTTATTCTATCAATTCCAATCCGTAACCCTCTACAGAACAACCTGCTAGCCAGTGCTGAGCAACTGAGGAGGTAATACTTATAGAATATGACTTGTGGAATTTGGGTTAAAAAATATTTATTCTTTTTGTGTGCGTATTTCTGTTTTTCATTGATTTTATTTTCTCTCTCTCTCTCTCTGGGTGTTTTTATATGGATTTCATTATTTCAGCAGTCCTTATTTTTTCCCACAAAATTACATCTTTTCTTTTCCAATTCTTGTATTTTTATTGTTACTTGTATTTACATAAAGTGCTATGTATTATTATATAAGTTTCATGACGAGGGGTTAGGTGGAAGATGGGGCTTTTTAGTCTCAATCTCGCACCAAATAAAGACCACATCAATCAATCTCTCTTCGAGTACTTCATGATGGTGTAAAGTGGGAGCTATAAATCTTGTTATGGATAAATATTAGAGATTTGCCATTTTAGAAATATTTGAAAAGGCACCTATGTATAGCTCTTTTTGATAAAAAATTGATTTGTTGACGCCGAGTTTTGAGCATTCTCGTAACCTTGACTTTTTGAAGACGAAAATAATTATATGTAGGAAAGAAACTGAATGAAGTTTCGAATTAATTTACGAATTAACTAAGATACTTTCGGTTTTTTCTTACGAACTCTGGCCAAAATAATAGCAAAATGAAACCCATGCGAGAGAAATTTAAATCGTTCGTTTCTCCGATCAAATCTCGCGCATGCGCCTCACAAAATTCGGGCGTCAGTCTCACTAAAGGGGGTGGATTGAGGACGAATAGGGATTGTTCACCAGCTCCCGCTTTTCAAGGAGAAGTGTTCGATAATCTCGAAGAATATCAATCTTTTTTTCCGGCAAAGAAAGACAAGAATCTTTCGCGATTCCGTGTTGCAGATGCATTACAATTCTGATTATCAAATATTAAAGAAACGCGCATGCTTTAGATTCGAAAATCTGTCTAAAATCTATTAGGATGGCGGATTAATAATGTAAGTATTAATTGAGGGTAAATAAGAGTGGAGTTTAATTATTCTAACTTAATTAACCTCTACCAAATAGCGTAGGAGTTCATAATTTTAAAGGAATTAATTATTCCAGGAGAAGATCATTATGAGCGATACATATATAACGCTAAGTTCATCAAAATGCGAAGGGTTCTCCTAAACGAATTTGATATATCTACAAGTCGATTCTGGGGAAAGTAACCTTATATTAAAAGCATTTTGTTGGTAAATTATTAATCGTGTTCGTATTGGGTAATTTTTTGTTCACCTTCACCGAAATCGACGCTTGACATCGTTAATGTTGTAAGGATTGCGTCTAAAGCTCTTTTTCATCAACAATAGAAATTTTAATCTCTAAGACATAGCAGTAATCGCCATTTTTAGCCCACTTTCCAGAATGGAAATAGGCTTATAGTTTTGTCGTTGTGTCTGTCTGTCAGTACCTCCTATTAACTTTTGAACCAATAGACCGATTTTCATAAATCTTGGTGGAAATCTCTTGCTACACAGGCCGAGCTTCCGAGGATAGTTTTTGTTGCGGAGATTGAAGTCCTGGGTTCGATTCCATGAACTATCCTTCTCATTTGATTTACATGGGAAATCTGAAATCCATCGTGCAGGGTAATTTTCTCTTGCACATTAAAATATCTTAGAATTATAATATCAGAGCGAGTTTTGTACTATTCTCTGAAGAAAGGAATGAAAATTATAATTTTTATCTTAGAATTTTGCTTATTGATTGTATTTCCTAGAATTTCGCGTAAATACTGGCGATTTTGCAGTTTTTATCACTCATTACGAGAGTGTTGCCATAGCAACAACTATTGTTGGACTCAGATTCGGTATATTCTAATATGTACACGCGTTATTTTTGCCGCACAAATACACGTAATCAATTTAATATTACGTTCAAATGTATTTGTAGTATTTTATAACGCTAAATTACCTACAAATTACCTACATATCCGCGATGACTTTAAAGATATTTAAGCCAATATAAGTATTAAATAAATGATTAAATGGAAAGTAGCCATCATAAGTTCTTTTTGGATCATCTTGTTATATTATTTACCATTCTTGAAATATTTCAAGGTTTATAGTTATAGTTTTGCAAACTAATAGTTAACGGGAGAGCTGAAACCCTTGAAATAACTTTGGATAGTTTCATTCATTCAATCGGAATCTTTTCATGCATACCATGATAGTGCGCAATTAAACTCGATAGTATTTAATTGAAAATCATGTTGAATCCTTGAATATTCGAATGAATCGTTGAAATCTTCACTGTCGGCTGATGCCATCCTCAGTAGGAGCTTCTACTTTAAACCAATCGGATGGTCGCCATCGTTATTTAAATACTATTTTAGAATAAACTGAGCCGATTGTCTTTGTGATCTCGTGATCTGCTTCATATTCGCAGTTTTTAAATCTTAAATCTAAATATTAAGATCTACAGATTTATTGTAGATATTGATAACTGGTTTGTTTTACTTTGGTAATTCATACAGGTAAATGTGCCCGAAAGCTTTAATTAAATAGTTAAATGTCGTTCCCAAAAATCTCACGAAATTTCTCTAGCTAGAAATTGTCAACGTGTCCATTTTAAGCTAGCACAAGCATAAATTTCATAATGTTAATAGATTGATAATTTCACAAGCGTTTTAGACAAGTGTTGCATTCCTTATAATATTACTTAATACATTCTAATCTGCCAATAAATTTGGTTTTTAGGGACTAGGCACAAAATTTGAATTTAAATCCAAAGCGAAGGAATTCAGAATGTGATCTATAGGAACGAACGGAAAAATCTGAGACCCAAAAAATAAAATAGTGTAGGTAGCGGTATAATTTTATTTATTTATTTAGCCTTCAATGTCGTAAGTTGGCTAAAGACAGGTGGAGACGACTGCTCCAGTATTGAACCCACAAATATCTTTAGCTGATACATTAATTAAAATTCTAAAATTACTCAACGTTATACAATATAGACACAAAAATAGCCAATTTATCCATAAATAAATACAATAATACATTATTTGGAACTTATTAAATTCAATTACTAGGTACCTATTTTTATGGATTTAAGAGTTTTCTAGGTTCAAGGTGGACCTTCATGGCGGTTAAGGAGAGTATTACAGCCTCATTATGTGAGAAAAATAAGCCAATAAATGGTGGAGTTAAATGGAGCCATTTCAAAACGAAAATAACAAATATGATGGTGTGAAATTTATAATATAATAATGGCGCAAGGCTATATATATATTACATCCGTTTGAAAATTAGATCTAAACGCTTGTGCAAAAAAAACCAACAAACAATGTGGAATTTCAACTCATAATCTCTTTATCATTTTCTTTTATTGTAAAATGTCGATTTATTCCCCGGATTTTTGTCATCGGATCTGATCTTGCTTTGTTTTGATGATTTCTTTTCTGCAAATTGTAAATCATTTCTTGAAATGAACTACTCTAATTTCATCCATTTCCTCAAAACACGTATCAGCGAAACATTTGAGTCGGACGGTGCACATTGCATTCTCAGTTTAGTTTCTCTCTCTATTTCCCTTACCTTTCAATCCCCTTTGCTCTCTCCATCTCTAACTCTCACTGACCGCTGGATGTTGGCTCTAACCATCCCACCCTGCGTGGCTGATGACTCCCTAAGCGTAGAAGTGTGCGAAATAGTTGGTGCGCACCATCCACCAACCTGTTGCCCGTGGTCCACGTAGGAGGAGGAGGGTGAATAGAGATCCAGGGGAGAGTGAGGGCCGTCCGCCCGAAAGGAAGGAAGGAAGGGAGGGAGGGGTTGGTCAGCGATCGTCGCTCCTTCCGCCAATTTGACCCCCAAGCCGGCCGTTCCACGCTCGAACAGACTCCGCCGATTGACCCCCGTTGTGATACGGCTGGCGGCGCGAAAGGCGCCGACCAATTTCTCATACCGCCTATACCTCCTCGAAGAAGGGTTCCCACCTCGCTTTCTCTCTCCTCCGTTCTCCATCGTAAAAATTTTTATCTCCATCTCCGCGCGTTATCTCTTTCGGATCGCCGAGAAATTTTCGACTGGTTTCTGACTCTACATTTGCATAATCCCTCGGCGCCTGCGAAATGGTGCGAGTTGGACAGCATCGCCCCACCCCGCGGGATCTTTTTTTGCGGTTTATAGGCCTCTGTCCGTTTGGAATCTTAATAATAACGAGTTACTTTGGCGCTTAAAAGTGACAAGGTAATTTTTTCGGCGAGAGGATTTCTCTAAATCCTCTCAAATAATGATATGTCCCGTCCTCTTCGGAGCTATACATGCATAAATCGATTTTTGTTCATGTTTAATCTGGTAAATTGTTCACAGTGTTCAATTAAACAAAGACGAAATTTATACAGGGATTATTTAAAACAATCTTTTGTGCGGACTTTCAAGCAAAAGAAATTGAAATGCGCCCATCACCAAGACATTGTCTGAGAGTGTATTTGGGAAGTTAAGATCGTACGAACACTCATTAAGAATTACAGACGAAAAATAATATGTTCTTCAGTTAAAGCCTCCATTTCGAAATTGATAACTTCTGGTGTGACCCCACGAAGAATGTCGCTAGTTTCTTATATCGTGTTATGACTTCATTTTACTTGTCTTAATTTTTCAATCGTTCATTGTAATGCTTTTTTTGATATCATTCACATTTTCACCTCTTTAAGCGCAATTTATTAAAACGAAATTTTCCGATGCATTAAAATGTTATTGGCTGGATCTCTTCTTGCCTCGGTGGCGGCAGGGTAACGTCCTCGCCTGCCAATCCGAAGGTCGCGGGTTCGAATCCCGCCTAGGTGTGTTTTTCTCCACCTAGGGCATGGATGTTTGTGATCGTTCTTATTGTTATGTTGTTGGTATTTCACTTTGAATTGGCTATTACGCTGTATGTGAAATTATTGATAAATAAATAAGAGTTCTACCTACGCATAGCGAAATCTAATTTACATAACAATATGAAGAACATCATCTGCTTTGGAATCCTAAAGCAAAATCGAAGGCTATTTCGGGTGGAGCCACATCGCTTCAGTCTGTTTTTGGAAGGCACCCGGCTCCTTTTTTGGAAGTCCCAACCGAGAAGACAACATGGCCGACGTAACGCATATTCAGCAATCGTATACTTTTATGGCACTGGGAGCCATCGCTCCATGCTTTAATTTTAAGCGTTAATTGCCACAGGTGCGAGTTGCCACGATTTTTTTAATGTATCGCCATCTCTATACCTCCAATAAAACGATCCCAAACGCTCCAATAAAAACAGTAAGGTCGACAGCATCTTCCCGGACTCGAGTTCTGACGTCACTACCCTGTACCAGTATTTCGATAATACCGGTTCTTCTATTGTCCGTCTTCCATTCCTCTCCGTTTCCTTTGGCCGTTAATCACCCGTGATCTTTTCTTTCTCTCTCCATCCTTCCCACGCGGAAAGTTCTATTCATTAATCTTTTTTTTCACGGGATCTTCTCATTTCGTCCATTGGCCGTGACGGATAAGTCCTTTTCCTCCACAAAATCGACTCTTTCATTTGTCTCAAATCGATATGGTACTATAAACCCGATGGTACTCTCTCGTCAGGCGATAATCTATCATCATTACAATCTCAGTGCCCATATCCATGAGATATACAAACACAGTCGAACTGAGGAAGCAAAAAAGGTTCGATTTATCGAAACTTCATTGTCATCTAACTTGATTTAGTTTATGCGAATTCCAACGAGAAATGATTGATCAAAAATTATAGTTGTGAGGATTTGACTGAAACGAAAAAATATTGTTCGCGGCATTGTAAACGATATTCTTTTTCATAATTCCCTTTTAATAAACTAATAATAATCCAAGTAATATTAAAAAACTATTGTGCATACAGATCAGACGAGTTCACATTAATTACGATTGATAAATTTGCTCAATTTTTCCTTATTAATAGAGAACATCGACAACGGAAGATATGCTGCCGTATAAACCTTTCTTATTTGACATTTTAATACATTTTACATGGAAATAACAAGATATTACATCTTATTGTATCCACCAGTCATCCCTCTGTCGGTAGAGTGTACGCAAAAGGGGTTTTTCTGATAAACTACTTTGGTCGCTGATTTCTCTGCTCAAGCCTTAACACTATTTCGTCAGGGTTCCTCCCGACCTGTCAGAGTGCATGGTAGAAATTAAACAGTAATGACAATAAAGGAGTGTAAGATATGGCCTGTCGAAAACAGCCAATATGTCGCACTTTGCAACCTTTGCGAAAATTTCTTTTTTACTGCTCGACGGTATAAAATTTTCCTGCCTGATTTCATATAACATTTGAGAGATTTAAAGCTGAATATAAGACTGATATCTTAACCCCGCTCAAAGCCTGGTAATTAAAAACTGACGCAGTTTATTTCTGAGTGCTTTCCATACACATTGGTTTGCATAGAGCGGCAGGGTGATCTATCGGTTGGATTTTTCCCTATAAAGAATATGTAAGTTAGTATTAAAGCTAAACTTAAATGAAATGTAATAGAAGTTTTTTTTACTGATTTTCTTCCGATCAAGCTACTTTGTCGTTCAAGTCATCTAAACGCAATAAATATCTCTTACTCCAATTGTCTTTCATGATTCGCCTCTTTCACTGCATATTCTCTCTCATACATTTTAAAACTTCCTCATTATAAAACCCATTCTTTTAGATGACCACTTTTTTCCAGATTTTTACCCTTTTACGATCTTCCAGCTGGGTAAATGTTCATAATTAATCAACAATTACTTATTATCAGTTATTGATTAGTCGCCTTAGTTCCTTGGCAGATAGGCATATGCTAGACATGAAGATTTCTGAAAAAGCTGGAGAATGTTTCTCTGGCTTTATCAGAAATCTTCATACAAAATGTAGGCTATATTTTTATTTCCATATGTTATATATAGATATATAAATTCATAGTACTTATAACTGATATTAAGATCTCCATTATTTGCTGTAGAAAACATACAGAAAATTTGCGTTTAGACTGTCATTTCGAAACTAGAAAAAATAGAACTGGTGAAGAGATTAGATTGCCATGCATATTGGACTACCACGCCTTAACTCACTCTTGAATTACTAAAAACCAATCAACGCGTTTGACATATAGTAGATTTACGCTAGATGTCCACTTGAAAACATTTATTCCTTTTAAATTTTTGTAAAAGGTTCTCTCCTCCTACAAATAATATTTTTGCGTGGTTATGCCATTCCTGCAGCATTAAATAATTGGCGCTCTCGTGCGAATTCCGTTCCAACAGCACGAGTAATACAAAGGATACGTTTAATCTCAGGAAATTCCTCCCTCTCGGTTGTTTTATCTCGTTCAATAAAGGCTGTCTAAATCATTTCCATCTAATTCAATTAAATGTCCTTACTTCTTCACTTGGCATCTTTTCATAAGGCATCTCAATGAAATGTTATCGCATTTTTGCCTGGATACCGAGAATATTTTCATTTATTTAGACCCTAATTGGTTTTATAGGTGGACTTTATTATTTTTATTAACAGAGTTTATAATTGGATTGTAGGAAGGGTAGGTATTCTTCGATAGATAGGCATAGGGTATTATTAATTATAAAAAACTAGAAAGAAAGCATTAACTTGGAATTTAAAATTTCGGTCGAGCGAAAAATTTAAGTGTGCAAAACGACGCTCTCTCTAAAGCAGCGTTTCTCAAACTTATTTTTCTCCCTTTGCGCCATGAAAGTTTTCGCGGAGAATCCTTTGTAACAGTGAATACATTTTACAAGAACAAATCTTTTTGAACGCGTTTTATTTATTAAAAATCGAAACGCCCGCGATTTCTGTAACAAAAGGGTTCAATCTGTCGATCGAAGATAAACTGCTCGACTGTTCATATTACGCGCGCAATTCGAATCATGATGGTGTCAAAAAATGCTCAGCCTTATTTTCTCACGAAACGTAAACAGTAGATACCTGTTTTACTTCATAAATATTTCAGTAAATTAGAAGGGAATTAAAATATTGGTAAGAATTGTTGAAGCAGAGCAGTTAAAAAGACCATTTCCAAATTTAATTTCAGATTTATGCGAGTATGCATAACAAGTCATCTCAACACCTTTGTTTCTTATTAGATTGAAGCCAACTCACTTTCTTGAGTTAAAGTAGGGGGTTTTTCCGCGATTCCTCAGTGAGGACGTTTACTACTCTGTTAGCCCTTCACCGTAAATACCCCAATCCGAGAATGGAGAATCATGCTCGATTGATAGCTTAGTTGGTTAAAGCACCTATCCGGCAAACAGGGAAACCTGGGTGCGAATCCCGGTCAGGTACAGGATTTTTTCTTCTTTCCAAAGTTCTAAATTTAATTTCAGATTTATACGAGCCTGCATAACAAGTCATCTCATCACCTTTGTTTCTCATTTCCAAAATATTCTCGCGATCCCTTCAGAGTTATCTCGTGAATCCCTAAGCTTTCGCGAATATCTGGTTGGAGAACGCTGCTCTAAAGTCTCATTGTCAGAATGACTGGATACTACATATGAATCATAAATTTTCATCGGGTGCAGTTTTTATTGTTGAGTGTGAGGTCAAGCACATTATTATTTGATCTTCATAATGGTAACATTTTAATGAAATCTTTATTTCACTTTCTCCGCCAAAAGCATAACATAAGCATCACTGAAAATTAAAAGAGAAGGAACTGGCTGAATTATTTAAATAATCGCCCAACAGCGAAATTTAAATACATAGACATATTATATTCCTATTTTGTATTTTTGCATTTCTATACTAGCAAAGTGCATACATGATTATATACCGTGCAGTTTTCGATTTGGTTTTTGCTGGCATTCATTTTGCATTCTACACCTACATTTCAGTTGTATTTTGATATTAAACTTAATTATCTTTGAGTTATCCCAACCCAATGGCGAAAACCTCCAACGTGCTAGAGAAAAATACCTCGGTTAACTAATGGTCGAGAAAGTGAGGTAGAAGGACGATTGATAGGAAAGAGGATATGAAGGGAGGGTGGAGGAGGAATATCGGGATTAAGGAGATTGGATGGGGAATAAGTAAGGAGTGAAAGAGATGATAGGAGTAAGTTCATGGAGTAGCAGAGAAGGTTTGATTAGGAGGGGAAGTCGGCGGGATTGGAGTTTGAAGAGAGAGAGGGATGAGGGGTGGAGGGAGAAGGTGGGGGGATAAATAGGGAGTGAAGGGAGGAGAGGGGGAGAGACGGTTTTGATGGTAGCGGAGGAATGGAAGTCGGAGAGTAGTGATCGAGGGGAGAATAGAGGAGAGAGAAAGAGAGAGAGGTGACGGGATGGTTAGATCGGAGGGAGAGAATCGGTGGGAAAGAGTCGAAAGGAGGGAGTCAAAGGGGAAGAAGTGCCACGGGAGTGGATGGAGGAGACCTCAGATCGTGATTAGAGTAGACACCGTGACAATGGCTGACTCATGGCGATGGAAACCCGATCCAAGTCACTTTCAAGTTCAGCATAGCGTCAAGGCGTTTTCTCCTTTCTCCCTCTCTCTCTCTTTCACTCCGACTCTATCTAATCTAGCTCTCTTCCTCCCTCCTCCTCCTTTCACTCCAATTCCCTCACTTCCTATTCTCTTCTCTCTTGAAATCCTCGTTCTCTTTTCCCTCTCGCCGACGGTTAGCGTTTTGAATCGTCCTCAATGCGCGGTCGTGTTAGTTAGGCCTCATCGGTTTGACTCTTCGCTTCGGCGAGATTTATTCCCCTCCATGACGATCCATAAAGGGTTACATATGCGGGTAACTACGCGACGATAAATACGCCAAATGTCTTTTAATTCTACGACGTTGAGGAACCTGCTTAAGTTTAGGTGATCTGTGAGTTGTTTTCGAAAAGGACAGGTCGTATTAAATTTTGTATTACGGCTGGAAGTATTATTTCTTCATTACTAACGACAATGGCTTTTAAAACTGTGGTCTAAGCACGCAAATATGCGGCCTGGCAAAATTTTTGGTAAATGGCGTGAGTTTTTCGCGTGATTTATGTTTATGTAGGTTTTGCAGAGAGAGAGAGCAACAAAATCTGTTATTTAAGGAGGCAGATTGAGTTGAAATTTTTCTTTGTTTATAAGGAGATCTTTATAAATGTTAGTTTTGATGGATATATAGTTGGCACAAAATTTTTACATATTTTTATTTTAGAAATATTTAATTTGGCTGCACAAGGCAATTAAAAAAAGTTTTGAACGAAAGTCTAACACTCCATTTTCGTGAGAGGCATTTTTTCTAAAAATTGGACTGTATTTAGAAAATAATTAAGAAATTAATTCCTCTACTCCTAGATAATGGCTTGATCAATCACTAGTCTATAATTAGATTTCGTTCAAAAATTAAAAAACTTTTGAATTTTACTGATTTATAATCTTCGTCGGTACCTAATTGAAAATGAATTTCTATTTTAATATCGAGTTTCTCCTTTGCAATAAAGTCTTAGTATTTGATCTTTTGAAATTACTTATCATACCAGATAAACTATAGCGATTGGTAATATATATCTTCAGTGGCTCTTTCTTTATCAATAATCGTTAATAGATATTAAAGTATAAATTAAGTATGAAATCATTAAAAATAAGGAATATCATTCGTCGTTAACCGATTCCAACTTGGTCCTTCCCACGTAATATATCCAATTTCTCTATTTCTTCACTCATCAATCCTCCTCCGATTCTTTCTCAAGCATCCGATATGTTCCTTCTAATTCTCTATTCTACCTCTATATTTAACCTTTTCCGCCTCTTTCCTCCGCTCTTCTCATTCGATTATTCGTACATTTCTTTCAGTTTTCTTATCCTGCCTTTTTTCTCCCGCGCATTTTTACTGCATTTTCTTGTTCTCTCATCTCCTTCCATCTATCCTTCTACTCATCCACCTCGCTAGCCTTCCTCTCCACATCCCTTACCTTCATCCCCTATATAATTTCCTTATATAATTTCTAACCTTCCTCTCCATGCTCAATACCCTTCAACATATCGATCCTGCGTCCCAATTCTCCCTGCCCTGGCACAAATCGTCCTTTCATCCCTCGCTCGCTCTCTCTCTCTCCCCCTCTATATCTTTCTCTCTCTCGATTCTCATCCGCCGATGGCTTTATGTTTTTGTTTGCTTAGTCTTCCCTTCAGCCTACCTTATTCTGTCAGCTTGCACGCCGCAGCTTGATGCTAATGACTTATGAATAAATTTTACACCCAGAGTACACGGACATACGCACCACCGTCACCGCATAAATAACCGATTGATTTCTTGTATGGCATAGGCTATTCATTTCATTTTTTTCAGCATACCCAAGATCTAGGGATATCCTTACTTAACTAACCGTCAGAAACTATGTAAATGTGTGTGGGATGATGTGCCCACGCATAAGACTACGTAAGGATACACTTAAAAATAATAATGGCCCTATATATATAAATATATATATATATATATATATATATACACACACACACCCCTACTTTCCCTTATTTTTGATAATCTTGAACTTGGTAGTACGTAAAAAACAGTATTTTTGTATTTAATTATAAGGCTTTTTAAATAAAATTTCCGGAACTATTCTATTTATAACATGACTATCGTAAGGTTTAATTCTCCGAAAATTGCTCTTGTTGTCATCGATTCACAGTGCTCAATTTAACAAAACGCTTTCACGTTCGCTAGCCCATCCCTTAAAAATATGTTAAATCTTTTCCTCAAAACGAATCATACTATGACGCCTACTATGACGTCGCATATTCAACGCAGAGACGCCGCTGCCGTCTCGTCTACCACGGGGTCTTCAGAGACCCTCTTTTGTGCATTGTCTCCATTCGCATCCCGTCTCTTCCCCTCATAAAGGTAGAGGGAAGGCTGAGGAGGAAGCCAAACAGCCAAACCACCACGGGACGTTTTAAAAAAAAGACATTTCGTCTCTCCTTTGTCGCTAGCGAGGATGCGACAATAGATATACCCGACCAAACGCTCTGAAGCGACGATTGCTGAAATTTTGCGTTAATCCGAAGGAAAAAAGGGTTAGGAGGAAGTGAGAGAGCGAGAGAATGAGAGGGATGGAGAGTGAGGGATGGAGTGGAAAGGGAGATTGAAGAAAAGGATTGCGAGCGAGCGAACGAAAAGAGGTATGGAGGGATGAGAAGAGAGAGAGGAAAAGATGGCGATGTGTAAAGAGAAAAGGGATGTTAAATTGAGAGAGAGAAGTAGGGATAGTGAAGGTAGGTAGGAGGGAGCAGTAGTGAGGAAGTAGGAGTGAGAGACAGAAGGGAGGAAAAGGAACCGCGACAGAAAATGGGAGAGGATAAGAGAAAGGGAGGAGAGAGAGAGAGAGAGGGAGGGAAGAGCATTCGAAGTGGCGATGAAAAAGAATGAAGTGCAAAAAAAGCGCTCTCTGAGATCTCCATCGAGGTAAAGTAATGCGAGAGAGTCCTTTTGGGAATGGAGTCAATTGAAAAGGTATAAAAAAAGAGTGCGATTTGGGAACGGAGTTCCTCTCCCCCTCCCCTTCTTCCTCCTCCTCCCTTCCATTCACACCCTCTCTTCCCTTCCACGCTTCTTGAGCCAAACCATCTCCCTAAACCCCTCAACTCACCATTTCGTCGCTCATTTGTCTTTAATTGCAGCGCCACCACGATTTTCCAACCACAATGGCGTTTCTATGGAGAGAGAGAGAGCGAGAGACGGTGAGATGGAGGAAGAGAGGGGGAGGAACCACCGTTTTCCTTCCAATGTATGGAGTTTGCTCTCAATTGTCGCCTTCTCTCGCTTTCTGTCTCTTCTTCCTCTCTCTCTCTCTCCTTCTCCCTCGTAAACCAACAATCGCCTTTTCTACATCCTTCTCTTAATTTTTCGCATCCTACCTCTTTTTTTTCTTTTCCTCTTCCCTTCTCTTTTTTCGAACGGTTTTCTTTCTTTCTCCTTTTCTCAATTTTCTCTCGATCTTCCACATCCTTGACCCTATCACTCTCCTCCTTTATCCTCTTCCTTAATCTTTGTCTATTTCCTCCGGATTCCTGCCATTCTCCCATTTCCATTTCATCTGTTTTTCTCATGGTGATTTCAATCGGGCTATGGTTTTCCATAACATTTATCTCCGTCTTTTTCGTATCAGTACTTCCTCCCCGTTTTTCCTTCTCATTTTATATTCCTTTTCCTCGATCTTCATCCTCTCTCTATTCTTTCTAACACCTCGCTTACTACTGATTCTTTGGCATCTTTTCTGTCATTATTTCCTTCTCTCTTTCTCCTCTCCCACTCTCATTCCTCATTTGCTCTTTCTTTTCTCTCTCTCCCTCCTCATTCGTCTCTCGAGATGTCTCTGACGATCACATTTCTTTGTTTCTCTCTCTCTCTCTCTTCAAAATGGAAGAAAGTTCCGCGTGGGAGAGCGTTCAGTTAATACCGAATACCGTCATTTGACTTTCTCACAAACGCCGTTGAGAAAGAGCGGATGGCGACAATGGGAGAGATAATGGAACAGATTACAAAGGTAACAATGGAAGGGAGTGGAAGGTTGGAGGATAAAAATGGAGTCAGAATAACGACCTTTGGAATAATAAGAATCTTTTATGTGTATAAAAATGGGGAGAGGATTACGAATATCGAGTCATTGTGACATAATTTGAAAAAATGACGGAATTCAAGAGCTAAAGGTTTTAAAAAATATATATATTTCTAACGCTACATACTTCATTCCTCTTGAATTTCGTGCCGTTAATGTGGGAGTCGTTGGTGAAATATCTTTCAGTGTATTAATATACTTTGCTTATTCCGATTAAGAGGAGGGTAACCTATGGGCTCCTAACGTATCTCTTTCGTGCATCTTAGTGGAGTATCACCGTGTAAACGGAAGTGCTTGACGTTAAGAAACGGCGCGAGTGCTTATTTCTGGATTGGAATTGTTTTTATCCAAAGAATGGGTTCGTAAAAATGTGAGGTCTGGTGAAATTTAACTTTCCTTCATTTTTATCACCACTCATTAAATAGCGGCCTGAACTTTATCACGGTTCCTCTGCCATCCTTCCATCGTCTTTTAATTTCTGTATGCGAATTTTAATTGCTGTCAAACTTAACCACACCTGATTATGATATCAAGTGTTGGATTTGTTTAACTATTGTCGTGAAAGTAATAGCAGAATAAAAATAAAAGATATTTATATACGGGAAGGGCCTTCTAGAAACTGCCGTTAATGCAATGGATCATTATCTGAAATGTCACTTCAAGTTCAATAAATTTATAAGCACAAGTTAATTTAAAGATTCTCTAATCTTTCGACTGAATGCGGACATTTTGACAGTGGTAAAAACAAAGAGAATGGATATGGATCTAGTTTAAATCATGTTGCTCTCCTTTGGAATGGAATACGACAAGGGATAGAAATTTTATTAATAACTAAGAAAATGGTCCAAATTAATGATTGCAGAACATTATCTCGTTAGAAAGCCTCATATAATGTAAATCGCTTTACTTGTGAAATATTAAGAAATATCGATTCATTGAATAGTATTAGATCGCATAGTATTTATTTTGGCCTTCAAGAACTGGAGGTAAGATGTACCCAAGAATTTCCATCTCCCAATACTATAATCATCAAATACATTATTATGCATCAGGTCAATCGTATAAAAGTCACTTTTACCCTACTAAGTTCCTATTTTCACAGATTAATTTTACGCCTCGTCACTTCCAATAGCAAATCATAGGTAAATCTTGCGAATGTATCGCAAAACTAACTTATATCCAAGGGTGGCCCGAAGAATTTTGGCGCCCCAGGCGGGAGAGCATTCAGCGCCCCCCCCCCCATCCATTCATGTTTGTTGAGATATTTACTAAGCACATGCTAATTTATTCATCTCTCTGAAAAAATGATAATGAAAAATTAAAAGAAATGCCATCAAGATTCTAGCCTGTTCATCCATATAAGTTGGTATCCAGTATTTATTCACTTGCAAGTAATACATTGATAAATGATCGGAATAGCGCCCCTAAAACTTAGGCGCCCCGGGCAGCCTTCCAGTTCACCCATAGTTCGGGCCGGCCCTTCTTATATCTAATTGTAAGTATATCTATACAAGTATTTCAATTTCACTTGATGGAAAAACGGCGTAGATTGTTTTGCAAGCGATATTAATTGGAAAGACCCATTCCGAACACGTGATTACCCGAGAACTGCCTCTTTATATCGACCACAAATCATAAATTTCGAGGTGCTTTGGACTGTGTGAACCGACGTGCTTTATGGATATCGACACAATTGCATTCCATCTCTCAAAGCGAATAAATGAACAACCCTCGAGAATGAAGATTAATCCTAATGTTAATTCTCGTGGAGTGCGCGCGACAAAGGGTGATGAGGGTTGAGGGGTTGAAAGGGAGGAGGGAGAACGGGAGGGGAGGGAGGAGACGGACGAGGGGGGAGGGAGGGGGTGGAAGGAGGTGGAGTGGGTGGATGAAGAGATGCGGGGAAGGGGGAGAAGGCCTCAACAACATCTGTTTTCTTTGCATTTCGATTGCTGAGTCATCTCGGCTCGATATTCGAGTCTCCATTGTTGGAGGTCTGGAGGGTTCCTATAGGGAGTTGGATGTGGATAGAGAGAAAGGGAGAGAAGGGGAGAGAGGGCTTGCGTGCTGGAGATGGGAAATGGAGGAAGTGGAGGAGAGAGAGAGAGAAGGGGAGGTATTGAAATGGATCGGATGGAAGGATGGAACTTCTTAGGGGGAATGGAATTGTGGGTGGCTGTGGGTGGGCGAAGGAGTGAAAAAAGGGAAGGATTGGTTTGGAAGTATTTTTTTATTCTACAGAGTGCAGTGTTCGTGTTTGACGGCCTACCGCCGCCTTTCGGACCACGCACTCAACTCCATCTCTTCCTCCTCCCTCCCATATCTCTCTCTCTCTCGCCCTCCCCCCCTCTCTCTCTCGATCTCCTTCTCTTATACTCCTTCCTTAAAATTTCTCTCCACCCTTCCTCCACGTCCTTTCCTCTCCACCCTTCTTTCCCTCTCTCATTCTGCAACCCCTTCTTGTTTCGCGCCACATTCCCTCCATCTCTCTCTCTTCTCCTTTCCACGGAAATTCATCTATTTCCTTCTTTCACTTGGGCGCTTTAGCTGTCTCTTACGTCTCTCTTATTTCTCTGCCATGTTCTCTTTTCCAATTCTATCGTTTAAATTATCATTTTCTCAATATCTTTTCTCTTTTTCATCGTTTTTGTAGTTTCCCCGACTTTTTTTACCTTTCTCTCTCTTTCTCCCTCTCTCCATTTTACTACTCTTCTTCCGCCGTCTTACATTTTTCTGCCGTGAAAATTGGCATTCGATGGTTTCGACTTCAAAATCCAATTATTAAAGTGAAAATGTTTTGTCACTTTTGAGTTTCTTTTACATGTGTATTAACCGGAGATCGGCAGTCTTTTAAAATATTTAGTTTTTTTTCTAGCATCCTATGTTCATGTAAATTTTTAGTTTGAAAGAATTAATATACTTCAAATGATTTAACGCGCTGGCAGAAAACATTTTAAATTCGGGTCAAAATTTCTAATTTTTAGGTAATTATTTCTCTGAAAATACTAACTTCCAAAATTCCGTTGGCTATAAGTCAGTATCTGCCATATTAGGTATGACAGGTAACAATTAGCGCTTAATCATTTCGTGTGTAAAATATAATAAAAATATTTATACGTTGACATTCTATTTTCTTTTTTATCGTATTTTAAAATATACTGGAACGAACAGTGTCGAGCAAATAATGTAAATTTGTTTAATATTCCTCTTACGTTTTTTGGGAGTAGGTTTCCAAGGAAATTAAATAGATTCCAACGGGATTAGGTATCAAACCTTCTCCAATTTAACCATTCAAAAGTTTTAGTTTGATAAAAATCGGCCCCTAAAGCGGGAAAATTAGTCTTCCGGAAAATTCTAATGCTCGTAGGTTTATGATTCCACGAGTCCTTTTGTGAAGAAAATAAAAACATTTAGGAATATCCATAAACAGAAAAATTGAACGAAAACAAAGGGATAGCAAGAAAGGCAGAAAGAAAAATGATTGACGCATGTAATGTTTGCATATAAAATTCTCAAAAGCGTCGATATTATAAGATAGCAAAGATTCTTAACAAACTAAACTTGCTAGCCATTCCATAAATTCGAATGGCGTCACTACGATACAATAAGACACAGTTAATTAAATAGGACATAAAATCAGATATTGCACGAGTATAGATATTCGTCTCAGATTTTAGTTCCATTTGTGTAAGTTCTGATAGTTTTATATTAAAGTCTCGGTTGAAATCGTAAAACATTAAAATATTTCTTTCGTTTCCTGTTTTTTTTTTTATAGGATCGTGATTTATGCGTCATTACCAAGATCAAAACAAACGTTCTTCGTTCTTCAAGATCTCTCGGAATCTTGTTTTTGTTGAACAACCTAGGATTTGAGTTCATATAAATAAGTGCATGAAATTAACGGGGGAACAGATATATCCTCTGAGGGGGTTTGAATTTTTGGTCGTTCTTTCCAGTTACAAAAAAATGATCAAAAGTTCTTATGCTGTCCATTGCGCCACTTTTGGACACGGCTCAAAATAGCCCGTTACATGAAAATCCTTATCATATGAACGCGTCCTCGGAACATTCATTTAAGTAACAATCGTTTTGTTCGCATTAACGAATTATCCATCTAACTCAAATCAATGAAATGCCTACTTCATTAATTCCAAATGTCCATGTCTATTTATAGTAGTATACTCGTCAACGTCTATTTTAAAAGCACTTTAATCCAAATCTATAGCCACAGCCCTCCCCCATTATACCGTCGGACCCTATCACGCAGTAATAAAGAGAGATGCGCAAAACAATGGCGGCGAGCTTTTGAAAAATTTCATCGCGTAATCGCCTATCTCGTCGTCGGCTAATAGTCATTTGTGACCGAAAATTGATGTTCCGTCACAACTGCGAAACAAGTGCCCGCGAAAGGAGGGCATTGTAATATTTATAGGCAAAGCGTAAACACGATCTCATTGTGGATCGATAATGGCGCTTGAAAGAGTCACGTGAAGGGGAATAAAAAAGTGGTTCGGAATTGAATGTGGAAACCCTTTCATACTGGTTCAATGGAAAAGGAGGGATGGAAGGAGGAGTGGGGGAGGGGGTATCCCGTCGAGGGAGGGAGGAGTGTTGCACCGTGTTTTCCCCTCTTTCGCATTCATTGCGAGACTCGCCATCTGTGTTTACTCCCTATTGCCCCTCCCCGTCGGCCTCTTCCTCTCCGCCCCCTCCCTCCCTCCCTATCGCTCCCTAACTCTCCCTCTCCAGCTATCCCTCTCCTTCTGCTCACCTACCGCTACCTTAAGTCCCCGCTCTCGGCCTGCCTACATTCTCCATCGGTTCTCATTGCATGTTTCCGATATCATTTTCGTCTCGTTCTTACGCGCGCATTTTATTCATTTTTTTTAAATCCTGAAACGTTCGCGCTTTTTTCGCATTTCTCGGGAAAAATGACGGTTTATAGCTCTCAGTATAGTTGGATAGGTGTCTCTTTTAAAAAAAATTATAGAGCAGCGGCTCTCAGCCAAAAATTTATCGCGGATCGGTGTAGTGTTTTAATATTCCACCGGTAAAATCAATTTATAACGACCAATAATTTAACAATTCTACACTTTGGCAGAGTTTCCAACAAATCAAGCATCCTATTAACCAGCACTATCCATTATCCAAATTTTATGATAACAACAGAACATCGTGGACCGGCTGTTGAGAAGCGCTGTGTTAGACTTTTAGAAAGTATAAACGTCAATCAAAGAAAATAGCTCTAACATGCTGATTGTACTTAAACTTTTACTGCTCTTCTAGACACCCCGTGCGACCGCTTCCGGGTTAACCTAACGTATTCCAGTTTTTTCTCAAGTAGATTTTGTATGTTTTCACAACCCCCATATTTCTTGAGGAAGAACGAGGCAACGGCCGAGCAAACCATGTGCGCCGTTTAGCGGCAGAGAAGTCGCCATCAGTGGCAGTTCGTCGATATTCGGCTCTAGTTACTCCCGAGGAAGTCTGTTTTGTAGCTGAAATCCATGATTGGTTTAATCATTCATTTTATGGCCATGAGTTTTCTCGCTTATCAATTGCTTTCCAGTTATAAGGTGGACTTGATAATTCACTTTTGAATTGCAATTGGGCCCACCCATGACACCATACGACCTGGTGATGATGGTTGTTTGGCGAAATTGGTCGTGCAAATAAATTTGTGTGGAAGTTGCGTGGTTGTTCTTTTCTTCTAAAATATGATTATCGCTTACCACAACGTTGAGCCGAATTCCATAGATTACACCATACGAGACCTAACCACGCCTGAAGGCACGATTTACAATTTTTTGCCGAGAGCTGTCATAACGCCAGGTTTAGTGAGATAACAATTTGCGAGGTAGCATTGGTTATTAATATTTTCTATTTTTACAACGTTGAAATTTTCGGATTCAGATCCGATTTTTTGGATTATTAGGAAAGGAATTTAATTCTCTCGGCAACAAATCTAAAATTCATTTTATCGGTCGTGTGAACGTTCAATTCCCAAGTTTATAGCTCAGTGCTGATTTATTAAAGAATATAATTGTAACCTGCAATACTTTCTGACTTAGCAAACGGAAGAAATACACGCTCTTAGAATCGAATTCGTGCGTTTCTGAGAAATTAAAATGTGTGAGAGCATCAGTTCTATTTGAGAAGTTTCACAGGAATAATCATGTCCTTGAGTATTTATTGAGGTATGTTATATCGCAAGCGTTGCGCGTTCCCTTAGACGTAGGTAAACTATTTTAATAAATATAGAGATTGTTTATTTAACCCTCCTTTCTTGTGGGTGTTTCCCTGCAGCTGGTTTTGTCTGAAATTGAAAACTCTAATCTTATTTACCTCTTCTACATAATTAATTAAGAATATTCTATATCTCGTTGCTGCGTTACATGTCAAACTGTGTGATTCTTTTTCTAAGTTCCATGATATGGTTTGTTATTGCCATAAAACAAATAGGCTTTTAAGCCTCATCTACCATTTGAAGAAATTTTTTTGTCTATATCTCTTTAATACGAGATGCGAATGCGATTCTTTGTCTCTCATTCATCCATTTTCCATCCCATCTCGAACATCTTCTATCTTCCCTCCAGCTTTCTCCTTTTTCTCCTCTCTGAACTCCTTCCTTTTACCACTTTTCCTCCTATTTCCTTTCTTGCCACGTTTCTTACACCTTTTCTCCTCCATCAATTGCCTCTTTTTTCCGATCGTCTTTTCTCTTTTTATTCAAAATCTTTTTCTGTCCCCATCCCTTCCCTTTTATTCATTATCTGTCTCCAGCCTCTCCTCCTTCCCACTTTCTGTAATTTTTCTTTTCCTGGCATTTTTTTCGCCTACTCTATTTAACTAATTTAATTTCTTCTAGTTTTTGCTACTCCGTCTGGCTTTTTCTTTGCTTACTACTCCTTTCTACTTCTTTCCACTCCCTCCTTTTCCCCTCTGTACCTCCTTGCTCCTTCACTATTTTATTTCCTTCATTTTTATTATTTCTTTCTCCTCTTTTCTCTCCCTCTCTTCTTCCCAAATACAATTAAAATTATATGAGCCTATTTTTAGAGAATTCACACTCTTCCATCCACTCCATTGTTTGAATCATCTATCATAACCTCTAATTTCGACACCCTCTCTTTCTTTCGAGTTCCATTTCAATGTTTGATTTTAATTTTCCTTCCTCCTTTAGTCTTCCAACCTTGCTATCAATCTCTTCCTGTACGGGCTAAACATAAGGGCTCGGTAGTACTCTTTTGACCATTATTTCTCTAGCTTCCTCCTCCTCTTCCTAGGCTATGGCCGAATAGGAGAAGTGCCTTCAAGGGAGTAAAAAGATATAAAATGGTGCCGAGGGCATCTCGGTGATCGAAATATTCTGTTCACGTAGGATAAAAAGGCTAAAAAACTTCTGCTCACATGCCCATTCTGTCGGTTTTTCGAAGAGATCATTCATTCAATGTCGGAAAGAAATTCTTTTACGAATTGATAAATATGATTAGCCATTGACAGATTTCAATGATAAAATTATATCAATTTGGGCAAGATTAAAAAATTTAAATGCATGAAAACGCAGCTCGAAAATAGAGGGAAATATAGGTACCAGTCTGCTACTTGTCATATTTGTGATTTGCTTTCAGTGATAGTGATTGATGGATCTTGACGAGTTATCATATAATGTTTCTGCGTGATATTTTTACATTTCGTTATTTGATTGTTATGAAAAAACAATGTGTCAAACTTTATGTCCTGACAAGTTCAACGATATTAATTGCCTAAACCTTTATATTCTTTGTCAATCAAAAAAGAAAAACGAAAACGTAAGAATTCAATTAAATGTTTTTGAAATAATTATATAGGCAGCTCGTTTCTACATGTAAATTCGAGCGGAAACGATAAGAAAATCTTTACGTGTGGAAAATTTAATTTTAGGACTTAAACTAGAAAGAAATGTTCCTCTGCATATTAATCCGAAGTTCCTTCGTGATAGATTTTAAGTGCGTACCATATTATTTTCTATAAATATTGACTCAGATTTGTACTAGTACCCTTAATACTGTACAAAAACTGCGGGATCCTCTTTTGATGTGTCTAATATTCGTTTGTGGACGCTGAGAAATTTTCTCTCCAGTCAAAATCAACGACTAAAAAAAATCCGGGGTAGCATAAATTGCGATGCATTCAGTTCAAGTTGTTATTGTATACTGTGAAGGGTTCTTTGGTGAGGGTACGGTTAAAGGGAACTGGATGTTTGAGAAGTGAATCGTGGGCGGAGCGCTAGTAATCTTAAATCGCTCTCTATAGAGACTATCTCTCTCTCTTCCCCTCCCATATTCCACCCTTTCCCTTCCCCACGCGACCTTCCCCTCTCCATACCCCTCACCACAAAGCTCTTCAACTCCTCTTCCTCCTTCCGTTCCCTCCCCTTTTCTCTCACTCCCTTCTTCACTCCTTCGACCTTCCCCAATCCTACCATAGATCCTCTTTCCTTAAAAAAAAACTCTATCTCAAACTCACAATCTATTCCACCGGCGCATGATTTCTTTGTCCGCACCAACCCCTTTCGTCCTTCTACCTGCCATTCCTGCCACTCCCTCCCTTCCTCCAACCCCCTCCCCCTTCCTCCCCCCTGCGTCTCTCGCTCCCTCCCTCGCTATCTCCTTCTTCTTTCCGAATGCCAAATGCACGTCCTCGCGCTCTAAGAAAAGAACAAAGGGAGGCGGAGAGATAAGTGTGGTCCACAAAAAAGACCTTCTTCTCCTTCATACGCTCCGCCCACGAGATGGAGAGATGAAACGGTTTCTCTTTTCTGCACTTACAGAGAAAGAGAAGGAACGATACGTGAAACTGTCTCTTTTTTCCTTCTCTTATATCATGATTGGTGAAGGAGGAGGAATAAGAGGGCCGGGAAATGTCTCCAGGGTGAGTGAGTGCTATCTGACACCACAAAAACTGAATGCGGGAAACGGAAAGGTGCAGTGAGAGAAATGCTGAGGAGCAGGAAGAGGGGAGTGGGAGAGGCAGAGGGAGGAATGGGGAGGGGGAGAGGAGAGGAGGAGCATTTGGGGGGGGGGGACGGCGAGGCTGGTGGTAGAGGGAGCTGTGTGAGAATAAGTAAGGATAACGAGTTGTTAACAGGGAAAAGAGAAACAGGAATACCAAAGGAAGATAGATATAATAGGCAAGCGACGATATAGAAAGAAATTTTTATAAATAACTTTTTTATAGGTAATACTTAACAATAACAGTTGTTTATTTTTTATTGTTATTTATAGCTACGGGTATTTTTATTGTATTTATCGTGTTCTGGGAAACGATCAACTCCTGAGAGAGGCGTTTCTGTTCCTGCACAGTTTGAAATTTGAATCACAATTCCGACAAGAATACAACACGCCGATGAATATAGTAAAATACTTATAAAAAGATAGAGGTAAAAGGAAGAGAGATTAGGAGTAGAAAATGTAGGGGAAAGAGGTAGGAATGGATTAAAAAAGAACAAATTAGGGAAGTGTAGGTGGGGAAGGGATGAAGTAGAGAAAGCAAGACGAGAGACTGAGAGGTAAAGGGGATAAGGGAGAAAGAGATAGAGAATCGATTAAAGCAGAAAGAATAAATATTTGAGAAGAGATACGAGGGATATTACATAGGATTGCTGAAAAATTGATCGAGGAAAAGATAAAAGTTGGGAAGAAAGAAGTAACATTAAGAGAGCGATAAAGAGACAGTGAGAATACGAAAGGAAAAGAAAGAGGAAAGAGGGTGGAGAAAGGAGGAAGTGAAACTGGAGAATAAAGGGGAGATGGGATGGGGCAGAGAGAGTGAGAAAAGGAAGGCAGGGTGGGAAAAGAGGAAGGAGTGGGGGATGGAAGAAGAGACTAGCTCTGCTACTGAAAAGGGGATGACTAAGGGTGTTTCCGATTGTGATGGTGAGTTTGGGAGAACTGAAAGATACGGGAACTGGAGAGGTATAGATATATAAGGGTAGACACGAGCAAAGAAGTGGGAAATAAAAGTAGAGCATAAGATTAAAATATTTATAAATAGACATAACAATAATATTGAGATAATTTCATTGTTTTTAAATGAAATTGGTTAATTTACCTAAAAATATTAAATATTAAAGATAGTTTGATTATAGATAATATTGTAAATTGTAACAGATGACGATGGAGTTGGAGGAAGTAAAGGGATGCCTGATGGGTTGAAGTACGGTGGGGACCTCCTGAGCCCCTTAACCGCTACGGTAGCCCTGAAGGCCCATCTTGAACCTAGAAAACTCTAAACTCCATAAGAATAGGTAATAATTAAATTGAATAGGGTTTAAATTAAATATTACTGCGTCTGTTATTGATAAATTAACTACTATTGTACGTATATTGTATTTTTTTATATTTTAATTTCAATTAATGTGTAAGTCAAGTGATTTGCGAGTCCAATAGTGTAGCAGTCGCCACCTGGCTTTCGCCAACTTGCGACATTGATGTTTAAATAAATAAATAACTGAATTTTTAGGGAATGATAAATCGACGTGCGTGCAACATACGTATAGAAAGTTTTAACATATGTTGTTATAAAATCATATTCGTTTTAATAATCGCAGGTGTAGAGATCATCGATTTTAGGGTAAGTTTGTAAAAGAGTGAAAGATTTAAGGATCAGAAGAAATGGAGTATTATACGAATATAGGGTGATCTGTTAATACAGCTAGGAATAGTGGAAAAAGAAATGGCTATAGATAAATCGATATCTTAGACCTGCTCTTCCGATTCGCTAAAATAAAGGTCTCTATCGTTCTGTTTCCTATATCCTCCATAAGCCACCCGATCCCGCGTGTTACTATACCCCTTCGCCATTACCGATCCTGAGGCATGTGTATTCAGTCACTCCTAATATTCTACTAGGATAGAAAGTCTCTGACATGAAGGTGTTTTTTAATTGACCCTGTATTAAATTTCTTACTTTACTTTCAGATGAACCAAGATTGATTTTTTTGCAGCATAAAGTGGGTTTTAGTATTGTCGACTTCTTTATCTGACAGACATAGAGTGGCTCGCGTGGCGTAATTCGGTTAATGCCTCTTGATACACGGGTAAATAATAATTAACGCTAATTTAATGAAATGTACTCGACATAAAAAATAATGAATTATAAATAACTTGTCCTCGCCGTTATCGGACGTAATACTACAACTTCATCTGGCGTACAAGTTAATTTGAAATTTTCAAGGTAAATATAATCCGGCTATATAATAATTAATTTCTCTTGGAAATTCGTGTCTTTTTTTGGACAAATTGGTTTTAAACGGGATAGGCGCCAATTTTTCAAACCTCTAGCATTGCAAAATCTTAACGAGAAAGACTTACCTTTAGCATTCAGGGTGAACGTTAGTATTTGTTAATATTAGAATCTAAACAATGTATGAGGTCTCAAGTTTTATTTGTTGTGTTTCAATTACTCAAATAAAATTGAAATTAAAATAGAAATTGGTGTAGTTTTTCATGAAAAATTGTAAGAATTGTACTTTCAACATTAATACATCCAGTTATTTTAATGCAATTAAGTTTTATTTACGTTTTTATTTATTGTTTCATAATAACAACATTTCATATCTTGCTAAGTAACACCATGTTGGTGAAAGTTTCGTAGGCTGGAGAAATACATCATCGTGTAAAAATTATAGCGCTTCTCGGAATTTCCCGAAATATACTCTGTAATAACGCAGAATTTTAAAGCCTACAAGGAACTTTCCAGACTTTTTATAACGAGAGCGTTGTAAATTCGATCTCATAAATGCTAATGGAGGTATTTAAAAAATAAATATATTTCTAGAAGGGTACGTTTTTTAATGACTTTTATTAAGTTTCACGGAAGCACGCATTAATTTAAGCTTTTTATTCCTTTTTAGGTGCAGCGCTACAGTAATGTGGAGTCTATCACACCCAGATCTCTCATTTTCCAATAACAGTATTTAAAAATCTGCCCACTTTTGTCTACATCTCCCGAAACTTGGCTTGTCTCATTTTTCATTCAAGTCAATATTTTTTCGTGAAGTTTAATCGAAGCTGCCCTTTGTGCCCAACGTGCATTTACACTCGTCATTAGTGCAATCATCATATTGCCCGTCAGTGTTTTTCCCCATTTTATGGAAGTGTTGTGTGCCCGAGTATTTCAAGAAGATCGTCCGTTGAGAAGTGATGCGCTCATTCTGTGAAATAGTAGTTTTCTGTGTGCGTGCGAGTGTTTCAAGAGGAAGTAGCGTTGTGGTGCGCTCGCTCTGTGATATAGTTTTGCGTGTGCGTGTGTTCCAAGTGGATCTTGCGTCGTCGTTAGAGAGCGGAGATCTTCCACCGCTGGAAAATTTGCTGTTTTCAAAGGTAAGGAGACGGCGTCTTCTCTTTATAAAAAGCCTTTATATTTCCGTTTTCTTTCAGTGTCAGATTAGTAGTTTGTGGCAGACCCGATTGTGTCGAATGTTAAGTCTCACTCGACGGGCGAAAAGATTATTTCATAATTAGTTACTTAACCAAATACGAAAACGAACGTTCTTTCATTTTATTCCATATGTAAGTATGTAAGTATTACATTCCACACGGGCTAATGATCGCCTAGCGTTGTGTGAAACAAAATATTCAGTCGATAAATGTGTCATCTTGTCCTTTGTGGCATCATTTTAGCGTTTTTTTTTAATAATCCGATTATGCGTTCGTTTTGTCCGCCTCTTTGACGCGCTTACTCCTAACCGATAGTAGACGAAGACTTCGTTTTTTCGCCAATCGATTTAGTATTCTGTCTCTTTGTGCACGGTTTCTCGGTTTGTCCTACTGTCTGTCTAAATAAAAACAAGCAAGTTGTCCTTCCTAAAATGAGAGGTAGAAGCGCGTTTTCTTAAAAATTTTCATGGTTCTTGTTTGCCTCCACCATCGGGGAGGAGACAGCACGCATTGTTGGCATGTATGTCCTCACTAGATTTCCACATCCGTGAAAACTTCACTCTTTTAGCTCCAGTAGTTTGGCTAAAATACCATTTCAAATTTTTAAATCCAATCGATTAAAAATTCATAGATTGACAAAAATTATCAAATTTTAAAAAATTTCAAATATCTCTAAACACAACAATGTTGATTGTCCACAGACGAACGTATAGAGTGATCACATAAGCGCGTTTTTTCCTATTAAGAAAACGTGATAAAACCGACATTTACTTCTTTTCTTACTTGTGCATAATACTTAACAGTTTTATTACAGAACTTTCTCACTGCGGTTTTTGCTCGGGCAACTAATGACACGGTTTTCCTCAAATTCTCAGTTTCCATTCTTAGTTCGGTAGGTACCTCCTACATTCAAGAGGATGAGTTCACGGTACTTGTATTCTTTTCTCAAATACAGTCATTTCAACTCGTATTGCGAAGGCCATATTCACAATATGATGATAAACGAGGTGGATGTTTTGCCAGCTCAAATGTATGATCGCTGCTATCACTTGTATTATTTTAATAGCTCATGACAAATAGGCAAAGCTTAAAAGTTGCTACATTGATTTTATTGACTGACAATGAGATATGACATTGTAGAGCAAGAGTGGGTAAACAACGGCCGACGATGCCACTATGGAAGCGAACCGTAATATAAAATACAGATAATTTCATATTTGTAGCTTAAAATTATGGCCGAAAATTTTTTTCCAGTGATGATAACAGACTTTCACTAACAGGATCCCTCGCATTATCTCAAATAACTTCCGATGTGAACCCTAACGTGATCCGCAGAAGCCCACCCCTGCTGTAGAGACAGGACGAAAGAGCTTTTTACGCTTCATAGAAATTTTCAAGAAATGTATCGTACGTAAATAAAGTATCTAAATCTAAATAAGCAAGCTACCGCAACCGGTGTGTGGTAGGGAGAGAATACCACCTTCCTATTATGTTATTCTCCTGTTATGCACTCTTATCGTCCAAGGAAAAAAGGATCTTTTGTATCTATCCGTCCTACAATCAATTTCTCGTATCTTGTCGGTGTAGTCGAGCCGTCTCACGTAATATGGGCTCTTATTTATGTCTGATAATTCACCTTTAAATTATTCTGATCTATATCGTTGCAATACCTGATGCCTGGACATTTCACGCCGTTTCTTCAGAGACTCCCATCCAAACACTTCTATTAGACTCGTGACACTTGCTTGGCTACCACATCGATGTTTCACAAAACGCGTTCCCTTTCGTTGCATTTTCTCAAACTCATGATTAAGGCCTATCTCATACGGGTTCCATGCGCTACACGCATACACAATTAACTGTCTAACCAGAGAAAAATAGCAAACCTCACGGGTTTTTTCATCACACACCCCTAATATTCTACGGTTAAATCTTAGCCTTTTACGAATTGCTCTTACTGTCCATCGAATATGCTCCTTCCAAGATAAATCGTTCGTTAATAAGATACCAAGATATTTCTGAGTTTTCATCGTTTTTATGAGGCCCGTGTCGAGAAAGTACTCACTATTGATAACTGCGTGGCTGTGATTTACGACGCAAAAATAGAAATTATAAATCAGTTGATAAATTTAGATTGTGTTATAAGTCTTTCACACGGAGCCAGGGACTCATTAGTTGCGTAAATTATTTGACCTCGTTTTTTCCAACTACTAGGGCACGTGAGCACAAAAAAGGTTCGTGCTTTCTATTTGCGGGCACTTAAAAACCAAATTAGCACATTTTTGCGATATCTATGATTTTAAAAATCTCTCTGCACCACGTCTTTGTACGAAAAATGAAATTTAGTTCGTCGTTTTTTAATAGCCATCGAGATAAATTTGAACAAGGTAAGTGCCATGAACAGAACTTCCATCGTATGATTACATAGAGCAATATAAAATAAATTATGTAGGCAATTCCCATGGTTCAGTTTAATAGGCGTGTACTCATTTACTATGTAACCATCGTCAACGACAATGCACTTAAACCTAGCCAAAACGGTTGATGATATTTTACGGTAAATACTGTTATTGATAGGAAGCAAAATAATTAGAAGGTGCATCATGGGAATACTTTTATGTTGCTTAGATTCTGGTGTAGGATTTTCTAGAACAATTCTCAACCCTCCTTCCGATTGGAGAGGGTTGCATTCATATTTAAAAGAAATTTTTTCGTATTCCTCTTTTTGGTACAAAATACGAGAAAATTTATATTTCCACTTGTCAGAATTTTCCAAATTTTAGTAGAAAGCCATTCTGTCGGTCTTCACCGTGGGTATTTCCGCTAGTTAAAGCCATCGTTTCGGCACAGATGGCGGCATTAGAATACCCTCGCTACTTTCCTTGGTAACGGGAAAAGGGTTAAAGCAGTAAGTAGATTGCAGCGATTAAGGGACCCTTCAAAGCATTTACTCCACGGGATTCGTATCCTCCAAATCCTTAAAAAGAAATCCTCTTTTGCCGCGGTGCACCATGCGTTAGGACCCGCTAGCCATTCCCAGAATATAAACAGTCGAAGTCTTTCGGTCTGGGAAGAACGGCGATGGGGGAGGCGCATAAGAGGGGTCGAAAGGGTAGGAGGGAAGGGAGGAGGTGAGTGGGAGGGAGAGAGTCGCTCTCCCGTGGAGAGAGAGGATGCCCGAGAGGTCAGCATAAGAGGGTAGGGTTCTTCTTCCCAACCTCTTTGGTTCCTTTATGCATACAACGTTCTTGTACGTGCCAGACAGTTTGCCGCCGGCTCCAACAACACAGCGTTGCCACTTCGACGTATTTTTTTCGGTTTGGAAGGTCCTAACACTCGTCCGAAGCGATCTTTCTCCTTTTTGTCCCTTCCATTGCGTGGGATTTCCGATCTAGCACATTTTTCTCTTGAAATGTTTATTTTTTATGAACATTCTTTCGTGGCGAATCACGTCATTAGAAAAGTAAATGTGTAGAAAAATGAGAGAATGTGGGAAGAACATTAGCTTTTTTCAGGAGAAGTCGAGGATTTAGAATATGTAATTGGGTTAATCTGATATCAAAGTACCACGTAGATGTAGGCATTCAAAAAAGTACCCAGTTTAATTTTAATTTATGGTTGAAGTGAAAGTATTAAAGTTTCGAATTCTTACGCCTTATAATTGTCTTCGCACTACATCCGATGGCCATCTTTACTTTTCTATTTTATTAGTTTATTTCGGAAGTGTATTTTTCCTTTTTCGTGGTTGTCGAAGCATTTTCTCCTCTCGGCTTTCCAAATGTGTTAATATTTGCTCTGTTCGTTTCCTTTCCCTCCATAATGATGCTTTTTCCCTTTACTTTCGTAAATTTTGCTCAATATCGACGATGCATTTTTTTGTCGATTTCTTATTTGGTTAAAGGGAGATGTAACTCCTTATCTCGCTTCACCATCGCATCGTGCCGCTAATATTTTTCTCACACACACAAAATTATTCTTTGCAATACGAGTGTTAAAGAATTTAAAAATTCACACTTTGTATTAACTATATACTTAAAAAACATTTCTGTGGAGTACTCCAAGAGCCCAAACCTAGTCATATTCTATTAGAATATTTTTGCTGTAGGAATTGTATAATCACTGAAGATAGTAAAGGTAGCAGTAATAATATGTAATAATAATAATAATGAGTTTTATAGTATGGACCAGAGAAAATTAAAAATGTATTGTCAATTTGCAGTGATTTGAACTTCAGTGTAACTTTAACTGATTGTAAGTATGGCATTAGAAGCTAGCGACTTATTTTTGTATTAAGGCACTATATCCTGACAGCAGTGATGTAGAGTTAATGTTGTTATATATTGTTGCCTCATCTACTAGACTTTCGTATAAGTTTTTTAAAACCAGTTTGCAGCTGTTATTCTTCAAAAATGGTTATCAGTTGAGCATGGAACAATAGTTTACTATATGTAATATATTTTAGCCACACATACAAAAACTGCCTTAATAAAAGTCAGGAAATTCTTGTTATTTATGCTGCATTTGATATTACCATCAGATTAATGCTGGAATGATCTGTGTGAAATTTGTAGTAGATAAACTCTATTCATTTAAATTTACCAGTGAGCGCAAGATGCTCATGAATATGGAATAATTCCTGCGTTTTCTGTAGTCCATTTCTTTGTACTAAAGCTTCATAGAGATAAAAATTTCATAATTCCCATCCAACTGAATTATTTTCATTACGCATGAGAAAAATATCGATTCCGCGTTACATTTTGAGCAGTATTTCCTAACAGATGAATATTTTGTGAAATCGACCATACATTTATTTCTCATTAAAATTTGTTATTACGCACTTATTTACCCAGATATTTTATTGAATACTTATCGTTTCACGGACCGTTTGATGGCACATACTCCAATCTATGCTAGCGGTTCCCGAGTAACGAAAATAGCAAAGTCAGTACGATAGAAAGGGAGGTGCATCTCCCAAACCAATTTAAACCGGCATAGCCCCATGGAATGGACAGCACCATAGCCAAATACGCAGCAGCGGTTTGGGATCCATATCAGATAGGACTCGTAAAGGATTTAGAAAAAATACAGCGGCGAGCAGCTAGATTCGTGAAAAAGAATTACGATAAAAAACAGAGAGTTACGTTACTCATTGAAGAGTTGAATTGGCCATCGTTGAAAGATCGTAGATTACAGGCGAGACTTAAACTTCTAGATAAATATAGGTCGGAGATATTCGTAAATGAAATGAAGGATATTATTCGACAACCAACGTATATCAGACGGAGGGATAATGAGGACAAAATTCGCGAAATAGATAGTAGGACAGAGAGGTATAAGGAGTCCTTTTTCCCTAGGACAATACGTGACCACAATAGATAACAGTGAATAATAATTAGTTAGGAACTTGGTGCGCGGCACCCCCTGCCATCCACCGTCAAGGTGACTTGCAGGGTAATATGTAGATGTAGAAATATTATGTTGCAAAATAGACAAAACCTATGTCAGTCATATTGGCATTTATTTTATAGTTATCCGACTATTCGCTTGTAACTTCCTTTAGATCAAACATTAGGAAAGCAACATGGAATAATCGAACTCGCTTTATGCCTTACACAAATTTAAAGGAATTGGTATATTCAATAAACTTTTTATATCTATTAGAGATACCTATTCTGTCTATCAAGAAGGCGTTTTCCACAGACTTCGAAGCGTAATAAACCAATCAAAAGATATTAAATCAGCTAACAGCTTTAGCTTTTAATGAGAATTTCAACCGATTTCAAGGCCTTATTCATGAGAAATTTCAAGATAGTAAACTTTCCATAAAGGAGCGTAATATAGTTTAATTGAAAGAAATATACACTAAACGAAGGAACGTATTCAATATTTTTAATGGATAATCCCCTAGTACACATTGGAATTTACATTTTTATTGCTACTCTGCAAACTATCGGATGTGTGAGGTAAGAGGTTCCATTGCACCATTCCTACTCCGACAAAAATCCCGATTTGTTTTGACGCATCCTGAAAAAGGGACCGGTGGCATCTGTCAACAATAATAAATCAATATATTTATCTGTGCACTATGTTCGACCTCAATGCCCACTATCGCCAGAGTGCACAATTACGGCACCTACATCCTCAAGGGATTCTGAGCTACGAAATTTTTCAAAGATTTTCCGTTCATGCTCGAATCGCTTATCTTCAATGGATTCTGTCGACGTATTTCATCTTACGTTGAACTTATATAGGCGCGTTTCATCCACTTCCAAGAAATTAACGCGTCAACCCCACCTTTAAAGTCATTCCTTCAACAGACCAAAAAGCAATTAATTTCTTTTGTGAGCGATTTGTAACTAAACGGCCTCTAAAGGGACAATCGCAGTCGCACCGCAAGGAGGAGAAAAAAGAAGAAAGAGCGAAACCCTATTCACCCACTCGCATTCACCCAACGAAAAAAAAATACGCGAATAAAAATCTCTCTCACTCAGCCTCATTGTAAACGCTGAGGTGCGATAAAATTAGTCCGGGCCTTCGTCCTTGTACTTGGGGCCCGCAGGTTCGGAAAAGCGGGAAATTGGATGAAATGGGCGTGTGAAAGGAGGGCGGTTTTTAGGATAGGAGGAGGGGTGGAGAGGAGAGAGGTAGGAGATGAAGAGAGAGAGGTCGGGAATGGAGGAGAGCCGAGGAGACAGATTAAGCTCGGGGGATGGGGTAAGTTTGCGCTCCTGGTCTTTTGAACGTGGGAAACTGGTAACCACGGGGCCCGGGGCTTTCTCATTACGATCGACGATCGGCCTGTCAATCAATCTCGATTACAATTGAGGAGGTGGAGGTGAAGGAAGAGGGGCTTCTCTCTCTCTATCTTTCTCCAGTATAATCTCTCTGCTGCCGTCACCCTCCTAGCCATCCTTCGACCGGGGTCCTTCCGGTGGGGCGAAATAAGGACAGGTCCCTCCTCTCTGCATGTCATGATTCGATTTGGAGAAGGTCCTCGGTCGATCGGTTGAGAAGAACGTTAGGTGATGGGAGTTAATCCACGATTAAAAGAGGAGCTGCCACTCTCACCGATACTTCGGACACGGTGATCTGCGATTGTTACGCGTCGGGAAAAATCGATTCCGTATAGGTGGTCGAACTTTAAAGGAGGGACTCAATCACTGTTCGCGGAGTCCATGAAATATTGAATCGTTATGAAGTAAGGAAGGCCTATCTCAGAATAACCCACGAAGAATTAAATACACCGTATGTATTTAATTTTTTACTTACAATTAGTAGTTTTCCAAGGGAACCAGACAATTTCACTGGAAAGCATCTCCTCTGGGATTTGACGCTTTAAAGAGGTCAGAATGACTTTATCATGAACTACAGCATTTTTTATTTAAGTTTTATTTAGTAAGAATATTTTCATTGCTCTGCGTAATTGTATCCAAGTTAAACTTAATGATTTTTCTATTGATGCAATTTTTGATCTGTTAACTTCAAGTAATTTATCAATACAGATTGAAATCAACAGTCTTTAAAAATAAAAAAAATGAAAATATACGTTTGCATTATAGCTAAGTTCATTGGATCGCGTTCATTCATTCGGTAGATTTTTGACTCACCTCGCCCAATTTTACCACCTAAGGTGGTACAGATCTTCTCATTCCCTTCTTTTAATTCATCTAGTATCTAATATCCCTTTTCCCTTCCTACCTCCTTGCTTCTATCTTAGCATCCTTCCTTCTCTGACTTCTTAGAGCAGACCGTTACTTCTCAAAATTTTACCTACCCATATTTTGTCTCTCCCTATTACTCTAATTAAGCTCCTCTCTTCCCCTACCATATTTAAAACTTCCTACTTTTTATCTCCCTTCAACTAATTTCCCCCATTCTTTGCCTTATCCACATCTCAAACGCCTCTAATCTGCTCAGATAATCATTTCCCATTGTCCATGTCTCACACCCATATGCTACACTCCATATCAAAATACTCACTAACCTCTTTTTAATATATTTATTCAGACTTCCTGTCAACAACTCTCGCCGCCTCATAAATGCCATCTTTACTCTTGGTATCTTTGTCTTGATCTCTTTCGTACTTCTTCCACCCTGAGTCATAATACTTCCTAAACAAGTAAAATATTCCACCTGTTTCAGCCTTTCCCCATCTACGATCGTATTGTAACATGCTCTATGGTTTTTCATCTGAAAATCTGATTTGACTAGGCTACCTCCTACTTTAAACCCATTTTATACATCTTCACATGCCTCTTTTATCATTTCTTCGGTATAAATATTAGAAAGCGCTGGAGAGAGTGGGCAGTCCTGTCTCACGCCTCTTCCTAGAGTCGCCCAATCTTATTCTCCCTCTGCTACCCTTATCTGAGCAGACTGATTCATATACAGATTTTTGGTTGGATCGCATGTCTAAGTTTTAAATCTTATCAATCGAATTGTTTCCCTTTTCCTGTTTTTCTGTCTTTATTTATTTATTTATTTATTTATACTATTCTCGAATTTTTATCAGTTTCTACCTCCGTACTACTTTCCTCAATTTATTTTCTCATTCTATCCCTCTGCCTGAGTGGAAAAGTAATATTTTCGTGCATGGCGAATGGGGATGGAAGAGAGTGTGAGAGAGATGACGGGGATTTTGAAACGGGAGATATAAAGGGGACCGGAAAAAGGGTTGGCACGACAAAGGAAGGAAGGAAAATATAAAAGTCGGTGAGACAGGTTACTCTCAGGGTATACTACCTCATTCCCCCTTTCTTTCACCAGCGTCCCCTCTTTCCTTCCTTTTGTAATCATCCATCCATCCTGACCTGCCTCCCTTCGTCCTTTATAAAATTCCAATCTCCCCTCTTGTCCACGTTTCTCTTGCGACCATCGCCACTGTCCTCCAGCACATGCTTTTTCCCATTCGTAACTTCAACCGTCTTATGTCCAATCCTTCCCATTCCCTTAGCTTCCCTCTTCCTTTTCTCTTCACTTTTCTTCTTAGCTCTCCGTTCTGTTCTTTCTTCCTTTATTTGCGTACTACTTTTCCTTAGAATAAACCTCACGCATTTTTATCCACAAAAGAGTCGTCTTCGGTGGTAGTTCTTATAAGAAGAATTAGCAATGCGCGAATTTCCACTGAAGGCGAATTCCGTGTTTTTGAAGTCTGCACATGAATTACTCGAGTTTTCGTTTTTGTAGGATAAGTATACCTTTCTTGTCATAGGAAAAAGCCATAAAGTGAGCTATATCATTCATTCATAATTAAGAATTCAGATCAGGAGCGTAAGTACGAGTACAAGTAAAATTTTATGATCCCCCACTTATGTAAAACAATTCGCCATAAAATTATTTATATATTGATTTTATTGATTATTTTGCATTTAAATTCTGAAAATAAATTATAAATTATTTATTTTTATGTGACTTTACTCTTAATTTATCTTTTTCGTCATTTCAATTTTAAAAATTTCTGTCACTCATCAGTTTTCATTTTGCATGCGTCTGAGTTTCTTTTTAAAAAAGTGATAAATACTTTAATCTACTTTTGGCCACACAAGTGTGTAGGTAGCGTTTTATTAACTTAAATTTTGAAAAAGATCTTTTATTTGACGAGTCATTTACTGGCAATGTCAAATATATCATCAAAGCTGCACGTATACTGCTATAGATTGATGCCAGTCTGTATTTCATCATTATGCAAAACAATACTTCCTTGTTGTCTGTACAGTTTTCAATCTCATCTTCCAAATAAGTGTTAACAGCTAGAGAAGTTCTTCACAAAAGTCTTGGCCAATAAATTTGTTACATATTTTATAAAATTCGCGAATATTCATTAATTTCTTGCCCATTCAATTTAGTGGTGGTGCCCCAAGTTACGCTCATAATTCAGATATCATATTTTTGCGCAGTAAACATGCATTTCATAATATTTCAGGCCCACAAAATGTGCAAACTGAGATGTGAATACTCAATTTTGTACTCAATTAAACCTTTCCATGATCTCTCTCTTCCTATCATGACATTTCCCTTTTTGTTTGGGCGTTACCTTACATAGTTTTTCTCTACATTCACCTTCAGTTACGAAGATTTATATATATATATATATATATATATATATATATATATATATATATATATATATATATATATATATATATATGATAAGGAATGAAATAATTCCATCTAACTTCTTCCTTAATCCTTTTCATTTTATTTATTTCTCTCCACCTCTTTTTCCTCAAGTATTCGCTTCTTATGTCTTCTGCCTTTTCTTCACATTTTTATTCTCTTATTTCCCTCCATCTTCTGCCTTTTCTTACCAGTCTCTCGCCTTTATTCACTTCGCTTTCTCCTTTTCTCGCACACCTGATGTTTTCTCATCCTAACCTTTCTCTAACTCTCCTCCCTTCATATTCCAATGCACTTTCCCCTCTCCTCTTCTCGCGCTTCCTCTTCCAGTTTATTTTCCAACTCCCTTCTCCCCATATCCACTCGTCTCTTAGCACCTCCACATCCCTCGCTTCCCGCCGGATAATTTAACGATTGCTATGACTACCGAAATACCTTTACAGCGACTTTTTGGATAATTTAATCCGTTCCTTCACCTCATGCATAATCGAATAAGAATTTTTAGGGAAGATAGACGAAGAAATAGTACGTCCATTAAATTTATGAAATACGCTTATAATTGAGGATGCAACTATTGAAAAATTACTCGCAAAATATTTGTAGATTTTTTCATGCGAGTAATTTCCGTTACGTTAACATTTCATCTGTATCGTTGCTAACTAAAATTTTTAAGAACATCGAAGCAATACTGCTATAAATTTATTTTTGTCGAGCCACGCAGAGAAACCAAATGGCTAAAAATAGCAATGAAAATATTTGAGAGAGTTTTATACTTCTTCTTGCGGAGTTTATTTAACCGGTCAGTGAAAAATTACGGACATTTTTCACCAAAACCGTGAAGTGCCTGACGTGCTGGAGAAATCGGAAAAATAAGACAATAAAAACAGGATATATATTATTCATTCGAGACATGACGCAAGCTTACACTTGCCTTCAAACACGCATTAATCAACTTTCCGGAGATGTCATCGCACTGCAGCCAAAAATACCTGAGCCTAGTTTGGACAACTCCAGTTCTAGATTGTTTGAATACCACGTTTAACGTTCACTGGCTTATTATTGTCAATGGCTCGCATTTCATAACTTTAATATTTATTTTACTTCTCCTAAGGCCAAAAATGAATATCTCAGATTGAATTATTTAAATAAGGCACAATTTATGGCGTGAATATAGTAAATTATTAAAATAACTCCTTTATCAACCAAGCGGTCGGTTAAACCATATGCTCATTTCAATTGCATGGTTGCCGTGATTAGGGAATGGCATAACCACTGAGAGCGGTTACTTTGCAGCGGAAATGAGCATCTGGTTTACTCCAACAATTTATCGGCGGCAAGTGTTATCTTCAAGAACTAGCACTCAAATAAAAAAATGAAAAAAGTATGTATATCAGGTATCTCCAGTAGCCATAAGAAGCCATAATCTTGCTAAGGCTATAATAGATACCTGAGATAAGTACTCTTTTCAATTTTTTAAAACTGAAGCGCTTTTTCTTAAATTTGTTTTCAGCCATAAGACTAGCACCATTATTCTCTAGTGAATTAAGAGTTGTCTGAATATCCAATTACTTTTACTAGCGTTTTATTCAGTTATTTACAACCACAGTGGTAGGTTTTAATCGTTCACACGAATTCTGAAAATATACATAGGGTTTTGAACAGAAGAGCAGAGTAATAAACACGAAATAGAGGCGAGTGTGTTCGTCCGACGTCCAACGTACGCTCTCTTACCCCGAAGGGGTTGACGGATGAGCTCAACAGTTGCCGCGCGTAACATTTTCGAGAGAGAAAAAGAAGCGTATCTTAGTGACCCGCCCACTCACCTTTGCTTCCCGATTGTTTTTCCAACTGCTTCTCATCTCGCCGTTGACCACCGAAAGTCTTGTGCGTGCGTATCGCCCCCTTCCGAACATTCTTTCTTCCTCGCACCTCTCTTCCTTCCCGCACCTCCCTCCCCCCCCCCCCCTCCCACCACTCCGCGTTCTTTTCAGTTGGTCCTCATTTGCATTTCTAGTGTCCATGACCCTCGTCAAAGACTTATGAGTGAGAGGGAACGAAGTTGGGGGAGGAGGAGGAAAGAGGAGGTAGGGGAGAGAGGGGTGGGTTGGGGAGAGAGAGTGTTAGGAAGGACAGGGAGGCGGGGGAGAGCGGAGGTGCGCAGGAAACCAGTTGGCTTTGGTGGTGCTGTGGGAAGGCGGCGGAGTGGAGAGAGGCAGGTGTGTTTGAGGAGAACACATGAGTACAACATAGCGCTCCAATGTCCGAGAACTCTTAAGACCTCTTATTTTCCTATCTCGCCGCAGAAACTCCATTCTCCCTTTTTTTAAACTTGATCCATATAGCCTCCGTTGGCTATTCTTCGGACTAATCCAAATTGCCTTTTCATTGCATAAGCATATAGCGAGACGAGGCGGCGCTGTCGTGTGAATTGTGTCTGACGGCGGACGTGCTCAGAAAAATTACAGTGTACTTTTTTCGCCGGCCAAACATGGGACGGACACCTTACGGAATATTTTCCGCGATATTACGAAATGCGTTCCGTTCCTCTTCCTAATCGGTCGAGTAATATAGGAATTTTCTGCAATTAGCCTTTTATATACGGGTCAAACATTCGTTTTTTCTTAAACAGCGGAATGTCTCACTTTATTATTTTTTCGCTATATTAAAAGACTAAACGGGATAAACTCTAATTCTAAAACTGCATATTTATATTTAATGATTAAACAAAGAAGGTGTCACTTACGGGAACGACATTATTCAAATGATATCAAATTAAAAAATTTAAATTTCCACTGTAATTAAAGTGGAAATATACATGGTGAGTTTGATTTCGCTTGTATTTTATATTTTATTACATAATGATTATACCGTCGCTTTAGTTGTTGCAACGTAAATTAAATGTATTAGTATGAAAACTTAACTAGTTTACAAATAAAATTTCCTGACTGATTGTACACCTAATATGAGTGAGAGAAAAGAGAGATAGACTTTTCTTTTTATCATTATTTTGTTCATATAGCTATACATTTTTTACCAATAAAGGTCTTACTTGCGCGCTTAAGCGCGTCTATGAGATAAGAATACATCAACGATACCTCAATTTACTTGCCTCTGGTTTCCCGATCCAATAAATGTCGACAATTAAGAAATACATACATACATAATAAAGCGATGGAGAAAGAGCTTATTATCTCTTTTGCGTCTGTTGCATGGTAAGTTAAAGAGAAAATGAAAAGGGAGTGTGAATTAAGATTTGAATAATAGAGGAAAATCCAAAGGAAAAGATAAGCATAGGTGAATTTATTTGGGCGAGCCTGAGAGCTTGTAGGCTTTTATATACAGTAAGGAAGGAAGAAAGAAAACAGAGAAAAAGCGTGGGATAGTATAGCCATAGAGAGAATAGATAGGAAGGATAGGGAATGAGAAAGATAGACAGAGCTAAGAGATAGAAACTAAAAGAGGTAGAAAGGGAAAGATAACAGGAGAGAATGAAAGACGAGAAGAAAGGCAATAGGTAAGAAAATAGAGATAAAGATGGAGAGAGAGACAAAGGAAGAGGAAGGCAGAAAGGGCGAGGACTGAAGATTTTTGAGTTGGTACGGGGGATGGGGGAGTGGGGAAGGTTCCAGTTGGGTTCTCCCCCTTCACTAGACAGCTTGCCGCCCTTTTCAGCCAAAAGGGAGAGATTGGGCGATGGGAAGGGAAGACAGGTATGAAGAGAGAGGGAGGTGGGGGATATGCTGTTTGAGAGGGATGGGGGGGGCGTCAAAGAACAGGTAAGGGAGGGAGAGGGAGAGAGAGAGAAAAGGCCGAGGAGAGACCGGTCCAGAGCGGTCAAAGAAGAATGCTCCCTCAAGCGAGAGGGAGATAGTGCGTAGTAAGAAAGGGATGGAAAAGAGAAGAAATGAAAGATGGACGAGAGACAGAGAGAGAGAGAGAGGGAAGTTTGCAGAGAGGAAAAAGACATTAGGTCGAGCAGGGAAAGAAATTTAGAGAATTCGTAGTCAAGCAACGCGGGAAAAAATGACAAGGAATATGAGTAAAATATAACTGTAGCAGATATCTAATTGGTATTTTTTCAAAAACTATTACTTAACTTCAGCGAGATTTTCTCGCGCTTGATACACGTCATCAGCTGTCATCCTTCGTCTGTGTTCCATTACTATAAAACTTTTCAGGTTTTCCTCCCCTTATCCTTCTTTAACTTATAGTTTATCTTTCCTTCAGTCTTATTTGTGTATTTTCTAATATTCATTCTTCGAAAGTCTCCATCAACATTTATTGCCTTCGCAGAATTTGTCGAACTCATGGTTATTATCACATCCATTGAACTTTTACCAGTATATTTTAATATTCCTCAGTCTCTTTATCCTGTACAAATAATTTCCTCTCTTCTAAGTCTTGTCCGCACATATAAAGTTTCCATTGATTCCCACACTTGATTTATAAGTATGAAATACCGACATTATTACAATTTGATGCAATTCTTTCAGCTATTCTTTCTGTTATAAAAATAAAATTCCGTTTGATCTTTCATTTTTACTTTTATCTCGAGATAATGCACAATTTTTGCCATAGAATGTTGGATGAACAGAAAATGTATAAATATTATTTAAAAAAGACTGAATATTTTATTAAATAAAATTGATCGATTGTATTATAGAAGAATACAGACCATTTCCATTAAGTTAGAGTATCCCTCCCCATTAAAACTGCTGCTGTTGGTATTTTTTTATGTTCACTAGAGTGCAAATTACGCTGGTATAATGAAGCGATGATTTATGCAATAGTGTTTGGAGTTCTTTATCTTTTTTGGCCAAGGAAAAGGCTCATAAGGAGCACCTCATTTCTCAGTTAGTGTTTGTACCAAGTGTTGGCAGTATTTCTTAATTTACTTTTGATGAATTTAAATGTATCCTACGCCATATTAAATTGCTGAGATTAATGGTAAACTGCAGGCAGAAAAAATCTTTCCATTAATTTACATGTTGGGACTCCTTTGCAACCATTAATATGTCAAGTCAAAGGCTAAAATTAACTCTTTCTTTCCATTTGTATCATTCTTAATAACTTGTTTATAAGTTAAAACGATGAAGTGCTACGAAGAGTAGGAGAGAAGCGAATGATTATACAGACTAATAGAAAGAGGAAGGCGAACTGGGTTGGACATTACCTGAGGAGAGAGTATGATTAAAGACTTGTTAGAAGGAAAACTAGACGGAAAAAGTGAAAGAGGTAGGAAAAGGTTTCAGCTGATAGTCGATTTGAAAGGGAAAGAGAGATCAAGATATGAAGAGGATAGCGTAAAATAGGAGTATATGGAGAATCAGGTTTAACCATGAATAATCACGGACCTGTCTACGGACAGACTACCTATGATGATGATGAAGTTAAAGAAAAAGTGCCCATGATAATAATCGAAATGTTACATTCACTCGATGCTATAGACAAGTTCGCATTCCGTTCTTGGCATGCCCATCGTTTTTCGTAGTCTTTTTCGTAAATCTCCTTGTGAATGGCCTGCATGTTGGTCCTGAGCTATTAAAATTTTTGTCAGTTTCTGGCCGGAAGCGGTTCGCTGATATTCTCCCAGGCAATATCATAAATTTATATTACAAACAGTTTTGAGGAAAACAAGATGTAAACTCAAATGCCGTGTGAGTTTGGAGGGAAAACTGAGCCTAAGAGAAAAATGGGTATAGGACACGAAAAACGTGCCCAGCGCTCTCCATCCTTTCCTTGTCCCATCTTCGCGTTCCCTCCCCGTTTCTCCCAGGTGCTGCTGTCTATACTGCTAGAAAGAGAAGGGGGGCGTCGTAGTGGCTTTGGGATAATCCCACTCAGAATGGAAATGGGTGCTTCGGCTCGGAGGACAAGGAGAGGGAAGAATGGGACAAGGTGGGGGCGAAAGAATGGGAGATGGGATTGGTGTCCTTTCTCTCCCGGACACCCTCTGCCACTTGCCCTCCTTCACTTTTCCCCTTCCCATCTCTCCCCCTCTCGCCAGTCGTAGCCTAGCGGCACCCGCTTATCTTTCCGGGGTGCATATCTTCGCGGGACCGTCCCGCTCGCTTAGAATCGCTCTCCCCCTTCGTATCGGAAGCGAAAGCTGGTTTGATTTGCACATTGGGGAGGATCCACGGGTGGTGTCGCTGGGTTCGGCATCCATGATACCTTCTATCTCACACTTCTTCCCCTTCCTCCACTCTCTCCCTCTCTCTATCCACCGAGGACATCCCACTTGGTCCCTCTCTGCCCATTCAGGAATAAAACCGAAAAACATGGAAGAGAGCCCCTATCCTGCGAAGTCCTCATCCTATTGTCCCTCCCCTTTGTCTACCTACCCTCTCACCCGCTTCTCTTTTTTTCACCCACCCCTTCCTCCCTCTTCCCACCTCTTTCTCTCCGTCTCCTCTCTCTGTCTCCTCTCTGTCTCCTCTCCTCTCATTCTCTTTCCATCTCACTCACTCTCTCCCTCCTTCCATCCCTCTCCCCCATTCGCTGACTTACTGCGATTCGAACTGTTTTTTCTCCCTTTCTTCCAGTTTGATGAACAAAAGTTTTCGGTAACTCGTCTCACCAAATGGCGAGTCGGGAAGAATGTATGAATCTCTCAACGATTCGCTAACTTCGACGATATTATCGCTTTTAAAACTTCCGTTTTCATTTTAAAACGTATTTCTTCTATAAAAATAATTTTTTCGCTCTTTCGCTCGAATTTAGTCATCAATAGTTTTGCTTTCGGATGTTAAGATTTTTTTCATTGCCTTGTGATATGCTCTTATTATAACTTATAGCGTGGCATCGAATAAACTTTATAAAAGTCAGCTGGTGTAATTTTTTAAATGCTCAATCATAACCTTATCTCATTTATCTTTCTTTACTTATCATTCGTTTCATTTATGATAATATCGCTCAATCTACTAAGATTAATATTCTGGAATGCCAGGGTTATTTAATCTTGTCCGAGTAATCCATTCATTCATAAGTTTGTCCTTGCTGACTTTATTTAATTAAAGTTATGCAATTCTCCCTAGTTATCTATACATTACAAATTATTTTCAGTTGTAGATATTTTAAATTGATTGTACCACTTATGCATTTTTACATCAGCGTAAAATTCTATAAAATTACTCAACCGTGAATAAAAATGCTTTGCTGCTATTTTTCTGTCATACTACTTTTTCTTGTCTGAAATATCTAGTTAATATTTGGTCGTTTTTACCGGAGAATGTACTATGATTCTTTTAAAAGTGTTAATACGTAGCGGAAAAACGAAAACTATCTGTTTTTCGTTTTAATGTTGAAGGTTTTCCATAGAAGTAAGGAAGAACCGTATTTCCTTACCATAATTTTGCAAAGGGGCGATGAAGTGTATAACATTAGAAGCGAACGGGTGAGTAAACAAGCCGGATTCAGAGACAGTCTTTCCACAGGGAAGAACATACCTTTGGCGGATCGGAAGGCCTTGGTTTCCTCTCATTCGCCGCTCTCAGTCTCCATCTCAGGACACAAAAGTGACCGACCCACGAGGGGAGGGTTCAGTCGAGGAGAGGAAAATAGAGGGAGGGCAAGGGAGAAAGAGGAGAGAGAGATAGCCCCCTTTCTCTCCCCCTTTAGGTACCCTCTTCCAGTATTTCTCGCCGGACATTAGCATTCTCTTGAGCCATTGAGGTCCGCCATTGTGCTTCAAGTAGATATACCAAACCCACAACGTCCATTCTTCCTAGCTTTACTCTCTTCACCCCCTCTTTTCCCCTCTCTCTTCCTCTTCTCTCTTTCTCTCTGCTTACAGAACCTCTCACCTTTCCCTTCCGAACCTCAGGATCATCTTCTTTCGGGATTCTCATATCCTGATTCACCTCCTATAATTATATCAATGGAGTCATTTGAAGCTAGATGACATTTCTGCACTCTCGAAATAGGTACAATTCTGAACGGCATGCAAAGAATCCCGAGCTTCTACATCCGCGGCCATCTTGCAAAAAATGGCGGCCCTCCTGGCGTTGTTTTAAATGTAGCAACACTTTGAATAAGTGTTTTACTGCTCATTAATGAATATTAATTTTTCCCGAAAATTGGAAAATCCGTGTCATAAATATCACGTTTCGCGGTGAACCATATTCTTTGCCCCTTATTACTGTATAATTGGCGCATGAGATTTTCTTCATAAGTAGCATATTATAAATAAACTCTAATTGTTCGGTGCAATAAAGGTCGTCATTTTACTCTTCTGAGTTTTCTCTCCTTGGTTCTATTATTAACGTATTTGCATAGACTCTCTAACAGTGTTCCTAAAGTGGGTATCCGCAGCAGATTCTCAGGAGTACCGCGAAAAATGTAGTTAAATAAATAAATCGAGAATGTGGAAATGCTGATAAGTCTTACTGGCAAAAGGTTTGCTTTAATAAGTTGATGATGGAGTAGTTCCAACAAATGAATATGTCCAAACATTGTGATATTCAAATGCTTGAATGTAGTACGACCTTGTTTCAAGGCGGGAGTTCCGCGAAATTCTGTTTATCTTTGAATGGGTGTCATATCTAAAAGATTATTGGGAACCACTACTGCCACAAGTTATAGCTAATATAACGCAACTCAATATGTATCAGTCTAATGTAGGGTAAAAGTTAAAAATCTTTCTTTTAATAAGAAGCAAAAGTGGTGCTGTGGAGAAATGGGGTCAAGAGCTTAAACCGATAGAACATATATTATATATAGACATTTCTTCCAGAGGACGAACATATACTTATATATGATACTAGTAAAAGGTGCTTGCATTCTGCAAGCATTTCATCTCAACTTGAAAAAACATTCATTTTTCAGACAGATATTTCATCAATACAAATATTTTTTTAATTCTAAAGATTTCACCTCCGGAGCGATTTTCGTTTTTCCCTTATGTAAAAATAATAGATTAAAACAATCCCCAAACTTTTCAATTTTAAGAATTTTATACTTTCTCCATTATGGGGTACTAATGCTACACATTTCGGCCAAATTTTAAAGTTGTAGCACTTCTAGAAGTGAAATAATATTTTTCTAATTGTTTAAAATTTAAACATTTTTAACGGCCGCCGCAATATATTTATGGAGAGATTTAAATGTTTATTTGTGCAAATGCACTACTCTGTAAATAACTTGAAAATTTCAGCTTCCTAGCTCATCCCGTAGTACCTAAAAGTTATCTATTTGTTTAAACTTTAAGAATTTTTAACGGCAACACAAATTAAAATATAAAAATTTCTATAATCCCTATTTCGTTTTTTTACAAATCCTACCTGTAAAAAATTTCAGCTCCGTAGCACATTCGAAAATACATAAATCTTGAAAATTTGTTTAAACAATTGCAAATTTTTAGTGGCCGTATTGTTGCACTTTTTCAAGATTTTCGTTTTTACTTTCTTCATATACGTAGTATGAGAAAGTATTGTTTTCATGAAAAAAATCGAACTCGAAATTTCAACGGTAATAGGTGTTTTAAGGTTCCCAGTACACGTTCTGACTAGTTTTGCGATGATGTCAGTGTCTGTCGGTCTGCTAGTCTGTCTGTCGGTCTGTATGTGATAGATTTTTGTGGGCGCTCTAACTCAAAAACTAATAATCAGGTCAACGCAAAATTTTATATTTAACATTTTTATAAAAATTAGAAGATCTGATTAGTCTTTGGTAAAAATCGGTCTACCGGAAGTGGGTGTTTACTCTTGTCACTTATCCGTTATTATGAAATATTTGCTTTAATATTTGATAAATGTAAAAAATACTGGAATAAAAGTTGTAGGAAATATTATTTTCTACAACCTTTGTTTGATACATTTTTCCATAAAATGCATTGTTTAAGAGATATTTTATATTTTTAGCTGCCACCACCACGCCACCTACTGAAGACTATTGTTAGCAATTGAGGCTGTTACGTCTTAGTAACGCTCCTTTTTTTTCTTAATTGTCAACCGGAAGTAAATATTGAAAACGATCCCAGAGCTAACAACGTGTAATTTGCCTTATAAATATGGAGAAAGTCATGTGTTGCCCAGATCAGTTTATTTTGTCAATAGGATTATGTGCAAAACCCACTAGAAAAAACGAAAATCTTGAAAAAGTTCAACAATGCGGCCGCTAAAAATTCTCAATTGTTAAAACCAATTTTCAAGATTTATGTATTTCGGAATCTGCTACTAAGCTGAAATTTTTTTGAGGTAGGATTTGTAAAGAAACGGAATAGGGATTATACAAATTTTGATATTTTAATTTGTTTGGCAGTTAAAAATTATAAAAATTTAAAATAATAGCTAAATATTTAGATACTACGGGGCGAGTTAGGAAGCTGAAATTTTAAAGTAATTTAGAGCTATATATTTAGTCTATATAAAGGAATAAATACTTCAATGTCTCCATGAATTTGTTGTTGCGGCCATTAAAATCATTTAAATTTAAACAATCATATAAATGTTATTTCACTTCCAATTGTGCTACAAATTTAAAACCTGGCAGAAATGTGTGGCATTATTAACCCAATGTGGAAAAAGTATAATATTCCTAAAATTGCAAAAGTTAGTGATTGTTTTACTTCATAATTGTTCCACAAGGAAAAAACGAAAATCGGCCCAGAGGAGAAATCTTTTGAATTAAAGAAATATTTTCCATGAAGAAATATCTTGATGAAAAATTAAGGTTTTTTTCAAGGTGAGATGAAATGCTTGCAATATGCAAGCACCTTCTACTAGTACCTACATAAGCATATATTCCACCAAATCGAAATACTTAGACCACCTATTATCTGTCATTCCACTATTTCTCAGCAATTTAATCTCGCTCCTACAATTTTACCATTTTCCTCCCTTCCTTAACTTTTTCCCACTCTTTTTTTCTTCCATTACGTCCTCTACGTCTGACGGTCGTTTTTTGCTATTTGTGTCTTTTGGGGCCTGAGATCCTCGCACTCATACCCTCCATCGGCTTTGGCCAGGAATGTCAAACTAGAGGGTACATTGATTTAGTATTAATACATCGTTGTTCCGATAATACCCCGTTAGTGTTAATTCAACAACAAACGCTTAAAAAATACTTGTCTCGGGTATCTGCAATATCCACAATAAGGTTATAAAAACCAGATGCGCATTTCGGCTCCAAAGCAACCGTCTTCAGGGGCAATTCATCGAAAATAGATTCTAGTTCTTTTAGAAATTGATAGAACTAGAATTTATTTTCGGTGAATCATCACTGAAGACGGCTGTTCTGGAGCCGAAATGCTCATCTGATTTTTTATGAACTTGTTGTGGGTATTGGAGAAACCCGAGACAAGTATTTTTTTAAGTGTTCTCTCGAAAATTTTCAGCCGAGCTTGTTAATTATCTGTTGAATTAGTGTTAATTGTTTATATATGGCCGCAATGGAGCAGCTAGTGAATATTTCTTCATTATCGAGCAGTCGATTATTTATTAAGAGCAATAAAAATTGTTGCGTTACTAGATAATAGATAGAAAAATACCGTCCGCCTTATCGAAAAAAATAACGCGAAATGTCAGGCAATTTTGCAATAAAATTAGCTTATGGATACGGCTGGTTTACATCTTCCTTCCCAAGCGATGGAGGTACATAAAATATGAAGAGCAAAGATGGAGGTGGTTCAACAAGAAGCATAGTGAACGGTGCCATTTTGGTCAGAGGTCGGGAGGACAGGAGAGGAAGGAGTTTGGGAGGGGGGGGGAGAGAGAGGGTTGCCCCGAGGCCAATGGCGAGGCGATCTAGGCGAGAAGAGGACGGACACTATTTAAAAGAGGAGCGGGCGAGGGAAAGGGGAGTGAATAAGAGTGGAGCAGGTATTAAAAAAAGAGGGGAGAAAAGAGGAGAAAGAATGAGGAAGGGGAGGAGAAGAAGGCCTTTTGAGGAAGGTGTCTTACTGCAGCGCGAGAGAGAGAGGAGGGGTGGGCCTTTTTCGGGGCGAGAAAGCTGACAAGGGAATAAAGGAAGCCTCAATGAGTGATTGCCCTTTTAGAGCGGGGCCGGGGATAAAGGGGTCGGTCGACTGCGCGAGAATGAGGTAGAATGAGGTGTTCAGATTATGGGAATAAGGGGAGACGGACACAGCCACTCAAAGGAAATGTCCCGAAAAGACTCATTGTGCTTTATTGTAGCCTCTTTGGCTTTATATTTATACCTTGACAATTTCAACGTCTCATTACAAATAGCACTGGTTTAATTTTTAATACTTTCATGGCGAGTTCCCTAGTATTAGTTTCGAATGAAGGAATGATGTATAGCGATAGAGTTTTTTTGACGGAAAAAACTCGGTGACGATTAAATTTATCCACTGAACACTGATGAGAGGTGGAATAGAAAGTACCTATTTCGTAAAAGAAGAATCAACGAACTCACCTTGTGGCCAGAATCCAATTTGTAATTTATCCAGCTCCAGTATTTATGTTTTTCCCCTACTTATGCCTACTGGAGTTATCTAAGTTGTCACTTTGATTGGAACCTTTTCATTCCTACAGCATATCCTTATAATGTAAAACAAGAAATTAATGGTTTTTAATAATTACTCGTAGTTTTTATTGAAAGTTGTTAATAATAAGATTCTGTTTAAGTTGTGCGGGTTTGAATTTCATCTTCAACCGTCCGTATTGTGCAGATATCAAACGGACAAATGTTAAGCGAAATGAGTTTTTTTATTCATTTCACTGCCTTGAGCTTCAAAACAGCTGTTATCTCGCCGAAGATGTGCAACACAAGTTTGCGTTAGTTGTGATATCATGAGCCGTTGTGCGCCCACTCTCAATAGTGACCTTCAAAGCATATCCCGTGGTCGAACCGAAGAGTTTTCATGAACGGAGGAACTCACCGTGTCACTCGAGCGATTGTAAGTTAGGGAGGAAACTTTTTTCCTCTCTCTGGTCATTTACGAAAACGCGGCATTGAGAATGAACGAGAGTGGTTGTTGTAGGATATTTTGGAGGAATATTGTAAAGACGACAAAAAGAGGATATCGTCTCAATATCTGAATGGAGAGAACGTAGGAGTCTTGGAGGTATCGGGGGAGAATGGAATTGTAGCGAAAATGGTAGTAGGTTAGGGAAATGGTAGGGGTTTTAAGGGAGACAAAGATGGGGTGTGGGATTCGAAGAGGGCTAAAGGGCATTGTTAATAGGTGGAGGAGTCATTGTTGGCGGCCTTAGGTGGGCGGATGTAGAGGTGGCAGAGGAAGAAATATAGTTGAGGTGCGTGTAAATACAGGAAAAAAGAGGGATAGTTAAGGTGAGGAGAAAGAAGAGACGGGGAAAGAGGGAGGGGAGTGAGAGAGAAAGAAAGAAGGCAAGGAAGGTAGAGATACTCATTGTGAAAAAAATGGAGGAGAAGAAAGCCGGAAGGGAGAAAAGCGCAGCGTGGCGACAAGGCGTCTAGGGAAGGCAAGAATGCGAAGGGAGTGGTGTAAATAATGAAAGGACGTAGATGAGGAATGGGTGGAGGGGCAGAGAGAAAGAGAGAGAGAGAGGGAGGGTGAGAAGATGTGGAAAATGAATGAATGGAAGGGAGGGAGAGGGAGAAAGGAAAAGGAGGAAGGCGTAGATTAAGAATCGGTGGAAGAAAGATGGTTGGAGAGAACGAGGGAGTAGTGGAGAATGGACAAGGCAAAAGAAGAAGTGGAGGAAGCGGTGGAGAGCGAGGAAGAGGGAGAGATAGTCTTTAATAAACATTTAATTGTTTATGTACATCGTAATTCTATCATTTCCTCTAACACTAGGAAAGAAAATTGTCCTATTATTCTGAAGATGTAGTAAAAAATAATAATAAATTGTATTAGCGGTATTTAATAGCTCAGAATAGAACTTTGATAGTGGCTAATAAAACGTTTAACATTGGAGATTCATAGCTTATCAAGCGATATTATGCATTTCAATAAGAATTTGGCATATAATCAGTTGGTAAGGATTGATTAAGAATAAATATTTCGTAGAATAATTTTTATCATGTTTATTCTCGTTATTCGCTTGGTTCTGTGATAATCTCCCCTTCATATCTTCTTTATTACGTATTCCAATTAAAATTTCTAAATAGTCTTCTAAGAGCCCAATGACCACATTACGTTATAGAATATAACAGCAATGTTGGAATCTGGAAAATTCCTCCTTTGTTTTAAATTTATCGAAAGGAATGATTAACACTGCTCCGCTTTGAAGTAGGATGAATGCGCACGGGAGCGATAGAAAACACTGAAAAGAGAGTGAAGGCAATTAAGACACGTAAAAACTTGTCTATGGATAATGGAGGGGATACTTTAGGATGGGTCATATCCTGAGTGCGATGCCAGACTTTGGAGGAGAAAATTTTTCAGAAGAACCAAAGTGTTTTAGGTTTGAGAGAGCAGTATTTCAGTATGAAAGACATCGGAGATTTGTGTTTGTTTACCTGTTATACTCTCTGAACCACTCTTCGAACACTTGCCTACAGAATGTCGTTGTGGTGGTATTTTTTCGATGTCTTATATCTTTGTATGTTAATTATGTAAGCAAATTCATTTACTTTTTCACGGGTCTGTGGCAAAAAAATCTCCATATTTTGAAAAACTAGTGCCTTCTGATTTACGCTAGCTCATGCTTTTGGCACATGGGTAACAACAAGCTACACTACATAAAAATTCAGACATTTTCTTGTGAATCGTATTCGAACAAATGTCTGAAGCATTAAAGTATTACTTTTTTATTGAGCATCTTTCGCGCTTGGCATTTTTCATATTTTCAGATAAATATCAGTAATAACAAGATCATGCAAACGGAACGTATGTCTACTTTGCATTTAATTATTGATTTGATACTTATATTGGCTTTAATAGCTTTAAAAATCACCGCGGATATGTAGCTCTTTGTGTTCCCAAATTTCGTAATTTAGCGTTATAAAACATTACAACTACTTTGGAACGGAAAACTAAATTGATCACGCGTATTTGTGTGGCAAAAATAACGCGTGTGTTTACTAGACTATACCGAATTCGAGTCCAACAATAGTCGTTGCGATGGCAACACTCGTAATGAGCGATAAAAACTTCAAAAACGCCAGTATTTATGCCAAATTCGAAAAAATACGATCGATAAGCAACATTCTACGATAAAAATTATAATCTCCATTCCTTTCCTCAGAGAGTAGTGCAAATCCGATATTAAAATTCTAAGATATTTCAATGTGTAAAAGAAATTTATCCTGCACGATGGATTTCAGATTTCTCATTTAAATCAAATGGGAAGAATAGTTCCTGAAATCGAACCCGGGACTTTCGAGCTTTGGAACAAAAACTATCCTCAGGAGCTCGGCCCAAGTAGCAAGAGATTTTCACCAAGTGTCATGAAAATCGGTCAATTGGTCCAAAAGTTAATAGGGGGGGACAGACAGACAAAGACGAAACTATAAGCATATTTTCATTCTGGAAAGTAGGCTAAAAATGGCTCTGCGTCGTATAAGTATATGTTTAGGCGAGTTTCTCTTCTAACACAATGTAACCTACACATAAACATAATAGGCATATGTGGAAGATTACATATATAATAGCATAATTTAAGCATAAAAAAATATCCATTGGGCTCATTTAGATTCATAGCTTCAAATGATAGCTTACATCGTAGACATTTTTGTTTTATATTTGTCCTATTAAATCATTGCCTAGATTAAATATAATATTATCTTGTGTTCACTTAAAACTTGATCGCTAAGTTCATTTTTCTCGCTATGGTATGAAATATATATATATACAGTATATGTTCAACAGAGACATTGACTTCTACCTTTAAAACATGAAATAATGAAGGTTAGATTTTCAAATGCAAGTGGCGAGTTTCTTCTTATTTTTTAATACCTCAATATTATGGTTCATTAGTTTCCGTCTCGTTATCTTACGGGTACATTAAGAATTTCCCAGGCACAAACCGACCTCCTTTTCCTACATAAATATATATTAATATCCTAATTACTAAAAGGATTTTAACTCAACGAATATAGGCTCCATGTGTACGGCGTAAGGTCGATATTCGTTCGATGTATTTAACGTTTGGCATTAGGTTTTTTACCCCGAGACCCAAAAATACGCTTTACAGATACGGCGTAAAGCTCATTATTCATCGATTATATTTGCCGTCCAATTAATTTGCGGTTGGCATTTGTGAACACATTTGCGTAAAGAAATAAAGATGCATCTATTATTTGCGTATGGGAATAAAGACTTTATGTAATTAAATTAAAATTGTAAGCTTTCCGGCGGTCAGTCTGTCGGTCGGTCGGTCGTGTGGCACCCGTCTAAACAAGTTGCTAAATAAATCGCGATAGGTCAGTCCGATTTCGATGAAACTTTGACCGTAGTACTAGGCGTGACTTTCTGCACGTGACAGATTTGCAGTTGTCTAACATATGGGCATGGGTTTGATACCAGGATACTTTCCATTAACCATTTGATTAACATGTAAAAGAGTGTAAGACATATTTCATTTACTTTTTAAAATTAATTATAATTTTCGTAAAAATTAGAGACTAGAACTGAAGTACGTGAAAAAAACGCAGATTCATTTTTCTATCGTTGATTTTCAAATACGATTCGAATTGGCTCAGAAAACTATTTTGAAAACGAACATTTTAAAAGTTTTTTGTGAATAAAAATATTTCGTTGCCAAGAGCAACCAACATTGTTGTCGTACTCATAAAATTACATAGGACCGTATTGGGATAACGAAGGAAGATGGGAGTATGGGGGAAAGGGGATAGTGAAAGAGAAGAGAGGGACAGGGGGAGGGAGAGAGGGAGGGATAGAATGAGGAAAAGCGGGAGGTTTGGTGGGAGAGAGTGAGGGATAGAGGGAGATAGAGAGTGGGGAGAGGAGGAGTAATGGTGGGTGAGAATCCCGGAAATAGTGTTAGATATAATTTTCTACCTTATATATATATATATATATATATATATATATATATATATATATATATATATATATATATATATATATATGCCGCGAGGAGGAGGTTCAGGTTTGCACACGGGCAGCAGGCGAATTCGTCTCGCGGAGCGAGGCATGGAATTGGCGCGCGTAGGGGCGGAGCCTATTATTAATTTAAAAATGCATTATATTTGCAAAATACGTAATCTCACTATCTCGTTTTTAAACATTAAAGTTTGCTTCTAACGGCGCATTTCAATTTTCACTATTCCGTGGAACGTCTCCGTCAAAATTCATCCGAGATTGATGAGAATGTTCCAAAAGTTATTATTATTAATGTCGCCTGGCAGTCAAGTTAAGCACATACACTCCATGAAGAATTCTTAATGGTCTCCAATAAACGTTAGGAAGAGCTATCAGAGTTAAAATAGATTGCGTTAATTTCCACGCTTCGCGAGCACAAAACGACCGAGTACAAAATCGAGCGTCCGAGAGGAAAGGGGAAGGATTGAAAAAAGTGTTTATCAAGGTCGGAGAAATGGGCCTTGTTGTTAGCTCTCCGTAAACCTATAACGATTTTTTTAGCCGAGCATATTGTACTGGCCGTCACGGGAGGTAATAGATAATCGAGTCCCTCCGATTATTTTCCCACGGGTCCCCTGCTAAGTCGTAAACCAGATAGTTTACTCCCCACTCCGCACCCTTCCATTTCGATCTTCTCTCTCCTCCCCTTGCCCTTTCTCCCTCTCCTCCGTCCTTCCCCGTCCCTTTCCTACGTAGTGCTATCCAAACTCTCCCCCACCGTACCCTATTCCCCTTTCCCTTTTTGAATCCACAGAAAACCCCTTTTCATATCGATCGGTTCGACTCCTTTTCCCCCGTCTTATTCCCCCAGTGACCTCCTTGGAGCATAACGTTAAAAAGGTAACGCTTTTCAAGTTGCAAAGGAATTTATTTTTCTTTTCGAGGAAAGAAATCCCGACATTAAGGTCATTTGCTTGAAAATTCAACATCAACAACGTAGAATCGGGGTTATTTTCTCGCTGAAATCAGTTAAAAAAAAATTAGTTAAGTAGCTTTTATGCTAGGTGTTAATCGGTTTTTATTTTTATGGATTAAAGAAAAAAATTTGTTTATATTTTGATTCGCGCAACCTTCACTGCGCTTTCTGTTTGAATATGAGGCATGCTTATGCGTTTCGCAAAATAATGTGTGCCTGTGATCAACATAAAACATGAATTATTAATATTAACGTTTCCTGTAAAGGTAGATACTATTAACAAAATATACAGAATTGTATTGGAAAGAACCATTAAAAAAAAGAGTGTAAACAAATATGACATGAAAAATAGTGAGCTGGTTTCATTATCCAATTGAAATTCTTTTCTGGAGAAAAGATGAAGATAATGACTTCAGATTTCTAAGAATTGTAGACAGGCGTTATAAATTGGAGACGAAGAATATTGGATCGTCCTTTTACATTAATACATATGTTTTCTATTGAAAATACATTTTAAAAAAGATTGCTAAGTAAGTCCCAAATGAAAATTCAACTTTCAGTCTAATGAAAAGTTTCAAATCATACGGGCAGCACCATATAAAGCGAACCGCCATTCAAATACACATTTGACGTCATATTTGATAACCCAAGGATCTTTTAATCTAACCAAATCCGCAAAGATTTTGGTAAAGAGAAAAAAATGCAATAATTCACAACCTTTATATGAAATTCTATTTAACAGTTTAGACTTCGGAGTTCCTTTAATTGTTATTACAAAAAGATATAAACTGAACGTTGATGGAATTTAGCAGCACTTGAGACCTTGCTTTTCAGTAAAGCAAAGAGGAAATTTTTCGAAGTAACTGATGTGGATGCCGAACGGTTTTTTTTTCTTATCGCCCGAATTGCCTCACATCCGAAAAGCGTTTCCTTAAAAGAGAATAGGACAAGGGCGGTTTCTAAAGAAATGAATAAGATATCGCACTATAAAAGAAACTTATATGCGGGGAAACGCCTCAAAAGAAATGCCGAGCTTTTCGGGACGCCGTAATGCAAATGCACGGGGGAAGCTTAAGGAAGCGAAAAAGGCGCGAGAGAAGGGTAATGCGTCCGACAAAACGCACGAAGCGGCACGATTAATCTCGAAGATAACTCCACCAACAGTCTTTTCCCCTTTCGACTCGGATCCCTTTTCATCCGCAAGTTTCGAGTGTTGCTCTTTCGCGACGCCGGTTTGTCTGCGGGATCCGGAAAAGGATAAGGGTCATAGGGTGAGACCGAAGGCGGGGAGGGGCGTGGGAGGGAGGGATAGAAAGGAGGTGGGGTGGGGAGAGTGGGAGAGGTCAAAGAGGTTTCCATTCGCAATCTCCTTTTCCGCATCGTTTCACACCACCAATGCGCACTTATTTATACTTGTTGAGCTGCCTGCGGCCTGTGCTAGAGCTCTCCTTTTCAATGGATAGGAGTTTAAGGACGGAGAGTAGGATTTTTCTGGGGAGAAGGGAGAAAGGGGAGGGAGGAGGAGAAAGGAGGAGTCATGGGTGGCGATCGGACCGGAAGTGCGGTCCAGGGTATCTCGCCCCTCTGGTACGGGATAAGAAGGAGCAAGAGGGTTGGGGGTTAAAGATGTGGAGAAGGGGGAGGGAAAGGAGGGGACGAGGAGAAGGGAGATTCCTTTGGGAACCTTAAAGGGGAAGGAGGAATACGTTCCTGGTTTTGAAGTGCACTCCGGTGGCATTTGGGTTCCTTTCAACTTGATCTTGAGTGATGAATGCCGTTGTTGGTTTTTTGTGTGCGTGTCGTTTGCTGACCAGATCTCCTACTTCCCTTCTCTGCGTGTGTGTGTGTGTGTGCGCGTACGTGTATGTCTGTGTGTCTCCTCTATTCTCCTTTTTCCTTTCTATCTCTCTCTCTCTCTGTGCAAAAGACGCCATTGTGGTTCAGAATCGAAACAAGTGGCGGCAGCAATGTCTGCCGGGACCTTTTCTGAATCGCGGTGGAAACTCTTAAATCAAAAAGACACAAAGGGAATAATGCGGGAAGTTAAAGCGTGGATGGTAAGGGTTTTCCGAGGCGACCATAGGGATATAATCCGGGGAAATATAATCCGGAGAATGGTTCTCTTAAAATTGGAACGCTGTGTTGAACATTCTCCGTAACGAATACGACGGAGACACTCCATAACGAATCCATCGAAATTTAACAAAAAAAAAGAAAGTACCAAAATATGGGGTCGCGGTTCCTCTTCGATATATTTAATCTGGTGAACCCATTTATACCCTATTAGAGTATTTAAAAATATCACCCTTAATTCAGTGTAATAGGAGTAGGTATCCTGTATGTTTTGCGAATCTCTCTCATCTTTATTACTGGCGACTTTTGAAAGGACTCACGCAATTACATAAATGGTCCTGATTTTTTATCTATATCCTTTTAGTTACTATAATAGAAGTGTATTCTGCTGATCAACCACCTTGATTGGAATTTTAAGGGGTAGTAAGCGAATCTGAGCCAATTTCAGTAGTTTTGTTGCCATAGAAACGCACATATATTCGTCGCAAGTGAATAAGTGTAATTATTAATGTCAAAGAACATGCAGGTTTCAATGGAATTTCTCTAATCTTTTTATAGACGGTGCTTCAGTTTTTATTATTATACGCTCAATGAGGTAAAATAAAAATCTACACGTATGTTTAAATCGTCTTCATAAAAATTATCCTAAGGAGGCGCTGCTACGGATTTAAATTCGGAGTTCCACAGTACCTAAGGCCGACCCTGGAAGTAGGTGTAGGCAGTGGCGGATTTTAGGCCTTCTGGGACCCCTTGCGCTATACAACTGGGAGTCGTGCAATCTAAAAATACAATGAAAGTTCTCCTAATTATCCCTTTTAACATTCCCTTTTGTATGGAATCGTAGAGAGTTTTCACTGAATTTTTAATTGAGATCTTTAATATTTCTGAGATTATATACATATACGAACATTTTTTCGGAGCTCCATACTTCATGGGACCTCTGGCGCGCGCCAAGTGCGAGCCCCCTTAAATTTGCCACGGGGAGTAGATGTTCATTCGATACGAACGACAGTTCGTCGGAGCAAAACGCAACGCGAAACCCGCATTTTTAATTAGGGCCCTCTCGCATCTCACCTGGCTGGAGTATTCTCCCCACGGTAAATACGAAACAACCAACGCGTTACACACCGTTACCCGTCGGATTGCGACCTGTTATGCCGGGAGGAAACAAGGAGGGTTTTTGTGCGGTCTGGGGAGAGGGGTTTAGGTAGGGATAGATGAAGGGGGAGGAGTATGTTTAGGGGGTGGGTGAGAGAGAGAGAGGGAGTTTGGGCCGACTAAACAGACTGCTGGGCGTCGCAGCGGTGCTGGTGGAGATAGAGAGGGAGAGGTGCGTGGAGGAGTGGAAAGAGGAGGAGGGAGAGGGCGCCTCGAAGGCACAAGATGGAAGGCGCGCCTTTCGCGTAGAATGGACTGCTGAATGGCGCATTGTTGCGAGACAGCTTTCCACAGTTGCTTACACTCGGTTGGTGGAAAAGGGATTTGTGGAACGGTATTGTCAGTCGGATCCATTTCCTCTCTGTTTGGGAGGGAGGGAAAGGGAGTAGGTGGAGTTTTTCCGAATAAATGGAGGGAAAAAAACCTTTTCTTCGGATCGACCCTTCCTCTCACGTTTTCCATCCTCGCATCACGGAGGAGGAGGTAGAAGGAAAAAAAACCTCTTTCCCTCCCTCCCTCCCTCGCTATTTTTCTCTCCACGCTGAATTCGGAAATCCATTCCGGGGGCTGCCCCACTTCTGCGGTTCGCATTCCGAATCACCGCGTCTTCCGCTTTGCAATTACACTTGTTCCGGACGCTGAGGGGGGAAAAACTCGGCGGAGAATGACGGACCGCAAATTCGGGTTTGCGGAAAAAATGATAAGGCTGCTTTATTCGTTCTCTCCCTCTCTCTAGAACTCGAGGGAGCACGTGCGTTTAAGGTCTCCTCGCGAACAATGTCCCCGTGTAGAAGGTGTCGCCTCCATGCATTTTTTGTGTAATTCGATATTTCTTTGATGAACCTTATAACGGGGCCTTTATAAAAGTTTTGAAGGAAAGGAATAATAGGACGAGCGCTTGCGGTGTCATGCACGTCACGCTTAGATATGCGTAAATCTATCTTTTTAATATATTTGAACGTTGATGGAACCATTTCCTTAATGCGGGACTCAAAATATTTAATTATGTTTTTTTAAAAATTCTTCGTAGTTGACTTAATTACTCCCTCTGAATATTTTTTGTTAAATCGTCTTCATTATGCAAAAAATATTTTAAATAACTCTTTAAATATCCCGCGAAAACGGCATCCTGGTTGGGGAGAGTAGTAAGGGGTGCGTGACGTCATCGCATGCCAATCGTTTAAACGTACGACCGTACTGAAAGCAAGTTGTTCTGCTACTTCGTCCTGTTGCTTTTTCTGATATCGTAGCTAAAATGGAGAATATGGAAGTTAAGAAGGGTTATAAGTATTGTCTGGTACCTCAGTGCTTAAATACAACGATTAAAACCCCGAGAAAATTTTTCTTCACGATACCGAGCTCCTTGGGAAGAAATAAGAAGCGGAGAATATTGTGGTTGAAAGCCATGAGGAGATACGCATCTGATATATCGGAACGTACAACTGCATTTGTCTGCGAAGATCATTGTAATCTAAATACTAGTTATATGTGTGTACGTAATTTTATTGCTTCGTATTTTAGTTTATGACTTATGTCGGCATTACACTGACAGGATGCATATATTTCTGGAGAACGATGTTGAAAGAGTAAATTATATTTTTATGTTTCAAAGATTAACATATATTTTAACAAAACCTCCATAATGTAATATACCTATTCTAAATACGTAAGATCAAACTTAACGGAAATCGTGGGGCTATGGCTTTATTAAGCAAATAATTACAGTTGCAGTGCATATATTTAAGTACCAAGTTTTTAAGCAAATACTTTTACAAATATTACATATTAAGTTAGTTCTGTAATTCAAATATTTTAATAAAATTTTTCCCATAATATCCACGACAGCATGGTATTTTGAAGGACCATGTTTTGCTAAATAAGGGCAGTCATGACACTCCATAGACATGACTAAATCTTCATCTTCATCTGCAACTACACTCATTTCATAACCTCTTTATCTTATTCTGTGTTCAAACTTCATCACATTTCATATAGACAAGACACACGGAAACTAAGTATACTCACATTAATTTTGTATACTATTTGTCCTGATGATTCTGGAAAGGCATATGATGGTGATTATTCTCCGAAACCGGTCGTGTTTTACTTCATATATTTTGTGGAAGTTAGCAAACGTTTAATATAAAAAAAAATACTAACTAGCATTGTTCATGTTATTTTATTGTGGAATTCCACGAAGTCTCGGCCTCGTCCGTTACCTTTTGTATACTTATCTAACTATATTTTACTTACTAGACACTAGGACAGCATGGGAAACAATACATGAATAAATATTCTATAATATTAGTTAAAACTAGAGTTGTTTTATTCATTTAATATGGGAAAGCAGTTTTAAGACGTCAATCTATCTTTTACATATCTTCTGCGTTTCAGTCGAAATAATAGTACAATTACAATAACTGAAAATAAAAGCGCTACATCGAACTTGTTTTATCAGTTAAATGTAATACAAACCTGCCCGCCTTCACTCCACGCATTTCAACATCTGAATATTGCTCCCTACGACTTCCAATGTACTGCAAAAGCATGCACGAATCAACGTTGGGCAAATTATCAGATCTGGCTACACAATACCCTTCATATGCCATTTTGCAAAACACAAAGCGAAATAAATGCAGGATGGTGCAGTACTTCTACCAATATTTCTTCTAAGACGGCGTATAGAGGTAAACAACAGAATTCTGTCTTTCAAGTTACTACTTCTATATCGGCACAATGGCTTCTAGCACGGCTAGCATCGGCTAACATGCATGTGGCATGCACTGACGTCACTAAACACTCAGCAAACTTTGGCTACCAATCGGATGTCATCGGTTTCGGCATTAACTTGTCCGTTAAATAGATTTTTTTATAAATATCTGTTAAAAATTTAACGAAAAAATTCTATATTTGCCTATAACAATAGCCATGCAATAAAACTTCATAAAATATTCGGTAAATCCTGATATTTCACAGCCCTCCATTATTCTTTCAATTCAAATTTCATTTTAAGTATAAATAGCTCATCGTGATCTTTGAGATAAGGAGATAAACACGATTAAAACTATTCAAATATGTAAAGATATCCAGGCGCGTAGCGTCAATGATTCAATCGAACCAGGGCCCGGAGCTCAAGGGAGCCCAGAGGATCCGTGTTGAAAAAATCTTTTTTATGTTGAAGTAGCAATTTTCAGAGATTCAATTTATCTTTGCAGTAATGCAAAAAACACTTCTTCTGTGTCCGTGACCCTTGAGAAATTGTTAAATACCTGACGATGAATTGTCGAAAGTATGAATTTTGGTACAAAATCACCTGATTCCCAATTCTAACGACGATTAGTACCGTATCAAAACTTCTCCGGTCTGAAGGACCTCGGCAAAGCTGCTGCTTTGTTAAAGAATGCTTACGATAATTTGAAATTATATGGGAATAGCTTACGATGTGTGCTTCAAAGAGCTACAGACATGGCTAATAGTTGGGGCATCAAACCCGAGTTTCAGAAAATGAAAGAACTTCGAAGCGTAAAACATTTAGACGAGCTTGCAAACGACAGCAGATTGTACGACTCTGGGAAATTATTTTAGATTAATGTGTTTTATAAATCGCTAGACGTAATTCCAATGCAATTAAACGAACGTTTACATGGACTACACAGTGTTGTCAATATGTTTAGCTGTTTGCTGCCACAATAAATGCTCTCATATACAGATAATGAACTATTTCATGCTGCAGCCAGCTTAGCAAAAGACCACCTTTATAATCTTACACCAGATATAGGCCATCAATTGCGTCTTTCCGGTCCAGCTTTATAACTAAAATCAATTTCGTTCTGTATATAGTTTAGCATATAGAAAATTTTGTATTAGCTTCAACATTTCCAGATATATGTACGGATTTTTTACTATTTGTTACACTTCCCGTGACTGTTGCCTTATCAGAACGCTTAATGTCTAACATTGTAAGTTAAAATTAATAAAAAGCTTTCTAAGGAGCTCCGTGGGGCACGGTCGTTTCAGTGGAATGGCGATTATTTCTATAGAACTGGCCCGTGCAACTAAAATTGACACCTCAGCAATTGTTACTGATTTTGCGGAAAGTAACCCCCGCATTGAAAATCCTTCTAAATAATAAGTTAGTCATGTGATAATACTATCCAATACATATGCATGTATTTTTGTAATAGGTGTATTTGTAATATATTTTTTAACAGTATGTACTTACGTATATATATGGGGGAGTCATAAAGATGTCTCGAACCAGGGCCCGGCATCGCCTTGCTACGCCATTGAAGATATCAAAACACTTGTTGTATGTCTGTGACTTGTAAAGTAGAAATAATAACAGATTTTACAGCGAGTGGTGTCTAACGATGCTTTAAGCTGATTATCTTCCTTTGATGCCATTAACAACTGATGATAAAAACCTACATTTTAAATGATTTTATGCAAACCTCGTTAGTAAAACAATTTTTTTTAGATCTTTTGTAAATTTACATTAATCACCGAGGAGCTTATTGAACGAAATGCGTATCTGTTAATTCAAACCTTATTGTGACTGTTGGGGTTATCTTTTAAATCAGTTTCAGAATAAGAATATGTACTTGTCTTAGGTATCTCATATGCTGGAGATACCTAAGACATGTACTTGATTTTTCAATTTTTGATACATGCCTACTTATTCTGAAATTTATTTTAAGCATAATTATATTTAGTATATTTGTACCTTATCCGAAGCTACTTCAATTTTAGGTAACTTATGTGTTAAAATGTTTGAAGTGTTGTGTATTTAAGATTGGGCTCGAAAGAAAAATGCCTCTCGAAACAATCTTTTTCGTGAATTCCAGAGTTTTTTTCACCTATATCTATGAATCTTAAAGGGATTGCATATAGGACCAGTAATTACATGACTATGTGGTCATGAATACGATTTAGAACTTCTACTTCAACAGTAAGTACTTCGTGTCTACAATTAATCATTGATGAATTTCCAAAATATTAATGTGCTTTCTGGAATTCTTGCCAATTCGCATTCACATGACTTGTATTTAGAGATATGGGCTTTGGTAGTGATAAGAAAAATGGCAATTGCATCAAACACAGGTTACTCATACGATATTGATTTGATGTTCGATACTGATGCCGACCGGAATGTAATATATCCAGTAATTACAGTTAAACGCGCTTTTACTCGATTATTGTTGAATTGCATTCAATTTTGGCTCCCCTTTTTATCAAAAACACCTCATCTGCCCGAACAGCCTATACTACCGCTTGGATTACAGAGTATGTAATGGCATCGTATTTCAATTTCAGAATTACAAAAAATTAAGGCTTTTTTTAGATCAAATTTCATTTAGAATACAACGAAAAACCTCCAAACACTTAGCAGCAATTGATTATTCATAGTGCGATAATAATGTTACACATCAAATAAAAAATTATAAAGGAAAGCAGTAACCAAACTAGAGATTGCGAAGACGGAATATTGTATATGTAAAAGATTCAACATTTTAATTTATATTTTTAATTTGAATGCATAATTTTATTTCAATATTAATTTTAACAAAAAATTCTTATTTTTTCTGAATAATCCGTAGATATTTTATATTTGTTGACAAATGAATAGAGGTAAGAGAGGTCCCAGTAAGAGCGATCGACATCAAAGGTGGTAATTTTCGAAAATTTTAGGATTTTGGTATTATTAGAATTTTTGGAATTTTCAAATTTTTGTTATATTAAACTATATAATATATTATACTATACCATATTAATCGAGTACCGAAAATTTCTCGAGCTAAATTAGAATATCGACCTTCTGCAAATCGATAAATTACTCATTCAATTCTGAAAATCCATATTTTATGCTGAACAGCACGCTTCTGTTGACAAACCATATTAAAAGTAATGAAGAAAGAAATATTTCTTACCCCAGAAATTAAAGCAACAATTTCTTGCCTCTCTTCTCTCTCATATGAATTACTTCGATAATGTCTACCATAATCATTCAGTAGAACTCGCCAATAAAATTCAAAAATCTTTAAATTCCTACATAAGATTTATTGATATCAGACCATATGTCCAACTACTAAAAGGAAATGTCATGGGTAAATATCGTATATAGCAAGGAATACCCTCACACTTTCGGCTGCTTTTTTCAAGCGCATCCTTTTATCTTTCGTAGAACTAATCCTTTCATTCTCTCCTACATGAAAATAAAACGCCCACAGCTCTACCCGATTAATATAGCTTTTGATTTGGATGGATTTAGATGCTAGATGCTATCTACTCCATTTGCCCAATGTCAGTATTCTGCCTAATTACAGATTGCCGTCGTAAATATTGTAGGAGTACGACGATTGTCTTACAAACATTCACGGAATGCAGCATCTCTAACAATAAGTGTCATTGAAATTTCAATTATCCCATTATACATGGAATTTTTCATTTGGAGATGCACATTATTGTGACTGCAGGATGCCGGTCATAAGTGTTAATAAACATGCTAATTAGCACCTCGACCTTGTCATCTGCATCTCCGAAAAACTCGGTTGATTTCTCAAGTATGTTGGCAGCATCCGCAAAGAAATTCATGCCGTCTGCATTTCTTAAACATACTGTATCGGATGAATATATTTTTGTTTTAGTGCTTTAAGCAAAAAAGCTATAATGATTAAGTCGTGGCAGGAAATTTAATTATCTACAAGCTTCTGAAAGTCACAGCTTTATTTTACTGGAGGTAGCTATGAGGTCAATCCAGGTAGAGGTATATGATGTAGGAGTATGAAGAATATCTATCACCAGTAGCGAGTTACAAATCTTACGCCCTTAGGCATTTAGAGACTTATGCCCTTCCCCATTTTCCTCTTTTAAAAATAAAATATAGTTTTATTCGAATTTACAATAAATTTTTATCCTAATATTTCTAAATAAACATCACGTTGACAGTTTTTAATCACATTTTTGGCTATACTCAAATAATAAAAATATGATGTTACGTAAAATAAAATGTTTGCGCTCTTAAGTACTGCCTTCCCCTGCCTTAAGGTAAATCCGCTATTGTCTAGTCCTAAGGAAATTTCGTAGACAGAATGGATGGTAGTCATTCGAGGAGAGAAGGTTGGTATTAAAATTACTTATTACATTTGCTTGATCCGAATTAGGGATGTACTCGGTTAATGCTTCAAAAATGGTGTATATGTTCCATTTTCTATGACCGTTAAACAGAGACTACGATTAGTTTTTTATTCATTGTTGCATAGACAAAAATAAATACCGAACGTTTGACCTATTGTATTTTGCATGAATCATACAGCTTTTGAAAAAATGGTAAGGGGAGTGAAAAGAGATTGCGACAATTAAGAATGTTTAAAAAATTATGAATTCCCCAAATAAATGAGATATAAGGCGAAATAAAATGTAATTAATACGGCACACTCAATTCAACAGCCAAGTGCTTAAATTAACCAGGACTCTTTTTATGGCATTTAATAACCTTAAGAAAGAGATAGATTTAACAGGGATATCTAATAACAGCAAGGAATTGGACGAAAGAACGCTAGGAAGAGATTGAGGCGCCATTTGGTGGAGCTGAAGAGGATGAGAGGCAAAATGGAGGCAGATGGAGACGAGAAAAAATTTGTATGAGGATGCGAAGAAAAAGAAGAGGGAAGGGACATGGAGTGAAAGGGTGGGGAGGGAAAAGAAGGGAAAGGAGTTGGATATAACGTAAGACTCCTCAGAGGCAATAATTTACGACCTTAAGCACTTTGGAACTTCTTTCTCATCCCACCTCAACTTCATCGCAACCGTGAAAGGCCACCTCCATGCTCCTCTCCCTCTTTCTTTCTCTTGGTCACTCTCTCTATTCCCCCTTTCCGCTCCTTCGTTTTCTCTCGTTTCATTCCTTTCCATTCTCATCACTTTCTCTTCTCCCTCCTTTCTGTAATCTTTTCTCTTTTAGTGCATTTTATCCCACTCAGCTATGTCCTGCAGCAACCTTTAATCCCTAATTCTTTACTCCCTCTTTCTATGTTCTTACCTGCATCCTTTACCGCCCTCTTTTTATCTCAAATATTACGTCATTCTCCCTATATTTGTAATTTCCTCTGCTCCGATCTATTGCATTTTCATTGGCAATCTGGCTTCTTCACTTTCCTATAGTATCATACATCCTATTCTGTCACTCCATTGTTCTTCCATAATATTCCTCATTTTTATGCCCGATAACCTGTCTTTTCACTCTTTCTTATCTTCCTTCCTCGTTCTTATTTTTCTCTTTCCCTCGTATTCCCCCTCTTTCACCGGGCATACCGCATTCCTTTCTCATTTTCTTCTCTCTATCTCATTCCTCCGTATCTTCCCTCCCTTTCCTATTATCTCCTTCTCAATCGCCTCTCTCTTTCTCTCGCCTCTGCGCGTTTTCTCCCTCGCGAAAGGGGACACGTAATAATGTAAGCAGCATCCGTTATGGGCTACAGATGAATGGCCCCTTAATTGCATTTGTCACCTTCATTCCCACTCTTCCCCCTCCCCATCCCTCCCAACTTACCTCCCTCCTCCTCTCCCTCTTTCTCTCTCTCACTCGCCGCAATAAGAAGCGGCGTATGAATAAAAAGCACTCCATCCGTCTTCATCCATCTTTCTATCCGAGCCCCACCGGAACCCTCTCCCCCCTCCCACCCTCCTCCCCATTTCTCTCAACTCCCCTTTCCCCTTTTTTACCGCCTCAACCATCCCATCCCTCACTCACTATCTCTCTTTCCCATCCCACGCGTTCTTTATCTCTTCCCTCTCCCTCGTTTTCTTTATATATATATATATATATATATATATACACACACACACACACACACACATATACATATATATTTCCTTTACGCCCCCGTCTTTTCCGCCGTTTTCTTCCGAGGGAGAGTGTGTGTGAAGGAGGGAAGGAGGAGGGAAGTCGTAGCAGTTACGTTTGAGTAACCGATGGCCGCGACCTCCCGCGGCGGGGCGCTTATTTGTCCGCATCGTGGCCTCCGCCTCTCGCGACACCTTCTCTGTCCCCTCCTCTTCCTCCTGCCCACTCGCTCCTTCTCCTCGACCACAATTCCTCTCACCCACGTGCACCTTCCTCCCTTCGACCTCCGCCCCTTCAAAAATCTCTCTCTTCGTCTTAACAAACCAATTGACAGTTTAAGGAATTAACGCCAGGTGGCGCTAAATTTGCCTCCTTTTTTTGAAACGTTTACTTCCTCATCGACCACTGTCTCGGTCAATATTTGTCGATAATAATTTATCCCATTGATTTCTCTCTCTCTCTTTCACTGGCCCTTTTGAAGCCAAAGGAGATGCGGAGGCAGTTTTTAAAGGAGTTCCTTATATTTAGATCGAAGATGAATGAGTTATTATAATTATCGGTGGCGATGTTTCACGCGAATTGTTTTCCAAGTCGAATGGCAAGATTTAAAAAAATGCTCGTTCACGCGTTGACACTTTTGAATCGATGGAGTAGTGAGACTGAAGCGCGATGCAATTGCCGTAGAATTGAGAAAATATTTATTCTCACTTGAAAGCCATCCAAAAAAATGTTTCTTTGAATGACTCTGATGTGCGGAAAATCTCGCTAAATTTTTGCAAGAGAAAAATGTCAGCAGCACGTTAACGTTATAAATTTGTGCCAATAAATAAGAAGATTATATGTAAGTGTTATTCCCAAAATAAAGTACCTATTTATTTTACTTCTTCATTCATACGCTATCGAAGGAGAAAACTGCAATTTCGAATATATAAATATTGGATGAAATGGCGTTTGCTAACTTAAAAAGGAAACGAAATGAGAATTTAGCACTAAATAGGTTAGTGAGTGAATAGTTTACCTCAAGTACCCCAGACAACTACAACAGAAATAAAATATTGCTCACGGAGTTTCTGTGGGTCATTAATTTTTACTACTTCTTCGAAGTTGTTGACTGACTAATAGATTTGCTTGCATGCTACAATTCAATTATATAAGAGCATAAAAAATTGAAAAAATCAGGATGATCAGGCAAATTGTTCAAAGATATTCTATTGCCATTGTTTGATCTGAAATCCAGGGACCTAAGCCTAACGAAATATCGGTTCGGGTTAGGTTCGGTACGAAAAATATTATGATGCATGTATTTTGTTCCAGTTCAGTTTTATTTAAAAAATATATAGGATTCGGTTACCGATTCGAAACAATTAGCTGAATTTCGTAAATTTAAGTAAATAACATATAGAGCTACGCACTAAATAGCCATTTGTAAGATTAAAATATTCTTATTAGTTTTTAAACATCTTCTAAGATAAATTATTACACCGAACATTATCTAACAATGTAATAATTATTAAAAATAATAAAAATAATTTACCTTCCATGTTATGGTGATTTGATTGATAAAACTCCTATTAATAGAAATATAACTTTGCAACTGCTTACAAAAATTATATGATATATACAAAAAAGCATTACATTACTACATTACAGATAATATACAAATTTAAAAAACTGTTAAAAATTAGAATCATTGGAAACAAAATAGCGTGAGTATATTGCATAAAAAACAGACAAATTTATCTCGAACTTAATAAAAATACCTTTACAATTTTTTCGATCAAGAACTAACCATAATTTCGTACAAAACAAAAAAGCCACCTTATAGATCATTTTTAAACCTTTTGGAACATCTCCCCATAAGAATATCTTATAACACATCGACTTTCATATTTATTCTCAATAGAGACACGAAAAATCGCACATTTAAAATTTGACGAATTTTAAAATAAAAAAAATATAACCCAACCAAATCTATTTTTAAAAATTGGTTCTGCTCCCTGTTCAGTGAGAAATTAATATTTGGTTCGCGGTTCTGAAAATTAGTGCGGTTCGTTACTGTTTCCACTTCGCAGTTTGGTTCAATTCCCTGCTGAATTATCTTATATTCGACCATGGATTTCAAGAGTTTTGTAGCGGAAACCGAAAAGAATTCTAACAAAAAATAGATTGCGTGATACAGTGAGTTTAGTATTCATGTACAAAACCAAAGCCATATGCTCTCTGTCTAATTAATAAATATATAGATTTCTTAATATCCCATAATACATGTTCGCATCCAAAGGAAAATCATCAAATTATATACCTACTATAAAATATATTTAAATAAATGAATGATTTTTCGGCGTAGGGAACCTGAAAACAAATGTTATCTTCGGAAAATATCAACGAGATTCAATTCGATTAGTTCAGTTTGAGCAATTGGTGAACAAAGGAATTATTTTAACTGCGCCCGTGTGCATATATACGATAATTGCGTCGAAGCCGATAAGTGAGGACTTTTGAAGGAGGCAGGCATTCAATTACAAAGAAGTTGTTTAAAAGGATATTGTGCTATGATCACGTTAAAACGAAGAGGAGATCCATACGGGTGAGCATAAAAAAATATAATCACATTTTAGTTTAGAATATAATCAGCCAAACATTTGCTCGAGGAAAATTTGTGCGAAATCTCAATTCCCTCAAAGTATTAGCGAGAGAAACTCACCCATGTGCACACAGTCACCACCGAGGAAAGCGGAGAGGGAATTGGAGGATGGAATAAAATTGAGCGGAGTGGATTTGGAGATGGAGAAGGGAGGCTTACACAACTGTTATCCCTTCATTCCCGTTCCCTCCCCAACTTCTCCCTTCATCCTGACCAACCTCTCATCTCCCATCCCATTTCCCTCTCGCGGTCCATTCCCTGTTCATCCTATCCCCTACTCTACCCCCTCTTCCATCCCCCTCCACCCCCCCCTCCACCCCTCCCTCCACCTTCTCCTCCACTGCCTCTACCATCAATTCCTCCAACCCTTACTCCAACCCTTACTCCACCCCGCCTCCGTTCCCACCTCTCAGCCCCATCTCACCCTCTCCTGTCTCTCCGGAATGCGCCGGACCTTCGCATTCGAAAGCCTTGGCCACGGTCCAACTTCATCCGATCCTCCAATTCTCGCCTCCTTTCCCTTCCCTCATTTCTCTCCCAAGCTTCCCTCCCCTCTTCCTCCACTCGTCAAAATTCATGTTCCTATATCTCGTATCGAGGAGGGAATTGAGAGAGGGGGTTGGATAAGAATCTTCTCCGTCCCTCTCTCCCTTATCTCTCGTGCGACCTTCTCCCTCTCACCCATCAGAATCCCCCCCCTACTCCGTCTCACATCTTTCAGTCTCGCTCTCCCTCTTACCCTCTTTCGCTAATCTTTTCATTTCTTCTTTTCATCCATTTCCTCCTCCTATCTCTTCATCAATCTCATCCTTCCTTTCCGTATTTTCTCGTCTTTTGCAACAACGAAAGTAATAATAATTTCTGAAATATTCCGTATTCCGCGTGAAACATTTCTGAAGGAAGTGTAATAATTGCTTGGGCCCGATTTTTGCTTTTGGTTTCGTTTGTCTGCGTCGGTTTGTCGGGCATCTATTTCTTGAAACAAAGTTTTTGAAAGAATTCATTTTTTGTAAAATGTTTTAAATTTGTGACATGATGGAAATGTAAGATACGTAGTGTTCAAGAACTGCCATTGCTTATGATTATCCTTAGTAATTGTCGACGTGCATGATCATGTATCTCTGATTCTATTCCGATTACCATGACTGTTTCAATGACAAATTGAATCGCATGCTTAAAACGTTTTATTGCTTAAATTTTTGCTACAGAAGAATGTTGTGGAATAATCACTACGGTACCTACTTTTAACTCGGGAAAGCATTTGAGAATATTTATTATTGATAAATCCAGGAATATGTTCAAATTGATCAAAATCCATATATTGCCGTCTTAGTTGAAGCCAAGTTATGAGGATATTATTGGTGACAGGATCATATGATTTGGTGGCAGTTATGAAAGAGGAAGCCGAAGTAAGAATATCACTTCGTTTCACAGCTCTTAATTATTCCCACATTGAGAACAATCTACGATTTTTTGTAAACTTTGTGGGCGTTAAAATAATAAATAATCTTTGTTAAATTAACTATAAAATAAAGCGAGAGTGAATAATTGTGTAATCAATTGTACAAAAACATAATAAATAAGAAATAAATAGGCTACAGCAAGATAATTACAGTTAAATAAAAATAATTAAAAGTTATATCAGAAATATATGACTTCAAGAAAAAGCGCAGGAATGCTTTTGAGATGTATATTTGCTTCTATTTTTACGTACACAAACACATGTTAAGAATCCTTTAAACCCGCTTGATAAATTCAAGATATTGAGGATTAAGACGCTTCTATAATTAGATTATTGCTCATGGTTTATCTCCTCCAGGTATTTTTTACAGGTATAAACATATCGATATGAAAATTCCATAGATGTTACGAACACTTGCTATATTAATCTTGATCTCACGAGAGCTTTTCCTGCCGTGGGCAGCAGGGGAATGGGACGTACCAGATGGCAAGTCGAACCCCTTTGAATCGAGCTCCTTCTTAAGTATTTCCTAAATCGGCAACGGTCCCATGAAATGCAAACTCGGACGAAGAGACTTCAAAAACGATCGAAGAGGGAATTTCGCCCCGTCATCTCCCTTCCCCCTTTTACTACGTCTCCCCACACCCCTTTCCCATTCCTAATCCTCGCTTCCCCCTCCACTCCTGCACCCGCGGTCCAGCGCCGCCTCCCACATCGAATTCTCAGAACCAAACTTGTTACCGATCCGCCTTCCTTCCTCGCACCTTATTCTCAATCCTTCTCTCATCCAAAACCTCCATCCTTGCCCATACCCCTTTCTACTTTCCCCTCTGCTCCCTTTCCCATTCGCATTCCTTAAATACTTCCCACCCTCCCCAAAATCCCACCGCCCCTCCTCCTCCCCCTCCTCCCCCACACCGGCTGTCACTCTTCTCTGAGGTCTACTTTTCTGCCTCCCTAAACTCCTCTCTCTCTCTTCTCCCCTTTTCCTCTCTTCTTTAACTCCACCTTTCAAGCCTTCTTTTCTTCCCCTGTATCTCCTTTGGCATCTTCTCCCCTCCCCACTCTCACTCCCTCACTCTCTCTCTCCCTTCTTCATTCTCTCGCCATCTGGATGTTTAGCAGTCGTCTCCCGCACCTCTTCCCTCTTTTTCTTCTCGTCTCTATCACGCTGATCAATCCTATTTCTCTCTTTCTCTCTTGAATAAGTTCCTTCGGACCACCGTGGTCACATACCGTATGTTAACGTCTTCCAATGGGGAAGCATGTCGGTGTATTTATGAGAAGTTACGAGCCCGTGAGAAAAAAATCAGGGGAGAGGTTTTACCGCGTACTTTCGGACGCGTTACAAATCGAACTGTAACCGCGGTTATAGCGATAAGAAAAAACTCCTCGTCGCCTGTTTGAGCATTCAAGTCTCAATCGTTGGTGGTCAGTCAGAATTCTTTTTTGCAAAGTATAGTGAACATATATTTCGCAGTATGCTGGACCAAAGAGTTGTGTTTTTCATCTCTATGATATCCGACGTAGAGTTGAAAATTGAATACTTTCGTGGCATACCTGTTGTGATTTTTCTTCATTAATTGAGTTATGAGCAAAATAATTGCCATATTTGATAGGTTTCAGCTAAAATGTATTATATTAGGCAATTAAATAAATAGATTAAAAGTTTTTATTAGATATGCATGAAACTAACATGTAGAAATTACTTTTTATCTAAAAAGTTGCACAGATTTGCGTAATTTTTGTAACGATTATCGCTAATAAGAATAAATCACTAATAAGACCTTATCAAAAGCCGACACGGTTTGGGCTTTTTCATCAAATCCCAAAAAACCGCATTGAATCCAATATTTAATTAAACCTTAAGCTTAAGAAACTGTCGTGTGGAATTTTTAATTTAACATTCTTCGTTAAATTTCAAAATTTTTTGTAAGATTTTCTTATGAAAACTCTTTTAAGTAAATAAAGCACCCCTAAATTTAACATAAATAATTTATACCCTACACCCATTAATATTCTAACTTGCTAACATTTCAAGTGCTTCGTCAAATTATACGTAAAATTAAAATCTCAATATCCTATAGGTGCTTCAAGTATTCGTAACTGTCATAGTTTGTCAAATTAAAAAAAAATCTCTCATGAAACGAAACTAAACTTATTACTAACAAAGTTTTTCAGTAAAAAAAAATCTGATGAGGCCGCAACATGACTTTCTTCATGCCTGTAATATTTCTAAAAATTCTAAATATGTTAAATGATAATAAATATTTTAAGGGACTGCGAGAAAAATTCAGACAGTAAAGAACAGAAATAAACTCATACCGTACGTAGCCTTCTGATATTGGATATAACTACGAAGCTCCAACAATTAAGATAATAAAAAGGAGCGTTACGAAGATGCAACTAAGCGTAAAGTTTTTACAAATGTTGCCTCCAGGTGGTGTGGTTTTAAAAATATCTCTTAAAAAATGCAATATATTGAAAAATGTTTTGAACAAACGTTGTAGAAAATTTAATTTCCTACAACCTTAATTCCAATAATATTTTACATTGTTAAGTATTAAAGCAAATGTAAAAAAACGGATGTGACAAAAGTAAACACCCACTTTTGATGAAACGAATACTTTGTGGTTTCCACAACTTTAATATAACACGACCGGTTTCACTACGATCGTAGCATCTCCCACTTTTGGTTGACCGATTTTTACCAAGAACGAAGAAACTCTTGTCCCTATAACAAAAATGTCAAATACATATAAAATTTTACATTGATCTGATTAATAGTTTTTGAGCACCCACAAAACTTCTATCACGCACACTCTCTCTCTCTCTCTCTTTCTCTTACACACTCACACACACACAGACATAATCGAGAAAATGGTTTAAATGTGTCCAGGGGACCTCAAAACGTGCATTTCCGTTGAAATCTCAAAATCGATTTTTCTCATGGAAACAATACTACTCCCCTATAATGCATGTGGTGAAAGCAACAATTTTGAGATAATTTCACAAATACGGGATACCTTTTTCATTTTATGAAATTTATTTATTTTTACGTATAGGTAATCAGTAGAGCTCGGAAGTTCAGGCACTATAAAATGTCAAAATAGGCAGGCAAGATGGCACAATAAAGCAGGAAACTAGGCACTAAAAAGGCATTTATTTTAATTAAAATATTACTATTATGTGGAGTTTATATGGAGTAGTTATAGCATTTCGATAAAATATGATTGCGACCGCTATTGATTACGTCTTCAAATTATGCACTATTACATGAGACAAGATGTTTTTTAAATTTTAAAATTAAAATCTTTGTATTCTCTCAGTTAGAATGTGTTTTAAATGTAAAAAGGATCTCTCTACATCCATGGAAGTGACGGGCGTATTTAAAGCTGGACTCACCTCAATTTCTGCGCTACTCTCCCCTTCTAGAATCTTCGCAAATTATTTTTATTTTATCCAAATATTTGTTGGCGCACAACACTTTTTCACACTTGTTTTTACAACTATACGCTTTTCAACTGGAGCACTGCACATTTCACCTTCAGTGAACTGACCAACGTCTCCTCCCTTTTTTCAAGTAATGTAATGGCGTCCAGCAACTTTGAAAAGTAGGCTGCAATGTATGCCAAATCGTGGCTGGCCGACTTCTTTTCCAGTTCTTTGACGATACGTATGGAGTAGGTATCATTTTCATCGAAAGTGTAGACAACTACTTTTATCTTCTCAAGATTGGCATCTGGCCATAGAAGATTCAATGCTATGGTGAAAAGTTGAACGACTGTTGAGCCATTTGCGTTTTCCAAAACTTCTGATGTAAGTTAATAAATCTTTGATGGCTGATGTTTTGGGGTACTTATATACCGCGATACAAAGTACTTTTTCTCCTAATTCACGGTCTTTTCACAAAGCTTACAAAAAACACTGAACCGTCTGTCAAGAACATAGCAACACCAAACACTTTAATGAAATTATTCAGTCTCTGCTTCGTAGAAACACTCACTTTAGGCATTGTGACCACTAGAATGGAAGTGTCACGTTCACCACACAAACAATTTGTTTTAAAAAACGACTGTTGTGAACTGTTTGAAAGCCAAACGACAACTGAGGGATGCTAGGAGTGAAAGGGAGGGCTCATTAGGGCTTCCTGAGCCATGGGTTTTCCAAAAGTGAACTCAGGTCAATAGCAATGGTCGGATTAAGATAAAGGCATAGCTGCGCCAATTGTAAGAATTTTATATGATACCGAACCCAGGGTGGATAAAAACAGTTTTTGCAGAGTCAAACAAAACAGTATAGTGGCCAAATTTAAGAGATTTGGCAGAAAGGAATGACATTTGGCAAAAATTGAGTTAAATAGAAAAAAATAGGCGTTTTTTGGTTAAAAAATACATTTGGAAAAAAACATGAAAATAGGCAAAAAAAGGCATTTATGGCATTTTGCCTTAACTACCTGGCTTTAGTAATCAGTAATAATCTAGAAAGCACTTTAAGCGACATGAAATTTTTCTAAAGTTGCAAATCTATCTATATTAATGTGTGTCTGGACAGCATTTCTCGAAAACCAAGAAACTTAGAGGCTTTAAACTTGGTACAGTTACTAATGGGACCATGAGGATGTGCACCTTGGGGCCAGAATTTTGATTTTTGTGGGGCGGGAAGAAGTGGTGGGGGTGCCATTTCCCATAAGATAGCACATAAAAATCGATTTTTCGACTTATAGGCTTTTACTCTTTTGCAAATTAAAATTAGAAATAATTGAACTACGATCTTCGGACTTGTATCGTTAAAAAAAAAGATAAATAACGTTTCTTATTCTCATCGTCACATTTTGATTACGTTACAAAATCGCTCAAGTTCTACATTTAAATCATATTTATTGGAAAAAATTTAAGCTTTTTAACGATATGTTGCCTTGACGACCGTGTCATTGCTAAACCTCGATATTGTATTGTCAGCTTAATTCTGATGTTATATGCGTAAGGGATGTGTGCTTTGAAAGCTTTAATACGAGAGAGGAAGAAAGAAAGAGAAGATGGACAAAATGAAATGTTCCATAAATTAAAAATAATTTTGGGTGTATAAGAATTGTATAGCGTAATATATTTCTTTGTCGTGTAATTTCTATTAGCCCAAAACTATTTTTACTCTCTGGAACACTCAATTATGTGAATTTTATATTTTTTACCTACTTTTTAGTGCATTTAAAATTTGGTTTTATTAATTTTAGTTTTAACTTAATACTTACTTCACGCATACCCGTCTGAGGTGTCGGTGGTGTGGTGGTTAGGACACTGGCTGCTACTTGCCTGCTGCTTGAAAGGCCAGCGGGCACGAATCCTGCGCAAGTAGAATTTTTTCCAAGGTCGCTGTGCCCCCTGTTTGTGTGATTTGAGGAGACCGCGCAAATTCAGCGTTCGGTCCTTCGGAAGGTACGTTAAGCCGTTGGCCCCCTTGGTGTTCTTCGTTAAGAGTAGGCTAATGGTGGCATCGGGTTTCCCTTCTCCCTTGTGATTGTGTTCAGTGTGGGAGGAGTTATGGCTATTATAATCCAAGAGGTTGATAAGCCAAAAATACACAAACACACGCGCACGCATACCCGCCATATTTGACGGGCAATTACGCTAGTATGTTATAACAGTCTGAGTCAGCCCGTGATGGCGCTTTGGAGCCTCGGGCGTGCCCGAGGCTCCAAAGCGCTATCCCTATCATCGATCTATGCATTACTTGTAAGCGAATGAATATTGGATACCAATATATATCACGGAACAGGCAGGAATCTTGATGAAATTCCTTTTATTTTTTCATTATAGATAATTTTTACAGAGCTATGAATAAATTGACATGTACTTTGAAAATATCTCAAAAAACATTTACGGAGGGAGACGCTAGAATGCTGTCTCGCCCGGGGCGCTAAGATTCCTCGGACTGCCCCTGATAACAGTTATCAACTGTTACTATTCGCGAAACTTGAGCACGTAAGCTCACACACGGAATATTATGTTTACAAATATGGCCTAATTAATATAAGCCCACCCAAATTAAACCTGTCGTGCAAATAATAAATTATTGGGGCAAATTTAAAAAAATCATATCCGATGAGCAACTTAGTAAGCCGGTTTAAAAAAATGTGTTAGGCCACAATTATGGTGGACTCCTTATTGGATGAGCCCCACTTAGCTGCCACGTAGGAACATGCCTGTATACAGTACTTAATGGAATATTTTATATTTGAAATTTGTGATTATTCCATATTAGTGACCCCGGTATCTTTAAAAGCATCTCGATATTTTTCTATTGCAATGCGATGTAAAGAAAAATTCAAATTTGATGATTAAACCGAAATTTTTTTTAGGAATCACAACAAATATCCTATTAAAAACAGTTGCAGCTTCCGAATATAGTAAAATCCCGTTACAACAAATACCGTTATAACGAAAATTTCACTATAGCGAATATGTTTCCAAGTCCTTGCCAGGTGCCCTAAGCCAGGGGTTCCCAAATCGAGGGCCATGGCCCACTGGCGGGCCACTGCACGTTTTCCATGTGGGCCACAGAGACTGCCCATTTCTTGTCTTTATTTAGTTATTTGTTCATATATTTCATGGTAACAACTTCTATAGCGAAGAACATATATATGGTATAATATGGTGAAAATATACATAAATGGGGGTCGTCCCTCAAGTAGCATCGATTTCTTTGGTTTAAAAAAATTGCTCAGTTATGATTCCCATTAGGCCATGACATGCCAGGCCAAAAGCCAGTTGGGCCACATGGCGAAAAATCGTCCTTTTTAAATCTTGTTAGAACGGAATTACATATTAAGAAATATTCAGCACAACGAATTCCTTTCAAATTCAATGTAAGCACAAAATGATTTTTTTACGAAGAAATTACTTCCTGAGAGTCCCATTATCCTTTCCATTCCCTCCTCATCAAGGGCAGGTAAACTAGGAATACAAGAGTGTTTGCATTAAATCGAAAAGGATTTTCAATGGCTACAAAATGTTCTCTGGAAACTTTCCCGTAAGGCAGAGATCCTCAACCGGGTGCTCGCGGGCACCGCCGTGCTCTTTGGCAATCTCACCGCGCACATTTAAGTTGGTAAAAATCGTCTTTTCTAGCACCAGTAATTTAATTTGTTCGCTTGTTTTCTTACTAAACGCACGAAAGAAATTTATAATCATTTTGACGTTGGTTTGATTTTATTTATGACTATTCCGATTTTATAAAGTAGAGCGGTGCTCGCCAACTTGAGTAGGTTGCGGACCCCTGCCGCAAGGGGTTCACTCGCTAGGGAAAAAGGCGTTATAATTATCAATTGTGCTCGGACAAGATATGCTTCAAGCTAGTTTTGGGTGCATCAGCATAAAGTGAACGGTATGGAATTTCATCAAAATTAATGTACGGGGAGGTAAATAACGTTCCACTAGATTCTTCTTCATCTAAAGGCTAAGCCTTGTCTCTGCAACCATGAACTCCTGTCCTCTGCCATTCTCTTCAACATCTCGTACTTCTCCACTCCCATCACTGACTCCACGTCATCTAGGTATTTCTTTCTTGGTCTGCCTCTTCCTTTCTTCCCTAAAAGTTTCCCCTCCAAGATGTTCACAATTAATCCATTATGTCTAATCACATGGCCTAAAAATTTTGCCTTCCTTTCTTCCATTCCTCTGATCAGTTTCCTTTCTTCTTTTACTTCTTCCAAAACTTCAAGGTTTGTCTTTCTCTCTGTCCAACTTGTCTTTATCAATCTTCTCCATATCCACATTTCTGTCGCTTCCAGACGGGACCTCTCCCTCTTTCCTAACGTCCAACTTTCACTACCATAAAGTATGGTACTCCAGACAAAAGCTTTTGCAAAGGATTTCCTTAATTCCAAATTCATGTGACTGCTTGTCAGTAGGCTCCTTTTGCATTGAAAAGCTTGCTTTGCAAGTGCTATTCTTCTTTTCACTTCCTGTACACATCTATTATCTCCAGTAATTGTACTACCTAGGTAGCAAAACTGCTTCACCTGCTCAATTTCCTGATTGTCTATTTTGATCTTTGATATTGTCCCTGCATTACTTTTGCCTATAACCATCAATTTGGTTTTCTTGATATTTATCTTTAATTCCCACTGTTTTAACGTGTCCGATAATACTTTCAGCATTTTATTCATTTCTCTTTTTGAATCGCTGAATATTACAATGTCATCTGCAAATCTAATGCAGTGTATTCTAACTCCATTTATTTTTATGCCTTTTGTCTTTTCCTTCATAACTTCTATACTTTCTTCAATGAACATATTAAACAAATATGGAGATAGCGGACATCCTTGTCTTACTCCTTTCCTTATCTTTGCTTCACTCTCTAATCCATTTATATTTATTCTTGTAGTTTGATTTTGATAAAGCTTAAAAATTAATCTTCTGTCCCTCCAATCAATACCTATTTTTTTCATAGTCTTAAACAACAGTTCCCAATTAACTGTATCAAAGGCCTTCTCCAAATCAATAAACGTTAAATATAATGTCCTGTTCATTTCTAAACATCTTTCCATTATCACCCTGAGGGCTAATATAGCTTCTCTCGTTCCTCTCCCACTTCTAAATCCAAATTGATCTTCACTAATATAATGTTCTATTTTCCTTTTTATTCTGTTTTTCACGATATAAATTAAAACTTTTGAGGCGTGCGAAAGTAGTGAAATTGTTCTGTAGTTACTGCACTCCACTGCATTCCCCTTCTTTGGTAAACTTATAGTTTTACTTTTTATAAAGTCATCAGGTAATTTTCCTTTTTCGTAACAATCTTTTATAATTTTAAAGAAATGTTCTTTTGCTTCCTCCCCTAAGTTCTTCAAAAGTTCTGCAGGTATACCATCAACACCTGTTGCCTTGCCTGAATTAAGATTATTAATAGCTTTATAAAACTCTTCTTTGGTTATTGTTGGGCCTAGCTCGTCATTTCTTATTTCCTCTTCATTTTCAATAAATCTACATCCATCTCCAACATCTCTTCCACTATATAATTCTTCTATGTATTCTTTCCACCGAGCACATACTTTTTCATTTTCCCATAACATATTTCCTTCCTTATCCTTAACTATTGCCGATTTAGTTCTTGGTTTGTACTGGAGAGTTTTAATTTTGAAGTATGCTTTGTCTTGCCTTCCTCCCTTTGTATCTTCCTCAATTTCCTTCACTATCTCTTTGGTCCATCTCTCTTTTTCTTCTCTGCATTTGTTAATAATCTCATTCTTAACTTTTTTATAAGTTTCATCATTTCCATTCTTCCTCAACTTGTTCCTTTCTTCAATTAAAATCAGTATCTCCTCAGTCATCCAAGGTTTTCTTGGCTCCAATTTTCTCTTTCCAATAACTTCCTCTGTAGCTTTAATAACCCCTTTTTTAAATTCCTCCCAACTAAGTTGTCCTTCATAATTTTTCATCAACTCATTTGTTTTTTCTTGGTAATTCTTAGCCGTTGGTAACTCTTTCAGTCCCTGTAGATGCCAGTTCTTTTTAACTGTTCTCTTTATTTTCTTAAACCTAATATTGCATTTTGCCATGACTAGCTTGTGGTCACTGTCTACATCTGGACCTGGGTAACTATAACACGATTTTACCTGGTTCTTATATCTTCTTTTTACTAAAATATAATCTATTTGAAACCTTCTTCTGTCTGGCGCCTCCCATGTGTATCTTCTTCTTTTGGGAACTTCAAAGAAAGTGTTTGATACCATCATCTCATTCTGTTCACAAAACTCAATTAATCTTTCTCCCCTTTCATTTGTTTCACCTAAACCAAATTTTCCTACCATTCTACTATTTCGACTAGATCCAATCACAGCATTAAAGTCTCCCATTATTATTACATTATCTTTATCTTTTGTCATCTTTATAAGTTCTTCTATTTCTTCATACACCTTTTCTACTACTCCTTCTTCTGCACTACTTGTTGGGAAATACGCTTGTATTATCACTGTATCCGTTGGCACGGTGCTCATTCTTACCATCAACAACCTATCATTTATGTGATATGTATTGCAAACACTGTTTGCCCATTTCTTACTAATAATGACTGCTATTCCATTCCTTCCTCTCTTTTCACCTCCACTATGAATTATTCTAAATTTATCACTGTAAAAATCTCCTCTCTCTTGCCACCTTGTTTCACATAAACCTAAGATATCAATCTCATTTTTCTCCATTTCTTTCTTTATTTCTTCTAATTTACCTATTTTTAGTAATGTTCTGACGTTCCAAGTACCTATTTTGACGTTTTGACAGGGATTTCGTTGGATAACGACCTGAGAAGCCCTGCTACATCCCCTGCTGGATCTTGGGTTCCGAATACCATGATCAGTAACAAATTCCTTTCTAAAACCTTCCATGGTTGCTACCCTCGGGATATCCAATAGGATCTTTAATGGAGTGGTTTCCTGTTGCCTTCTCCATCCTATGCCGTTGACTATCAAAATAGTTCCTCCGCCTTTAGGGGCAGTTTCCCACCCCAAGGGCAAGAGGGTGCCCTACCCCTCCACCTTCTCATCCGCCCCTAAATAGGCCGTTGGCATTTGGTAGAGGGGGGACTCCTTATCCCGGGAGTCACTCGGACGCCAGAGCCTCGTCTGTGAAGCAGGGTGCACCACGTGCAGGTGAGGTTGACATTTGAGTGGGAGAGGCTATATAATCGCATCCCACCCCAAAACACCCCTCCACTAGATTAGGCGAACGAATGGCATGTGAGAAAATAAAAAGTTGATTGATGACTACAGTTTAGATGATATTTTTAACGTCGATGAGAAAAGCATGTTTTATCGCTTGCTGCTAAATCGTAAAATTTCGGTTAAGTGCAATCGTTGTAGAGGAGGCAGGAAATCCAAGCAATTATTGACAATTTTTCGTTTCAATTTATCGGAAACTGAAAAGATGAAGCCGTTAATCATCGTAAAATTAGCAATAGCCAAGCCTCGTTGCTTCAAAAATATTCTTTCTTTTCTTTGCGGTTATCGTGCTAACCTGCGGGCATGGAAGAAAAAACACATTTTAACGAGTAGCTAGCTACAGATATATATTTTGTTACTTATTTAATTTTTTTTCTTATAAATTAAATAAATTCAAAATTATAATCTCAATCATATTTTATTTTTGTAGCTATGTATTTTGGCGTTTCATTGTTTTATTATTAATTCAAAGTTGAAATTAACTAAATTACTCCTACAACAGTAGGTTATATAAGTCCAGTGGAACTTATTTGGTTAAGTAACAGACCTTGGGAAATAGTTTTGACCAATGTTCATTAGGAAGATATTTCAGTACAACGAAATGATTCACGCTCCCCGAGAAATTCGTTGTAACTGGATTTTACTGTATTATGAAGAATATTGAGTACTTGACATCAGTTTCACTGGGTTAAATATAAATCACCGCTTGACATGCACGCCACTCAAAAATATTGCTTTCACTCGTCCTAGGCTAATTAGGTATGTAGTGTTGTTAGAGTGTGAAGTGACTGTTGATAGACAGTAACTCGCGATGGGGAAGAAAAATGTGTCCAATATTAATAATCCTTCCATATTTCTTTACTTTCCTCTTTACTCTTTCGTTTATACTTTCTTTTCAGTTGAAATTCAGGCGCATATAGTTATTTCTATAGCATGAAAATGATACGCCTTTTACGCCAATAAAAACTTCGCTCTCAGTTGATAAATGAGAAAGGTTTTGGAGTATTGCTTGCTGTTATTCGTCGTGTTATTTTCTGCACTCTTAGCCGAATGGGTGCTCCTCAGATGTCATTTTTAAGTTGCGCTTTCATTCACAAACACGCACCTCGCTGACTGTCTCCGCAGTCCGCGACCGTACCTCGGAATAAAAAAAATTAGGGAAGTCCATTGGATAGGAAAAGGAAAAGCGCTTAAAACTCCGAAAGGGCCACACACAAAGCGCATTTCAGTTCTTCCTCACCTCGCCCTTTTGCCAAACTTCTTCTAGCAAAGAGTCCCCATCCCCTTAACGTCCAATCGGCATTCATTGGCCTTTTCTCCCTCCCTCCTCTCACCCTCCTTTCTCTCTCCCTCCCACTGTCTCCCACTTTCACGCCACTATCCCATTTATCACTCCCTTCCTTTGTGCGCTTCTCTCTCTCGCGCTCACGGCTGCTTCCCTCCTCTCTTCTTCCCCTTCTGTCGTACATTCCCTTCCTCCCTACGCATTCCCTCCCATCCTTCGCCTCCTCCCTAAACCTCACTCCACACCCTCCACACCGTGGAAACCTCAGCTAGAATGATGGCAATTTCTTCTCTTTCATTCTATGGAGACCTTCGAAAAAAATACCACTCCCCTTATCTTTTCATTTCTCTCTCCTTTTCCCGTCTATTCTCGTCTTTCTATCCTCTTTGCTCCATTTTACTCACTCTCATTCACTCGCCTCGTTTTCTTCTCCAAAAACCCCGTTTCACACCTATTCTGCTCATCTGTTGTGTCGCGAGCGCTTAGCGCACAAAAGGGAGCCTATTCTTTTCACTCAATATATTTATTGGTGGTTCAAAAAGCTACTAATAACTTTTATCTCATCTATTCTCCGCTATGTTTCCTTTCGCTGTATACACACCTTCTAGTTCGGACGCTATGAAGGAGACGTGCTAACTCGTCCATTGTTAGGCGCTGAGTTTAATAATGAATACACTATGAATGCTTTATGGATGTATATGCGTATTGCGTTTTCGTCTCGTGTTTACCCATGACCTGCCTTATTGACAGAAAAATTTGCTATTTGTGAATGAAAAACACAAGAGTGAAGCAAGGCACTAATCCGTGGTTGTACGAATGAATGGAATATTAGCGAGAAGCACACGAAGCTTTCCTTTTAAAATAAAAAATTTCGTGTGCCTAACTATTTTGAATTCTTGTTATGATATTTGTATTGTCTATAGAAGAATGGCTTCACGGAAAGCTCTTATTATTTGCATAGTTTCATATTAACCAGTGCCTTCTTACATCTGACTTCAAAATGAACCAAATTTAAACAAGTAGGCTCCGTATTTCTGTCAATGATTAGTACATGAGGTAACATTTCTTCCTCTCAATAAGGGATTAGGAACCCATTTCCTCTACGATTGTCTCTGCATTAAAATATGAATTATTTTGATTATCGGCAAGAAATAAAATTATATTATGCCATCGTAAGATAGACAATGATTAAGTCTTCCAATAAATATATCTTCTGGCGCCTGTCAAAGTATTAATGCTACATTTACATCATGTAAATTACATGGTTGCCCCACAAGCCGCACCAAAACTTTCTCTAAAGCGTATTAACTTGTCTTATCGCGGTTGTGAAGAATGAATGATCTGTAGTATTTTTCGGTTCTAGCGACTATTCCGACAATTCACTGGTACGCTCTGATCTAGCACTACGCTCACTGGATATTATTAAATTCATTTTTAAAAAGGGAATATTATTTTCAATTTTATTATTCCATTTTCCGATTTTTTCTGCAGTCCCAGGCTCATAATGCCATAGATAGGAATATGTCCCATTCAGTGTAAGGAATTAGTATACAAAATTACATAGGCCGCATAGTATATGGAATTAATATTAAAACGCTAAAAAAACTAGGTAGGTACACTCAGAATAACCGAAGCTAAAGAACAGATTCCTACAGAGCCATTCATGAAGTGACTCACGAGCACCGAAAAGAGACGATCGCAGATCGCTCTTTCGGCTTGGAACGCGTAATAAAAATGACTAAGAAATTTTTCGGAAACATATTTAAGACTAAAAATGACTGCTCGGTTTCTCTGCCGCACCTCCCCTTCCCATTTAAACGTCCATTCCTTCCTTCCTCCTCCCCCCCTCTCCTTCTACTTTCAACTTCCCTCTCTTCCCCCACTCCTCCCCCTCCCCTTCCCCCATCCGCATTCCATCTCTGCTCAGCGGGGTTCCATCCTCCCCTTCCCTTTCTTCCCTCCTACCGTCGCTATCCCTTCTTGCCGCCTCGGCGTGTCAAAAATCGTTTGCCTTCCTTTTCCCACCCCAACTCCTCCTCCTCGGTCCATCCTTCGCGTCCTTTTATTCCCTTCCACTATCCTTCTCGTTCTCTCTCTCCCTTTCCCGATCTCCGAACTCTCTCCCGCCTCCAGAATCTAAACCCTTGTCATCTTACCGCCGTCCTACGTAGTCCGTATCGCCTGCCAAACGGACATTCAACATAGCCGGAAGTTAACGTCTTCTAAAGAAAACGCTATTTACACGAAAACGGCTCGGACGTTAAATTTTAATTTTGATGCATTGGCATCTCATCGTTTTACACCATCTTTAAATTATACCTAACGTGTTGCGTTAAACCTGTGGAATAATAAATAATAATTATTCAAGGTTTCCTCTTTCACATAGCTTACGCAAATAATAACTTATTATTGATTTTGGTACTTTAAAACCATCGATAATAATATTAGTATAATTCATGTATGAAAATTCCTAACATCTCTCGAAATTTTAAGGACAAAGACAAAATAATGTATATATCTTAAGTATAAGATTTCCCGTAAAATAACCGCATTTTGTATTACAAATTATCTCGCTCAGCTTATTAATTTTAAGGATAAGTACAGAAAATACTTTCTTTACTGCTCATGAGCTCATTACATTGCCTCAATTAAAGAATTTGTAATGTCGATGAGCATAAGGTATGAAGTACCTTTATATCTTTGATAAGTTACAAATTGTGGCCAAATCTAATTTACTCAGAGATAGTATTCCTTACTAACTCATAAAAATCTACACCAGTCGAATTATTTATTATTGCTAAATTATTATGGAAAATTTATTGTTTAATGTTATGGCATCCATTTTTTTGACGTAGAATCAGTCAGATTGTTATCACTAACACTAAGGTTAAAAAAGGTGTACTTTTTCAACATTATCATATTGCCGTAGTGCTCAACCTTTTTTTAACGAACACACCACTCTTATGCTCAAAGAATTTTTCTAGAAGTTGGCCAAGTAACGGTCTCTCAAATAACTCCGAATATAATATTTAATCAAACCGAATGACATTTAACCTACAACTATGCTATGATTTTTGTGATTCCCTTCAATCGCAAACCAACAGGCGGACGAATGAATACGGCAGAATATCTCCGGAATCCAGTGAGTCCACTTCGACCTTAGAATTGCAATCTTAACATTTGTAAACCATTCATCAGGGCACCAGCAAAGCTTCTAGAAGTCCTGGCCTTTCTTCCTTTACCCTTGAACCTGACCCCTTGCGGAGCAAGGAGCGCGCGATACAGACCTTCTTATGGGGAAATACGACTCTTAAGGTTTCTTGGAAATCGCCTTGATCCGGGAAAACCCTAATCGGTTGGAATGAGCGATTATACGTTGGTAACCGTAAAAAGGGCCAGTGAATGAAGCGAGGAGACATCTTTTGAGTTCTTGGCGGCGAAATACGAAACAAAAAGCGTGAACATAATGAACGAGTGGGAAAGGAAATAGTCGAGAATGCCATTGGTGGTGCGTAAGGGAGTTCATTCCGAGATGATTCTACGAGAGAACTTTGGTCATTGTTGGCGCAGGTGAAGTGTCTTTTGGAGTCGGTTCCATGGAAGAATAGTACTATGGGGAGAGAGGAGGGAGAAAGTGCGCGCCATGGAGAGAAAAGCGCCATTCACACTTTCCCCCCTCTTCCTCCTTTGGTGTGCGGCACACGCAGACACACACACACTTCCGCAGAATACCAAGCCACGCCTCACCTCCACCCCTGCCTCGAAAAAAGAGCGGACTTCCTCTCGTCATTCACCCATTTAGCCGAATTCCCGCCAAAGGCACGCCGGCCAAGAGAGGCGAGGAGCGCCTCCCCATTCACCTCCTCCGTTCACCGACGCCCAAACCTCATTCCAACCTCCACCCTCACACTCCCAAAGAATCTTTTTTCTCGGACCCTTTTGGCCCCCTGCTGTCTCTCCTCTCTCACTCCCACGCTTTCTTCCCCCAACCCGATCCGACTCTTAACGCACAGGTGTGTTCGCCTCACGCGGGGACCCACTACGTTGACCTCTGTCCACCTGTAGTGCGAGGACACTCAGTCTGGAGTTCGGAAGAAACGGGCACATTTCTCCGCGTGCGGGCCAAAAGGCTTTTTGTTTCGAAAATGTTTCTTTAATGCGTCGGTTTGATGGTGATACGAAACCATCGGAATAGCCGCGATAGATAACTTCTTTTCTTCCCTCACCCCATCTTCCAGTGCGGAATTCTATCCGCCATTAGCCCCTTCTTTCGAACCTAAGCCGTTTTCCCTTCTCTGGGGATTTCCCATTGAATTGGTCGGGCCGTGCTGTGTGGCTTTTCAGTTACAAAGGGGAGACTTCAACGCCTGAAAGTCAAATGTCACGCCCCAAGTCGAAAGTCGTCCACTATATTCCTATATCTCGCGAGAATTCATCTTTTCGCGAGAATCATCGTTAATCCTGAATAAATTTGCAGTCATTTACGTTATTCAAACGGGTTGACGTATGAAGAGGATTACCTTCCCAAATCCGTAACTTTTCGAATTCGCATTTTTCCATTAAACTTTAAGTTTATCGGTTAATCCGGGAATAGATTTTCCAGCAAGTATTTTTTCTCAACGGATGTTAGTTGAATTTTTCTCACAAATAATCGTCGTATTTACTTATATATTTTCAGCTGTCTGCTATTAAAAAACATGAATGTATAATGTTCTTGTAAAATTTTGTTATGACTGGAAATTCATAGTTTCAGCACTCAAGGAAAATCACGGATGGTTCTACAAATTTCCAAATAAAAAAGAGCATTCTTGGTATTGTTATTCTGGTATATAGTGGCAGGCTGAGATGTTTATTTAAAAAACTTACAAAAGTACGGGAAAATTGAGAATACGTCTTCCAGTGGATAATTCTTCGCTTTGAATAACCAATGGAATTACTCTTAGGACATTAGTAAATAACTTGTCAGCTGGAATTCTTATGCCATTATTTAACCGTGTTATGGCTATCGGACAAGATTTCACAACCTTATTGTGGCTATTGAAGATTTATCAGTACTTTTATACAGAGGCGTAACTGGGAGTTATGGCGCCTATGGCAAAATTTTAAGGAAACACCTTGTGTGCGTAGATTATGATTTTTGCTACATTTTCATAAAGAATGTAAGCGTTTTTATTAACCATAACTTAAATATTTTAGTGTTAAATTAATATTTATTTACGAGCAAATAAACGTTTGGCATTTTTGTGGAAACGTTTGGCTCATTTTGCAAGCGGCGCCTATGGCAAATGCCACCTTCGCCATACCCTAGTTACGGCATTGCTTTTATATATTTTTTAATTTAAGTGCTGATTCTCGAGGAAAAGGATACCTGCACATTTAGCAATTAAACATTTGAATAATATTCTAAAACTAAAAGTTTTTTACCGCATTGCACATGAAACAGATGGTTACGATCATTATGATATCTTAGAGTACGCCACACGTCACAGGATGATTACTACAGCAACATCGGCATAATTTATTCCGTGAGGGATCGCGAAAGAATGAACCGTCTCCCAATACGACAAAGGGGACACTTGATGCGGTCCCTCTGACCCTTCGCGGAAATAATACTTCCTTTGGAATGAAATGTTTTGAAGGCACCGACTGGAATTCCAGAGTCGCAGCGGCAAGATCTCTCCCGTCGCATTGAGTGGGAGTTTGCATCTTCGAGCGAGGGCAACGTATTACGCCTTTCTCCTCCTAACTCTAAACCGAAAGATGGAGTCGAGACCTCCTCTGCTACGGCTCGGACTTCATTCATCCTTTGGGGCGTCAGGTGCCATAACGGACTCTCTGTCCCGTCTTTGCCGGAGGAGAAAAAGTCTTTCACACGGCTCGTTGAGGAGCAGAATGGATATTTCACACAATGGCGTTCCCTAAGGGACCGCCCCTTGCACGACAAAGGTTCTTTTTTTTCTTTTCGGGACATCAGGAGGAGCATTGTTGCGGATCCTAGGAGGAGGACTTTTCGCGCCACCTGCCTCCACGGTCAATCGAGCGACCCTTCAACGGACGACGGGACACAGAGGACGATGGCGAGGCCGTCATACGCCGGCAGACCGATAGAAACCCCTTCCGAGAATTGCTACCTATCCATCAAGAAGGCATTCTTTTTTTTGGCGGAAACTTATCATTAGGTGCACATAGTTGGTCGTTTAGCGTGTGGTTGGAGTGTGACAACGGCCTGCGCGTTTGTGCTCGATGCTCATTTTTTCGGACTAATGGCATTAGCTGGTAATCAAGAGTGCAGTTACGTCTTGCGTCCACGTGACTCTCTGATGGCATTGCATCCACCCTTTTCAATCTAACGTGACTAACTGCATTACACAAATTACTTGATTTCCCGAACAAGAATTCTCCATTTTTCAAGATGGAATTCTTCAGCCAGGACATTTTCACCCACGCGTTAAATCTTGTTTATCGAAAGGTAGAATCGCGAGGAAGTTGAGATTGGAACGGAGATTTATAGCTAGGAGCATCATAGTAAACGCTGAAGGACACGTGAATAGTAACGAAGGTTACTATCTACGTAATTGAAAAAATGGACTTATAAATGTGTTGATTGTATTACAAATGAATTTCTATATGTTTATTCCCACTAAAGGGATAAGAAGCAATCACTCAGGAATTGCAAAGATGAAACAAAAAAATTAGGCAATTGACATAAGACAAAAAATTTACGATACGCTTGAATTGACTTTTATGAGCCGTTGGACAGAAATACGTCCATGTAATTTTTTCAAAATAATAACAAGGAACAGGGGCTTAAAATTTAGGTAATAATTATTTTACGTTTAAACATAAGATGTACCATCAGCGAGGAATCGCAGATCAATAACATTAGAGAGGATAGGGAATGGTTGGAATAGGTGGAATGTTTTACTAATTTAGGTATTATTCTGAATCAGGGTTGAAGGAGCCTAAAAGCATATTGAATGGGAAAAAACCTATGACGACGACAGTTATTTTACTAAAATTACTATTATAAATTGAGAACATTCTAAATATTTAAGTCAATCTCGAAAAATTATTTGTTCTTATTTATTTGGTGGAAAATTCAATTCGTATAACACGAACGCTTAAACGTGAATCCCGTTTGTTAGGTTTTATTTCATTTTAAAAGAAGAATATTTAACAAGAAACTCTCTCGGTGTTTTATCAAATCAAGTTATTTTTGTCTGTTGAGATAGCCCCTTTTCTAATTCTACCTCCGATAAATCTTCTCGATCACTGTTTACATTCTTATTTTGTATAGCTTATGATAACGTTAATAATTTTTATACTTTTACAAGCACATAAGTTTTTCTTGACTCCAAATGGTATTTGCACTTTGCATATTTAAATTCGTGTGCTTACATATCCATTGTGACCCCACGAGATCAAACTTTTTATTAGCATACTTTCCAGAATGGAAATAGGCTTATAGTTCTGTCGTTGTGCCTGTCTGTCCGCTCCCCCGATTAACTTTTGAACCAATAGACCGATTTTCATGAAACTTGGTGGAAATCTCTTGCTACATGAGCCGAGCTCCCGAGGATAGTTTTTGTTGCGAAGATTGAAGGCCCAGGTTCGATTCCAGGAGCTATCCTTCCCATTTGATTTACATGGGAAATCTGAAATCCATCGTGCAGGGTAATTTTCTCTTCCACATTGAAATATCTTAGAATTGTAATATCGGAGCGAGTTTTGTACTATTCTCTGAAGAAAAGAATGAAAATTATAATTTTTATCGTATCATTTTGCTTATCGATTGTATTTCATAGAATATCGCGTAAATACTGGCGATTTTACAGTTTTTATCACTCATTATGAAAGTGTTGTCATAGCAACAATTATTGTTGGACTCAGATTCGGTATATTCTAATATGTACACGCGTTATTTTTGCGGCACAAATACGCGTGACCAATTTAATATTCCGTTCGAATGTATCTGTAGTATTTTATGACGCTAAATTATGAAATTTGGGAACACAAAGAGCTACATATCCTCGATGACTTTAAAGATATTAAAGTCAATATAAGTATTAAATAAATGATTAAATGGAAAGTAGGCATCATTAGTTCTCTTTGGATCATTTTGTTTTCATTTAAAGATATTCTTTTTCAATAGGCACGTTTATTATGTGTTCTTTGCAGGCATATAGGGGAGGTCGTTTCCGTCCGCTTGTCCGTAAAAATCGTCCGTCCGTCCGCATGTTAAAACTCAGGAACCGCTGGACGTATTTTGATGAAATTTGGTATTGGAAAGTTTTGCTAAATGAGTCAACTGATTCCAATTTTGGTTAAAATCGGATAACAATTACGACCACTTTTCATGAAGACCTACATATAGCTTACAGTGTCTCTTTGTTTCAACTCAGGAACCCTTAAACAGATTTTGATGAAATCTGATATTTGGGAGTTTTACTAACATTTGTTAAAAATTTCCAATTTTGGTTAAAATCGGACAAAAATTACGACCCATTTACATGAATACCAACAGTGAAATTATGAAAATTAGATGCCTAGTACCTTATTTTCATCCTCTGTTAGTTCTGTGGCTTATTTTTTCAATATTTTATCTTCGCCGTTTTATAGTTGTCATCTATGCACAATAGATAACGCCAATTTTCTTCCATAAGAGAGTTACAAAGTTGTAATTTTCCAGATTAATTCTGGACGGAAGTACTTAAGATTTTCGATTTGTACAGATAACGGAACAATAATTGGATCTAACACGTGTTCAATTATGCTAGTATCGGCTTTCGGTGTCAACTGCGTACGGAACGTGGTGTTACCGACGTTTCGCAAACCGTTGCAGGTTGTTTCTTCAGGACAAAGTCACTAGCATCTAACGTCATCGCTGCGAAAACCTTCGATTGAAAGTTATTGAACTAAATGTAAATTCAGAATTGTGTCGTATATTTGTATACGTATGAATGAATGAATGAGGAATAGAGTAAATGAGGATGAACAAGTTTTGTAACATATTCAAAATAATAGTTGAATTTACGTAATCTTAAGGTTGATTGCTGTTTTTCTTTGTGGCTCAAAGTCGAAAATTTGTTTTTCAAAAGAAAGATATGCTCGGATAAGTGGCGTCCGGATAATCGACGCTCTGCAGTAAGTGAATTATTGGACCATATGCATTTACATTCGTTTAACTAAATGCATGGAAAATTGAATAACCTATATTTGCATTGAAGATAATTCCAGTAGCCGCGAAAAGATTGGAAAATCAGATGCGTATTCCGGAGACAAAATTGCTGTCATCATTGGAGATCTAAGCTGATGACGGCTACCTTGCTGCCTATCTGATTTCGTCAACCTATTCCCGACAAAGACAGTAAGCCACCGCAATTGGTGTGTGACAGGAGGTGAATATGTTAATCTCCTCTTGTGCCCTTTTATTGCTCTCCGAAAAAAAGATCCCTTGTATCCATCAGTCCTACATTCAAGTCAAGTTCTCGTATCTTTGCAGTGTGGTCGCGGCGCCCTACCTAAGATGAGCTCCTAATTACGTCCGATAATTCGTCTTTAAATTCTTCTGTTCTAAATCTCTGCAAAATATGATGCCTAGACCGTTTACGCCGTGAACTCGATGTTTCTTTTTTTCAACAATAACTTTTACTTTATTTTAATCGGATGCAATGTAATTGCTTGCGTATGGTCCACGGAAAGACGAGAGAGAGAGACATATGGCCATCTGAGGCCGACGCAGGTATAGCCTCTGCTCTCTCCCTGCACCCACTCCTCTCTCCCTTCCTGCGTGGCCATCTGCCTTCCTCATTCTTACCTGCCTCAAAAAATCCGCGCCCACCGCTGACCCCTCCGCCGCCATTCCCCTCCTTTGTGCAGTCATTGTTCTCCTATTGTTGAGACTTGTTGTCGCGCGCATTCCAGGACCGCTCTTCCTCCTTCTCCATCCATCCCCACTCTCTCTCTTCCTCACGGTGACCCTCCTCTCCCCTCACGGTCACCCTTCTCCTCACCCGCTGTGCTACCAATTTCTCACGGTCTCACCAAGCCGTCCTCTTCTCTCTCCTTTCCTCCCTCTTCACGGACTTCCCCAAGTGCCCATGGGGGCTATTCCTCCCGGGCAGAGAGAACTGTCCGGAGTCTGGTGGTGGAGGGGGGGTTGAGAGGTGGGACGGATAGCACCCGACAGCCGGCTTGGCGCCTTGAGTTTTGGCCCGCCAGTCCTATGGAGGATGGGAGCGGAGGGTGCGTTCCGCTACGTCCTAGCGATTTCACGGGAGAAGTATGAGAAATACAGAGAGCGCATCTGCGGAAACCTTAGCAACGTGTCGCGTTTTATCGAGAATGTCGAATCGCAAAAATTTGATGCATTCCGTTCACATTTATACAATAGGGCAGGAACATTTTATTGAATCGGTCGCGTAGAGCACTACAAGTGATGGGGCTGAAAGCTTCTACATCATCTATATCTACATAATAGACTTCAATTCACCAGATAGGTGGGTGGTAGGGTGTGCAGTACATCAGATTCCCTAAACAATCTCACTTCTACAGTTACATATTAGCCTGCAGTTCATCAAATCGGAGGCTGGCAGTGGGTGCAATGAAGCAAAGCCTACCTAAAAGTTGTCTCTCGCCGATTTGACTTTCCTGTTGCTATTTCGTATTGTCCTCAGAAAGTAGGCGCTTCGATAACGTTCCGTCCTACATTCGATTTCACTTAGATATTTTATCGTCACGATCGTTTCTACCTATGTACGTTGGTGCTTCAATTGTTCGTAAAACTTCCTCTGCTAGACATTCCGACCTACGTTTCTCCAGAAGCCTTAACCTTGAGGTCAGTCTTCCTTCAGTGGTATCCAGTTCAAATCCCTCAATAATGGTGTGACGCTTTCCCTATGTTCGAGCTTTATCTTAACGAAACTGACTGCTCTGTGTTGCACATTTTCTTAGTGAATTATATGACCCTTCTTATACGTATCACATGTACTATAGACGTATTCCATCTGTGGTCTAACTAGTGATAAATAACAAGTTTCACGTACTTTTTCTGTTCTCTTCCGTACTATTCTGCCTATGAAAGCCAATTTCTTGTTGGTTGAACCTATAACTCGACGAATATGCATGACCCACGAAAAGTCACGACTAATGGTCATTCCTAAATATCTAACACACTCAGCTACTTGAATATTCATTCGATCGATTTTTGCTAAAAACCTATTTCTTTGTTCTTGCAGGTTTGGATATCCTGTTGCGATCTCTAATTGTTATAGGAAAAATTATCCCCGATATCCGTCCGTCCTACAGTCAATCTTGCGTATTCCATAACTGCGGCGGTTGATCTATATTCCCCATAAGTTTCAAGTCACAGAGCGGATTTTTAGAATTTTTAATTGTCTTGCTTTGGGTCATTTTAAAAGCACGAAATAAATCATTTTAATCAAAACTGAAATATCTTATTGCTTGCGTATGCCAAAACCATAGAATTAAAGATTGTCATGTAAGCTGCTGTTTTATATATATATATATATATATATATATATATATATATATATATATATGTGTGTGTGTGTGTGTATGTTTATATATATGTATATATATAAACTTAAGGAAATGAAAAGGTAGTGATGAGGGTGGCAACAAGGTGTTGAAGGAAGCCCAGCGGACACTTACCAAGTCGGGGACCAAGTTGGCAGGCTGCTATATATATATATATATATATAATGAACAGGAAAATACGGCTGTCAGGATGAAATTCTTGTATGAAATTAACATTGGACTGGTGGTCAGGGCCGGCCCCAGCTACGGGCGATCCGGGCAGCTGGGGGCGATAAGGTTTTGGGGGCGCTATCCCGATCATTTATATATGCATTATTTGCAAGTGACTAAATAATGGATATCAATTTATATCGATGAACAAGCTAGAATCTTGATGGCATTCCTTTTCATTTTTCCTTATCAATAACTTTTACAGAGCGATAAATAAATTAACATATACTTTGTAAATATCTCAACAAACATTAACGGAGGGGGCGCCAAAATTCCTCGGGCCGCTCCTGCCGGCGGTGAGGTGTGAAACATTTTATAATTGGTCCTAAACCTTCAAAAGATTCATAAATATTTATACTAAATGAAAGATGTTATATTTACAGCTTGGCATTTTATAGCGCAATTTTTTACAAGCCGCAGAACATTGATATTGTTTTAAATTGACCCCAGAGAACAAAATTACTTGTCTATACCTTGGAGTTAGGCAATGGTGCGTGGCATTCGGTAAATGCCAAATTTACTATGGATTCAGTTGAATATGCGTATTTTCCCGATACCCTGGAAAATAAATAAATATTTATATTAGAAGAAACGGTCAGTAAACACAAATAATTACCACCCATTGTACGAGTTGAAATACACGTGGGCATCTACGAGGTTTTATAATACCTGATGGTTACACTTTTTATTGCAAGCTATAAATGTATCATAGAAAATATATACAATCTTACCTGCTCTATAATCATAATAATGGATGAAAGGACGTTAATTATCTATCACTATAACTTATTATCTGATCGAAATTTTATGTATGGGAGACCACCATTTTAAACATAAAATGAAATCTTTTGCACCAAAATTTTACGACTACATTTTTGCATATTAAGCCAGATTTTTGTTTCTATTTCGAAAACAGCTTTCATTCAGTTTTTCGAAAAATTCTAAAATCGTATAAATGCTCAGTTATTTAACAATAACAATCCGAGAGCGAAGCTAACCGTAAATAGATTAGCGAGCTATTGAAACATGGTGCCAACAAAATTATCCCCATTTTTCTCGCGTTTTCATCCAGATAATGGCATTATATATTATTTTTCGAACGGAAAATTCTCCAGCAAAATGTTGACATAATTTGGAACAGATTAGATATTTCTGCCGGGAACACGAATAAGCGCATCTCTCCAATCGCGCATCTTTCTCCTAAACTCCTCTCTTTCCTCTCTTTAGATTCACTCTCTATTTTCCTCCCTTTTATCGTATCCTTCTCTTCGTTCTTACTCCCACTTCCTCTATATGTATCTCTTTGCTAGACCCACTCCTTTTATCAGTCCAAAGACTTGGTCTCGCTCCCTACCATCCCTCACCTCCCCCTTCGTTCCCCTCCCCAACAGATTTAATGTAATCCGAGCTCCATTGTTATGCTAATCTACTGACCCATTCCTCTCGCCTTGGTCCCTCACCGGCCGTCCATGTCCCTCCTTTCCTACGTCTCCTTCCCCCAACTCTCTCTATCTCTCACACCACCTCCCCAACACACAAATCTTTTTCCCCTTTCCTCCGTTTTCTCCCCTTGCTTTCCTCTCTAACCCGTCTCTCACTCTACTCCCCTCTCCTTCCTCTTTCTTATCCTCTTTCTCTTCTTGCTCTATCACATCTGTCCCTTCCTTCAATTTCTCCCCTCTTCTCTCTTTCTCCTTCGTCCCCACTCTCCGTGTCCCTTTCTCATGTCCATTTCTACTAACGCTGTCCCCTCACCTCCTTTTCCCATCCATCTTCCTTCTTTCCTCTCTTCTTCTATTTTCTCCCTCTTATTCTTTCAACTTTTTCTCCGAATATAGATACGATGCTAGCGCGTCAGAGCTTTTGAGCGACACGAGACGGCAGACCATGAAGTGTAGAAAGATGAATAAGAGGGGAAACTATTCAAAAAGTTTAATAGCCCCGAATTCATTGAAGACGTAGACGGCGAAGTTGTACTCACTTGTACTAATGAGCATAAGGATTGGTCAGAGTGTACCAGAAAATACGTCGAGATAGTCTCTAGAATCGAGAGATGCTACAGATCATTTTCCAAGACGGGTTTAGACAGGCCAATAGACGCTTTAACTAGAGAGTATGTTCGGTGCAATGGCATCCCCTGCCAAATGCTCTCGGTGGCTTGCACGGTAATAACGTAAATGTAAATGTCCCTCGCTCACGTGACATTTCTCCTTCATTTCCTTCCTCTCTCCTCTTCCTCTCCGTTCCCCATTGCGCCTTCCCCACCTCCTCTCGCCTCCTCCCTCCCCTTCATTTCCTCTCCTCTATCCCTCCACTTTTTCTTTATCCTCCTTCCCTTCCCTCTCAATTTCTTTTCCATCCCCTCTTCACATCTTACCTTCTCTTATAAGCCCTTTCTCCTCTTCTCCTCGCTCCAACTTCATGCATTCCATTCCTTCCCCTCCCACACGCACTAAACCATTCTATCCGTCGCGCACGGAACCTCTTTTGAAACTTTTGATCTTTCCTGTGTTTCTATTCTGTTTCCGCTCTTATACTATGCGCGTCTTTTTCTGGAGATGTAAATAAGTGACGTTTTTGACATTTCGTTGTGGTGATGTAGAATTACTATTGTACACGCCACTGATTCATAGATTTAACATTGACAACTTTATCTGTAATTTTTTCCAGATACTGAGATGGTTTAGAAAAATAAACATCCAGTGAAATATGAATGTTTTCTTTTGGGAATAGATAATCGGTTAATTACCATCGATGCCAGCTGCTTAGTATCAGAAATTCAGATTTGGTTCAATCCATCTTTTTTGTGTTGCGAGAGTTATATTTAAAAATAACTGGAATTAAGCCACAAGACGATCTCCATAATTCATTTTCTATTTAACACTTAATATTCCAAAAACGCATGGCGTCATCCAAACAAGCTTCATTGTGAGCAGAAACAAAAGCATTATCTGAAAACTTGAAAGCTCACATTAATTCAGTTTATTCTCGAGCCTATTTAAAAACTGTATGTGTCTCTCGTCGATCATTTGCAACATGTAGGTGGAACGTATATAAATATACGAGACATAAGTTTTATCCTGTCATCATAAATTGATATAACTGTGCGTAGTAAGAGAAAATACCGTGTAGGACGGGTCGGCAACCCTTCAAAGTAAAACAGGCATTCTTTTGTTTTTTTCTTTCTCTCCAAAATACTTGAGAGCCGTGCAGTGAAAACCTGTACGACCTCTTTTATCTATAAATTCGAGTGATTGCACTAAGCATACTGGACTAATAAAGATTAGGGAGCTTAGCTAACTTATATAGAGCCACAAAAGTGTACTCAAGGAGTCATATGGGGCTCCAGAGCCGCAGGTTGTCGACCCCTGGTATAAGATATATCACATCCAAAACTAATTAATATATGCTGAAATACAAATAATTTCTAATCGCAACAACAAAATATTTGGTGTAATTTTAAGCGGGAATAAATTACTACAAAAAGATCTTGATCGACGGGAAAAGTTAAAGGAAAGTTACTATTCCGCTTTTAGAAAAAGTAGCCTTTGAAGCTTCTTATTCTCCAAACATGCGTTTCGGAAGTGCTTTCCAGGTCGATTGCCGTGTAAACCAAGTGAAAATACGGTCGGAAATTAAGTCGAAGCGTCGTTGTCGATGTGAGATTTGACCCCTCGGGTTGTTTCGTTAGAGCCACGGTGTTAGTGTTACTGCCAAGGCCCTTATGAGGTTTCATCTCATTGTCACTCCTGGTTTATGTTCGGCAGAAGGGTGTCTTCCATAGCGACCGCTGTTGTCGGGTCGCGTTTTTTCTCGAGTGGATTCATCAAATTGACGTTTTTATTTGGCAGAGAAACCACGCGCTGTTAGCATCACAATAAACGCCTTCCATATGGCATGCATTATCGTTCAGACTACAACTTTTTATCCCCATCTCTATATTTGTTTTCTTTCTCTCGTCTTACTTACACTGGATTATCCTTTTTTCAAGCTAGAGCCAGATGTAAAAATAAAGAGACTTATTGTAATTCTACATACATTTTATTCAAAACGACCTAGGTTTTGTTGCAATGCAACATCATCAGGTGAAAATGTTGCATTGTAAGGAAACCTAGGTCGTTTTGAATAAAATTTATGTGGAATTATAATACTTAAGCCTCTTTATTTTTACATTATGAAGAAATTCCACCAAAGTGACGCCTGAAACCATTACTATAACTATAGCCAGATGATTATTCATATCTATTGCAGAAAATTATTAACGAATGCGTTTAAGTTGACGCATGTTCCTGTTTGGGGCTGCTGGGCGAGGGTTAATAGATAAGCCAGTAAATTAGGAGTTAACAATAAAAACGAATCGAATGAAAACAACGTTCTATAATATTGAACAAAGTAGAACAACATTGTGCTCCAAAAATGCCCTGTTAAATGTTAAAATTATTCAACATATACCACTTAAACCCATTAGGAAAAATATCTTGCACTGATAGCAGACAGAGATGTCTCATTTTTAAGGTAAAAAGGTGACGGTAACTGTACGAATAGATTCATTTCACTACATCAATAAGAAACTGTGATATACATTTTTCAGACGAAGACGTTCGCAGGAACGGGTTGGTTAAGCTAACTTTGGTCAAGAGAGTCCAATGCAATTAAAAATATTTAACCGGTATGAAAACTTAAATAATGACGACGTTTTTACGCTTTGAGTATATCGTTTCTTATGAATAACGTTTTTTAATATGGTAGATGCGGCACATAATAATATTTAAAAAATGTAGATTATGAGGTATGTGGGCATAAATGCATTCACGATATATTAATATTCGTAAATATTATTCTCTCCTATTCCTGTAACATATATTTCAGCAGCAGTTATATCATGGGCCAAACATTTAAAACTTCAATCACTAGATAGGAAATTTTATTTAATTTGCAATAACATACAACATTATTTTTTACCTGATGTCCTTCGTACACTACTGTACAAAGGATTTTAGCTCTTTTATGTCATAGACACATTAATAATATTTGTATACTGAGTAAATGGAGCTCACACTATCAGTTTTTACCGTGTCTAATATTATACAGATCATAAATTTCATCAGTTTTCTTCAATATATGGCGGTATAAAACAATAAAATGAAGAAGTTAGCTTAACTAATGGCTTACATAACGCTGAGCCCTTTTTAAACGATATTAGCTATATGTGAAATTTATTAATTTCAAGCCTTTAAAATTACTATTAATAATGGACGGCAATTTCCAAGGAAATATATTTCAGCAGCAGTTATATCATGGGCCAAACATTTAAAACTTCAATCACTAGATAGGAAATTTTATTTAATTTGCAATAACATACAACATTATTTTTTACCTGATGTCCTTCGTACACTACTGTACAAAGGATTTTAGCTCTTTTATGTCATAGACACATTAATAATATTTGTATACTGAGTAAATGGAGCTCACACTATCAGTTTTTACCGTGTCTAATATTATACAGATCATAAATTTCATCAGTTTTCTTCAATATATGGCGGTATAAAACAATAAAATGAAGAAGTTAGCTTAACTAATGGCTTACATAACGCTGAGCCCTTTTTAAACGATATTAGCTATATGTGAAATTTATTAATTTCAAGCCTTTAAAATTACTATTAATAATGGACGGCAATTTCCAAGGAAATTCACTTTGCGCTCTCTAGTCTCGCTATCCTTGCGGCGATATATTTTTCTAGATTTAAAAATATGGGAAGCATTTTATTGATCTATAATGCTTACATCTAATTATACTCATGCTTAAGGTTTGTGAACATTTGTTGAGATGGTGATATCGTTGCATCTTGACCAGTTTATTGAAAAACTGGATTAATCTAAAATAGAAAATTCAGGATTCAGTTTTATGGCCAAAATGCTCAGGTTTGTTCAATTTTCAAGTGAAAGAGTAGAGAAAAAAAATGCTGTTTGATGGAATTAGCTTTTGATCTTTATTTACGCATCAATTTGAAACATCTAACGCTTTCACTAGCGTTTAATGACAATAAAATGATTTTTATAATGACAATCCAGCCGTCATCATCATTCCACAGTGCCATTTTTGTAAAAATTCCTTTATGTCTATAAATTCGTAGTAATATAACGTTGAATTACCTTTTACTATTTCGTTTAATTGACTGATTTTTATCAAAAATGTTATCGTGCTCATTGAAATATTTTTGAATATAATTTATCTCATTGAAATTTCCTTTTGAGCGCCTATAAATATAAATTGCTATTTAAAATTCTTAAAGCCTGAAAATTTGGAATTACTGGAATTCCTTCTCTTTCTAGGAAAGTAAATTATATCTCACAGAAATTTAATGTCACTTAACAGTTTTATTGCATCAATAAATAGAACAATATATGATATACTCCTAAAACTCCTAAAAACTGGAGGTGGTTTTTTGAATTTCCCGAGTGAATAAGGCTGCACTTAATACTCCATTTAAAACTTGATAACTTAACTGTTTAGCTTAGACATTAGGCTTTCTAAATAGATGTGTAGCTATTAATTAATTGTTGAATTTTGGAGAATCATCCAGAATCTATCCAGGGTTAAGCTAAGTTTTAAAAAATTGAACCAAAAAATTATTATTTCGCTATTCATTCATTTCAGTGGTTCATAAACCCTTATTCTCAGTGGTGTCAGAAGTGTTGTATTATTTGTAAGGAAGGATTTTGAAGCTGTCCTTACGTAACAAATACCAATTAAATATTTATGTGCAGCTACTTAAAATTAAAAACGGAGAGGTCTATTTGTCACATTTGCACAACATTAATATAGTTTATATTAGATACATCGTCAATGTGCGATGCGAATTTCTTCTTATTATATTATAATTTGTTCTTGGTCCGTCTCGTATTTAAGAGCAGAATGAAATACAAAACGTTTCGGAAGGTTAATCTTTTTCGTTTCTAGCGGCAGTTTTATTTCCCTTCGTACTTTTCCTCCTCGTGAGTAACTCATAAGCTCATTTTTAAGGGGTGCGTTAATAATGGAGATGGTTGCTTGAAAACAGTGTCCGTCGAAAAAAGAACCTTTTCCAGTGTTTTTTCTCCTTTGAGAAAAGGAAAAATAGGCTGATGTTAGGCGGATGCCTTTTATACAGAGGTGTCATAAAAGATGTCCTGGATGTTGGCCAACAGGCAAATGGCTCAGCGAACAAAGGAGATAGACTGACCGAAGAGAAAGGGAGAGAGGGTATAGAAAGGGTAGATGCGGGAAGGAAAAAAGAAGTTTTAGGGGACACGGGTGCCAAGTGCGTGAGAATAGCCGACAAGATGGAGGAAAAGTGGAAGAAAGAGATGGAAAGATAGCAAAAATGTTGACTGAGAGGGGAGAGAAAATAAAGAATGAGAGGGGAAAAAGAAATAAGGTGAGATTAGAGAATATATGTATATAGAGAGAAAATTGAACAAGGTAAAGATTGATATATAGAGAAATTTAAATGGAGAGAAAGGATAGCAGAATAAATGGAAGGAGAGAGATAAAACCAGAAGAAAGGGGAGATAAAGAGGGATTCAGAGGGATGGGAATGCTGATGAACGCACGAAATTGGGAGAGGGAGGAAGGAGAGAGAGATATAAGGATGCTGAGAATGAGGAAAGAGGTAAAAAGAGAAGAAAGGAGAGAATCACTAGAGTATGATAGAGGTAAGAAGAAAGGGCCAAGGAGGAGAAAAAAGGTTGTGAGTTAAAAATTGATGGAACGAATTAATCTTAACCCTTCTTCTACCAAGGGGGGTAACCCGAACGACGTTTTTCTATTTTTATTGGTTATTTTTGGGATTGCATTCATATCCCCCCATGTATTCGTTTTTTACCCTCTAAGAACATTGCTGTTGGTATTTGTGTAGATTTACATATTTCTTAGAGCCATTTTTAAATGAAAACACTGGCGGGGTGTTACCCTCCTTGGTAGAGTTTGTCATTGTTTCATTTTACTTTGAATGCAGATCCGCTATACACGTGGCTACATATGTGCGTAATTTATTCAGTCTATCGGTGTACAATGCAAGATAATGCATTTTGGTGATGAGCAGCCGCGGGCTGAATTACAAAAAATTCTCATGTGCTAGTGTGTTACATTGAAATGTCGTTATAGATTCAAGTCGGTATCGCGTTTTCGTCTGGTTGTGTTCAACATTCAAGATAACTAAGGACTTTTTATTGCAACTGCGATGTAACTTTAAAATATTAATTATTTTTACAAATATTTATTTTCATATTACGTGTTTATATCAGCTAATACACTTCATGTTTGAAATAGGTAAAGTATTTTTCAAAGCATTTTGGTGATGGGCAGGCGCGTGTTGAACTACGAAAGAATGATCTTATGACTGTATGTTACAGTGCAAGACTGCTGTAAATACAAGTCAGCTTCATGTTCTCCTCTGGTTGTGCTCAACATTCAAGGTAGCAAAACTTTTATTACAATTGTGAAGTAATTATAAGATATTCATTATTTTCTTTGCAAATATATATTTTATATAAATATCCTAATATTAACACATTTCTCCCAATAAACTACTATTTTTGACAATCGGATTTTGGGTTAACTGAGTTATCCCACTCGGGAAGAGTAAGTTGTAAAATATCTTGGTAGAGCAAGGGTTAAGATCACCATTCAACAGGAATAAGCTAGAATGTTGAAAATAATTTAAAATCAGCAGAAAAAATCTGCGGTGATCGAGAATCGAACCCGGGTCTTCCGTTAGCCGGGAGGATATTCTACCACTGAGCTATCGTAGCAGACTAATTCTCCCGTCTCTTAGAAAACATGCGGGGTCTGAAACGTGATAATTAGTCTGCTACGATAGATAAGTGATAGAATAATCTCCCTGCAAGTGGAAGGCCCAGGATCGATTCCCGGTCATGGCAGAATTTTTCTCCTGATTTCAAATTATTTCCATGTTGAGAGTTGATAAGATGAGAAAGGAAGGGATAAAGTTGAAGAGAATTGAAAAAAGTGGTTGGAGAGAGAAATGAGTAGAAGAAAGGAAATAAAAGGATGTGAGGGGAACACAGAGAGAGGAGAAGAGAGGCAGAGGAGAGAGTTAGAGAATGTTGGAATATGTGTAAGAGAGAGAGAGAGAGAGAGAGAGAGGTGTGTTGTCAAGTTCTTTCGCATCTCTGAGCGGAGTGTAAAAGGGGTGAAGGAGATAGGGAAGGAGGATGGAGGGGAGGAGGAGGGAGGCGAGGAGATAGAAGTGGCGAGGTCTCGCAAAGGGTCTAAAGCCGTACCGGTTTCTGGGATCCAAAGGGTAGAGATATAATGGTCATAAAAAGATCGCTAGCAATTGCCGTGGAGGGTGACTCCTGCCCATCCGTCTTGATCAGCCAATCAGGGTTGGGCGTCCGAGCGGACCGTCCTTTCCTCCCCTCCTTTAACGCCCCTCCCTCCCCCTTCTTATTCCTTCACACCCTCCCTTCTACTCTCCTTTCCCCTTTGCCTCGGCTACCTCTCTTGCCCGCCGCGCCTTCCCATTATGCCGCGTACTCTCCTGGCAACCTCGGTTTGGTCCTCTCTCTCCCTCTATAAGCGTTAATAAAATGGAAATGTAATACGTGTGAATTATGTCGAAGCCATTCCGGACACAATGTTTATAACCCGAGAGTTTTTATTCCCTTTTTTGATGCTGCATTCTATCCTCTTCGGCGTGTATATGAAGCTCTTTATAAGGCACTCTACCACTACCATCTCTGGCTCTCTCTCCCGAGCACTTCCTCATCTTGCCGAATACCACGCGAGGAATGTTTATTCACCTCTCTCTTTATAACGATTCTATCGTAATTGTGAGCAAAAACTCGGAGAGGGAATCCGATGGGGATGCATGAGCTGCTCTATAAACGGCAGTCGTTGATGAGGAAAGGGGAATGCTATAGTTTGAGTCATTAACACCCATTAATCTTTTTCCTATTCGTTCCTCTCTTAGATCGTCTACAGTAGAGGTCGTCAAAACTACGGTCCGCGGGCCGCATGCGGCCCTCGAGATCTTTAAAACCGAGCAGCGTAGCCATTACGACAAAGCAATCCGTAAAATTTAACAAAGACAATTTAAAATGTCAAATATTACTTGAAATTGTGGTCATAAAAACTTCAATCTTGAGATTTTACGGCTAAAAATATATTTGAACTTGATTTTCACATATGTGGATCCTCAGAATCTCTAGATAACTTGCAAAGCAAGCTCTAATATGATCCGCTAGGCGTTCTCAACCCTCAATGCGGCCCGCCATGTGGGAAAGGTTGGCGACCGCTGGTCTAGAGCCATCAATGCGGTCTATTTTGAGAAAAATGTGACTTCTGTTTTTTATGTCCCGACTAAGAGAAGCGCATCGATTCCGACGGTAGTATACTACGTATATAAAACGGCAAGTTGTAAATAAATTTTTTTCGATAAAAATATCGCTGTAGAGTCATACCAAACATTCGTTATAAGCTCAGGAATAATCAAACGGCAATCAAGACTTCACGCTGCGTGCCCTTCTACTTTTTAGCCACTCTCTCGCTAACCTCGCCCGCCATGTTGAACCTTCCTCTCATTGCATCTCTCGTTCCCAATAGTTCCCTCTCTCTTTCCCTCTCCCTCTTCCTCCTCTATTCCTCTCTCTTTACTACATATCTCCATTTCTTTTTATTTCCTCTCCTTTCTCTTACTTCTTCCTCCTCCCATCTGACTTCCCCACCACTCTCTCGCTCTCCATCCCTTTCTCAGTTTCTCCCTCTCTATTTTTTATTACCTAAATCTCCCTTCTCTTCCCTCATGATTCTCACCCACCACACTCTCTTCCTTTCCCCAATCTCCCCCACTTCTCCCTCTCTCTCCCTCTCTGCTCTCTTCCTATAACTCCTCCCTCCACCAACGCACTTTCCCTCTCAATCTCTCACACTCCTCTCCCCGCGCTATCAACTTCTCCATCACATTAAAGAAACCTCTTTTGGAGCTGGACATGTGTCAATCGTTGTCTTCCTTTGCTCACTTTCGTCTTTGATAATCTTTAAGTCATGCAAAAGTCATGCTAACAACCCCAACTTTTCATCTTCCAACCTTGTAATGTTCAAGTTTGAAATACTTCAAACAATTATGATGATGCGTCCGGAATTGAAGATACTTTGCTTGTTTGTTTAGGTATCATACACTCGGTCTGTCATTTATGTTCACCACTAATAATTACTATTAATTTAATTTCAACATAATATTTATTTCTCAGCAGCGCTTCACTGTTTTCCATAACGAGTATAATGCATAGTTACAACAGAGAAAACCAAGTATGTTCATGCTTGCGGAAGACTTCGAAACCTCGACATAGCAATGAGAGGCAAACTTATAACTACACCTCTGTCTTGACTTGATTTACTGTTCGTGAGCGCTCTCTATGGGTACACTTGTAAATATTATTTATTTAAACGTACACTGCATTCTTTATACTTCCTATTATAATGTACGAACAATGTTGGGGCGTTGTTAATGCATCGAAGTATGTGAGGCGCGAAATTTCTTAGTTACCAAAACTACCAGCAATTAATAACAAATTTCTCAATTTGCAGAAGCAGTTGGGGATAATATCTCTACTACATCCTAACGCTTAAAAGGATTTGGCTATAATTGTATTAAAAAAGATTAATCTTGACCGAGATTCGGACAAAAATTTTTCCAGAAAATGATCGCGAGGCATCGCTCCATGCGATGATGAAGGTCATACCCAAGGTTTAATCATGTCAATACCACATTTTAATTTCAAGACATTAATATCTCTGCTTCGGCTTTTTTAATTATGCAAATAGCGGTCGTTAATTCTCGAGTATAATTTTAAAGTAACCAGAAAAACTTAACTGCAATATATTCTATATTACCTGCGGACGGTTTTATTGCACGGAATAGCTCCCAACACTTCCCACCTTTTCTCGACGTCTCCCCCCTCCCCTCCCCCCAACCCCACCGCCCACCCTTCACGCCGCTTTCCCCACCTCCCACAATAGCACCTCCTAGATCCCTTTTTCTCCTTTCCCCCCTTTACCCCGTTTTATTGCCCCTCTGGAACCTCATTGAAGGGGCGGCATGTCAGGTGAAGGGAGAGGTGGGGGGAGGAGGAGACAGGAGGGGGGCAATGAGAGCGAGTGAGCGGTACAGGGGGATGAGGAAAGAGAGAGAAAGAAGGGAATGGGTTGGATGAGGAGGATGAGGGGGGAAAAGGGGGGAGGGGAATGGGAGGCGGCTGGCAGGGGCTGCGAGAGAAGGGTGCAAAAGGATCGCATCGGACGTTTTTTGACGTGAACAACCCATCGCATTGTTTGGTCCTTTCACGTGGGCGAGAGAGAGAGAGGAAGGGGAGAGAGAGAGAGAGGGAGGGGAGAGGGAGAGAGAGAGTGGGGGTGAGAGAGGAGAGGAAAGGGGAGAGGGAAAGACTGGCAATGAAAGGCAAGAGTACTTGGGAAACAGACCGCTGTAAAGGAGGTAGAAAAAGGAAGGACCACCGAATGCCGGACAAAAGCTCCGTGAAGAGATTGAGTGCCTTCTGTTTTCGCCTATGATGGACTATGGCTCAGTTTTCTGCGGATGTCTATAGGTTCTGTTATGAGGAGAGCCGGCTGGAGGAGGCAAGAGAGGTGGATGAAGAAGGCTCGAATAGGGAGGAGAAAATGGACCGTTGTTTTCGTTTTTATTCTCTTCAAAAGGAACGATTTTAATGTTCTTCTTTTTTATGTCCCAAGAGGGAGGGGATATTCGAGGCGCTATCCAGTTTCGTGAAGAAACTCTCCGGGAAGGAGGGGAGTTTGTCAGTGATAGGCAAGTTACGGCGTGAGACTTCCAAATGGCCGTTTACTATTTTCTCCCTCGGAGTCACGATGGCAGGCTAGTGTTATGGCTGATCGTTTATTCGATCCAAAAGTTTCTGGGAATATGCAATGCTAAATCCAGCGACGCAATAAATAAAACTTGGGTTGATTTTATTCCTACTACAGCACTTAGTTTAACTTGGAATGACGCGCATCGCTATCGAAATCTATTTGGAGATCTCGTACTAATGAGAAAGAAAAATAGAAAACCCGTGGTGTTAAGGAAGATAAAAAGAATGTGTAAAACTTTGTATGGCATTTTAAATTATGTTCAAGTCTTATGCTAAAGATATTAAGGAGTCGTATTTTAGGTTAATAAGTTCGCGTTCTTAGATTCTAATTTTTAAATATTTTGTAGAGATAAATTTAAAGATTTGTTTCTATAAAATTAATGCTGAAAATTATCCTGAAATAATTCTGACGAAATATTCCATTTTCAGAGCTAAATTTTATAAAATTAGCCATCATATCATTGGAGTGGGACCCTATTAAAGGTACTGCTTACAAACTCATGAAACTTAATAGTTTTGAGAATGAGTTATATATTATCATGGCTAATATTCGTTCCCATGCTTAAAACAGTGTTGAGTGGCAATGAGGGCACAGACCCTTGATTGTACTATTCAATTGTCCAAGAGTTGAAAGAAAACTTTTGTTCAGCAATCTGTTCTATCGTTTTCTTGATTGCAGCTTTCTGGCTATTCCCAGACCTTTATCAAATATTTTACCCAAAAATTAGTATGCAGAGTAACATTTACTCAGCCAAAATTAAGCTGTGGAATAAGGGCCAAAATAATTAAAGAATATTTGAACATATATCAAACAATTTTACACGATTTTACGAGATTATTTTTGTCAAACGGTGTTGTTAAGGTTCATTTTTTGGTTTCGTATTCCATTAATAACAGTGTTTGATCCTACTCCTTCATCTACCAAACGAAGGCACTCTTTCGTATTGCATATGTGACCGGGAAAGGTTTTCACAGGTACTTTTATATTGAAGTATTTCAGTTTCTGAATTTATTTTAACATGTTCGACGAACTTAACAGAAAACATATTTTGCTTCATAAACTGACAATTTATGGTTTTGAGTATTCAATACTCTTTAGAGAGGCATCAAATAAATAGTTTCAAATTGAAAATAAAATGATAAATTCACCACCGCCAAAAGATAAAATCATCGTAAAAATAAGTTTCATCGAGAAAGTTATCTTCGAGTTAGATACATGGAGTTTTAGATTTACAACGCAAATATTCTGCAGCCCAATGCTTACATTTAGCTTACTTTATAGCAAAATCCACGAAATATTTTTACAGGATTGATAAATATATGGGGTACTTGATTTACATTCCATGTCGGAATGGTGTGTCATGTGGCAGTTTGAGTTAAACGGTGATAAATGTTCCTTAGTTAATTTTTGGCATGGTAGACAGATGTCAGTTAAGAATAGTGAGTACTTTCTCGAAATGGGTCTCATAAAAACGATGAAAACTCAGAAATATCATGGCATCCTATTAACGAACAATTTATCTTGGAATGAGGATATTCGATGGATAGTAGGAGCAGCTAGTGAAGGTTTAGTATTTGTCCGTAGAATATTAGGGGTGTGCGATGAAAAGACACGTGAGGTTTGTTATTTTTCTCCGGTTAGACCGGTAATTGAGTATGCGTGTAGCGAATGGGACCCGTATGAGGTAGGCTTTTTTCATTAGTTAGAGAAAATACAACGAATAGGCGCGCGTTTCGTGAAACGTCGCTATGGTAGGCAAGTAAGTGTCACGAGTCGAATAAATGAGCTTAGATGGGAATCTCTGGAGAAATGGCGTGAAAAGTCCAGGCATCGGATATCGCATTGATATATATCAGAATAATCTAAAAATAATTTCGAGATGAATTATTAGGCATAATTAAGAGCCCATCTTACGTAGGACGCCGACAAGATACGAGAAAAAGATTGTAGGACGGATCGATACAATGGATTCTTTTTTCCTTGGACAATAAGGGAGCGTAACAGAAGAATAACATTGTAGGAAGGTGATATTCTCCCCATGTTACACCAATTTCGGTGGCTTACGGAGTATTTATTCAGAATGATGATTTCCAATATTAAGGTGCGCTATTATTGAATTTTTAGAAGATTTTTTGACATCATGAACCAGTAAGACAAAACCTTTTACAAATTACAAATAAGCCTGAAAAACAAGTAGTCTCTATGGCAGAAGGTTAATTTAAACGGTTTTTTGTTAAATATAATGGACGAAATAAATATTGATAATCCTTTTGTTTCGCAACATTTCCAATTGTCGTGATTGAATTACTGTCAAACAATTTTTACATCTTATCAAATAAATGAGACAGCAACACATTCTTCTGGGACATTATATTTTGACTGCATTAATTAAATAATATAATTTATTTATTTATTCGAAAAAATTAATTTTGAGTTTTTATTATAATAATGAAATTGCAGTGTAGTCTACAGTATAATGTATTAATTGATGCCAGCCTTAAAAACAGTAAATATTGTGTTCTGCAAAGAAAATAATTAGTAGCGCACTAATAAAAAATTGTAAAATTGAGTTTTATTAAGGAATCTTTTAAAGCATTTGCGTAGAACATTTCCAAGTACTAATCAACGTTATACAACGTTCGACTTCTAGGTTATATTAATTTTATGTACCTATTCGATTTACTTATAATCATGGAGCCATTTCTTAACTTATGAATCGCAATTTTTATCGGCATGCACAACAATTACAGATAATGAAATATAACTTAACAAACACAATTAAATTGTTGTTGTAATTTTCTCAACGTTCAAAGAGATTTACTTGGTAACTTTTGTTATGCTAAATATATTTTAATACATTTTCTTGCATCCTATTAAGGAATACCTAGATGTATCTGTTAATTAATTCTTTTCCAATTCCAGGTGCGCCAAGAATTGTGATAAGGTGACTTAAATGCCCATTCAACTTCTCTAATACTCAATCATCTCGCGTATCATTGAGAAGTGATACGTTTATTCTGCGGTACAGTGTTGTGTTTGTGTGTTAATCTGAAGAGGAACTTGTGTCGTCATGGAAGGTCTACCGCTGCAGGAGAGGTAGGGGAATTTCTGTTTTTTACCATTTCCCTGAAATGTTTGTTCCTTTTCAACTCAGTTAAAGAGGGAGGAAGTTATTTCAGCCATGGTGTTAAGATGAAACGAACGTTACCAGGAGTATACACCTCCGAAAAAGTGTAATGAAATTACTATTGAGAGATAAACATTACGCCCACATTGCATTTTGGATCGTACAATTCACGTACTCGTTTTAGTTTGCTCTTACTTCTGCGCTATGTTTTGAGAATTTGTGCGGGCCGCGAATCATTAACTTCTTTGCTTCCTCAACTAACACGGTTTACTTTAGAGAAGATACTGTCGTAACATCTCTGGCTATGCATGTTTGACGTTATGATCACAAATTTAGAAATAGAAACTTTTAGGCACTTGAACTTCAGCACAGATAGATTTAATCTCTGTCATATTGTTCTCTGATAATGACAATCGGTCTTCCGCTTCTAATCCAACCTTGTAGCGAAATCATTTCATATGCTTACGCATTCGAGTAATCATTTGATTTCCATCTGAGGATTCAATTCGAAGAATATCAGATCCGATTTCCAGGGGCTTTCAAAATTTTCGGCAAGTTAGTGCTGCAAATTAAGGCTAAGTGGGAGGGTATTCAAGGAAACGCAGATTTTGATTTAATTATAGTTTAAGCTGAGAATTCCGTTTATGTACACAAAGCTAATGGTGGTTGAACACTACGTTCTCTTATTTTGTACAGAGAGAGTTTTGATAGTGTGTCGTACCATAGTCATCACTGTATAAAGTGTATGGGCAAATAATTGCAGGTGTTTCAAAGGTATTTTTCAAATGCTCATGCTTCAGTTGAAGTTCGGAAAGGAACTGCTCCGTGCGAAAGGAAGAACATTCATACACATTTCTTTATTAACCGAAATACAACTCTGTAAGCTGTAAGAATTTCTTGTTTTAGGTCATATTACTGATGAATATTTAAGGTCTATCCATAATAAACCGTAGAAAGAAACTTATTGTAAAATTTTAAAGTAAGATTTCATTTATAAACTAAAAAGAAATTCAGCAAATATTTGTTACTATTTGTCCTTTACCAACCATTTTAGCAGCACGAATTAGGTAATCCTTATACATTTTTATTAACCATCCTTCGATACATTCTTTAACACAAGTTACGAGTGTAAGACTTAGCAGTTCTCATTTACTGTTTCACTCGATTGAATATCATCGACCACCACATATGATTTTGCAATCAGTTTTAATTGAACTTAGCTAATAAGATCTTACTCTTTCTTCGATCTTGTACCTACTACCGTAGACATCGACTGTCTTATTGCAGAATGTTTGCTTAAAGTATTTTCAAATCAAATTTATTAATAACAAATCTTACCATTTAAACTATAATCCCTTTCTGAAACCGCATATATGGTTCATTTCGCGTTAAGTAATATTTTACATCCAACTCGGAACTATATCCGCCAGGTAATAAGTAATAGTATCAGCATTGTATGTTTACGTAAAACACTCGAGGTTTGATTGGTGTTCGGCCGTTCAACTCTAAACATTTTCGATGGACATTATAACTTCTTGCCAGGACACTGCATTTTATTAGCGAATCACTCTTGCTTCTCCTTGAGAATTCGGATTCCTAACCACCACCTCAATTTAATGTCGCTTCACGGTTGTTAATTATTAATAATTTCCTCTTCGTTTACTCTTTGGACTCCATACCGACAGCTGCCACCGTATGAGATGTAAGGCGAATTCGCCAAGCACTTCACGCCTCAGGCAAATTACTTAAATCAGGGATCGGCAGACAACGTGACGGGCCGCATTGAAAGTTGCGAATGATTTATCAAGCCACATAATAGCTTACATCGTAAGGTAACATGCAATTCCGTTGTGTCATATTAGTAAAAATCATGCCTAAACATTCTTTGTAATTTAAATATCAAAATTATAGGTTACAATAGTATAAATTCAACTTAAAAGTTTGAAATAGTCTGTTTTTATATTTCACTTAGCACTTTTTCATGATAGTTTCGCGGGCCGTACGGAACGCTCTCGAGAACCGCAAAAAGGCCCGCGGGCTTTAGTTTGTTGACTCCTGCCTGAATCCTCAGAGAGATAATTAGATACTGATTGTTGATTTGTCTACTATTAACACTGTATTGAACATGTCAAAAATAAAGCTAAATCTTTTTGCAGATTTCATTCACGAGGCATCGGAAAATAATATGTGAATTTAGGCTACAAGACAGCCGTCATCAGTGGCGATTCACCGATAGTAGATAATAAATCCTAGAAATGGTATGCCTGTTTTATTTCAGCCGTGGGGTTTGCTCGGCAGTTCTCTCCTGAATTCTCAGTTGTAGGTTAAAAGGTTAGAGAAAACATTCTGAAAAGAAAACCTGTGTTCAAGCGTGATGTATATTTTCACTGCATTTTCCCTGAACTCTCTCCTTCGTGAGACTTGATGCACCGCGTAATTCATTACCTTTGCGGGTCTGAGATACGATGAAGTCGCCGCACCATTAACTCTCGGAGTGCATTAGGGATTTGTTTTCGTCATGGAGGCAGATATTCCGACAAACGCAGTGGAGATGGCCGCGGCAATCGAACGCATAAACAACTTCCATTCGCACGGTCCCTCATGAGAATAGGTTGTTGTTTTTTTATGTCTTGGTATCAACCGCGGTCTAAGGGGCGGCGGCCGTTAATGGCGTTATTGCCTTGCCTTCTGCTTCGGTGGAGATGCCGAATGAGAAAAAACAGTTTTGTGTCAGCCACGCGGTTCCTTTTTCGAAGCAGGAGGCCGCATCCATTATCCACGGAAGGAAAGAGAGAGAACATAAGGGTAAATGGTATCTAATCGCTAATCTCCTTTTTTCCTCCCACTACTCCCCCCTCCCCCCGACCACTTATCATACCCCTATTGCACACCAAACCGCCAAACGGGCACCCCACAGCACTCCCTCCTCCCCCAATGCGACCTAACCCCACTGAAACATCTCTCTCTCCTCCCTCTTCTCCTCGCTTCACCCCATACCCTCCTTCCGTCTCTATCCTGCCTCTTCCCCACCCAAGAAGACGAAAGGACCCTCTCTTTCTCTCTCTTCCCATCACCCACCGCTCCCAGAGAGAGATCCCTCCGCAACAGATAACATTTCACAGCCTCTTAAACCCATTTGCTCCCTCTCCATCTCAGTCAGGATCCCCCTTTTCACTCTCCTTCACTCCATCAAACCATTTCCCTCGCTGCTTGCCCCTCGATCGCACCCATCCTTCTCTCTCTCTCTCTCTCTCTTTGCTTCCTTGACCTCCTCCCTCCCTTCACCTCTCTCTCTCTGTGTGTGTGTGTGTATGTATGTATATATATATATATATATATATATATATATATATATATATATATATATATATATATATATCTCTCCCCTTCCTCTCTCAGCTTCGTGTCCATCTCTGTGTCCATTTTCTTTCCCTCCCAGTCACATCCGAACTAGCTCGGATCGGAATTCATCGCAGTTTCCGCTTTTCTCAATCGGACGTTTCACTTTACAATTATCGAGATGCCCGTCGCCTGCACTCGTCATATGCGCAAGAAGAAGAAGACGCGATGATTCCGAGCGATAAAAACGAGGACTACGAAACGAAGAATGTCGTCGAATTCCATTCACCAGCATCTCGTTATTTCGTGAGCATCCGTAAAACGGTATAATTTTTGGTTTCGTGCTCACTGAGCCTGAAAAATGCGATAGTTTCGCATAGTTTTCAAGCTTTGAAAAAAAACGACCTTATAGTTTTATTTTGGCGTCTATCTGTGCAGTTGCTTAGATTGTAATTGCGAAGAAACGGTAAACAATAGAGCTGAAACTTGGAGTGTAGATTTATATACTGCTGCCATTTGTTTTTCTTTAGATTCAAAATTGGGACAATATATAGGGTTGGAAAGGAGCCTATAAAAAATTAATTTCTCCGAGGATGTAAAAGATAATAAACTGAAATTTCGATCGTACATTTACGCATTGATGGTACTTACATACGAGGCTCTAGTGACCGAATATGTGGCGGTATAACACTTAAAAAATAAGCTAAATCTACGAATATAACAGTTGATCAAAATCCTTATTCATCTCTGTTCGTTAATTGGGTTAATGGGAGAAATCCTCATAGCCAAATAAAACGAAAAATATTACTGAATTTAAGAAGAAAAACGCACTAATTTTTATCCATGTTCATGAATAACACTCTACATGTTTACTTTATTTTCTATCCACGCTATCTTATGTCCTTGTAACATCTCTTACCCATGAATTTAGCCGTAATATACAAATATGCGTAATTGCTCTAGATGTAGCTGTGACTTGTCCGTTAAACGAGAGATAAATAGGGGGAGCCGTTCTACAACTAAGAGATTTTCAAAATAAAAATATTTAAAAAAAGGAGATCCAAAAATAAGTAAGCAATGGCGGTTGATACAGCCATTTTTGCCCCATGCGAATGCATGCTTCCCATCAATTAATCCGCCTGCGTTCTAAAAAAGGGCTTTTTGCTACTCCATTCTAAACACTGCGGTAACTACCTCTCATATCCTTCTTTCCTCCAAAATTTACTGATATTTAGCGTCTGATACTCGTTCCTGTGTTTTTAAGGATTGTCGTATTACCGCCATTTATCCCTGAAACTTCCTTTATCCCCATTGAACGCAATATGTTATCGGACAGATTCTCTCTCTCTTCCATCTAACGATTAATGGATTCCATCTGACTGCGTTTATTCCCTTAATTTTGTACGTTCTCTCACGTAAATATCTCTATATTTCTTCTCTCTCTCTCCGTTCTTTCCTTATCCTCTCATCTTCCCTGCTCTTCTTTGGATCTATTCCCTAGTCTTTTTCTCTGCTCTCTCCTTCCTTCCTCCCCATGCTATTCTATTTGTTTCTTCCTCTGTCATCTTCTCTCCTCTTATCACCCTTCTTGTTTCTCCTATTTTCTCTTGCCACCCTCTCTCCTTGCACTTTTTCTCTTTACCTATCTTTTCGTCTTCCACTTTCTCTCATTCATATCCCTCCGTGGTCCCTTACCTCTCGCTACCTATCCGTCATTCCCTTTATCTCTTCCCATTCCTTCCCCTTTCCGTCATTCCCCATTTCCCCATACCTCTCATCTCCCTTCCCCATCTCACCCCATCCCACTCTCGCTATTCAATCAATCCCACGGCATCGCAAGCCTTTCCGTTGACAATGGGAAGGGTTCGATTATATCGAGAGGGGTTTTGGGAGTTGTGTGGGGGAGAGGGGAACGAGGAGAGTGGGAAGGGGGGCGGGAGAGCGGTGATGTGTTGTGAGGGGTGGGGATCGGAAGGGAGAAGGGGAAAGGGCGTGTATAGTGCAATATTAAGAGCTGGGTAAAGATACGGAAGTTGAATGTTTTCGATAGGTTTGATGGGATATGCTTTCGATGACAGAAAATGTCATTAGGAAACAATGTTTTCGCTAGAAAATTTGGGGAATAAACACTCTTTGTTGACTGTATTGATGGACCGGTCAACTCCAGAAAATTAGAATTTCCTTCTTTCAATGTATAATTTCAGATTCGTGGATTGGTTTCTCTAAGGCAACACCCGTATTCAGAATGAAGAGAATTAATATGCTACGTAGTTTAATGGTAGAATATCCGCCCGGCAAAATGTAAGACCCAGGTTCGGATTCTTGGTCATAGCAGAATTTTTTCTCGTTTCAGAATTATTCCAAACTTTACAGCTAATGCCCATCTGCTTAGGATTTATGATCATTTCATTCCGTCAAATTTATCTTCGTTAATTCGATTAATTATTTTATTTTTCTTTAATTCGATTGTTTCTTTTTCAATCTCTATCCAACCTTTAAAGATTTTTTGAAATCCATCCATAAACAAAAACGTTGTTATGAGCTTGGAAGAGGTGACTTGACTAGCGTACATCGATATAAACTTCGTTCAATTCTTAAGAATTTACCGCCAAATCAGTGCGTTATCGGAAGATTTCGGGGACCTAATTGGAGTAGGGTGAATACGGTAAGCAATTCCAGAATAATATAAAACAATTGAAAAAATAAATACTTATCTCCAATAGACATAAAAGTTTATGAAAAGCCAGAAGTGCATTTCGGCTACATTGCAGCCGTATTCAGTGGTGATTCACTAGATTCTAAAAAGTTCAGTTCAATTCTTCTACGGTGAAGACGAAATCCATTTCTGTTTTTTTATAAGCGTTTATGACTACTGGAGATACCAAAGCTAAGTATTACTTACTTTTTCAATTATCGACATTGAAATCCTTATTCTTGAATAATCTCGAATGAATCCATTAAGGCGAGCTCAATGATTCCTTAGCGAAATGCGGTAAGAGTTATGAACGAATGGGTTTGTGCATGGAGAAGGGTGGCGCGATTGAGCGGGGAGTTGGCCGAGTAGAACAGAACAGAACTGAAGAGGGCGAGAGGAGTGAGGGAGAGGAGGGGGACGGGAGGAGGCGAAAGGGGGAGAGAGGGACAGGAAGAGAAGGAAGAGTATGGTTGCGGCATTTCTCCTTTTGCCTCTACACGCCCAATGACAGGCGCTCTTTTTTGGAGTGATTTCGGACGTTCCTTGTGGAGGAGGAGGGAAGGGGAGTGTCATACCTCCGCGTCTTCCTCCACAAATGTTCAAATTCCCTCTCTCGCTCGTGCAGTCTTTCTTCCCCCCCCCCCTCCCTCCCCGTTTCCCTCTCCCTTTTGGGCTTTTACAATGCAAAACCTTCCCCACCAGACCCAAACAACCTCTTTGTCCTCCTCTTTGTGGCCCACTTGAAGTACTGTAATAAACCGTCCTTTTCTGGGGCCTCTTCTTTCCCGCTTCAGAAAACCCGATGGACTCGCCCTAAACACTGCCAAGGCAATTTATGCCCGGAATAACCCTATGCTTGGTGAAGCAAAAATACAACTCCATTACTTCTGAAAGAATAACAGGCGAAAAAGGAAGAAAGAAAAAAGAGAGAATTGCTTTTGACATATTTCTCGCATGCGAAATCGCCACCCGGGGAAGACGCGAACACTAGCGCGAAATACTCTTCCAGGAACGATCTCGTCGATGTTAAATTACAAGGTTGTCCTTTGGTGATTTCGAAACTGAATCAGTGAGGTCAAATCGTGGGAAATTGGGAAGCGTGACTAAATCTTATCTTCGTGAAACGGATACTTCGAAAATTAATCCCTATGAAACTCCATGTGGGAAGGCTTGACTTTGTGGAATGATTCCATAATAGAAATATAAACAGTATTTTTTTATTTCTATAATTCCTAGACCTTGCAGATGTGACTTGCTTTAAATTTAGGAAATTTGAATGTATCTTAGTTCTTAGAAAATATCGAGCATTGCTTTCTCAAATGGGAAGCATAGATAGAAATTATTGTGACCGAAAAAATTCCAATTGGAAATTTTGATAAGTATGCACGTTTTATTTTCCCGGTTTCCGAAAAAAGTGGGTTTTGAAAATTTCTCCATAGTCGGATGTCTGTCCGCAGATCTTGGGGGTACACGGTTCATTAAAATCTTATATTTATAAATGGTGCCACCTGGAATGAAAGCCTAATTGAAATGGGCCATATTGCGCAGCAATGGAAGGCAGTTTTGTTCTGAAAAAGCACATTAGTAACATTATCCTCCATATTGACGTTTCTACATATAACGTGATTTTAACAAACATTTCGACTAGGAAGAAATTTGAAATTTGGCAGTAATACTTCAATCACGCATTTAAGTTAATGACGATAAAAAAATCTTCGAAAAGGACCCGGATTCGACTCCAGGATATAATTTCCCGTAAGATAACACGTAAAAAACAATTGTTCGACGTGCAGGCTTTCATTATTTTGCAACTTAAAATTAGAAGAAACTGACCATCGATCTTCGGACGGGGACTGTTTTAAAGAAGAATGGTTGAAGTTTCTTTTTCTTGTCATAGAATTTTGTCATCGCTTCGAAATCGCTTAAATTTATTGTTTAAATCACACATTTTGGAAAAATTTCCTTTTAACCGTTTTCTGCCTTGGAAACCATGTTGTTGTTTAAACTCGACTTTCAATTGTTGTGTCAATCCTATTATACGTACGAAATAGTACATTATGATTTAACTCAAGAACATTTAAATTCATGTCCCGTCATTTTTGACGGGTACTCTAGTATTTAATACTATCTCAGTTACTTAGAAAAAGTATGTGTTATGAAGTATTGCCAAACTTGAGAGAATAGTATATATTTTCTATAACTTTCTGTTCAGGCTTGACATTTTGTATTCTTTCAACGAAAGGATTAGCTGTGAAAGAAATACCGCCACGACACACAGGGCCCCGCTATAGTGGAGGTAGCAATTAGAAGGCCATCGTCCCTACCCATGCCGAATTTTCCTTTGCCCCTATGACCATTTCTGAGAGGATAACAATGCGAATGTGCATCGTGAGGGTTTGGAGATACATATATTTTTCTATCGCTCTGGTATTTCCAGCTTTCCTTCCTTCTTTCACACACAACTCGTCAAAAAGGCGAGACATAAATTTAAATATTCTCAAGCTAAATCATAATGTACTCTTTCGTCGTATAATAGGTTTAGACAACAACATGGTTGACAGAATGAAGTGATCTTAAGATCCTATGCAGACAGACATAAACTGTAAAGTTGCGAATATTTTTTAAACGAGAAATAATCCTGCCATGACCGGGAATCAAACTCGGGTCTTATACTTGCCGGTCGGATGTTCTACCCATGAACTATCGTTGATGATTCATTTGTGGTAGCATTTCCGCCCCGCAAGTGGAAGGCCCGGGTTCAATTCTCAGTCATAGCAGAATTTTTTTCTCGTTTCAGAAATATTCCCGGCAGCATGGTATCCAGGAGGGCGGAAAAAAAGTCACAGAAATAAAGTCACAGGAAATCAAGTCGACTTTTTTCCCTACAATCGTGAAAAGATTGCCTGTCCAATCTTAAGGACCCGATCAGCACAGAGTTATAGAGCTCGCCTTGCTTCAGCTTCGCCGCTTTAGTGATGGACACGACAGTTTTATTACATTACATCTTAGAGTTATAGCTGGGTATAAATATTTTTGACAAAAATAAAAACTAAGTTTTGATGTTTTGATTTTGTTCTATAATTCTATATAATTTCTCCTCCCATTCTGATGGAGGACAGCTACGTTTATGACCCGACTGCAGCAGCGGTTTGGGATCCATATCAGAGGGGACTCATAAAGGATTTAGAAAAAAATACAGCGGCGAGCAGCTAGATTCGTGAAAAAGAATTACGATAAAAAACAGAGCGTTACGTTACTCATTGAAGAGTTGAATTGGCCATCGTTGAAAGATCGTAGATTACAGGCGAGACTTAAACTTCTAGATAAATATAGGTCGGAGATATTCGTAAATGAAATGAAGGATATTATTCGACAACCAACGTATATCGGACGGAGGGATAATGAGGACAAGATTCGAGAAATAGATAGTAGGACGGAGAGGTATAAGGAGTCCTTTTTTCCCAAGGACAATACGGGGCCACAATAGATAAGAGAATAATAATTAGTTAGGAACCTGGTGCGCGGCACCCCCTGCCATCCACCGCCAAGGTGACTTGCAGGGTAATATGTAGATGTAGAAGTAACAATGAGTTGACCTTTTTAACTTGTAACTGAATTACATAAGAAATAAAATTAAGTAATTTCCAATATTTCATAAATTATCCCCTTTGATTTCCATTTCATTTTTTATAATTGTTAAGAGAGCATTCGATTCATTAGTGTCTGCTTATTTTCTCAGCAGGTAATTAGGGAGAATCTTTATAAATCTAAAATTTGATAGAAAGTTTTTTTTATAACATGACACACAAATTTGCAAAGGGTATTCGAAATACATCCATAAAAGTCGAATCCGGATTGCTTATGGTGGACTTCAAGCCATATCAAAAAGTTTTTTGTTTCCCTTTAGATTTCTATAGGATATTTACCTAAAAAATGTTGAATCATGTCTAATTTTGCCCTCAATTTCACTATGCATAAGATCTCTAATGGACTTTTTATATCCTATTTTACGTGGATATTTTTCCCGTTGAAACTTTGGTATCTTGTAGAAACTTTTCTCGGGTACACAACCGGGTCAAAGTTTGATCTAGGATCAACGTTTCGACGGCTGACTCTGCCATCTTCATCTTCATTTTCCTGATGAAGATGGCAGAGTCAGCCGTCGAAACGTTGATCCTAGATCAAACTTTGACCCGGTTGTGTACCCGAGAAAAGTTTCTACAAGCAATCCACCGGGAAAGCACCAGATCCTACTTCACTTTGGTATCTATTTTTAAAAAAGGTTGAGCACTACGGCAATCTGATAATGTTGAAAAAGGGGGACTCTAATCAGCTAGCCCCTACCTCGGGCCGGTCCCGTTTAGATTAACCCATAAAGATGATGTATTTCTTATACTTTTTGTTTCTAAGATTTCAAATGGGCTGCGGCAATATGTGTTTGAATTTGAACGCCAATTCTTAATTTCCCATTGCTCATTTTTCAGTCGCAGAATAATGCATACGTTATAGTTCAAGAGCATGATATTTTTAACTCTAATACGATTTAAATATCGTAGCGGTAATATAAAACGCTTTCAATACAATAGACAGGGATTGCAACGTCACAGGATAGTTGTTTTAGCATTGTACGTTTACTCGGAATGTCAAAAGGAAGTCGAATATAACAAAAGTGGCAGAAATACAGGCTTGTGCACGTTTTCAAAACAACCCTCTGTTAGAATTGTCCGAAACAATTGCGGAGACGAGAAACCAAAGGTATTTTGACCACTTCAATGCTTTAATTTATGTTTACAAGAGGACATAAACATTTCAATAAATTTTTTACGGTTAGAGCCGTTTTTGTCGAGGACCCTTTCTTCCCGCTGACCTCGTCCAAAAGAGAACAATATAAAACTCACAACAGTCGGGGTTGGAGCGTTAGGTACTAGGGCCCGAGCCGCAATAAGGTCACAGTCATTAGGTTAAGGGAGAGGGGCCTAGAGGGGACTCATGGGACATCCCTAATCCCTCCTTCCCACCGCCTCCTATTATTCCAACCGAAACGGCTCTCTTGCCTTGTGTTTCCCAAGTGTCCTTTGGCTCTCTTGCTCTTTCTCTCCGCTCCATACGTTCCCACTCTTTCACCCCCATATCCAAAGATGACCATCGCTCGAAATTTTTGCAGGTTTTTCAAACTTGCTTGTTCCCACTCAACTGCCTCGGACTTCTTCCCAACTTTTCTATATCTTTCTCCTTACCTCTCTTTCTTGAAACTTCCCATTTCTCCAACCTTTTGCTGCTTTCAGTGGTCAGTTCCGCCAATACCTTACGAGGAATACGTTTTGCCACCTTGTTACCGGTTGTAAACATCGTCTTAAAATTCTCTTTTCCATCCGCATCGGAGCCTTCTGAGAATTATGAATCTTTTTTGCCAGTTTTGCTCGCCTAGTGAGGTCATTTTCTGAATGAGCTTGATCGATGCGATGGCGATGGAAGTAAAAATATTTTTTTAGTGCCAGCCTTGGTAGTGGGGTGGTTAGCAAGGCAAGGGTCGCGGTTCGAATCCTGTCGAGGGCATGGTCGTGCGTGCTTGTCATTAAAACTATTATAGCAAATGCAATTCGGGGAAATCTGTTTGTGTTAAATGAATTATTATTATTAATTTTTATTCGTATAATTTGTGGGGAAACGTCCACTTATTATAAATTTTGTGCCAGGAATTGAATGTTGTGTAAATTGAGTCTTTTCATGCTGTGAATATAATTTATTCGCCACACCAGCTGTGTCAAAGGCTTAGCTGAATCAATGATCATGGCGGCTTATTATACGTAAGATAATACGACGAAAGAGAGATTTCCGCCATTACATACATCTCCTTGACTAATGAGATTGTACGAAATCACGCGAAGTTGCGTCAAAAGTTAATAGTGATGACTATTGATAAAATGTTACACACAAATGTCGTTCCTTTCATTTTATTTAACTTTAAAAATTATCCATTAATATGGATTTAATTCTGTTTTTGCACATTAAATTTCCTCTTATGTTCTTACCATTGCTATGCCGAATTTAGAAATTTATATGAATCACTGCGATATAGGGGCGTGCAGAGCGAGACGTGATTTTTAGATGAGCTAGATGAGAGCATTAACAAGAAGATATTTTTCATCTCTATTCTAGACTGCTATTAGAAAAGTATACTCTTAAGCTTTTTAACTATTTTTATTATTCAATAATGTCCCATTCTTTTACATGGTACGATGCGATGTAATTTAAGGTTCTCTTTATAGGTGCGGTATGCAACTGATATTTCATGTTATATACACGGTTACCTATTTCTAAAACGTAATGCTTGGATTCATTTAGCCATTGCCAATGAAGTTTAATCGATGAGGGAGGGGGGGGGAGAGGGTCCGTATTGGCCTCTGTTGCTTTCATTATCAACGTAGTCAATTTTGACTTTTAAAGGCAATCCTTGTTGAAAAACTTAAAAATATAGCTTTTTAATAACGCACTTGTTTCAGATTCTCCAACGGTTGTGTATATTTTAAATCTTGTTGTGGTAACCAGCTGCTCATTTAAATTGGAGATCATTTAGCAAGATTTTTAAAATTTCCTTTCAGTGTATCAGCTTTAACAGATGGAACTCGTGTAGGTAATGGAAGAGCCTTTCATTCTATCTTGGAAATCTTGCAGTAAGATTATCGACTTTAGGAAATCTATCGCTTCCTTCCACCAGCTATTACTGGTAGATCAAAATCTTTTGTTTCTGTTCAACTACCACAAAATTTAAAAGGAAAATTAATGGAATGTCTTAACGCATCATTTATCTTTATTTATGCATTTACACGTGGCTAAATATGACTACGACGGATTCTAAAAGGCAACGAAAAGAATAAGGCAGAAATAGCTGTAAGTAATCCGGAAAAATTGGTCACGCGTGTTATAAATTTCTCGGAATTCGAAATGCAGTGTGAACGTTCTTAGCGTAGGTCGATCCCGCAATGAATTGTGGTGGGCAACCTTTTCTACGTGGATAGCCGCATTGACGGTTGCCAATTCTTCGGCGGGCCGCATTGTAAGTTGTCAGTGCTTTGGCGGGCCGGATTAGACTTTAAATTGGGCGTTAACTATAGATTATGAAGTATCATATCAGTGATTCTCAAGGCTAAATTGTGTTTTTATTTTAGGGTTAACATTTAAATCTCAAGTGTTTTATTGTCGTAATTTGAATGTTTATAATATGAGTTTTTGTCTTAAATTTTACAGATCGCTTTTTAATCATGCCTTCGCGGGCCGTAGGTTGCTCACCACTGGTCTAATCGGTGTTTTGAGCCAAATCGAGCATATTTCTAATCTAATTTAATTATATATAGATGTATGTATATATATAGTCCTCACAATTAAAAGAGATGTAACATTAATAATATGAATTAATAATTCTTCGAGTGTTCCCGAAGGTTTTGAGCTGTTTTTTTAAAGCCGTAAATCGACGTAGTTTTAGAAACGTGGAGTATCTTTTAAAATAATCTCTGTACCCACGATTGAGACACCGATGTCGTGGAATCAAGGAATGAAAGTCACACTGAAAAACAGAGAAATAATAATGTGACTATAGAATTACATAAAATAATATTAAATGTAGCAAGTTAACCCCGATGTTTCTTACTCGCAGGTACGAACGGCCAGAGGCATCCGTTAGCCGGGCGGCTGAACGAGGCGTCAGTCTCGGTGGCGCTTTCCCGAGCCTGTCTATATATTATGTACTTGCAAGTTAATAAATGTTGGTTAGGAATTTATATCTCGGAATAGCCTTGTTCTGGTGACAGTCGTTTGAATTTTCATTTTTAATGACTTTCAATGTATAATGAAAAAATTAACATATATATGTTTTATACAAATTTACTGAAGGGATTGACTCTCGCCCGGAGCGCCAAATACCGCATGATTGATTCTTCCGATATTATTCATCATAGTCCTCGAAAAAAATAAACTTCTGTTTTATTCTGTCCTAAAATCGATTTATTTTTTGCATTCACTCTTTCCAAAACAGGCGAGCAAGACTCAATTATTCCTACAACTCGCCAGCGGATCCAACGCCTGACCTAAAAGCTTCAATCTAGCGTTCAGAAGTACCCTCTTGTGACGCCACTGGGCAGCACCTATTACTGGACAAACGTGTGAATTACTACAAAAGATCGTGACTTACGGTGGCGCCTGTATATTTTACAGATGAGGCTTATTTGATATCAATATCGGATGTGAAATCTTCCGTTTGCTAATTAGTGTCGCATAGAGGCACGATTCGACTTTACAGTTTGACCTGGACGTAACCATTAGCAGCCTCATTGTAAAATCCGCTCAACAGTGACCTAACGGATTTTTACTTTCTTCATGCGTAGTATAGAGGAAAGTATTGTTTTCATGAAAAAAATCTATTTCGAGATTTCAACGGAAATACACGTTTTGAGGTCCCCTGAACGCGTTTTGACCATTTACTCGATGATGTATGTGTGTGTGAGAGCAGGGCCGTGCCCAGACATTTTGCCGCCTGAGGCAAGTTATAATTTGACGCCCCTCAAATGTATTTACCCACCCCTTTTAATAATACGCTTGTTGAAAAGGTAGGAAATAATAAACAATTTATTTATTCATACCGTATTAATTATTTTTCCTTATAAAACTTACTCGGGTACATTTATTTTTGGGTGTAATTTTAGAGTATATTTTCTTTTATCTTTCACCGAAAAAAGGCAATTACTAAATATGTGTATCTCTTTTCCAAATCATAAACATTAAAGATAAATATAACTTGATAATTACAAATGAGGAGGAAAAGTATACTCCATAAATGGAATACACAGAGACAGCAAAGGCGTTCTTATGGGATTTACTTGAAAATTCGGCGATTCTAGAATGTTTATCTCCAAAACTATAAGTCATAATTTTGTGCTCTCGTGGATTTTTCTGTACAGATTGCACTGAATCCGAATAAATTATTTTATCTTTACCTCACAGATCATACAAGATATTGGGAGAGAAGAATATGGGTTTTTAATTGCTGTTTGCCGGTAGATTAGTCATAGTGACCGATGTAAACAAAATATGTAATGCAATGCATGGGATATTCTCAAATTTTTATTTCCAAAACTAAGTCCTAATTATGTGGTATAGCGGACGTTGTCGTGGGAAAAGTTGTCCTCAGTCCGAATACATACATATATATATATATATATATATATATATATATATATATATATATATATATACACACACACACACGCGAAAATTTGGTAGCGTTTGTTAGTTTTAAACTCAAGGGAAACGAGACTATCTTTTTCTCTAAAGCACCAGGGTTCGATTCCGGGTGCAAATTTTTTTCTTTTACGTGATTTGCGTGTGAAACATTCTCGAATTTTTATCTCAGATTTCTTTTTTAATTGGTACCTCACAAATCGCATAAGATCCATGGAGAGGAAAACATGGTTTTATAATTGTTCTCACCAAATAAGTCTTTGTGTCAACCAATTTAGAGCAAATAACAATGGCATGTTTGGCATTTTCTTGAATTTATATGTGTAAAAACATATGTTGCAGTTATGTGCTGTCGCTGGTTTTTTGCGGCAAATCTCGCACAATCTCCAAACAAATTTTCTAATCGGGGCTTCACAGATCACATAAGAACTAAGGAGCTTGCCATACATGAAGTTTATAGAATTTTCCGCCGGTTTGTAAGTATATAAATCCATATAGAGAGGCTCTACCGCTCGTCCCTTACGGAGCCCAACACCGTTTAACGGCTAGCTTCGCTCACCTATTATTTTCAAGCTAATATATCGTGAATTTGTTAAATATTTGAAATATAAAATACATATTCGTGAAAACTGGCTCTCTTCTAACACGGGTTCTTAAAACTCAGAATCGCCACAACGTAGCTTGTTTGTCGTTTAGATTCTTGCCAAATGAATGATAGACTGACTTAAAAATTCTTGCCAAGACCAGAATTGTCTCGCGAAGCGCTAAGGGAAAGCAGGTTAAGCTAGTCCTCGCGAGGAGCAAAACGTTTCAGAAATAATGACTTATTTTATCAATAGTACTGTAAAATTTCATTGTAAGAGGTCGAAGGGAGCAGTATTCAATATGTCACATCACTAATTTATCTCTTACCTGAAATGAATTCGTCTTCTTCCCATCGCTCATTATTCTTTCTTCAAACATATTTTTCTTAAGAGCGGCCGCTTGATTAATAGTCATTATTTGACGAATATGTGGTCGAATCTGTTGCTTCTTTTGGCCTCAAGCGCTCTAGCCGGCAGGTGTTCGACACGATTCGCCCCATAATGACGCACCTACCACTTGGGGAATTTGCTAGACGAGATTCCTAGTCCTCCTCGCTTCACTTCCTTGCCTACACTCTTGAATCAGCCGAAGCATGGTTCAAGTAGCTGTTTGCTTTCTTATGTGAATTCTTTTCGTTGAGGCTTAAGTCGCATTACCAAGGAAATATTATATAATAGGCGAAGGGTTTCTCCGTTATTATTAAAATTTTGTAATTGTGGAAATAGTACCAAGTTGCATGTTTTCTTTAATTTGACATACAATTATACTATTTATGGAGTTCCACATATTGACGGCCTCTTCAGTGGCTTAATTCGGGTGCTTAATTGCTTTCATTATGATGTCCACGTATTCCGAGAGGGATGGGTTTCCTACGTTATTATTCTACCAATTAACGTTTGATTGAGCATGGTATTTACATTCACTGAACTACTCTCTTAATTAACGATAAAGCGAACACATGCCGTTAATCTTATATCGATGTCATATAATAATAATAATAATTGTTTGTTTCAATATGAAATCACCAGCGGTGAATAATGAGCATTAAAATTTGAAAGAGATAATTAGTTGTAATTGGAAATTTCACTAGGCTTCATAATCGCAGAAAAATACCTCTGTAACTCACACGAATAAAGGAAATTACAAAATTGTTTTTTCTGTAATTATAATGAATAAATTCCAAAACGTGGAATGTGATTTCATCGATCTTATTAACCAGGCTTCTTTATTTTAATATATTCTGGCTCATAAGTTAACAGAAGAAAATTTGAATAGATATTACACGCATTCAATACAACCTAGTGGGCTTCATTTGACGGTGCAAAAAAAAGGACTGAGGAACGAGCATTTATCCCTCTCCTCCTAGTACTTAGTTATTGATTATTTTCCCTCTAACGTCAAGAAGAAAAGTCGTGACGTATGATGGTTTGCCGGGAAATTTTTTTGAGATGTGATTGTGTTTGGAAGTGCTGAAGGAAGTTTCTGGTAAGCGATCTCCTTGACGAAGAGAAGGCGATGCAGCCCCTCAAGATAGTGAGTATTTGCCGCAGCAGCAGTAAATAATTAGCAAATTATTCATAAATGTCAAAAAAAGTAAAGATCTAAGTGTATAAATGTTTCTGTTTTTTAACTTTTCATTACTTTTTAAAAAGGTAGACATTACCATATTGTTAGCAAAATGTTTAGTTATAAATCGTAGTTAGAATTAAATCATTAACTTGTTGGGAACGAAGAAGAATCGCAAACGAAGTTTTTAAAATTATTTCTCTTGAGCTATGTTTATTTAAAATGCGACTTCTTTCATTGCGTTAAAGCACTACAAGTTAGTTTCGTTTATATCTCCATTCTAGGTGCTGTGAATCTCTCCCTTTTCTTCCATTTCCAATGTTAAATCATCACCCTTTATTTCCTTTGTGAGCTCCGAAGTGTGATGCGATATGGCCATTTTGTGATGATGTCGTGTGTGTGTGCGTCGGAGTGTGTCAAGAGGAATCTCTTTCATCGCGTGAGAAAGCCTTCTCCCACCGCTGGAAATTTTACACCGCGCCAAAGGTAGGAAGACGTTTTTTCTTTCCCTTCAACTCCTTTCACTTTCAGCTTCGGTTAAAAGGGGTTTAGATCGTCGCAGCCAAAGGCAATCGATCGAAACTAATGTTGGTGTGCCTAAAGTTTTCGATCGGGAGATGCCATAATTAGAGATGGGTTGATGGCGATTAAAGCGAACCCAAGCCTTCAGTTAAAAGTAGATTAAACGTTTTTATGAATTTTAGAAGCCAATTGGTCATTCATATCCTCGCATTGCTTGAAATAAATCCAGCCATACATCGGTCAAATTTTCTAAAATTGCGCCAATTTTTGTATCGATTACTTCATAGATAGTTGCGCATAGTTTTCTTGAATCAGCATGTAACAAAAAAATTACTGAAATTCTCCATTATCGATAAAAATAACTGTATCTTATTGAGCGGCTAGGGAACTCGTGAAACTAACAATGCTTATGGTTTATACCACGGGCTAATGAGACTGAAGGAAAACTTGAAGCAAAGCTTGAAAGAGAAAGGTTGGCAAATAATGTGGTCTATAAAGAAATATTGTAAAATTAGCTCGTAAATTCTAAAAGCTAACCAATTGGGGTCGAAGGCCACCATCCCTCCGCAGGGGCTAGGTGTTGTAGGCCTGTGGGACCGGAAATCTACTCAAATAATAATAATAATATTATATTATATAATAATATTATACATTAGGAAAAAAATCGATCACTTAGTTTAACTGTCTATCTTTTAGTACTCCTCTTCCGTTTAATTTGGGCTAGCAGTCTAAACTTCGGTCTTTCCGAGTAAAACGTATTGCAGTCTTGATATGCGTACTGTGGTACTCGTCTTTGTTCCATATCATTTTTGCGACCATTAATCATTATCATCAACCCTATACAATTTGCTTGGTTATGTGTCAGGTGTAATGCTCGACTGTGGCGCCGCTCTTAAAAGAGTCGTTATAAAAGAGCGGGAACTATTTATGACTGACTGACTAATGGTATTATTAACACGCTTTCTGATTAGATAGAAGATTAAAATTTGGTAGAAATGTTTGACCCTTATAGTAAAAGCCGTTTACGAAAAAAATCTCCAAAAATGACCCGGGCTTTAATCTAGAAGATTATTTCTATTCCCTATAAGACAACACATAAAAATCAAACTTTCATTCTTTTTCTCAAAAAAATCAGAGAAAAATTCACCCTCTCCAAACTAAGATTGTTATAAAGGAAAATGAACGATGTTTCTGTCTTATCGTCAAACTTCTCACTCAGTACGCAAACGCTCGAATGTAACGTTTAAATGACTTTTTTTTGGCAAAATTTGGCGATTTCATGAGGATTTGCTTTGGCAACCATGCCATTGTCGAAATCAAGACCCCATTATTGTTTCAATTCTCATCTAACAATAATAAAAGGCTACTTCTGTCTCTTTGTGGCTCCCTCTGTCACGCTATAGAAATGCGAATAACTCGATAATGGAACAAGATTAATTTTTTATATTTGGCAGGAATGATTGATTTACATATTTTAAGATGATGACGAAAATAAATCTCGAAAAAAGTCCTAGGTTTGACTCCAATGTAGGAATTTCCATTTCCCATATGATAACACGTAAAAATTGACTTTTTGATTTGCAGGCTTTTATTCTTTTTGATATATAAATTAGAAAGAATTCACCTATGATCTTCGCATCTAGCCCATTTTAAAGAAAAACTATGAATTTTCTTATTCTGTTAATCTATTCTCGCATACAGTTCGAAATTCATCATGTTAAACGTTTAATTCATATATTTTGGGGAAATCTTGCCATTTTAACGGGATGTTACAATGTCAACCCATTACATTGTTAATCCTCGAAATCCTATTGTTATTTCAATCCTTATGGGTGAAAGCGTACTTTGAATGCTCTTACAATTAGTACGAGATAGAAAAGGAGAGAAAAATTCATTTCATAGCAACCAATGTAAACATCAGTCGTTGCGTTATTTACGAGGAGTACATTTGAATGTAGAACATTAATCATTCGAATATTAAAATTAGGTACTTCGAATCATCGTAGGAGTTCGAAACTTGAAACAACAAACGCCTACATGAACGAAAGTTTGTTTTCTTGCCACCCAAAGAAAGTCAAGTTATATTTATTTGTTAATTTTTTATTTCACAAAAACCTTTCCCGTTGAATTTCAACGGGCATCTCCCTAATATGAGTAATATATACGTAGTACGTATTGAGTGCCTTAATACGAGCCATAAAGCATTTAACGTGTCGCCCAGAGAGTCTTAAATAAAGCACAACGGTTTTCTATGGCATCTCATTCAAATTTATGTCATATGTCCATTATGTTAGAATTTTGAATACAATTTTGATATTTGAAAGATAAGAATAAATTATTTCTAAGAATTATAAGCGCGAGATTTTAAGTTAAATAATAAATAATATATTCCTTCCCGGCATATTGACGGGCTTTTATACTATTTTATAATGTTACTAGGCTAAATGCCCGTTGAAATTCAACGGGAAAATTGGAACTTAATGTATTCAACTATATTGGAAGGAAGTGAGCTAAATCTGACACTTATACGAACATTAGATAAGATATACGAACAGGTTTTTACTATAATATTTTTTTTTTATTTAATAGTAAGACAATAAGAGTATACAATTTTTTAACTTAGTTAACAACGTCTTTAACGTTTTATTCCTAAAAAAATAGCTATTATGGACTCATCAGATATGTTGATTTTGTATGAACAACAATGCTGTTGACCGCCAAGGGAACGTTTCAATAAAAATGCAAAATTTTAACGAATTTTCGAATATTTTAGCTTAATGTGAGCGAATTCGATTCGGAAACAAAAGTCTACGTTAAGAATAAGAATCTTCATTTAATTTCCTTTAAAATGGTTCTTATCCGAAGATCGTGCGTCAATCACTTCTAATTTAATTTTGCAAAATAAAATAAGTTTGCAATTGTGAAAGAGGTATGTTTAAGATCCCTCTTATGGGAAATCCCATGTAGAGTTCCAACCAACAAACCAACCAACAGATTTAGGCTTTTATATATAGTAATAATAATAGAGACAGGGCCCTCCAAAGGAGTGATATGGCGGATGCGAGGCATCCGGGCCCCCGAAATTGGGAGCCCCTGAAGTTTGTAGATCTCAATCACTTAAGTATCAGGTGTAAATTTTGCATAAACTTTCACTGAAAAACACTAGCTAAACTGATTTCCAATAAATACACTTCGAAAAAGTTGTAATTTAAAACTGGGGTCTCCATAAATCATAGAATTACCTACTGTTCACTGTAATGTTTTTTGTATGCTTAGAGCTTAAAAATGTTTTTATCAAACATTGATTTGTAAAAAACTGAACTAAAATTCATTATTCAGAGGTCACATATTTCAGGGAAGCCCCATGAATAATCGCATCCGGGCCTCCTACAGTGCTGGCCCATCCTGAGTACAGAGAAAAGAGCTAACTTTGCAGTCAATCAGGTATTCGAAAGGAACCGAGTTTTTTTACCGAGACCTCAAAGCACTACACTTAAATTCCTTAATAGTGTTTTCATTTTGCCTTACGTAGTCAATATTTAAAATTTTAATCAAAGGATTAAAGTAATGAGCTCCATTTTCAGGTTTTTCAAATGTTTAACAGATGTTAAGTTATATTTCTCGAAAAAGTATATGTTTTTCGGTAAATTGCAGCTAAACGGCAATTAAGTTTAAAAATTATAGCTCACCAATTTAATCCTTTATCATGATATGGTGAATGTTTCTGTAGACATTAAGGTATTGGCATATAGCTGCATATCGGTAGGCTACAAGCTCTATTAAGCAGTTTAAATTTAGTGAAAAACAGTAAATCAAGGCAGGTTAGTTTTGCAAATTTAACGATGTAAGTCCAGTTATACTTCTGCGGACTACTTGCTCGATTCATTTCAAAAGAGAGAATGGTAAAATAGATTTGTATTTGAAACACCAAAGGAAAACCAAGGTCTAAGCTGGAATGTTTTCTATGAATTTTTGCGATGCCAATTTTGATACCTATATGAGAGATTGTAAGTTTTCTATTGATGTGGGTTTTAAAGTTCGCCAAAAAGCAAGTAACAGTCTAGAATTTAATATCTTTTACAGAAATTTATATAAATTTTCCCTCAAACGAAAAACAACGCAGTAATGCAAAATATCAGTCATTATAATATGCGGTCTAGCTGTGGAGGTCAAACGGCAGTAAAATAGCAACGTGAGAGGTTAGCTTACCGAAATATAATATATTTTATATAGTTGCAAAATAATTTCCACTACAGCCGCTTTTACGACAGCATAAGGGTGAAAATGCCACAGAACCGTGTGCCTACTAATTTAGCAGATCGTAGGGAATTTTTGATGGAAGGTTAGCGGATGGTATTGAAAAGCCATATCAGTTCAGTTAGACAAAATACTCTTCGTCCACGTGTCCCTTAGCTGCTCCGATCAAGGGGTAAAAGGATTCCCAAAGACGGAACGCGCTGACCATAAACGGGAGTCGGTATAGCAAGACTCACACCAATGCATGTAGAAAACTCGCTCGCTCTCCTAACTTGGAAATGAACTTGTGGGCGCAACTAACCGATAAACAACTGTTAATTCTGCATTTATATGCCTACTATTGCACTTCAGCCATAAGGAAGTAATTGTTTGAAGAGCTGCTAATATGCCCTCATAGAGCCACATGAAGCTCAGGACGAACTTAAATCTACAAAAAAAAGTTCACGAAGAAAATCCGTTACAATAATGTTAGAGCGCAGCACAACAACGTCGAAAAATAATATTCCAGGAATAAAGGAACGCATATGCAAAGATTCTCATTGTGGTCAAACTTTGGCGCCCCTTTCGAGAGGCGCCTGAGGCGATCGCCTCGTCGCCTCACCTATCGGTCCGGCCCTGTGTGTGTGTGTATGTGACAGCTTTTTTGTGAGTACTCTAACTCAAAAACTATTAATCAGGTCAACGCGAAATTTCATGTTTAACATTCTTATAAAAGTCATAAGAACTGATTAGTTTTTGGTAAACATCGGTGAACCGGAAGTGTTAACTCTTGTCACTTATCCGTTATTTTGAGATATTTGCTTTAATATTTGATAAATGTAAAAATATATTGGGATAAAAGTTGTAGGAAATTTAAATTTACACAACCTTTGTTTGAAACATGTTTCCATATAATGCATTGTTTAAGAGATATCTTATATTTTTAGCTGCCACCACCACGCCACCTACTGACGACTGTTGTTAACAATTGACGCTTAGTTACCTCTTAGTAACGCTCCTTTTTATTTTCTTAATTTTTGTCGCTTTGTGGCTATATCCAATATTGGAGGGCTGAGGTTTGAGTTTATTTATGTTCTTTGTCAAGTCTAAATTTTCTCGCAGTTTCTTAAAATATTTATTATTATGTAACCTATTTGGAAATGTTAGAAAATTTACAGGTATGGACAAAGTCATGCGGTGGCCACATCAGAATTTTTGTAGTTACCACCCCGTCAGATGTATGTGAGGTATGCGAAGTATCCCATACAGAGCTCAGAAATCCACGGATCCGGAATCCAGAAGTTTATTTTACCAATCGCCAATAATTTGTCGAAATCGAGAATAAACGAGAATGAGGAATTGACCCAACGGCGAGGTTAAAAATATCTCCATCCGAAACGGTGCCCATTTTCCCTTATTGCTCGCTTGACCATCGACACAAAAAGTACTTGCATGCAGATCTCCATCCTCTTCCGTCTCAATCGGTACACCGTTTCTTTATATATACAGCGCGATTGACGATGAGAAATGAGGACGCACACAGCATATATCGGTGCTCAATTCGAACCACGCTTTGTCCCACCCTCCCCCCTACGCTGCTTCTCCCCTCTTTCCCCTCCCCCCTTCCCCTCCCCTTTCCCCTCCACCTTTCTCCTCCCCCTTTCCCCTCCCCCTTACCCATTCCCCTTCCCCTCCCCATTCCCCTTCCCCTCCCCATCCCCCTCCTTTCCCCTCCCCCCTTTCCACTCCTTCCACTCCCCATCCTCCCTCCTCCCCCTCCCCATTTCCCCTCCCCCTCCTCCCCTCTTCCACCCTCTCTCACTCCCCGCATCGATTTCCCCGCCTCCTAGCGGAATAAAGCGTGATTTAAAAGAAATAAAAGGAAACGCGCTCTCGCAATTTATATCCGTTTCTAATCTCCCTTAGTTTTTTCTAAAGGCGTTCTCTATGGCGTCCTCGTCGCAGCCGCTTCTCATCCGACGGAGAAGATCACAGCGCGTGAGAGTGTGCCTGGCGAGCGAGAGGGGAGGTGGGAGATACGGGAGGGGGAAAGATAGGGGGGGGGGGAGGAGGAGGAGGGGAGAGATAGAAAGGAAGGGGTAAAGGAAGGAGGGTGATCAGGCTGGGAAAAGAGAGAGAAAATAAGAGAATTAGACGGAAGAGGAGGATGAGGAATGGGAAGAGTAGGAAAGCGGAGGTTAGTGAAGAATACGGTGAAGGAGATTGGAATAATAATAATATTTATTCAAACTGTAATATTTATTTCACATATTAGTATTCTAGAACAGCAAAGAAACTTCCATATAATATATATTTCGACTATATGATATACATTTCAAGTATATAATTATGAAATAAAAAAATAAGACATTAAGGCCCTGTAAAGCCAGTAGGCTAGTCTGCAGGAGCTGCTAAATGTTCAATTTGGTGGTAGCTACATCACCTCACATCGTAGCATCACATCAACTCGTTACTATGTTACATCTCCAAAAATTACATCACCTCCTACAAATATTATATAATCTAATAATAAAAATTGGACTTTACTCAAGGACAAAGAGTAATAACAATAATTCGATTTTATTTAACGTTGAGATTTAGACCATGTCCATACTTACTTCTAACAAACACAGGCATCCATGTCCTGGGCGGAGTTCGAACCCGCGACCTTCGTATCCGTAGTACTCGAACCATCCGTTTACCAAGGGTGACAGAGGAGTATGGAGGAGGTAGAAATGAATGTGGAAAAAGGAGAGATGCGACAAGGAGGCAGTAGATGAAGAATAAGAATGAAGGGAAGAAAGCCGAAGATGTGAAGGAGGGGGAAAGCACTAAGGATAATGGGTGGAGAGGAAAGGGAATGAGGTTTGTTGAACCAGAGGGGGAATTGATAGAGGAAGGGCGAGGTTTTGCCGAGAGAAATAAGATAGAAGGAGGTGGGCGTACTGGGAATGAGTGATCAAAGAGAGGGTTGGTAGAGAATAAGGGGAAATGGCTGAGAGAGAGAGAGAAAGGTAGGGAGACGAGGAAGAGAGCAGCGTAAGGGAAAAACTGAGCGAGGGGAAAGAGCACAATGGGAAGTGAACAGTAAAATAAGTAGAGAGAAAAGTGATACTAAGAGGAAATGATAGATGAGGGTGTATGGAAAGGCTAGATTCATATATTTATCCTTTTTTACTTTCTCCATATACTTAGTATAGGGGAAAGTATTGTATTAATGAAAAAATCGACTTCGAGATTCCAACGAAAATACACGTTTTGAGGTCCCTGAACAGGTTTTGACCATTTTCTCGATGATGTCTGTGTGTGTGTGTGAATTTGTATGTAATAGCTTTTTTTGTGAGTGCTCTAACTCAAAAACTATTAATCAGGTCAACGCTAAATTTTATATTTAACATTTTTATAAAAGTCAGAAGAACTGATTAGTTTTTGGTAAAAATTGGTCAAACAGAAGTGGGTCACATCCGTTATTTTGAAATATTTGCTTTGATATTTAATAAATGTAAAAATGTACTAGAACCAATTTTATTGTAAATTTATTTTCCTACAATCTTTGTTTGAAACATTTTTCCATATAATGCATTTTTTAAGAGATATCTTATGTTTTTAGCTGCCACCGCCACGCCACCTACTGACGACTGTTGTTAACAATTGACGCTTTGTTACGTCTTAATAACGCTCCTTTTTCTTTTCTTAATTGTTGGAGCTTTGTTGCTATATCCAATATCAGAAGGCTATGGTTTGAGTTTATTTCTGCTGTTTGTAAAGTCTAAAATATTCTCGCAGTTTCTTAAAATATTTATTATTATGTAACCTATTTGGAATTTTTAGAAAAATTACAGATATGGAGAAAGTCATGTGGTGGCCACATCAGATTTTTCAATTAAACTGTACTATAGGTGATGGTCACTAGTGTAAATTCACGAAATGTTTCTCGTTTTCCATATGATCCTATGCAATGTACAAAGTTTTTTCTAAATCATCAACAGTGGGGTTACCCCCGAGGACAAATGATTTTATCATCACGAAATGTAAAATATTCGTGTTCAAAAGAAATCTGTGCTTCAAATCGACTATTTACTGTAATTTTAAAGTGCAAATCAAAAATATGCTAGGCTAATTCCCATACTATTCAAATGCAAGAATTAAACGGTCCAGGAATCAAACTAGGGCCGTTATGTTACACGGTGATTGCCCATAAGCCTCTTTAGGCGTCGGTCTATTTAAAATGAAAGTATGGTAAAAATAGACTGCCGTTTTCGAGTTATTCGACATTTGAATGCAAGTGCCCAAATATTGAATTACCAAATAGAAGCGCATGTAAAAGTTATTTAATAATGAAATGCAGTACAGAGGGAGATAGGGAAAGATTACATAAATGATGCGAGAGGATGAGAAGGATGTGAAGCGATAAGAGATGTGGATGGGAATAGTGAAAGTGTTAGCGGTGGGATGAGAACTAGAGTGGAGATGGGGAGGTTGAGGGGGACCAATGGATCGGGAGTGAAGAGGATTGTGGGGAAGATAAAAGAGAGGATCGGAGGAGGGCTTGGAAGCTTGAGAGAAAATAGGAGGGTGGTTTTATGATGGACGAGGGAGGGGATTCAGGCGGGAAGGGGAGGAAAAGGTGTTAAAATGAAAGAACAAAAAAAGGATATACGTAGGGATCAGTTTTATTGGTTGTAGAGAGGTGTATTCAAAAGCTACGTTCGAGTAGAAACTGGAATGTAGTGGTCCTGTAGAGATAACGACAGATAGGATGTAACATTTCTTTGGACGTGTATTAAGATAATTACCATACCCAAAAACTTTGAGCCGAAATTGGTAAAAATTTATCCACTGAATATTCCCGTGCTTATTGTTTATATCCCTTGCCTGTATCAGAAGTAAAAGTTCTTATTGTCATTTATGCTACTAGAATTTCAACAGTAAAAGCAGCTAACATATCCATGCTCAAAGATATACGGGAGTCCCTGGCTTTTATAACAAGTACTCCCATAGCGTCATTAATTCTTGCCTTTACCTAGCTGCTACTGTGATTCTAACATAATTTAAGTCAAGTGTAAAAACTGCAATGATTATAATGGAAATAAAAACATGGGAGTCACGGATTCGGCAGAGGCCGAAGTATTCTCTTCAGACATCAATTTTATTGACGCCGTCGCTAAAATTTCCATCGCGTCGTACGGAGTTGATACTTGGAAGGAAGTGCTAATTTTTCCACGCGATTTAACTGCGCCGAGTCCACTCTCGGGACGTCGCTAATTCTATGCAGCATTTTTTCCCCTTGCAACCTCCTACCTCATTTCGCACATCTTTCATCTTCTGCTTCGCTTTGTTTAGCCACCAGTCGTTTTTATTCTTCGAGAGAAGAGCAATTGCCCAGACGGGAAACCCATATCCTTTCTCTCTCTTTCTCTCCCCATTATCTCAGCTAATAAATTTATAACGCGGTCGTATTTAAACGCTTTGCTACGCGATAGCGATAACGCGCTCCTGACGCAACGGAATAAAAACGAAACCGGACCGAATCAAATTAATTCCGATTGCGCGCAGTCTCTCTTTCTGTTAAAAAACGCGGCGAATTTTATATTACCATTCCGTTTCCTCAAAGAGTTTCTTTTTATCGGCCGTGAGCCATCGTTCCGCGTCACAATGGTGGCAGACAGCAACGACAAAAAAGGAGAAAAACCTGTTTTCCCATTGCCACGTCCCTCCATCTCTATCTCTCTCTAAAGGAATATCTCCAGTTATTACCCTCTCTCCATCTCCTTCGTTCTTTCCCTTCCCATCGCCGCCCCACCGCTAATTAGCATCGCTTTAACCGTGCACGGATTACAACCCTCCTTTTAGGAAAGAAACGTCGGAGAGTTTGTGTTTACGTTTGTGTGTGTACATATAAATATACAGTAAGTAGTCCCTCTTCGACTGCGAGGGTTACATTCCCGACTTAACCCGCGGTTGACAAAACCGCGGTCGGCGAGGGCAAGGGCTTACGGGAAATTAAGGGTTAGGGGGAATGGTCCCTGAAAGATATACCTTAAGTATTAATGTACCCTTTATGGTTAAAACTAAGTATGCTATAGTTAAAGAAAACAGGTTCATTACATAAAAATGCGAAAGAAAATACGTCCAAGTACAAAGAAGTGCTGTACATTAATGCAGTGGCAGAGCAACCCCTACTGAGGCAGCACCTGACCTTACGATTAAAACTTACCAAATAAAATTATTCAATCCTCTTCTTGACCGATTCGTGGTCTTATAGGAAGCCAAACATCCTCTTTCCTATTTCTCTCCTGGTAAAGGCTAGTTAGTACGTAGCTTCTTCAATATCATAAAATTTAACGTTAAGCAAAATGATCCAAACGAAACTCATGATGCCCACTTTCCATTTAATCGTTTATTTGATACTTATATTGGCTTTAATATCTTTAAAATCACAGCGGATATGTTGCTCTTTGTGTTCCTAAATTTCATAATTTAGCGTTATAAAATATTACAAATACATTCGAACGGAATATGGAATTGATCACGCGTATTTGTGTGGCAAAAATAATGCGTTTATATATTAGACTATACCTAATTCGAGTCCAACAATAGTCGTTGCTATGGAAACACTCGCGTATTGAATTATAACAACTGAAAAATTGCCAGTATTTACGCAAAATTCTAAGAAATAGAATCGATAAACAAAATTCTACGATAAAAATTAAAATCTACATTCCTTTCCTCAAAGAATAGTATAAATCGCGCTCCGATATTACAATTCTAAGATATTTTAATGTGCAAGATAAAATTACCCTGCAAGATGGAATACAGATTTTTCATTTAAATCAAATGGGAAGGATAGTTCCTGGAATCGAACCCGAGACTTCAATCCTCGCAACAAAAACTATTCTCAGGAGCTAGACCTTGGTATAATGAGATTTTCACCAAATATCATGAAAATCGGTATATTGGTTCAAAAGTTAATACGGGGGACGGACAGACAGACAGACAAGGACAAAACTAGAAGCCAATTTCCATTCTGGAAAGTAGGCTAAAAAATTAGCCAACTAAACACGGAGAACCGCGGATATTGAAGACTGGATACCACATTTGGCTAAACCAGGTACAGTACTTCCTTGCGTCTCATTTAGAACAGGTTTTCACGCCCAATGACGCAACAGAATACACCCCAGACATAAAGATGGAGGAGATAGAGTCCATGCTAAGGGTACAGCACATCGAGGATCAAGCCACTCCGGTGTTCTCCATCAGAGAATTGGCAGAAGTTATAGCACGCCTACCAAAGGGGAAGGCGACAGGCAAAGACAACATCCCCTACGAACTAATAAAGCGACTGCCAATCTCTGCAGGAGAATACCTTATCTGATTCTCAATGCAGCGGTGAGGATAGGACATTACCCTGCCGGCTGGAAGCATGCAAATGTCATATGCATACCCAAGGTAGGAAGGAAGGTCTTAAAAGCCACTGACTTCAGACCGATATCCCTCCTTTCCTGCCTTGGGAAAGTATGCGAAAAAATTATCTACCCGCATATACTGACACACGCGGAAGGGCATGGTGTGATCCCCCAAATGCAGTTCGGATTTAAGGCAGGACACTCCACAACACATCAGCTGCAGAGGGTGGTAGATTTTATCATGGACGCCTTCAACAGGAAGAATGTATCTGTTGGAGTAGCTTTTGATATAAGCAAAGCTTTCGACAAAGTATGGCACTTAGGCCTACTGCAAAAACTTTTTATAGCTAAATTTCCCTCTTGGCAGGTGAAATTTATAAAGTCTTATATCAACGACAGGCCATTCACTGTAAAATGGAATGGTGCCGAAAGCTCGACAAGGAGGATAGCAGCTGGTGTTCCACAAGGGAGTGTCCTAGGGCCATTACTATTTTCTATTTACACGGGTGACATTCCGACGGATGAGGTGGATTGGAACTCCACCATTGCCCTCTACGCGGACGATTGTGCAATAATTACAAGAAGCTTCCAGCCGGAAATGGCCGTCCGTTACGCCCTGAGGCAAATTGAAAAACTCACTAAGTATTACAAGAAATGGAGAATTGAGATAAACCCCAAAAAGACCCAAGCAATCCTCTTCCAAAAAAGGGATGCCGATTTGCCGAGACAGCTCTCAATAGAAGGTGTTGAAATTCCCTGGGCTAGACATATTAAATACCTTGGCGTAACAATGGACGAGAAACTACGGTTTGACGTCCATGTAAAAAGGGTCAACCTTACAGCAGCAGGGAAGAGAGCCAGACTCTTCCCAATTTTTAAATCAACTGACGTGTCCAGGGAATTAAAAACACACCTATATAAGGCAATGATCAGACCGACACTTATGTACGCTGCACCGGTGTGGACGGGTTTTCTCATGCAGAAATCCTGGAAAATACTCGAGATCGCGGAGAGAAAGATTTTAAGCCGAATAGGCAGGACATGGGGCAGAAATGTTGATGTCCATGAAATGCTAGGGATACCAACGATTAGGGACTTTGCCAAAGATTTGGCTAACAAATACAAACTCGCCCTGGAAAATAAAACGAATGACGTTCTCCGCGATCTCGCAATTAACAAAGTGTCGGTCTGGGATAAGTACAAGAGAGCATTGGCATCCACAGGTGAAGAGGATAGGGTCCCTCCTAAAAAGCGGCGAATATAACTTTTATTAATACTGACCATTATGAAACACGGGTGAGGTGCCTGTAATTTAATACCCGACGTTGAGTAAAGCCACATTGGAAGGCAACTCAGAAATAATAGATACCACGGGAGGGTATGAGCCACGGGCCACCAGGTACAGTTCTTCAACCGCAGATCTCAAAACTGCTGTTGTATTCAAGCAGCCGAGTATGTTCCATATTTAGGACAAAACCATTTGTCGAGATCTTTCGTGGGACATGCACATTCGTCGAGTTATAGGCGCGGCCAACAAGAAACTGGCTTTCATAGCTAGAATAGTACGGAACACTACAGAAAAAGTACGTGAAACATGTTACTTATCACTGGTTAGACCACAAGTGGAATACGCCTCATGCATATGGGATCCGTACGAGAAGGGACATATAATTCAATTAGAAAGAGTGCAGCGCAGAGCAGCCAGATTCGTAAAACAAAAGTACGAACATAAGGAAAGCGTCACTTCATTATTGAAGGATTTGAACTGGGTACCACTGGAGGATCATAGATTGAACTCAAGGTTGCGGCTTCTGGAGAAATATAGATCGGAATGTCTAAAAGACGAGGTTGTAGGAATAATTGAAGCACCAACGTATATAGGTAGAAACGACCGTGATGATAAGATACGTGAGATCGATTGTAGGATTGAGCGTTATCTAGGCTCGTTCTTTCCGAGGACAATACGAGATCACAATAGAAAATTTCAACCTGCGATAGACAATCTTAAGGTAGGTTATGGTGCATTGCATCCCCTGCCACCCATCAATTAGGTGAATTGCAGGGTAACATGTAGATGTAGATGGCGATACAACGGTTCGCAAAGGACTACTGTGTACGGTGCTTAATCTGTAGAGAAAAAGGTCCTCTGTTCGTCTACGGAGATCTGGGTTTTCTGTGAGCAGTATAATGTCATCAACGAATCGCAAGTGTCTCAGATATTCTTCATTTATCTTTATACCTTTTTTCCCAGTCTAGCGTTATGAATACTTCCCCTAGAGCTGCTCTCTGAATGATTTAGGAGACATGGTATCTCCTTACGTCACTCCATTTTCGGTCTTAAAGGCACTTGTTATATAAACTCACACATATCATTATAAATAGCTGCTTCTTACATATATAGGATATAGGATATATATAGGACTAGCTGAAATTACCCGGCGTTGCTCGGGTTTTTAAGCAAAAAAAAATATTGAGGAAGATTTGAGAATGAAATCAATGAAACCAGGTTAATTTTTATTGTAGTGCTTAATGGTATGCAATATTTCTTGTCTTCCCATATTTTGCCTAAATAAATAAATTTTTCCTGCATCCTTTATCGATAAATTTGGCGACTGTATTTTTTATCAAATAATCATAACAATCGATGTAATCACTTTTAAAATATAGTTATTTCACTCAAATTAAGTTCCATTGGAAGAAACTGCATGATATTATGTGGTCATGAATCTCAAAAACATTAAATAATTGGATAGAAATTGAAAGTTCTAGGGATGCAACCGGTGGAAACACGTTTGAAGATTTAGCTTACCCATATGTTATCCCATGCAAAGGCTGATTTTGTGGGTCTGATTTGTCACGTTAATATTTTAAAGTCAAAACTAGGGAACGAAATGAGTCCCGGGATTTTGAAATCCGTTAGGCGATAAAAAGTATGTTAATACGGCATTGAAAGTGTTGTTTTAATGCAGGGGTGGGGAACCTTTTTTCATTGGAAGGCCAAATGTTACTTAACGGAGACCTCGTCAGGCCGCACATTGCGATGCACGTTGCATACATTCACATATATCAAAATTGAAATAGGTAATAAAGAGACAAACACAATTTAATGGCTTTTTAATTTAACGAATACAGATTTCAGTTCTTCAAATTTACTAATATTTTTAAAAACTTTGAAGGCTTTAACACAATATAATGACTTTTTAATCTAAAGGAAAATATTTCAATTTTTCATATTTACTTATATATTAATAAACTTGAAAGAAGTTAAAACAAATTAAGGACTTGTAAATAAAATGTTATATTCAATCGCATTCATAAAAATAAGAAGGCAAACACAATTTAATGACTTTTTTGTGAATGTTTGTTGTGAGCTAAGAACTTGATATTTGGTTCCAGTATTGTTGTCTTTAGCTTCAATTGGTCTTCCAGGTGAGCGTTTGCCATCTGTGATTTCAGGCACGTCTTGATTTGAGCCATATGTGAAAATGTTGTTTCACAACAATAGGTTGTGCCAAAACAAGAGAGTAAACGACGAGCATATTGACTGATATTGACGCAGTCGTGGCTATTCAACAGTATTATTCCATATATCAATGGGATCCTTTTTACTGTCGAATAGAGGCTTCAGTATGTTATCTTCTCAGAGCTCAATCAACTCCACCTGCAAATCCTCAGGTGCATTCGAGACATCAACCAGATGTGGCTGAAAAGCTAACATCAGTGTGGCATCATGTTTCTCAAAATCTGTCATTGTATTCTATAATCAAGGAGTCTAAAATACCTATATATTCATTCACATTCCAAATTTGCTAGTTTTTATTCATATCTTGTTTATCAATTACCTTTGCCGGTTCAGGAAAATCCTCGGCTGAAACAACTGATCTGGTAAGGCCAACTTCGAAAAAATTGAACTTCTTCCGAAATGACTGAATTTGCTGTCACATTTCATACATGGATTTAGTTTTACCTTGTAGAGAAGTATTAAAATGATTTTGTTTTGACATTAAATCACACAAAAATGCAACATTTCTGCAGAAATCTTTCTTCAAAATTTCACAAGGTTCATTCTGTTCTTTGAAAAAGCTCGTGACTTGTTTTTGCAAAGCTAAATGTTTTTCTAGTACTTGACCTTGTGACAACCAGCACGCTTTAGAATGATATGGAAGATCTACACTAAATGTTGCATCGTCATATGGAAGCATGGTGCGAAACTGGCGATGCCGTGAAGCATTTGCTCGAATGTAATTCACAATACCAATAACTACACCAATAACTACATGTAATGTGTCATTTAAAACAGTAGATTTGGCGCAAAGATTCTGCTGATGCAAAATGCATATCTTTTGTTTGTTCTTTCTGTAACTTTCATGCTAAAATCATATACGAGTTTGAGTATGTTTAGACAAGTATGCAAAAGGCCGCACTGAGTAACACAAAAGGCCGCCGGTTCCCCACCCGTTTTAATGTAATAAGTTCAATTAGCTTAATTGATGAATACAAATGTTCAGTTGAAAGGAATGCAAAATGTACATAGAGATGTTCAAGGGAGGAAGATTTAACGATTATAAATTTTGGTCGAAATTAAAAAACTGTTATAGTTTTCTTATTGTACCTTCTGAGATATTTTTCACGTTATTAATTTTAATATTAATAAAAAACATATTTCACTGTTTACAAAGTTTAGAGAATATGCAGAATACATAAAACGTTTTTAGAGAACGAAAGCGCTTAAAATTGCACATTAAAACTGTCTTCCACCTACCTTTCGAAACAATTAGCCAGATTTATAGTTTTTTGGTGATTTCCCTTCTTTGAATAACCTTAGTGTTTCTTTCTTCCCTAATTTAGTTTATATTAGGTATATATTATTTCTTTTAGTTAATATTAGGTATTGTTTATAAAGGTTGTCAAGTAGATTGTTAGTCCAACAGTACGTTCATTCCTATGTTATTTAAATGGGAAAAATTAAATAAGAAAAACTTTTTTAATGAAAAAAATAATTCAAATCGCTTTAAAGACTCGCCCATTTTGCTTAACTATTTATTGCGGTTAAAATGGCACCTTCATTTTGTTTCTACGTTCTGTAGTTGTTGCGTTATAAATGCACAAACAAACAAACACATTCTTTAAAATATTTAGAGTAGAGATAGAGATATATTAAACCTAAGGTACTTCTAGAAGTGCTGCAGTGCTAAAATTTGGCATGAATATAGAACATTGGGTACAAATTTGGGAATAAATCCGAAATTCCAAAATATGTTATATTTAAGGGGTGTTTTTGACTCCAATGCCTAATTTTAAACACCCATAAGAAAATCATTGAAAACTGTGCAGGACTATGTATAGCTGCTTTTCTAAATTATTTAAAATTAATATACAAAGTCTGGACATGCACCATACCATGGAAGAAAGAATGAAGTTTATTTTTCTTGAAGACAGAATTCAAATCCATGCTGAATTTGCGTAAAAATTTGATTTTAATCATGAAATTATAAAAAATATTTCGGTTTTCATCAATGAAAAATATTACCGTATTTACTCGTGTAATGCCCGCTCGCGTGTAATGCCCTCGCCCCCGTTTTTAGAGCTAAAAATTTGGAAAAACTGGATTTCGTGTAATGCCCGCACTTCCGAAATTTCAATGTTGATATTTTTACGGGAACATCGGTTGAATAATCTATCTGAAGCTCAGTTAGATGATACAATTACCGAAAAATGCAAATATTTAAGAAGTGACTTCTAAAAATGATTTTAGTACTTTTTTAACGTACGTAATAATGAACAGCTCGGAAACCGATTTTGGAGTCTAGCTCCTTCATCTCGAAGAAAGGTTCAATTTTAAGCCGTTGCACATTCTCAAGTTATTTAATTTAAAATTAGTAATTTATACTAATTTTGAAAAATCACGCTAACTCACCCATTTTTTTACCTACGAAAAGAGCAAATTCTTCGGAAATAAACGTAAACCGTTCATGCTCAAAATAATTCTCTCAGACATCACATAATACCAAAAATAAACCTGTCACTAGACGCAATACGACTCGGTTATATAGAATTGTTTCTCACGTTTCTGCGGATAAAATACGATCACAAGATTATGTTCTTTGCTTTTATACAGAGTAATAAAAGTATATTATTTTAGGAATGCGTAACGTAATAGTAACCCAAAAAAGTGCAGTTCCGGTAAAATGTGATTTGGCCATGTCACGAATTACAAGTCAATCTAACAGAATGTGTTTGTATTTAATGAAAAATATATGCAGTTCAGTTGTTTATTTCTCTTACATAACCTTTTCTATGAGAATGAACTCTGTCTGACACGTCTATTTACAAAGAATATTTACGTGATTTAGGTATACTATTGACAGCTGGCAAAGAATTTAAAATATACCGGAAAAACATCTTGCTTATTATATTATTCAACGCATTTTTTAGTGCTTTTCGTCATTGCTGAAAAGAACTATTATCTTCGTGATGTCCGTCCGTCCGTCCGTACGCATATATCAGGGAAGAATTGGATTAACCGATTTCAACTAAATTTAGTACATAGAATATTCACATAAGGTAATGACCAAAATGACACATTTGGACCGGATCAACTCAGCAGGGGTGCCACAATTGCAAAGTTAAACTTTTCGGTAATTATGAATTTGGAAGGAATTGGCTAAACCGATTTCAATCAAATTTCGTATAAAGGAAGTATGCAACATAATAAAACAAAATCAAGAGGTTTAATGTAAATATAGAAAACAGGGCTGCCGCAATACAACTAATAAAAAATTCGTTTTACACGTACCTATTTGTTGTTTAACTGTCCGCATTAATTTTAACCAAATTTAATATTTGCAATGTACAAGGGTGGTTCAAATGAAAACAGCAAAAGTGAAAAGAAAAATTTTTTATTAAAACCTTTGACAAAATACTCATTTACTTTTCAACATAGTCCCCTCCTCTTGCAATGCACGTTTGCCATCTTGAAACCAACGCATGGATTCCATCGGAGAAGAACTTTTTTGGTTGCTTGCTCAGCCAATCATGCACCGCATTTTTAAGATCACACTCGGAACGAAAGTGTTTCCCTCGTAATGCCTCTTTGAGTGGGCCAAATAGATGAAAATCACTTGGAGTCAAGACTGGGGAATAAGGGGGATGGGGTATGACTTCAAAATGCAGATCCTGAATGGTTTCAAGAGTCGCACGGGCATTATGAGGACGGGCATTGTCTTGTTGCAAACAAACCCCTTTTCGGATGAGTCCCCGACGTTTTGACAGGATTGCAGGCTTCAGTCCGTTTTTAAGAAGATCGCGGTAGGAATCACTATTGACAATTGTCCCTTTTTCCATATAACTCTCCAAAATTATTCCATTTTGTCCCAAAATGCAGTGAACATCACTTTTCCTGCAGATGGTGTCGCTTTGAATTTTTTTGGCTTCGGAAAGCTTGGATGCCGCCATTCTTTACTTGCTGGCTTACTCTCAGGCTGAAAGTGATTGACCCATGTCTCATCCCCAGTCACTATGTGGTTCAAGAAATCTTCCCCTTCAGCTTCATACCGAGAGAGTAGCACAGAGCAAACGCCAACACGTTGTTGCTTCAGGTCTTCAGTGAGTTACCGGGGCACCCACCTCGAACAAACTTAATTGAATCCAAGCTTTTTGTGGACAATATTGTGAACAGATCCAACGCTGATGCTCAATTTCTTGCTTTTTATTTAATTTTACTGCAACGGTTTTCGCGAATGAGCCTATCAATGGCAGAAATGTTCGCCGGTGTGACTACGCGATCATCCTGCCCTGATCGAGCAGCGTCTTCCACATCTTGTACACCATTTTTAAACTTTTCAACCCATTTATACACTCTCCTCTGTGATAAACAGTTAGTATTTTTCTGTAACTATGAATTTGGAATGAATCGATTTCGAAGAAATTTCGTTTGTAGTGCGAGTATAAAATGGGAAAACAAAGTGAACATGTTTAGAATGAATCTAAAAAGCAGGGATACCACAATATGAGAAAAAATAATTTTCTGATTTCAAAGCAAATAAATTAGTATACGATTATGTTATGGCGAATTTGACGTAAAGCACTTCTGTACCACGGGCATCTCGTGTACATCCCTACTTGTTGAAAAATATCTTGGTTAAAAATCGAGGAAATAAAATGCACGGCATATTAAAAAATGCCTACTCACGCCAGGCGCGCAATATTGTGTAGGCTTTTCGCGGGTGGCCTACCATCAACAGATGAATGGTCAAATCTCGTGTAATGTCCTCATCCCCCTTTTTTTGATGGTAACTTTTTGAAAAAAAAGTGCCTGTATTACACGAGTAAATGCGGTAGCTACCATAGCAACGACTCCAATGCATTTCAATGGGAATTGATTTTCTATGCTTCAAGAGCATTGATTTAATTTTTAGATTGCATTATAATCCATTTGATTTCAGCCAGCGACGTATACCTATACGTATACCTATTTCGCGATTTTTTATCCAAACACGTGCTAAAGACAAGGATGATGATGCCATAATCCCAACACAAAATGTCCTAATTTTTTCATAAATTTAGTGTATTGCCTTGATGATGATTATTCTTACTGCTCATGCAGGGCGATCTGAGACACGAAACTTGAAAGGACAAGAGCCGATTGCCAGAGAATTTGGAAATTACGGATAGTTGCCTTAATTTCGCGGAAAATTATAAATGCTCTGCAAGAACTCGTGGAATTTATTATCCAATACTTCTAGGCTCCACGTGGCTGAAGCGCTGTTGCCCTGGAGATCGCGTCGCTTTATTTACGAGTTTAGATCATGGTGTATGGTGTTTTTTTTAAACGCTTGCAATATACAAACACCGACAACTTGTATATATGTACTATATATATATATATCATTATATATAGACGTTCCTTACAGAGGAGGAGGACGAGGATATAACATACTAGTAGCATGTGCTTGCATACTACAAGCATTTCATCTCACCTTGAAAAAACACTAATTTTTTAGAGAGATATATCATAATGGGAAATATTTCTTTAATTCAAATGATTTCTCCTAGGGACCGAATTTCTTTTTTTCCTTATGGAACAATAATGGAATAAAACAATTGCTAACTTTGCAATTTTATGAATATTATACGTTTTCCACATAGGGTTAATAATTCCACACATTTATGCCAAATTTAAAATTTGTAGCACATTTAGAAGTGAAATAACATTTATCTAATTATTTAAATTTAAATAATTTTTAACGGCCGCAATAAGAATTTCATAAATACTCTGAAATTTTTATTTGTTTAGAAAGTTTAAACTCTATATAACTTGAAATTTTCAGCTTCCTAACTCGTCCCGTAGTACCTAAACAGTTATCTATTTGTTTAAACTTGAAGAATTTTTAACTGCCAAATTAATTAAAATATCGAAATTTGTATAATTCCTATTTCGTTTGTTTTTAATCTTACCTTTAAAAAAATTTCAGCTCCGTAGCACATTCGAAAATACATAAACCTTGAAAATTTGTTTAAACAATTGCGAATTTTTAGCGGCCGCATTGTTGCACTTTTTCAAGATTTTCGTCTTTTCTATTTGATTTTGCACAAAATCCTACCTTAGAAAAAAATTTTGAATCTCCAGCACATCTGGAAGTGCCTAAACATTAGTATCCTCCTATCATTATGTATCGACGTTTCTTAAAGAGATTCGAAATTTTTTTCATAGGTATGATTTTGTGCAAAACCGACTAGAAAAAACGAAAATCATGAAAAAGTGCAACAATGCGGCCGCTAAAAATTCGCAATTGTTTAAACAAATTTTCGAGGTTTATGTATTTCCGCATGTGCTACGGAGTTGAATTTTTTTTATAAGTAGAATTCTTAAAAAAACGAAAAAGGGATTATACAAATTTTGATATTTTAATTTGTTTGGCAGTTAAAAATTCTTGAAGTTTAAACAAATAGATAACTGTTTAGACATTACGGGATGAGCTAGGAAGCTGAAATTTTCAATTTATGTACTGAGTAGTGCATTTGCAGAAATAAACATTTGAATCTCTCCATAAACATATTGCAGCGGCCATTAAAAATGTTTAAAATTTAAACAATTGGAAAAATATTATTTCACTTCTAGAAGTACTACAACTTTAAAACTTGGCAGAAATGTGTGGCATTAGTACCCCATAATGAAGAAAGTGTTAAATTCTTATAATTGTAAAGTTTTGGGGTTGTTTTAGTCTATTATTTTTACATAAAGGAAAAACGAAAATCGCTCCGGAGGTGAAATATTTAAAATTAAAAAAATATTTGTAATGATGAAATATGAAAAATGAATGTTTTTTTATTTTGAGATGATATGCACCAACCACTAGTAAGTATGTATATATATATATATATATATATATATAACAACTTACGGAAAAGGAAAGGTAAAATAGATATATGGATGTCAACAAGGTGTTGGGATGAGGAAACCCAGTGAGCACTCACCAATCAGACGACTTCAGGTTGGCGAGGCTCCGGGGATGTCGAAGCGACACACGTAAAATAACACAAAAACACAGAAACATCACAAACGTAAAGCTTTCGGAACTACTCCTTCTTCAGCTACAGAATACAGAGTACACCTTGTTGACATCCATATATATATATATATATATATATATATATATATATATATATATATATATATATATATATATATATAACCTCCAACTTCTTCAGATCAACCACCTCGGTTAAATTTTTTTATCCGTATCAGAGCTGCCGTTTGCAGGAGGAAGGCGATTGCCACGAAGGGTCATTGTGTGTTCCTATCGCTCTCCCTTCTTTTTCATCTTCTTCTTCTCCGCCCATTCTCGTCTCCAGGGCAGCATTCACTCCGCCGCTCTACCTCCCTCTGCCCCAACAATGGAATTTATTGGAGGCCCTCTCAAAAGGCAGTGTTTCTCACCCCTCCTCCCTTCTGCTTCAATGTAAGCCTACAAAAACTTCTCATCACACCCCCATGTTAATAGCGCACTGTGGAAGGCCAAAACGCGCGTCCTAAACTAAAAAAATACTCCCTTCTTCCCTGCCCTTCACTCCCCTAGTCACCTCCAGCTGACTTTTGAGAATAGTTTTTTTATTATATGCGCGAAACAACTTAATTTCCATTCTTGCTCTTGAAGGAATTTTAATTCGAGACCGTGTACGGTTTGATGGAGAACATTCGCAAAAATTTATGTAAAAATCATAGTTTTAACGTCAATTTTTAAACCGTTCCTAAATTTCTGAATGCCTTTTCATATTCCTTCATTTGTCTAGAAATCTTTTCGCTTCTTGGCTCGTATTTTTTCCTTTTTGGTATAGATACTTTTATCTTCCCATAAAATTCGAACGGCCTAGGAAGCTGTTTTGTTAATTTCTTTTTTTGTCTTGTTTTCTATTCAAACTCATCGTCATTTCGGACGAATGGAGCGAACATTTTATCCAATTCAGCCGATCACTAGAGTTTGTTCCAAAGATTCTGACGCCATGGCCGAAATCATGGATCAGTTAACAATTTCTCATTTTCAGCAATTAATCACCAAACTCAACTTAAGACTTACGTGTATGAAGTTCTTTGTTGGAGAGATGGAGTTTTTGAGCGTCTGCGACTGACTATCTCTGATGAGACGGGCAGCAGCCTGTGCGGAGGTACAAGGCCGACATTTCGAGTATTTGTTGTGATTTGTTTGCAACTGTACTGTACAGCAGTAATCTTGGAATAAACTGTAGTACTTGTACTGTGCCAAATGAACACTTTTATGGACGGCTTTAAGCGTTCTTTTTTCTCGTCTCTTTCTCCTTCTTCTTCCTTTCTCCTTTCAACTATCAAATGGGACATACAACACGCTATCTGTAGGCGCCTTTCCCTCCAAAGTATGATAATTAATTTTGTCATAACTCAAAAACCAAGCGTCCAAGAACCAATGTTTAAATAGCTCTTTTTCTTTGTTTTCGTTCATAGATTACGCCCTTGAAATATTGCCTCGTATTTCAGAAACACCCTGTATTTATACCAATTAGAGTAGGGTGCTTCTAAGTTTCAACAAAATGCGTGGTCTATTATTCTGACATGCGTTACGTCATGTATATTAAAATTATCGCATGCGGCTCGCAATATACTTCAAAATGGTCCAAATTCCTCCCTCCATGAAATTTAGGTTTGGGACACCTGATCTGCATATATAGTATGCACGAAATTAGTTGCTATCAAAGACAACAATTAAATATAATGCTAGGTAGTAAGTGACAGAAAATATTCAGCATTGTTTCTGGCTAATTACAAGCGGATATGAGATTTATTTATGCTAAAAAATAACATGCTTAATGGTTATCAGCTTTTCATAGATAAATGAGAATATAATTAATTAGGAACAGATTGTCAACATCTCACCAAATCATGGTCTTTGTTATTGTAAACCTATAAATAACTGAATCCTATCATTCGTGAACCGTGTATAGGCAATGCAGTTTAATAAATGCTGCTTTTATAGTAAATTCAACTATTCAATATATGGGGAATTGCATTCTTTAATTTTTCCCTTCCATTTACCGCACCCAAAGAAAATATGTATTTGAATTAACTAATTTCCACCATTAAATAGAGAATTACCGAGATCATTTTATGACTACAAGCAAATAAGAAAATGAGGTCTAATGTTGGTTTTGGTACATAAATAAAATTAGACATGTGTCGCGCTCCCTTAGATTTATCGGTATCGCATTTTAATTGAGAATGTAGACTTGAAACATTTTATCGTACCCGATTGTCCTTGAGATTGAGACGTCCGAGGAAAATCGCCGCGTAATCCAATCATAATCTATTCACAAACACGACACTACATAACGCGTTTAACGTTCGTTCTCACACTTTTAACGCTGTAAAAAAATTTTCGTCGAGTCGTTTGAATACCTACGCATTTCCATTACAAATCTTGATGCGCTTCGATTAACATTTTTCGCGAATACGACGTCGTAAGGCGTCGCATTAGCGAAGACCCTAAGCGATTATTTTCGCTGATTGCGACCACATGTTTTGATATAGCGACAAAGAGGTTATAAACGTCCATACTTCGGTTTTACACGCATTTGTAATTTTTAAGCATCAAAGGTCTCGGAGAAAGAGCTGGAGAATGGAGGGGGTTGGGAAGAAATAGGAAGCGACAAAGAACTCTGACCGGGACAATAAAAGCAAGCCAAGATGGTTATCTCTTATTGCCCTCTGACGCGCTCTTGAAAGGCACCAAAACCCCACTTCTTTTTTCATTCAATCTTTCTTCTTTTCCTACTTCCGTCTACCTCCTAACTTCCCTTTTCTACTCGTCCTCACGATGTGATACGTCCTGCCTCGTTTCTAAATCCAAAAAGGGGATCTAAAATTTTCAATCCAACTGGAATGAATTCAGCTGCTAAATATATTTTCTTTTATAGTGCTTTATATGAGATGGCGGGTCAGATTTCGGCCGTACTCGGTACCGCTCGTATGTCTCCGCTGCTAAGAAGTGGGGTAGTGCCTCCTAGCAGAAAGCTCATGCTAGACGTTGCCAACTCTACACCGGAACACACCTAACGTTTGGCAAGCATTTAAAGGGAAATCGCGAATGTGGCAACACAGCACACTTGGACACGATGTTACCACTATGGAGAGTCGATGGAGAATGAGCTTTCGAATGCTTAGGTACCCCCTCCTTCTTCCGTATTGGTTCGCTCAGTGTCTCGCCCCGTCTATTTTCCCTTTTACCTTCTTCTCACTCACCATCTCATCTGAAAAGCACTATAACTCACATATCTATCAGATTCTTTCGCCTATACCTGCGGCTCTAGAGCCGCATATGAGTCCTTCAGTACATGCTTGTGGCTCTTTAGAAGTTAGCTAAGCCCCCTAACCTTCATTAGTCACGAAACATGCTTGTTGTAATCACTCAAATTTCTAAAAAAAAGATGATACAGGTTTTCAATGTACGACTCCCAAGTATTTTGGAAGGATACAAAAAACAAAAAAATGGCTCATTTACTTTGAAAGGTTACCGACCCCTGGCCCATACCAACGCTTTCAAAACCCAACCTCTTTTTTACTACAAAAATTTTCTTTTGTCATGAATTTTCCCTACATTCATTCTTCGATGCAAACAAGGACCTCAATATTTTTATTTCTTCCGAATGGAAACGTACAGTATCCATTCGTATCTCTAGCTTCTTACATTTCCTTTTCCTTCCCAATCCCTTTCTATAATTCTCTCTCTCTCTCTCTTTGAGTAGCGCATAAAGCACTCCTTAACGTAAGTGGTATCCTGCAATAGTACTTTTTTATAAAAAACAAGTCCACAGATCAAGTCTTTATAGCGGTATTATTCGAACTCTTTCATTCGCTACATCTATTCGTTTCTTTTTGCTTTTATTGTTCACCGTGCACATATATGGTGGTTGGATTGAAGACGAGAACGGGCTTAATGGCACTTAACTTGCTAGAATAAAGCCACTTTTCTATCTGCCTATCTCCCTCAGTATTTCTTTCCTCTTTCCTGTTCCTTGACTACCAAGGGTTTTAAGCATGTCCTCCCCTCTTTCTCATCTCACACTTTCTTCCTCTACTCCTTTATCCTCTCCCACTATCACTTCTTTTTCCTTCACCTCCAACTTACTTACCTTCCCTTTTACCCTCCTTTTCCCTCTCTCCGCCTCTTCTTTTCTCTCATTCTTCCCTCTCTCTCCTTTTCTCTTCCTCAATTTTCTCTCTAACTCTCTAACTTCATCTTTTTTCTCTCGCTCTTCCTTTTCGTCTTTCCTGTCCATCCCCCATATCTTTCTCCCTCCTCCCCCCTCATTTCTTCCCCTCTTTCTTCTTTCTACACCTTCCCCCTTCTCTGGCTGCTCCTCAAGATGCCTTACACCGCCATATAGTTTCAATACCGCGGCTCTGAATTAAAAGTCGTAATGGTTATGAGACTGGGATGGTTGTAAACTTTTACGTCCTCACGAATTTACGGCTCATTCTGAACACAGCCTTTCGGTGGCTTCCACTTCTTCTTACTACCTATTCTATTGCCATCTGTCGGTATAACCCCCCCGCCTCCCTTCTCTCCTTTTGTCTGGCGTTTTCGTGGCGTCCTCATCGGACGCACACCCTCACACCCGCTTTCACACGAACACACGACTCGCCCCACCCACTCGCCCTTCTCCAATGCGGAGGATGGGGATGCTTTAAAATCTCCTCCATTGGCTCCGTATAGCATAATTCGCTCCGTATCAAGAAGCCTCTTCGTCTCACCTACCCAAAATATAAAAGAGGAAGGGAAGGGAAGCATCCAGAAAAATAACACACTCGCTCCCTTGTTTTGTTTTTACGACTACCCGCTCTTAAGAGATGTCTTTCGCGGTTTTTAATGTGTGTTTTTTTGTCGGAGTCGGTAGGATAGGTGGTAGTATTTCTCGGTGCGCAGTACCGTTATTAATTCATTTTTTCGTCTTTCGTACGCAGAAAACTTTATTACAGTCTGAATAAATTGTTTATAACGTACCGTATAAATATTTTCGAAAGTGTGTTTTTTTTAACTCGCCTTGAGCTAAACGGAAATGGTACTCTGGCTTTCGAAAAAAGTAATGTTAGTATAGTAGGATGGATATATTAGATTTCATTGAGAGAAATATGTTAAAAATTGAAATGATTACACATACGATCACAATCAATTATTATAAACTCAGTGGTTACAGATAGAAAAAGAATATTTTCTACGAGCCTAAATCAAACTTTTTCCGTGAAAGTAATATTATTGATATAAAACGGGTGGAATGTTACACGTGCTTGTTTCAGTGGAATATATATTCATGGCTTATAATTCTGCTTTTAACTTCTATGGTTAATTTTAAGCATTCATTTTAGGAGTTATATAATTATGAGCGAAAATGTATGCTATATTATTTTTTATCCAGTTGTGGAAAATAATTCACTACAACCTTTAGTGGTACAAATTGATATACTTTGAACCCCATACAAATATTTTGAATTTTTTACTTTCTAAATAATAGTTTAACAGTAAATTTGGCTTTATAAATGATTAGTTTGGCCGTTTTTAGACGTTCATTACAAAAAATTTAAAAAAGAGCGCCTTATGATCGGGTCGTGTCCGTCCTTCCGCATGTTTCTTTTTCAGAAACTACTGGGTAGATAGATATTCATGAAATTTGGTATTTAGGACAAAATGGCAAAGAAAATACGAAAATGATATAAATAGTTTACGGTGCCTAATCGGGAGTTACACTTGACTAGTGACAAAAAAATGAACTTTTCTTTATATCTCGTATAATATTACTTATAATCAGCGCATTTTTCTAAAAAAAAGTTAAGCGGTACGCTTATCAAATTAGCGTACCTGTTATAGTGTGAAATATAAGATATTAACCAGACGCCTGTTGTATTAGCCGGTACTCGTACCGGCCGAAAAAAAGTCCTCCTCATAATAAAAAAAGTCTTAAATAAAAAATTGTAGAACTAGTCAAATAGCACGTTTTGCTCAGTACATTTCTGTCAAAGGAGTAGACGATTTCAAGAAAATCAAACGTGAAAGTCGTAACTCACTTTGAACTTAAAAAAAATTCCCGTGATTTTTAATTGTCGTCGACGAAAACAATATTCGTGGCAACTGAAGTAAACGATATCTGTTTTATGTAACTAATTAATTTAATTTTCTTTCGTAAGCGCGCAATATTTGGTAAATGAAAGTTAATGGAAGACAAAAAACATCTTCACCAGTACCGACCGGAGATATATTGACACTCCATGCGAGGTTTCACTCTAGCCTCCTCTTTACTCAAAAAAACGTTGCAACGAGCATTGTACAAATTTTCTCGTATCCGTAGGCTTATATTCCACTATATAATGCCACCGGTTACGCAATGCTTATACGCGCAGTTTGCCTCGTAGCTACAAGCTACTCCATATCTTATGATGTTAATGGACGCTATATCCTTATTCTTGAAACGCATAAACATTTATTCATTCCGTTATGTCCATTGCTTGTTAAGATTAACCTACTTCCAAATTAAGTGTAGAGAAATCGTCGAGGAAGCGCCCCTTAAATTTGGCACCCCGAGCAGCCGACCGATTTGCTGGTACCTCTGGCAGGTGATGGTCTTAGTCAGTTTTTTGTCGCAGTACATTTCTGCATCATTATGCAAGTGCCCACACGATTCTTAGCTTTTTGAATGGTCATTTATTTTCGTCACTTAGGTTGATGAAACGTAGGTACTTATTATTACTAATCTAGGGCCGGCCTTGGATAAATTGACTCCCCGGGCAAGTATCAATTCCAGAGCTTCCTTCATATATTTTTTTTAAGAAGACGTTGCCAAATTGCCGGTTGATTCATTCATTGCTTTTATAAACGATCATTACATTAAAAAAAACGGACTAGGAAAAATCGTAGAGATGCCATGGAGATTCCAGCTTGCTGAAAGATATAAACTGCGATCGCAATTCACCTAGTTGCAAATGAAGTGTCGATTTATCGTTAGTTGAACTAGTTTTATTATATGTCTATAACGACGGCAAATTTCCATACCCTCGATTAAATTAATCTGGGTTTATTGCTGAGTTTGAAGTGGACCAGCCATATTGAAATACAATTCTTTTGCTGAGAATGTCATATGGCAATCAGTTTAACTCTTACTATCAAATTGATACAGCGAAGTTTCATATCGAATTTGGATAGAGAAGAGGTATTTCATTTTAATGCGATAGAATCGAGATAAGAATATGTAACATAAATATTGCAAAAGATTAAAAGTTGAACCTTTTATTAAGGAAATTTAAATTCATTCCGATTGATCCAAAAATTTACTTAGGAATCCAAAAAACGCCCAGGGATCTTTAACGCTCACAAATTTATTTGCCACGGCTACTTGCCGCATTTTCGCCGTGCCTGAAAATAACAGAACCCAACGCTTTTATTCGGGAAATATATTTTGCAGCATTTTTATTTTTTTGCAGCCGATAAGCATGCACGTACCCAGAAATTTACTTCTGGGGGAGAGGGGGTCTGGGGCCGAAAACCAATTTCTAGCAATTGATTAAATATAAGTCCTATTCAAATAATATAAACTTTTATAACGTTTAGTTCTCATAATTCAACGCAGCAAGTGTCAGCGTAACAAGTTTGTAGCGTGGTTATCGCAGATTCCACAAATGTCTGTAAACCGGGTGGGGGGGAGGGGGGGTACGGACCGCTTTCCCCTTGGTACGCCCTTGCCGAGAAAAGTAATTTTTACCGTTATTTGTTCTGATCATATATAAAAAATTTATACCGCTGGGAAAGTGTTCGTAATTTTGAGGATTTTGGCGTAAATAAATATTTTCCTTGATTTTTAACGGGCAATTACTACATGATTAGAAATTGATGAGAGTATGAATAGAATGATATGGCAAAATGAAAAATGAAGAGAGAGAAATAAAGAAGGAAAGAGAGAGAGAAAAGAGGTAAGAAGGAGAAGAGGTAGTGGTTTAGAATTCGGAAACAACAGGGAGAGGTAGATGTGGATGGAAGAGAAGTGAAGGAAAGGTGATAATAGAGTTTTATAGAATAGTGGACTTGGCATTAAGAACCTTCGTGTAAAAGCCATCCGGATTCGATCGGAGAGTCGTAAAAAGCAAGAAGGAAGAGAGAGGGAGAGTGAGTGAGTGAGAGAGAGAGAGAGAGAGAGAGAGATAGAAAGAAAGAGCTGAACGAAATAAACGGATCGCCCTTCAATTTTTTATGGCATTCTTCGTCTTTTTTTGTCTATATCTTCCCGTCTCATTCAGAGAGCGATATCATTTTATTGGCTCGAAAACTTTTATTGTTCATTTTAAGGGTATGAATGGCATTTTAAACTACAAATAATGGAATTCGGACGTCACAGGCTCGATCGCTAGAAAATGAAGCATATAACAGTCTGAGTTCTGAGGTAAAAAAAACACGATTTTAAAGCAAAGGGCTTTTTACAGACGCAAATATTTATAACGAACCCGTCACTTTTTCAAAAATCGAGTCACTCTAAGTTAGAAACGTACAATTTAAAAGGTACGCATTTAAAGTATTTACGATTTGAATTAGGTATAGTTAAGCAATGCCTGTGTTTTTCCATTTTTCTGTTTAATTTTGTTTGGTTTTAATTTATTTCAAGCTATGCTCATATTTTCGTGTGTAGCCATGCATTTAACTCAATCAGCAGCCTTTATATTGGGCACACGGCCGTAGGAAGACATTTCCATGACAATTCCTCTCGTGCCCATCCGCTACTCGTGCCCTTTACTTTTCGCCGACAAATTTGTTTATGAAAAAGAGGGGATGCGAGATTTGTTGTTCGTATCTTACGTTTCGTTTTCTTTGCCTACTCTTTCTGTCTCGTAGGCTGAAAATACTTTGCGTTTCGGTAGCAGATTTTCCAATGATATACGGTCACTGTTCTTCGCTCATTCTGATATATATGCGTATACTTTCATGCGTACCGAGAATCTTGTGAGACTGGTGAATGTATTTTTCTTCCAAATAGAATAAAGATCACTAGACATTAAAGTTTTCTTCTACTTCCTCCCTTTTTGCATTTTACTGCCGCGGGCGCATGCTACTGTTTTATTAGCACTCTTATCAGACTATAATTACGCTATGAACTCGCCGCGCTTCCGTTAAAAGCCCTTCACAAAAGCAATAGAGAAACGGGTAATTTACGCACGTAAAAGAGTGGTATTTACTCCCCGTGCCCCGCCATGGAGATCCTCTGAAAGGGAAGGCAATTGCGTTTTCCTCTTGTATTCCGCGAGGAGATTACTCGCGGTCAAGGAGCAGGACCGGCGGAACGGGGTAGCAAAACAGGCAACTGCATAGGGCGCCAGGGGGTGCCGGTGGTGTAGTGGTTAGGACGCTGGCTGCCAGCTGCTTGAAAAGGCAGCGGGCACGAATCCAGCGCAAGTAGGATTTTTCCAAGGTCGCCCTGCCCCCTGTTTGTGTGGTTTGAGGAGACCGCGCAAATTCAGCTGTTCCGTCCTTCGGAAGGGACGTTAAGCCGTTGGCCCCCCTGGTGTTCTTCGTAAGAGCAGGCAAATGCCGGCACCGGGTTTCCCTCCTCCCACCCCGGTTATTCATTGCACTACCTCTGAGATACCCATTTGTGCTGTAAGAGAGGCGAATTGGCTGGGCATTCAAACAAGAGCCATAATTTTGTATTGCCCATCACCGAAGAGCCGCAGTAACATGTAATAACCTGATAAAAAATATTTAACACATAATGCAGCAGCTGACCCATATAATAATAATAATAACAATAACTTTTTTATTTGGTGGGACTTCTGGTAACCTTTGAATTCAAAAATACCTTACATATTATAATCGGAAAATTACGGTATATGTAAGGCAGCCAAAGTTTTCAAGAGCCGCATATCAAATCTCAAAGAGCCGCCGGAAGAAGAATACAGAGGAGAATAAGGTAGAAATGAAAGGAAAAGAAGAGGGAAAGAGAAATGAGGAGAGAGATTATGAGGAGAGGTAGAGGGTGAAGAGAAAAGGGAGACAATTTAGATAGACTAATACGTAGGACAGTAGAAGAGGGAAAGGAGGAGGAAGGGAGAGGAAGAAAGAGCAAGAGATTGAAGTGGGATGGATTAGGGAGGAAGAGGGAGAGGGGAAGAGGCAAGGGAGGAGCTGGATTGTAGGAGTAAGATCGAGGAGTGCGAGAAAGAGAGAGAGAGAGAGAGAGAGAAGGGCAGTCCCGAAGGTCTGTTAATGCGATGGGGAGATAATAATGCCTGAAAAGGGGAAGAGAGAAAGGGAGAGAGTATGCGTAGTTTTCCGGTTGGGCGATAAAGCGAGCTTATGACGTCCGCCATGTCTCCGTATCGGTCCGACTCTCTTAGAGCGCACCTGCGAATGAGTCGTCCCGCTTCCGACAGAGGGCCGCAGCCAAAGGCGGCTCCTTTGTCGAGGTAACAATGGGAGTGGCTGAGAAAGGTAAGAGAGGCGCTGGATTGTGGATATGTTTGGACAAATCACCGACTTCAGCTTTTTTATGGACTCGAGTAGTGCAGTGGTTAGACGTGCAAGGAGAGTTTGGCGCCACCGTCGAGGGTCGTAAACAAAGAGGAATATTGGGTCGAGGAATAAAAACGTTGGCTTCCATATTGCGCGCGTCGACCTGTTTTTCACATATATTAACACGGAGGCACGACATTTTCGACAAATGGAAAAAAATATTACCAAACAAAACCCCGCATGATGCGCTTCGTATCTTTCTTTTTGTTGATATGCGCGTCTGAGATGGAAGAGAAGAAAAGAATATGCTTCGCGTCCCTTAACTGTTGTTTCTCTTCATTTTCTCTGTTATTTTAGTCGACCGCTTTCGTCTTCGCCGGGAGTCATGCCTAAAAATACATGTGTTCCTACCACGGTATAATTCCTAGAATTTTTAATTCTAGAAAATTTTTTTCAAAACGGAAATTCCGTCTGTAAATCTACTCATATAAATTCTTTCGTCGAGCCTTCATCGACTAAATTAAAACATTTTCTTCTATATGCCTCTATATACCTCATTTATATTTTTGCATTGGAATAAATTAAGTAAATTGTTCCCTTTATTTGAGCGAAATCGATGCTGATGAGGTCATTCGTACAGCAAAAATCATTACTCATATGGTGAAAATAAACAATGAAATGGATGCAAAAAGTAGAGTGCACATTTTGGAATATATTGCAGAAAGAGAAAGAACGTTGTTTATAACTTAAGTGGGAAGAGCTTCACACGTGAAAAGCTGTTCTTAATAGTAGAAAATGCAAAACATGAGGTAATTTAGTCGGTTCGAGCATAAGTTTGTGGAACTTAAACCTATTGTAAAGAAATAAAAGTCAGTTCTCCACTAATCTAAATTTAATATCAAGTTAGGTTTCGATGTTTTTCAGTTTATCTAGGTCGAAATTGATGGAATGATATGATCCGAAGATCCTATGCAGACAGGCATAATAAGCTGTGAAAGTTGGAACAATTTTTGAAACGAGAAAAAAGTCTGCTATGACCGGGTTCAATTCCCGGTCATAGCAGACTTTTTTCTCGTTTCAAAAATTGTTCCAAATATCTAGGTCGACATTAAATTTATACCAGTGGAAAATTGCATTTTATTAATTAACAACTAAGCATGGGGGTATCTCAGCATAAGAGGGCGTGAAAAACATTTACTAACCTCCTTATTTATAAAAACTAGTAAATAATTTTTTTCAGCATGGGAGATCTTTAAAAACACAAATGTGACGAGACGCTCTTTGAAATGATGTAACCCTATGACTATGTTATTTATTTAAAACAACCACTTTTGCGATTTTTTCAGGTGATATAAGGAGAATTTTGACGGGGCTCCACTTATCAAGCTAAACAATCTGTGGACTATCTATAATAATAAAATAAGCTGTCTATGTCGGTCGTAACTCTTCAGAAAATAAACTTAGGGGCTTCAAATTTGGCAGCAGTTTCAGTTTGATCATGAGAGTTGCAGTGCAAAATATAATTCAAATCGTCCTACAGGAGCCCGAGGGGCCCCCATAGAATGGTCGGTTCAAATTTCGTTTTTTTTTAAGTATATCTCAGCGACCAATTGACCGATTTTGATGAATTCTCCGCCAATAACAATGTTTTGATGAGACACATTTTCGAGCCGAAAATAGGCGAAATCGGTCCATGTGGTCAAGGATCGTAATGTAAGGGCCGGTCTAAATTTCACGGGTTAGAGGGGTTCATGTAACGGTCGATCCAAATTTTGGTTTTTCGAAGATATCTCAGCAACCACTTGACCGATTTTAATGAATCTTCCACCAATGTTGAACCAAGAAACGTAGGGACTTAAAACTTGGTACACATACTAGAGACGTTGAGAATATACGCCTCGGTGCCAGAACTTTGATTTCCTTGGGGGAGGGAGATTTCAAATTTGAGTCTATAATTAATTTTTCATACCAATGAAAGAGGAATATTGGTCACTTACTTTGAGAGTACCTTGAGTTTGGATGAAAACATTAGCGAAACCTGGAGCAAAGCTCGGGTAATTATCTAGTTTAGTAACAATATAACTTAAAAATTTGTTTAATACACATTGCAAAAACTACTCCTTTTATTCTGTCGCTAGCATTATCATGTCGATATGTATATTTTTAAAATCCTTTCAGTGGCAGATACTTTTGCTGTAATTTAACGCATTTATTGAAAATCTTACATCACAATTCGAAATGTTAAATTTCAAAATCAAATGAGTACACAACATGTAAATTGGTTTTTACTCGTTATATTCAGTAAACTACGTCACGTCCAAGGGCTAAGTTTCTTGTGAATAACAGAGGAGACTACGGCGAGTCAAACTATGACCTGAAGAGTCTCACTCTTCTTCCAGAGCTACTGATGATGAGAGCTTGGCTCTCGAAATACGTATTTAGCGCTTGGTTCTTCTCGCTAAATCCTATGTTTGTTTACGGTCGGAGTCGACTCTTCAGGTCATATTAAGTTTCTTATGTACTTGTTTTTTCTTGTGTCCAGTAACTTATAGCAAGATGGCGCTATTTCACGTGATTTTTATAATTTTTCTTAGTTGAATAATTGCCATAACAAGACTAATTCATCTTAATGTTGTCCCCATCCATTCGATCGTTCAATAAAGTGATGCAGGTGTCATGCTAAAAAATATGATTCCATCATCATTCAGCCTGCGTATCAGTGCTTTAAATGGAAAAAATAAATGCCGATATTTTCTATAACCGGAGATAGGGGGGGAAACAACACACAATTTAATTCTCTCACATTAGTACGTAATTGGATTTTCACCTTGGCGGGGGATAAAATGAATGGTTAAATCGAGAGGGAGCTCCCCATAAGCCTCTGCTACATATAGTTTACAAAGATATAAAAATCATTTATTCAATTACTCGGCACCATCTCACAATATTTATGCTCACAAGTAATAGAATAAAAACATTTTTATTACATTAAATTCCATATAGATTGGTACGTAAGTATGTATGAACACGATTTCTTTCTTGGAGAGCCATCATAGGAATCAGCCTTCTTCAAATACTTTAACACAGTGCTCTCCGACCTTTTTTATTTCACGGCACACCTATAGAGTTTTTCATTCATCGCGGCACACCGAAATTAATTTCACACGAAACTTTGTTGAAGATTTCGATTAAAACATCAGAAAATAATTAAAATAATCAACAACATCAGAAATAAATGAAAAATAAAATATTTTCTAAAGAAGGGAATAAATTGTGGCTAAAATTAATTGAAAATCCTTTTTATAACTCAGTGAATTTGTGAAATAAAACCAAAATTAAGTTTTCAAATTTTTTACCAGTATGTTCAGATGCATTACGACACGTTTATAACGACATCGAAGAAAAAGTGAAAATATTTTCCCTATAATGAATGTCTTAATATCTAAAGATGTATGGGAACTTTATTAAATAATTTTATTAGTGAGAAACCTGTCCCTGTCTTGAAGAACAGTCTTTTGATGTTCGGCTCTATGGTGGAAAGAGCTACTCGAAGTTTCTGGTCGAGATATTTCAGACACGATCTCTTATTATTCTTAATCAGCGACAATGATGAAAAACTTAATTCATGTTAATATAATCGATGGACGCAGCCTTGACGTGGTGGAACTCCATATTCAGGAATTACCAAACATTTTATTCATTTTCCTTATATAAATATGTTGTAGGAAACGGTATCAACTCATCAATTGCACATTCAGCAATGGTTGGGTATTCATTCCTCACTTGCAGTCAAAACTCATCCAAAGGCGTATCATCTAACTTCAGGTTAAGACTGCCATCGTTCCTGAGTTAAATGAATTCCATCTAATTTTTAGGGAGAAATCATTAATTGATAAGTCCGCAAATGAAGAAACTTCTTACGCTCGTTTGTAGCTTGAGAATTACAAATTCGGATTTTCCTTTGTATAAACTTCGTACGTCCCGCGGCACACTAAGTACTTTGTTACGGCACACCGGTTGGAGAGCACGTATTTAACAAACTCATCTTTAAATAAATAAATAAAGTACGATGAGTACAAGATTAGCACGAAAATTTCCATAGCCGATACCGACCACTTAGAATAAATGAATAACATGCAGTTTAGTTGAATATTGTTCGTTTGATATTAGGTTCGTAATAGTTATTACGTTATTTTTTCGCTCGAGGTGCCACTATAGTATGTAATCGGGAGGATTAGAGAAAAGCTGTTTCAAATTTTTTTATATGTAGTTGACGTCTGCGCCTGCCGTACTCAAGTCAACGTTCCGTCCTTCGGAAGGGACGTTAAGCCTTTGAGCCCCTTGGTGCTCTTCGTTAAGAGTAGGCTAATGCCGGCCCCGGGTTTCTCTTCTCCCTTGTGAGTGTGTTCGGTGTGGAAGGAGCTATGGCTATAATGATCCAAGAGGTTGATTAGTGAAACACATACGCTGTACTCTGCACACTCGGGAATATTGCCTATCAAAATTAAGACCAATGTCCTGAATTTATAAATATTTTCTCGATGGTAAAACCACCTCGAAATTGAAATTATAATTGCTGACACTGCGTACCGGACAGTACCGGCCCATTTAAAGCACTGCAGCGTATACTTGATAATTATCCAAACGAAGTGTCACACCTGTAAGTATATGTAAATATCTTTCTCCAAAAATGATATTCATTTTGTACGAGTTACGATGCAACATGTTCAAATTCATCATACGATAAAAACAAATTTTATGAGAATATCAGGTAGCTATAAAATTATCGATTAAACAAAGTGTGCATTTCAGCTAGTGTAGTCATTCTCTGTAAAAATTCTCCGTTATTTGATTTTTATGATATTAATAACTTGAACATATAAAGGGCGATTTTGCAAAATTGAACCTATGCGGGCCCGTGGTAAAAATAAAAAATTCTTAGAATTATTTACAAACAATTTATTTCACGTGGCGTTTTGGGCATTGCAACATCTCCTCATTAGGTGAAAAAAAAGCTTCCATAGTTGGCGTATTTAGGAATTTAGCCGTTAATGTATGGATGAGATGTAGAATAAATGCGAAAGAAAAGAAAGGAAGGTCGAAAGAGATAATCAAAAAAGCAAGGTTTGTTCGTTAAGTACCGAAGGTTGCATAGGAAGCTGTCTAGATATCAATGATGTTTTGTATTCTACCCGCCAAGGTTGTTTTCACTCGATGACGTTGCGCAAAAATGCAACCTTATATACGTGGAAATGACGTGAGGAATTCTAAAAAATACATTTTTCATTACCTCCGTTTTCTTGTTTTTTCCCTGAAAAAATAGATGTCGTTGCAATATGAGAAGCTTGAAATTTATTTGAGTATGCGCGAAGATGATATATTTTCATATTTCATGTTTTTAGTCATGTTTACCTTGTCAATCGGAAATAAAGAAATGTAAGTTGAATCGATAAATTTAAAATCACGGTCAAATCAGAAAGAGCTCCGTCATTCGAGGAGTTATTGTTGCGCGATTTCGCAATCATTTAATTACCAGATACTCTCCGATTATATTATATACAAGGCCCGATGAGACCTTGAAGTTTGGTTTCGTAATGACAGGAAATTATAGATTCTAGTTAATGTTTTTTTCAAGCAGTAAAATCAATTTTCGTCCAGAAAATTCTCGAGAGCTTACACTTGTGACTAGACATTCCATTCCAGGTAAAAACGTAACGACGTAATTATAAAATAGTCACAGGTGATGCCATGGCTACCGATCTCGGCTTCGTCATTTCAAACCGTAACAGATTGAAACGACCGCTCTCTATGTATCCTCCCTCCCTCCTTACCCTCCATCCCTACACCGACTAATTAATGTTCCACATTTTTCCCCGGAATGCCGCCATTGTGAGCACCTCTTCGGGTTTTCGTTTTGCTCCGCGCTCCTCTTTACGGCGACTCCGTCATTGGCTGTCCTTGCGTCCTAACCAAAGCGATGAGGGAGAAGAAGAGGAAGAAAAGAACGGAATGGAGAATTGGATTCTAAAGGCATAGAGAGATGCAGGGTGAAAGAGGATGAGGGAGGCAGGGAGAGAAGACTCGTGTGTGGGCGGTTGCGTAATTTCACGGCTCCAAATCGCACCATTGTGGCTTTGCAACTGAGCCTCCTATTGCATGGACTGAGTAGGAGATCAGTTCCTTTGTGGAAGATGAGAGAGAGAGGTAAGTAAAATGGGACGAAGGGGAACATAGTGAGGGAAAAAGAGAGGGAAGGGGAGTCAGGAGGACGAAGAGGAGGAGGGATGGAGAGATTGGCAGAGGAAGACTCGAGGGTGTGAGGAGAAGGGAGGAAAAGGATGACGCTGAGAACTAGGAGGAAGGGATTAAGGAGAATGTGATAGGGATGGGAATAGGGGAACCAAAAATGGGTACAAAGGGAAGAGGAGGAAAGCAATGGGAGGTAAAAAGAAGCAAGAGGGAAAAGGAACTGGAGAAAAGGAGATTGTGGGACTCGGAGAAATGCTGTACCGGAGGGTTGATGAGAGAGAGAGGGAAATTGAGGAGTAAAGACAGGAGGAGAGGAGAGAGGTAGAGGAGAGGGAAATTCCAAGTACAGTAGTCACTCGCCAACCGCGGGGGTTACGATTCTGACTCAACTAGCGGTTAGCATAACCGGCGTTGACCAGAGTCCAGGGCTTGTGGGAAGTTGGGTGTTGCTTGAGAGACTTACTTTAAAGTCCTATAGTGTATACTTCAATATTAAAAAGTCTATGCTATACTTAGAAAAACATGTTTATCATATAAAAATATGATCCAAACAGAACTTATGATGCCTACTTTCCATTTCATCATTTATTTAATACTTATATTGGCTTTAATATCTTTAAAGTCATCGCGGATATGTAGTTCCTTGTGTTCCCAAATTTCATAATTTAGCGTTATAAAATACTAAAAATACATTCGAATATTAAATTGATCACGCGTATTTGTGCCGCAAAAATAACGCGTGTACATATTAGAATATACCGAATCTGAGTCCAACAATAGTTGTTGCTATGGCAACACTCTCGTGATGAGTGATAAAAACTGCAAAATCGCCGTATTTACGCGAAATTCTAAGAAACACAATATCTGCTGATGCAACCCGCCTGGCCTTACGCTTCAAAGAACGCCGGTAAAACCAAAGCTTCCATAAAATTCCTCGAGCTCGACTAACTCTAACTATCTCTTGGTCTTATCGGGAGCTACAATCCTCTTATCTATCTGTCTTTCCTTCTGGTCGTTGGTACGCATGTTAATCAATAACATAAATTTTAATTTTAGTAGCGCTAGCCAATTAGACCCAACCACGCGGGGAACCACGGATTCTCAGGACTGTATACCGCGCAATTTTTCAATCGCAGCTGGCTAGGAATTAACGGAGGTGAAAAAAATCACAGGTACTTCTGGAGAATCTTTTTATTGTAAATCTGCTGAAATACAAATATTTAGTGGGTATTACAATGGTAGGCGTTTTTTAAAGATGCATTCGGCACTCACTATTTACAGTTGCTGCCTAGACGAAGTTTTGTGAATGGTTGGCAACAGTGTAGTTAGAAAAGGACCGAGACAGCGATAGCCCGTGAGGTAAGGAAGAGCGAGAGGGGAGGGTGCCAAGTGGAGTGAGGGATTAGGCCACGCCCACTGTACACCCGAAATGTTCTTTTTATCGCGGTAGATCAACACTTCATTTTTGGGTGAACGTATGGCATGTTTTATGGCCGGAGGTATGATGCCTCGGTTAAATGAAGATTTTCAAAATTTAATACAGTAAATAAATACAATGACCGAAAACATAATAGTTCAATTTGTAGACCTTCGCTAAGGTTTAATTCCAAATGGCAACGTAAGTAAATAAAAACATTACTCAATCTAAATATGTAATGGATACAAAAAATTAATTTATTAGGCCGTTATTATTATTATGCTTTGATGATTTTAAATCTTTATTAATGTTGTTCCTTATTTGTTGCAAAGCAAGCAAAACGAAAACGATATATGGTACAGAAATTGAAAAACGAATAATAATCAATATTTCCATTAAGTATAAGGGCAATGGACTCGCGAATCCGGGGGTAATGCGAATCGCCATGAAAGCAAAAATTTCTCATTATTAAAAACATCAATATATTTCGTTTTTACGGATTCTATACTAATTTAATTGCTACTTCGGAACATATTCAAATTCTCTTAGCAAAAAAATCAACCACACTATTTTCGGAAAATGCGTTTGTCTCGATTCCGTATATTGATTTGAATTAATTTTAAAATGCAAATTAAAAATATTCTTTGGTCATTCCAATGATACGCAAACGGAGAAATAAAGGATTCCTGGAGTCAAACAAGGGACCCCTTCATATCAAATGCGACAATTGCCTATGCCAGTCTTAAGGCTAACTGAGCGGAACTTATGCAAGGTATAGAAATATTCAATTCCCTACGATATGAAGCGCAAAGTTGAAAATCCGGACAGTTTACAAAATGTTTCATTCTGTGCAAGTTGCAACACATAACTTACTTGAATTCGACCCCGGACTTGACTGGTACTGTGTTAAGCTCGTGACTCCACTGGCTTCTCAACGAGGTATAGTAATGTAACATAGTATTTTTTGTTCGCGCACTGATTCCATGGTCATATGCATAATTATTCATACGATAATCATCACGAAAATTGGCGCCGTTTATCTCCCAGCCGTACTTAACGCCCTAGAAGGACTAGAGTTGAAACTCTCCCGATCAACCATTTTTTTAGATGTAGGTGATTTTTAGTAACGATTTTTAAAAAATCACTATGGAGGGCATAGCTTAAGCATCTTGTGTGATACGTGTGCGTTCAGTAAAAGAAAATGTAATGGCGGGTACTACAATAATTGAAGCTGGAGGAATCGGTAAATAATAAGGTCGACAGAATAATCAATCGAAAGTAATGCATCAAATTTATCCATATAATTTTTCATTTTCGATATTCGATTTTTTAGGGTAATGCAATGTTAAAGCTTTGGTGGTTTAAATTTAACAATGAACTTGAAAATACGACTCCTTAGTAAAGGTTAAGGCGATTTGAACATGATCGGTCAATGTTAATAAAATTGGACCTATACAAAGATGGATTTATTGTGAGGATATAAATGGCTACTCAGCTTCCATGTACAGTAAGTAAAACTCCATTTATTTTAGCTGAAGCCCTGCGTTCAATTTTATTTTCTTCACTCCATCTCTAATTAAGGCAGATCATGATTGCAAATTATGGGCACACTATCAATCGGATGCCTATGACGACAATCAAAGCTAGAACAAGTGAAGATATAAAAATTAACTTTTATAACCAACTTTTATATAATTAATACTTTAATGTGAATAAACGCTATCATTATGATAACCTCTCGGCTTGCATGGGCGTAAAAAGTTTCAAAAGTGTCTACCAGCTTTTGAGTGATGTGGAGGTCTCTATATTTAACCTTTAATCTCTTTACAGTTGAGAGAATGACAGACAGAAGTAGAGAACTCAGTGGCAAACGTAAGAATGTTTGGCATATAAGTAGGAAGAAATTTGATAGTATCTTTTGTTCCGTTAATGAAAATACAGACTTATCCTTTGTTATTGCTTAAAATCAACGAAAATATACTGTTAGCTCAGAGTAATTCAGCTTTAGATACTAGTAGGAGTGAAACTTGATCACCAATGAAGTTTTCAATGGCCTTTTCATAGGAAAAACAGTTTTCAGGGGTGAGATCCAGCACCCCTGCGGTAGACCCCGATGTCTCACATGCCCAATAAACCCTCCGTGCAATTCCTTTTCTAGCCCCACAACTAACATCACCTACCACGTAACTTCTCCCACCAACAGCACCACCCGCAACATCATTTACCTCCTGAAATGCACCAAATGTCCAGCTTTCTATGTTGGCCTCACCAGCAATCCCCTCAACATCCGCCTGAACGGCCACCTCAACCGCGCCATTCTTAAACGACTGCTGCCTGTGGCCGTTCATGCGAACAATCACAATCTAAAATTTAATGATTGTTTCATGGTGAGAGCCATTCGCACTCTCCCCGATAATGCTTCGGCTCCCCAACTCCGTCATTGGGAGCTTGCACATATCCATCTCTTAAACTCCTTCACTCCCCTGGCCGCAACCTTCGCTAGCATTTCACTTCTTTTCTGCCATTCCCTATATATATAGGTATAAAGCGAAGTTAATATAAAAGTTGGTAGTAGTTTCCTAAGAAACGACGTATGTTCCAGTGATGATCCGCATCCTCCCGAGATGAGAAAAATACCTCTTAAAACACTAAAACACACACACACTTCATCACAGAATGGCCATATAACATCACGGACGTGGAAGATTAAGCTCGGAAAATATGGGAAATGAAAAGCACTTTGGAAAGGAAATAAATAATAAAGATTGGATGTTGGAAATGGGAGAAATGGTGAGATTCACAAACGCGCCGCAACTGGAATGGGAAAAGAAATCATCGGTAGTGCTTTTTCTTAACTTAATTTTGACTTAATCACGCTTAGCGCAAGCAAAAACCGCAAAAATGATTGCGTTTCTCAACAAGAACACCCTTTAATTCTCAGGAGGATTTAAAATTAAAAATTTTAGTAACAATGTGAAGATTTCCATCTCATTAACATTTTTATTGAAAATTTTACCGAACGGACAACTTATTCGCTTAGGCTTCGTAATTTTTTCAACAATGATGAGTAAACATAATACATATTTTCAAAAGTTTGGGTGTTTGTGCCACTATAATTCAGCCCTCTCCTGTTTTAGGGCGTTAAGTACGGTGGGGTGAGAAACGGCGCCAATTTTTGTTTTGATTTCTGTATAAATAATTATGCATATGACTTTGGAATCAGTGCGCGAAAAAAATTACTCAAATTCTCTATGATAAGTAGCCAACTACTGTATATACTTCGTTGAGAAGCGGGACAGCTCGAGAACTTAATACAGCACAAGTGCAAATCCCTTCCGTTCAAAATTCGAAATGACTCGGATTCCGGGTGTTTTCATAAATAAATAAATAAAGATGGGAAAGATAGTCGAATATTGTTCGCTTGTGCGAATGGTTTAGTTGAGGGACTTAAGCAAAAAAGCTTTATTACCGAACAGAAAATATTTATAAAATTCAATAAAAACCTATTCCATAAAAACACAAATATATCAAATACCTAACTAACCAGGAGCAACCCGTGGTATTTTGGCTGCCGGACTTAAATTTTTGTTAAGATATTTTAAAAAGAATTTGTTCATTAATACGTTGCTCCATAAAATAATCGACAATGAAAAGTAAAAGGAATTTTATCTGGATTCCCGTCCGTCCCGCGATATAAATTGGTATCAATATTTATTCAATTACAAGTAATGTACGGATGATCGGGTAAGCGACCCCAATACTTTGTCGCCCCTGGCAGCCGCCCGGCTCGCCCGTATAGCAAGCCGTTACTGCAACTAACATTACATGACATTTTCAAAATACCTACAGAAGGTTGAGCGATAAAAATTTCCTCTATCGAAAATCAAATCGCTTGCAGTTTCAAATTCAATACCGAGAAATAAATTATCAGCAAAGCCCTTGCCTGCGTATTTTACTTCATAAGTGGAGAAGAAGAATACGTTTTCATAAATCAATGAAACACTATATTTTCATACATTCTTATGTTTTCCTTGCTTCATACCGAAAATTCCAAAAAATCGGTAAACTACAAGTCTCGAGGATGCCGGATTTGGGACTTCGTACTGTTTATATAAAAGCAGCTGAAGTCTAGTTAATGCAAAAGTTGCTTAATACCTGTTTTGCATTACACCGCCTTATGGCGTGTATCAAATAAATCATATGGTTGACTCCCACAGCCATATTTTTAGATTAAAATCAGCTGACGATGATTAATTAATACTTAGTTTAAATGCGAATATGATTTAATGACTTTTAGGAGCCATATGTATGATTTATTTAACTAATATCCTGAGTTTATGAGCCGAAGCACACGCGATTTAGAAACCATATCTATACTAAACCAGCGAAGAGCGATTTATTTAGGTACAAAAAAAAACAACATTTATAAAAATCGGCGAAAATTTGATGGATAACGAGGGTAGAGCCGGGAAATTCTTTCGACGGCGAATAATTTAAGTAATGGTCTCTCGTCCCATATATTTTGCGAGAAGGGCAGAATAATGGCATTGTGTGTTTGTGTTTGCGACGGACGAGGACGAGGAAATTTTTTTCTTGATAAGTGATCAAGTGGGAGAGCGGAAGCTATGGATTTCACGGAGAAGGGGTTTGGTGGGGAGAGAGAGAGAGAGACGGTTTGGGAGAGATGGGTGACGCGGAGTGTGAGGACGTGCGTGTTTTTGGAAGTGGGCGCGAAAGCGATGGTATCTCCGTGAAAAGGAAGGAGACGGGGTGATCTCTAGGAAGGATAGGAGAGGGAGGAGGGTGATGGGGGGATGAGGAGGAGGAGTGCATTCGGGGAGTGGCAGGCAAGAGAGAGAAAGACAGAATGTCTTCGGGATCATTTTTCAAAACGCGTTACTCGCTACCTTCCATTTTGATTGGTCGTCGAGGCGGAAGGAGACGCTGGGGGAAAACGGGAGGGTAAGTAGAAAGGGGGGAAGGGGGCAGGTGGTGGCGGGGGGGAGGGGAGGTGGTTCGGACAATGAGGTAGAAAGAGAGAGAGGGAGACCGCGAGAGTGGTAAACAAGGGAGTGGGCGGGTCGCAAGAAGATTGATTACCCCTGGTGCTTTGGTGTTTCCTTGGTGCTGGTGACATTCATGATCCTGACGCGTCCTGTTGAGGATCCACCGTCATTCACCGTCTCAAAGGAGACGCTCTGGTTACAATCTTCCCTTTCCCCTTCTCTCTCTCTCTCTCTCTCTTTCTCTCTCACGTCACCCGCCCTCTGTTAAAACCTCGCCTTCTCCCACCCCTGGAAACCAATGGCGCATGCACGCACCCACCTCCCCATAGCGCCCCATTGAATTCGCGGGAGAACAGCCACTAGGGCCGCGGTTTGAGGTACTATCCCTTCCCTTACCTCCCCCCTCCCCATTCTGCATCCTCCTCAACCTCTCCCTCCGCTCCGCTACTTCCCTTTCAACACTCGATACTTTCTATTCCTCGCGTTAGAGACGCTCGATTTGAATGGGAGCCGTCGCGAATGACATTCACCCGTGAAGAAAACAAACTTAAAACGTGATATCGCGATTGGGATGCGTGAAAATGTTTCTGAACGGGCGGTTTTCTGACCTCCGAGAGGATTACAATACGCGTATTGCGTTAGTTTTTTGAGCAACCGGCGTTCGGTTGTGCGCCGTTGTTTTCTCGAGTATTTTTGACGATTTTAAGGCGCTGCGGTATTCTAAATCCTTGCAGTCATAATACCTATTGGCCTTCACCGAACGTTGGCAACCTTTTGTCTCTCTCAATTCTATTAGTTCGACCTTAAAATTCTTTCTTTTCCGCATAATTCAACGATTGGAATGTAAATAGTAATCTTATATGACGATGGCAAAGATTCGTATGACAACTAACTTGGATGTACTCGTTGAAAGAGAATATGATTTAGTGCGAAGAGTCTAATGGAATTTTTTTCTCCATTGTTAGGCGAGTAATCATGAAGAATGCCTGTCAAAACAAACCGGGTGAAGAATTCTCAATGCTATCCTCAAAGAGTTGATAAATTACGAATTGTGCCCTTGTTAAAGTGAAACATTAGCTCAATTCAGAAGTGTCTTTTAACTTAATACTAGGTTTTCTTCTTGTTGAACTTTAGTTAATCTTCTATATCCCAGATACGTATGTATTTCAAAGATAGAAGGAAGAATTGGTAAAACTCTTTTTCTAAAATATTTGGAGAAACAATCATAAATAAGAAATATATGTTGTCATTATACTCTGTAAAATGGAATCATATTCCGAAGAAAGAATCAGTCCTTAATTTAATATTAATTTTTAACTTAAGTCGTAGTTTCTTCACTGTCAAAGCGGACACAATGGTTTAAATAGAACAATTTGTTGAGATATAACATATGATACGATACAGAACGTTACACCGTTATTGGAGGAGACGAATCTGTTGTCATTAGCGGAATTTCCCTCCTACACGAGAAGGTGTAAGCGAAATGCCTAAGACCGACCAAAGAACAGAACGATCCAGAAGTTAGTCCACCCGATGAATATTAATGTAGTACCAATGTAGCAAATGTGGATTTCGAGGAACTGCACTCGCTGCGGCCCACAAATTAGGAGAATCGCAGGGTAAAACCTAGTTGTAGATGTAGCATGATGAATCACTCCTACTTAAAATTCGTCTCGCAGCTAAGAGAACTGAACGTTCCTCTTCTCTCTTTCCTCCTCCTCCCTTTCTCCTCCACCCACACACCTCTCTCTCTCCCTCCTATCCTTCGAAATCCTTTTCTTCACTCCCCATCCCTCTCTCTCTCTCTCTCTCCAGCCCCGAATCTTTCTCCTACCCACCTCCTCCCTCTTGGACGAACAACAACGGAAGCTCTGCAGGCAAAATGAGAAGCTTTGTGAAATTCCCGAAAGCAGGAAGAAGAGAAGGGTGAATTGAGAATGGAACGGGGAGGAGAGAAAAGAGGTAGGGAGGGAGCGAGAGGGTATTTTGAGAGGGAGGAGAAATAAATGTTGAGAGAGAGAGAGAGGGATAAAGGGAAAGAGAAGGAAGTGAGAGGGGAGAGGGATGGAAGAATAAGGTTATCTGTTTCATGGGAAGCGAGAGAGAAAGAGAAGAGAGTGGTAGGAGGAAGGGTGAATTGAGAATGGAACGGGGAGGAGAGAAAAGAGGTAGGGAGGGAGCGAGAGGGTATTTTTGAGAGGGAGGAGATATAAATGTAGAGAGAGAGAGGGATAAAGGGTAAGAGAAGGAAGTGAGAGAGAAAGAGAAGAGAGTGGTAGGAGGAAGAGTTTAGAGAAAGTTGGGGAGGGAAGCAGGGATGAGGAGGGAGGTAGGCTGATTTTGTTAGGATGGTACCGTGAGGTAAAGTGGGGAGATAGAAGGAGGTGAGAGGGAAGGAGAGAGAAATGAGGAGGGTTTTATTGGTGGAGGTGGAGAGTGAGGGTGGAACGAAGAAAGGGAAGGAGAGAGAAGGGGGTGGAGGCAGAGAGAGAAATTTCTGAGGACAACAGAGAAGAGAGAGAAAAGAATGACTCTTTATTTTGAAAATGATTGCATTGAAAAGCTGCTCTCTCTCTCTCTCCCTCTTTTTTCCTACCTCCCATCAGAACGGACACCTGAGAGGGAGGCGGGGATAAGAGGGGGGGTGAAGAGAGAGAACGGGGGAGGGAAGAGGGATACGGAGATGAGAGTGACGTTAAGGGCGGCGCTTCTTTAAATGAAATTAACCGAGCGGGAAATGATTTCTTACGATAAAAGGAGAAACGGCGAAAATGTACTTTGTTGCTATGCTTCATGAACGATGAATGGGATAAAATCGGCGTATTTCAGGGAAATAAAAACAGTAAGGGTTTTGTTTTCGCTATGAGAACATTTTGAGAAGAATGATTGATATTAGCCACAAATTTTATAGGCATTCGCGTCCTCGGTTGGTATGTCGTAAATACGAATGTAGATGCTGAACAATCAATTATATAAATTCTCTTAATAATATTCTAGGAATAACCTGTTCAGCTTTACTTTTGTGTGATCTAGTTATTTAACCATAGCGACGATTTTCATAAAAAACAATTCCTCTTAAAAACAAACTTGTTCAGTTTTGTCATTTCATATTGAAGTTTTTCACAGTTTGAATTTATAAGCCGAACAAAAAATGTCTTAAGAGATGGTTTAAATCTGATAGGCGATATGGGTGCCCATTCGTCTCACACTCTTATATGCCTACCATTGTTTCATCCAACATTTCGACTTTTATCCATTATCAAACCAACGTTACGTGGAATGGCTTCTACGTCTCCTGGATACGCTCACATACTTGTTCATTTCCTTCGAAACCCAGCAGCAGCATCCATTTGTAATCTCCCATGGAGAGATAGTTATTTCAGAAAACGGAGTATGACTGACGTTAGAAGACATGAATGGCGTTTTTTGCCGATGGAATACGCAGATTCTTTGAAAAGTAGAGCAGAGCAACCCATTTAATATACGGAATGCTTTAACACACGGGGCTGTGGATAGTGGTTGATGCGAGATCGGGGTAGAGGGGGGAAGGAGGAGAGGGAATGGGACAATTGAATCCACGGGACTGGAAAATTCCAAGAGAGGGATAGAGATAAAGAGGTGGTGGCTTGGTTTGCTCATAAGGGTGGGAGGGATTGATGAGGAGGTGGGACAGGGAAGGAAGGAGAGGGAGGGAGAGATGGGAGAGAAGGTGGCAGAGTTTGTGGATTGGAAAGGGATTTTTAGACGCCATGTTGGAAGGAGAACAAAAGTGTATTGAGTGGACGAGTGTGGGAGATTGAGTCGGATGGGGATATAGAGAGAGAGAGTGGGAGTGAGAGGTGGGAGGGGAGGAGTAAGAGGTAGGCATCGTCGCCAGAGACGAGGGTGGGAGGACAATGGTGGGAAATGGCTGATTTTGGGGGAGAAGACATTCGGAAAGGGATGGGGGGGCAGAGATTAAGGAAGAGGAGAGGGGTGGTGATGATAATAATAATAATAATGGAAGGAGGGCGGGAGAACGAGGAAAACAAAGGGGTTTTTAAAGGGTTGGAAAAGTGGGAGAGGGAGAAAAGGAGACATAGAGAAGGAAAGAAAAGGATGCAAGAGAGTTACAGGGGGAGAGAAGGAAAGAATCGAAAGTGGAGACGAAGGCATGTGAAAATTGGAGGCGTAAGAGATAGGAAGGAAGAGATGGTAGGGAGAGAGAGAGAAAAGAAAGTTAGAGGAGGAAGATGTGGAGGCAAAGCCGTAACTAGGGCGGGGCAATCGGGGCATCTGTCCCGGGCGTAACTAAAGAAGGGGTGCAAAAATTGTTAAAGGCAGGATGTGCATGTCACAAGGACAGGGGAGATTTCACTGCTATACTTGTTCCAGACATTACGCGTAGCAGAAACTATAAATTTCGATGATGCTATTGATGAGTTTGCTGCATTAAAATCACATAAAATAACTCTTTAATATGAAAATATTTATGCTTTCTGTATTTAAATTACGTGTGTGTAATTATGTTTGTAATTATATTTATAATTATGTATTAAAAATTATATACATTTATAGTAAGAAATGATATCATTTATAGTTTATTTTTATTTATTAATTGTTCACCCCAAATCCATATAGGTATTAGAGTATTTTCCATGGGAGGAGCGCATATTTGGTAGTTTGCCCCGGGTGCTAAAATAGCTAGTTACAGCGCTGTGTGGAGGTAAAGAAGAACGGAGGGAAGGAAGTGGAGATATAAAGGAGAGAGTCGAATGAAAGCGAACAGAGATATAGGAGAGTTGAGTATGGGAAACGGTCAAGGATTAGGCCAGTAATGAAGGAAGTTAATAATGAGACAATAAAAAGATAATGCAATAAATAATTTATAGAGAATAAAAATATGGATTCTCTTTTTGCATCTAGCTAGGTCTCAAATAAGCAAAGTATTGTCATGCTCGCATTCAAAATATCGTTAAAACGGAAAATGTCATTTTAAGCGACTCGCCGTAATGTCGATAAAGGCCGTATGCAGAGGAAGAGTGATGGAGAGGAGAAAATCAGAAGGGTAGGAGGAATAGAGAGGTTTTGGGGAGGAGGGGTGTGTGTGTGTGTGGGATGGGGCCTTCAAAACCCCAGGCGGAGAATGAGTAAGCTCCTTTTCCTCCGATCTCTGTGTTTCGAGCAAAAGGAGTCCTTTTTCTCATTCTGCGGTCTTCTATGTTCCAATTCCTTTTCCCCACCTACCTCTCTATCCCTCTCTCTTTCCCCTCCCCACCCCAGGATCCCTCCCGACACCTCACCTCGCCACTGGGTTCTCATTTCAGGACCCCCCGTGCAGAAAGAACCGGGTATAAATTCGGAAGTGGCTTTTTCTTTGTACACGTGGATCGCCGAAACGCAATTCATTTTCAGTAAAAAGTTATGAGTTTCCTGTTGTTATCGATGAAATATAAGTGGTAATAATTCTTTTTTAACGTATTGACTTGCGGAATTCCAACGGTTAGTATCGTGAATATTATGTTTAAAATATTCAGATACTTACTAGTCAGAAAATAATAATACCTTTTAAACTTGAAAATAAGAAAGAGGATGATTTAGAAGTCTAGGAATGTACTACAAATAGAATACGAAGTACATCTTACAATATTAATTAGCTATGCAAAATATAAGCTATTTATACTTTACCACCGCCTTATAGTGATTTATTATCAAAGAAAACATTAAGAAATTTCATAGTTAATTTCAATCTATTAGTTCTGGTCCAACATAACGTCTTCTTTGTCAGATAGATGAAAAACTAAATCACATGAGAACATAGTATATATCAGTCCATTTAGACTTAATTAATATACCCTAAGTTATAAATTATAGAATACGAAAACAGCGATTAATGTTATGTCAACGAAATAATTTTTTTATCGGTGACTGACCTCAGGGTAAGTAAGCAGCATTTAAAACCAAGGCCGTAAGGCGACAACACAAGAATGATTTTTACCGCTAACATTACTGTTATCGTTAAAGGCTTGAAAAATGATCTTTTTCGGATTCAAAACTAATATAGATCCTAAAAATATTCGTACTTTTTCAGATTTCACTCATCATTTCTTATTTATAAATTTCTACGAATATGTACATCTGACATAAAACGCATCTGTTTATGTGCAGATATTTACTATACAGTAGATACTTAGAATTAGACTATATTGGGTTTGATTAAAACCGTAACAGTACCTAAGTGGACGAGAACAATAAACGGCAGATTTTCTTGGTTTTAGAATTCCGCGTTTGATCACATTAAACTGCTGATAACGATAACTAGTGATGATAGTGAGCTGCCTCCACTATATTGGTATTATATAGGTATCTTATGCTTTCTTGAAAATGATTTTTAAACGATGTATCTCTAAGCTTGTGTCTTTATTGTCCTTTGATGCTCAACTTATGGCATTGGGCGTGTTTTTTTGAGTTTGTAGCGGAGGCTTTCATAAAAGGCATTAATCAAACAGACACTCGCCGAAATCACACGATATGAACAGCGATACCAAAATATCGAGCGTCAAACCAATCGCATCGGAAGTTTTCCAAGTATCAGTTTGCAAAACACCGGAGATCCTAAATGTGCAACGTCAATTTCATCGGACGTACGATCGAGGAAAACGGGAACGCGCCAGTCGAAATGCACTCCGTTCATTAAAGCCATCCGAACGGATGAACAAAGACCTCCGCTTTCGAAGTTCGATTCTAATGCAGAGCGCAAGTCGACGTTCTTTTGTTGCGATTCCGTCAGACAATGGAGGCGGTGTCGAAGAGCCTCAACGCCATCTGCCCGATGAGGGAGATGGCCGCGCGATTGACCCCCGAGTCAATTCCCCGTCTCTTCCTCCCTCGCTGCCCCTTTACTATCCTTCCCTCTCCCCAACTCGTCGTTTTCCCTCCAATCCCCCCCCCTCCCGCTCCTAATCGCGATTGCTTCGGCTCTTTTGGAAGAGGGCGTGAGCTGTTTGCATGGAGTTGTCACGTTTTGTTCGTGTCTATCTAAGTCAGCGAAGGAAGGAGTACTCATAGAAATTACGAAAGTGCTTTTCGCAGGAGCAGGGGGACGGTGCCGCGCACGAGAAGAATGGACGAGGGAGATTTGGATTGTGGAAGTGGAGGTTGGGCGGTAGGAGTGGAGAGAAGGGGAAAAAAGAAAGGGGAGACATAAAGCGAAGGATACTGGAGAGAGAGAATGAGAAGGGAGTGGAGTGGGTGAAGTATGGTGTCGTTAACCTAAAACAAAATCACGCATTTATGGAAGATGGGACGTGAATTGTAGCGTGAGATGGATTCATTTGGGTGTCGCCACAAAGGGATGACTGATGCAAACTAATGCGAGGAAGTATAATAAGGGTATTTGAGCTGCATTTTGGGAATGAATATGGAAATTTACGGCAATGGGATGATTTTCAAAGGGTTTAGATGAATGCGTGACTTTTGATTTGCTCGAATTATATCAGTGGATTGATATTTATTGCATTGAAATTTTTCTATTTAATGCCGTATGTAAGTATTATTAATATTTTATTGCAGTCTGATGCACCTATGTTGAACTGCGAATGAGGTCAGCATTTCCCGTATGATTATTACCATAACAGCTACATAATATATTCATTTAATCATAATAATCTACGGCGTAGCAATGCTTGTTGCTTATTGATGTGTTTTCTTACTATTTAAAAATTCACTTTGGAATACGGAAATGACTGTCCGAAGTGAGCAAATAGTTACTCCAGTTATGAAAAAAGCAGGTTAAATCGAACTGACGTCTATGTGCATACCATACCAGCCTTAAGCAGATGCCATCGCTTAGATATGATTTGAGCCAAATCAACCTGATTTTATTTTATGGTATTGTCACCCTCCGCTGCTCAACGTTTCGACGAATATTTTCACTTTTACCGTGATTAGATGTGTATAAATAAAATATTGATGCTAGAGACACTCGGCGGACAGAATAGCGATTCTTTACTAGAGGGGATTCCCGCTAATCTTGTCTTTCTGACCAACTTTCGATGAAGATGGTTATCGCAGGAGCGACGAATCATCAAACCACATAAAAACTCGCCTAATGAATGATCGGCCATTCAATCTCGTGATCCGTGGCTACGTAAGGGGTCGATCCCCAGTTTACATAACGCCGATCGATTATGGGAGAAAATGATCGACCGAACTCCTTGGGTAAAGCAAAAACCTCAGCCCGCACACACCCACCGCGAGGAAACCTGCACGGGACAGGTGGAATCGCATTTAGACAAGACGTTACGAGCGATGCGTTAAAAGAAAAAAAACGGACCGAGGTTTTCACAAGAGAAAAAGCTTTACCGAGTTTTAATGCGCGATTGGGGACGCAATGAGCGAAACAAGGGGGGGATTGAGAAGAGGGTGAGATGGGAAGGGGAGAGGGGAGGTGGAGTGCGCGGGAGCGTGCGTACGCATGTGTGTGTGCTGGGCGTTTTGTATGGGAGCGGTAGGGCGCCTTATTTGGTAAGGAGAAGGGGAGGAAGGGTTTTTCTGTTGTCGGGAGAGAGGGTGGAAGGATGTGGAGTTGATGGAAAGAGTGAGGGGGAGTGAGCGCGCTCTTCGAGGTGGTGGAGAGGTAAAAAATAGGAGGGAGGGAGAGAGGAGGAGGAGAGAGAGGGAGGAAGAAGGAGAGGGAGAGTTGGAAGTCTGTTCCACAAAGGAGTTCTCCAAATCGAAAGCATTCGAGCCGAGTCATGTTGGTATTGAGTCGGATGAGGAAAGGGGGAGGAGACGGAGTGGGAGAGAGGGTGGGGAGGGAAGGGGGAGGGGAAGAGAACGGTTTGAAAGAGATTGCGTGCGGCAGGGGAGAGGGTATGATGAGTCGGAAAGAGAAAAGAACAGAGGGGCATTGAAGGGGGAGGGGAGAGTATTGGGAGTTGGGGAGGGGGGGGCGCTGGGGGTTGAATGCGAAGGAGAAAAGAGGAGGACTGTTGTCTGCTTGGACACCCTACTCACACATTGGGGAAACACCCGCGCTCATCCCGCCTCCCTATCTCTCCTTTTCTCTCATTCTTCATTATCTCATCCCCCAACGGACGATGAATCCCGGAGGAACGAGGGGGAGGAGGGGGAGACCGCCGGAATAGAAACTCCGGGAGTTGGATTGTTGGGAGACAGAAGATACCGGAGCCGTCTCAGGTGGGGGGGGGGGAACGCCTCCCTCCTTTCTTTTCACTCCTCTTCCCTCCTCGCTATCTTTCTACTTGCCTCCCCGCTGATAATTACGAAAAAACACGAAATCCGGTCGATGATTCTTTGGGCCTATCGAGGATTAGTGGAGACGAAAGGTAGTCTTGTGTTTCCATTGTCGCTTTTACATCTGTTGTATGAGGAAGCGACGGTGACATTTGCAGTTGGGTTTCGGAAGACGGAGTTAATTCGATCACTTCGTGCAATAGATTGAGAGGAATTCCACGTGTGTATCGTTTTCTCGGAAATTTTAAGCGGTGGAGACCATGAAAAATTTCTCCCCAAAAGATTGAATGAAGATTCGGAGGCTCTTGGGAATTACATCAGGAATGAAAAGAGAGATACTAGGAAATGGCAGTAAAAGAACTGATTCACAAATGTTGAGTATATATTTAGAATTTAAATGTCTGCACCAAAGTCAAAAGTATTACACATCTTCGAATTTAATGTTGTTTGCCCATTTTTTAGATTATTTTAATATCGGTTTGGAATCCCGTGTGTTTTCAACTCTTGCAATAACTTCACTTCCACAGGAATTTTATTGGTTTTATGTAATCTATATTATCTATTATATCTGCTAAATTTATGCATTTCGTATCGGGAAATTTTTATTTTCGAACTCTCGCGATGGAATGAAGGAAACCTGAAAAAATGCTGGTAACAAAGTACATTCTATGATTCGGCGCTGATGTGATATAATTTGATCTTCTGGCACACATTCTAAACATTTTCTCAGTTAAAATACTTCAAACGTAGTGTTAATCGTTTGTATTAATTATTATTGTCAATATGGCGTCATTTTTGTTTGCATGGCATTGCGATAAAGAAAAACTAAAATCCTAGATCAGAGGTCGGTTATTTGCCGACCGCGAGCCCCATGCGACTCTCAAAAGCATATCATGCGGACCGCGAAGCTGTGATAAAAATAGGCGACCCATAAAATTCAACTGAGACAATTTCATATATATGTTAATTGAAACTATGGTCATAAAGTCACGAAAGTTGAAATTATAACGATAAAATTGTATGATTGTTTGATTTTCCCCTGGCCCGCCGAAGTATTCGCTACTAACGATGCGGCCCGCCATTCAAAAAAGTTTGGCGACACGTGGCCTAGCTAATTCCTTTCGTAGTATGTACGTTTATTTCAGATTTTCGAAATATTTACTGCGATACGAGCATGCAAGATGCATTGCCTTTAATCAACAATGCACATTTAATTCCTCTTTTTTTGGCGATAATTTCTGTCTAATGTAACATCATAGATCTGCATTTGTTTTCCTATTATTTGTATGCAGTACTGCCAATTACGATGAATCGAACCGATGATCAAAATTGAGTGTAACCATCTACGATATATTTCCACAAAGTAAAGGACACAGTAATGATACCAGATTCGCATATCAAGTCACCGTTCTTGCCCTTACTGAAGGTATAGCATTGCATCAAACGTAATGAAACTAGAATCTACACGTGTTTATGTACCATGTGAAGGAAGGATTTCTCTTCGAAGCACTGTTATTGCAGGAGATGGTATAGAGAATTGGAAAGTTCTACAGGAGCTTACTTCTCTGCAGATTAATTTTACGCTGATTTCCCCGCACGGCAGTATGTTAGCTAGGAACGTCACAGAAGGACGTAGAATACGTAGGAATCAAGCTACACGATTTAATTGGGTCAGATACGTACTCTTGTTTGCTTCGGTGTGTATTCCAATAGCAATGTTATGCGAACATATGCTAATCATTTCAGAACAAAATCTATAATCCTTTGATATACTCGAGATATGTAATCGCTATTCATTTCTGCTCAAAAAAGTTTACCTCCTGCAATATGAGATTTAAAATACCCGATTTGTGCTCGAGGCCATAAAATTTCTTCCGCAAAAATATTTCACTAAAGCAGTTTTTATCGCAGTTATCTATTTTTTAAGATGTTTCTCACACAAAGTTATTTCTTATCCTGCCCGTTTGTTTCGAATCTCGTTGAAAAAGTACTAAGAATATCGACGAAAACTAAAAGCTAAGTGCTATTGGCATGAATATAATGCGCCACTTTCCATCCAGATAAAAACTGAATTTGCACCAATTAGCAAATTACAGCTGTTACAGGCGATTCTTCACTAATAGCAAATGCGGTAAGCATAAACTTGGAGCGCGGCCGTTTGCAGCCATTTCTCTCGCATCCAGCAACGCTCAGCGTTGCTGTAAGATTTCAGTAGAGCACACAAAACACGTTTGACTCACGAGAAAAAAAAAAACTCGACTGTCAAAATTCCAAAAGAGGCGTTGGATAAAGAGATCACGGGTTTCCTCGGTGCTGACCCGAATACTGCACGGTCCTCAAATCATCCCGTCATCCCAAGGAATCGCCCGCTCCGTCTTTTTCCCCCTCCCCACCCCTCTCCTCCTCCCCACCCTCCTTCCCTCCCCCTTCCCACCTATCCCTTTCGGTGGCCATTACTCGGCCTTTTTCACGCCTCTCACTCCTCATTCTCTCTCTCTCTCTCTCTCTCTCCCTTCCCTCCTCCCCAATACACTTCACTCATACCATTTCCTCTCTCTCTCTCTCACAGGTGCGAAGACAGAATTCACTTCTTCATCCTAACCTTCCTTTTCCTTCCCTCCTTCTCCCCTACACTCCCTCCTCAGTCTCATCCTCTTACTTCCCTCCCCCCCCCCATTTGGCCATTCCAAACTTCTATCTTTTCTTGTTCTCTTTTTTTACCTCCATCTCCCCTCTTCTCCATTCTCTCTCTTTCTCACTCTTGCCCGTTTTACATATCCAGTCTTTTTTCCTAACCTTGGCTTATTCTTCTCCTTAACTCCTCTCTATTGCTTCTATTCATTTTTAGCGAGTTTTTTAAAATCGATTTTTCTTTCACTCTGGCGTCTGTCTGTCTGTCCGTCCGCCTTTCTGTGAACTTGCTTCAATTGAAATTGTGACGAAGTTGTGAGCAATAGAGAGCTGAAACTAGGAGTGTAGATTTCTGTACCGCTGCCATTTGTTTTTCTTTATATTTTAGTTATGAAAAATATAAAGCATTGGATAGGCGGAATGGGTATTTTCGCCGCCGCTGGTTCGCCGCGAGGTACGGCTCGCCGCTGCCGGTTCGCCGCGGCCCTTTCTACGCCGTCGTTAATAAATTTTTAGTGCATTGGGAATAATAGGCTGAATCAATTTCAAGGAAATATTGCATACAGAATCATCACATAAATGCATGACGTGTTTGGGATTTTGTGCCTAACTTTTTCTGTTTTCACAAATTTCGATTAGATGACATGACTAGCATATTCTATTGAAGTGATTCTACCGGGTATTCCTTGCATTACATTGGTGACTTTAAGTTGTAACGCAAGATCTATTTTTTCGTATTACGCTTGATTTAATTTTTTCCCATATAATCCACATTTTCGAGATAAAATATTTCTTTAAGCCCACCAATCATTAGCAAGATTTTGAAGTACATATCCTACCTCCATATAATTGAAAATTGCAATTTTATGATTACTTGCACAAATTTCGAAATAACACCTGGCGGCGAAACGTCATTCGCGGCGAAACGTCCTAGATCCTTTGATAGGGGCCCATTATATTATTTTTTAAATATCTCTGAAGGTATAAAAAGTGGAAAGCTGAAATTTTAAGCGTGCATTTACACATTGGTGCCTCTTACAAAGAAGACTCTTGTGACCGAATGTGTGGCGGTATTATCACATAAAAAATAAAAACGCGATAATTTTATCCATGTTCATGGATAACACTACTTATTTCTTATATTTCCCCTTTCACCACTTCTTACTTTCTCTCTTTCACTTTCTATCAGTTCCCTCACCCCGTCTCCTCCTTCCTCGAACTTTCTTCTCTCTTTCTATTTACCCTGCTCCCATATCTGTTTTCTTCGTTCGTTCTTTTCATTTCCACTCCAATCTCCCCAATCCCTCCCATTCCACCTTCCGTCTCCCATTCAGTCTTCTCATTACCTGACTCTTTATTTCCCTCTCCTTTCCTACTTCTTTTTCCTTTTTCCTCCGTTTCTCCATGCATTCCATTCCTCAGTCCCCCCCCCCCCCGACCCACCCACCTCCCCTATTTCTCACACCTTCCTCTACATTTCCCGCTTTTCCTTCTCATCCTCCCATTCCTTCCGTGGCACCATGCGTCTTCCCCTTCTTACAAACATTCCAATTCTCCTTACTCTCTTCCTCCGTCCCCTTGGCTTCCGCTTTCACTTCCATTTCCCTTCTCGCAATGTTATCTTTCCTTTCCATTTCCTCGCTTCGGCAGCGCTATGAATATTATACTCATTAAGTCACCACTATCATTTCGCTGATATTCCCAAGTTGATAATGGTTCGATCCGCTTTTAACTTGAACCGATGTTCAAGGTAAATCTTTTAGAAATAAAACAAATGAGTAAAGTGGCCGTCCTCAGTTGTAATATGCCTCTCGTTGGTATTAGAAAGAACGTGTTTTTTTGTTTCCTTGATTGAAAGGGAGGCGAGATGTAATCTTAGACTCAGCTTGACTTCTCATTGGTCTTTCGTCAATTTTGTTTCGTCTCGAAGTAGACCCTTGTTCCTGTTGGTCTAGCCTTCTGCAAAACAAGTCAGCCAAACTGAGACGATAGGGAAAAATGGCAGGAAGAAGTATGTTGGGAATTTCACGCTTTAAAAGTCTGACACAAGAAACAGAATGACTAAACATATTTTAAAGGCTAGGAAAGGAGAAGAGGCAAATTAAGCCTTAAGCGAAGCAAACGACTGTTCGGTTTGAAAATTTCAATATTTTAAGGAAGATGTATGCATTGGATGTTGACCTAATGTACAAAAGTTGTAATTAAAGGAGGAAGTCCTTATAAATAAGATAAAAGAGTGGTTAATAGCGTGAAATCACGATTAAAATCTTTAGTGGCTATATTATGCCATGTAGTGCGGTACTAATTAATTGATCATATGCCGATTTCGCAAGATTTCACGGTTTGCAGAGCGGGGCGGATCATCATCTGTTCTTTTATCTATTTAAGACCTTTTTTTAATCCCTCTGCGTGCATTGAATTATTTGTTTGTGATGGTCATTTATATATATGCGTCTAGTGCTATTAGTCCTTGTGCGATTGTTAGTCTACTGAGTTAGCAGATAAAAACACCTTCATGAGCAATGAAAAATCTGTAGCCTTTCTAAATTATCAATTTCAGGATTCGAAGTACTAAATGCTTAACTTTCTTGCATCTTGATAACCACTTGATACCATCCGATCTAGGTAGCAAAAATCGCATTAATATAACCGATTTAGCCTTGCACCGTGAATTTATGTCTTTGCATTTATATCTAAGTATAATGTTCTAAGCCCGTTACTATCTAGGTTCTTTTATCTCGTATCGTCCCGGAGAAGAATGGTGACACATTAAAGGTCACCGGAGTGAATGAGTTAAGCAACTCACTTATCCCTCTTTCACTCGCCCTCTCTCCACTGTTCGGCATTCCAGCTCGGCCAGTAATCCGCAAACCACGCCACTCTCGCACCACCCTTTGCACTGGTTCTGCCCCACGCTTTTCTTTCTCTCTTCCACTGTCTCGCTCCGCTCCAGCACTCCATCGTATTCTCATCCCTCACCCCTTATTTTCTTCTCTCCTTTCCTCCTTTCTTTTTATCCCTCTCAATATGTTTCTTTCTACTTCTACCCTTACTTCACTCGCCTTTCCCTTCCTCTTACCGCCCCTTTTTCATCTTCCTCTTTAATCTTTCTTTCTCACCACTGACTCCTTTCTAAACCCTTTCCCTATTCTACCTACCCTTCCCTACCTCTTCCTCCTTTCTCCCTCCTTTATCCCTTCTTTATCCTTTGTCTCTCCTCTTTTTCTCTCCTGTTCCTTCCATTACCCATATCCCAACTCTTTCTTTTCTCCTCTTTCTCCCGCTCTCCTTTCCACATCCCTTTTCTTCATCATCTCACTCCGCTGCTTTTCCTCAGGGCACCTCCTCTCACGAGAAGTTCTAGATTTGCAATGCATTTCAGAGGCGTCACTCAGAGAGAGGGAGAAAGAAAGAGAGAGAGGGGGGGAGGATTGATAGAAGGGGCGAGAACGAGGACGATAGTCCGGTGGGGAGGATCGGGAGGAGATGGATTAAATCATGAATATGGGACAAAGAGAAAGAGGGATGGATGCGATAAGGTTTAGAGATGAGAAAAAAGATGGAAAGAGATGAAGATTGAAGGATGGGAGGGGAAGGACAGATGGATACGGAAAGATTGAGGTGGGAAAGTGAGTTGTGGGTGAAGGAGGAAAATAAAACATCTTTGAGGATTAGATGTAAACAAGAAATATAATGGATAAATAGATCGAGAGGGAAGTATGGAAGATGTAAGTGTGGGGAAGGGGAGAAGAGTGAGGGGAAATAAAGAGGAGGGAAGGGGAAAGGAGGGAGAGTGAAGCTATAAGGGAGAAAAAGGACAAGGTAGGTGGCGCAAAGGTGTTTCGATGGTGCAAGAGAGCAGAAGGAGGAAAAAGAGAAGTATATACCTGTAATACGAAAAAAGGAAGGATAGGGAGAATGGAGAGAACAGGAGATGGAACTAATCTGGAGATGAGGGAGGTGGAGGAATTTCAAATATGTGATGAGGGATACAAGAGAGAAATGCGAAGAAAATGAACGGAAAAAATGGCGAGATAGGCTTGATAGGTTTGATACTTTATACTTTATTTATACGTACTTTATTATTTTTAATTTTTTTTTTAATTTCAAATACTACGAGAGATGATGTTACTGAATAGGCTGTTAAATTTTGCATCAATTTAGTGGCACAAACTCCATGATTAAATAGTTAATAGATACCATGTATGAGCATTTAATCAATGTATCGAAATAGAATGATAAAGCACATTATACACATTATAGTCACACTTTGAGAACTTTTAGCGATTTCCAATCACTAATATTGTCATTGAAGTCGCACTTTTAATCATTTATCAATTTTAAGTTTTATAAAGCAGACAAGGATAAAGATCTTTTTGGAGACTCGTGTTTTCGGGGGTTCATATGCGCGGCATTCGTAGCTGACACCTTCAAACCTACCACAGGAATAGGTGTGAGAGATTGCATAAGAGATAAAGTGAAACAGAGAGAGATAAATGAAGAAGTGGGCGTGAAAGATAAGAGACTGAGGAAGGAAAAGGCGAGAGATAAATATAAGTGAAGGATTAGGATACGAAGAGTAAAAGGACGATGCTGGATTACTCAACTGATGCTCAGTGTATTTTGATCGGAAGGAGATATGGAGAAGGTTGGACAGTGAGAGAGAGGGGGGGGGGGGGGCGTGAATTTGGGGAGTCACGAATCGAAAAAGAATACGAAGGCCGTAGGAGAGTGAGATTAAGTGAGGCTTCGTGGCCTCAAGTGCCTCTAGTGTGTTACTAGCAGGACGAGGGGACTGGTAGGCATACAAATTGCGGCTTCGAGCGATGGGTAACTTTCAGGGACATTTATCACATCCGAAATTAAAGAAAAACGATTCTCAAGCGTAAATTCAACCATTGTTTTCGCTGTAAAGCGATCATAACCAGATTTGACTTATTTTCAGAAATAAGAAACTTTTAGACATCTAAATTTACGGTGCATTTATAAAAGCGATTAGAAAATTTTCAGGCCCGAATTCCAGCCAGAAACGACTTTTTTATATGAATTCTTTGCGCGAAAGTTTCTATCGTTGTATCTTCCTAAATGTAATAAGGCAATTAAATTGACTAGCCAGAATTAATGATGATTTTTTCATAGAGGCAGTATATTCAAAGAAGGAGATGGGATATTTAGCCAATAAATTATTACGAAAGTTTTGCAGTTTGGTATAAAACGATGCTAAGAGAACTAGAAACTTAATACGTACCTAATGTTAAGAAAATGTTGCTGTGTACATCATATACTCTTCTATATGATTTGTTTAAAAAGGGCTTCGCATTGCTGTCAAATAAAAAAGTCGTTCAAGGTCGTGACTTTTTTGTGGCCTTTCTTTTGCTCTCCATCTCTCTTTCTATCTCTCTCCCCATCCTCCCTCTCTATCTCTCTCTCTCTCTCAATCCACCACCCCTTTCTCACCTCAACTTCAGATCCATCGATTTGACCGTTAAATGGCTATGTCCTCCACATAAAATCCGACCCTTTCTCCTAATTCGTTCCTCTCACGATTATTTATGATACAAAGCAGCTAAGGGATAAGTATTCCAATACTCTTCGCATGATAATTTGAATCAAAAAAGAGAAAAACTTCAAGGACCGAGTTACTTATGGCTTAAAAGTACTTTGACGGGTTTAAAATAAAAAACTTTTAGAGTCCTAAAGGAAATGAGATAAAGTTAGGTTAGGACAAAAATACACGATATGCCCCGAAACGAAATGAAATCATGCGCGGAGCTGTTTTCGACGGCTTCGAAAACAAACTTGTTACGTGTATGGGATTTCATCTGAATACATGATTAAATCACTGGAGGAATGAACAGCAGAACCGTTGTGCGTATAAATCCTCCAGACATAATCGTTTTATCCGATTTGCTCTTTATTCCTATTACCTAAACTTTATAATTTATAAATTTGTGGTATACCCGAAACCATCATCATATATTTGGATAATTTATTAATAGCAAATTATTTGTCAAATTCGTATAGTATATATCACGTATTTGAGTGTTGATTAAAATTATCCAAAACGGCACTCTGGCCTTTTCAATTGGACATTAAAACCACGAAGATGCTAGGATAGCACGGGCTCCCGGGCCAGATTTTTCCACGTCTTCACATTCATTCTCTTGTGCCCCCCTCCCCTCCCCGTGTTTAGGCCCGGCTGACCGGACGATAGTTACAGCATTGGCAGTATTACAGAAACATGAAATATAACAGGGATGATAGAATCATAGCAAACAATGATAAAATGCTAACAAAATAGACAAATACTTTTAGCAGGAAGGCAGGTGATAGAGGAAATTGGAGGAGTCTAGGGGAGGCCTTCATTCATCAACAGATTGAATAGGTCTGATAATACACACACAGTTTGCGGCATAAGTCATAAACCTTTTTTTATTTTTTCATTACTGAAGATAGCATTGTTTTTTTTTAATAGTGGAGGTCTTGAAGTTTCAAAGCATAAGTAGACAGTCACTCTCCTGTTGCGGAACTCCTTCATCAATGCCATACAAAGAGCTTTTCGATTTCAATTTTACGCTTGTGAGGCCCTATAGAAACGTGATCAGTGGATTCGTGCCCACATTCCGTGCAGATCGCACTGTCGCTGATGCTAAACGTTCTAGTAGACCTCGCTCTGCCAGAATCAAGAGACACATTAAACAAGTGCCTGAAAATGTGTAAAGTAATATGTAATACTAGCTGAAGGTACTCGGCATTGCTCAGGTTTTTGAGTCAATACAAAAAATATTGAGGAAGATTTGAGAATAGAACCAAGTAATGAAACAAAGTTAATTTTTGTTGTAATGCTTGATGGTATGCAATATTTCTTGTCTTACCATCTTTTGCCCAAATAAATCCTGCATCCTTTATCGACATATTTGGGCGACTGTGTTTTTTATCAAATAATAATAATAAACAATCGATAGAATAACTTTATATATATTTATATCACTCGAATTGATTTCCAGTGGATGAAACTGCATCATATTAAGTGGTCATGAATCTCAAAATCATTGAAACCTAGGGCAGGAATTGCAATTTGTCACGTGAATATTTTAAAGTCAAAGCTACAAAGCAAAATGAGTTCCCGGACTTTGAAATCGATTTTGGCGATAAAAAGTGTGTTAGTATGACATGGAAAGTGTTGTTATAATAAAATAAGTATAATTGACTCAATTGATGCATACAAATGTTCAGTTGAAGAGAAAGCAAAAAGGACATATAGGTGTTTAAAGGAGGAAGAAGTTAACGATTATATTTTGGTCGAAATTAAAGAATTGCTATAGAAGATTTCTTATTGTACCTTCTGTGATATGTTTCACCTTCTTAATTTCCAATGTAAATGAAAAAACAAATTTCGCTCTCAATTATAGGAAACGAATAAACACAAATAAAATATTGCAGGCGATGGAAATCTCCGATTTCATGGGAAATCGTTGGATATTAGCCGAGATCGTACTTAAATGATAAGATATTGATGCACTATATTGGTAACACTAATTGACGTTTTTGTTTCGAGTTAATTATTCGAGTGTAAACTATGCTTAAAAATAATAATTTGAAAATAACGATTCAATTATGACGGCAGAAATTCCAATTAAAAGCATTAAATCAATGCTATCGTAACATATACGATATCAGTTCCCATTAAAAGCATTGAGCTTGTTACCATGCATTTGGCATTGTTGAAAAGAGGAATAAAAAGCCTTATGTTATTAAAATCAGCTATTTAAGCTAATTCGGCATGGAATTTAATTCTGCTTTCATAAATAAGAAACTCCATTCTTTTTTTCTATATAACAGGTTTTGTCTCGAGATCGAATCGTAATATTAACAGATTTAAAAAAGCAATTTTGTACTGGCTTGCACAGAAACCCATGCTACTCTTATGGCCTACTATTGAAATTGAACAATAGGGTCAAAAATAACCCCATAAAAACGTTAGGTTGACCAAACCTTGACCAATCACTAAGTTAGGATGTAAGGAAGAATCGTGCCAAATTTGGTTGTTCCATCTTTTATCGTTTAGGAGTTCCATGAACAAACAAACAAACTCTTCAAAATATATAATAGAATAATGATCTTTGTAACTTCGACTTCCGGAAAGATTCTAAAATTTTCTTTAAAATTATTTTAATTGCTTTTCGTATAAACTTCAGTTAGTCCAGAAGTTTGAAAATGTAGGAAGGTAATGAACGGTGTTCTCTTATGAGCGTTGGTGGATATTTAAATGACATTATTTTCCATAAGTAGCCTGAAATAAAAATATCCTTGGGATTTTAATTCGACCAGTAGCTGACATTTTGTAAAAACGCGTGCTTTTGAAATTATTTATAATTAAAATTGGCTTATGACATATGCAGCGCTCTATATATATTATATAGAGTTGTCTTCCCTCCTTATTTGAAGAAGGGTAAAAGCTTATTCCATACGTTTCTCCATGTTTGTCTATCCTACATCCGCAGCGGCTCTCCGTACAACTAGTTGCCACCTCATTGCCATCTTATTTTATCTTTTCCCTTCCTCAAGTGTTCCCATATTAAGACATATAATTAAGGTAGAGGTAGGCTAAATGAGATATGCGAGGCAATTAGGCGTCGCACGGAGCTCAGTGGACATTTACCGTTTGGAGAGCCGCTGGGGGAGAAACGTATGGTTCAAGCTTCTCGAGCGGTACCACTTCTTCAGCCAAGGAGAGGAAACATATTATCGTACATTATATATGTGGCATTAAACTTCGCTCGCGGCATCGCAGCCACATAAAAAGACCTATCTCACTCACCTTTATTCTTCTCCAGCTAGAAGCGCAATCTGCGGACTCATACCATGACCGCAAACTCGACCACTAAGCTACGCGGCGGGAGGTCGCGCACCAGCCGCCGTCGCCGCCTACCGACGGACGCATACCTCCAAATGGAATGTGAGGGACAGGTGTAAATTGAAGCGGGTCCATTCCCCTATTCCCTCTTTCCTCCTATCTCCCCCCCCCTCCTCTCTCTCTATCTCTCTTAGCCGACCTCAGCTACCGTCACAAGATCCTTAATCTTACTCCGCTCCATCACTTTTCCCACATCCTTCCCCTTTCTTTCCCTCCTCCTGCACCCCTCGGCTATAACGAAATTCCCTCTCTTATCCCCGCTTTCAACCCTTTAATCCACGCACCATCCCCATGCTCCGGAGGTCGTCATCCGTTTCCACAAGTTTTCTGCCTTTTCAGCCCTTTCTTATGACCTTTTCTATTGAAAAAATATCAAATCAACGATCGATTGATTGCCACCGAAAACGAATGCTTTGTATTCGAAATGCGAATCTATTTTTTGGTGTTTATGGCTATCTTCATTAACTACCACACAACTATCCTTGAGTATTAATTATAAGGTTAGATATAATGAGATTCCTAATTTTAATCAGGATGTGTATGTGGACAGACGATTAATACTGAATGATCATGGCAGGGAGATAAATATTCCTGGGCACTTTTAGCGGCCATCGGTGGAAAATTTATCAAACAAATTATTTTTCGTGGAATATATTACAAAATTTATTTTCGACTAATCAAGAGTCCAAAAGATTTGAAACTTGATGTGGATAACTACTGGTTACGAGGCAATTAATCATCTAGCACCCTCTTCCCAGGTTAGCACTTTCACTTCAACTCCGACCACCTCCCACCATACACTTTCACTAATGAACGTAGACCATTCGTGATATAAAATAATATATATAAAATGTGAGAGATTCAAAGAGAAATGAACAGTGATGTAGTGGAGGGTGTACGGTGGTATACGCTGTATATCCTCTGCTTTTTTGGAATGGACAGGGTATACCCTCGTCTTATGAGAAATGATACAGGTTGATTGAAAAAAACAGCTAATTCCTCATTTTTTCGTGGCCCCAAATATTGAAGTTGCACCTGCAATTCGTGAAAATCTGCGACCCACGAAGAGATTTAATACTAAAATTCTAATACAACTTTTGTTTCGATCAGATTAAAAATAATTACTGTACTTCTTATTTTTATAATTTTATATGCATCACTAAAATAGTACAATTGAAATTAAATTTTCAAGGAAATTCAAAGTAAGCTCATGTTTTCTTCTGCCATTATGTACTTTTTTCTTTAAAAAGCTGGGTAAGACCCCCATCAAAGTTTTACTTCCGTATACGGTATAACCTCGGCTTTTTTACGACTACAGCATTGGAAATGAAACGAGAAAATGGGTTGGATATTTAAAGGGAAATAGAGGACAGCACGATTGTCAAACTAACAATATTTAGAAATTTTCCCGGCAGACTCAAGTGAAGAAATTATGAACGCATACTTTCACAAATTCAAATTACTTTCCGTTAATTGTAAGAGAGGTATCCAGGGTCCGCACTCGGTACAAATAACCGGGTCCCATGTTCTGGGGCCGAGCTCAAGCATCTATATATAAACATCCCGACGTGTCTAAAATATTCACTTATAAAGACTGAGCAATGATAGACAATGGAGAAGTTGAAAAGGTTTATTGGTGAATCTTGACCGAGGAAAATTATTATAAGCATTAATACGGTGGGGAAAGGAATGGTAACGTTCCCGGGAGCAGGAAAAGCGCCAGAGCCCAGAATTTATCTCCAGGGTCCTGGATATATCTTCTTTTAGCTCTCCAATTAGCAGAGTAACTTTCAAGCACGAAAAGTTAGAACATTTTTGTTACCATTAAACCTATCACCTACGCTTATAGTTAATAGAAAGAGAAGAAGAAAAAGACTTTTATGAGTTTATCTTGTATAATGTATTGCGGACAGCTGATATATATATATATATATATATATATATATATATATATATATATATATATATATATATATAATATGCTATTGAGTATTACTAAAGAGCTGCTACGGGAGAGTGAAATGAATAGTTTGAGAGGAGTAGAGGGCGAGAAAGGTCAGTGGGCAAGAAATGATGAAATGAATTAAAAACTTTTCCAAGGGAAAAGGTTCGAAACGGTTAGTTTGGAGGACTTTCTTCCCGGCGGCGGAAAATATATCAAAGGAGAGCCAAGGAGGGACGAAAAAGTGGCCTAATAAGGGAGCGATCCTTATTTCATTTGGATTTTTAATAATGGAAGGTTAAGATGAGATGTCTTCCTCCTCTTCCTCGCCCTCTCACTGAAGTCTTCCACAGAATTAAAAAGATATAGAATTTTCGTGCAGCTTCCCTAATTATCCGTCTGAGAATCGCTAAAAAACACGACCCTCTAAAATGAAGACGATATTAATCTTTCACACCTCGCGTCGACGATATTTCTATGTGTTTTGGAGCGACATGCCGGGTAACTTTCGAGCCAAGATGGACTCTGCTTTCGACAGCGATGTTTCCTTTTTATGTTGGGCCATAAAAGGAAATAAGGAGTATTATGTTGTGTATGCGAAATGTGCTGGTTTAGGGAAAAGACGCCATTCAACCTAGTAAGTATCACATGTCTCGAATACTAGCCAAAACGGAACGTAGTTATGGACGGTGCTTATAAGTTTGGCAAAATTATTAGACCATAGTATCAACTTTCTAATGGTAAATACAGGAAATATTAATTTGTAACGATTAATAAAATTATTTATATAAATATTAATACTTCCGCGAGTGAAAAATGATCAACATTTACAGCAAAATATCATATTTTAGTGATTATAGATAAGGAATTGTTAGATTTAGATCCTAGTATTCCTTTTTCTCTTGGTAGCACAATTATGGAAGTACCACGAAAAATCTTTTCGAATTATTTTCAAGAGAAAAAATTTAGGACTCCATTTAGCGGAATGTGCTTCAACGCCTCATTCTCTCTCGCACCGCTTCGAAGACGAATTTTATCGCGTCATCTAAAGACAACGAATAAACTCGTTGCCCATTTGTTTTTAGCTATAACTCAGAGATAGAGGAAGTGAGACAGAGATAAGCCGGTGACGAAGGAACGCCTTTTATCGGCCATCGCAAGGACCTAAAATTTCCTACTTCGTCGTCCCCGCCGTCATACCACTCCGCCTCCAAATCCAATCACAGCAATGTTCACACCATCAATTCACGGATGAGCGAAATTTCCTCGTTCCTTTTCGGAGAACACTGCTCCCCTCCCCTCTTCCCCCTCCCTCCCTCTCCTCCCTCCTTCACTCCCTCTCCTCCCCTCCCTCTCCTCCCTGCTTCACTCCCTCTCCTGCCTCCCTCACTCCCTCTCCTCCTCCCATCTCCTACCCATCTCCTCTTTCCCCCTCTCAGGCCCTCTCGTTCGGAAAATTGTGTTTGTGCTCTCGACGCCTTCTCCAAACAGTCATCCCCAAACCCAAAGAGGAGATTCTCCCGCTTGTGTGTGTGTCTTACCTCCACCCGCCACCTCACACCCTCCCCGTCCCCTGCCATCGACCCTCTTCCCTTCCCCCTCCACGGGATTCCGACCCCCTCCTCTCCTATCACTCCGAACTCCCCCCCCCCCTCCCTCAATATAGTCTTCCATCTCGCTCTCGGTTGTGACTGCGTTTTAGTATTATGTTACGACTCATTCGTGTGTGTCGTCTTCGACCTATCATTCTTAGAATGAGATGCGCAACTTTATGAGTAAGATTTTGCGACTTAGTTCGTCTCTTTCATATTGTTTTTCGAGCGCGCTCAAATAAAAAGTGTTTTTTACATTTCGTCCGTCGTGCACTCACTAAAATTGTGATATTACTTGAAATGGAATGTCTAAATCGATGAATATTCCATATTAAATTGTTTTCAATCATTAAACTATGTATTATATTATCTTATTCTTTTTGCCTTTACGATAAAAATTTTTTTACTTGAAGTTTCATTTTCCATCGAAAGGATTGTTAACATGGTGAAGCATATTCGTACGGTTGTGCGTGGAAGGTCTCATTTCTGTCATGGTTTGAACTTCTTAAACAATTTTCATTCAAAATACACGATTGTATCATTTATCTTGCAAAGTACATATTAAGGAACGGTACTAATTATTCAAATTTACGATGCATGTTGACGCATAAATCAGGACATCATAGACAAAGTCCAATGTTCCACTGGATTTCCACTTTGAACAATACCATGATCAGGGTCGCCCCTAGGTAGGTGCGGACTCCGGGGCCAATCGACTCGTGCGGGACCCTGTTAACATTTATCACCAAATTTAACTTAGGCTTTCCATGCGGTGATATCGACGCGCGGGGCCTCCAAAAGTGCGGGGCTCGGGGCGGTCGCCCCGATTTGCCCTAATCTAGGGACGGCCCTCATCATGATATTAGTCAAACCACTCAACGATTTACTAGCGGAATTTTTTCAAAAACACGCATTTGTAGAATTAAATTCCTTTTGGCGTCATCTCTTATTCGCTTGTGCATTATACGGTTTTTTGGATTGATCGCAGCAATTTTTGTACAAAATATTCTTCAAGAACCGTATAGCCTCCTGCCTTCATGTTAAAATACAAATATTTGGCCTTCGAAAGAAAAGGGATGAAGGTGGATTACAGTATCAGCATTGTTTAAATTCCAAAAACGATATAATTTTTTTAAGTGGAAATAATGCTGTAAAAAAAGCTTAGCGCGTCTCTCTCATTAGATTCAGGAATGGAACTTTCGGTTTTTGTTTCTAGCAAGGTGGCAGTCCCGATAGGACTAGATGACGCGCATGCTCTATTGCCTCATTGAGTTGTTGAAGATTTATAAATATCGAATTTTATATGCTCTATCGTAAGATTCGAGAGTTGGGATTTGGTTTTTTTAAATTTCTGATAATTTCATTTCTGTAAATTACCTGATTTCGTCATTTTTACCCCGATTTTAATGTGAGCGATTACTTGCATTCGTTATTGAGCCATAGGGCCCAAATGTACCATTTTATATTGTATTTCAATGAAATCGTCGCAATAGAAAGTTAAAATGTATGCGTCCATTCGGTTACGGTAAGCAATAGAAAATATTATGGCCAATCTCTCATAAACGAGGAAGTATATCAATTATATTTATATATAAAAAGAATTTTTTTCTATTCTGCAACTGTAAAATAAATTATGTTTTCTATTGAATGTTTAAGAATCCAGCCAAAAGTTTAACTTTTTATTATAACGTGGCGTATCTGATTGAATGATTTCATTCGAGTATGTCTATGTTTATATAAATAAATCATATAAATGCCAATTTCATCGATACCGACAGCGCAATATTACGAGCTATTTACCTAGACGGACAGACTAACCAACAAAATTCAATATACACTTTTTGTTTTTAAGGAACGGATTATCGAGCATATGACACTATATGCTTCAATTTATGCACTATAACAAAGTAAGCACTTAAACCTCTCAATCCGGCAATTATTTTATCCCTGTTCGCACCTCATAGCGGCCATTTTAATGCATTTCGCCATTCTTTGTCATTTATGTTTATTTTAATGTTGAGAAAACGTAAACACCGGCCTTGGTAGAGGGGTGGTTAACGTTTCTAGCTCCCAAGTTCGCATGTTCGAATCCTACCGAGGTCATATTCGTATGTGTTCGTCTTTGTTATTGTTGTTGCTCTCATTGTAAAGGCCGCAAAGTGCTGTTTCTGAGTTAGTGAAAAATAAATAAATAAAAATAAATTAATAAATAAATAAAATAAATATGTTACACCTATGTTTAGATTTGACTAAATTGGAGTCAGGGTCCGTACATGTGTACGGACAACCGCTGCTGAGTACACGTGTACGTCTAAGAGGGGTTAAGAGAATAATTGATTATGAAAGCGGAATAAAAATGAAAAAGGAGGCAGCATGAAGATAGAGAGAGAGAGAGAGAGTGAAATGAGAGAGGAGTCGTAGAAAGAAAGGATGGGGAGAAAGAGGCGAGAATAAAGGATGTTATAGTGAGAAATGAATGTGATAATAAGAGAAAATATGAAGGGAAATATGGAAAGAGGATGAACGGGGGAAGGAGAAAATGGGAAGGTAAATTGAGGTAGCCGTGAAGTCGGTTTCGGCGACTACTGTTTCTGCTCCTTACGCACAGCTATAAACTCGGAATACAAAAAAAGATAAATCGAAAAAAAGAGACGGTTGAAAACGACCGCGCGACACGAAATCCCTCGTCTTCCACCATAAAACGACAAATTTAATCTCGAAAAAGGAACGGTCTGAGAATTCCTGTCTGTCGCGTTTCACATCCACCTGAGACAACTTCGTTCAAACAAAATGCTTTAAGAGGGTCGGGGTGAGGAAGGTTCGAAGGGAGGAAGGCGACGGGAAGGAGAGCGAGGGAGAGAGAGAGAGAAGAAGGGAGGAGGACACGTAGGGCGGAGAGGGTTAAAGGTGTTTCAAAAGGGGTGTCATTTGTGTAAGGTGACAGGAAGGTGGGAAGGACAAGACGGGAATGGCAGGGAATGAGCGACTGGATGGTCAAGGAAGGAGAGAGAGAGAGGAAGAGAGGATGGGATTGGGAGTAGGTGTTAATTCATCGACAATTGCTGAAGGCGATGTCACTAATTTGGGTCTTTGTAGAGGATAAATTGGTGGCGAAGGCGTTTCGAATCCACTATTTCTCTCGTTAGATGCACTCGATAATAGAACTAAGGAAGCAAACAATGCGTTGCGGAGCAAACAAGTCATCAAACAGGTTGATTTAATCTCGTTACTTGGAGCGACAACCGGTTAATTAATAGGAAGCAGAATATAGATCTAATCATTTTGACTTTTGGTGTCGTATGATTTTTACTTTATTCATTAAAAGTTTTCTTTCCCGATACATACGGCAATCTTGATTTTACGCTAGGTGGAAGCCAGCTAAGACAGATAATAATACAGTGGAATACAGTTTAAAACATTTTGATGATCTAAGCAATGATACAGTTTTGTTATTAGGGTCGCGGAAGGATGCTCTCAACGTTAATATCGTGTAAAATAAAGAGACTTGTTGTAATTCCATATAAATTTATTTAAAAACGACGAATGTTGCATCTCAACGAGACCCAGGTCGTTTTTAAATAAATTTATGTGGAGTTACAAGAAGTCTCTTTATTTTACATTATGAAGAAATTCCACCAAGTGACGCCTGAAACCATTAGTTAATATCGTGGGTTCGACTCTTCCACGAGTTGAAGTCTTTGGTTTTCACTTTATGTCGTTAAACCGCTGGACATACGTATTTTATTTAAATGAAAACATGGAGTCATAAAATAAATGACGTTTTTTATTTGTTTTCTTTAGTTCATAAATTCGCAACGAGTCAAAACACAAGCTTTTAAAATATTACAACTTACTTCATAAGACTTGAAAACAACAAAAGGCTATTTAATGGTCGTAGGTAACAATTCATAAAAAGAAACCTTCACATACTGCAAATCCTAGTGGAAAACATTAGAAATAGATGAATGAAATAAATTTCACGTAGATGATGAGAAATGCGTTGCGTGACAAAAGTGCGTGTCTTCAACAAGCGTTAGGAACAAAGCAGGTTCTCACTTCAATTAACGAGAGATGTGCGATAAGTTTAGTCAATTATTTTTAACACTCCTGGTTTTTTGTAAATGAGTGCTAATTGTAGGTGTAACGACGAGAGGAATGTTTACCGAAGACCTTTATTTTTGGCCAGTCTATTAGAATTCAGTCTAATTACGATAAATTACATTAAGCTTAGCGTTTTCTGTTCAAATTTTATTTTGCCTCGTTGATATCAGGCGAAAAGCGGACAACGATCGTTATTTTGCTCAGAGAAATTTAAGCAATTCATCTGATTGTGTTCATTCAAGTGAGCGTCGTGTTTTTTTACGAAGTCGCTATAAATTTTATTCATTTCGAGTTAGTTATGAAAATTTTATTCCGACGCGCGTGTTAAGGTCTTTATGGAAAACAAGCTGTGGAGGAGGAGGAGGAGAGGGAAGGAGTTTAGAGAGTTACCGAGAGGAGTGTTCGGTGTTTGGAACGGGAAAGATACGTTTCCACGTGAAGAGGTAAGTCGCTCTTCAAGAGCACTTGCTTTGCTCTCTTGTTTGGGTGGTTATACCACTTAGTTCTTTCACCCACACTCTCTAAACCCCCATCACGTCCTCTCTCTCCCTCCCTTCGTCTCCCTCCCCCTCCTCCCCGTCCTCCCTCCCTCGCTTTTCCACGAGTAGGAAGAAGGCTAACCCTACTCACCGTCGTCGCCACGAAGGTGGCAAGTGCCACGGCAAATGCGTAAGGCAAACAGGACGACCCTGCTTCTGGAGATGTCACACAGCCAACTTCCTCTCCTTACAGAGTCCACAAGGGAACCCCTTTTCTCCCTCCCGCTCTCCTTCTTACTTCCTCCTCTCCTCCCTACTCCTCCCTACTCCTCCTCACCTCTCACTCCCTCTACACCCGCTTGCTCTCGCTTTAAAAGCTGCCATCTTGCTGCATGCAACGTTTCCTCTTTTTTCTTATTACCTCACTTACTTCAACTCCCCCCTCTTTTCCCTTCTCTGCCATCTCGCACCTTCAAAACTCCAATTTCCTCTTTATTTCTCAAGAGGATGACGGCACAAGATTATTATACAATCCTTCCCCGATTCAAAATGCCTAAAAATAACTGTTTCGGTCCAAAGGTGTTCGAAATAGAATTTTTTTAACGTGCTATTTTGGTTAATGAACGGGTGTAATCAATACTGGAAGAACGTGCCATTACATTATGTTAAGCGGTTGGATGAGGCGAGTTCAGATTCTAGAACTACTCGTACTATTACTTAGGAAACGCCGCAAAGAGTCGTGTGAATGGCTACAACTACAGCGAGACAACATTGCGCGATATTTTCATGCAATATAAACCTAATCCATGCTATCGGCGCCTCGAGTTCATGTTAGGTCCTTGTCTTCTACGCAGTTTTGCTCGCCCCCATTTTATAAATTATTTCGTGGCGTTTTAGTGGCGAACGGATTATAATACTTCCCACCTATGATCTTCCCATCGGAATGTGGCGTCCAATTTCCAATGTAGAGTCGCGTAGTATTTGACGGTAAAAACGCTTTGGCAATACGTTTTAGTTTGGCACCCTCATTATCCCTTTCGCTTAGGAAAATATTTTAAGGTATAATTATCAAGGAAGTGCATAATAGTGGCCTATTTTTTCGCTCCCATTTTTTTTACGCCGGCGGTACGCGTGTTGCAGCCGCACCTCCCGGCAGCGAAGACGAGAAAAACGCCGGAGACAATAAAATTGCTCCTTAAGGGGCCCCGTGACAACCCTTCCGCTCCATCCTTCTTCTCCCTCTCGATCGAAAAACAAACGCTCTCTCGCCTTCGTTCCCACCTCCTCCTCCTCTGCATCCTCTCTCTACGGGAAAAAACTCGGGAGCCGTTGTCACTCACTCGCTAACGAGCTGCCGACTCCACGCCCATCTCCCGCTTCCAGAATGTCTCTCTAGTAAGAGAGTGAGTGCGACTAACTGCCTCTTTCTCCCTTCTCCCTACTCTTGGACCCCAAACCTCCTCCATCACCACGGTTTTTTTCCTCGTTCTCTGTCCCTCATCTCACGTACGTCTCTCGTCCAACCTTTTCGTTCTCGCTGTCACTCCCGTATCCTTTTTCTTTCGAAATATTCATTGTACACCCGCTGTTATCTCGTAGTCTACTTCTGTCTTTCTCTTGTCTCCACGGTTTTGCTCTATTCACGTACAGTTATGCTTCTCCATTTCTTTCATTTATTCTTCTCCTTTCTTTCATTTATTCTTCTCCTTTTCTTTCATTTATTCTTCTCCTTTTCTTTCGTTTATTCTTCTCCATTTCTTTCATTTATTCTTCTCCTTTTCTTTCATTTATTCTTCTCCTTTTCATTCATTTATTCTTCTCCTTTTCTTTCGTTTATTCCTCTCCATTTCTTTCATTTATTCTTCTCCTTTTCTTTCATTTATTCTTCTCCTTTTCATTCATTTATTCTTCTCCTTTTCATTCATTTATTCTTCTCGCATCTTTCTATTTTTCCATCTTACTTTCCTCTTAAACCCCCCTTTCTTCTAACTTTCTCTCTTGGATTTCTTCATTCTTTCCCTTTTTATTTACCAGCTTCTACCTTTCTTCTCTCATTTATCCCATAACTCGGTTTAATCGCTCGTTTTCTTTCTTGGCTCGTTCTTTTTATTTTGCTGCTTTCTATTATATAATTTCTTTTTATTCCCCTTTCTTCACACCTTTCCTGAATATTGATCCCATTGTTCCTGTCCTCAATAGCGGTTTATATGGAAGAAGAGACTGTCACAAGTTACAATCCCGTCCAAATAAAGGCACATCTGTCTGTCTATATATATATATATATATATGTCTTTTCTTCTCCTAATTTTTATTTCATGTCCTCATCTCCGTCTGCTGTAGCGTTATTTTTCGACTTCGTCTTTTTTTCGAAACTGTCCTGTATCTCCTGTCTCTAATTTTGTCCTCCTAACTTTCTTTAGTTCATCCCATTTTTCCTCCCTACTTTCCTCTACCTCTCCATTCTCTCATTTTATCCCTCTGCTGTTTTCTTTCTTACCCCTAATCTCCCTCTCCCTATTTTTCTTTTCCTTACAATTGATCGTTCAGCCATTTTTTGGGCTTTCCTACTACTTTGTTTTCAGTAAAGCTGCATTTCGCTTTTCATTCTTCGCCGTTTTATCCGCGCAAATTCTTATTTCGCCCAAGAGGTCTAAAATATTTTGCGTGATCCGCTATTCTCTTGTTTTCTCTTCTTCATGCCTAAATAAGTATTGGAAGTTGTATTTATCACATTCTTCACTTTATCCATAACTCCAACATTATCAGTGATTTCGTCTTACTGTTTTTTCTCTTTGTTCAGTACTCTTTTTTATTTCCTTCCAAGCAAACCTTTTCGACAATAAGCTTTTTGTAATCTTCCGGCACCGTTAATTTCTCTTTCTCTTGATAACTTTCCAAATAGATCGGTTTTGGTTTTATTAAAATAAAAACTCATATAAAATCATTTAATTAATATCCCTACCGTCCGATATTTTTAGCGTACATCGCCTTTCAGCGAGATGACGTTACAATCAATGATTCTGAGATTCACCTGAGCTTTCGAATAGTAGACCTCAATTCCTGATAATATTTTTTGGGCAAGTCCCAATGCTTTGCCATGAATTAAGAATCCAGTTAAAATGTTTATGCAAAACATAAACACACTGAAATAATTTTTTTTACGAGCGGCTGATTCCTTCTGGCCTACGCACAATGGGTATCTGAGAGGTAGTTAAATGAATAGCTGGTCAGTTTAAAAAAATTTAGGAAGAAAGATAACTTCCCGATTATTATCAAATAAAAAATCTCTTTGTAAAAATTCCACTAAATTTGAAAAACGACCTAGGTTTCGTGATGACAATGTCCTCATCAGGTTGTGACAACAACAAAATGTCGTGTTTCCCAAATATAGTGGAAGTTTTACAAAGTAATTTTGTTTTGTTTCCTTAAAATGGAATTCCTGGAAATGAAGGCTTACTTAGTGGACTAAACACAATTTCAAAACCTTCAACTAACGCTGTGGCTTAGCGTGTGGCGCCGCGAGCCGGGAATGCTTAGTTTTCCGGTTTGAATTGAATTGTGACACTTTTTTATTCGTAGGAGATATTTGGAGTTAAGTATTTTCTATCACCATGTGTTGTTATGAACAAAACGTGATTGAATATTCTTTCTTTCATTTCTTGTACTCGTAGCACAGCCACCCTATTAAACCTCCATCTTTACCTTCTACTACTTTCACCCTTAGCACTTAATCTGCTCCGTCTCTTTTCCTCCCTTATACTTTCACTTTTCACTCTCTCCATCTATTCTTCCAATCCTACCACTGAATTCCCTGACCTCCACACTTTTCCATTCCATTCCTCATCGTTCCGTAGTTCTTTCTCTTTTTTACATTGTTACTTTATCCCCACCTTTCCCGCTGTTAACACTTCACCTTCCCAACTTCTTTTCTTTTCCTCCCCTTACTTCCTCCATTCCTTCCTCTGCCGTCTTCTTCGGCTCCTCCTTCTCCACTAACCGTCCCCCTCTCTCTCTTCTCCCCTCTCCTCACCATCCTCTTTCCCATTCTCTTCCTAATGTTTGCCACGTCTTTCGCACGCTTCTAGCTCTTCACAATGTCCCCAAGTGTCTTTGGCGTCGATTCCTTTTACGTCTAGTCCTCAAACAAAATCTTCGAAGCTGATTTTTTTCCTCTCACACTATTTGGACATAAATTTACTCCGCGCTAGGAGTAGACCCAAGGAGTTTCCCGACAGAATGACACCAATTTGGCCCCTTCTGTGTAACGCAAACAGTGTCGCTATTGTTGAGTTCCGGGCGCGAAAAAATTCCCTCAATCATCCCTCGCGCCTTATTTTCCGACGCCTCCATTAATGAAAGGGAGATATTTTTAAATTGAATCATTGAAAGAGATGACGGGGCTGAAGTTTTCACCTTTCTTGGGTTCAGGATGGGATGGAAATTAACGGATATGAAAAGAGTCGACGAGATTACTGGTGGACACAAAGTGACCGTCATCCTCAACGGTCACTTTGCGTCGGTCTTTGTTCGGAGATCGGGTTCACCACGGTCTTCCTAAATGAGTGTAGGTGAGTTTGAGATGCGAAATTATAACCTCCCAATATTTATTTACCATGCCACGAAGCCGGACAAAAATGTATGTGTAGTTTCAACCCTTCAGACTCTCGGGATCAATTTTAATCATGTATTTACCGAAAGATTGCTTATAGAAACGAATAGAATCTCCACAGTTAACCTGTCTATGACGTAATATTACGTCGTGATAGGTTTTGTCTGGCAGTGGCCATGACGTAATATTACGTCATGTCAATTTGAAGACCTATGCAAAGAGGCCTTGAGGTACTAGACCGTAAATATCGAAAACATTGGATTCCTATTACATTTCTGTATCGTTTCCGACTTTTATACCAGATGATAGGTCACCATGTACTTACATACATACATATCGTAGGCGCTGATGGTCGTACGTTCATTTAAATGTACGCTGGGCGCTGAGTCTGCTTATATGAATTCGTAGGCCCATGATATCGTCCACACTTTGCGGAATGAGGTTATGTTTATGCGACGTGATAAACATCGCTTCAGGGGCATAATTTAACAATGTAAATATCCAATTATCTTAGAGATAGTGTTTTCCACTTGAAAGGATTACTAAGCGGTGGTCCGATCGTGATTCTATGCTTACCCAGCAGTGCCTCTCGATTCCGTGTGCCTTTCAGCTCTGTGTCTCACTCATCTCTATCAGTGGCTTTTCTTTTTATTCTGTCATGTGGTATTAGGAGGTCTCTTGAACGTATTCCCCAAAAATGGTTGTGTTAGTCGCGGAAGAATGTGCCACGTGGTGGAGACGTGAAAAAATTGGCCACTGTGGGTGAGATAAGCTTCTAAAAACAGGCCACTTAACAGGTTAAAAGAAATGGACGGAGAGCGTTAATTTAAACAATCAATTCACCAAAAGTGCCAGTTAATTAGCATACTCTTCGAAAATTCTTTTTTCTGGACCTTTTGTTTCAGCTGCCGTTTCAGTTTTAGCTAATGCTCAGTGGAGAGAGGCAAAAGTAAAACCATAATAGCGTAAAAACGCGCAGTGAATGGGATTAAACTCTTACCAATTGTAATTTTGGTGAATCTAAATTTTTTTAAAATCTAAATTTAATGAAAGTTCATACATTCATGTATACCTTATTTATTCATTTATAATCTGCCGCTGTATATAAATCTTGGCCTTGTTTTTTGAAACTTTATCTAGTGAAAAATAATTCAAAATTATTCAAATCATTTTGGCGAACTAAAAATCACTTAGAGATACCATTAACCGTACATAAATATTCATAATATTATATATTTATAGATATTTTTTATATTTATATATTGTGATTTATAATAGTATATTTCGCCGAATTACCTAGACCGATTAGCACTTTATTACTATCGCGGGATACAAAGGATAATGCAGCCGAAAGAGACCGACACGCGGAAATGCGGAATGCGCAGCTTTTCGTCCAAACATGCTGCTCCCGCGAAACGCCGAGGAATCAAAACGAATAGCTAACAAAACGAAGATAACGCCACCGAAATGTCTCTCCCAATAGATTTATCGGAATATGAGACGAAATTGTGACGATGCCTTACATCTGACGTACATACCTCGGTGTTTTGCTCGCGAGCTCCTGAAAATTCTCGCTGCTATCTCGGGCGAAAACTGACATGTTTATAACTCCTTTATCAATAATAATAATATATATTTCCATTTCATATTTGTTTCAATGATTACGTGCTCTTTTAATATGCCACATACTGAATAGTGAATCATAAGAGCCATTGAGCGAATTCGTATTGAATTGTAACTATTATATTACATTATAAGCCGCATCCTCATTCTGGAGAGTGAAAATTTGTCAAAACTCGGTTTGTATGGTAATAAATATGGTATTTTAAAAAGTTTATAGTCGATTGCCAAACTTCTATAATTTCTGCTACAGCTTAATAGCCATTGCCCCATTATGGATGGGAGTTGACAATGTTCTTGAATAATTAGTTGATTTTATTGAAATTTAATGACGTTAGTCTGTCAGTTACCCACGCTATATTTTCTAATTATTGTTCCGAACATCATCTCAGCGTGTGTTTCAGTTTTTCAAAGTCTTCCGAATTTATGCCTTAAAACCAAATTAACTACCGTAGCATTACAGAATTCCTCTGATATTCGTATGCCCCTTGTAAATCCAACGCTATACGATGTGCAACCTTATAATTTCACTACAAATAATTGTGTGCTTTAAACACAAAGAAACAATCCTTGGTTTCCCCCCTGTGGTTCCATCACACCTTTTCTTTTCGCCCCAAAGGGGGAATTCACGAAGGAAGGCAGTTGGAGAGCGTAGCCCGACACCCAAGTCAGCAATTGCACACGCGCGTAATTACGTTCGAGGTAACACTCTTAAAGCGCGAAAAACGCGCCTCGTGTCTCTTACGTTTCCGTGTCGCCGCAGTAACACAAAACCGATACAAACGAATTAAATATAAAAGGCTGTCTTCTGATGTGCCCGGGGAATAAGCGAGGTGTCGAGAACGAGGATTCTGGGGAGGGAGGAGAAAGGAGGGAGAGCTGAGAAGGATGGAGGAGACAGAGTTCTAAAGAGTTGGAGAGAATGGAAGAAAAGAAGAAGAGACAAGAAGAATTTCCATCGCAGAATCGAATGGGGGAAGCGCGCTTTGTGTGCAGTTTAACTAATGGCGTAAACATGTTCATGGTTTCCATCGCCGCAGAACTTCTGGTTCAGCAACAATTTCAATTTTTAGTAAACGTAGGACGAACGGGCAGTCTAAGCGGACGTATTCACAGAAGGCGAATGTTCAGATTAATGAATGGCATCATACAATCCCGAAAATTTCGACCTTCTAAGCGTCTTGGTTCAGCCAAAAGATTTAGCAAGTAGACGACAGACGGACTCCGCAGAGAAACAATAAGCGCTTTTTCTTTCAATAAAGACGCGCTAAAAATAGAGTGAAAGAGATGAAGAACTTTGTCACTATTTTTAGCAAAAGCGAACCATTTTCAACGCTCTGGCGGACGAAGGCAGCGAAAACAGGGCTCATTGACTCAACTCTCAAAGCCACGCGTTTTAACGGGTGACAAAATATTTTAGCATAGTTTTATTTGAAAAAAAAACTTTGCTAACGTAAACCCCAAAAATAGACAACGCTACGTTATCCAACTCGCATTTCTCTATATCAGGGTTGGCAAACCTGTGGCACGCGTGCCATCTTTGGCACGCAAGACTATTTTGGTTGGCATATAACAGAAAAATATTGTTTATTGCATGTATTCTTAATAGTTTTCCATTTCTGACACGACATAAGAAACTCTTTCTAGCGAGATTGCAATTATGTTGATAAAATAACTTACTAATAGTGAGTTTTTTCCCGAGAAAGAGATGCCTGTAGCCCCATAGTTGTCGTTCGGCCGTAAATGATCTGGGACTGTCTTTTTTAGGCGATAAATTTAATTTTATATAACCAACTTATCGTTTTCTGAGCCCTGAATCTGAGGATAAATTATTTTAGTTAAACCATAAAATTATTTCTTTTTGGATGTATTTTAAATTGGTACTTAAGTTTAAAAAGGGATAGCCAATTTATGTAATTTTGTCGCGCGAGCAATAAAAGGTTCGCCATTCCTTCACTAGATTAAGCGAAATAATAGTGAATTTCGCTATCACAACATCTTATCCGCGCGTAGTTTGGTATGAGAGCGTTTCAAAAAAACTTTTTATAGGTTATGATTGAAAATTGTTTAGGCCGTGGAGCGCAGAGGAAGAACTTTCGAGTTGACACCAGAAGAAGAAGTGTATGGTGCGTTTAATACCTTGCTTGGCGCGGTAATTGGTCCATGAAAAACGGCGCGCTGAATGAAAATAAATAAATCAATCAAATGCTTGTTTTCAGATGCGAATGCATTCCTGACCGACAATTCACTTATAAAATACTATAACCTATCGTACATTATTCATTAGATACCAAACAATAAATGCTGGACTCGTGGAAAATCTATTAACGAACCTAAGAATATGTGTAGGTTAAAGATATAACAATAAAAGTAAGTTAACATTCGCCTCTTGCGAAATAATGTATGGCGTGCTTGTTTATGGGTTATTTATTGATTGTAAGATGGTGCAATGTGTCTTTAACGGCCTCATAACAACATTATTTGTTCAAAAACCACACATTACCATTCTATCCCCAAGGAGAGTGTGGAAGAAGGGCTTAAGGGGAAGAAGAGAGGAAGGATCAGCCAACAGAAAGAGGTATATACCGAGGCAGTGCCGTAACTAGGGCGGGGCAAGCGGGGCATCTGCCCCGGGCGCCACTAAAGAGAGGGCGCAAAAATTGTTAATTGCAAGTTTTGCGAGGTTGCATGGCACAAGGACGGGCGATTTCACTACTATACTCGATCCAGACATTACGCATAGCAGAAACTATTAATTTTGATGATGTTATTGATGAGTTTGCTGAATTAAAGTCACGTAGAATAACTCTTTAATATTAAAATATGTATAATTTCTGCATGCACGTACCCAGAAATTTAATGCAGGGGAGGGGGGAGAGGGGTCTGAGGCCAAAAATCAATTTCCAGCAATCGATTAAACAAAAGTCCTATTGAAATAATATAAACTTTTATAACGTTTTCAGTTCTCATAACTCAACGCAGCAAATGGCAGCGTAGCAAGAGACAACGTAGCAAGTTTTTAGCGTGGTTATCGCAGATTCCACAAATGTCTGTACACCGGATCCCCCCCCTGGGTACGTCCTTGACTTTCTGTATTTAAATTATGTATGTGTGTAGTTATGTATGTAATTATAGGTATTTATAATTATGTATTTAAATTATGTACATTTATATAGTGAGAAATTACATCATTTATAGTTTTTTTATTATTAGTTATTTTTTATGAAATATATTTGGTAGTTTGCCTTGGGTGCTAAAAAAGCTAGTTACGGCGTTGTACCGAGATAAAAGTAAATGATATTCTGGATGGAGAAACTATGGATGAAAGAAAAGGGAACGGATAAAGGATAGTGTGGAAGGGGAGAGGTTAGGAAAATAGAGAAACGAATTGCTTTGAAATGTGTCAGGATGAAGGAGAGTTTGAGAATGAATGAGAAAAGACAAATGGGGAAGATGAGGTTGGGTGAGAATACAGGAAGAATGAAGGAAGGGGGTTGAACATGCGATTGCGGAAGAATTGGAAAGAAGAAAGTGAGGGGATATTAGAGAAAGGAGGAAATTAAAAGTGACAATCAATGAAAGAAAGGTAGTCCGGAAAGAAAAGAAAATGTTTGATTGAGAAGAGTTAGAGATCAAGAAAACGAAAAAAGAATACCGGAAAGGATAAAGGATTTATTTTCAGCTACTTAATAGTTTATTCAATGCATTTAACTATATGATACAACTCATTATACGCACCTTTTTTCAGAACGCGTCTTATGTTTATATTATTTCAGAATATGTATCATATTTATTTATCCAAACATTTTTTCATCAATAATTCTATTCGCAATACTACAGCGACACTTAATGATATTAAAGCTGTACTAAAGTTGATCCTGTCCTTATTATTGCATTCTAAAGAGATCCCGAAAAATACAGCATCCATCACTGCTACTCCTGTGACATTTTCCTCCTCTATAACCAAATTAGAATGCGGCGAGCATAACGAAGTTCACTACAATACCGTATCAACTCAGCCATTCTCTTATTTGTTATCGTCGTTGAAGAACGAAAGTGTGTAGGGTAATTCTTAAAATCTCGCATTCACTTCAACCAATAGCGAAGTTCACAAGCACGCATTCGAGAGGGAGATCTTTTCATCCGTCTGTCAAAGAGCAATTTCTTCGTCACGCTCAGAGTATTTGCGCGAGAGACAGTAATAGGAACTGTGAAGGACAAAAGGAGTGGAGAAAAGAGGAAGGTAAATACGCGACGAGGAGAGAAGGGGGAAGGAAGGGAAACTTGCGGAATTAAAGGCACCAATCACCTTTCGTATCCATTGGAAGGTGCATTCGTGATAAATTAATTCTTTCCCCAAGATCTCCTCCCTAAGCAGTTCCATCGTCGCGTGTATCACGAGAGAGGGCGAAAAGCTAACACGTTGAGCAAAGGGGAAGATGAACGGGAGAGGAAAAAAGGACTGAATAGAAAACACCTGTTATGTCGTTTGAAAGAAAATTCAACAAAGTGTTTTATGCGAGCGCGGGTGGCGGCGGAGAGGGAGAGGAGGAGGAGGGAATGAATGGGAATAAGTTTGCAAAAGAATATAAACGCGGAAAGAACGCGGGAATCGGCCGGGCGTTAAAAAAAAATCTTCGCGATTCTCGTCACGGAGAGGCGATCAAAGCGAGCGAGACTTCAGCTCGGGCGAAAAAGCATTTTCCGAAGGTGTCTTTTTTGCCACCTGTGTCGTCACCTCGAAAGGCGAAAGCTGAAAAAATATATAATAATAATATAAGCGAATCGTCGAAATACTTTCTGCCGACGCGCACGCACACACGCAGCAGTCTCGGCGGTAACAGGGGCGTCGGGAATATATAAGAAATATAATAAGCGCGACGCTCTTTTATTTTCGCGCGCCCATTCTTCTCGCCCGCGCCGCGAATTGCAACAAGGGGTAGGAGGGAGTAGAGGGGGGGTGGGAGGGGGGAGAGAAAAGGAGGGCCTCCATAATTGAATAGCGTCTCCCCCTCCCTCCCTCTTCCTCTCTCATCCCAGCCTTTTTAAACCATTCCGCTTTTACATCATGGTTCCCTAATCTCCGTGAATATTTTAACATCCTTTCATTAGAGGCGTCTCCAGTCTCAGTTGCCTGCTTCGCTTGTACTGAACGCACTCTCAAAACCTTAGAGGCGCCTTTTCCTCGTTCCGTGAAAAGCCCTTTTTCTCGGCGGAGGGGGAGAGAGATGGGAGGGAGGGAGGGGGAGGGGAGGATGGGAGGAGAAAGGGGTAAATGGGGAGGAGTGTACCAAGAGGGTGGGAGGCATGGATGATGAGAGGGTCTGGAGGGAAGGCGTGTAGCAGCGAACAAGGCAGCAAGCAAGCAGCAGGCAGTAGCAACGTCCCCATTGAGTGCCTCCCAACAAGGAGAAAGAGCTCGCTCGCTCGCTCCTTCCTCCTCCTCCTTTTCTCCGGCTCACGCAGCCAATCCCAGTCTCCTCCTTTCCTCGAGAGATGGCACTTTTGCCAAACGACGCTTCTTTCAGGCCAGGAACAATGCGTTCACGGCCGTTAAATCTAAAAAGCGATTTCAAAGAGAGGCGCTCTCTCCCTCTCTTTCTCAAAATCTTATCACTCCCTTATCTCTTTCTCTCTCTCCTTTCTCACTCCTTCCTCTAATTCTACTTAATTTTTTTACATAAACTCCTCTCTGTCTCCCTCTCTCTTCGTTATTTCCTGCTCGGTTCGTTTAAGAACGTGCGGAGCAATTTTGTCGATGTAAATCATTTTTTAATAGCTTCTCGCGTAAAATAAGGGTCTTTCTTTCAGTCTTAATAGTTCCCAAATATAGCTTGTACATACAGTTTGCGTTCCTTAAGAAGATAATGTTTGTTGATACTTGATTTAAATATGTCTGCGGCATTAAAACGATCGGTTTTCGTGTGAAATAGAAAAGGGACGTCATGGAAATTTGCTATATCGGAATATGATACGGGAGGGAAAATTATATCTATAATTCATTTTAATATTTTTAGAAACCTTTCCCTCAGAAACTATCCCGAAGAGTAAGAACACAGTTATATGTACAGAGAAAGGAAAGACTAATCATGTCTTCTCACTAGTCAGACTAAGCATAGACTTTGAAATGACTCTCACCAGATATTGCTGACCCATTTTGCTTTGTAATGCCTTCAAGGTAGGGCTTCCAATTAACCGGAATTTTCGTTAATAGTTTTTAAAAGTTCATCTGTTAACCGGTTAACTGGTAATTAACCGTTAAACATAGAAACCCTCAATAATTTTTAGGCATGTTTATTTGAATAAATTTCAAAGGAATACAAGAAAAACTGCTTAGTTTTTGCTGCAAAAAAATTTTAAAAGAAATTGAAGCTCATTCTATGTTTTGTATAACAAAAATATGAACGGAATACTTACAAGAAAAACAAGTTATTTTATATGATTTAAAAATAAAACTATAAATAAAAGACATTCAATGTTTCGTACGTACAAAAAAATTATGCAAAAACACAAAAGAATACAAGAGAAAATATTTATCAAGGTTTTAAAAAATAATATTTCAGGAATACCAGAGCATAAAGTGTTTCGTATTTCATAGAGCTACGAATTTTGGTCGAAAAGTTATTGGCCACAGAAAAAACCGGTTCACTGGCTGTAGAAGTACGCTGAATACTTGCAATTGCGTTGAAAGGGTTCTCAAAATGACAGCCGAAAGTCAACTGGAAGATTTGATGGCCGCGGGAGACGGCGTTACAAGTCGATGCGCGGAGAACGCCGCGCACGCAGGGGAAATTCCCGCCTTAACCTTGACTATTTCTACCTCACTACTAACCCGCCAGTCCCGTAATGCATCAAAAAACAAATAAACGATCTTAAAAATAGTTTTTCGTTGTTTTCCTAAAAATCCATTCCAACCGTTCATAAATCCTGTTGTATTAAATGATTTTTTGTTTTTTTTTTATGAAATAACATAGGCCTGGAGGGGTGAATACCTATTTATTCTAACAAATTATTTTCACTTGGATTTTTTAAAACTGATTATGGCAATCATTTTTTCTCCCTTCAAAAACTTCTGTTAATCGGGCACAATTAACCGGTTAGCGAATAGTAAGAAAATTAGAAAAATAGCCGGTTAACTGTGTACGGTAACAACCGGTTTGGAAGCCCTACTTAAGGGTATCATAATGAGCTCACAGAAGTCTCGATAAAATGATTAACGGATCATAATTAAGCAGAGATGTGCAATTAAAATCAACTATGATAAGTTACATCTTCCCAAAATTAGATGCTCTATTATCTCCACGAATATTTTGTTTGCCAATAAAAAGGATATATATTCCTTAGCTAATAAATCGAATCATAATGTGCGAATAAAGTATCTATAATTTTTTGTATTTTATTGGCGATAACAAAGATTATAATTTCCGTTTTAAAATAATATATTCTTCCAAATTTAGCAGAATTTTACATTTATCTAAAATTATAAATATATTTAGGAAGTTATCTATGTTTTAATATTTGTAACCTTATGTTAGTAATATAAATTAGAAACATCTTTTTAAATCATTTTGGTGCCCGTCGTCATTTAAATTAATTAACGTCTAATTGATCATGTGAAGAAGATAAAACAAAAATAATGAATATGCTGAAATTTTAGCAATAAAAACAAAAAAGCAACAAATTTCGCTATTTATCATAGCTATTCGCGTGCTTTGTCTTGGTTTTCTGCGTCGAATCACAAATTACAGACTTCCGACGCCTGTCGATTATGCTTTGATTGGTCGAAAAAGTGTCGTTTGCTGATATGCTTTGCATTTTTAGTGCGAACTGAAACGTGTGATGGGTATGAAGTGATGGACGCGTTTCCTTGCCTCAAGTATTTGTCCTAGAAATACTTCCAAATCCTTTGCCTTCTCGATCACCGGAAGACATTAATTAAAGGGAAAATATCCTATATTAAAACAGTTCTTTGTCATTTGTTTCCTTATCACCTGCGATTTAACTGGCCTCCCCTATTAGTCTCTATTGCTTTAAAATTCATGATGCATTGCGTCATCGTATCGGGTCCATCCATTTGAACGCCGATGAACCACCAACATATAGTCAGCTCTACATTATGGACACCTGAATCAGAGATTGCGAAACAATGGCAACAACAAAAATATTGTATATTGTTGTCAAGAAATTAATGTCGTTTTTTTTTAACTTAAGAAAACAATTTCACTGAAAATCAATGAGGGTTAATCAATGATATAATTTCCATTATTATCTGCTAGTACAAAAGCCCGTCAATATGACGGGTATGCGTGGATTAAATATTAAATTTAAGGCACTTCCCATTCTTCCTCCTTTTCTCTCTTCCATTCTCCTCCCTCATATTTTAAGTTTATATTCGATTTTTTCCGATTTTTCGAGATTTCATTAAGAGGTTGCAATGAAACAAAATCATGAAGAACAAAAACATATTGAAAATTTATGTGAAAAGTTTCATGTCAATTTAAAATAAATAAACACGTAGCGTAAAAACTTTAGTCAGAACGATTCCAATGCATTGTAATGATGGACAACTCAACATTTCAAATAGGAACATACTTCACGCTTACATTGAAAATATCTTTTCGTTTGCAAATTTTATTGGGTAGTTTAAAGCAAATTACTATATTGACAGTGATTATGATTAATTTCTTTCGACAATTAAGCAAGATATTTGACGCATGGCAGGTGCATTTTACAAAAAATGTGTGAATCAAAAAAGTTATTTACTAAGTTCTTTCGTGGTCAAGATAAACTAAACCAAAAGCTAATTAAAATATTAGCGGTCGTATGTTCGTTCGCATTTCTTCCACGCCTTAGAAATGGCACTGCAGTAAACAAACCTATCGTTCAAATTAAGCCATCATTACTTCCATTTCGATTAAAATGCAATCAAAATATAAAAGAAGAGTTCTCACAATTGATTACAAATACAATATCAAAGTTCATGTCATTGCTTTTAGATATAGACGTAATTCTGCTAGATCAGCAACAATGCCATCGCCCTTGGCGACGAATTTTTTTCGCCTAAAATTTAGCCAAATTTTCGTGTTAAAAACGAATTTGTGGAACGATTCGATGAGTATTCGAAAATCCGTGGTTGAAAAATGAATATCCGTTCTTTTAGCCATCGTTGGGTGCAAGTCTTGTATTCATATCGAAATTATAAGTGATTTAAAAATGCAAATGAAAAATGTGCTGCAACTGTGCAAACCGTGCAAATACACGGACAGGACAGAATTCTCTTTAATATATGTATTAGATGATTGTCTCCCATCTCATGACCAAATTTTCAATTCCCCGTTTGATGAACTCGGGTGGTTTTGATCGAAGGAATAAATTGATGTCCTATCTGACAGTCTCTTCATTTTCAAATTCTTTTCCACTCAAATGATGTTGAAACGAACGGAACAGATGATCATCTGTGGGCGCCATATCTGGAGAGTATGGCGGGTGCAGGAGGACTTCCCATCCTAAGTCCCTGATTTTTTGTTGAGTCAAACGTGCCACATGGGGACGAGCGTTGTCATGGAGAATGAGAACACCTTTTCTATTGACCAGTGACGGACGTTTCTGACGAAGGGACTGGTTTAATCGATCCAATTTATGACAGTACATGTCAGAAGCCAGTGTCTAATGTGGATTCAGGAGTTCAAAGTGAATCACTCCTCCCATGTCCCAACAAATGCAGAGCATTATCTTCCGTGGATGGAGTCCAGGTTTTGGGGTGAGAACTGGTTTTTGCCCGCGACTCAGCCATTGCTTTTTACCTTTGATGTAAAGAATCCATTTCTCATCCCCGTTCACAACCCGTTCCAGAAACGTTTAGCGTGTTTGGCGCGCGAAGAGAGAAGATGCAAAGCTGACACATTGGAGAAGATTTTCGTTGGAGAGTTTGTGAGGCACCCAAACACCCTCTTTAAAGTCTTTGCCTAGATTTCTGAGGTTTGTTCGCACTGTCACATGAGAGACATTCAGTTTTGTCGCCTTTCACGGGTGTGTTGCCTAGGGTCAGACTCCACAGGCAGCAGCGTCTGTTCTCCATATTAGGGGCGGCTGCAAACAGCGTCTGTTCCCCATGTTAGGGGCGGCTGAATATATAGGCGGAAGGCAATGGGAAACCACCGCCACAATATATCCCATGTAGAGGCATCATGACGGAGTCTTCTCTTGTTAAATATTCCGGAGGCAAAATGGTCCCCTGCTCGGATCTCCGGGGGGGACAACACGAGAGGTTCCGTTTAACACAAGGAAGGAAGGAAGCTGGAAAGAAGTTGAGAATTGGCACGTGGAATGTTAGAACACTCCTACGAGCAGGGAAGTTGGAAAATTTAAAGAAAGAGATGAAAATAAATAGAATGGATATGATTGGCTTAAGTGAAATGAGATGGGAAGGAAGAGGGGAAATAAAAAGTGATGACATCACGGTGTACTATTCAGGAGGTACTAGAGGAACGAATGGAGTAGGGGTAATTTTGAATAAGGAAATAGCAAATTGTGTACAGAGGGTGATATTTGTAAATGATAGAGCAATTGGTCTTAGAATAGGAATGCACCCAAAAGATCTACTGTTGATACAAGTTTATATGCCGACCAGCCAACATGAAGATGAGGCTGTTGAAGAAATATACGAGAAGATAGAAAATATTATGGAGGAGGAAGGTAAAAACTGTTGCAAGATAGTGATGGGCGATTTGAACGCTGTGGTAGGAGAGGGAAGAGAAGACCAAGTAGTAGGAAAATTTGGACTAGGAAAAAGAAATGAAAGAGGTGAAAGACTTGTTGAGTTCTGTAAAGAGAAGAGGATGTTTATATCAAATACTTGGTTTGAAAATCATAAGAGAAGGCTATACACGTGGAAATCACCAGGAGATGGAGCCAGATATCAAATAGATTATATTCTAGTGGAAGAAAGATATAGAAATGGAGTAAAAAAGGCATATGGACTTCCAGGAGCAGACATTGACAGTGATCATGTGCTCCTCATGGCCGAAATAAAACTAGCCTTGAAGAAGGTTAAGAAGGCTAAGATAGTTAGGAAATGGGATTTAGAGAATATAGCCACAGTAGGAAAAGAAAGAATAGGAGAAAAATTAGCTCAGGCAATCAAAAGAGAAAACGTGTTGGAGGAAAATGTGGATGAAGCATGGAATAGGATAAAGAAGGCTATAAGGAAAACAGCAGAACAGGCTATTGGGTTTTTCAAAGGAAAAAGAATAAAAAAGCCATGGGTGACAAAGGAAATGATAGAAAAGATGGAAGAAAGAAGGCAATACAAAAGCAGGACTGATGAAGATGGAAAAAGGAAATACAGGAAACTGAATAATGAACTAAGAAGAGAAACCCAAAAAGCAAGGGAGAGATGGCTAGAGGAGGAATGCTCAGATATAGAAGATCTAGAGAGAAAAGGAATGTATGACTTGATGTATAAGAAAGTAAAAAATGTAACGTGGGATAAATGGAGAACAAGTGCATGTGTGAAAGAGATTGCAAGTAAAGAAGATAAAGTTCTATATAAGGAAGAGGAGGTCCTTAATAGATGGAGAGAATACATGGAGGAGTTGTACAAATCAAATGAAAAACCAAAGGATCTCCGTATTGAAGAGCAGGATGAAATAAATAATGACGAAACAGGGGTTTCGATATTGAAAATAGAGGTGCTACAAGCAATAAAGGATATGAAGAATGGGAAGGCAATGGGGGTAGATGAGATACCGATAGAATTATTTAAGTGTCTTAATGAGGAAGGACTGGAAGAAATAGTGAAGTTGTGTAATGCAATCTATGACAAGGGGATGTGGCCAGAGGATTTCGTCCAAACAATTATGATTCCAATTCCGAAAAAGCAAGGAACAAGAAAATGCAGTGAACACAGAACAATCAGTTTAATTACACATGCAGCAAATGTTCTACTTAGGGTTATGAACAGGAGACTAATTAGCAAAATGGAAGAAAATGTTGCAGAGGAACAGTTTGGATTTAGAAAGAGAAGAGGTACAAGAGACGCAATAGGATTGATAAGAATGTGGAGAGAGAGATATATAGAAAGGGGTAAAGGAATTAGTCTGTGCTTCATAGATATGGAGAAGGCATTCGACAGAGTGAACTGGGAAAAACTTATGGAAATACTAAAAGCAAAAAAAGTAGACTGGAAAGATAGAAGGTTAATTAAAGAGCTGTATATGAAACAGAAAGCAGCTATGAGGATAAAAGATGCACAGACCGAATGGTATGATCTAGGAAGAGGAGTAAGGCAAGGTTGCTGCTTATCGCCAACCCTGTTCAATATATATGCTGAAGAAATGATTGACAATGGAATAGGGAATGATAAAGGAATTGGTATTGGGGGTAGAATAATAAATTGTATAAGGTTTGCTGATGACATGGTAATTTTGGCAGATGAAACGAGGCATATTCAGGAAATGGTTACAAAGGTAGAAGACAGGATGATAGAATATGGAATGAAAATGAACATAAAGAAAACAAAGGTGATGAGAATAGGGGATAGAGAGATTATGAATGTGTCAATAAAGGATGGAAGAGTGGAGCAAGTAAAACAGTATAGATATTTGGGAAGCATGCTAACTGAAGACTGGAGAAGTGAAAAAGAAATAAGAACAAGAATAGCAATGGCAAAAGAAACATTTAATAGGAAAAAACGGGTACTATGTGGTAAAATGGATTTAAATCTGAAGAAACGTCTTGTGAAGTGCTATGTTTGGAGTGTATTGCTTTATGGGTGTGAGACATGGACGCTAAAGAAAAGAGAGAAAGAAAGACTAGAGGCATTTGAAATGTGGGTGTGGAGGCGGATGGAGAAGGTTAAGTGGACGGATAGGATAAGGAATGAAGCAATACTAACAAGGGTGAATGAGAAGAGAAGATTACTTGAAACAATTCAGAGGAGGAAAAGTAACTGGTTAGGGCATATCTTGAGAGGAGAAGGTTTACTATTGATGGTGTTGGAAGGATCAGTAGAAGGTGAAAGGAAAAGGGGACGTAGAAGAATAAAAATGTTTGATGATCTGAAAGAAAGGGGAGGGTATCAGGAAATGAAAGAAATGGCAAGGAACAGAAATGAGTGGAGACAACGCTGGTGCCAGGGACCTGCCTAGAGGCAGAACACCTCATGATGATGATGACAGCATTACATGCCGAATGTGTGTCTCGTCTGCGGTCATATTTAAACAAGAATATGAGGGGTATCCTGGGACAACAATAAACATAAACATCCTATTTACACAAATGATATTCTTAATTGGTTACTAAACAAATTCTGAAGTTTATAAGAGCTTAATTAAACCTGTTCACAGAAATGACATTAATTTCTTGACAACCTAATATTGATAGATAGACAGATAATCGTCTTTATTCGGGCGAAATTTGGACCATAAGGTCCATTCTTACATTTAACCCTTCGTCAATATCATGAATATTAAAAATTAAAGTATTACAATGAAGAGTATATAAGTGAAGACAGATTTAAGTTTGTGGGAAAAACCTAGGTAAAAACAAATTTGTTCTTCCTAGTTAAACCCACACAGGAAAACGCCCACAGAGAAGGGAAGTGTGAAAACCTGCGAAAATCATGCATAGTGTATCTATCACAATGAAAAACTACAACAGAATATATAATATAGGGCGTAATCAAGTTCAACTCTTGACCAAAGTAATTTTGGAACCCGGTAAGCCACATGTTCGAGCATATAAGCAAATATAAGGCTTAAAAATGCTCAAGAATATTAGAAGTCGCTGCAGTTTTTTCGCAGAGGCTGACGGTAATCTGTCTCAGAGAAACATTTAAATTTATTCAAAAGGTAATATTATATAACCTGTACCTATTTAGGGTTAACATATTTACTCCACAGTTCATTCCTTGCTTTTTATCTAATGAGAATGCCAATAACAGAAAAAGTATTAAGTAACAATGTTGGATCATGGTCCTATCATATGAGTGGTCCGGAATGAATTTTACCTCGTTCTTCTATTCCCTAAATCAAATAAACCATGCGTAGTTGATAGATTCGTCAAGTCGAGGCAGAGCGTTTTGAGTTATATTCGTAACAATCCGACCCAGTTAAGAGCCAAATCATATATGAGCCTCATGGATTGTGTGTAGTGCATGAATTTTTTGGGTTAAACCCGATTTTTCCACTCCGATTACGATTTAGTCATTTCGGGTTAAACCCGTTATAGCCCGAAATTTAAATTTTTAAAATTAATTTAAGAATGTAGTACATACAATAAAATTTTATTACCTAATTTTAATTGTGTAAAACTACAAGCAATTAAAATTGTCACAAAAGAAATGAAATGTTTTATTACCTTCGTTATATTTTAAAAATAATTTTGTAATCAAAATGGTATTTTCAGGTCGTTATTTTATAAATAAAAATTGAATTTTTTTTTATTTCTTTAAATTATACCCGAATTAATGAAATTTTTAGGTTTTTTATTGAATCGAACCCAAATTAACCCGAGTTTGATAGAAAAATATAACCCGGTAATTGGGCTCTCAGGGAATACATTGATCATGTAGTTCAGGTTGAAATATCCGATTCTGGGCCTTCTCATTCTTGGTACTATTAATCCACGAAGTCCATCCAGTAAAAATAATGTGTACAAAATAATTTCCAAAACACTTTTGCGTGGTTCACTGTATGTCGTTTTTGCGAACTAATAAAAGATAAATTTATAAGCAGTCTAAATCTTCTATTAATAATGTCAAACTATGGTTTATTATTTTTACAAATTTAACTGTCCGGCGCTATATGCAGTCTATGTCGTTTGGAGCCCATGTTTCAATTAAAAACCTTTGAATTGAATTGAAACATGGGTTCCAAACGATATATACTGCATATAACGCCGAACAGTTAAATTTGTAAAAACATACATGAGCCTGATCGGAAAAGAACCCTGGTATAGGCATAAGGACTCTACAGGGCTGGTTCAGGTATAAAAAATTTCATTCTTCTTTTATTCAACAATCGATAGTTTATCATTTTTATGTTTATCCAAGGTTTTACTTTATGAGTACGAATAATTTCTTTTTTCTAAGCATCAAAAACAAACCGACCGTGACAGGATTCGAACCTGCAATCTTCGGATCCGAAGTCCGACGCCTTATCCATTGGGCTACACGGCCATTAAATTTTTGACTGGGATTGCTGGACATATTCGACACTTTATTTATTTATTCCATTCTCATTCCCACGTCTTAATGAATTTATTCCTTTGCTTCAAACATCCTCCTTCATATTCAATCTCTCCTATTTAGCGCCTTGAAAAATGTTTGCTTTGAGAACCAGTATTGCAGCAGCTAGTAATGATTGATATCCTGCTGACAATAAGTAAGGGAGGCTGTATTTTTATTCATAAATATTATAGTAACTTGGATTATCGTCAACGAGTGCGATAAAGCTTTCGTGCAAAGTTAAATAAATAATACAGGTTTCCCTCACTTTATGCGGGTTCGCTTTATGCGAATTTGTTATTATGCGGCAAACTTATTGCTACCGGTATTTCTTTTTATGCGTCTTTGTTTCGCTCTTATGCGGTTACGCGGTCAGTGCAATGCAAATGAAAGAATGTTCTCTACCGCACCACAAGGCGACCATTCAGACTCTCATAATCTCTTATGCTGTGCGTATTAGTACTAAAGTAAAAGAGATGAGAGTGGATTGGATATTGAAGAGTTAAGATTTCGTGTGATATTGTTTGAGCACACTTTAGAAGTTTTATCTCCTTGCCCGCGGAACTTCCATTGGGCCAAGACAACACTCCAGCACTTTAAACCTCCACTATTATGTCACTCAAAACAGTCACCACTTGTGCTCGTCTGCTTCCTTTTATAATTTACAGAGTTATTTGTTTTAATTTTGTATTTAGCGCATAAGAAGTCGTTACGGAGCGAAAGAAGAGCGTTTTGGAGGGGAGTCAGGATTGCTTGTGGAACGTATCCCTATCTTTTAGATGTAAATATGGGTTCTGTTAACGCGAATTCGCTTTATGCGTCACTTTCCTGGAACGTAACCCCGCATAGAGGGAAACCTGTATATACGTTCCTGAGGTTCCCGAGAGGAAATGTAGGTTCGCATCTATGAAAGCAGCTTGAAGAAGGTCAGGTTCCACATTTCGTACTCACTGCAATGATGTTTACACCGCGTAACTCTCAATATATCGAGTTTTTAGCTCTTTCTTTTAAACCGAGAAAAGAACTTATTACGTCTCGGACCGAATACTTCCACGCCGACTACCCAAAAAGTTCGTTTTCAGCTTTTGAAGTGTTCCTCGACTCCTTTTGCAACCCCGCAGATTAGCCGGCTTCACAGCCGCCCCCACAGAACGGGAGTGGGAGAAAAGGATGGATGGAAAAGGAGGAAAAAGTTCATCGCTTGGGAAAATTGGTGTGGCAACCCTCTCTTTCCTTTAGAGAGCAAATAACAAAATCTCCCTCCACCCTCTAACCAACTCCCTCTTCCTCTTTTCCTCAATCAATGCATTTCATCTTTTTCTCTCCTTCCTTTTTTATTCGTTTGTCTCCCTCTCACTTCCCATCTTTTTTCTACTTCCCCCTTCGGTTCTACCCTCTTCCTCTTTAAATCCTACCCCGCAATCGCTCTCTCTCTCTCTCTCTTCCTTTACCTCCTCCTTCCTTCTCGTATCCTTCTCTCCTCTTGTTAAAAAAAAATCCAACTGAGAATCCCGCTGGAAACGTGGAAATGCGCGGGGAGTCCGTACTTCCATTCAACTCCCGTCATCCGTGGCTCCGAAAGGAGCAAGCAATAACCCCTGCGAGTCGGGTGATGCGAAAGAGTGATATGGCGTCGGGTTGACGTAACTTGGAGGGTTTTTTTCGGTAGGGGGAGCGACAAGGAGGGTTAAGCAGGGAGCGGGAGGATTTTCTAGTGGAGCAAGCCATACGCTAGCGGCGGCATTATTGCTCTTCACCCAGATCAAAAGGAAACGGATGGTGGTTGAATCGGGCGGGTGAAACGTTTTTCGAGGACCCATTTGACTACATTTTGTTCGGTGAACCAAGCAAAGTTGATTCATTACGTAGGGTAGAAGATTTTTTCGGTGCTGTGCGGGAGAACGATCGATCCTTAGGTGCAACTTTTGAGTGGAAGGAGGTTAAACACAGAGAAAATCTTGAACTTGTGATAAGAGGTTAAATCTAAGCGATTCCGTATAACTGTAACGGACATTTTCTTAATCTCGCATAAGAGCTTATACCACATGCTAATATATCGCTATGGAAATGGTTTCCAAATTGAAGATCGCGACTCCCTGGGAGGTCGCGAAAAATCTTGGGCTGCTAATCCTGTATTTTTTATTTATTTTTTTTAGTGTTATGTGTGGATATACAGTTAAATCTTAATTTAGCGCCACCGTTTGTCCAGCACTGACATTGGCGCTAAAGCGGGAGTGGCGGTAAATTGAGGTATATGTTTGCTCTATGTAGTCATAAGGAGGAGGTTCTGTTTGCAATGATTCATGGACGGTATGTTGGAGTCGCACTATATAGGGTAGCGCTAAATTGGTATGTGACTGTATTTAGAATGATATTAATTTTAGTGCAAATAAAATATATTTATTATATTAGGAGACTTAATATTACATTTCATGTCCAGTGGTAGATGGATAGGTTTTAGAGGGCTGTGGTGAAGTTGGCTGCTTTATGAGGGAGCCACAGAGGCATCAAGTTTGGGAACCGCTGTGCTACGGTATTACCTATTCAATATATATTGAAACCATCCTTATTGATATTCTCTAGTAAGGGATAAATTTAACTACTAAATCGTCACTGAAGCCGCTGACCCATCAAATTACGTTTCCCTGCATATATTTAATTTCTTAGTCGTAGCCTATCATATATACATATTATTGCTTTCGTAAATTGATTCATTAGAAAGGGCGTGACAGTTATTATCAACCAAAAAATAAACAACATTGATGTTTAACTAAATAAGTTGCGCCAAAACTTATCAGAATCTTTCCAAAGTAAACCAGTAATCCTTTTTGGGGCCGCGGATACACTAGCAAGTCGGACAGTATCTTCGGCTCCCCTCCCCATGAAATTTCATATATTTTTCTTACAGTATCTCGTTTTTTCACTTTGAAATATTAATCAGAGAATGCTCGGGATAACACAAATTATAGATAAAAATAAGCACCATATCCTACTCAACACGTAAGCCTCCGAAAAATAACGCGCGGACCCTTGGAGATCCGGAGACTCCCGGCTGAGAAACGCTGGCCTAAGTCAAACAGACTTTTTGTAGACCAGGACAATTTCAATCTTTATACTAAACTTTTCCTCTATCACACTTCTCGATCACAGAGTTCAGAATTGCGACCAATAACACTATATTTCCTTTTTACATCGAAATAACATTTCTCTGAACTTTTTCTCCAATAATGTATTGCAGCAAAGAGCTCTTCTCTTGGTCCTTATATATATAGTATATAAAATATATAGTATATAATGTGTAATAATTTCATTACACTAACTTATTTTTACACCTTACTCCTGAATTTAAACGGAGAAATTGGTTTTGAATTAGAATTTTAACTTACATGCTTTTCTAAATCACATAAAATTGTGATGCTCTTGCCATCTAAGCATTATCCGTAGAAAATCCCTTCCGGAGAATTTCGGAGAAACATTTGGTATTTGTGTTTACATAGTAAAAATAAGATGGTGATATCTTTTTCAATGAAATTTTGTGTTGCGTTGAGTTAACCAAGGAAACATTCTGGAAAATCAACGTTTAAAATCATCGTACAATGAAGAAGACAATTGACATTTATTTTGTGAGATTCTATAAATGTTGAAAATTTTATTTACATTGCTAGTTTTAATTAACTGTTAAAAATGCATACAACTTGAAGTGATTTAATTTAAATTTAACATGTTCTTCATTCCTACCGGTTATTTATGTCGGGAAATTAAATTATCCAATAAAAGCGAATGTGAATCAGTGTAAGGATGTTGTCTAAGTCCAGGATATTTTAAAATTACTTTCCATTGAAATTATTAACAAGTTAGGAAAGTGTAGTCTGCAAAAATTTCTTCTGCCCTAAATTGGTGCATATAATAAATACTGCAAAATGATATATCAGAAGTGGTGCCAGGGAGTTAATAAATTTTTATTTGCCGATTTACTTTCTATTCAGTTGTAATTAGACAGTCGAAAATTATTTTAAACATACCTTACTTGAGTTAAGTGGTTGTAATATTTACGTTTACGTTCTTTTCTTCGTCGCGGTAATCAATTCCTTCAGCATACAAAATTCTCCATGCACACTTAAGGATGTTAAACTTATAGTATTCGTAATTATAGGAGATCTTATTTACTACGGAGATTGTTTTCCTTTAATACAACTAGGTATACATGCATGAATTTTTTCTATATTGAAAGTGAATTACAACATTTATGTTTGATTTTCTTCAAAACGGCTACTCTTACGATAAAATTATAAAGGAAAAGAAGTATTTAATTTTGCTAGATATACAAACTTCGTTTGAAGATTTTCCGGTGTGTGTAATATTTTGCGAGAAATGAGGAAAAGTCATCCTTTCAGTTAAATGACATCCCTGATTAGGTTATGTGAACTATGTATGTAATTTTCTTATTGTATTCGGCCATATGTCCTAAATACTAAATTTCATGAAAATCCGTTTGGTAGAATACGAGAACGAACATGCGTACGGGGGGGCGGAAAGAACGAAGCTAATAGGCGCCTAAGTTGGAAAGGAAACGCGGCTAAAAATTCATCCCAATCCCTTATTAAAGTAAATCAGAAGATATGATCCTGTATAAAAAGCACTTGTTTTTCGATTCATCCCAATACACGAGTTATTTTTAAGGAAAATTAGCAATCCACATGAATAGAAAATGAAATCAGCTTTTTCTAGTAAATTGCGGATTCTTTCTTTTTTATAACCCAAGATTCATGCGTCGATGGGAGGTTTTGTAATTTAAGTACCGCGTTCAGAATCAAATGGAGCCTGAATGGAAGAGGGAATCATTTGACCGTGCTCTTCCCGCCGAATGGCAGTTTTCCTTTCCCTTGATGTCTGAGTGGAGATCGATTTGTTTATCGTAAGCGGATGCCGCAATCCCATTACGAGTGCGGAATAGAAGAGGTCGGAGGAGGAGGGGATGATTGAGAGATAGACGAAGTCATTATAGACGCAAATAAGCGGAATTGGTGTTCGAAACGGAAAATGCATTTCCGATAGATCGACGGCAGTAGCGTTTCCACATATTCACCCAGAGGAAGCGTAAAGAGCTGCGACTAAGGTCGCATTTGCAGTATTAAGCTTCTTTCTTTATCATTGGGGTAGAGAGGAGAAAAAAAGGCATTAAAACTTACCGCAAATTCACGCTCCATATATTATGTTAACCAACTAGAAGCCGTTCCGAATATTTACCAGTTCACCGTGCAATCTGTTACCATGGCGCCAACAATTGATTCAGAGAAAAGTCAAACGTCTCTCGATTTTAGCAATGTAATCCGCGCAGTCAATAAAACTCTTTATTCCTCGTATGAATGGAGAAAACGGTCGGTATCATCCTTTTGAATTCTTGAATTATACGAAGAGAATATTATTAACCAAGGAAGGTTTCTCTTCGTAGCACGACATTATACAAATTAAATTAAACTCGCCATGCATATGCATTGAAAGCGAAATTTGCATAGTTAGTTTGATTTCATATGCAAAGGAAAAGAAGCTTTCCCTTTTACTGATTTAACAACGTGTCTGAAAATTGCAATTATAGTTTATGACTCGCAAATGTAATTTTTTGAAATATCTAATAAAAGAGCCAAATAAGCGCATTAATGCGGAATTCATCAATCTCGTTTATTGCGTATTTGAATGAGATAAAAAAGAAAAATTTCCAGTGACTCCTTTGTCGAACTTGTCTGAGGATTGCATGAAGTGACATAATCATAATACATGAGTTTAGGGCTTTCTATACCGTGATGAGTCCTTCATTTTTAGGATTAACAAGTAAGGAAAGAGCTGCTGTAGCAGACAGTAAATGGCGGTTTTATTAAAAAAACGTTATTATAGAAGGTTCAAATTCATATTTACTAGTATGATTATCCTGAAATAATATTATAACAAACAGAATACTGAATCGATTGACGGAAAAACGAAGTCTCTATTTGCTTTCGTTAAGGAGGAGTTAGCGCGTCAGACAAACAAACCGATCGCATAAGCGGATTTATCTGAAAAAAAACGCGAAAAATCTCATTATAATGGCATTTTTTATTTATACGGTCTAAGATGACTTAAAATTAACCTTCTACAAGCATTATTATTTGGTAATTATAATCTCGAGACATTAATAAATAAGGTTTTTTAGTCAGAGAAGAAATGATGTTGTCACGTCACTGTATTATTGTAATATCCTTCTACTCATAATGTAAAATCGTTTAATATATTATGATAAAAATTGTTTTTAAAATGTCGCAGTTACCTCACTTATTTTAGAAAAATGTCATAGGAGTTAGCATGACAAGTTCGACGAAGGCGGGTTTCCACTTTGGGGTGAAATAATATTTTTCTTTAAAGCATCTGAAAAAATCTCCCATAATTCTGTAATTAAACAAAAGCACTGAGCATGCAGCGGCAGTTTTTACTTAGGGCCTCGAAAGATATAAAAGTCTCAATCGGTACCCTCCTTCCGACGCGTTCTACTTCTAAGAAAGATTAAATACGAGTATTCGATTGTTGCTCAAAACTAAATTCCCGGAATTGAGCTGACGGATTTCTCATTGGGAAATCCAATTTATCGAATAAATAGTTCTCATTATAAATCAAGACCCCCATTGAGACACGAAGCGTAAAATGAAAGAAGATCCTTCTGGACCTCTTTTCTCTACCCCATAAGACGGAATTTTGCTTTCATTAGAAAACCATCCACGTCTGGATGATTATTATCATGCAAACTATTCCGAGCATTGTTAGGAGCCCTCAATAATTCACACACACACACACACACACACACACACACACATATATATATATATATATATATATATATATATATATATATATATATATATATATATATATATATGCGTTTCTTTTTGTCGAATTCATTGCCCTTCGCGAACGTTCTTTGTAGTTTTGACATGAGCTCTCCCGCGCACTTTCACTTGTTTGCCTGAACACTTTGTGCAAATGGAAGAAGTATGAATGCGTAGTATACTATAGCACGGGGGTGGAGTGGGAGGGGGCGAAGGGCTGGAAGGTGGGAAGGAGGGAGGGGGGGCAGAATCCCTTCCTCCTCTCATTGTTGTCCATGCACGGCTTCGTATCCATCCTTTCATACTACCGACCGACACCCCGCTCTTCCACCTCGCCCCCCCCCCTTTTCCAACCTCCTCTACGTTTTACCGACCTCTCTCTCTCTCTCTCTCTCTCATCCTCTACCCCGTCCCCTGCCCTCACATTCTCGCTCTCTCTCTCGCCCCTCTACGGCCCGCCCCACCGGCCAGGTCTGCCCCTCGCAGCGCCCCACCGCAGCCCCGTATTGTTCGGCCATTGTCCGCCGCGGATACAATGGTTACAGTGCCTTTGTTGCGTACTTTCCAGCGAGGCTTCGACAATCAACACAGGAGTAGACGTGTCACGTTTTGTAACTGTAGAGCCATTGAGGCGTTAATCCGACTGGTGAAGCATAGTCAGCGTTCTATTCATCGGAAAAGCGCTTTTCTTAATAACCATGGAGAGGTTGTAATTAATGTGCCGGAGAATCAAGTGTTGGGCTAAGATGCTATCCATTGAACTATTCAAATGAATTATGCATGAATTGGCAGTATTTCACGGAGGGAGAATGCTTTTTACGTATTCTGATTACTTTTTTGGAGGAGTTTGCCGACTCGAACATTTCCAGAAACAATACTTTCACGGGCTGCTGGGACCATTCTCCGTCGCGGAATGAGTGATAGCAATTATTTTAGCAGGTTCTGAAAGGGAAACTCTTAGATATAGAAAGTCTTTGGGTCGACCACAGGCGCAATCGTGATCGAACGATCGATAGTTAATGGTTTTGAAGTGCTTAAGTAACGGCTGAAATCCGGGGGGGAAAGGTGGAATATATTTTTATTGCGTTTCAAGATGGTAGTATTTGGGAAAAATATACAAAAAATCGCTTTCACGTCGCATGTCATATTTTATTTGAAAAATGTCGAAGCTTGAATGAGCATGGATGTTGCTTCGTAAATTTGTAGGAGATAATTTTCTCGTGCATTGTGAGGCCATTACTAGTGACCAACCCCAAGGTATGCGTAAAAGGTGGATCCAGTGAAATGACGAAAAAGGAACATAATTATTTCAAGAGAAGAATAATTTTTACACCCACGTACTATGCATCTGAACAATCCATGAGCATTATCCGTCCTCTTCGGCTTTTATATAGCAATATATACATTCACATCCTAGGTAACAATGATGGTTTGAAACATATTGCGGGCATATTTTTTCCCCGTTCGTATTATAAGGAGCCAGTTATCTGAAACTGCTCATGCGTGATGCGCATCTGGATTTCGGTCGCTTCTATTCTACATGGCGTCACCTACCTCTCCCCGAGGTCTTCCCCCCTTTCTAGTCCCAATTTCCACCCTCCGTCAGATACTCACCTTTCTTCCATTTACCCTCTCCTCCTCCTCCTCTTCGACCTCAGCTGTTCCTCCTCCCACGTTTTTGTTTGAGATGAAAGGCGAAAAAAGTGGCAAAACATCGGACGAGAAAAATGCAACGATGTTCTTCTCTTTATTGGCTTCCGTAGTAAAGCTACGGTCCGCGGGGAATTCGGCGAATCAAAAGAGCGACTTTTGTAAAATACAAAAACTTTACCCTTTCGCGCATCATCTAAGATCTAAGATGTCACCATTTCTTCGATTCGCTTTTTGCGCCGAATATTTTAAAGCGGCGAATATAAAATATTTCAATGGCCTATGGAGGTGTGTTACATACGGGAGAGGGCTATTTCGATCTGTTTATGGATTCCTCGCATAAATCTCCCGTGGAGGGAGGGTATGTCCCCCTAAAAAAATGCCATCTTTTTCTTAGGTCCTATTTTCATGTTAATGCCGGGACGAAACGCTTTTGCAGCCTTGCGCTGCCTATTTATTGAATTTTATCCAGCGATTTATTCATAGCGCAACACGCACAATGGCGCTATTATTACCTTGAAAACACGGCGCCGATTAGATCGATACGATAGTAAATGCTCTGTCGCTACCTCCCACTTATTGCTGTGGCCTTTTCTCCGCAAAACTATTGAATAACGTGCCTCGCGCAAGTTTTAGAGGCGTATAACTTTTATGAAAGCACGTTGGGATTTGAAGACTGAAGTATTAGTAAGATGAAGTGATTTTTCTGAATTATAGCTCTAATATTTAATAATTTCCCCTTGAAATATCGCTTACAGAGAGGAAACGGTTGATTTCTTTTAATTATAAAAGAAAAAATTATTCGGAAATTGAGAAACGCAAACTTGAACTTATTGCCTTCTCACTTTGATTACTCGCAAAAATAAATTGCTATAAACATAGCAGTGATCACTTTTTAGTTAAAGATTATTGTGAAATGAGAAATGCCAGAGATCTTTTAGGAAGGCAAATCTGGGAGTAAATGAGCAGATTTTCCAATCTTCAAAGAGTTATAAAATTTATACGGCATTTCTCACTAACTATTCTCGAGGTTTGGCGAAAAAACAACTGGTCAACTTTCTGGATTTTGTTTATTTGAAAGGAGCATTCAGATATGAAATACGAAAACTTGAGAACCGAATGCAGACTTTAACCCTTAAAGGAATAAATATGACATTAATTCCTTCTGATCTATCAGGGCCAAATATAAATCGGAAACATATTTGATTTTGGTAATACAAAATAATAAATGACAAGAGATATGTAATATTATTATTATTTTAAATTGACCAAAACATTTTTCGCGACTTAAACCAAAACAAACTGTCGACGCGGATTAAGATATTAAAAAACAGCTTGATCGCCCCCTATCGTTTTGACTCTTGAAAAGAACCACCGTTTCAATTTGCGGTCGAGACCTCTCCGACATATCTGTTCCCCGCTCGGATAATTTAATCGCGGAATTAAGCCAAACAAAAGAGGACGAGATCTTTTCGCCATTCGGGATTTGCCTTGAGCCGCGCACGCACGCAGGTACGAGCTTGAAAAAGGGGAGTAAGTACCCCTCGACCTACCTACTTCTATCCCCCCTCTTACCCCACCAGCCACCCCTCTCCCCTTCCCTCCCATGCCCTCCATCAACCCTCCCCTACCCTCTCTCTACCTCTCGTAGGCCTAGGCATATCCCACGGGCTTCCCACTGTTGTAACCAGTGTGGCGCGCATAGAAAGGTGAGGCGGAAAGAGGGTACGAGACAAAGCGCTTATAGTCCTCCTTTTCACATTCTCTCCTCCTCCTCCCTCCACCTCTCTCCCTCTCTCTATCCCAATCTCTTGCGCGTCCCCACACTTGAATAACGACACCCCTCAACAGATGCATTGCCCTCCCATTGTGCTTTAGCTTTGTCACCCGCAGCACCCTAACACCCATGAATTTCCCCTTCCCCTTCGCCCAAAAACCCGGCTAAAGGGATATCTCCCCTTTCCCCTCACCCAGTTGGTGCTACCTTCCCCCCCTCCCGGAGGCTGCAGGAGGAGGTAGGAATAGGCGCGTAGCCATTCTGACTCAATTTATTGCGTTTTGTTATTAATATCACCGACGCTCCTCCTCTCTTCATACTCCCCTAACCTCTTACCCCACCTCCTTCCTCCTCCCCCTTCCTAGCTACAATGGACGCCTCATTTCACCCGATCACGAAGCTCTTTGTTGCTAAGGAAACAATCAAGGCAAAAGGCATTGTCGAGCACTAAACGGGTCTTTTTGGGTCAACGCCGCTTCCAATTCCTGCTCCCGGCTCTTCCTCCAGATTATCGGTTACGCACCTCTTCCTCCCCCCCCTCTCTCTCTCTCTTTCTCTCCCTTCCCGAAACCCGAATCCATCCCCTTCCCATTTTCTTTTCTCCCCACCCACCAATTTGATCCACCCCCTCTATGGCAACACTCAACCCGCGCGCATTTAGATTCAGGAAACACAGCGCCCACAATGTTTCGGATGATTCCCGCGACGAATCGAGAACGTAAGCAAAGCACTTCAGCCTTCATTGGATGACCGAGATGCAAAAAAAACGGTGCGTAGACCACCTCCCTTTTTTATGTACGCTTGCACCAGTTTTTTCCCCTTGCTCACAGGCTCGTGGTACGTACATACATCCCTCAAATCCATGGATTAAGTTCCTCAGGTTTACGCATGTGATCCCTAAAACATGTAATTTTAAGACCCGTTTGTCAATCCTAGAAGTATGTGTCCTTTTCCAAACGGAGTTAAATTAAATGGCGCGTTTTTCAATAACTTTTACCATCGTTTCTTTCGCCTCTGTGCCACAACAAGACTTGTTGGAGTTATGGTTATCGAAAACTTTAATTAGCAATCAAAGTACATACCTCGTACAGACAAAATACGGTTGAGTTATCCATATTGACCTATCATTTACAAATTAGGCATCCTCAGCGGCATTCCACCCTAGTTAGGTTCTTCAAAAGAATAAAAACTAACAAAGTGACCACTGGGGGAGCTAATTTGTAAATAACGAGTACACAAGATTCGTTCAATCGTTTTATGTGTACGAAAGTTAGCTTTATCATTTGGCTAAAACGCATTAGGTACGATCAATTATTTATATTTGATTCATTTATTGCTTACTTAAAGATAATAATCTTAAAGCTTCTCTTTTTCCGTGTTGGTTCCGTTTTATATACGATCAAAGATGGAATAAATGGTAACATTTATAGCGTCCTCTTTCAGCATAAGATCACACCGATAGAATTTACAGTTCTGATGTTGTGATGGCAACTGTGAAGTCGGTCATTATTATTTTAAACTGAAGCGAAAACTTTAAAGTTTACCATTTAGTCCGTAACGCCTTTCCACATAATTACACGTTTTTTGGTAAATTTCATTTTCAGAGATTGTATAGAAGCGGGCTTGTAAGAAATCTTTCAATAATTGGTTAATATTGGAATGAAATTCTTTTTCCTGAGATTTCTTGCAATACAATATAAAAATTGTGTTAGCATTATCAAATTTTCCTTTCATCAGAAGAAAATAGCAGATTTAAAGCAATAATTAATTCCTATTCAATATCGAAAATTAAAAAAAAATGCAACTTATCAGTGGCTTCGGATAAGACCGCGATCATTATATCTATTCCAAAATAAACGAAAGTCGAGGAATTTCATTCCGCCTTTGTCGAGTTTGAAAGGGACGTTGGCCTCAAAGAAGAGTGCCTTTATATTTTTTGTTTTCGTCCGACACGCGACCACTCGTAAACACGGAGTAAACTTAAGAATGGCCATTCAGTCGACTCATTCATTGCACGCAGGCTTATGTAATCGTTCTCCACACCAATTAAATGCCCTACCCCCTCTTCGTCTCCTCCTCCGCCCACCTCTCCCCACACCCGAAAACCATCCAGCCCGTTGGTGCGAAGCAAAGGGTTTCAAAACGGGAATGGAAGTGTCGGGAGTTGCGGTGAGAGGAGGGTGAGGAAGAGTCCCTCACCCACGCCGTAAAGAGTGCGATGAAAAGACATCCTCAACACAGTTGTCAACGAGCATTACGCCAAAAGCCAACATATGCAGCGGTCGGGAAGGAGAGAAACGGGTAAGGTTGGGGGAGGGCGCAGGAGGATGGGGTGACAATGGAAAATGGGTGCCGGGGAGAGAACACAGGCGACGCATCAATCGTGCAACCCAATAAAAACTCCCTCCTCTCTCCCTCTGTCCCTCTCTCTCTCTCTCACTCTCTCTGCCCCTCTCTCTCTCACTCACTCTGTCCCTCTCTCTCTCTCTCACTCTCTCTGCCTCTCTCTCTCTCTCACTCTCTCTGCCCCTCTCTCTCTCTCTCTCACTCCCTCTGCCCCCTCTCTCTGCCCCCCTTCTCACCCTCTCTCACCCTCTCTCACTCGCACCCTTGGCGGAGATTGCAGAAATCACGGGAGCGGAGGTTGGGACATGCGCCCTTCGCATGCAAATAGTATTCTCGCAAAGGCAGTTTTGGTAGCTGCAACTGCGGGTATCGGGGGATGGGAAAGAGAGAGAGACAGAGAGAGGGTGTGAAGGGGAAGGGAGGGTGACGGAGGGACAGTAGGGAAGAAAGGGAGGGAGTGGATAGAGAGGGAGGGATTGGTGTGTTTTGGGTGTGGCGCAGAGGGAGGTAGATAGGAGACTATTTCTGATGTGTGGTGTAGGAAGGGGGAGTTGTGGGGTGGAGGAGTTGTGGGGAGGGGGAGCTGAGCGAAGTGAGAGAGGAGGAGATGGAGGGAGGGAGAGAGAGAGAGAGAGAGAGAGAGTGGGAGAATCACAATCGCATTAGGAAAGCGTAAATTGAAATCGAGTTCGTACAATGGAGGGCTCCCGAGTCGGGACGAAAAGGGAGAGAGAGGGAGAGGAAGGGTGCGGGAGTAAGATCGGATGGAGGGAAACCAGAGATGATGACGAGGGGAATGGTGGGAGAGAGAGAGAGATTGAGTAAGGGAGAGAGTGAGTGAGAGATTGGGGTGTTGAGGGACGAAGAGAGCGGATGAGGGATGAAGGAGAAGACGTAAAACAGCAGATGATAAGGATTTTCGTTATGCCTCGCAAAAATTAATAGGATGAAGGAGAGAAGCGCAAGAAAAAAAGAGAGGGAAGAAAAATTTCGGAGGAGTGATGGAGAGAAAAAATAGGGCGGGAAAGGAAGAAAATGAGGAGCGAGAAAAGATGGTTCTGTTGAACCACGTTACTTCAACTGTTATCTTTTCCTATCCGTAAATTTAACAGAATCAGGAGTCACTTTGTGGAAACTCATTATTATTTAAAGAAATAAATATACACAATCTGTGAAAATTGTGTACATTTATATCTTTAAATAATTTCCTGCCCGTATTCATATAGATACGTAAAAAATGAATTCGCTTGCTGGAACTTTTCCTTTCTCCATGGATTAACATTTTTATAAATTAATATTGGCACAATAAAACTGGAACACGCGCATTAAAGAAGAGAAAAGGTGGAGAGGATAAGGAGTATAGTAATACCTAAATAAAACGTGGGAAATAGTGGATAACGAATGAGTGAAAAACGAAAATAAGAGAAAATGATGGAGGAAAAGGTACTTGGCGAAAAGAAAGGTTGAAGGAAAAGGACAAGCGACAGCAAAAAGTAAGAGTTTTAAGGCAGAGGACAGGACGGTCGATATGCAGGGAGGGAGACGCCGGAAATATAGGAGATGGAAGGGAAAAAGAGAGTACGACATGGACGCATGCGAGTTTTGTAAAAAAAACCGCTCATCGGGTAAATGAGATAACGGACGAGCAATTCGGAAGAGATGAAGAGAGAGAGAAATGGGAGATGAAGATTAAAACCTCGAGTGGTTAGGACGTGGGTGAAGGAGATTAATGAGGTACAACACATTAGGATACGTGTGGCAGGAGGGTAAGTCGAGTAGGAGAGAGGTGTGTACGGTATGAGAAAGCGATGTTGAACGTGGAATTGTTGAAGGGCAGTGGCTCCCAAACGTTTTTTAGACGCGGCACCCTTTCAAAGATAAACAAAACATTGCGGCACCCCAGCCTTCAAAAAAGGTTTTTATATTTTTGCATACGGCTATTAAAACGCTTGGGCGCATTCACTTGTTGTCACTATATCATCATCAAATTCTAACTGGGAAGATTATAATCCTAATGACATCAAAATTTGCAAATCGTCCATTTATTTATTTATTCTTCCAAGTACTACACCGTAATCAATTACAAGAAGCAAAATTATTGCCCTAATGATATATAATCACGTTGATTTATTTACTAAGCAATGTTTTTTGCGTTACTTTTAATAAACAGCTGCGGTGCCCCAATGGAGTAGGAGGAAGAGATACAGAGGAAAGAAAGAGGATAGTGAGATGGAGTGAAGGAGAGGGAGAGAGTGATGAAGAGGGAGAGAGTGATGAAGATCAGGAAATAGTGGTAGATGTTATGAAAGAGCGGAAGAAAGGGAGACAAAGAGGAGGCAAAGAGGAAGGGGTTAAAAAGACGTAGCGCCGGTGAATAAAAGCGTGGAGGAGAATGATAAAACTTAATAATGGCGTTTCCAGAGGTTTCGTTTTGAGGGCCACATGAGAGGGGCTCTCAGTGGGACAGGCTCGATGACTTCCGCCTCGTCTCAGAGCCGCTTTTCAAAACGCTGCCACAAAAGCCGCATTCATCTCCCGTTTTGTGTCGGAATCAAAATCCTAATGGCATTAGAGAGAGAGAGAGAGTGAGGAGGGAGTGGTGGGGATGGTCGTGACAATAAGCGGTGCTCCGTCGTCACAAAAAGTGATAGGGCCACGAAAGAAAGAGATAGAGGGAGAACGAGATTGTACGTTTGTGTGTGTTTTGAAGTCGTCGAATGAGTGACCTTTCACGGAGTCGATATGGGGAGGGTAAGGTTTTTGTTTCGATTGTGTTTTGTCTGTCGGCAGGGCAAATAGCTTTAATTTTTAAACTGTGACATTTGGTGTGACTGATGAACACTGCGCGGTACACGTTGAGTCGAAAGCTCCTTTTGTCGCCCATTTGAGCCATTGTCGACCTCCCCACCCCCATCTCCCCTTCTCTATATACAACAGACTCTTCGATGGAAAGCGTACGTTTGGAGTGGTTCGGTTGTTACGGCGACCTTTGCAGCGGCATGCGAGGGTCGGGCCGGTGGAGATAAAAAGTGAGAATAATTAGTCGCATAACGGAGGCGCAAGCGGGCGGTGGAAAAGAAGGGGGGAGGAGAGGAAATTGAAAAAAGAAACTGTTGATCGAGGAAGCGAAGCGCAGTCATCCCGGTACGGGACATAAATGATTCAAGATGTAATTTGCGAGCTTTAACGTTTTGCCTGTATCAAATAAATGATATAGATGATTCGTATAGTCGCAAAAAAGTAATGGTAGACCTTGTGTGCGTTTCTCTAGATCAGTGGTTCCCAACATTTTCGTAGGCGCGGCACTCTTTCAGAGACAAGGAGCATTTCGCGGCACCACATTTAGAAACAAGGTTTTATATTAATATATACATGTATCGCAACGTTTGAAAGCATTTCTTTGTTACTACATCACCAATTTGTTGTAGAAAAGATTATTATCCTAATGACTTATCAACATTTACAAATCGTCCATTTATTTATTTATGATCATTCTTCGTGGCACTCCAAACAATTATTTGCGGCACACAGTGTGGAAGCCTCTGTTCTAGATGGTCGTTATCCTATTGTTGGCGATAATATAATTTTGGTAGGATAGCTCTAAAATTCGCACAGGGTTATTTTAAAAATGCATAAGATATTACTAGAGTTACATGTAGATAAATTACAAATATCGACGGAAATTTGCAATTGAAATCATCATCTTCTGTTTTTTATAACGTCTACCCATTGCGTAAGAGCTATATTTTCTCGGCATTCCGAGGAAATGTTCATTTTCCTGTAGGATAATAAGCGTCTTCATTTATGGGTGGAATATTTGCATTTCATCGGAATGCTAATTTTGGAGGATAGAGAAGTTCTTTAGAGTCGGTCTCTTTTGGTTCGTGTACAATGGATGCCGGGTTGAACAAGTCACGAATTTCTTTGGCTATCTAATAAATTCTCATAATTCTCGGAATCACATTCTGCGGGAATGGACTCACTGTGGCTCATAGTAAGACTTTTCTTTTACCTGTCAGCGCATTCCAGCTCCACCAGTCAGCACATCTTTCGTTTCAGCTCATTCTCAAAATTTCTCTCCTTATTGCGTGATGTCCTTTCGAAAACTGTTCAACGAATTTTCTTTTTTGGTCAGGCATTCCGAATATATGCGTTTTCACGGCGTAATTTATTTTAAAATGTGTCTATCTTTACCTTTCCTTATTTCTATTCCTTTCATATATACCTGGTATGCTAACTTTTTTTGAAGTTCTGCCGTTGTTAACTCGGTATGTTTTTTGCAGGTTAAATCTCTCTCATATATGCAACTTGGCGCTCTTTTGCTTGTAAATCTGACTTCTTCCTAGCCTTGCAAATGCAATTAGTTTATTTACCTATTTAATTTTATTCGTTACAACGTTTAATTTTCCGATCAATTCATAGATGGAATCTCGCTAAAATAAATTAGACGTGGAAGAAGTCAATTTACTTTCACCAGACTGGTACGAGCACGTTCATCTTAAATACGAAGGAATGCCTATCCCACATAGAAAAGCATGTAAAGGAGGATTTTAGCATTGATCGTAACATACAAGTACTTAGTGCTTAGGTATATTACGTCAAGTGTCACCATGTTATCATATTAAATTACAAAATTTTTGACGAAATCTGTCCGAACGTCTTTGCCTGAGCGGTGCACATTTTTACTTACGTTTAAAAAAGGTTAAAATCTACTTATACCCAACCTTCTACCTTAAGTATACATTCAGATGTTAAATTCTCTGAATTGAAGCAATTCAACCGTGCAAAAAGAGGAACGGTTATCAATAATTCCTATAATTATCATTGCGCGAGCATGAATACCCTTATCGTTATCGCGGCTAAATTAGAAGTAAATGTAGGCACGGAAACAAATTCAGAAAAATTCAGAAAAAAAACCCTTGCGATATGATTGCGTGAATGCTGTACAATGATTCGCCTGCAAAGAATTAGACTGGAATATTATAATTTAGCATAGGCATATCGTTAGAAATACGTTGAAAAGTAAAATATAAGTAATAAGTAATGATGTAAATAAACCAATTTTGAATAGAATATCATTCTGTCAAATCCGGTTTGCGGGGTTTTAGCTCGTAGAAATAGCATGTACGGGGCCACAATGACAGGTCACGATGTCAAATTATCCCATTCCTTTTGTGCCTTCATTTGCGAAAGGGCGTCAACTTTATTCATGCGAGTAGAGGAGGCATCGCTTGCAAGATTAATTACCATCGGAAGGTCGGTTTGGAATGTCTCCCGATGGAGAGCTTATGCAAATTGAAGAATCGCGGTGGAAGTGGAATTTATCCTGTCTCTTAGTCCGTTCCCGCAATCTCTCCCTCCTCCTCGACTCCTAATCCCTCTTTCTTGCTCCTGAGTCACATCCGCCGAAAACCAAGTTCCATTTTCCCTTCCTGTTTCTCCCACTATTTTCTATTTCATTTTCTCTATCACTACAACCAATGGAGCGAGGATGGATTAAATCTCGGAAAGCTTCTATTTCGTTATAACGAAATAAGCTATGATAAAAAAGTCATGCAGATATTTCATTGAATTTTTAATACGACGCATTGCGTCAAGTATAGTTTGGAGATAATAACCCTTTATTTTAAACATTTACTTAATATTATATTATTGTTTTGAATAGGTATATATCAATTTCCTGTAGCTAAGACTGTTACTGCTGGTTATAGAACGTGCTGGCTTTGCCTTGTCCTTGTCTTATGTATTCACTTGTCGCCTTCATTTTCGTCGCCTCTCTTTTTCATTCCTGCCGTCTTATTTTTTACTCTTTTACTTTTTTCCTCTCGCTCTCTTTCCTATCTCTCCTTCATTCCCTCCTCTTTTCTCTCTCTCTCACCTATTTCCTTCTAACTTTTTCAAATGCTTTTTCATTCTCAACTCACCTTTCTACGTCCATAATCCCTTTCCTCGCGGACGAGATCTATCACTATCCCTCTTCTCTCAGTTTTCTACTCCCTCCATCTCCCTTTCCTTCTCTCTCTTTCACCCTCTCTCTCTCCCTCCCATTAGCATCTCCTGCCACCTGCTTTTTATACCTCCTCAATGACCGAGTGTTCCCTCTCATTTGTGTCACTGTAGGCTCCGCACGAATAGTGCCCCTTTTGAAAAAAGTGAATGGCAGACATTACGTTGTTGGTGTTTTTTGCCTCCGCGTCGTATTCATTACTTCTCTTCTGCTCGATTCTTCCCCTTCCCCATCACTCCCTCCTCCTCAAACCGCCTCCTCCTCGCCACCTCACCTTTTCCACTTTGTTACCTCTCTTTTTCTCTCTCCATCCCTCTCTCTCTCGATCCCTCTATGTCATTTTCAACTCCTTCAACTTCCACCACCACCTCTTCTCTCCCTCTCTCTCTCTCCCCCTCTCTCTCTCTCCCTCTCTCTCTCCCTCCCTTCCTGCCACCCACCCACATCACCCCACAATGCCTCTCTTTTCATTTCCCACTGTCTCATTTTCTCCTCTTTTTTTCTCTCATTCTCTTCTTCGTAAACATTTGTCCCGCCCCATCCCCTTCCCCCCCTCCACCCCTTCCTCCTCAAACTCCTTTTTCCGGAAGGGGAGCCCTTTCCCATTGGCTCGTGCGAATGGGTCATTTGTGGCTCTGAATGGCTGGCGCAATAGTCGGGAGATTAATGCGCGAGAAGAGAAAGACGCGTCCCCCCCACCCCACCTTCCATATCCTCTCTTTTCCACTCTCCTTCCTCTCACTGGAGTGAGGGAGAGAGATGGAGAGAGAGAGGCCACCCTCCACTTCGTGCTCCATTGTTCCCATTCTGGGACCTCCTCTGCTTCCCTCCTCCCGCCTCCTAATCTCCTCCTTTTCTCTCCATCCCTCTTCGCCCTCAATTTCTTCTCCCGCAGCAGTCCTCACTTCACTTCCATAACTCCCCAAGTCTTCTCCAACTCCAACTCTAATCCACTCCTCGTCCTGACTTTTAACGTATCTCCCTCAACTCTATCCCACCCTTTTGTCTCTCTTCCTTAACTATTACCCTACTTCGATCGCGCAACCTCCTTTTTATTGTCTTCTTAACTTTAAATCAGTCACTTGCTGTTTCCTATTCTCTCTCTCTTTCTCAACACGTTGCCACCACATCACGAAGATTTCCGTGTTCTATGATCACCATACTCTCACGCTTTGTTTCAATTTATGTATCAACTCTAGTATTGATTAGAATGTATGTTAATATATGACATGAATTTTCTACTGAAGCCCCTTTTCCTCTGTAACCTCACAAAGGTGATATTTAGGGCTTCCAAATAACCGGAATTTCTGCTAACCGGTTTTTCTGTTAAATATCATCAGATGACCGGTGAACCGTAATTAAATAAATTAAATAAAAACCCTCCATTAATTTTTAGATATGTTTATTTAAATGCATTTCAAAGGAATACAAGAAAAACTGCTTATTTTTTGCTGCAAATAAAGTTTTTAAAGAAATTGAACCTCATTCAGTGTTTGGTATAACAAAATTTTGAACGTAACACTTACAAGAAAAACAATTTATTTTATATGATTAAAAATAAAGATTTATGAATAAACGACATTCAATATTTCGTATGTACAAAAAATTTTATATGCAAAAGCACAAAATAAAATCAGAAAAAATATTTATTGTTTAAAAAATAATATTTCAGGAATACGAGAGCATAATGTGTTTCATATTTCATAGAACTATGAATTTTGGTCGAAAAATTATTGGCCACAGAAAAAACTCATTCACTGGCTGCAGAAGTAGGCTGAATACTTAATACCCCCCTACTAACCAGTCCCTTGATGTGCCAAAAAACAAATAAACTACTTTTAAAATAGTTTTTCTTTGTTTACCTAAAAATTCGTTCCAGCAGTTCACAAACCATAGCGTTTTTAATTATTTTTACTTTCTCCATATACATAGTATAGGTATTGTATTCATGAAAAAAAATCGACTTCGAGATTTCAACGGAAATACACGTTTTGAGGTCCCCTGAACACGTTTCGACCATTTTCTTGATGATATCTGTGTATGATAGCTTTTTGTGGGTGCTCTAACTCAAAATCTATTAATCATGACAAAGCCAATTTTTATATTTAACATTTTTATAAAAATCACAAGAATTGATTAGTTTTTGGTAAAAATCGGTCAACCGGAAGTGGATGTTTACTCTTGTCACTTATCCGATATTTTGAAATATTTGCTTTAATATTTGATAAATGTAAAAATGTATTGGAAAAAATGTTATAGGAAAAGTAATTTTCCGAAACCTTTGTTTGAAACATTTTTCCATATAATGCATTCTTTAAGAGATATCTTATATTTTAGCTGACATCACCACGCCCCCTACCGACGACTATTGTTAACAATTGACGCTTAGTTACGTCTTAGTAACGCTCCTTTTTATTTTCTTAATTGTTGAAGCTTTGTGGCTATATCTAATATTAGAAGGTATTGGTTTGAGTTTATTTCTCTTCTTTGTAAAGTCAAAATTTTCTCGCAGTTTCTTAAAATATTTATTATTATTAACCTATTTGGAATTTTTAGAAATATTACAGATATGGAGAAAGTCATGTGGTGGCCACATCAGATTTTTTTGTGAAATAACATAGGACTGGAGGGGTCCACTAAGAATACATATTTATTCCAACAAATTCTTTTCACTCGGATTTTTTAAAACTTATTATGGCAAGCATTTCGGTTAATCGGACACAATTAACCGGTTATAATAATAATAAAAAAATTCGAAAAATAACCGGTTAACTGGGTTTGGTAAAACTGGTTTGGAAGCCCTAGTGATATTATGTTCTACCAACTTTTCCAATCGGCAAAGTAATTCCTTCACTGTTATTATGTTGCTTTTTTCGCTAACTGGTATTTAGCATTGCGTCTTTTTTTTCCGTGTAGAATATCCCCTTCGTATTTCACTGCTTCACACTTCCGTATTCTCCATCATCCTCCTTAACTTCTAATCCCCTTTTTTTCTTTTCTTACTCTCGTTCATTTTCAAGCAACACATTACATTCTTCTTTTCTAATGTCTCCGTATACTCCGTCTTCATTCTCTCTCTGTCTTACTCAGATTTATCATTTTCTCCTATTTTTTTTCTTTTTTGTTTTTCTTCTTAAATTCAACCCACTGGTTTCTCCTCCAACATTCTCCATCTATACTTTCACCATTCGCACTTTCACCAATTCATCCGAAAACCTTTTCCACTCCACATACATATAAATAAGTACATTTCCTCTCTTCTCTTCGCATTTTATATAACTTTATCCAGTATAGTATTCTTTTGGTAGTTTCTAGATATCTTACCTTTTCACATGTTTCTTACATTATGTTATGTTGTCATGTTATTGTTATCGTTACCATTCTAGCTGTTCCTTATCCGTTTATATGGCGACATTCGATCACCTTTCCACTTTAATCTCGCTCTTATTTCTCTTTTATCTCTTTCTCATTTGATATTCCCTTATATTCCGTATTTATTACTCGTATATAAGCCTCTCTTTTTTCTCCAAATTTTACGTTAAAAATGTAGACGTGTCATATGTGAAAGAAGAAAATTTGGAAGAGCCTAAAAATGCGATACCTACTTTGAGGATTTTTTTCTAGAACACCATTAAATAGCTCTCATGATTCAATCGTAATATCTGGCATGTAAAAACGTTTCGTAATCATTGAAATAAATAAAAAAGAGAAATAAATAACACTATTATTGATGAAGGAGTTGTAAACATGTCAGGTTTTTTGGCGGCGATCGCAGCGGGACTCACCAGGTAACCACGAGGAAAAATGCTGCAGTTCGTCTGATGTCACAGTTTCGACCATTCTATCGGAAGAGACGTTTCGGTGGTGTTTCCTCGGATTTGATAGTCGTTTTGATTACTCGGCATTCGGGTAAAAAAACCGCATTCCACGATTTTCGCATGTCGGTGTCTTTCGTCGATCTTGCCCTATGCATCCCATATTCCCGATATATATCTGCGCAAAATATCGAAATATTATTGTGTTAATATAAATAATATTTATAAGTATTTATATACACTCATTGTCAGTAGTATTTATTAGTAATTTTTAGTTTGAGAGATTGTTTTATGCCTAATCGCGTCATGTTTATTTGACTTGTGTTCCTTAGTTTACTATTTATTAAGTTTGCCTTGTAAGAACATAGGAAGCTGCTTATATTCTGGTACATCTTTTGCTAGTTTGTCTTGGAAAATATGAGTGCAGCTAATAGTTTTTGAAATACGGTATTTCAAAAACTATTGTCACTTCTTATTATATGTTCGTTTAGCATTTCACTAAAAGCCATTTATTTAGCTCCGTTTTCATTCGCTTGAATACCATTCTCGCGAGTCCCATATTTAAAATATTATTCACGCGGCAAAACCTTCATTCTCCTTTTCTCCCATAATAAACTTGTACCATATAACAGTGTTTCTCAACCAGTGGTAGCAAAGGTCATGTTAGCGGGACGCGAAGCTTCAAAAAAAATTATTATAAAACATTTTCTCAACGAAATTATTGCAATTTTTAATGTGCTTAAAATTTTCCATTAGTGGTTAATATAATACCAAAATGCATTTTATGTAAACATTTACTCCTTGGAAGAGGTGAGTGATTTTATTATGGTGAGACCCAGATTTTGGTTGGCGGGACATAAGATGCAAAATGTGAGAACCGCTCCAGTATGATATTTATTTTTTAAATTGTCTTCATAATCTCTCTCTTTCCCATTTATTCTAAATTATCTAATATATTATATTTCTAATATGGCTTCTAATTTTACAAGTATGGCAATACCATGGCTGTACCTACTTCTGCTAATCGCCTCCTTACTATTTATCGCCTTTGATTTTAGCGTATAAGTCAAAGCTGTCCTGATATTATTTATTGGTGACAATACAATCTTCCTGTATCGTTAAGAAAACCATGTTTTACGCCGATCCATTTCTTCTTTCCCCTTTAACCTTCGTTCGTTTTCCTTTTCGCTTTTGTCCTCTATACATTAGTTCTTTCTTCGTCATTTTACCCCAGCTCCTTTTCTAAATTTCGACTCTTCGCCTCTCTTGGAAGCATTTTCTCTCTCCTTCCATTCTTCACACAATCCTTCCTTATTCGCTCTTTTCCCCCTCTCTCTCTCTTTAATTCTCTTCCCTTCGTATTCTGTCTCCGTCCTTTCTTTCTTTCAGCTCTAAAAGTTTCCATTTATTGTTTCATCATTTATTCTCTCTTTCTCCCCGTTGGAATTTTATTTCCCTATTCTCTTTCCACTCAGTTTCCCTCGTCCTCTTTTCCTTTCTTTCTCTCTTTGCCCATTTTTACCCTCTCTTCTTTCTCTCATCCTCTTCCTCGCCTTCAAGAGAGAGAGAGAGGTAGAGCATTCGTTTTAAAAGTTTCGAGGGAAAACAGAGAGAGAGAGAGAGAGGACACACACCTTGGTGGAGTGCTTTCAAGGGCCTCTGTGTGCTCACCATTTAACCTGCTTCTTTTCCTCCATACAAACTCGATTTATTCCTAATTCCCATTCATTGTTCGCTCCTCTGTTTTTTTCCTTCCCACTCCTTCTTCCCTTTTGTCTCCATTCACCCTGTTGTTTATTCAATTGTTTTAATTAATAAATTTAACGAGCGCTTACGTCACCGGAGATATTATGATTCGAATAAAATTAGTTGTAAGCCATAAGGTAAACATACTCCAATGAATCTTTATTTTAAAAACTGAAATATTGCATTAATAATGCATATATATGGTGAAAGATTTTATATTATTCATCTCAAGTGTTCCTGGCGTAACTTTGTGGAATAATTCCATAATATGAAATGACATCACTGTAATTTTTCACTATATTATTTATTTCCTCTTATATATCTTTATTATTTATTTATATATATTATTTCCCTAGCGAGATTTAACTGCATAAAAACTCGGTATTGTCAATTTAATTTCGCATACTTAGTGCCATGGGCTATTGAAATATTTCCTTGTTAATTATTTAAATATAAAAATTTATACGATTGCAAAATTAATTTATATTAATATTAAATTGCTCAAAATATCCAGGCAATAAAAATTATACCTACCTTGATAGGTAAATGTTGGATATATTCACAAATATTACCTAGTTTAATTCTTTGAATAAACACCTCGTTAAGGAAACCTTTCAGTTCCCGCGCTTAAAACATTATCGGGAAGGAAATGTCTAAAAAGAATAGTTATTAACCTCGAAACCTCTTTTAGCGTATAAAGGGTAGGAGTTATAAAAAGGTTTACTTAAAGCCCAGCCCTACCAATCTCCCTCATTGTTTTGAGGGTTCAAAAGCCTTTCACTCAGATAAAGAAGTATTCCATTTATTCAAACCATTCTCGCTCGCCCTCCGCTTGTTTGCAAGTGTGAAAAAAAACTCCCTGTAGAAAAGCCAACAGTCATTATGGCAAAGTTTTCACTCGTTAAATTGTTTTTATGTTCTTCGCTCTTTTCGAATTAGGCGATTGTCTTTTTTTCCTGCTCCCTCTTGTGTGGCTGCTCTTTCATAGCGTCTCAATTTATTTCTCAATTATACCAAGAATGAGAGTTTAGACTGTTAAGGGTACAAAAAGGTGGAGGAAGAGGGGGGGAAGGGCACGCCCGGACCAGAGCACCTCCTCTCCACTCCACTCTCCTTCCCTTCTCACTTCCTTCCGTGCGCTCGTCCCATCCACGGAAAACTCTTCTTTCACAGTGTCCCCCCTTTGCTTCTTCTCTCTCTCTCTGCGTCTCTCCGTCCTCACTCCAGAAAAGAATCCACGCTTCTACCTATGGTTCTCTTTTCGCCTTTTCCCTCTCCCATCTTCCTATCTAGGGGTTTTCAACCGGGTTTACTCGTAACCCTAGGGATATGTCAAGAGTTTTGAAGGGAGGTACGCGAAAGTGTTAAAGATTCTAATTTTTCTTCTTACTTCGCCTTTCACGCATGGCTTTGAAATCAAAAGTTGCCATGTTGCGACTAAGAAAGAAGTTTAAAAAATAGCAGAAAAATACGCCGACACTGAAATATAACGTTATAAACAGGAGTTATCTATCTCAATATAAGAGTAATTTATTTCATCGTAACATTAAAATGCGCTATGGGGTACGTGACCATAAAAATGCTCTAAGGGGTATGACAACATTAAAAAAATACCCTTAAGGTTGAAAACCCTTGCTTTATTTCGTCGATTTTTTACAACTCTCTCTCTCTCTCTCTACTCTTATTTCTCCGTTTCGTCGCAATTTCTTCATCTCTCACTTCATCTTCTCCCTCTCCTTTATTCCTATTTACCGTTTTTCTTCTCCGCTCCGCATCGCTCTGTATCTCCGTCCACTCTCCTGTAATATCATCCCCGTTTCTCTTTTTTTCCTCGTTTCTTTCCCCTCCCCATTCCTTCCCCTCTTTTCCCTCCCCACTCCTTCCCCTCTTTTCCCTCCCCACTCCTTCCCCTCTTTTCTCTCCCCACCCCTTCCCCTCTTTTCTCTCTTCACTCCTTCCTCTCTTTTCTTTCCCTTTCCTCTCTTTTTCCTCCCTCCACAATCCCTAGTTTTCTCCTTCCACTTTCTTCTTTTATCTGCTTCTTTCGCTTCGTCTCATCTTTTCTTTCGTTCATTTCTCTCCACTTTCCCTCTTTTTCCTCATCCGTACTCTTTGCTCTCCTTTTTTTATTTCTCTAAAGAACATCATGTGCTGCTTTTTTTCTTTTTACTCTCCGTCATCTATTTCCTTATTCGTATTAATTTGCAGTTATTTCACCATCTTACTCACAATGTCTTCTATTTTCTTCTCTCTGTATCTCTTACAAAAACCAACCAACCAGCATCTTCTTCCTCATCTTCCGTTTTTCATATCTTTGGTACGCCAATTATCCTTTTCTCTCTTCCTTATTCCTTTTACCAAACCTTTTCTTTCTCATTTTTTTGTATCTTTCTTTTTTCTTCTATTTCACATAGAATTTTTTCATTTGCAACCAAGGCAGCTTCACTTCTTCCCCATTTATTACTTCTTTCTAAATATTACTTCTCCTTCCAAATACTTATCCCATATCACCCCGCCTTTTCAATAGAATTCCTCTCTCTCTCTGAATTCCAAAGCCTCATTTTTTCTCAGCCAGCTTACCATTCGACAGCTATCTCAAAATATTTGCTTAAAATGATTTTTAACGCTATTTTTTGGTATTTCACATGCACAATGTGGCGACAAAATTTTTTTACCTGTCGCAATCAGGTTTGACATGTAGCTATATAATTCCTGATTTTCGTCTCCATTCCTTTAATTATGGATGTTACTTCTCGTCTCTATTGCATGAAAAACAAGCCCTTTGCTATAAGACTTAATTTTTTCGCTTCGGGTATCACATTTCTTTATTACTTTAAATCTGCGTACTTGGCCATTTTTTTCTTCCATCCCTCTACGATCTTTTTTTCCGCTTGGTTTATTTTCTCATCTCTCTCAATTTCCTCTCTCCCCTTCCCTTTCTATCTTTCTCTTTTTTCTTTTTCCCTCTCTTTAACCACAGCATACATTTTTCTAGCACCTTTCTGTGTTTTTATGACGACATTTCATTCATTTATGCAATTGCAATCATTTTCACTTTCGTGCTCGTTCAACTAGATATGTGAAGTAAATGCATCTTCATGATGAAAAATCTTTTTGAAATAAAAATGTACAGCTCAGATCAAACAAAAAGATAATGCGACGCACGATGCGCTATCTTTAAATGAGTATCACTTTGATATTGCGTTCTCATGGATTTGTACATCTCTTTTGTGGATTTGTACATCTCTCACATATGTTGCATTTAGAGGCGTAATTTTCCTATACCTACAGTATAAACATGAGATTATCTTTGTGATGATGATGTCACTGCCCTTTATAATTAAATCCGGCTTCTAAACTTTTCGCGTAACACCTATATTTATGCATCGCAACTCTCACGGAAAAACAATTAGTTTATGTGCTGAAATCAATATTATTATTTCCACCGATAAATCCTACATTGCTAAGACACGCTTGTCTAGATTTAAGATATTATTATCACTTGTTCGTTAATTTCGTTGGCCGTCGAAGTCCATTATTTTATTCGTTTCACTTAAAACGCGTTGAAACGCGTGCTTATGTTACAATTACGGAACAACTTCGTTCTTTGGCATTCATTCACGACTTGTGAAACGTACTCTCCCTCCACTTACCAACATCTTTCCCTTGTTCCTCACCCCCATAACCCACTATATATCCTCTCTCTCTCTCTTCCACTCCCTCCTCTCGTTTGTATCTTTTCATCCCCTACTTCAACAACCCCCTCATTCTCCCTCACAACTCTTCGTGGGGGAAGGAACGAGATGAGGATGAGGGAAAATTTAATAATTTCTCCCTAACAAAGTGCGGTCATTACCGCGATGACTGGGAAAACACATCCCTTCCACAGGGGCTGGCCTCTATTTTTTATTATTTTAACGAGCAAAGCTTCAAGAACCAAGAGGGGGTTCAAAAGCAAAGAGTTTCTGGTAGGAACCGCTTGTGGCGCTGAGAACCCCTTTTCCGACTAATAATGAGTTCTCCGGCACCGCTTCACTTCCGGCACCGTCGTCGTCCAGTGTCCTCGGTTCGCCCTCTCCTTCTTGCGGCCACGCTTTTCGAGTGTCAGCCGTCTCGCCTAGTTGGCGTTCTTTTCCGCGAGAGGGGGTTTACCTGTGAGTGCTCTTTGCCCGCCACTGTTAGAGTTCTTTCCTCGGAGGCCTTTTTTATTTTCGAAGTAGGAACCGGGGTCGGGTGAATCGAGAGAAGAAATTGCTGAGGATAAAAAAATGTTTCTTTATCCTCCTTGGAATTCCAGATAGGTGGGAAAAATGAGTGAATTACTGAGTCTACTGAAAGCCAATCACGAATGGGAAGAAGAGGGCTTGCAAAAATGAGATTATTTTCGTTAAATGTGGTCCCAGTTACTATTATATGAGATAAAACAATATGGAAAAGTATACTCCATAAATAGAATACACAGAGATTTCAAAGGCGTTCTTAATGGGTAATACGTATGAAACGGTATCAAAAGATTGGGCGATTCTCGAATTTTTATCTCCTAAACTATAAGTCGTAATTATATGGTCTTGGGGACTATCTAATAGTAAATGTTGTTCTCTATCCAAATAATTTTTCAAATCTATACCTCACAGATCATATAAGAGCATGAGAGAGAAATATATGGGTTTTTAATTGTTGTTTGCTTAGAGAACCGTCTTTGAAATCGATGTAAACAAAATATGCGATGTTTTGCTCGGGATTTTCTCTCATTTTTATCTCCGATGCCGTAACTCGCAATTATGTGGTCTATCTTGTAGTAAATGTTGTCCTCTATCCGATTAATTTTTTAAAACTATACCTCACAGATAATATAATGGCGTGTGATAGAAAAACATAGATTCTAATTGTTGTTTGCCGAGAGAACCGCCTTAGAGATCGATGTAAACAAAATATGCGATGTTTTTCACGGAATTTTCTAGAATTTCTATCTCCGAAACTATAACTTGTAAGTATATGGTCTCGTGGAGTTTCTTGTAGTGAATGCTGTTCTCTATCCGAATAAATTTTTTGATCTATACCTTACAAATCATGTATGTAGAAGCTAGGGAGAGAAAAGTTTCGTATTTCGTTGTTACTTGACGGATGCCATTTAACGAGAAACGAGTATAGGTTTATTAAAGTAATTATGTAAAGTGAAAGTTATAATGACGGATTCAGTTCAAAATCACAATTGGGCGATAAATTTTAATTACGATCATTCATACTTAATTTAATTAAAATCCGTCCAGCGGTTTAGCAAATGAAAGTTACGACGGACGGACGGACCAGTCGTGCCCATAAGGCGTTCCACTATTACCGCTTCGCTGGTAAATAACGCCTAATAATAGAAAATAAAAGAGACCGGACATCGTAAGATAAGGGCCTAGCACTAATTTGAAAATTTCTAGAGCATAGTCCTTAAATCGGTCTTTTACCAATTTCCCATCATAATCTTTAGTCTGCGCTATAAAAATTTCATTTCATCTCTAAAAGTAATTTCCATACCTTCTGTATTGCATCGGTTCCCATTAATTATAAGAATCGAATTAAATTAGCCTAATATAGGTAGGTAAATTTTTAATCTTTGTAAATTAGGATTTTCATATAATAGAGATTCTGTATAGCGGACTGGCCATGTTACGAGCTCTAACTGCCATTGACCCTTCATTCGTGTTTAATTTTTCATGAGTGCCTCCACCGGGAAGACGAGAAAGATCACCGTGGAAGAATGGAAGGAAATTATTTTGTGCAATGACATTATTCACGATGAACAGCGGTGTGCGATAGCAGTTCTAATAAGGGCATAAGACTGTTATATGGTCAAATTCGCAAGGAATAAAGAGCTTACCGCGCGTCTGCACCATTTAGCGCACCTGCGAGAACATGGCCGTGTATCATTCCTATGAAGCGAACCCGGAAAATTCGGGTGGGTTCTTGAGTGTCATCAAACGAGATTGATTTTTTCTATTTGCTCTACGATTGCCAAGAAAAAATTGCAGTCCAGGCGCGCGTGCGCTTGAGCTTGACCTGATGGCTGGATTGGGCTAAACTTGATAGCTTGATCGTAATGGCTTGAGCTTGACTCGTGCTTCTGCCTGTGCCTGAACTCTTCTTACTTAATGGGCTGCCCCTTGGACTATACAAGAGTGTAGATAGTTTTTATAACTCCGTTATAGTCTCCTCACATCTTCAAATCCCTGGTAGGTGGCCATTATCCTCAATGCAGACGCGACACGTGTTCGAACGATCCGTGGCTGGCGTCCGAGTATTGTTAAAGCCGCCTCCGAATAGGGAGCCAAGCGCGTTTCCTGGTGCTGACTACGGAGGGGTGGAAAGATGTTCTCCGATCCTTTCGACGAGATGAACTGTTTCAGCCGCATCATGAGGTACGTGTACGCGTCGGTTCGTAGAACACTCCCACCTTAGCACCAAATCCTGGGCAAGCTCCAACTCCTCCACGATTACTTTTTCAATTTCGAGGCATGCATTCGAGCCGTTTATAACACCGATTGCTGTGTCAGAATATTGCTTCTTTGGCAGGTTAATATAAAATCTGTAGTAATTCAAAGTTCGTAGTGTGCTGAAGAAGTGTTGGTATATTAAATGATCTTTTCAGGAATAAATTCATTTTGATACATTTTGACTCGCTTCTGACCGATTGAACGTTTAAAGAGATTACTGAGATTCTTCACTGTTGTTCTAACACAATTCAATTGCCGTGAATTTGGTTAATAGGAACACATGATTTTTTCTCCCTTTGAGTTCGTATTCACGAGGGTTTACTGTACTTGCAGACTTTTCCTATAATCGATAAGTTAACCCCGATGGAACGTAACGAAGACAAATACGGGTATACAAGTTCGCCGGTCATTTGAAAGCGTTCTTTAAACAGTCCAGTCTAAATTCATATATTTAAGGGCTTTAAAAATAATGTTTAAACTACAATGAGAGCTTTCTTTCAGCACGCATTTTATCTCTTACTTTATGTAAAGAATACTTTGACGAATACGCAATAATTTTTTATCAAAGTCTACATGAACCGAAAAAATAGCGTTGGCGTGAGACTGAAATCTTCAAATTGATACGATTGATCTGATATCCTGAAACTCATCAAATTGGAGGGTGGCAGGGGGTGCAATGCACCAAAGCCTGCCTATAAGTTATCTCTCGTAGGTTTGAATTTCCTATTGTGATCTCGTACTGTCCCCGAAAAGAACGAGTCTCAATAACGCTCCGCACTACAATCGATTCCACGTATTTTATCGTCACGATCCTTTCTTCTTATGTGCACGTTGGTGCTTTAATTATTCCTAAAACCTCCTCTGCTAGACATTCCGACCTATGTTAATCCAGATGCTTTAACGCAGCGTTAAGTTTGGGATCCTCTAGTGATATCCAGTTCAAATACCTCAATAATGACGTGACGCTTTCCTAATGTTCGTACTTTTGTTTTACGAATCTGGCTGTTCTGCGTTGCTGTCGTTCTAATTGAATTATATGGACCTTCTCATACACATCCCATATAGCAGCAGTTCTCAACCTTTTTCACTTCGCGAACCCCTTGAGCTAACCTATTTCTCGTCGCGAACCCCTTGAGTTAACCTTTTATCTTCGCGAACCCCTTAAGTTGCAACAGTGTTGGCGGCGAACCCCTTATAATGGAGTGTAAATTTTGTAAAAACAAATCTTTCTGACCTCGTTTAATTCATGAAAAATAAAATGTTTATACAGCATATAGTATTTAAAAGTTTACAATAAAATCTGATAGTGTCATCAGTTTCTAGTTAGTACCCTGTAAAATTCAAATATAATTCTTGAAGCATAAATAAATCCGTGCAACTAATTTGAAATAAATAAAAATATTGGTAAGAATTTTAAAACCAAGAAAGTGAAAAACGGCGAGGGTCTATGAGAAACAATTGCGAAGGGATGGTGAGGAAGGAAGTTAAACGGACAATGAGAAAAGGGGAAAGAGAGAATCGAGAGATAAAGAGGAATAGAATGGCGATATGAAGATGAAGGAACAGGCACGAAAAGGACTGCTATAAAGGGTGATGTAGAGAATAGAGTTAGGTGTGAGAGAAGTAGGAGACAGCGAGTGGTAGATAGTGATAGACGGAAAGGGAAGCGATGTGCTAGAGGAGAATTGTGGGAGAGAAAGAAAGGAGGGGAAGGGAAAGGAGAAGAAAAAGAAAGGAGGGAAGCATAGGGAAGGGATAAGTCAGATGATTAATGACGGTTGCTAATGACAACACCGGGTGGTGAATAGGATAATAGGCGGTGATAGGGGAGAGAGAGAGAGAGAGAGCCTAGGGTTTTTCCCTCAGGAGACATCCTCGGGTGGGGGGGAGAGGTGAAGAGGGAAAGGGGGAGGAGTAGAGGCGAAGGTGGCGTCCGGGAGAGAGGGAAATCGCGCACCGAGTTGGCTAGGTGAGATAATGCGTAAAAGGAGCGCACAAGAACTGTTCCCCAAACGAAACGCGCTTTTGGATCAAGCACCGCTCTCATTAGATTAACCGTTACGAATCTAAAAGGGTTTTATTGAGCCCTCGATGGCGTTTTTTTATTGCAAAGAAGGCGATATTTTTACGAAACGGTATCGTTTGTTTGTCCTCTCAACTGCCGAGTTTTCGCTTTCATTTCGTATGGGATTTTCACCGAAAGCAGTTGAGTATGACGACATTATCGGGCGAAGAAAAGGAAGTGGGAACAAGCGTGTTGTGTATAAATAGTGTAGTGTGCAGAATAGGGCGAGGGAGTGGGTGCGTAGGGCAGTGGATGCGAGAGCTAGGGTTGGGGGTTGGGTGCGGCAGGGAAACAGGATAAGGGGAACGGCGGTGGGGGGGAAGGAGGGGAGGACTGGAGGATATGCTGGGCTGTCTCTCTCGATGGCAATAAAAAGAGACCAGCTCAACGTCACGCTTCAATAATGATATGAACAACGTGCCACTCCCCGTCTCCTCGCCCGCCCTCCCCCTCCATCCTGTTTGTTTTCGATACAATGGGATCTAAGGCTATTTATAACCGTCCGCTCGCACGCTCTACCTGCCCTCCCCTTTCACCTCCTCCCTTTCCCCTCCCCCTCCCCTTTCTCCTCCTCCCCCTCCCCTTTCTCCTCCTCCCCCTCCCCTTTCTCCTCCTCCCCGTCCCGCGCGTTAACTCCCTAATACTCCTCCCCACAAACTCCTCCCTCCAGCCACTCCACAATGGCTCACGGTAGGGTATTTGGGTTGGAAATGGGAAGAGAAGGGGGTGGGTTTTTTTATTAAGGGTCGGGTGTAGTATTTAGGGGTGGGGTGGGTTGAATAAGGAGGGTGGGAAAGGATGGTCGTTTTGCCGCCGGCGGGAGAACGGCCGCGCGTTTTTTTGATACTGCGGATTCATTTTTCTCTCCCCCCGAAGGATTGTTTCCCTCCTCAACCCCACTTTTTTTTCTCACAGTCGTTTTTTTCCCGCTCATTAATCCCGAGGAGCGGAAGCGGAGGCGCCGCCGCCGCAATTGGTCGGATCGCGGGCCCAATCCAGCGCCCGGCCAATCGCTGGTCGCAATTTTTTTCCCCGTACGTCGAGCGTTGTCACCCGTCCCTTTGAGACAATGGGAGGCGAGAGCTCCTTATCGGCCGGAATCAACCGCACGAGACCCAAAAAAAGGGAATATGCACTTGGTTCGGAGCAGTCATTCTCACCTTCTCGACGAATCCGCCCGTTGGCGAGAGGAGAGAAAGGCTGACGAGATTGTTCGGGTGTCAATCTGCGCGGATAAGCCCTTCGAGTGTAGCCGGGCGGAGATAATTATCTTTAATTGGCGAGCTGCGGAATGAGCTGTAATTAGGGATCGATTGGGAGTGGAAGACTCGCTTGTCTCTTTGAGCGTGAATAGAGTGTTTTGTGATTAGCGTCGTAGACAACGCAAAGAAGAAAGATGACAGTGACGGAAAAAGGGAAGAAATGGATGGTAGGAAAACCTCTATCAGATAAATGAAAATGATATTGGGAAGCCAAATTTAGATAAAAGAGCTGGATAACAAGTAAGGAGGGAACTGATGAATCAGATATGAAGGGCAGTTTTTTATTGAAGCAACGTAAACAAAACAAAAATTTACCATAGTAACGGGTCCGTATAGATAGTTAATAAGGTTTTTTTTTAATCCTGCTACAAGACATAATGACCGAAAATCAATAGGTTTCATAACTCTCACCAACCAAAACTATCCTGAAAATTTGGTTGCTCTAACTTGAACGGCGTAGAAGTAGTCCACCGGACACGAAAATGTGACGGACTGACGGACAAAACGTTACATTAGCGGATTTAAAAATACCAAAACCATTACTTAGTTCAGCGATTAATTTATCAGCTTTCAGTGGACCTCTGAGCGCGTGCCGTAAATATGTATTTCAATAGAATGTAAATGTTATTCATGAAGATTATTTTTATTATGAAATCAAGCAGCTTGGATTAGAATGTTATATAGGTCGGTATGTTCATACACATCGAGCAAAAGAATATAGAATCTGGTAAGATCATACTTAGTACAAAATTAGTTTTGTTTTTAGCTGGTTTTGAATTTTTCCTGAATTGGTTTCGGAATTTCGGAAATTAAATTTAATTAGGACGACGCGCCAGAAGGTGGATTAAGAATGTTTATGCATACACCACATAATAATTTCATAATATTGCATAATGAGCATGTAGAAGATACAGATGCCATTTTATCTCGCAAAAATCTTTATATATTTAGATGCACGGTTTACTTTACCTTGCCACATAAAAAGTATTCTATTGTTTAGGATTTAAAGAAATAGTGCTGAGAAGCAAAGATTTTCCAACTTAATTGGTTTTTACCATCTGAAAGAAATTTATCTAGTATTATCAAAAGTATAACACGTATTTTCATCAGTGTATAGAGGTACACAACTCAAAAGTTGACACGGGCCAAAATCTACCTTGATTGGACCCAGGAGGACCACGCTATGAAAGGTAGATAAAAAAATGAAGTAAACTATTGCAGATTCAGTAATTACCGCAACAAATTTTATGCGACAAAAATGAGGTGACAAACAAATATAATTTACTTACTCAATGGGAGATGTTGCACCGTTTTTCTCTCTCCATTCCACTTATATCCGGAATATTGCTGTTAGTTGCTGTTCTTAGAATGTCTCTTAAACTCTGATTTGTCAGTGCTGAGCGTAATGGAGCTTTGTTTAATTTCATAAGAGAGAATCTTTGTTCACACATGCGATAAACATCCATAACAAATTTTACTTCTATTTTTTACGGAAAAGGAAAGCACCAGCTGAGTTAAATCCTACCGGGCCACACCAAATGTTTCGGTGGGCCAAATTTGGCCCACGAGCCGTATGTTGCGCACCCCTGGTGTATGGAGTTTTATTCATTTTGACGCACTCATGAACATAAAAGAAGGTAATTTTTTGGTATTGGTACAGCATTTAAACAGAAGATTATGCGCCTAAAAATATTTGAATAAGTATTCGAATAACTAAATATTTAAAAAATTAGCCATCAAATTCAAATTTTGGCTTGGACGTTCATCATCTATTAGCTTATATCACTTGGAAGCTTTTATACCCACAACTCAAGCGTTTAGAATTCATTTCATAAATTTATAAACCCAAATATTCGTAATTTTGGTATAGTTTAACTATAAAAAAGTATTCCCTTTTTTTATTTATAACGGAAAATGTATTACTCGTCTGAATAATTTGCCTATTGAATTTCATCGCTGTGAACTAATGTCTATTCCAAAGAACATGCGTGTTATGTGATGATTATGAATAGTAATAATGGCAATATTCTTGGTTTAAATAGGAGTTCAAATCTCGATTTTATTGTACTCACGCAAATTTAAAAAAATGCGAGCAAAACTCGATTTAAGAAGAAACTTATCTCGACTGTTATTGTTCTTCTTCCTTTGCCGTTTTGTGTCTGGTCAAATACATATGATGACCAATGTGGACACCAAAGTGAAACAAGGATTGGATGCAATGGCCGAGAACTGAGGATAAGAGGAAGAAGGAGAGAGAGAGAGGGGAGAGGGAAGGATGATGGCAAAGCAGAGAGGGCTAGTGGGGGAAAAGAGGAAGAGGAGGTCGAGGGAGAAGGAGGGAGGGAGGGAGTGGTGGTTTTTTGGCCTTCGAGTGGATGATGCATGAAGGGCCTTTTTGGTTTCTCTCGTAGCATACGCTAACACCGCGTGCTCAGTGCTTTAGCACACAGCTCTCTTTTTCCCTCTCCCCCTCCCACTCAAGAGGACCTCCTCCCTCCGATTATAGCCTCCTTCTCCCTTTAGAAAGGAGTGGATCCTTCTTCTCCACTCCACCCACCAACCCTCTTATTCTCTCTCTCTCCCTCTCTCTCTCCCTCTCTCTCTCCAACCCTCCCTCTTCTCTCTGGCACACACACTCTCTCTCTCTCTTCCCATAGTCACGTCGCTAATGATTTAGCGACAAGAACGAGTGCTCTCAGTTTTTTTTAAAGCTACCCCTTCCCTCCCCACCCGCCCCGCTCTCATTCCTCTCCTGCCTATTCCTTCTTCTCTTTTCTCACCATTCTTCCACGATTCTCTCCTAATCCTCCATTCTCCTCTCATTTCTCTCTTCCTCGCCCTCGTCACTTCTAGTTTTCCTACATCCTAAAACCTCCTCTCTCCTCTCCCCCATCTTCTCTTCTCCGAATCCTCAACATCTCCTCACTCGCTCCACAACAGTCCCTCCTTTCTCACCCTTCAACGTTTCCTCCTTTCTCACTTCTCAACATCTACTTTCTCTCTGTTCTCGAATTCTTCTCTCCCTCCTCATCTCATAATTCCCTCCTCTTCCAGCCTTTTCCCCCTCCTCTCGTACTCCTCTCCCATTCCATCCTCCTCCCATTCAACTCCCTCTTCCCTTCAATCTCTGCCCTTCCACCTCCCTCCCTCCCTCCTTGTCTCGCGTTCTTAATCACTCGCCTTGGGCACCACCAATTATCCTATCCTTCTCCTTCCCCTGGATACGCCGCCAATTTTGCGGCTACGACACACACACACCCTCGGAGCGAGCAAGGGTGGGAGGAAAAGATTGAAAGGGGGAGGGGATGATGGGGGAGGGGTGAGAGAGAGGGAGAGAAGACGAGTGGTTTTACGAGGCTCGTTAGCGCAAAAAAATATTCCCCGAGGAATTCGGAGCTCACGCCCTCGCTATCCCTCTCCGACCTTCCTCGAAAAAAAGGCGGTTCGGAAATTAATTATCCTGAATCGAGAGAGAGAAAAGATGTATAAACCAAATTGAAGGTGATTTATTCTTTTATAAAAATTAGCAATTAACCACCGATCCGATTTTTTTTTCGTGCGTCTGTCGTTCCGTCAAGATGTCATGTCCGTAACCCGTATAGCATTTTGTTCTTTATAATAGTCTCTAGATACACCCGACGAATTCGCTTAAATGAATAGGGGAATGATATTACATTCTCGCCGACGGTTGTTCAAGGTTCCAATTAGTTATTAGTATTTTGCCGATAAATCGCCGATTAATATAGAATTAAGAGAGGGCGTAGTCTAGGATCTACTCTGAAATGTAGGTATCATTTAACAGCAGGTTGAAGATTATGTAAAATACCTGCCTCTCATTAAGGGTACTAATCTTGCTGCGAACAAGAACATTCTGTCATTATTACTGTTAAGAGCTCAGTGAAAACGGTCTCGGATGATTTTTTTGACATAATGATAAATATATAATTATATAAATAAAAATGATTCATAGTAGTCCATAGCATGCTACGAAGACGGTCAATATTACCCAAAAAGATATTTTTACATTGGATTCTACAATTTTTTTAGCGCAGACTGTTAAAAGGACCTTTAGAGCCTATTCATGTGAATAATCAGACCACACCGCACATTTAAACGTATTTTTATGTTAGTTTAAATATGAGAGACGTCAGAAGTAGATTATTTTTTCCAATTACAAAATTATATGATAATAGTTAGGTGAGAAAATTTGTTGGAAGAGAATTTAAAGAATTGGAAAACATGTGGAATAAAAAATATTTCACTGTTTAAGAGTACCTTTACGAATTTCTTTCTCTTTTCATTTCATGCATTCTACGTAGGTATGCGCGATACCCTAGTGTTAAATTTAAACATGCATGAGGAACAACATTATACTCCCGAAAACATTCTCAATAAATTGAATATTATTACGCCAGATTTTACTCGAATATACTTATAAATCACTGAATATATTTGTAATAAAGGATCAATAATTTTAATATATTGTAGATCTCTTGGATTAATGAGTTGCTGTGATGACGGTGAATCGGGTCGAAACAAGGCGTTGCTCCTTCAGACTCGCATCTGTTGAGAAATTTTGATAAATTTCACGTTTTTCAAATGGTCCGTTTTCTTTTATGATCATTTGTTCATTATATCTAACAAGTTTGTTTTCTTTGGAGTTTGGCATACCTCCGATGTATCTTTTCTATTACATATATAGAAAAATGGCTTTTAAAGGTGCAGCAGAAAAAATCAAATTAGGTTTAAAGTGGAATTTTCTGACTTTTCGGACATGATTTATATGGTGTTTTGTTACGCAACTTCATTTAGAAAATTCATGAATTTAAAATCGCCCTGCTTACTGAGAGCGCAGAAGTTTGTCGTCCCTCACTTATTGTGGGAATATTTTCTATCCTTGCTTATTCATAAGAGGCGTTGAGTTGCTCACACTTCACTTTGCCACCAATGTATCCTTCTGTTTCTCAACTCACTGTAAATATGAAGTAATATTTGTCTACACGCAATCGACTCTATATCTTGAAAACCTACAGTTCTGTATTTTTTCTGCGACCTATATTTCTGTATTTTGTTTACTTATTTTTCAGTTCGAATTTTCATAATTTTTATTTATTTAGGAAACCTGTTACTTTTTGGAATTGGAAGTAAACGCATCATAAAACTCGACTTGGCGATAAACTTTAAGTAGAAACCATGGGTGCATTGTTATGTTATCGTGTGCGCGAAATACCGTAAAAATATGATGATAATTTATAGAATTCTTTAGGTTTTATTTTTCCCCCTCAAAATTAAACATATTAGTTCCACTTTATCTTGATCATGGCAAAGGGTTTAATGCGAATAGTTGGATTTTCAATTTTTAATTTCTCCCAAATAATGACAGTTATCTTTGCATTTCCAATCCTTTCTCCGCTTCTTATATGTATATATATTCCCTCCTTTCCCATTTCCCTTATTCTTCTCAAGTCCTCCTCCTATCCATCCTTTCACCGCACTTCTCCTTATACGCCTTTCTTTCTACTAACAATCTGACTGAGAGCAATATCTACCGCGGGTTCACTTTTTTAAAGATTCAATTGGATGGAGAAGAATAAAGATTCGAACCTTGAATGGGAAATCACAGCCGAGGAAAACGAAGGCGAATTGAAGAGGAGAATTTGGGCGAAAAAAATACGTTTAAAAAAACAGATTCCATCTTTTCACGGTCGGGTGAGTCCGATTATTACCGCCACCTACGCTTCGTGACTAGCTCCGCTCCCCCTTTTTTTCTTCCTCTTTTTATCCCTTCTCATTTTGCCTCTCCTTCTCTTTTACACTTCTTTCCCTTAAACCCTCCTCCTCCTCCTTTTCCTCTCTCTCTATTTTACCACCCATTATACCTCCCGTACCTCATCCCTCACACCCCTTTGAACCCATATCCTCTCTTGCGTCTTGACTTGGCAAGTGTGCTCTCGAGAAATCCGTTTTGCCCCTTTGGAAAAACGTCCGCCCCCCTTCCCCGAAAAAAAGAGGAGAGAGAAGAGGGGAGAATGAGCATTATTTGTAGCGTAAAACGAGTTCCGGATTAAATGCTGGAGTGGCGTTGAAGAGGGGGGAAGGAGGGAAAGAGAGTAAGGGGGGGAGGGAGAACATTTCACTGCTCTCGTTTCTCGTATGCGAGATGGAGGAAAAGGAGAGAGTGGCGGGTGCGATTGGGTAAGGATGGTGTAAGGAGATAGGTAAAGAATGTAGAGCAGAATGGGATGAATAGTGGAAGAGATATGGAAAAAGATACAGGTATTAAGTAAATGAGAAAGGGGAGAGATGGTAGGGGAATAGTGAGAAGAGAAATGACGAAACGTAGATAATAACATTGGATTAGTTGTTAGATTGAGATTGCATGGCATTACTTATCCTCTAACTGGTCCTTGATCCCGACCTCTAAACAGCGGTTCCCAAACTTATGCTATTTCGCCCAAAATATTATAAATATTTTTTTTTGTGAAAATTTTGTTCTTGCTAAATATATTCATGCATAAAATTTAAAAGTAAAACAAAAACATTCCATCTGAAAGCCTTTCGCGACCTGCAGTTAGAGAACCACTGCTCAAAACCATTTCCTTCGACACACTGTAGCTATCCTATTATTTAAACAATATATTTTAAATGAACGAAATTCTGAGTACGTTCTCTATATATAATGAAATCACTAAATATAAGTTGTCTAAGCTAATACATTAATTTATATTTAGTTGAGAAATAGTTATAATTTTCATATAAACGATCACTATTATAAGAAGAAATAAAATTACCTTTTAATATGTAATGTTTAAAGAAACGTCTTCTAGAAACGTTCATTGATACTCTAAATTCACTAAATATTTGTTAACATATATTTTTTATATCTTAAGTTCACTCAACAGTTAAGGTAACTAAGGCAATTGTTTATAAACATCCCAGTAGTCAATACATGTTGGCATATAACTATATAGAGATAAGCGCCTTATTAATATAGTATGATGAATATGTGTATGTCGTGGACAATCGCTTTAAGGGATGTTCTTACATTGCGCCAACTGCAATTGATAGTAGTGTAATCAGAACTATGTGATAGGGCTAGTTGCTCCATACCGAGCCCATCGCAGTTGTGCCACTCTCTCAACATGAGACATTGATACTGCATTTCGTTGCATGGCATTATAAAATTACGTTTGATAAAAAATAATCTTAATTAAAAATATTTTTAGCTATATCATTTGTTAAATTGGAAGGAATTTCTACTTTCCTTGCCTCTGAACATTCTTTCTTCAATAACCCCTGCTTCAGCATTCCCTTCACCATTTCCAATAACTGTTATATAACTTTTAATCATGTTTACTCAACTTTCCTCTTAATAATCTTTCTGTTAAACTTCAACGGTCTCCTTCTGTGTACTAACAATTTTCTTCATTCACCGAGAAACAATCTAAGAGCAATCTCTTTCATAATAATTAGTCTCGTATTCTTGTAATAATTACGCTCCGCACCAACGCTCGTAAGATCTCTCGTTTATCAACTTGAGAATAATCCGTCATCAAATTAGACAATTTTTTTAGCTTTGGAATAAGAATTTAATTCAATCAAATGCAATTACAGACAGACTGGGCGAAGTGAAAAAATACGTATGCCGATTAAGGAGGTTTAATTGCTTAGTGAGGGGTAGATGAGACCATTAGTTTTAGTTTTTGGAGAGGTCCGTTTGGGTTGAAGTGGCAGGAAGGAGGGATAAAAGGGGGCTAAGGGTTAGTAGGGGAGGAAGAGGAGGAGGGGGGGAAGGATATGGTGTTGTGGATAAGGGAAGATCGGTCGGAGTTGGAAGGGGTCGGTTTCGTAAGGGGTTGCGGTGTAGTGTCGCATAAGGGGTGGTTGGCGGGGTCGGAGTACTATAATGTGGTGGATTTTGGTTGCCTCGTCCGAAGATATCGGTTTCGTGGGAAAGGATGAGAGAGAGAGTGGGTTAACATTTACAGTGTTTTTAGGAGAGTGAAAGGGATTAGCAAGTGAATATAAGCTGAAGGTGATTATTGGAAATGTCTGCCTCCTCGCGTAAAATAAGAGGAATGTCGATTCGAGTCTTCGGAGAAAGTAATTATTCCTATCGTAAAGAAAAGCGCCCATATAGAGCCCTCAAGTACACGCCTATACATTTCTTAGGCCTGCATCACAGTTTTCATATTAATCAAAGTGAGTTTTAATTTAAAAACTAATGGATTAAATGTGTTTTACCCCCAGTTAATCATTGCAGTGATTAAATGGCTAATCGTTCAATCTGAAATGCTATTGTTTTCTATTGAGGCTGCCCGTGATGATTTAAACCAATACGTTTTTGGACTGTTATAGGGTTAATGCGGCCATTGTTCATCGCCGACATTTATATGCCCGCTCTGGGTGGTTTTTTATTTTGTATTAAGGATTTATTGAGAACATTGGTCTACTAAGTTCACAACTATAAACACTCGAAAAAAATCCTTAGGTGGAATGTTTATGATGTCTTTGTTGCCATGACGCAAGTTTTTCTGAAGAGTTTCTCTTTTAAGAATTAAAAGAAGAGGATGAAGTGAGACCCAGTCATCTCCACCAATCCCATTTCCTCATTTTTCACTCAATGTGCGCGTGCAAACTCCCTTTGTCTCTACCTTTCTCTATCACTTCCACTCGCTCCCTTTAACTTAACATTTGTCCCTTTTTTCCATCTACAGTCTCCCTCCCTACGATAAACGTAAGAAAATTTAAACAAGTGAGTGCAAAGATGAATAAGCGCGCTCACCGTATGTCTAGGAGCAAGTTGTTTCAAAACCCTTATGTAGTAGAACTTCAGTTACTGAGGAGTTCTCTGTTGAAATCAACCTATTATAACGTTTATGTTGACTGTTTTATTTATATTTTGATAATTTTTGAAAAATATTGCATTTTTGTTCAAGTTTTGAAATTTAACATCTATTCATTTTCGTTCCCTTTAGGATCAGTGGCAGTTGAATTAGTTCTAAGGTTTACTCAACACAGTAATGACTACAGGAGTGCCTCAATCATCTATTAGGTAAGTTAAAATTTTTAATGTAAATCAAACTATTATTGCTGATGTCGATTTATTTGAGAGCTTTAACAGACGAGACCAAACATCCATTTTTGTATCTCTGAGTATTTTTAGCTAGATACTTCATTACGCCACAGCGATAGCTTACAAATGGTTCTTTGTTTCATCCCACCCAAAGAAGGACAAGCCCGATTTTATATGAAAATCATTTATTCTTCAGCGATGGCTAACATATAAAGTATTTTCCTTTTTTAAGAAATAATTCGCCGTGCAAGTCAGTCTTTAATATTTTCTGATATGGTACAAATCGATCCTTTACATAAAATATGTTATTCTCAATTTCTCCTTCCTCATCTGTCCTAATCGGCCTCTTCTTCCCAGCCGTAATACCTCTTACTTTTCCCACCTCCTGCGTTCTCTTTATTTTTCATCTCCTTTCCCTTCCATTCTATCATCTAAGCTCTCTCTACACGTCTCTCCTCATTCCATTTCTTTTCCCATCCTCCCCTTTCCTCGAAATATCCTCAAAACTAACTCCAGACCTCTAACCCACTCTTTACATCCCTCCTCAATGCATCACATATTCTTCCGGAACTCTCCTACCCTTATGAAAAACCATCCCCTCTGCGGGAATATACCATCTTCTCCGACCGCTTCCCTCCCCCCGTACTCCCGTTCTTTCGTCGTCTTCCTCTTCGAGAGGGATGGAGACAGGAGGAGGAGGAGGAAGGAAGGGAGGGAGAGGAGTAGGAGGGGAATAGTAAAGAAAGAGAGGAAGCCATTTGCCTTTTCTCCATTGAGCTGCCATCCCCGCGAGACGCACCTCTGTCTAAAAGGCCACTGTATTCATTTTTCAATTACGCCCAGTTTCCATTGAGCGGATTGGGTAAAGGGTGAGGGCTTGAGGAAGGAGAGAAATAGGAAGGGAGGGAGGGGGCAGGAGAATGGAGGGGTGAAGGGGGAGAGGTAAGGAAGGGGAGGAGGGGGGGTTTGGAAGGTGAGAGCGGATCGGAATATAAAAAAAAATAACGAGAGCGCTATTTAAAAAAGAAGGGGTTTCTCCTTCGAATGCAGAAGTTTTCAATGAGGTTCCGGGAGGTGCGGTGGGAAGGCGGAATTTTTTGGGAGAAAAGAGACGGGGAGGGAGTAATAAAAGGGGGAGGAGGGAGGGAAGGAGAGAAGGCAACGAGAGAGGCCGGAGAGATGGAGGAAGAGTTGGAAAATGGAAGAGGAGACAGTGGAGGAAGGTAAGAACGAAAAAAAGAGAAGAAAGGCGAAGAGAGAGTGAAAATAAAAAAGAACGAGAATATAAAAGAAGAAAGAGAGATAAAGTGGCAAGAATAAAACAGAATTAGAGAGGAAGAAAAGAGAAAAAAGAGTAAAGGAAGGGCGAGAAAGAGAGGTTTGGGAAGACGAGGAATAGGAGAATTAAAAGAAGTCTCGAGACGGGATAAAATAAAAGGAAAGAGAGAGGATGAAATAATTAATTTTGGGAGAGACGAGTGGAAAGAACAGAAAGAGAGGAGAAATAATGGAGGAGAGAGTATTTGCGGAATGGAAGCGCGAGAAAGAAAAGGACGAGAGAATACATAAAAGTAGGGAAGTATAGAATAGGTGAAGGGAGTTGGGATGGAGGAGAGTCATAGGATATATGGGTAGGAGAAACGGAGAGTTGAAGAGAAGGGGAGAGAGAGAAGGTGATGGAAGGAGTTTGTGTGAAGGGATGGAGGGAGGGAGAGATGAAGGCAATAAGGGAAGGGGTTAAGAGCGTCTCATTTCTTTGAAAGTAGAGTTTCATTTCTCGCCCAGGGTTTCTTTCATTATGGAGTAACGTGAAAAATTATTCTCCTCGAGCGGGGAGAAAAATACATCCGAGTCGACTAACTTTTGATAGATTCGATAAATTAAGTCAAAAAATTTTCTCGCTAAATTCAATAGTTTTTGTATTCATCGTTTAATAAGGATTGCGTGAGCAAGTGAGGCTGGATTTTTGAAAAGCAGATAGCTTTTTATTATTTCATTTCAAAAAATACAACAGCATAACAGTTTATCAGTTCAACATGAAAAGTGCGTCCATTTACCGCATTGCGCATCTCTCGTCCGTCTTAAAATGCTACTTAAAAGTTATTATTTCCGTCCACCTTCTCTGCTACGGAAATAAATTAGTTTCGTTTTCGCACGATTGTCGTTTTCTTGCTCATTTGAAAGAGATAGGAAATCGTTAGTATCTATGATACTTTCCAATATTAACATTTAAAAACTCTTTGGTTTTTATAATTAGCCGATTCAGAAATATATTATTGTTCGAAGCGATTCTTTAGCATATGTTTTTAATCGAAATGCAATGAAAAAATACACCAGTGATTAACGAGACACTGGAATCCTGATAACGTTCTCAGATGAGATCTGATTGAATGTTATGACAAAAAAGTTGTGCTCCAAAGCAATTTAATTAATGAGCCAATTGAAGTGTTTGTGACCGTAGTTATATTTTATCATTATTTAGCAGTATTCAAATAACTCTTAGAATAATGAAGATAATGCATTGGAAATTGTAAATGATTCTATCATGAAAGTTTTTATACCATTGACACTGTCCTATTTAAATTGCCCTATAAATGTCAAAAAAGCAATAAAAATAGAGAGAGCACTTTATTAAGCATGCTATAATACTGATAATGATCTGCACTCCCTGCCAATATTTTACACCAAACCATTCTTAGCATAAAGAACTATGGTGTCGATAACATGAAAAAATTTACATTTTTGCATAAAAACAATTCATTTAAAAAATATAAGCCTGGAGGTCAAAAACATGCGTATGTGTGTAGTCGTACAAAAGATTAAAAGCATACCAAACTCCAAAAGAGCGTGATTTCGATAATAAGAGCACCCTGCTATAATGACTATGCATTCACAGCACTTGAATGCCATCATAAAAAGGAGCTCTGCCGTGGGGCTAATTTGCTAAAAATTCGAAACGGGAACCAAAACAGAACGCGGGGCGAGAATGGGGAAACTATTGTGGAGTGTTGCGAGAATTCGTTTTCGTAACAGAGAGAGAGAGATAGAGGGGGGGACACTGGTGCTGGTGTGGCTGCTGCAGGCCGTTTTAGTTGGTTCGCCGCCGCGCCATCGCAAGCTGAGGAACGCTCGAATTCCAAACGCTCACGGAAGTAGATTGGAAATAATTCCCCCACTGAATACGGGCGGGTTAACGGTTGTTGGGTATTTTTGGGACCTTTTGTATATGAGAGAGAGAGAGAGGGATGGAAGATAGAATCGCTAAAAATACACTCGGGGTTAAAAAGACGAAAATTTGAGAGGTCTGCCGTTGCGAGGAGGAGAAGGGAGGAAGTGGGAGGGATGGAGAGGGTGGGTGGGAATGAGGTCTAAATGAGGAGGTGAAGGTTGAGAGAGGAGGGAAGGGAGGGAGGGGCTGTGCGTGGCCCAGACAAAAGACCCGCGACTGTTTTTGAGAGCTCAATGGAGCGGATCGTATAATTTCGAAACATTGGGATATTCGGATGATTTCTACATTGTATCAGGAGAAAGACTTTGGAAAAGACTCTCTCTCCTTTTTTTTCGTCGAAATTCGTTAGCGGTCGCATATATGTCGCAGCTGCGCGGTGGAAAAATATATATGATCGTACTTAAAAGGGTGGGAAAAAATAAAAGGTTTTGCTTTTCAAATGATCCGTCACGAAACCTGTCTTCGATTTGGGATATTGCGTAGTCCAATTTTTGTGGATCTCCTGTTATAACACGCTCGGAACGCATTGATAGAAACGCCACTCATCGCGAAACAATGGCTTTTGTTGAACGAAACAGCGTCAAATGTCATACATTCGCTGCCTTTTTGAAAGCGTCGAGCGTAGAAATTTTTATTCGCTCATGTTAATGTTAATTTTTGAACATTTTTTCCGATGGCTAAAGAGACGCGATAGCATATGAGCTGCTATCGTGAATACATTATTTGGTTTACTATGGGAGTGATAAATACCAGTAACGTCAAATTATGAGTTCTTGAGTCTCGCCTACGTCAGTATTCAGATTATTTGTTCTAAAATTAGGAGAGATTCTTACGAGTAAATATTCACGAATGATAAACTCGTGATTGACATTGAAAACTTTTGATTTTGAGAAGCATTCCCTTCGGTGAAATCAGTACTTCATAATATACTTTGCAAAAAGGAACTTAAAATAACTACATAAAAATGTACTCATCTTTAAAAGTTATTCTAAAAAGCAAAGAGAAATCTCAGAAACTAGAGTCTTAGAGAGTATAAATTTATCGAACGAATAAATAAGTCAATTTAGAGAAGTTTGAATTTTGGAAATTTAACTGTGTGTGATCATTTTTTTAGATTTTTTATATAAGATGACGTCATCAAATACAATCCATTCTAACGATGTTCATTTAGGCGAATTATTGTTAGCCAAATTACGTCTACCATAATGATAAAAGAATGACTTAGGGCGTAAGAGCCAATTAGAAGTTACCACGGCAACGACACGATGTTCATATCGCACGCAAAGATGTAACGACCCTTTTGAGAAGAAGAATTTCTCTAGGGTTAAATTTAGATATGGATACGGAAATCACAATATCCTACACCAAAAACTGCTTTGGGTCATCATTTCGAAATACGACATATCTGAATATACAGAAAAAGTGCCTTAATGGAAGGAAGGCTTATCTTGAACCGCTGAGAGATTAGATACAGCTGAACTCTTTTCTTAAAAAATCATTAAGGGCCAATCTTCCGACGGCTAAGGTATAGGAGTGGGTTATTTCGGCTCATTTATTTACATTCCCTGCCCCCGACAGCCATTTACTGCCATCTTTTTTCTTCACTCCTTTGAATGACACGACCGTGATTTGCATCAAAAGGAAGGCAATGGATGCTGACGTTGATACAAGGGTTAAAAAAGTCCTCACGTTCCCGAATCACCCTCGGCTGAAAAAGGGAAGTATAATAAGAGAAATAGGCGCGAGAGTAAGGAGAGAACAGTGGATAGAGAGAGAGAGATAGTTCGAGGGAGAGATTGGATACAGAGGGTTGCGTAGGGAGGGAGGCTGGAGATGGAAAAAAGGGACAAAGGTTAAGTTAAAGGGAGCGAGTGGAAGTGATAGAGAAAGGTAGAGACAAAGGGAGTTTGCACGCGCACATTGAGTGAAAAATGAGGAAATGGGATTGGTGGAGATGACTGGGTCCCACTTCCTCCTCTCTTTTTAATTCTGAAAAGAGAAACTCTTCAGAAAAACTTGCGTCATGGCAACAAAAATAATAGTGTTTATTATTATCCGCATCACTCTTTCTCTCTCTCTTCTTTTCCTCCCTCCTCTTCTTCCACCTCCGCGCCATTCTCTTCTCTCCCTCTTCCATTGGAACAATGGTTGCCATTGTCGCGAGCCCCATCCCACCCTTCCGACCCGCCCCTCCGCTCATTGGGGTGAAAATGATGATAATAACTAGCACTCGCTCTCTCGCCCACCCCGCGACAATAGGACGAACAGGAGGGAGGAGGTGGAGGGAGAGGGTGGAGAGCGTGGGAGAAAGAGAAGGAGAAAGGGAGGGGTGGGAAAGAGAGGAAGAGGTGTAGGGAGAGGGGTGGAGAGAGAGAGGGGTGGGAAAGAGAGGGAGAGGGAAGGAGAGAGGTAGGGGTGGGAAAGAGAGGGAGACGTGTAGGGAGAGAGAGGGAGTGCGGGGGGAAGAGGAAGACAGAGGAACACGGATGGAGAAAGCATCTTTCAGATGGAGAAGACGGGGTGCTAGTTTGGACAGACCAGGCCGTGGAGGAGTGAAAGGAATGGGTGTTTAAGGATAGCTTAGAAAGAGGAATAATAACTAGTGGTAGGAGTAAGAAATACGGAATGAGGAAGGGATATTGAGAAAAGTAGTTTTAAATTATAGATAAATGTCGAAGGAGAATTTAGGAAAAAAGGAGACCAAGTTGAAAAAGCTAGGCGGAGAGGAAACAATTTTGAAGCTGGAGGATAAGAAGAACTGTAAGATTTGTTACAAAGACTGAGTAGGTGAAGGATTGAGGTCGCAAAGCAAGTGAAGAAAAGAAGGATGAATTTATTTAGGCAGACTCGTAAACGGTAATGGTAGGATGAAGGAGCGGATGAATTGAGATGGAGGAGTGGGAGTTTGGAGAGTTGGATGGATAGAGAGAACGGAAATGTGCGAATGAAATAACACATGTTGAAGATTGCAGGAGACGGCTGGGTGAAGATGATGTAAAAGCAACAAGGTGGAAATGTATACTCCATAAATGGAACACACAGAGATTTCTAAGGCGTTCTTAATGGGAAATACGTATGGAACGGTATCGAAAGGTTAAGTGATTCTCGAATTTTTATCCCCGAAACTATAGTCTCGGCGACTGTCTTGTAGTAAATGTTGTTCTCTATCCAAATAAATATTTTAATCGATACCTCACAGATAATATAAGAAAATGGGAGAGAAATATATGGATTTTTAATTGTTGTTTTCTGAGAGAACCGTCTTAGCGATCGATGTAAACAAAGTATGCGATGTTTTGCTCGGGATATTCTCGAATTTTTATCTCCGAAACCATAATTCGTAATTACATGGCCTCGCAAACTTTCTTGTAGTAAATGTTGTTCTCTATCCGAATAATTTTTTTAATCTATATCTTACTGATCATATGAAAGCTAGGGAGATAAAATTTTGATATTTCATTGTTGCTTGAATGCCATTTAACCAGATACTAGTATAAGTTTATTGAAGTAATTATGTCAAGTGGAAGTTCTAATTGACGGATGCAGTTGAAAATCACAATTGGGCGATAAATTTTAATAAAGATCACTCCTACATAATTAACTTAAAATCCGTCAAGCGGTTTAGGAGATGAAAGTTGCGACGGACGGACGGACGGACCAGACGTGCCCATAAGGCATTCCGCTAGTACCGCTTCGCTGGTAAAGAATGCCTAATAATGGTGAGAGGACGAAGCATAGGAAGAAGAGATGCGGGTGGAAACGTGAAGGATTGATGAGATAACACAGAAGGAATTAGAATAGAGCACACGGCGAGGGAGTGGGGGATGTGGGATTAGGAGACATTAAGGGAGAGAAACGTGAGGGGAACAGGTGGAGGCTGAGAGAAGAGGAGACAGAGGGGAGGTAAAGGTCAGGAGAGCGAATGTTTTTCTGCGAGGAGATTTTTTTTTATTCACAGGAATAATGCAGCTGAGACAAAAGGCGATTAATTAATGGGCTCGTCCGCCATTTTTAAGGTGAATGGAGGGTAGAGGGAGGAGGAACGGGAAGGAGGGGGAAAGAGAGAAGAATGGAAAGGTGGGATATTATACAAGAGCGCTCCGTTTTTTGTTCCTGTCGGTGCCCTGGTTGTTCGCTTATCCAGGCTACCTCACCCGCCATTTCGTGTTGTTTTTGTTTTTAAATGTACCTCATCTCTCCTTATTGATGAAAAATTACTCCTTAGTTACTGATGTTTCTGGGAAGAATTTCCCTCGAAAGAGCGTTTCATCATATTTAATCAATTTCATTTTCAGACTTCACCAAAATTCTAAAATCGAATAAGGCTTTATGTATACGACTTATCGGTGCTTGCATACTGCAAGTGCTTAAAAAAATCACCCTACACCAAAATCTGAACTCATAAATGAACCAACGCGATCTCCAGGATAACAGTACTTCAGTCACGTGGAGCCCATATGTATTAGATAAAACTGGCAGAATATTTATAATTTTCCGCGAAATTAAGGAAACTATCCGTAATTTCCAAATTCTCTGGCAATCGGCTCGTTTCCAAGTTTTCGCATTTCAAGTTTCGTGAATCAGATCGCCCAACATGAACAATAAGAATAACCATCATTAAGACAATACCCTATACGCTAAAATTATCGAAAGATTAGGATATTTTGTGTTAAGATTATGGCATCATCATCTGTGACGTTAGCACGTACTTGGATAAAAAAATCCCGAAATAGGTATGCCGCCATTATATTTAACAATTGAAAAGAATTAAAAATTCTCGAAAAACTACGAAACACAACATTAAAATACTTTTCACGTTTTACTAAATTTCGTGTTAGTATAATGACGTCATCATAAGTTTATGTCGTAGTTTAAAATCAATGTCATAATAATATATAAATAAGACAATAATTTTCATTTTACCTATGTAAGTATATGTAAACTTAAAATAAAAAAATATTCCGTAGCTTATTTCGTATTCAAGCATATAGATTTCGGAAGTCTAAATGTCAAACCATGTTTTTGATCATCACTGAATGGGTTGTTTATAATATCATATATCATACAAGCTTGTGCTCGTGGGTGTATCTCAATGGCGAATCCATCATATAATCAAGGCAGACTGCTTTTCCGAGAATATTTGGCATAATCAAGCAGTTTTATTAAAATAGAAATTACTCCACCATAAGCCCTGAATTTTCGTTTTCCATTCCTTAATTACGCAAGCGATTTTTATATTAACATTTAATATTTTATCTATTGTATTGTAAAGTTTTACCATTAATTTATTTACGCATTAACGTCTTGCTTAATATCCACATGGATGCACCGAGGCCTTTAAAGCACCAATAAAATTATGCGAATTATGTCAATACTATTAGCCCAAACGTAAACAATAAAAAACATCTTGGTTACTGAACAAATGTAAGTAGATGTATCGATTTATGTTGCGATAAATCTTTCAATGTTAATGGTGAAAGATAACAATTTTCTAATATTCCTTAAAAATCATTCGACTCACTTTAAAAGTATTCATAGACTATATTTAATCCATTTGTACCCTTCATCTTGGATTTGGCTATTCTTCCTCTACGGCGCGCCATGGCGTGGACTTTCCTTGCATTATTCTCTACGTGGCTATCTCCTTTTGAGGAGAACAACAATTAAGAAATTTAGCTTTGTTGCCGCCTGGAAAATGTTAATAAATTTTGCGTTTAAAAGATAATTTTGAGCGATTTGACATGCAATACGACTATACATGAACAGAATTAAAATATTCAGTCTTTTGTGCGTAAAATAAGCCATTTTTCATGATCGTAAGATAATATTTAGGTATATTTATATCCACATCAGTGAAGGGCTGCATGGCATTTTGGGGTTTCTTCACACCATTTCCCATGCATTCTTATGGAAATAGTATTTTGTTGACCCCATGGGGTATAAGACACCCACGGTCTGCAAACCTAAACCAAGTTCTTCCTTTTTTCCATAAGATGGCCCATGAAACTTTTGAATTCGATAGCTTCAGCGGTGTAAAAACGTATAATGGGCATACAAACATACCTATATACACAAATTCATTTATATATATATATATATATATATATATATATATATATATATATATATATATATATGTTTAAATGTAACCGGATATATTGCGTATCAAAACCCTAGCATTTTTTTATTTCCACGTAAATATTAATAGGTTTACTGGTGAATATATGAAACGAGATCAAATATTTCGTAATAACTTTTACTTTTGGCGTTCAAATCAATCAGGAAATTCTTTGAAATTTCGATCAAAATATCATGCACTTGTGAAAATAGACAACCACCCGAAATACAAAGATACAGAACCATTGTCCAATTTCATTCATAAAATATTATATAAAAAAATTTCTTTTATTAAATGGATTTACTTTATTCATTCAGAAATCCATTAAAAACACCGCGGAAAATGTAAGCATTGGAGATGGGTTTTAGACATTTGACATCGCTGGATAAAAATAGACAAGTTGTGGTGTTGTTTAATGTATATATTTTACCCATAGACCCAGAAACTAAGATAATAAATGAATAAGGATTTACTAATTATATTCCTGGGAACCCATTATTTAGATAATTCTCAGTATATGGTATTTTTACCCCGTATAAGACCAAAATCAGCTTGAGAGTTTGTCATTACACTTTACAATTTTAAGGCGAAGTAGCGGTTATAGTTTTACCTAAGCTAAACGGAACAATTGTAGAGGCGAAATAAAAGACAAAAATCTAACGCACTTCGAAGAAAAATATTATTATGAAAGATACCCGAATAGCTAGATTCGGGACAACAGAGAATTATACCGCAAAAGCTCCGAATTTTGTGGATAAGCGTGAACAGATAGTTATTGGAAATATCCGAGATAAGTAGTTTTCAGTCTTTTGATTTTTGTGCACGTTGTTGAATTATTTCTGAACCGAAGTATACATTATATTTTGAATTATAGTTTATAAAAAATAATCATAGTTATATCGCGGTACAAGTTTGCTAAAATTGCCGCGTACTCGGATGCCTACCAGAGGACGCTTCATCCGCAACAGGGACAGAGAGTTCTGTAGGTTTTACCCGGCACATTTAATTTATTCTTACCTCGCTGATGTTTACATTAATCTGCAAACAAATATTCCATTTACGATTCAATTCTTGCTTGCTATGAAAATGTGCTTATTCTTTCAGAAAAATGAAAAGTATAAATATCTTATTTTGAACTTACGGAAGTAAAATAAGTACTACGATTTTGTGCTTAGTGAGATGTCCCATGACCATAATTGCATGAATTAACATTGAAAATTTACATTACATGAAAAACTGAATTTAGAACGAGGTTCACCATTTTTTGCTCAGTATTGTCATTTCCTGCCTTGACAAAGGATTTTTCCACTAGTAGATACATTTTTTTCGCGGTGTCATACAAAATTAATAAATCGTTTCTGTATGAGAGGGATGGAAGACAAAAAAACACAGTTTTCATAAATGATAAATGTAATATATTTGACACACAATCTTAACCCTTAATTAAAAAAGAACATTCACAATTCTATACATTTCGTATTGATAGAGAAATTTCAACTCTACAAATAAGTATTTGGTTAACAAACTGTACAAGTTTTATACAACATGAGATACAAAAAATATGAGTGAGAATAGTTGGACGACGATGTAAAGACTACTTGTATGAGAGCTTTTGTTAAGAGTTTAAAAAGGTAATTAAGTATTAATTCCTCGATCTAACAATTCACTTTTTTCTACTTGGCTGAATGACTATATTTAAAATCACACATATTTAATTGAAAACGGGTCTAAAAACATAAAACACAAATGGTGAGATCACATATCACAATAAATTAAAAGGTTGCGTGGAGTTCATAACGACGTTTTTACGGGGACAAAATGCATAAGTATTAAATCGATCGGTCGGTGCGACTGGGTCATCGGGAATGGAGATTCGTTGAAAACACTAAGAATTCTGGTGAAGAACTTTGAATATCGCTTTCTCTGGGTTCCTATTTCATGCTCAAAACATTTAATTCGAAGTCGTATTAAAATCGTCGAGAATAATCTACCATTTGACCAGTGTAGCTTCTTCGCCGCGTAAAACCCAATTCCAGATCCTCAACAACGTACAACAAAATGGTGGAACAATACTTGAAGTAAAGTAACGCCTTCGTCCTCTCGCAGATTTAAATGCATCTGATGAGGCGATCACCTCCGGGCTGCTGCTTCTTACTGACAAAAGGATGCCCTCCGTGTTTAATTCGTCAGACGCCGCACGACTTATACTTATGGTGGATCTCTAGAAGATGACCGATACCGGCCTCCTCAGTTGCTCCATCGCTGCGGCGGGGTTGGAGTAGAGGATGGACGGGTTGGGGGCGGAGGGGTGGAAGAGGGCGGCGGCCGCCGCGGACAGCGGGGGCTGGAACGGAGAGGGAGGGGGCGAGGAGGACGAAGAGGAGGAGGATGTCGACTTGCCCCCGCCGCCCTCCGCGGCGTACATGGACGAGTAGAACGAGCTGACCACGGCGGCCGGGGAATGCTGGGAGGAGGCGTTCGAGGAGGCGGAGGTCGTCGTGGTGGGAGAGGAGGCCGAGACGGCCGCTGCGGTGGATGCCTGGATCAGCTTCGAGAGGTGAACGGCGTCGAAAGCAGAACCGAAGTATGGAGGGATTGCGGGAGGAGGGGGCGGGGGCAGGGGAGGCGTGTAGGCCGAAGCCGGTAGCCTGTGGTGGTGCGGTTTGGAGGCGGAGGGGGCGACGGGGGAGGAAGATGGTGACGAAGAAGGCGATCCGTCCTCCCTTCCCTGTTGGAGACACGAGGAGGGGGCGGAGGAGACGGACGACTGTTGCTGCTGCTGCTGTTGGTGTTGTTGGTGGTGCTGTTGGTGGTGTTGGTGCTGGCTCTGCTGTTGCTGCTGCTGCTGTTGTTGGTGGTGGAGGTATGCGGCCAAGGGGTCCACGGTGGGAAAATAGGCGGGGAGGGAGAAGGAGGGGAAGGCCGTCTTGAGGGCGTGGTGGTGGGCTGCGGCAGCCGCGCCTTGGTGTGCGTGGAATTGGTGCGCGGCCGGGCCCAGGGGGTGTCCGTGGTGCTGCTGGTGCATGGCCTTGGGCTTTCTCCTCGGCCTGTACTTGTAATCGGGGTGCTCTTTCATGTGAACCGCGCGGAGTCTCTTGGCTTCGTCTATGAAAGGCCGCTTCTCCCCTTCGCTGAGCAGCTTCCATTCGGCGCCTTTGTGAAGAGAAAGAACAAAAAAGGAAGGTCAGGGAATGCTACCAACAAGAGAATCAACACTAAAAAAAAACTGTGAATAGAGATGGAGTTTCCCGTTGTTGCGAAACTTGTAAACCGCAAACAATGCGTCGTAGTATCATCTTCCGCATGCAGGTACAATAGCCTCATTATGTGATTTTTTTATTCTGCGTAATCCGAGTTCTTTTCGTTTACCTGACCTCGGTAAACTTTTCCTACGATTGGAGAAGAGTAGCGCAATGCTTGAGATACCACCTGCCTATACTGCCTACCAGTAATCCGATACGGCTCGACATCTTGGGTTAACTTTCGAATAGTAAAAAGAAAATTATAATGCAGATTCGCTAAATGGATCAGTCATTTCTCTCTTAGCCATATGCATTATAATCTGATGCAATCAAATCGCATCTTCTTCATTTTAAAAATTACGCAACTCACACAACTATTTCAATCCCAGACTAATTCAAATTCTTCATCCTTAACCAAACCTACAATTTTAGTTTTTTAATTTTGTGTATTATCCCTGCTGACTTATCGCCGAAACTTCACTGTATATACCACACCAACTCGAAATTACAGATCACGAAAATATAAACTCCATTTCGCCGAGACAAACACCCAAATAAACTGCTTAAAAGTGTTCGAATTTTTTCAATGCAAAAAGAGATTTTCTCATCGGGATTACATAATTAATTTACAATTGAAGTTGAGAACATTAACTCACTCCAGGAATGTATTTCAAAGTTAAGATTTCAATGAACCGATTAAAATTCCAGATAAATGGGATTTTAACTCATTCATATCCCAAGACGCCGGAAGCGTGATCGCAATGAGGTGTAACATATTTTTTGACAAAGTAATTGAACACCGTGGTTTAAAAAAAAATTTATACCACTTTAAACTTATGCCTATTGAATCTCCGAAATTACGTTCACATTTAAGGAAGAAGTGAAACATGTAGGATATTAACGCAATTCATTGACTTAATTGAGCTCTCTACCTACAAAGACCGTAATTCTGCAAAAATTTTCGGTTTACGGGAAAATTTTGCACCACCGAACATCTACCTGCAGATAAAAATCTATGTCGGAGGAGATAACGTAGGAAAACTAGAGACCTTTGGTGCACTGCATCTCCTGCCATCCACCAAAAAGGTGACGTGCAGGGTATCATGTAGATGAGACGATCTCCCAAACATTGCATTGGCACGTCGAAGATACGGAGGAACGCGTAAAATCATGGCGCTGCAGGTCTCTTTTGTTTTCGACTGAAAGTAATACAAGGGACTCAGCCCGAGAACGTAGGCGGGTTGGATGTGCGGCTCATGCGGTATTGACCCGTTTGGTGTTTTGGAGTGAGGCAATGAAGTGGGCGAGTGGGTCGTGGGAGGCGCGGCGGATTGGTTGATGGGTTGCGTAATTCGCATCGTTCTTCAAATACCTAAACATTCCACACGCAACAATCTTCTCTTCGAAAGTGTTTTCATATCGTGTATCTTTTAGTAGAATCATCGGGCCAAAAATGTTTCCCAAACCTGGCTGGCTTTTGATTTTATTTTTTTATACAGGCAGCAATAAAACTTCGTTAGTACAAAATCGATTCATATAAAATGGTATTCTATACGAAGTATACTTCTGTTCCCAGCGAAAATAGTTTTTATTACGATTTTATCATTATACAATTCGTTATTGAAAACAATGAAATATAAGGCCCCTCAAAGTTTGTTTAAACGACGCTATACTGTCTGCCTTACGTTCCACGTCGAAGCGTTTACAGAGATGGAAGTAACTAACATAAGAAGAATACCCGCTTAAATCGGTCGATCACAAAACGCGCGAAATAATAATGAATGTCCGTCTTGCGGTTTTGTATCTCCCTCAGCAGATAGTGCATTCGTTTTTTTCCAAAGGCGAGACTAAGCAAACGCGTTATGATTTACCGAAAGAAAAAATAAAACTAAACACTTGTCAGATCCTCGAACAAGCCCCAGTCTCATTGGGGATTGAAGAATTCCGCAGTTTTAAAATTCCACTCGAATTTAAACAAGATTTAATCCCGTTGGAAATAAAAAGAAATATTTCTAACACTCACTGACGTTCGCGGACACGAGATATTCGTGGATCTTAGCTGGCATCATTACATTAAATTGAACTTTTGGCAAAATATGTAACGCGTCTTTACTTTCTACATTTACATGCTACCCCGAAATTCACTTAATTGGTGGATTATTACAAAATAACGGAGGACTTTCAATAAGGATATCACTTTTGGCGTGGCTAATAAGTATTCTGGCACTATACAGACTGAATTCTGCACTTGGAGATTGATCTAGTTTTAAAGATAAGATGATGAACTGCGTATAGGTGTTAAATTGTTAAACAAATGGCTATCATAATTGGGAATGGGAATGTACAAAATATTTATTCAAATGAGTATCCTTTATATATTCTATAGGGGAACTAAATCTTTAATGGATAGCGGTGCATTTACCAAATTAGAACCATAATTATTAAGTGCATGTCGATTAGAAGCTGAAAATGATTAAATTCCTTGCTGACACAAAAACAATAATAATGACCCTAATCTGAAAATTAGTTGAAAGTAATTCTATTAATCAACCGATTATTTGAGTTTCGAAAACTAGTCAATTTTTCCTTCCAGTATATTTCGCAGGTGTGAATGTGTTTCTAACCATTTTTACCCATGCATTTTTCTTGCCGAACATTACCTGATAATTTCACGTTCAACTCACATTCTTTATAACACTTTACGAATTAAGGCAGACCGTGAATATACGAATTTAATGATTCAAGCTCCCATTGTTCGAATTTTCCTTTTCGGAAATATATTTCTTCCGCGATTTCATATTCAATGTCCTCAGCACAGCCGTGTACTTTTTTCGGGCGCCTCGAGATTCAACTATTTGATCTTTTGTCAGAGGTTCAAGCTATAGCGAGTCCAGTTGATAATTAACGTTAGCTCGATAGCAGTACTTAGGAAAACCATAATCTAGGAAACCCAGGGAAACACCAGAATTCGTTACAGCGATCAATCGCGATGCAACGAGACACATTGTTGGACGGATAAAGGGATCCTTTTTTCTTAAGACAGTAAGAGAGCATAACAGGCGAATAACATGATAGAAAGATGATATTCTCCCCCTGCCACGCACCAATTGCGGTGACTTTCAGGTTATTTATTTAGATTCGTCTCGGAGTAGCTGATTGAATTAATGCGTCAAGGCAACTCCGAGACAAAGGAGCGATGAAAGAAACTACTTCGAAAGGATGCGTATAAGAAAAAACATTCCGTGCCATCCAGCCCCTTTGGAGACAATTTGCAAACATGCATCTAAATAGGGACGCCGCGATTCGTATGCGGCCCCCCGCTAGTTATGATTACTATTATTACCGCCACGAGGATGGTAGGAGGAAGGGATATATAGGAGGGGCAAGGGAGGCGAAGAAGACACATGCATACTGGTTGCAACCCCAGCCATCCCGTCTCCATCCCTCCTTTTTGGGCGAGGGTACACAGCCGGAGGGGGTTTGGGGAAAATCCTTGTACCCGCCACCCGCCCGGTGCGAAGCATTGTGTAAGGGAATCGTCCCTTCTGCCCCTTTCCCCCGATTTCACCCCTCCCCCTTCCAAAACCTCACTTGCCCCTCGTTTTACCCCGCTTTCCCGCCCTAACGACCCCTTCTCCCTCGGGAAAACCAGCCCTCTCCCTCCCTTCCCTCCTCCCCCCTGCTTCTCCAACAGGGACCCCCTCCTTCTCTTCCGCGATCTTTCCTAATCCCCACACCCAATCTCGACCCATCGCCTTCAAAGCGAGTATCGATTCCCATTGACGAGTGAAACATTTGAAAGGCTATATTTTTTTTCTCGCCCTCCGGACGATGGATGGAACCAGGTGAAGCCAAAGTGTGGGAATTCCCCGGCCGAGGGCAGCTAAGGAACCACCCATCGCGTGGGGAAGTCCGAGTTAAACGCGAACAATGCATCTCTATCTAGACAAAGAGTAGGATTTTTAAATGGGTAAACAGTAACCATTTAGTATTTCCGTGAACCTCAAGAGTGAGATATTTTTCCTTTGGAGAATAAAAATCATTCCAAGATCACTTCCTTCAAAATATGAACAACTGATCTCAGCTTATGAATCGGATAAAACGATATATATATATATATATATATATATATATATATATATATATATATATATATATATATATATATATATATATATATATATATATAGATGACTCATGTTACTCAAATTACCGCCGAGGGCGGTTCCTCGGTAATTGAAACGCGCGTGCCGATCACTCAAATTTTAAATTCATACATTTGGAATACATTCAATATTATACAATAACGTTTTCAGGGTGAAATTACCAGACAATGTTGTTTATATATCTATCCCAATGGGGCGGAACGGAAGTGTTTTCTGACAAAAAGGGTCGCAGGTACGAATACAGCCTCAGAAAAATGTATGCATTCACCATAGACCAAGTAGTAAGCTTATTCTCATGTGCCTGCGGCGTGTAATTGAGGCAGAAGTACGGCAAGATACACGGTAGTATTCGGTAACGGATGGAAATGATGATTTAATATGATTCGCTAAGACTAATCATGAATATAAAACAATCCAACTTCAGCTTTTATCTGATAGACGAGAAAATGCCCCTACAGCGATTCCAGACGCTCTAGGCATCGCAAAGAATATTAAGTAGTGACGTTTGATCTTCGATTCCCGTCAATCCCGCAACACGTCTCAGTTTGTCCCATACCTTCCGCGTCAACAAACGACGTCTTTTTTCATCAACTGCGGCGCAAGCGATTCAATAATTTTTCGTCGTCGAGTTCGAAACAAACGATATTTTTTAATCCAGCCCAGAGGACGCATTTTAAATGCATCGACGCCGCTCGGATAAATCTCTAATCGCTCGTTCAGTCATTCGACGCGCTAGGGGAGAAGTATGTCCTTTTCGGCGGGGATGGGCCTTTGTGCAAACACAAAGTGCGAAACTAACCCGCCGTTTTCATTCCCGCCTTTCTGGGTCGCAGCTTTCAATTACAACCCTCGACTGTCTCTCGCTCGCAGTGACCGCGCCGAGATGCAATCGGCGTGAAAGAGATTACAGAAACACTCGAATCGGGGGGAAAAAATAAACGCACCGGTTTTAGTTGTTGCCGCCCTCGTCATCTATGTTTGCCATCGGGCGAAAAATAAAAGGGATGGACAAGAAGCGATCCATGATGGAGACATTGCATTCTGTCGCGGATTTGAAATTCGAAAAGAAAATGCTCGCAGGGATGCAGTCGGCGGTAAACCTTACGGAACGACCTTTGGTGGCTTAGTTGGGGACCCTATAATGAATGCTATCGATATGGTTATTTATCCTTGTCGATAATTAAAAAATGAGCGCTTTCACGCAATGGCGCCGTTTTTAACGCGTGGAATATTATTGGAAATCACGAATGGACACGAGGCTTCGGACCAGACTATTATCTCTCGGTTTCAACGATGTGCCGGTTGTATCGATTCGCGCCGTAAAACGACAATCCATAAGGTGCGCACACACCAGTTAGGATGACATTCTTAAAAATACCATTTGGCATATTAAGAGCTTGATAACGCTAATGACGGGAAAACAAAATTTCAACATGTATAGTTTGTCTTATCGAATGATAGCTATCTAATTTTGCCATCGTATTTTGCATCGTATCTATCGTAGAACACCTTCATTTGTCATAGTAACGTTATTAATATGGCGTATTTTGTATGTAACTCGTGGTAAGGAAGAATCAAATTCACCCGAATTAATTTTGAACCGCGATATTTATGACGATCACATGTAGACGATAAGTAGAATGTAATAGAGATTTTTAAAAACCGAAGATAGAATAAGGAGATAGGAAAAGACGGCACAGGGGTAGATTGTTAATGGATGCAGAGAGTTGCTATTGAACATTCGTTGGCAAACATAGGACAAGTGCGTGGATATGTAACCTGTATTGTTTCCCTAGTATAGTTCGTATATTACGTTGTTATAAAAGCTCCTTTTAAGGGCAGAGCGTCCTACGTAGATTAACATTGTGCTGTCAATGTAGTACAAGTATGACACATTTAACTTCAAACACCTTGTTTATTCCCTCGATTGATGCTCCTGAATCCCTTTACCACCACTTTAAAATGAACGGGCTTTTTCTTGATAATTAGGGTATTATGCAGTGTTTTGTTGGTCACAAAAAATGCGTTTCGATCCAATCAGGCGTGCGTCCAGAATTACCCAAGTTCTATCATGAAAGAAATCGTTAACTAAATTCTAAAGTAAACTGCGCATTGGCGAAAAACGTTTACAATACTTTCTTCTTGAATGTAGGTATAGGCTTCAATCAATCGCTCGCGAATCATAATTAACACGACTGAAAGTCATCGTCTTACGTGGGTTTCTATCTCTGTAATGAGATTTGAAAATGTAATTCTCGAACCCTAATTTACCCTTCAGAAAGGTTACAGAATTAACTCAATATAATCTGCAAGGGTAGAGAAGCAGCATCATGGGCATGTTGATATATATATATATATATATATATATATATATATATATATATATATATATATATATATATATATATATATATATATATATCTTCATGATGATATTTCCAAGGTTTATCGTTCAGATCCGTTAAAACCAGTCAAAGGAGGACCTATGGTCGACTGTAAACGTTCCTCGAGAATACAGACGAAAACAATTACAATGGAGTCTACCGGTTAAAATTATCCCGGCAGGCAATCTCCTTCGCATGCTCGGGAGGGATATAAGCGTGGTTTGTATCAGTTAACCCGTGCGGCTGATCGCTTGGTTCTAGGGGGAACGGCTCGCGGGCGCACCTCGGGCTCAAGTCACGGACGAACACGATGAAAGCTCTGAGCGAACGACGGGAGTGCAACGGTGGTGCGACGGTGCGCTTACCGACAGCGCTAACACCATCACTTTATACTTTTAGTCTCAGTTACATAATTTCACAAAGTAATCCGCGATAAAGGACATTCAACGTGTACTTATTTTCCCAACAAGAGTTTATTCCGTCTTTTAAAAAACGATTGCTTAATCGGAGGTGCGGGAAAATACATAACATACGTTTTTCGAAGGAAAAAATTAACCCACACCGGACACATTTTTCTAGGCAAAAGTATGAGATTTACTGAATAAGTAATTAGTGGCAGATTATTTTTTACGACATCTCTACAAGATATTGAATTGTACGACGAAAACGGTGTCGATAATCGACAAAGATTGGGGGTTTTAACCTTTGCTAAAACCATTAAAACACGTGAAAATAAAAAAAACACTATGATAGAAACAGCACATACAACTATCCCGTTTTACCAAATGAGCATGCAAACATTTATTACTCTATATACAATCACTTTGCAAAACCTCCTCTTCGAAACTTTCCGAAAACTCAACCAACCTTCTACTTGCGAGATTGCACGTATAGCTTTAGTGGTTTATGTGATATGAAAGAAACTCGTTAAAGATAGGGTATTGCGTGACAATAATAGGAATTCCATCGCCGAGGGTGTCAACTGCGGGAAATATGGCCGCTTTGGGTCTCAACACTCACCTAGCCTCTTTGAGATCTCCGAGTTGTGCATCTTAGGGTTCTCCAGAGCAATCTTCCTCCTCTGGATCCGAGACCAAACCATGAAGGCGTTCATGGGCCTCTTGATGTGAGCGGACTGAGCACCGCCGCCCTGCTGCTGCCCTTGATCCCCTCGGTGTCCTCCCTGATTACCCCCGTGGTGCTGGTGATGCATCACCATGGATTGCTGCTGCTGGGACTGGATCCCATGGCCCTGCGAGGCGGAGTGGTGCTGCCTTTGGGCCTGCTGCGCCTGTGACTCTCCTCCGAGGAGCGGGTGGAGGTGCTGGTGGTGGTGGTGCTGGGCAGAGAGGATGTCGGAATCGGAGGGCGTCGGCAGCGGCGCGGTCGGCGGCGGGAGGAGCGGGTACGAAGGGTGCAGGTGGTGGTGATGGAGAGACATGTTCGGTCTCGCACCCTCTCGGACGGGTGTCGGCGCTCGGTAGCCTGAGGACAAGTAAAAGCTCTCCGTCCCGAGGATGCTCTGTCGCATGCGACGTCGACGCTGACCTCCTTGGATGCAGCGGGAATAACGACACGAGAGACGGAACGTAAAAAAAGCGAGTGTACTGAGAGAGAAAGAGAGGCAACCAGAGCGGCTATGCGATATGGTGCTCTTTCTCGCGCAGTCGGGATGTGACTGTTTCCCCGCTCTTCCTCTCCCTTGCACCGTCGACCAGAGGAGAGAGTTTAACTCTCCCGAATCTGCCTCTCCTCCAATGGGGTGGCGACACGTCACGAGAGGTTCGTGCGATAGGCGTGGCAGGGGAAAGGCGTCAGTCGAAAGGGGAGGGAGAGGGAGGCGGGGCGCGGAGGTTCCCGAGGGCCAATGGGAGGGGCGCGAGTCGCGGCACCGCTCATAGCTGAGACGGGATTGGCAGTCGGCGCGAGGCGGCGGACGGGTGTGTGCGTTATTGTGTGCCGTGTGAAAAGGCGGGGCGGCAAAGAGAAAACTCCGGTTGTTCTTTTGCGGTTTATACGGAGAGTTGGAGGAGAAGGGGGAGAGAGGAGGTATGACGGGAAGGAGGAGGGAGGGAGAAAGAGAGAAGGGAAGCTAAGGAAATAATTCCCCATGGTGACACCTAGCGGAATGTGTACACACTTTGGATCTCCTCTTAATGTGTTCCCGCGAAACGTTTTCGAATGTTGAAGTCTCTGGATAGGACATACGGAGGATCGTAAAATTGTGTCGAAGTCGACAATCTTAGGAAGAATGTGACACTATGCATAAATGTATGATTCAAGACATTCACTCGTATTAAAGAGCACTCAAAGTTATTTTTTGGGTGAATTGCCACTGAAGGGGGCTGCTTTGTGGCCTAAATCTGCATCTGGTTTCACTCAAACCTTTTTAGAGTTTTTGGACTCATAAACTATCGATTGAATTTTAGACTAGCTCGATAAGTATTTTTTTGGAACGAGTCATATGTAATTGTTCTTGCCAGAAACATTTTTTCATTATAAATGTCTTGTTTTACTAAAATAATATCAATTGATAATCAAAATTACTCAGATAGCTATAACCAAACAACTAAGACTTAATTAACGTCGAATTAGAGATTGCCTAGTAAAGTTAATAATTTTTACGAATTAATGCATGAAGCAATTTACTATGGACCAAATGAATTCAATAAATTTCACACATCAGAATTGAAATGCACTAACAATCGAGTATTTCCAAAAACCAACCCCGACTACAGAATGTTTATCGCAGCCAAATTCTACGCCATCGCTCGGCGCATTTCCCCATAGGATATATTTTTTCTAGGAAATTCATTTGAATACCCCAAACCCCCCACCTGCGCAATAAGTCGCTCGACCCTTTCCTTTGCAAAATGCCCGTCCCTCCCACGTGCATTCTTTACAGGCACCCACCAAAAAGGGTAGACCGCACTCCCTTACGCATCCGGGAAAGAAATATCTACATCTACGTTCTAACCGGCAATTTACCAAATTTAAGGCTGGCAGGAGGTGCAATGCACCAAAGCCTACCTAACAGTTATATCGCGCAGGTTTGACTCTCCTGTTACGATCTCTCAATGTCCTCTGAAAAAAGAGCCTCGATAACGCTGTCCTATCTCACGTATTTTATCTTTATCGTCACGATCGTGTCTATCTATGTACGTTAGGGCTTCTATTATCCCTAAAACCCTCTCTGCTAGATATTCGGACCTATATTATTCTAGAAGCCATAACCTAGCGCTCAGTCTGAGGTCTTCCAGTGATACCCAGTTCAAATCCTTTAATAATGGTGCGACGCGTAGCTTACGTAAGCATCTATCCACATGCACAACACGTTCTTCCTTAAGGTGGATGAATCACCATTGAGGACAGCTGCTTTGTAGCCGAAATGACAGTATGATTTTCCCAACCATTTTATGATTGTGTTATCTTAATTATCAATTACTTGTAGATATAATTTCTCGTAAAAATTACTTAGTTTTTGTTAAAATTAAAATAGTTAATTTTATAGACTTCGGATGATTGATATTTTAAAATAACAAGGAAATTAAATTGAAGTTATAATTTTATTCATTTAATAAAATAAATATTAATTAAATCATTATTATACTTTGATGATTTTCTAGGCTGATTAAAATTACTTCCATTTATGCCAAGCGGTTTTCTTTGGAGAATTGAAAATAAAATAAACAACTTACATGTTGCTATGTAAACAGAACAAAAGAAATTGAACACAACATCCGAATCATGATTAATATTATTAATTTAACAGCATTAGATCCGCAACGCTAGTTAAAATTTCAAAATTTAAAAAATGTGATACATTACCGCGTTTCAGTTTCAAAAGTGATTTTTGCCTAATTCTGAACGGACTTAGATTCTCTTGACAATAAAAATAAATGTCCTTCGATTGTCAGTATATAGTATAAGCCTGCACAAAATTTCGGCAATTAATTACAACTGGAAGTGAATAAAAACAATAACGGATAGAATCTTGTGGATTGTTATATAATATAGAATATAAATAATCTTATGCGTGACCTGAGCTTAATTCTTTGGATACAATTTAACTGAAGTTATTTCACCCTCCCCCTTTATCTTCACACGCAGGTTCAACTGAATGGTTAAAGCATAATTGAATAAACTTGACTTAAATAACGCCTACGGGCACACTTGGAGAAATCAGATTTTACAAAAGAAATCATTCACATAAGTTCAAGATATTCGAGGAAATTAGGGTTAAATATATTTTAAACTTTTATTCCCGGGATCTACCAGGTGATGGTTTTAAGTATTATAGTTGATGAAGAGTAAACGTTTGATAATGGCCATCTTTTCTCATACTTCATAGCTCTTATAACTGTAAATGGATTACTCTAAGTAAGGGGAGGAGTCTACAGCTTGATTAGAAATCAGTCGAAAATTGCACGTTCATTTATAAGGAGAGCCGGATTAAGGGGATGATGGGCGCACGCCCCTTCCGCTTGCCTCAACCTCGCTTGTTTTCATTAACTCTCCTACCCCTTATATACCAGAGCTTTAAGCATCGGCAATTACTGAGCCGGCCTGGCATAGAGGAGGCAGGATAGTCCGAGAAGGACGGTCGGCGAGGTTAAGGTGCGTAGGGACGTACGCCCATGTCACTTGTGACAAATTTTTTATTAGGCTTATATACAATCGTTTCAAGTTTACATAGGAAAACAAAATACCTTTGCCCTTTGTCAGGGCGTACATTACAGCTTCATTATCTACATAAACCCATAAGCTTCTATCAGCTGGAAGGAGTTTCGCAGAAGTGGTGGCTCCCATAAAGGCCGCTTCCGCTTCTGCCAGGTATATCTCCTTTTCCTCTGCCAGAGGCATAATTTCAGTTAGCCTCCGCTCAGGGATCACCCAAGTTGCCATGGAGTCGCGTCGGAATATACAATAAACTTCTCCCTGGGTACCGCAAACTTTCTTCTTTTCCCAATTACACCTTCTACCCAAAATTCTAAAACTGTGTCATTTATTCTCCTATCAATTTCTGGCACCAAAAAAATGGGTAGCGCTAGCATATAACATACCCAAGAGACATATCCCGCTACCTTGGGAATGTCTTTTTGTCTAATTCTTGGTGCTACTGCAATGGCGTGGTGCAGTTTTGTTAACGAAGTTTTTGTCAACCACAATTCCATAAGTTCACTATTTATATTTACTCGTAAATACACTATCTTAATATTCGGTTGCAACAAACACTTCTTATAGTTAACACTAATTCCTAAATCATCTTCTATAAATTGCACAACATTCAAAACTAAACTTTCTATCAAATTCACATCATATACTAACCAGTCATCTAAATAACATAGCATTTGTACCTTAAATCTGGTAGTAATTTCTTCACTCACTGCTCTAACCCAGCGTTGCATGGTGGCTGGAGCCAGGGCATGCCCCATTGGCATTCTATTAAAACAATAACTTTCCACTTATATAAATACCATAAAACGATCTATGTTCCATTCCTATTGGAATTTGATAAAATGTACCAAGCAAATCTATCTTAACCATTTGCGCACCATACGGAATGTGTAGCATTGCCTTAGCGGCATCTTTTAAGGAAAACTCGGGTTTATTATAATAATCTGTCCAAGGGGACAAATCATGGATCAAGCGCTTGCCTCCTGACGCCTTTGGGATGAGCCTAGCCCTAAACGCGCACTTTATTTCACTTTCTGATATTATTCCCCTTTTTTCATAACTTTTAAGCACTTCATGAAGTTCTTCTGAGGCTACCGAGGGGGCAAACATATAAGGGGCATCACTGGGCTTTGACAAATTCGCTCCTATCGTAAACAACTCGTATACTGATTGGTTTTTATATGGATATGGAAGGGGAGGTTGGAGCCAGGTACTCACGGTTGTTGCTGTGTTGCTGGTGCTGGTGTCCGTCCCGAAGTTCTGTCATATGCGTGTCCCATGAGAATAGGACGCCGCTTCCCATGTCGAAGTCCACCGAATGAGCGGGGCTGCCGCTGCGTGTGCTGTGGGGTTCGCCAAGAGTAGAATTCCCGCTGTCGTCGCCGCCATCATCTTCCAGTACATCCTCCCAAGGCACTGCGTCGTTGGGTTCTCCGGAGTCTTGCCATCGCAGAAACAGATCGGCCACTTCTGGATCCACGATCTGAGCATCGCCTGGCGACGGAGGTTCGGCAAGATGTAAGACCGGCGGATCAGTATCTGGTGGACCGGGGGCCGGGCCTTTCTCGTCCGCGTCCTCTGAGGGGCTGACTTCTGGACTGCTGCTGGTGTTGGTTCACTACTACTACTTGTGGCCAGAGGGCCAGCAAAATATTGGCTGGTATATCGAATATATCTTCCTCCGCTGGGGCCGTAAGTTTGGCTGCTACTTCCCAGCCATGACGGGCTGCTACTCCTAAAATTTTTAGTCTTTGATATAAAAAGCCTTTAGCTGGAACCGGTAGTTGTTCCCATGTGGAGGCTATGTTAAGCAACAGCGAGGCTTCATGAAGGTCTCTTGCTCTGAAACGATTAGCTCCGATCGCGGATATCACTATAACCGCCAACTGGAGTACTTCTGAATCTGGAGGTAGATCCTGAACTGGAGGCTCAGCTTACCGCAGGATGGCGGAGCCTGTCCCAAAGATCCTCCTGAAGTGTTGTGCGTGGAACGGGTCACCATAAAGACCGCCATTTGCTGCGTCAGGGACTCGATTCTCTCCATAGCCGCCTGAAATCGGGGATCCTCCGAGAATAAAGATGGAGATTGCGCTCACCTGGGTGGAGAGCGTGACGACGAGGAGGTTGAGGATTGCTAGTACCCGGCGCGGAAGACTGTGCCGCGTCGACGTTAGGGCAAACGGATTCCAATTTGTTTCTTCTGATTACTTCGATACATTCTTGGGCCGAAGACGTTGCGCTATCAAAAGATTTAGCAAACTGTACAATTTCATCGGGAAAGGAACTGTGGAGATCTGATGAGTACATCTCTCACATTTTCGTTGCTGCAGCAAAAACGTCAGTGCCGTTCAAGACTTGAAAATTTGATAAAAAATCTGATGTGGCCACCACATGACTTTCTCCATATCTGTAATATTTCTAAAAATTTTCAAATAGATTACATAATAATAAATATTTTAAGAAAGTGCGAGAAAATTTTAGACTTTACAAAGAACAGAAATAAACTCAGCCTTCTGATATTGAATATAGCCATAAAGCGTAACTAAGCGTCAATTGTTAACAATAGTCGTCGGTAGGTGGCGTGGTGGTGGCAGCTAAAAATATAAGATATCTTTAAAACAATACATTATATGGAAAAATATTTCAAACAAAGGTTGTAGAAAATTAAATTTCCTACAACTTTTATTCCAGTACGTTTTTACATTTATCAAATATTAAAGCAAATATTTCAAAATAATGGATAAGTGACAAGAGTAAACACCCACTTTCGATTGGCCGATTTTTGCCAAAAACTAACTAGTTTTTTTACCTTTATAAAAATGTTAAATATAAAGTTTCACGTTGACCTGATTAATAGTTTTTGAGTTAAAGCACCCACAAAAAAGCTATCACATACTCATTCACACACACACAAACAGACAATCGAGAAAATGGTCAAAACGTGTTAAGGGGACCTCAAAACGTGTATTTCCGTTGAAATCTCGGAGTCGATTTTTTATGAAAACAATACTTTCCCCTATACTCCGTATGGAGAAAGTAAAAATGAAACTTCGTCTCTGTCGATTTATATGCAGTGTCAATCTTCCAGACATATTCTTAATTTGTCAAGAACCGGTAAAAAATTTTCAGAGAAATTTTTTACTTCCTGTTAAAATAACTTTCCGTCGTTTGCCAGTATGTATTCGTTTTCTGGAGACCTCGCTCCTAAACTTTTCTTCTAAGGCTCCTGGAAGTTGATGAACTTGGATTGTATTGTACAATTGTACAATATTGTAGAATTTTTCAGATAGTGCGCTTACGTATTCCATAACGAATTTAAAAGAGTTACAGTAGTGGATACATCAAGGCTCTTTTCTTGAAGCTTAGCTAATACTTGTAGCGTCAAATCGTTGAAAAAGTTTATGCCATAACACAGCCATAAACGCGATATCTATTGCTTCCATTCCTTCAGCAAAGCCATTACTTCATTTTTAACTGCTTGTCTTGCCTCAGTGTTCTCAGATAATTCTTTAAAGTTTGTATAAATTTTGTGGTAGTTTTAATGGAGGACTTTGGTTGAAACAGCTCTTGCTGGCCATCATATTCCACTAAGGTATTTTTAAGGGTAACTGTCTCATCTTTGCAGCTTGTTAAGGCAGCACAAATACTTTGCTGTGTCTATAAAACACAAAAATTGTACAAAACTTCAAGGAAACCAAAGAAGTTGGTCGCACATTTTCAACACTCAATGAATGAGCAGCACAAGGGATGCAATCCACATATTGGTTTAGGTTCTTAAGATGTAGGTACCTGTAGACCATTGTACGTTCCAGATATGTTGGCGGCGTTATCGCACGATTATCCACGTGCATTTTGAATGTCGATTCCCATGTTACTCAATTTTTGTGCAATTGCTTCAGCCATCGATTTGCCTGTATGTCCGATTGAAGACTCATAACCGATGAAACGCTCCTGTACATCACCTTCTTCATCTACATATCGTAATATTATGGCCAACTGGTCGGAGTCTGACACGTCGGGTGTCGAATCTACAATAATTGAGATGTTGCACTGCATGCGATATTGGAAATTGCCCTAAGAAATTTCTTTATATAGTATACATTATTATTATATACTAGGGAGATGCCCGTTGAAATTTAACGGGAAAGTTATTGTGAAATAAAAACTGAACATAAATATACCTTGACTTTCTTTGGATGGCAAGAAAACAAACATTCTTTCTTTTAGGCGTTCGTTGTTTCAAGTTTCGAACTCCTACGATGATTCTGAGTACGTAATTTTGATTTGCAAATGATTAATGTTCTACATCCAAATTTTATATTTAACATTTTTATAAAATTCACAGGAAATGATTAGTTTTTGGTAAATACGGTGAAACGAAATTGGGTGTTTATTCTTGTCACATCCGTTATTTTGAAATATTTGCTTTAATATTTGATAAATGTAAACATGTATTGGTATGAACGTTGTAGGAAATTTATATTTACACAACCTTTGTTTGAAACATGTTTCCGTATAATGCATTGTTTAAGAGATATCTTATACTTTTAGCTTCCACCACCACGTCACGTACCGACGACTATTGTTAACAATTGACGCTTAGTTATGTCTTAGTAACACTCCTTTTTCTTTTCTTAATTGTTGAAGCTTTGTGGCTATATCCAATATCAGAAGGTTATGGTTTGAGTTTATTTCTCTTCTTTGTGAAGTCAAAAATTTTCTCGGTTTCTTAAAATATTTAATGTTATGTAACCTATTTAGAATTTTTAAATATGGAGAAAGTCATGTGGTGGCCACATCAGATTTTGACTCGATATTTTCCATAAATTATATTTATGCATTCCAACTCGTAGGTCGGAGTCTTTCCGACATCGTAATTTTTCCGTTTGTTGGTAGAGCGTAACATGTAATTGTTTTCAATTATCCCAGTATTTATGGCGAGACTCGTCAAACTAATTGAAAATCATTTGCTACCACCGTATCATATTGAAAGCTGCACAGTCTTGCTCTTATCGATTCGTAACAATAAGTTCGTTTCTCATTGAAAGTTTCTTATTTTTTAATAAAAAATAATTATGACGGACCAAAAAGTATTTTGTATTGGGGCCCTAATAAAGTTTGCTACGCCACTGCCCTAGAGCCAGGTGACCAATCGCAAAATCTTTTCACGAATGATTCATCCGAATCTTTAAAAAGAATACAGAAGAAACAAAATTTTCCCGGAAGATGGAGAATAAATAAACCAGTCTCTTCTTTTACTTTCACCATTTTTTAAATTATAAAGGAAAGACATTTAGTGTGCAGTATCTTTGAACATCTTGAGAATGCGTGGCTCTCTTTGATGCTGTAAAATCCTGGGTAGTTATATTTTGATCCGGAATTTCTTTTTTCTGAATCAATAAATCTCTTATAATTTTTTTGTCCCCTGGCCATAAAGCTGGATCCGACAAAAGATCTACTTCCTCACGAGGCGTGGTGCCTTGATTGTGCCTGTTTTCAATTTCAGGAATTTTATCACCATCTATTATATCATATTGAAATAATCCTGTTCTCGTGCTATGCTCCGTAGCTGCGACAGCGGTTTGAGACGCGAAAGTAGAATTTCCCTTCTGGCTTACGTCCTTGCTGGTGATCACGGTGTTAACTTCCTTTGCCATTTCTCCATGAACTGAGAAGAATTTGGATAACTTGGTGTTTTTTAGGGCAACGTTCTGCTTGTCTAATTTCTCCTTTTGCTTCTCCCTTTTCTAATAACCGCTTTCGTATTTCCTTTCCATTTGTTAGGATACTTTAAACTCTTTTATTAAGTTGTTATCTAAAAAATACATTTTTTTAAAATTTAAAATTAAATAAGTTGGGTGTTTAAAATGGTCCTAAAGGCAAAAAAGATAAAAGATCTATTTAACTGCTTAGTTATTTACCTAAAGGTAAAAGAGATGAGCGGCGCCCTAAGGATTATCGGACATACATACGTAGCTCAGCTCTTGGGCTCAGTGGGCGGCTCAGCGTGAGACCAGTGTGAAATTCTGGATGCAAGTAACTGAACTGCGGGGAAGTCCTGCTTTCTTTACACACACGTGCGAACTGAATATAGAGGAACGAAATAATTTCGATTCTGTGATCCGGCCTTTCTCATACGAACAAAATATATACGTTTATAAGTATACTTTTTAGTATTGGGCTATCGTTTCAGTCCCAGTTCAATGGCAACAGTCACATTGGCATCGAGCGGGGCCGGTCCGAGCGCGGGGTCGGGTGCATTGCACTTCTCGCAGCCGACTAAAACCGGGTCTGCCTCACTGCATATCGAAGCAAAATTGCCGACGATCCAAGTCCCAGGGGAAACCTTATTAGATGTAAACAAGACGCTTGAGATCGCTTATCTCTCTCAAGTGTAATGTCTCCGCGCTCAGATCCTCTCCAATGTGCCAATGAGAAGGAATAATAAACAAAACAATCAGAAAGCACAATATTGTGCGTTCCTATGCTCTTCTTTCGGTAATTTTCTGATTTTATTGCCCACGTATTTATTTGAGTGGAAACCTTCAACCAGTGAGTGTGTAGGCTAGAGAGCGTGATAATTTTCCTTTATTTTGTTTTATTATTTCTTCTTTATTAACAGTTGTATTGCTATATATTCTTTGCTATTGTAACTGCTATTTTTACTCTTATTTTCCCTTCGTTGGATTTTTTATAAATGCCTTTAAACTTCCCAAAATTCGGTCAGGAGAAGGCATTTAAATCCAGGGGTAAAGGTTAAATGTTTTATGGTAATTGGAATGACTCTCGAACCCGGGGCCCTTGAGCAACTGCGCCTCGGTTAATCCGGCATTGTTTATAAGACTTAGGTGTAAAGAAAATCTATTAAATTTCGATAAAATCAATTTTCAAAAACGTCAAACATTTTCAGCCAAAAACTAGTTTCGATCTCTTCGTCAATCAAGCGTGCTTTTGAAAGCAATCTAAAGCAGCATTTAGCATCAATTTGGAGTCTTTCCGTTAAAGTAATTAATAATTTGAAATCAAAGGTAATCTGATTTGACAACGACACTTGCAAATGTCTTTTGAAGCATGCATTCATTTGAACATTAACGTGATAAAAATTGCCCGTGCTTATTTCGTCGTTTTATCTTTTACGCTTTTTTATAAGAATAAGTTCTTCTTATAGAAAAAGGTACGGAATGCGAGTTCGTTAAATTATTATTTTTGACGCCTAAACAGTCCGTGAATAGACCGACTGAAAATTTAGCTCTTGATATGCAACACATGGTTCGGCACTATAAGGTACTTGAGGGTTATATTTCTAATGAACGGCTCTCGGCAGTTAGGTAATAAAGGGGTTGGCCGCGTGCCATATCCATTTGGACCCCACTCTCCATTTCCCGATGCTGGTTCTTCATTCCTTAACCCATCGGTGTACTGTTTTTGCGTCGCAAAAGCTTGACCAAGGTCAGAAATTCAAACTCTTGTTTATTGCGCGAACAGATAAGATGAAATGTCAAGCCATGCAATGACTTTAAAATTGGCTAACAAACCATTGTATAGATGATTATACAGATTCTTCACAAACCCGCCGAGCAGAAGGTTAGTTACAAACTGGGCACTTTTACTAAGGCTGTCTCGCAGACGGTTAAGTACGCCGATGGGTTGATAACCTTTCACCTCTCACAAACGTACAGTGCCTACTTAGAATAAATTCAGAAATGTTAAGTTTAATTCTAATTGAAATTCGTAATAATTTAATTTTTTCCTTTGTACGGTTTAGGTAAAAGATTTTGACAAAAAATTGTTTTAGGCGATTTTTCTCTCTTGACATAGTTTGGTTGCAATCCTCTTCCACTCTATTGTACAGGAATGTAGTTATGAACTTAAATGTGGTAGGAAGTTGGAAAATAAAATCTTTGATAATTATTCGCAATTTTCGTACCAACACGTGCCTTGATATTGGCGAATATTTTGGTAACATTAAGCCAAAAATATTCAAGTTACTCGTAATAACATAGTATTTTTATTAGTAATAGTACATAACTTACTCGTCTATTAGTGCCAGTGGTAATATTTTTTGGACAAATAATCTGGCAGTTTCGTCGTAATTTCTTTCTGCAGCCTGTTGGACACCTTGAAGCTATTAAAGAGCAGAGGCATTAGTAAGGGAAAACAAAAGCTTCTTGTGAATAATTTTTGCACGAATGAAATTAAGCAGAACGGAAAGAATAAGTAAGTTATTTTCGCTCCACATGAATGAAACGCTGGAAAATGTGTACAAGATCGCTAGAATTTCGGGGCACGCATACATGCAAAGGATTAGCTTTATACTTTATTTATTAGCGGTACTTAGAATCACTACCACAGTATTCCTCTTCCGGATGATGTTGCAGTAGAAGGAAAACAAGGTGATAAAGTTTTTACTTTATTGAGTAGTAATATGCAGTGGTGGATTTAGGCTCTCCTAACTACTATCCCCTAATACTACAAATCCTCTTAACGAACGTTTTTCTATGGTTTCACTGTAGGCTGATAGAAAATATCATCCACAACTTATCTTTATCAAAATTTTCGATTATTATCTTGAGATATATATTACTTAAACTATCATTTAATTAATTAAACCGACTGTCTGTCATAGCAATCATAGAAATCAGAATTAAAAAAATTAAGCAATAATAATTATCTGTGATGAAAATAAAAGAGCTAAGTTAAAAAATACTGGGGTAAAGAAATAACAAACGGACTCGCTCTGCACCTAATGCGCACCTATAGGACAGGAAGCGAAGCTAATAGCAAACCAACAGAAGACATCCAGTGAAAATAAAATATGTGTCTATGCGAAAACTGAATTTTCTTCTGATTTTTAAATCGGGATACTTCTGAGATTATATATACAAATTTTTTTCGGGTAGTTCATGGAGTCCCTGGAGCGCGCCAAGTGCGATCCTTCTTACAATTAGATCCGCCACTGGTAATATGGTAACATATTTTATTTTTCACAATTTTACAAGAATGAGCCATCCATGATTAATCATACGTTTTAGTTTTGATGCAAAGAATTGCTCAAAAGTCATTTAAGAAGTCCATTAAGATTGTCTTAATAATTTTTCGTTTTATATAAAGCGTATGAGTTCGAGTATAGTCACATCCCGATTTTCATAACAAAACCACAATGAGTGCAGGATGTATAAAAGTTAGGTAAAAAAAATATATTTAATTGAAATGTGAGATCGACACCTCGCGCTTTCTTTTTCTATTAAGAATAAAATACAATGATAAATGCATCATTCCGTCACTTTAAACGCAAAATATTGTTGCTTGTACGGATACTGCTTATTTTTATACTTATACTAGTATCAAATTTATTTCAATCCCTAAATATAATAATATTTTATTTGAATCATTCCAAAATTCAGATTATTATCACTGGTAAACGAACCATTTCCAAACTAAAATTATATAGATAAATACACACACATGCGCATTATATATGTATATATATGAAATTACACAAACCATCTCTTTATTACAATTAGATTACACGACACGTGTAGTCTTGGATCTTGATTCTCTCCCTACCTCAGTCTCCACGTATTTTTCTTCTCTCTCTCTTTCCTCTCATAACGAATTCTTCCCTCCCTTCATCTCCTCGCCTTCCGTCACTTATACGGCCTCACCTTTTGTCCCACTCCTTTCGAGCAAAACAGCATTTGATAATGCATTCGCCATCTCACTCGAAACCCGCCCCTTTTATAGTCCCCTGAGCTCCCTGTATCCATATCTGTATCGAATATTTAATCTTTAAGGTTGTAACCAAAGCTCTCCGAGTTCAACAATAGCTTTGTGCGAACTCAATCGGAACTAATCTAAAAGTCTTTTTTTAAAAAAATGTCAATTTGCCTCCCTTACTTCCTTCTCACGCCTCGACTAACATCACGAGAGCCTGCCATAACCCTCGTCTCCCTTTTCCTCCTTCCCTCCCTTTATTTCCTCCCTCCCTTTTCCTCCCTCCTTTCCTACCCCCCTGAGCCATTCCTCCCTAAATGTCATATCTTTTTCTCCCCCCTTCCTCCCTCCTCTTTCCAATCCTTCACCTTATTCCCATTCAGTCTTCCTCACGCCCTTACCCTGATACCCTTTTCATGATCCCTTTCCCCTCCTATACTTCCTTTCCCCAACCCTTTTTCCCAGCTCTCTTCGTGTTATTAATTTCCTTATTGCGGATTCTTTACAATGGAAAATGGCTGAAGCTGATTGAAAAGAATTCTTTTATACATCTCTACTTCTTTCTCTCTCTCTCTATCTCGATTGTTTCACGAAGACTGAAACGCTACCTTCCTAATTTGAATCGGCTTCGCGTCGTATTTCAACACCCTTTCACATTGTCGGAAGGGTTATTATCCTCGTATTTTTTTCGTCGAAAGACGAGAATAATTGTGAAAATTGAGAAAAATTTATATTTCATCCTTCGGGAAGGAAAAAAATGACGCTCGTTCTGAAGACGCGGACAAAATGATTTCGCTCGACGCCCACCCTCTTTGTGTCGATCTCCGCTCGCGAGGAAAAAGATCATTATCTCGTATCTCGCCTCGTAAGCCTTGCGAGAGAATAAGAATGCTTCTCGATCTTTTGCTAATTCGCGATGAGAATTTGTAATTATCGATTGGCCTTTCAGTTTCGCCACGTTCACGCGCGGTTGCACACCTTTTTTCTTGCTCCAAGAGAAAAAGCGTGTTTTGACAGAGACTGGTGGGGCGTGTTATTCTCTCAGATTGTTACGCACAGGTGTCTGATGAGAAAATTGAGTTGAAATTTAACTAATCATTCTTAATGGAGCATCTAAGACCCAAATGACCCAATCTCTCGTAGTCTAAGATCGGCGGGAAAAGGCTATTTCTGAGGAGATATGCAATGCTTAATTTATTTTGTGGTAATCTTTTTATGTCTATATTAGGGGGCAAGTCCCCTGCTCGCTGACGCTCGCCAACCCCTCTCCCTTTTTCTCGCTGTTTCTTCGTTCTTACCATGTAAGTACCTATTGGATTTAGGTTAGTTTCAAGTGAATATGTTTTGAATATGGGATTAATTGAATATGGGTATTTTATACGGAATGTACATTCGGTTTCTAATAACAAATTAACAAAAATGATAAATTTAAATGACATTTAATTTAACACTTCATTATAAACTAAATTTTTAATTATTAGATCTTCTGCTCTATTATCATTTCCAGTTATTTGTATTTTCACACCCTGGCGTGACGTGAATATATATTTTTAGAAATGTATGTTTGGTATTAAATAACAAGTTAAGAAAATCAGTTGAATAACTCGATAAAAATGAGAGCTGGAATTCCCGGAGATTAAAGATGGCTGAGGTATAGAGCATTAGAGAAAGAGAGAGGGAGAGAGAAAACCAGAAATAGGATTTCAGTAATATAGATAAAAAATATAAATAATATGAATACTGCGGCCGATTTATTTGCATTTAATTCATATCTTCGGTCATTTCAAGCAAGTTTTAATCTTATTATCGATCTTTAAGACTTTATATAAGTGCATATAGACTGAAATTACCGGGAACATCAATACCCGTAACAATGGAATCTTAGTATTGGAATGTTAAAAAAATTACCAAAACTCGAGTATAAATTCAAAATATGAGCGAATTCGCATGAGATTGAGTATGCAACGGTAAGAATAAGAATTCTCATTCATTTTGGCGTGTTTTAGCGTAAATTTTGTGTGGAACACTTAATTTTAAGATATTTTAAAGAGTAAAAGAATGAAAGCCTTCAAACAAAAAAGGTGACACCATTCAAAATTATTTTTAGTCATAACGTAGAAATTTATTAACAATGAAATCCTGAGGGATTCCAGGCTTCTAAGTTAACTTATAATCGAGTTGTTCACAAAATTAGAGCGTTACGCATCATGATGATGACCATTACGATTTTATAATATAGTGAGATAAGATTTCTAGTGTCCTTTTTAATTTAATTAAAATTTTTTGATCCCTTAGTGCCGAGAATTTTCGGAAGATAAGGCAATCTTCGCCATAACGACAGGATCGTAGGTCCGAATTTTACCATCAGCAGGGACGTGTTTCCCTTCGACGTTTTACTGTTAAAATGTTTCTTGGAATCTATCGGATTCATACTTTTTAATTTTTTAATGAAAATACTCGAGTCGATGGAGTGTCTACGGTATGTAAATAAGACTTGCTGAAACACGAAACAACTCAAAGAATATGTAATTTGAAACCAATATTAATAAAAACCCTATTATAATAAAACATGTTTCTATTATGCCACTTCAGGAACAGAATACATTTTAAAATGTAGCAGCAAACTAGCGGACTTTATATTTATAGGAGTCCAATAATGTAAAACTGCACAACATAAAGTGTAATGCTTGCATATTTTTTACAAACACGGTTGCGGAATGAAAGCATTTGCCTTAGCAATGGCTGAATACAAAGTCTACTGAACAAAGGGTTTTATAGGTTTATATTCTTGATTTGTCTTTGGTAAAGAAGCATGCGAGTGCCGTGTCCTGGCTTTTGTCGATAGCCAACCGGTTTCGCTCGGATGGAACCGGTTCAAAGAGGTTAAGAGGGCGGAAGCGTATGTCCGGGACTGTATCGCAGAAACGAGGTTAGCAGCGAACTTTCTAGGAATATTTTGGCTACCCTGGCCAATAATGTGATTTGATTCTTCGCGGAAAATTGGAGTTGCAATATAACCACGACAATATTAATATAACATTAATAATAATAATAACATTAATATAACATTTATGGTGTCACTCTGAATCGAACTATCAATTGGAAATTTGAATTTGTTAAACATCATTGCAATATCACCGCCTTCCACTAATAATCCGAATGACTCAGTGATTTATACTTCCTTTGAAATACTTGAATTTTGACGGAATAAAATGGATTCTTACTTTCTCGAATCTTCCTCTCAATTTCGAACATTTTAAGTATGCAACTTTTTTAATGTAAGGATTTACTGGATTTTTCGTAACTATCACTGTGAAATCATTCCATACACGTGGATGACATTAAAAAGGTATGTCAAACTCATTGAACCATTAGGGAAAAATTGATTGAAGAGTCGCAACATAACATTATAATGCAGTGCACATTTTTCTACCATAGAGTAACAGTAGCTATTTTCACCGAGTCTGTCGGCCGACTTATGCGTATATCGCTACTAATTAAATTTAAGTTGAAATAGTACTTAAATAATTCTTACAACTGAAATTAAAATCCGCAAATTCAATATTTTGTCGAAATAAATAGTTCTGACATGTGCACTCGTTAATAAAACCTAAACTCGAAAAATCTATTTACCACTGAACTTTGATTGACCTGCATTTTCGAGGCGAAATATTTTCAATTACATTTAATACTCGATGTGTTCAGCCGCAAGACTGACATCAGATTGTAATCTGTGTACTGGTTTCGATACGTTGATTTGTTTAGCTTCATCGTCGAGGAGGCTGGTTTGTCTAACTGGCATAGTGACGACTATTCATCTTATATTGTTGAAAAATATTCTCGCAGTGGAGAGATGTTGCTATACAAAAACTGCTGTTGAAATAATAATAATGTCTCAAAAATCTGACTCATTTTTAGCAAGTTTTATTATGAGATGGTTTTCTCCCTGCAGTCGGAGATTCAGTTAATTTAAATGCGCCGAATTTTCCGTTAAAATGGTTAAGTCATAATATACCCCTCCTGAATGGCAGTCCGTTTTCTGTAAGAGAAATTTTTCTCTTTTCGAATAATGATAAACGTCGCAAAACCATGCCTCTGATATGCTGAGGGAAATAATAGTACACAATTCGACAGGGAATTAATTAATTATCTTTTGCGAAGTCGGTCAGAGATCTCCATGTTTAAAAGTAATAATAGCCCATTTCTCCTTATAAAATAAGACAACTGACATTTTGAATTTCACGTTTGTTTTTATAATTTATATGTGCAATTTTAATTGCTTCTACCTTACGAAAAAGGTAAAATTCCAGTATTTAAATTAAGATTTTTCTTTTGGTCAATCGTTAAAAATGCCCACAGTGCACTCACAGTTTACTGAATAATAATAGTCTGCAAGTATTAACGTTGCAATCTATTAAGTTTGACGTAGTTACAAAAATAAATAAAAAACATGACAATGAAATGTTTTATAACAAGGAAAATATGTTGTTTTTAAAAGTAGTAAGGAAATCTATAATATCATCTGTAGTTTAGAGCTCTCCTTTCTTCCGTCTTCCCAATTCATACAATCTCTTCAGCAATAAATCTGATTTCGACATTTTTCAAAATCGAACTACATTTATGACATCTATTCTCTCTCTTCTTAAATGAATCTTGCTTTGTCTCCATTTATATATTTATTGTACCTTTTATTTTTAATTTATTTGTCAATTGTTTCTTTTATATTACTTACTTTATTTATATGTTACGTTATTTGTCTTATACTTTATTTATTTATTTTATTATATTCAGTGTAATTGGCCTTGTGCTGTTTCTGAATTATTGCTAATAAATAAATAAATAAAACAAAATTACCACAGGAAAAACTGTAAAGAAAAACAGTTAAATAGATAGAACACAAACACCATTTACTTTTCATTGTATTCTTTCGTTTTTTGTACTTCATGGAAAGAAGCAACCGATGACATCAGATAAGTTTATATGTTCATCTTTGTATGATTTATTTTACGTTGATATCGTCGTTACCCTCACCAAATTATCTTGATACAGTTCATGTTTCTATAATTTAAAACTCCGAAAAGTTTCTTTCGGCAAGATCCACGGTCACAGGGGTTTTATGTAGGACTCTAAGGACGATAAATAAGTTCCGGTAAACAAACTCCAGAGCGTTTTGAGAGATAAATTTTAAGCATGACAAATCTGTGGAATCGGTTGCTGGAACGATGTCAACCAAATATTGAATTTTATTTTGTGTAGTTCAGCGCCTTCTATATCATTGGAATCCTTGCTCATTTGCAATTGAAAAAAAATTCACGCCAGTTGCTAAGCACCAGGTGTGTCTTGCTCAGTGGAAGGGCCGTCGCACGAGGTGAGTTTTAAGAGGCGACCTCCTAAGACGGCACTTATCTAGGGACGGTATTACGGCTGTATCGCCACCGATCTGCACCTATGTGTCTTGAGCTGTGGAAGCATTTCTTTATTTTGCCTCAGGCAGCAGATTTCCCCGCGGCGGCTCTGCCCACTGGGCTACTAGACCTTCCGGTCGCCCTGTTGTCAACGACGTATGTGCATCACCTCGAGGAGCTTTTGGCTTAGATTCGCTCATGCGCCATAAGTGTTATGCGTGTCTCACGTATTTCATGGCCTGTGATTTGATCAGAGGATTGAAATTATCTCAACAAAATTCCATAACACAAAAAGGTGCCCTATTTCAACTAAGTAAGACTTTTTTATTCACAGTATTTGTCGGTTTTACATGGGCGCCCGGGGGCCGCACAAATAGCCATAGTGGTCGTTTGGTTGGACATCGCTGTAGTGATGCATATATGCTGCAATGTACATCTAAATATAAAAATTGCGCGGTGATGTCCCAAACGATTTCATTACTTATATTAATGTGTTAATTACAATTTTCATTTGGTTAGGAAGATGTAGAAATATTGCGCAAAGAAAAGGCGATTTGGGTTCTATTTCGACCATCCAGAACTTTTTACTCGCCAGCGGAATAAACACCAAGATTTTACAATTTTCATTATAGTCTGAGCACAAACTAGCGTATTGAATGGAAACACCCTTTTGATTCGCGGCACTTCAGATATTTCAATCTATATCCGACAATTTCACCAGATTCAGTTTTTTTCTTTCTCTGTCTTCCGGAATAAACAAAAGTTTAATACGGGGGAGTTATTCTTTTTGAGGATAGTTCTTTTTTTACGCCCAAACGCGGAGTAACACACACGACGCAAAAAGTATCACGTATTCTTCGCTACAACGCAACTCATTTCATAAAAATGATCCGTAGCTTTTTTTCGAAGGAAATTCCATTGCAGAGAGAAGTCTTGGTGAAAGAGAGAGAGAGAAGGGGAGGGAGAGATGGGGAATAAAAAAACCTGCGTTTAAGGGAAGCCATTGTTAAGATGTGATTGAAATCCCAACAATGGAGAAGAGGAATCCTAAACTTTGGAAGTTTCATAATGCCTACTTCTTTCAGCGCCGAGTAAGGCTGTATTCTCAAAGGGTCTTGCTTCTCCATACCTCTTCCCTCTCTCCTCCCGTACTCACATCTTCTCTCTTCCCGTTTCCATTCCCGTTCCCATCCTATTCCCGTGTCCTGCTATTTCTTCCGACCGCTTCCTCCCACTCTATCCGATTCTCTCAAAAGAAGCCTCTTTCTCGCTTCCACTCCTACTCCCCTCCCCCACCCTCTCCATCACCTTCCCCTCCCCCGCCCCCTTCTCCAGCCAGCGCCAGCGAGTAGAATATTCCAGAGCCGTGTTCCTATTATGTCATTTGTCTCGCTTGGGGGACAAAAAGCTCTTTTTTATGTCTCCGTCGTTTTGCACGATGAATGATTATGCCAGCACACAGATTTTAGTCCCGTTTGTTTGACACCTTTCATATTTGGAAACTCATAGCCCCAGCCGCTCAAGAGGAGATAGAGAGGGGGAAGGGAAGGGGGAGGAAAAAAGGAGGCATTCCTGTTCATCCTCCTCTCCTCCACCTCCTCACTCTCTCACTCTCCGAGGAAACGAATATGAGATTAAAAAACGTTTTTCACGCACCTCAAGAGTAAATATTTTAGGTCGGACGATTCGTATCCTTTTTTCCTAATTCATCCTCATCAGAGAAGATGTATGGAGATAAATGTAAATATATTTTTTAAATTTCTGCCCGACCAATTTTATTTAATCCAATTTCACGTTGGAATTGGATTTATTTCTCGTCTGGCTGAGTCCAAAGCGTAGGGATAAGGAAAATTCTTTCGTGCTGCTGAAATTAAGGAAAACGATAATGCTGTAATTTGCGTAAGCAACAAACGAGAACACTCCAGAGAATTTTAGTAACAACATATTACGTTGACAGTTCCATATATGTATATTTGTCCACTTCCATTTTTGAAAGATTTCCGGTCGAATTATTCTACTTAATCTCAAAATAGTCTTACATGCATCGTTAAAATGTTATTGTTGCATAATTAATTTTTTTAATTTTAATTTGTCGAATAAAATCATAAAGTTCAATTTGAGTCAATGTTTTTATTGATAAAATGTAGTCGTTCCTTAATATACACATTTTTACTGCCGTAGCAGCCCATAACCAGATTTCTTGAGGAGCCAATATCGGTCATTTCAGGTTTATTGAACATGTAGATCCAAATATTTTGGTAGGATAAAAACCTAACTGCGGACGGCTTCCTCTATCGTTCCTATTTGAAATATCCTTTGCATTTTTCAAAACAGGCACGTAAAATATTACTGTATTTCATGCGTTGGATGCTATATGCTCCTCAGGAAATAACAATAAGCACTCAAAGAAATTATTATAATAAAATACGACGCAATAGTTTCTAAAACGTTAACCAAAGTTTGCACAGAACGAATGTAAAATCTTTCTTGACCGCTTCAATCAATCGTACTACAGCAAAATCATTTTCAAAACTGTTTTAAAGAAAAAAACAATTATCTTATTTTGTGTCAACGAATGCAGTTGCGTTTTCGCTATTGCTTTTAGCCTAACCTTAATGTGTAATATTTAGTTATCTATCATTTCCTCTTGCGAGTCACATTTTGATTAATTTATGCTTAACTTCTATGACGCGTTCTTTTGACAAGAATATTAAAATGTTTATGAAAAGTTATAACACCTTAATGCTATCACGGTTTGAGATGAAATGATAGAAATTTGGAAAAGGGTTTGGTAATGGTCACCTCATCAAAGCGAGAGACCATTAATGTTCAAAAAGTTACGAGTTTCACCTATGAAAAATATTAGATCACCAGCATCCAAGAAGTGATTGTCGTCTGTAACATAGACAGGAAAGATACTGATATTCACCAAATATAATTTTTTCCAGCAATATAGATAACTCAAGCGACACTTTTGGTGTCTCGCAAAAGAAGAGCGGAAAGCGGGAGAGAGGGAAGGGAGGCGAGAGAGGGAGAGCGTGTGCCTTGAGGAGCTGGCTCCGGTGCTTTTCCGGCCATTCAAACTCCGGAAAAAAGGAGCTGAGCGGCTGGCTTGGAATAATAAAAAAAAACCTTTTTGTATAGTTTCCTTTTTTAACCGTTTCGGAGAGTTTGCGTTTCGTCCAAAGAGAGAGAGGGCGGGAGGGGGATCGGGGAAGGAAACACACGGAGGAAATTCATAACGCATAATTTGGGCGGTTGCACCCCAGTGGTTTCGCATAACATTTAATTCATCTCGTTCCCCAAAAAAATTCTCCTTTCTCGAGTCTTTGAGTCACTGGCCAAATCCAACGGATCTCCAGCCGGCTCACCTCCCGCCTCTTTACGCGTTCCATTTCAAAAACAAGTTATTTCTTTTTCCCTCGCTCGCAGTCTTTGTTTCCCCCCCTTCTTCCGCCGCATATTCTCCCCTCCCTTTACAGCTCGCTCTATTCCTCTCCCATTATTTAACCCATCTATTCTCTTTACTTTCTCTCCCTATCTCTCCTCTTTCCCTCTCTTCTCTCTCTCTTCCATTTTTCGCTCTCTTTTGCTGTCTCTCCCGGCTTTTATACTCTTTTATTCTTCTAACCTGTTTTCTATCAGTCTCTGTTCTCTGATATATGTCGTTAATCCATACCCTCCCTCGATTTTCTTAATTTTCCTCCAATTTCTAAATTATTAATATAAATTTAATTTAAGGTAGTTATTTGTTGAGGTTGTAAAAAAAGACTTTTATACTGGCTCTTTTTCCTTTTTTCTATCCACTTCTTTCAAATTAATTTTCAATTTCTCTCAACATCTCTTGGCTATTTATTACAAGGATTCGTTTCCCGATAAATATCATCATGTGGCGTTCTACCCTTTTCCAGGGCTTGGTTGTAAAATAAGGGCAAGGATTCGAACAATAAACTGATACTTCTTGGTTACATTAGATTCGTGGATTTCCGATTTCCCAAAATTTCTTTTAATTTTTCTGTTCAAATGTATATTTTTCCGTTTCAAAATTATTCTTATTACTCTTTCATATTTAGGATTTTCATGATTTTACGAGTTTCGTGAAAATAAAATATCACAATTATTGGTATTCTTGAATTAGTTAAACCTAATTTTAGTAAGTAGCAAGAAATATTTATGATTAAAAATTATATATGCATATATTTCTTACAACCTACCCATTTTTTTATTTTTGGGACTGACCCCGCCTAAGAGAAAACCCTGGGTGCGCGCCTGCGATTTGTCTCATTTTCTTAAAACGAAGAAAATCATGAATTAGGAATAGCACGTTTTATAAACATTATAATGAGCATATTTCAAAGCAGTAGGTGCTACCTATATCATCTTCACAGGGTAAGAATTGTCATCCACATGTAGATACTACTTGTATGTTTAAGGGATAAAAATTATTTGCACACTCGTAAGAATCACTCAATCAGTATTTGATGGGAAGGAAAATATTCACAAAAGTCGACTTCTCAGACACTCCAAAAATCAGTTTGTTTGTCTATTAGCATTAAATTAAAAATTTCTTTGTTGTATGGTTTCAATCCAAAAAGAGCGAATTCCCTCTCTATATTTTGTATTCATGACTGCTTTCACTTGATTTTTCTAGGTGTTCCTCTTCCACCGCACACTTCTTCCACGCTGTCTTCCTTCCCAGCTTTTCTCGTCTGTTTGTGCCTACCTTTCCTGTCGTTCACTTTACTTTAGCTCACATTTTCTCTCCTTTACTCCGACATTTCAAACTACACTCAGTTCATTTATTTATCAATCATCAGCTAATAAAAACCATTCGAGGCCTAACATATAGAGTTCCATAGCAGTAAACCGCGCAGTAAAAAATATTCCCATTTTAACCAGCATACGTGGAGGTGTGTTTATGTAACTTATTCATTGTTTGTTCAGTTGTCACGTGTTCTGAACGCTTCTTTTCTACTTTTTGTGAAGAGCTTGCTTACAAAAGAAAAAGATGATCGCATATATTGGGGAACTCATTACCAACTGGGTGATGAACTTATTGTTTCCTTGAGCATGTTCCACCCAAGTGCCTAGAACAACGCTCGGAACTCATTAACAGCAGTTTGCAACTACTGAACTAATTGAATTTCATCCGGAAAAACAATTAAAGACACGTTTCCAAGTCCTTGTTAGAGAAATTTCGGAGAGCTGAAGTCCAAATGTTTTGTCTTCTTATTGACTTTTTAGAATGTTCGAAATATTTTCCTGCTTCTGTTAGATGATTCTTTTGGCTTTGCAATACCTGACTGTTTTGTATATTTAATAGAACTGTTTCTGTTGAAATGTATTAAAATGATTTTACATGAGTAAGTGAAATATTTAGAATGAAAAAAATATTTGTAATGATGAAATATCTGTCTGAAAAATGAATGTGTTTTCAACGTGAGATGATATGTTTGCAGAATGCAAGCACCTTCTACTAGTATTAAATAAACTGATGTGGGCAACATATGACTTTCTCCATATTTATATGGCAAATTACATGTTGTTAGCTCTGGGATCGTTGTCAATATTTACTTCCGGTTGACAATTAAGAAAAGAAAAAGGAGCGCTACTAAGAAGCAACTAAGCGTCAATTGTTAACAATAGTCTTCGGTAGGTGGCGTGGTGGTGGCAGCTAAAAATGTAAGATATCTCTTAAACAATGTATATGGAAAAAATGTATCAAACAAAGGTTGTAGAAAATTAAATTTCCTACAACTTTTATTCCAGTATATTTTTACATTTATCGAATATTAATGCAAATATTTCAAAATAACGGATAAGTGACAAGAGTAAACACCCATTTCCGGTCGACCGATTTTTACCAAAAAATAATCAGATCTTTATATTTTATGAAAATGTTAAATATAAAATTTTGCGTTGATCTGATTAATAGTTTTTGAGTTAGAGCGCCCACAAAAAGCTATCACATACACACATCATCGATAAAATGGTCATAACGTGTTCAGGGGACCTCAAAACGTATATCTCCGTTGAAATCTCGAAGTCGATTTTTTTCATGAATACAATACTTTTCCTCTATACTACGTGTATGGAGAAAGTAAAAAATAGATAAACAAGTAGGGTACATAAGGGCTTTTCGTCAAATTCGCCGTAATATAATCGTACCTATACTAATGTATTTAAAAATTATTTTTCTTTATATTTTATATTTTTCCTTGATGTTGTGGCAGCCCTGTTTAATCAACTCGGTTGAAATATGCTATTTTGATTGTATATTTTTTGTATGAAAATTATGTATACCATATTGGGTTAAAATAAATGCGGTCAGTTCTTTAGAAATACATGTAAAAGAAATATTATTTTACTTTTTACTGTGGTTGTCCAGCTTTTTAGCTCCGCTTTAAACATTTTGATGTCATTATGGTATGTTGTACAAATCATATATACAAAGTTTAGTTGAAATTCCTCCAGCCAATTCCTTCCAAATCTATAAATACTGAAAGATTTTGATTTGTAAACGTGGCACCTCTGTTTGGTTGATCCGGTCCAAATATGCTATTGTGTTTTTGTATATTAAATTTGGTTAATATTATGCGGGGAGTTTAACACAAATACTTGAAAATTTAAATTTTTTATTACTTATTGTGGCAGCTCTTCTTTCTATATCTATACTAAAAATCGTGATTTTGTTTTTATATGTTGCCCACCTCTGTCATACAAAATTTTGTTGAAATCTGTGTAGCCAATTCCTTCCAAATTCATAATTACCGAAAAGTTAAATTTCCAATTGTTGCATCCCTGCTAAGTTGATCCGGTCGAAATATACCATTTTGGCTCTATATTTATGTGAAGACTCAATGTACCGAATTTGGTTTAAATCGGTTCAGCCAATTCTCCCATGATATATGCGTACGGACGGACATCACGGAGATAATAGTGCTTTTCAGCAATGATGATAAGTTCTAAAAACGTTCCTGGAATCGACCCCGGGAGTTCAATCTTCACCAAATAAAATATAGTCCGGAGGTGGCTCCTGGCAGCACGAGCCTCACACCAAGTTTCATGATGCAAAAGTTGTTAGTGGGGGACACACATACATACACACAGACACGACCATTTCATAAGGCTATGCTTCCTTTGTAAACCAGCCTAAAAATGGATTTTGTCGCACCCTGGGAGTTTATTAACTCGAACCCACGATCCTAACATTTGAAAGCAAAGATTCTACCCGCACTTCCTTCTGGTATGGTAAGTTAGCTCCACTCTACCACCTTAGCTCTTTTTTATCTCTCTCTCTTTCTTTTCCTAGTCACTCACATATTGTCCTTTCCCCGCCATTCCATTCTCTTGTGCTGAATTTTCGTTTACCGATACATTACCTCAATCGGAAAGGGTCTGATTCAGATCACAAAATGGCTTCGGATTTTGAAGAGAGAAGGGAAGGAGGAAGGAGTGAGAGAGAGAGAGACTGGAGAGGAAAGGAAAGGGTGGAGAGGAGAGGAAGTAGGGAGGAAGGAAGGGGGGAGGAAGGGGGGAGGAAGGGGGGAGGAAGGAAAAAGTGTAGAAGGAAACGGAGTGAGGTGGAAGCGTTGTTTGGAGGGAGTTCTCTTGCGGGGGTGGTGTCGCGGAAAGGATAGAAAGAGAAGAGAGAGAGGGAGTAAGGAAGGAAGAGGGATCCGAGAAGTGGAGGCGCACACTGTTTCTGCGTGCAAAGTGAGGGGAGGGCGAGAAGAGAGGGAAGTAGAATGAAAGGGGATTGGGTTTTTGGGGGGTGGGGGAGGCTTGGGTCGTGAGAGAGCTCCGCTGTAACGGTTTGACGGGAGGTGTTCTGAAATGGAAACCCACTTGTGTTCCATGTGTTTTGATTATACCCACTCCTTCATCCATTAAACAGCCCCACTCTTATCCCTTCCTCCTAAATGTTCTCTTTCCCTCCTCCTACTTCCTCCCTCCCACTATATCTCTCCATTTTTCGTAACGCGTTCCCGTGCCTCGCGCATTCTTCCTTCCAAATCCTCCCTTTTCACCCCTCTCTCTCTCTCTCTCTCTTCGTCTCTCCAACAACCATACTCATCCCCCTTCCGTCTTCACAACTCTATTTTTTTCAGCTCATCCGTGTCGTTCAACTTTGCTCGTTGTGAAGAAGGCGCGAAATAGCATGGCATTATTTGGAGGACTGTGCGTCGCAGTTAAACGCGGGCCGATTAAATCCTGCGCAATATTCGATAGCTCGATTCTAAGGAATGCCTTGAAAAGTCGAGTTATCGAAACAATATTCATATTAACTTTAATGTGGTATAAGGGCTGGAAAAACCTGCGAATTATCGAAAATCCAAGTTTTTCTTTGCTCGATTTTATGTATAATATGTATGTAAATGTGTGTGGTAACGCACACGTAAGTTTACTTATTATTTTAGACACCACTAATCCTGAATTCGCGACAGTTTATTATCAAATAGATATATAAATATGCAAAAGAGGAAGAGCTTTCGCGAAATAGAGATGGAAAGATGAAAACATGGAAACAAATATGCAACGTAGGAGCTAAATTTGGGTCAACGGTGCTTTTTTCGGTATTGATCTAGAAGAAATTTAATGTTGAATTAATTCCCTGTATAAGGCAGTTAAAATTTACGGTCATTATCATTTGGTATTCATGTGAAATATCATGCTTTTGTTTAAAAGGTTTTTTATGCATAAGAACTTTAAAATTCTATTATTACATTCTCCATATACGTAGAATAGGGAAAGTATTGTATTCATGAAAAAAATCGACTTCGAGATTTCAACGGAAATACACGTTTTGAGGTCCCCTTAACACGTTTTGACCATTTTCTCGATTGTCTGTTTGTGTGTGTGTGTGTGTGTGTGAATGAGTATGTGATAGCTTTTTTGTGGGTGCTTTAACTCAAAAACTATTAATCAGGTCAACGTGAAACTTTATATTTAACATTTTTATAAAGGTAAAAAAACTAGTTAGTTTTTGGCAAAAATCGGCCAATCGAAAGTGGGTGTTTACTCTTGTCATTTATCCATTATTTTGAAATATTTGCATTAATATTCGATAAATGTAAAAATATATTGGAATAAAAGTTGTAGGAAATTTAATTTTCTACAACCTTTGTTTGAAACATTATTTCTGTTGTTTGTAAAGACTAAAATTTTCTCGCAGTTTCTTAAAATATTTATTATTATCTAACCTATTTGGAATTTTTAGAAATATTACAGATCTACAACCTTTGCTTGAAATATTTTTCCATATAATGCATTGTTTAGGAGATATATTATATTTATAGCTGCTACCACCACGCCACCTACCGACGACTATTGTTAACAATTGACGCTTAGTTACGTCTTAGTAACGCTCCTTTTTCTTTTCTTAATTGTTGGAGCTTTGTGGCTATACGATATCCAATATTAGAAGGCTATGGTTTGAGTTTATTTCTGTTCTTTGTAAAGTCTAAAATTTTCTCGCAGTTTCTTAAAATATATATTATTATGTAACCTATTTGAAATTTTTAGAAATATTACAGATATGGAGAAAGTCATGTGGTGGCACATCAGATTTTTTTAAACTCTACTTTCGGGTCATTCAGGTTGGACTGTATCGAAAGATATATTTTGATAAGTCATGACGTGCATTTTAGGCGTATTAATGATCCCCATTGACGATTCTTGCGCATAAATATGCGCAGAAAGTACCAACTAAATTTATGAAGTTTAGTTCTTAAAATCCTCTCGCGCCTTTTTCTTTCTTACCATCTGCATTCCCATCTCTCCGCTTCCCTGGTTATCTCTTCTCTCACTGCCCCAGTGCATTCTAACGATGTTTCCCCTCCTTTGTCGATGTAATCATTACTAAACGATGCGGGAGACTGCCCTGTGGAACTTGAAAGGCCCTTTCAGTCAATGATCCGGGGAATTAAGGAAGGGTTTATATAAGGAAATATGAAGTGGTGGGAGGGGAAGGGCAAGACGATTTCTAAAGGGTAAGAGAGGTTGGGAAAACCACGCAGCCAAAATCAAACCATCATATAGCAGGTACCGACAAAAATGCGATTGTACAAAGTAGTTTCCACAGAGGTAGGTGATGGATGGAGGGGACGTCCAGTAAGAAGAGGACACACAGGTAGCGGTAGGTGAAGGGCCAAGAGGTATGGAGGTTTGCACAGTGGGAAGGCAAGGGTAAAGAAGGGTACCTGTGTGCAGCGTTAATGGCTAGACCAGTCACTCAGAGGGGGAGAGGAAATCTTTAGGAAGGGAAAAGTTAGTAGAAAGTAAAGGCGAAATATTGGGAAAACCACATTCGTTCATAAAATTCTCACATGAACTCTTTGAATGGTTAAAATTTTTTAATTAGTACCAGCTCCGAAAAAGTGAAGGAATTATGTTATTTATTCTTGGTTCGACCGCAGATCGAATGTGCGTCAGCTGTGTGTGATCCTTACGAAAAAAGGACACACTAAGGAGATAGAAAAGGTGCAGCGCAGGGTAGCTAGATTCATAAAGAGAAATTACGATAATAAACAAAGCGTAACGTCATTAATAGAAAATCTGAAATGGGCTTCGTTAGAGGAACGTAGACTACAAGCTAGATTTTACCTGCTGGAAAAATATATGTCAGAGGGGTTTAGCGACTTGTCGTCACGAAAAATTCGTCACTACGACAATTGGTGACAAGTTTTGTCATATGGACAATTGGTACCTTTCGTCACAAGCGGAATTTGGTATCTAAGACTTATCGTCAAAGGCGACTTTTGGTACTTACGACATTTCGTCACACATTACATTTGCTACCTACATTTTGTCCCCCACCCCTTCCCAGGCCGATTCCGATTACACTTTTTATATATACATAAATTTCCAACATACGTCTCGTCCCGAGTACTTTGATACCGATGAAGCCCATGTTCCCGGAGAGAAACCCTTATCCTCCCTTACCCTCACCCGCTAATTCCGATTAAACTTGTTAGATATACATAAATTTCCAACGTATGTATCGTCTCGAATACTTTGATACTCATGAAACCTATGTTTTCGGATAGAACTCACAAACGTAACGTGTGACGAAAAGTAATGAGTGACGAAAATAACTTAGTGACGTAAAGTCGCAGTTGCGAAAAATCGCTGATACCAATTTTAATGTGTGACCAAATGTCGCTGGTACGAATTTAAATGTGTGACGAGTTGTCGCAGTTACCATTTTGAAAGTGTGACGAAATATCGCAGGTACCAATCGTCATCTGTAACGAGATGTCGCAGTGACGAATTTTCTGTGACGAGAAGTCGCGACACCGTCGGAAGGAATAGCAAAGGGGGTGGTAGATCTTATCAGAAGCCAGACGTATCTCGGAAGGCAGGGCAGTGCGGATAAGATTCGCGAGATCGATTGTAGGACGGAGCGATATATCGGATCGTTTTCCCCTAGGACGATAAGAGAACATAACAGGAAAAGGTAACGTAGGAAAACCAGAGACCTTTGGTGCACTGCACCCCCTGTCATCCACCAAAAATGTTGACTTGCAGGGTATCATGTAGATGTAAAATTGCTTCATTCTATCCAGTTCTAATCCTTAGGGTAACACGCGTAGAAAACTGGCACTAAATCACTGTGATGATTGTTCCCGATCAGGTGTTTTGCGAAGTGGTATGTAGTATATGTAGTATCTCTGTTCTTGACATATCTTCTATGTTCTTCCACGCGTGTGCCAAGGTCCTCCCTATTTGACCCATGTAAATAGCATTACAATTACCACACTTCAACTTATACACTCCCCTCTTTACATCACCCTTTCTCCGATTATCTTGCCCTCCGCCACTCACCCCTGCATATTTCCTTATATAACCATATGCGCCATTCCTCTTTGCCAGATGATGCCGTATCACGAGCGAAACCGAGCGCAAGAATCAATATCTGTGGAAAAGTACAAAGTTTATTATTTAATATGAATAATATTGTCTACTTATATATATGTGTGTATGTATGTGTATATATATATATATATATATATATATATATATATATATATATATATATATATATATATATATATATATATATATATATGAGTTACTCTATCGCTGAAGAAGGGCATAGGCCCGATAAGCTTGCGTGTTTTTTTGTGTTTTTTGTGTTCGTGTGTTCAACGTGTCCCTTCAACGCCCCCAGCAGGCTGCCAACTTGGTCCCCGACTTGGTAAGTGTCCGCTGGGCTTCCTTCAACACCTTGTTGCCACCCTCATCACTACCTTTTCATTTCCTTAAGCATATATATATATATATATATATATATATATATATATATACCGTCCTTTTTTCTCCTTATTTGTCTATATCTTTACGTTTCTCTCCTGTCGTCTTTTCCTCTTATCTTTCTCATCCACCATGGAACTGACCCGTCATCATTATCATCTCCGCAGACACATCACCCTCAACTGCCAGATTGAATTCCTCAACTCCTGCCTTGCACTTGAACTCACCCCCAAATGCCTCACCATCAGAATTCCTCTTTCAGGCTTTCCTTCCCCTATCCGCGCTTCCCTAGCCCTCACGTATCACCTCGCCTCTATCCATATTATCCGTTCCACCATACACCATTATACCACCCTCTCTAACACCCACTTCGTTAATTGCAAATCTCTCGTTCTTTATCTTCGTCATTCTTCGCAATCCATATCCGACCTTCATGCCGCTTTCCTTCAAGCGGCTAATGATTTTACCGCACATCGCAAAATACTTCTCCGTAAACTCTCTCTGCTTTGCGTCCGGCACCTCAACCTTGGTCTTCCCCTTCCGTTCATATCAGCTGGCGAGGTCAGAAAACCACCTCCCTCCCCGCCACTCATCGACCAAACTCCCTGTCTTGCGGATCTCCTGGGATTCCCAACGCCACCATCACTCTATATCCTGAAAAAGACCCACATTTTCCCAACCCGCAAACCTTTGAAGCGCTCCTATTTTTCGCACACTCCTGCCACCACCTCCTCATCTCGCCAACCAGATGAAGTCTTGAACCTTTCCTCCCACGTACTTACCCCTGCCGAGAATGAACTCCTATCACGCGGCCTTTCTTTTTGTCCCACCACCAAATTTGATCATTTTCGCCTCCTTGCCGACGTCCAGTCCTTTTCCCGCACACTACGTCTAAAAACCAACCGTCCCAAAGAAGACTCTCTCACCTCTGCCAACCCTAAACTCCCTCCCGGCCTTCCACCTACCTTTTCCATCTTCAAACCTCCTTCCCAATACATTCCACCCACCCTTCCTTCCCTACACCCGGTCTAACAATACCTCAATTATATCCTTTCCAGAGTCTCCCAACCCAACTTTTCCGATCTTATCGACCATACAGGTAATCTTACCAGACGTGAAAGACATGTCATTTCTACACTCAAACATAGTGACCATATCATCATCCTCCCTTCCGACAAGGACACCACCACGGTTGTGATGGATCGCGCCAAATATAACGAGGAAGCCGAGCACCAACTTTCTGACGAAACTTTTTACCATCACCTTACTTCCAACCCCACAGACCACCACTCCGACAAAATTTCGTCCTATCTTCATTCCTCAGGAAAACAGGAAGGCCTTCCCGATTCCGCCATTGCTCTATTGATCCCCTACAAACCCCGCACACCCACATTCTACCTTCTCCCTAAAATCCACAAACCCAACATCCCCGGCCGCTTCATTGTTGTCAGCTTTAACTCCCCTACAGAACGCATCTCCGACTTCGTTGACTCCCACCTACAACCTCTCATTTGTCAATTCCCTCCCTTCATCCAAGACACTAACCACTTTCTCAAACACCTCCCCTCTCCTCTCCTACCCAATACCATTTTGGCCACTATCGATGTCTGTTCTCTCTACACAAACATCCCCCACGATGATGGACTCTCTGCCCTTAGTAAACTCCTGGACTCAAGACCACCCGACGCAAGACCTTCCTACCATTTCCTATTAGACTTGGCAGCCATGGTGCTAAAAATGAACAACTTCACCTTCGATGGGCGTCACTACCTTCAAATTAGAGGCACTGCGATGGGCACCCGTATGACGCCTTCATACGCCAATTGTTACTTGGGAGAATGGGAACGACTCTTCCTCAACGTACCACTCAGACCACTTTTGTGGCTGAGATACATAGACGATGTCTTCCTCATTTGGACGTATGGACCTGACTCTCTCTATTCCTTTCTCTCTCGCCTCTCCTCCCATCCTTCACTCTCTTTCACCCACCAATCCTCTACCTCCCACATCACATTCCTGGATGTCGATCTTTACCTTCAAGACAGCAAAATTCGCATCTGTGTTCATATGAAACCCACCAACAGCCTCCAATACCTCCAATTTGATAGCTGCCATCCCCTTCATACCAAATCCTCTATCCCCTATGCCCTTGCTCGACAAGGATGGAGGCTTTGTTCTGATAGAGCTTCCCTTCTACAGTACTACTCTGTCCTCGAGGACGCTTTCCTCAAACGTGGCTACCCTCCAGTCTTGGTCCGCAAACAGATCCATAGGGCGATGACGCCTACCCACCATGGATCCCTTCCACACACATCTACTATCCCTGTATCAACCCCTCCACTCACTCTTACTACACTTTTCCTTCCTGGTATCCACGAAGCCCTCAAAACAATCCTCCATGCTGCCCACCCAATTCTTACCTCTTCCTCCCACCAGTCCCTCTTTACCAACCTTTTTGCCAATCCCCCCTCTCCTTCCGCCGGCCCCCCAATTTGGGAAATATCTTGTGGATGAAGGAACTTCCCACTTCTACCACGCCTCTTGCAATAGGGTCTCACCCCTGCGGCAAACCTCGCTGCCTCACTTGCCCTATCCACCTACCCTCATCTTCTTTCTCGAGTCCCTCCACCAATATCATCTACTCCATCACCTCTAGAAGCAACTGCACCACCCGTAACGTCATTTACCTCCTTATCTGCACTCTTTGTCCCGCGTTTTATGTAAGCCTCACCAGCAATCCGTTAAATATCCGCATGAACGGTCACCGGAATAGCGTCTCTCTCAGACGCCCCCTCCCAGTTGCATTACACGCCAATGCCCACAATGTCCCCTTCAATAGTTGCTACAATGTAAGGGTTATTCGCGCCTTACCCAATGACACTCCTGCCCCCCTTCTCCGACACTGGGAACTTGCACACATACATCTTCTTGACTCTTTCTCTCCGCCTGGCCTCAACCTCCGCTAATCCTATTAGCCCCCTTAGAATATCTCCTTGTTACTTTGTAACTATTCGCACTCTACCTCATCACACTCCCTCCTTATTGGCTATCCACCCCTCCTACTCCCCGCCTCCTCCGATCATCAACCTCCCCACATCACCCTGTCATTCCCCGCTCAGTGTGTCACTCTCATTTACTCTATCGCTGAAGAAGGGCATAGGCCCGATAAGCTTGCGTGTTTTTTGTGTTCGTGTGTTCAACGTGTCTCTTCGACGCCCCCAGCAGCCTGCCAACTTGGTCTCCGACTTGGTAAGTGTCCGCTGGGCTTCCTTCAACACCTTGTTGCCACCCTCATCACTACCCCTATCCACAAACACAAATCTGTATTCAATTTTATCTTTTTACTTTGTATGATTTAGGTACACAATGTTTATATAATGTATTTTGTTATACCTTATTTTATTCTTATTCTTTTATTCATTGTATTGACGAAGGGTTAAATGTAAGAAGGTACCTTATGGTCTAAATTTCGCCCGAATAAAGACGATTATCTATCTATCTACCTTTTCAAGTCTATATATATATATATATATATATATATATATATATATATATATATACATATACACTTACGCAAGAGGAAAGGTAAATGGGATAAATGGATGGCAACAAGTTGTTGGGATAAAAAAGCCCAGTGAACACTCACCAATAAAATGACTTCAGGTTGGCGAGCTGCTGGGGGTGTCGAAGTGACACGCGTAAAGCAAAACAAAAAACACGGAAGCTTTCGGGGGTGATCCTTTCGTCAGCACAAGAGAGAGACAACTGATGGCAGTGACACTGGGTGGAGGCTTGGGGGTGGAAGGGTAGAGCGGAAAAGTCGGGGATTGGAGGATGCGGAGGGGGTGGGGAATGGCCGAAATGGAGTGAAATGCTATGTGTATATATTGCTGTGTCCCTTTGTAGTGTTTTAAGAATACTGATCGTGTTATATTCCTCCGTCCGGCAGCACTCCGTATCTTCTCCCCGGTCTCTGGATCATGTGCATCTACATCTACATATTACCCTGCAAGTCACCTTGACGGTGGATAGCAGGGAGTGCCGCGCACCAAGTTCCTAACTAATTATTATTCACTGTTATCTATTGTGGTCACGTATTGTCCTAGGGAAATGGACTCCTTATACTTCTCTGTCCTACTATCTATTTCGCGAATCTTGTCCTCATTATCTCTCCGTCTGATATACGTTGGTTATCGAGTAATATCCTTCATTTCATTCACAAATATCTCCGATCTATATTTATCTAGAAGTTTAAGTCTCGCCTGTAATCTACGATCTTTCAGCGGTGGCCAACTCAACTCTTCAATGAGTTACGTAACGCTCTGTTTTTTATCGTTATTTTTTTTCCCGAATCTAGCTGCTCGCCGCTGTATTTTTCTAAATCCTTTATGAGTCCCCTCTGATATGGATCCCAAACCGCTGCTGTGTATTCCATTTGAGGTCTAACCAAGGATAAATAACAGGGTTCTCTCACCTTTTCCGTGCTTTTCCAGACTATTCTACGCACAAAAGCCAACTTCTTATTTGCCGCACCTATCACTCATCTTATGTGAGTGTACCAAGACAGGTCACGATTCAAGGTTACCCTGAGGTATTTCACGGATTCCAAAACAGGAATGCTCTCACCATCTATCGAGTAGGTAAATACGGACGATGGGCTTCTAGATTTCCAAAAGTTTAGAACCTTACTCTTTTTCTGATTGATTTCTAGCTGCCATTCCTTGCACCATATAGATAACGCATCATCATCCTGAAGCTGACGATGGTCGCTAGGACCACTAATTTCTCTATAGACTACGGTGTCGTCCGCAAAGAGCCTAATATTACTTTTCACAACTGAACTGATGTCGTTTATATAAAGCAAGAAAAGTATAGGTCCGATCACACTACCCTGTGGCACTCCAGAGACTACATCTGCTACACTAGAGGACTTACCATCGATGACTACTTTTTGTTTTCTATTCCAAAGGAAAGCGCGAACCCAGTTAATGACTTTAACATTAACGCCAATATTTCCCAATTTTAATAACAACTTACGGTGGGGAACCTTGTCAAAAGCTTTTCTAAAATCAAGAAACACTGCATCGACCTGTTTATTAGTTTCGCCGTATGATAAAACATCATTCACAAACAGACCGATTTGGGTGTCACAGGATCTACCTTTTCTGAAGCCATGTTGACAGCTGACTAACAGCGATCTACTCTCGAGATAACGCACAGTGTTGCTAACAATAATATGCGCCAAAATCTTACATGATAATGATGTTAGAGAATTCAGCCTATAATTTTCGGGGTTTTCTTTGTCACCTCCCTTATGAATGGGTGTGACGTGTGCTAGTCTACAATCATCAGGAACCTCACGGAGGGTAAGAGATTTCTCGATTACTATCCGAAGTAAGGGAGCTATTTCTTATGCTAGTTCTTTTAATACACGCGCGGGAATTCCTTCTGGTTCTGGGTTTTTGTGGGGTTTATCGCACCCAGTTGCTTCGCTATTCCTGCCTCAGAGATTTTTATATTATCCATCCGAGTACGTCTGTCGGGAATAAGATTATCTTGAAGTCTATCTCCACCTGCCGTGAACGTCTTTGCGAAGTTAACGTGTAGTAGATTAGCTTTTTCCTCCCCATCGTGAAGGATGTCTCCGGAACCACATCGCAGGGAGGGTATTGAAGGACCCCCTCCCTTGACTTTTCTTACATAGAACCAGAACGCTTTTGGATTCTCCTTCAATTTTGTATTTAATACCTCATTCCGGAAGGTGTTAAATGCGTTACGCATGGTTTTTCTCGCTAATACGCGGGCACTGTTATACTCATGGACTATAGCTGTGTGATACTCATCGGAAGCGGTGGTAGGTATTTTCTTTAATTTTGCGTCGTCTTAAGGCAATCCTAACTTCCTTATTAAACCAACGACGTTCTTTCTTATCTGATTTTAACTTACTGGGGATAAATCTATTGATACCTTTTCCTAGTATATCCTTAAATAATAACCATGATGGCTTCATACCTAATCGTTCTGTCTTTTCACGATAACTGACAAAGGTACTTTTGAGATGTAAGCTGAAACTTTTAAAGTCGGCCTTGGCGAAAGCGTATACATTCCGAAGGGGCTTAGGATGTCTTTTGAGCTTTAATTCGCACTCCGCATACACAGCTCGATGGTCGCTAAGTCCTTCCTCTGTGGATACCTTAGTTATCCTATGCGGGGTGTTAGAAGCAAGCAAGTCGAGAACATTGCCCGAACGCGTGGCTTTTCGTACCATCTCAATTAAGGAATATTCATGAAACGTGTCAATTAAGGCTTCACACGATTCGCGTTCTTTACCTCCCGTAACGAAACATAGGTTTTCCCAATCGATTGACGGTAAGTTAAAATCGCGTCCAATTATCACATAACCGTCGTTCATAAAAGATCTAAGCTCGGCTAATTGCCTCTCTAAACTTAAAATATAATCAACTTTGGCATTAGGTGGTCTGTAAAATGAGCATAAATATATCTTTTTCGAATTATCCTTACCTAGGCGGCACCACACGCTCTCGGTCGTTTCGTCGAAATAGGGATCTGACAACTATCGTACTTTTCACTTATTGCCAAAAATACTCCGCCACCAATTCTATTGGCACGGTCTTTTTTGTACACTTTATAGCTTTTCGGAAAAATTTCTTGGCTAGCGATATCTTCGGTGAGCCAACTTTCCGTACCTATAACTACATCAGCATGCAACGTGCGAATTTCGTGTTCGAGTTCGGCAGACTTCCTACGGAAGCTGCGGCATTTTGAAATGCAATGTAGAAAAAAGTTCAAATACTTTCCTAAAATATGGTTTCGCTACGTAGACGACATCCTTGCAATCTTTGACACAAAAGAATAAAATATTGACACGTTCGTAGAAGAACTTAACAGCATACACAAGTCCATAAACTTTACGTACGAAGTGGAGGAAAACAATGATATCCCGTTTTTAGATTTAAAAATAATCAGGACTCAAAACAAAACACTCGAATTCGATATATACAGGAAACCTACGCATAAAAATAATTACATCAGGACAGACTCCAATCACCCAGGAAAACAAAAAATACAATACAATACAATGATCCACCGCTTAATATCAATACCATTGAATAAAAATCGTTTTAACAAGGAAGTACACTACATAAAGCAGGCTGCATTGGAAAACGGGTATACGGAGGAGCTTGTTGATACTTTAATCAAAAAACATCGAAACAAAGCTAAAAAGAAAGACACGACTTTAACCAAGGAAGAAAACCAAGTAGACGCCAAAAAATATATCGCTATCCCTTTCTTTCCAAAAATTACTAAAAACCTAACAAAAATCTTGAACAACATCGGATACAAGGCAACGTTCAAAAATCACAACTCGGTCAAAAACTTCTTGGGCAATCCAAAGGGAAAAAATACCACCACTGAAAAAATCGGGGATTTACAAAATACAATGGCAGGACTGCGACAAGGCTTATATTGGACAGACAAAACGAAACCCCACAGTTAGATTTAAGGAACATTTAACACACACAAAATATGGGAGACCGGAAAAATCAGCCGTCGCAAAACATATTATAGAAAGAAACCACCGCATGAATATTGAAAACCTAACCTTGCTTAAAGGATGCCCAAATGCCAAGTTAGACGCATTAGAAAGCCTTGAAACTTACAAACACCGACACGCGAGATTAAATCTCGAACCGGGAAACATTGATAGCGTACTATTCAAATTAGTCCCTGTGCTACCTCCACCACCTCCGAAACCCCCCTCTCGATCGGATATAAAAGAGACCCGTGACCGATCATCCTCACCCTCCAGCTAGAGTGGCCGCGGGGTTGGGGGCGTTGGGAATCACGGTTAAGTCCGTAAAGCACATGGTGCAAACGGCAGAGGGGAGGACACAACCTGAAAAGACCAGGAAGTTCATCGCCGTGGTGGACAAAACTCCGGGCATCCCTCCCCTTCACAAGATCACCCACATACAAAACTGTCGGTTGCAGGTGGAGTACTTCAAGGGAGGAGTAGCGCCGCAGATCTGCTTTAACTGCCAGAGGTTCGGGCACTCCTCCCTTGGGTGTAGGATGGTGGCCCGCTGCTACAAGTGCGCGGGAAATCATCGGTCCCGCGACTGCCCCAACCCACCCACGGCACCCAGGAAGTGCTGTAACTGCGGTGGTGACCATCCCTCCACATACAGGCAATGTCCTGTTTACCTTGAAGCTTTGGATAAGGCGCTGGCGGCAAATGAGCGCAATGATGCGCTACAGCGCAAGGCCAACAAAGGCAGCACAGTGACTCCGACGGCGGTTACCAAGCGATTCTCCACTGTCGTCCCGGGCAGAAACTTTGCGGCCGCGGTGGTCAGTGCCAGCACGACCCCCGGTCCGAACTCCTGAGGAGGGCTGAGTCTGCTATTCCAAGCTGTGCCAGCACAAAAGCGGCGCCCGTGCCTCAGAGGTATCTTCCACCTACGGCAAAACCACAGGCATCAACACCCTCCGCGGGGCAGCTAGTGCCACCTGAGCTGCGTGGCGCCCCTCCCGCCACTCGAAGCCAACCTGTTCCCTTTGACAATGAAAAGCTATGGGATACCATAGTTTCTAAAACGAGGGTCCTGAATAAGCACATTTTCAGCCTCCAAGGGCTCCTTCTTCTGGCGTTGCTGGAGGAAATTGCCCTTTCTAAGTCCTGCAATGGAGATACGCCGTAAAAAGGGGTGTTTTTCGATAGTGGTCTGGAACGCCAACGGGATTCGCCACCGTACCGACGAACTCCTCCCACTCCTTCATGACCTTAGTGCCTCGGTCGCTGCCATCGGCAAGACGCGGTTAACGCCCAACATCCCCCTGAAACTGCGAAGGTGGGCTGTGCTCGGAAAGGACAGGACAGGCCGCCCTGGAGGGGGCGTCGCGCTCCTGATCCACACGTCCCTAAGGTTCTACGAGTACCAGCTCCCGGAGATGAACCAGCTCGAGGCAGTGGCCGCGGCCATTCGCATGACCAAAGGAAGGTTGCGAGTGGTGGCCGCGTATTACCCTCCTGGACAAGACCTTGATGAGGATGATATGTATGCTCTTTTTCCCCCTGATGGAGTCCCGACGGTTGTGCTTGGCGACATTAATGCCAAGCACAGAGCCTGGCACTCCAGGCTGTCTAACCCCAGGGGGCGGAAGCTCTATCGCCTCATCGAGGATGCGGGGTTATCTGTCTTGGGGCCCAGAACCCCGACCTACCTTCCTACTTCTGACGTTCTGGACATTGTCATTTCCTGCAATGCTCAGTCGTCTCTAAACGTGTCCACCTTGAATGAGCTATCGTCAGACCATCTGCCGATACTCCTTCATTACGGCATCCTCCCGGTCAGGCTCCTCCCCCTTCAACGGCGCGACTTCACCAAGGCGAATTGGGTAGCCTTCCGTGTCCAAGTAGCTTCTGCCCTCCCGGCTAATGCTGAGGAGCCGCAATCCCCTGAGCAAGCTGCTGCCATGGCGACCTTTGTGTCTGGTGTCATCTGAGAAGCAATGGAGGGCAATATTCCCTGGAAATTCACTCCCAGGCTGATCTCCCGATGGCTCCCTGAGCCAGTCCGGCGGATCATCCACCGGAACAGCGTGCGGCGGAGGTGGCAGCGCCACCGCACGCCGGATTTGCGCAACCTGCTTGAACAGGGAGGTCCGAGAAGCGATCCGGGAGATTAAAACCGACGCCTGGGAGGAACAGTTGGCGGAGGTGTCCCTCGCTGATCACTCCACCTGGCGGGTTTGTCGTGGTTTAAAAACCACCCAGCGGAGGGACCCTCCCCTCTCAACTCCTACAGGTTTTGCCTGCTCCTCCAGGGAAAAGGCGGAAGTGTTTGCAGAACACCTTGCTAGCACTTTCCGGCCTAACCCTTCCACTGCTGACTCGGCGGATTCTGAGGCGGCGGTGGAAACAGCCATGAATGCTATTCAGAATTCTGCTGATGACGATCGGGACTTCTTCCCTCGGATTGGCACCGCGGAAGTAGTTGCTGTCATGAGGAACCTATCCTCGCACCGCTCTCCAGGTGATGATGAAATCAGCGGGTTGATAATTAAGCAGCTCCTTGTTGCAGCTGTACAGTTCCTTACAGCGCTGTACAATGGCTGCTTACGCATCCGGCACTTCCCTGAGGAGTGGAAAAGGGCGAAGATAATTGGGATTCCCAAAGCTAATAAGGCTGCGGGTGTTGCTTAGAATAATCGCCCCATTTCCCTCCTCAATAACTTTGGGAAGATGTTCGAGAGGTTGATCCTCCCAACCATGCGGAGACACCTCTCCGATAGGAATGTCATCCCTGGAGAGCAGTTCGGCTTCCGCCAGCAGCATTCCACCTCGCATCAGCTTGCCAGGGTCGTCGGCTTCATCACCGACGGCTTTAATGTCCGGCATAGGACGGGGGCGGTTATCTTGGACATTAGCCAGGCGTTTGACCGAGTCTGGCAGGAGGCACTGATGGCCAAAATGCTTTGGGCTGATATGTCTCTACCTCTAATTCTTCTTCTGAGGTCCTACCTGGGGAACAGAAAATTCTGGGTGTGCTGGGAGGGAGAGCGATCCTGGACTCACCTGATTCAGGCGGGCGTCCCCCAGGGATCCGTCCTAGGTCCAGTGTTATTCAACACCTTCACCTATGACTTACCTAGGGACCACGGGCCTCAGGTCATAGTTGGCCTTTATGCCGACGATGCAGCCATTCTTGCTAAATCTACGAACGAGCCACAGGCAGTCAAATACCAGCAGCTAGCTCTGGATAACGCCTGGTACTGCGTAATTTTAGCTGTGTGGTTTTCCCAACCTTGCTTCCTCATTCTACTTCACCCTTCCAACGGTAGTCTTATCCCCCCCCCTTTATTTCTTTTAAACCCCCTGTACACCATTCCTCCTCCTTGCCAAATGATGCCTTATCACGTGCGAAACCTGTGGCAAAAATAAAATATCTGATGTGGCCACCACATGACTTACTCCATACCTGTAATATTTCTTAAATTCCAAGTAGGTTAAATTTTAATAAATATGTTAAGGAACTGCGAGAAATTTTTATACTTTACAGTGGACAGAAATAACCTCAAATTATAGCCTTCTGATATCGGATATAGCCAGGAATCTCCATCAATTAAGAAAATATAAAGGAGCGTTACAAAGGCGTAACTAAGCGTCAATTGTTAGCAATAGTCGCCGGTAGGTGGTGGCAGCTAAAAAATTAGTTTTTAAAATCTCTTAAACAATACATTATATGGGGAAATGTTTGTGTGGTTTGAGGAGACCGCGCAAAGTCAGCTTTCCGTCCTTCGGAATGGACGTTAGGCCGTTGGCCTACTTGGTGCTCTTCTTTAAGTGTAGGCTAATGCCGGCACCGGGTCTCTCTCTCTTCCCTTCTGAGTGTGTTCGGTGTGGAAAGAGCTATGGCTATAATAATCCAATAGGTTGATTAGCCAAAAATACACACACACACTTTGAGGTAATTTTGGCGAAACAAGAGATAGATATGGAGATAAACTATAGATTAATTTTGACTTGTACATATTTTGCAGGTAAATGTCTTTTAAATCCAGTTAATGCACTACAAATGAATTTTTTCTTACTGTTTGAGAGAATGTCTTTTAATCTACCATCGTTAGTAATTTATTTGTAACGTTTCTCCTCAGGTTTAATGGTATATATGCAATTTTCATATCTTCCCATGTCATTGCATTAGGATATTCTTGCATGCTCTCACTCGGATAATAAATATTGTAGCATGATGAGTATTTATTTAAAGTCATGTAGGCTAGACATTGCAGTAAAATGTTAATCCTTTGGGAGTGTATGTAAAACACCATCAATAGGGAGAGGATTTCATATTGCACCATTGATTACTATGTATGAGAAACATATATTTCCCATCTTTTAATTTTTATAGAGGGAAAGCATTAAAATAACGCCATTCGATTGATATTGTTACTTTTACGGGAAACCTTCGTTCTTACTGTTAAACTTGATAAGAACGCACCAGTCTCCTAGATTCTAGATCAATCATCAAATAAATGAGATGTAGTGGTTAAAATATGAGTTATATAAATATTCAAATAAAATACAAATATTTGCAGGTATTATAAAAACCTTCCTCTGATTTTTCTATTCTCGTAAATTTAAAAAAATCAATAAACAAAGGAAATTAATATTACTCACTGCTTTTTGTCTACGATCTTATTTCATTTGAAACTTGATGTTGCTCTCTTAGCTATGACCTCTCCGTTTTCTCGATGCCATATAAAACTTCAGGATTCTTAAATTATTTACGCATATAATGCCTCTGAAATATTAATGAGTACGCGCTAAGAATATTAAAATTAAATAATATTTCTTGTCATATTCACCTTTCAGAAAAATGGAAATACGAATATTTAAAATATAATTTTTACAAAAAACATTCTCGATATTAGAGTGCTAAAATAAAGAAAACTTAAGTGCTAGAAAATTTTCATGTTATACGAAGGTATTCTGTCTATCTTGTAGTGTATTGTGCCCTGCAAGAAAGTTTTTATAGAAAAACTTTTAATTTTTTGTAGAATTAAATAATCAACTACCCTTAATTATTGTAGCCATGAAACAAAGATAGATTTCAACTACAAAATGGCCGTTCTCAGTGGTAATTTACCGATCGCTAATTCTAATACGGGAGAGCAGGACAACGAGGATAAGATTCACGAGATCAATTGTAGGACGGATCGATATATAGGATAGTTTTTCTCTAAAACGATATGAGAACATAATAAGAAAATGTAACGTAGGTAAACTAGAGACCTTTGGTTCACTCAACCCCTGCCATCCACCAAAAATCTGATGTGGCCACCACATGACTTTTTCCATATCTGTAATATTTCTAAAAATTCCAAATAAGGTTACATAATAATAAATATCTTAAAAACTGCGAGAAAATTTTAGACTTTACAAAGAACAGAAATAAATTCAAACCATAGCCTTCTGATATTGGATATAACAAAAGCTCCAATAATTAATAAAAGAAAAATGAGCGTTACTAAGACGTAACTAAGCGTCAATTGTTAACAATAGTCAATAGGAGGCATAGTGGTGGCACCTGAAAATATAATATATCTCTTAAACAAAGGGGAAAATATTTCAAACAAAGATTGTAGACAATTAAATTTACTACAACTATTATTTCAGTATATTTTTACATTTATCGAATATTAAAGCAAATACCTCAAAATAACGGATAAGTGACAGGAGTAAACACCCACTTCCGGTTGACCGATTTTTACTAAAAACTAATCAGTTCTTGTAACTTTTATAAAAAATGTTATATATAAAACTTCGCGTTGACCTGATTAATAGTTTTTGAGTTAGAGCACCCACAATAAATCTATCACACACAGACATCATCGAGAAAATGGTCAAAAAGTGTTCAGGAGACCTAAAAACGTGTATTTCCGTTGAAATCTCGAAGTCGATTTTTTTCATGAAAACAATGGTTTCCTCTATACTACGTATGGAGAAAGTAGAAAGGTCACTTGCTGGGTATCATGTAGATGTAATACAAAACACATCTAGTTTATTGAACTTTTTTCGTGTTTAAATGATAAATCTCTCTTCAGATGCTGGATTCAAGTCACCAGGTGGGCTCAAAAATTTATTTCTCTACCAGCCAGAGAATCTTTTGGTGTCATTGTTTCTTTTTTGAAATTAATTACTGTTCCGCTAAATGCCTCTTGCTGTCGCAGTATTGAAAAAAGGCGATAAAATGAGCTCGCTGTTCGAAATTTCCTCCTTCACTTTCTCCTCGACACTTTGCCCTCTCTCTCTCTCACCTGCCATCTCATTTTTAAACCCCCTATCTCGTTAATAAATACCCTTCCCCCACACCACAACCCCTCGTTCTTCTCGCTTTTCCTCCGCCCTCAATCCTCTCTCTTTCTCTCCCTTACCAGATCCCTCACCTCATCTCTCCTCCTACAACAACCCTACCATCTTGCCGCTATAGCTCCTTCCCAGATCTCATTCCCCACTCCAATCTCCTAGTTCTCTACCTCCCACTTCCTCTCTCCGCATCCTCTACCTCCCTCTCTTTCCTCCCTCCCTTTTTTCCCTCTAACCACCCTTCCTTTATCTCTCGTGCACCGTCAATGCGACAAAAGAGATTGCGGAAAAGGAGTTGTAGGTAATATAAATGGTTTTCGCTCCTCTTTTTTTCCTCTGGATTCCACTCCAAGGATATTGGGATTTTGTAAGGGTTCTCCCTTTTGAGGGTTTGGATTGGAACAGGAGGTGCGCGCTTAAAGGAATAAGCGGGTGGAAAGGGTGTTAAACAGAGGAGAAGACGTGTTTAAGGGAATGGGGTGGTTAGGTCGAGGGAGAATTTGGAGGAGTCAAAAGAAGATGGAGGAAACGGGAGATCTTGAGAGGTGATCACACGATACGGGGCAGTTTTTTATTATACGGCACTTAGTCCAATTCTTGCGAAGCTGTATAAAATTAACGGATGTTTGGAAATAGAGAGTTGAGGTCCGTAGGAGGAGAATGGGATGATAATAAACTCGGAGTATTTGGATGGTAGAATGGAAGGGGAAAGATGAGAGGGCGCGGGTATCGGTTAAGGGGGCAGCTTTACGGGTTGATTAGATCGCCGGAGAGAAGAAGAAAATTATATAGATATAGAGAGGAAGTAGGCGAAAGTGGGGTAAATGTAAATTATTGAAGTGGGTATTATTTAACAAATTATAAGTTGAGAACAATTGATAAAGGAACTTTTATCTATATTTACTGCCCGGTGATGAATTTTAAATTATAACGATAGGAAAATAATGAGGAGGAAACAAGGGGCGTGATATTTTTTATGTTGGTTTGGGAAGAATTGTTTTCAGAAAAATTGAATCAAAATGAAAGAAGATAAGGATGTTTGCGAGTATCTTTTCGATAAAGTGAATAACATAATTGTAGTTGAGAGTACAAATGATAATGACAATATTTTATATAGGGTCGACCATGAAGAAAAAATCAAAAATATAAGTAACTATAAAATAATTACACAGTCCTTTATTATATGAAAAGGGTTTCATTGATGTTACTCTTCAACGAGACTTGTATTATGTGACAACATAGCATTTCTCTAAATGTGATAAACATCAAATATCGATTTTTTATAAAAATGAACGAATTGAGCAATTAAATATTATATTATTTTTCATGTTATTCTTAATAATATTGACTTTTTAATGAAAGAAACTTCAGGATATTTAACTCTATGGAATAATTTTTCAGTTAAAATTAGCTGAGAACTGAAATGCACATTTGCATAAAGGATTTTTTAAATCTGTATTGATGCATATTTTTAATTTTCATATCATAAGCTTTTTGAAATGATTGTTGACCACTTGTCATAAGATCTATTTCTAGATATTCATGCATTATTGATGTGTCATTCGTGACATCTCACTCAGAAGTTACTTTGAAAGCATATTCATTTGCGATGAAATATTATTGTATGAGGCCAAAATACAAATAGGATTGCTTTATATAGATCTCATATAATCCAGACAATATCGTTTCCATATACAGATATACAAAAGCGCGCTCTCGAAGAATGATGCTTTTGTGTATGGGTTGTATCGCGCGACTATATTTATTTGTTCACCACCCGATAATAAGAGGCGCAATACGGATTGGTCTCTTAAAGGAATAAGGAAATCGCACAAAAGGGAGAGGAAGGTTTTAGTGGATCATATGGCACGGGTTCTGTGTGTCCTAACTGTAGTCATTCATCGACGGAGGATAGCAAGTTTATTCATTGTGCCGTTCGACAATATGGAGGCCTTTCATAAGATATGGCCGGGCGTGCTTATCCGAGGAAGTGTCACAAAGGGAGGAGGAAGGAAGTGGGAGAGGGAGGGAGGAGAGGTGGAGGGAGAGGGAGGTGGAGGGAGAGGGAGGAGGTTAGGGAGAAGGCGAGCAACGTAAGCGGTATCAAGGAAGGGGGTTGAGGAGCGGTCGCCAAATACATAAGCCATCCCCCTAAACTCGGTCCATTCATTCCACTGTGCGTACCAATTCACTCATCCCCCTATCACTCACCCCCACTATCCGATCCTCATCCCCTCGCTCCCCTCTCTCCCAGACCTTCTCTCATTCCCATTCCAATCACACTAACTCCCTCACTTCCTTTCCTCTTCGAGACCACTCGACGGAAGTCCCACAGATTGACTGCCGCCCCCTCTGCCCCTCGCCCCTTCCTACGCTCCTACTACAAACCCTCAACCCTATCGCACCACCCGCACTCCTGCGTGCAGTCTTTGTTCTCTCCTACCGTCTCCTAACCCTCTCTCACTTTCTCCTTCATATTCTCTCTCCCTCTTCCTCCTTTCAATATTTCTCATTGTTAAAATAATTAAAAACATGAGAAAGCGTTTAAATACAAAATATTTGCAACATTTGATTGCATAAACTTCTCCACTTGACCTATTTGAAAAGACAGCATGGGGTCGAATTTCTCACAATTGTTATGGCCAACCCTTGTAGCTAATGAAATACCACTGAATATGGTTAATTATTATTTTTAATATTTTCCTCAGCTGATTTAAGGATAAAATTTCAATCCGAATATGTGCCCCTTTAATTAGGGATACTGATTTTAAGAGGGCCTGGGACTATCAAGGTAATAATTATGAAATTCAGAGGACCATTTCATTGAATCGTTTTATTTACAGTTTTCTTGATTTAAGGTTAGAGCAAAACTGCCAAACACAAGCCATGGTGACTTGACGGGTACCTAACTTACCTCTAGATGTAGTAAATTATATGATTTTAATGGGGAGAATAAACACTCCTGAGAGTTCTTAATGATCTCAAACGTATAAAAGAATTCCGCCTCTTGATTAGATACGTGGGTATAAAGTTTTACGCATATTAGATTAATTAACTAACTTGGAAAGATACGCCGAAAACTACAGTGAGGATAATAAATCAATGTAATAATAACTTTACTATCCAGTTTCTATTCTTAAATAATTCTAGCAATGAGATCTTTGAACTAAGCCTTTTTCATAAAAAATGTCGTTTCTAGCCTTGGATTATGGGTCTTTCAAAATTATTATTGAAATTATTACTACAATTAAATCGTAGCCCTCGGAATAATATCCTGCTAGCTATGCAACCATATCAACACTAATGCCCCCGCAAATACTCGTACTGATGGGCGCGCAAACGAGTGTCATTCATTTACGCATTATGCATGCGTGTCTGAGTTTGTGTGCATATAAACGTTAATTGCAACAATATAGGTCATAAACACAATTTGGTGATTCGATGGCATGAATTGGAAATGCTTTTTTCATCATTTAGATCAGTGGTTCTCGACCGAAAGTCTATCACGGATCGGTGTATTGACTGAAAGTCAACCGCGGACCGACGTATTAACGGAATATTCCACTAAGGACCTGTAAAATTAATTTTAAAATTCTACACTTTAAAAACTGAAAACGCATCTCATTCAGTTTTTCTCATTATGGACCTTTTATGAGAAAAATAAAATATCGCGGACCGCAGGCCGGCGCGCCGGTTGAGAAACACTGGTGTAGATGCTCATAAGGAATTATGCACCATGCATTTCACTATCGTGATGCTAGGTTTTTGCCTCATTTACTTTTCAATTCTAAAAAGCTATTATAATTACTATTATGGATAAAAAAATTGTCTTGCGAAAGCGTTGACAACAACAGCGTGTGTCCACGTTAAATCATTACCAAATAAGCACACCATAGGTTGACGTTAAAGGAGGAGGGATGTTTTATAATCTAACGAATATTTCCACCGGTAATTTAATCTCTCAAAATTCAGCGTCTCTCATCCAATCGACGCGTCCCACGCACTCTCTTTCTCTCTCTTTCAAAAGCATCCTATCGCACGAACATAAAGGCGCCATACAATGGACACCAATCGGAGGAGGAGGTTGGGGATCCAGAGAGAGAGGGAGGGAGAAAGAACCGACACGTATGAGGTGAGGGCGCGGTAATTTTGCCTGAGGAAGGAGGAGGAGAGAGGGGAAGTGAGGGAGGAGGGGAAGTGAGGGAGGAGGGGAAGTGAGGGAGGAGGGGAGGTGAGGGAGGAGGGGAAGTGAGGGAGGAGGAGAAGGGAGGGAGAAGGTAGGGGGAATGGAGGGGGAGGGAAAAGGGAGGGGGAAGGGAAGGAGAAGGTAGGGAGAGAGAGGGAAAGGCAAGTGGAATAGTCCCCTTCGTGAACCAAGAGAGGTTGTGTGTTAGGCACCGCCAAACCACCCCCCCTTCCCCACTATTGTCGTGGTCCTTCGCCCTGAGCGAGATCCAAGGGTTGAGTAGAGGTTGACCATTGTTGAATACGTCACTTCTCCGACACTTATCGTTAGACCTGAGACACCCCTCCACGCCCCTTTCCCCCCCTTTTTAATGCCTTTCTCGTTCTCCAACTCCTCCGCGACATTATATAATCCCTTCCACTCTCTCTCGTTTTTCTCTCCTTGTGCCTTTTCATCTCTTTCGTCAATGTCCATATAAAATCCTCCTTCCTTCTCTCTTTTATCTCAAATTTCCTTTTTTCCCTTCCTCTCTCTCTCTCTCTCTCCATCTCTCGGCTCCTATCCCGATCCACTCCGAAGGGCAGCCAATCGCTCGTCTCTGAAACACCGCCGAAGCCATCTTACTCACATCGAGTGCGCAGAATCCTCTCTCTACCCCCCTCTCTTTCTTCCTCTCTGTCTCTCTAACCCTCTATCTCTATCCCTCTCTCTCTTTCTCTCACTCTCTGTCCCGCCTCGTCCGGATCGGAAGCTTCGAAACATGATATCGCTGCGTGTCAGTGTTTCCGCGTGATATCGATTCGTTGCTAGGATGGTATAGGCTTTCCCTATCGCGGACAATGGGTGTAGGATTGGTAAAGGTATATGCCTTCCGTCCTCTCCCGGACCATCCACTCAAGTCTCACTTCCCAGAACTGTCGATCGATTTTTTTGAGATTAGGTAATTGGCATAATCCCATTCATGTGGGCCATTTGTTGCTAATTTCGTGTATGTTGAGGTGTTCCACACGTTACGCGCAGTTAATCTTGTGAATTCTTTATTTTTATTGTTCGTTATTTAGTTATTTTTAGTTGTTATTATTTTTTATTTTTAAATTATTTATTTAGCTTTATTATTTCTATTTATTTTACAGAATTAATTGGGAACTTTTTCTTGACAGATAATTTACTCATCAATTTTCTTGCACTTGCCTAATCGCAAATTAGTCTGTTTTTTCGTTGCATTTTTTGCTTATTTATTGTCATTTATTTCGTTGAACCGCTTAATTGATTTAATTAAAAATCTTCTTAGCGGTTTCATTTTGAATTATGCAGTAGTAAGTGAGGTTAAGAAGAGCCTCGGTAGTTAGAAACCGTACTGAGTTAATTTCAATCGTTCAAAAGCAGAGGCATATCAATAGGAAATAATGTAGGGAAGTGAATGAAAATGGATTTATTTTTTTACTAGAATCGTATATTTTCGGAGAGGAAGAGAATGAGAGAGATAGCGACAAAATGCCGAACTTTTTTTCTAAAAAATATGATGAAGTTACTTCTTATAGAACAGTTGATTGTGAAAAGTTTCACCCATTGCCGTGATTAGTCATTAATATTAATGATCTTAATAAAGTTCCTAGGAAGCAAATTATTGAGTGCGCTAAGCTCATATATCCATCTTCTTATTCTTATAATTAGTTTATCCTCCACAAGTTTAACTACAATTCTATCATTCGAGGATTTTAGGTATAGAGTGTTTTTAAATCTTAGCTTTCTTGAACAAACTTTAAGATAGTAAGTACTAACATACATCTGGATGTAACATGATCGAGCCAGACTCTCTATCGGTTTTAATATAGCAAGAGGATTTTTCCTTAAAAGTCTTTAATGAAATCGAGGATTTGCGTTATAGATATCGATAATATGAATCACAAATGAATTCTGAAATGGGAGAAAGACGAGTTTCATATTTTTCGCAATCAATTACGTCTTTAGATGAACATTCCTTCCTGACGATAATATTAAAGCATCAGATGTTTTTAGGTGGATGAATTAAGTCGTAAAGAAAATGATGGATTTTTTTTCCCTTATATTATAAACGATCCACTCCAAAATATTTCATGAGCAAAATGAAATTTGCAGGTGCTCTCTGTAATTAGTTGAGCGATTCCTAAGCACAAATATACGACGAAAAGTGTGTCATTTTCTTCTAAGCGGATGACGTTCGTAAACAATTATATTTTCAACAATTTGACAAGATGTATCCAAGTCTTTCACAGTGGTTGAGAAAGAAAGCGGAGTTTCTCCTGCGTTAAGCTGTGTAACCTCTTGGTTTTTGCAACGTCCCACCGGGGATGCTGCCAAGTTCTTCAAGCAAAGCGATCGCCTGAAGAAACTGGCGGCGCTGCCAGCAAAATTTTCAAAAATAACAAAATGTTACACAGCGCAGATCTGAAAAATAAACTCCGCCACAGTTTGACATGATATTAAAAAATTATATTAATTCGCAATTGTATGCTAATTTTTTTGTTGAATTTTATCTTTAAGACGTACTTTCCGATAAACTTTCTTCCGTTAAAGCCATTTGTGTGACTGCATTTCCTAATAATTCAGTACAATATTTTGGAAAACACTGTAGGTATTTTGATTTATTTACAATATAAAAACCTATTACTTTTCTTGTGGGAGCGATCATAGAAATGACTGAATATTAATTAAAGTAGCAAAATATAGAAGCAGCACTGTCTAGAAACATTCACACTGTTGAATTATTTTCTTTTCGAATTTGACGCTATGCATCATGAATAACGAAAGCAATAAAAATTTGTTATTAAGCTTCGTAGCAGTTACAGTCGCAGTCCAAAATTTAATCCTGGCAGCATGGACGGATAATCGCCCAATTTAGAAACATTCTATTTGAAATCGGTATTTTGCTTAAACGTTATTTTTATGGACACGTGAGTTTTCTAAATCATCTATTGGATTCAAACGATTGAGAGAGCTCGTAATTTATTATTTTTGTCCGCCACAATTTGTTTCTCCCGCACGCTAAGCTCACCGCCAACTTATACTGGCGCCTCCTCCATTAAATTCTCCTTCCCATAGAGTTACGAGTATCTCTATGCTCCTTTCAGTCTCTCTCCCGCTTTACGTCCCCATCTTCTATCCTTAGATAATTTCCATTTCTACTCCTCATCCTCAATTTCTCATATCTCCCTTTCCATCCCTCTTTTCTCTCTTCCCCTTTCTCGCCCTTTTCTTTTCTCTCTTCTCCCCTCTCTCCTCGATCCCTTTTCTGCCTTCTTTACCCTTGTATCCTTGTAACAGAATTGCTCCACATGTTCACATCTGCTTCCATTCCCCTCCTTACCGTTTTCACAAACTCACTGTTCTACCATGTCTTCCTTCTCTTCGACTGCATTGCAACAACTCCTCTCCATCCTTCATTCCCCTCTCCATCCCGGCATAATTCTATCCTTTCCCTCTCTCACTCTTTACCTGCTATGCAGTCATTTTTCACAAGATTTTATCATCTCTCCCCTCTTTTCCTGGTGGCTTCTCCTGCTGTTAGTTTTCCCTGTGATTAAAAAACCTGGTTACTCACAGTTTTTGGTAACAGGAACACGAATTAATTATGTGATTTTTGACTGTACCCATTTCCTGTTCTATTTAATATGTACATATTCAGATGCACAACTTATTAAGAGGTAAACGTTTATATGTTAATATCAGATTTGTATTATACGGTCAAGTGTTAACTGTATAAAGCGTCTTCGTAACCGCAATCTGTCCCTAATAAAGATGTTTGTCTGTCATTTCCTTTTTTCCTCACTCCCACTCTTCTTACTAAGACGTGGTTCTAACTACCTCCTTGACTAGTTTATATCTCTCTTTTGCTGCGCTCACTCTCTCTTACCCTTTCCTTGTTTCTCTCCCTTTCTCTGCCTTTCCTTCACTTAATCTATTTCCTACGATTCGTCCCTCTCTTTCCCTTTACGTGCCTACCATAGTCTATCGTTACCCCTAACTTAATCCCTCTGCCTCTCTACGCCAACTCTCCCTTCCTCTTAAATTCTTTTCCAACTCCCTCTTCACCTACCATCCCATTCCTCCCCCTCACCCTTCCCACACTCCTTCGCTCCCTCCGCTGGCGATTCGCAGCCATTAGAGTGATGAGTCGGAGGGACGGACGCTCACACAGGACAAAAGGGGCTTCGCGAAGGAGCGGCGCGGACGGTTGCAATAATAATAATAGTAATAAATAAAAAAGGGAAGAGAATGGAAGGAGTGAGGAGGAGGAGAAAGAGATGTAGCAGGGGAGAGAGTGAGAGAGACAAACACACACACATACGTGCACACACTCGCAGAGACACAGGGACACACTCGCAAACACTCTGAAAAACAATCGCAAGTGCGGAAGACAATGCATAACACGCGAAATGAGTGAAAAAAGAGGTGGGAGGGTGCGGAGGGAGTGAAGAAAAGGTGTGGGGTGAATCGGAGGAGGAGGGGAGGAAGACGGGAAAGAGGCGATGGATGGGTGGGTAAAGAGAGAAAGGGTGGAAGGGTATTTTTAAAAAAATTTTCGCAAGGAAAGAAAGGCGACGAGAGACAAGCCAGAGCGGGCGGGCATTCAGAGAAACAGTGGCAGCACTGATTGTGAGGAGGGAAGGAGAGGCGGGGGGAGGGAGGGATGTGTTGGTGGGTGAAAAGAAAGAACTGAGAAGCATACACACACATATACCTACTGGATGCTGCACTGTTTGTGAGGAGAAGAGAAGATAGAGGGGATAGGGGTAGGGGGAGTTTTGAGAGAATCGCGGGAGGGAAGTTGAGGAGTAAGAGAGAGGGAGGGAGGGAAGGAGGGAGAAGAAACAAAGAATGGGAGAGAGAAAGAGAGAGCACAAGGAGAAGGTGGGAAATATCCTTTGAAATGAAAAAGTGGGTTGGGAGGATGAGAGTGGGAGGATGTGAGGGAGGTGGGAGGATGAGAGTGGGAGGATGAGAGGGAGGTGCGCTCCATGGGGACGGTGGGAGGTAGAAAAAAAGAGGAAAGAGGGATTGTGTGAGGGAGAGAGGTAGGTGACGCTACAACGGGATTATGCATCCTCTTTTGTTTTGTCTCGTTTTGTTGTCGTCGTTGTTTGGCGCTGTTGTGAATCCTTTTTTTACCTCCCTCCTCCTCTTCCCCGCCTCTCCCTCCCTCCTACCCCACCCCCTACCTCTTGCGTTTATATTCCCCGTCCTTTTTGGCATACACACAGAGACACTGGGAGACAGACAGACAGACAGATACACTTTGTCCTCCAAACACATTACGAAAATTACTTTCAACGTCGTACAAAAACGCTGAGCACAAACACAGACGGGACGGAAGGGAAGTGGGAAGGAGGGTTGCAGAGGAGAGGGAGAGAGAGAGTGGGAGGGAGGAGAGAGAAGAGGGAGGAGGAGAAGAGGTGGGGATAAAGTGGGTCCATGCGGACATCATAGGGAAGAAGAGGAGGAGGCGTTCTGGAGGATGGAGGGAATAGGAGGGAGGGAGAAAGAGAGGAGAGGGGGTGTTTTAGTAAAGTGCGGAGTTATGGGATAGAGGGAAAAGAACGCCCCACTCGCTGAATACCTCTCTCTCTCTCTCTCGCTCGCTCGCTCTTCCTCTTCCCTGAGATGAAAGTTTTTTGTAGTACCAAGTTTTGCTGGGAAACTTCAAACTTGGCCTAAACTCTGCTTCGCAGCCCGGGGAATCGCGAAAATATTTCGACGATTAATTCAATTAAAACGTTTCAAAAACATTCTTATCTGAAAATGGCGAAGTGGACGTTTTTTTCCTTTCCCTGGTTCTCTTTGTTTTCGAAAGAAATCGATTTATATTCCACGTTACGTATAATTAAACGTTTCTAGTGGAAATCATAGAAATGCAATGTTTTCAAAGATAATTTCCATGCATATATTTTATACGTGTTCTTTATCGGAAAGAGCGAAGATGGTCGATTTTCACATACTCCGTTGTTTCCCAAGTAATTTTATAAACCCAGAGAATGTGCAGATCTATACTTTGCACATGTTTCTGAAAAATACATAACAGATTTTTCATCGGTTAATTCAATTCAATCCTTATAAGCACTGAATAGTAATATATATATATATATATATATATATATATATATATATATATATATATATATATATATATATACATATATATATATATATATACATATATATATATATATCATTTTAAAATTATGTCAGGGATATTCCGTTTAATAATGTTTCTGCAGAATTAAAACTGTATACTTATTCATTCACAGGGACAAGTGGAATATTTTAAGCATGTTACGTGCAGTTAATGTAATCTCATTCGTTTGTTCAGTTAATATTATCTTTGGTGTAACAGAAAAATGGTGTTTTAATACAAACTGTGCAATTATTTATTAAAAAGCAGTATTTTATTCATAAAGACGAAGAGTTGGTGTATTATCAACTACACATGCGCATATCAACTTCACGAATACACACCCGAACTTTCATATGCAAAATAAAGACGGAAAATGTCCCTGGGTTGCCTCGTACCGTTGTACTTGCGCATCACATTCCTCACAGCGCATTAAAGCAGAACATTACGAGTCTCGTAGAATGGAACCCAGGGTCAGTTGCGTGGGGAGGAAGTGATTTTAGGTCACTCAACCACAGAAAAAATCCAAACCGTGTGAAGCTGAAGAGGGATGAAATGGGGATTATTTTCAGCATTTTTTTTTAATCCGCTTATGATTTCTGTATGTGCGTCTGTCTGCCTGATGCGCTAACTCCTCCTAAACGAAAGAAGCAGAGAGAGACTTCGTTTATTTACCAATCTATTTAGTATTCTGTCTCGTGCACGTTTTATTGTGGAGGTTCGCCTGTCTGACATGATAACTCATAAGGTAAAGCAGCTAGAGACTTCATTTTATCGCCAATCGATTACACATTCTGTCTCTTTGTGCGCGTTTTCTCGGTTTGCCCGTCCACCCGTGTGTCTGTCTAATTTTTTTAACTGCCATTTGATATCTGCTTCAGCAGCTCTTTCCTTACACGTTACATTGCTAAGTGAGCTGGATTTATTAATCGAACGTAATACCTAAAGTACGTGTATTCATTTGCGTTTAACCCCTTTCTTTATTGCTGCTTTATATTTTCAGTGTGCCAATCAAAATAATCACGGGATCGCTTCGTTTGTTTTTTTTTCGTATTGAACGTTCCAGCAGTTAGGAATCAACCCTGATGTCTTCATATTGAGGAAAGAGGCGTCGGAGAGCGAGGGCTAAGTATGATGAAGTATGAGCGGAGAGGGTGGAAAACGAAGAGTAGAATGAGAAAAGAAAGGATGGGAGGTGTAAGAGGAGGTAGGTCGAAGGAGGCGTTCGAAAAGAGACTCGTGGAGTGAACTGGGAGGGAAAGGGAGAGAGGAGACGTGCCAGAGAGGGAGCGAGAATAGAGGTAAAGGGAAATGGAGGAGGGTCAAAGGGAGATTTTTTTCACCTATCCGTGGAGACGGGTGATCGTTGTCGTCTGAGGGTGCGATTGAGACTGCGGGTGCCCATCCCCCTCCCCCTTACCATTCATTATCCATTCCTCGCTCCCCTGCCCCCGACGACGCGCGTCCTCCCCTTTCGAAGCATCTTTGTCTCGCCCCCGCCCGGAGCACCTCCCGCAGAGCTCTCTTCCCTCGCCACCTCGCCGGGGGTTGTCGTTAAGGGTTCGCTTTATCGGAGGTTTAGGGACATAAGATCCACTCGAGCCCCTCTCTCCATCACCGCACCTTCCTCTCCAATGCACTCTCTCTCTCACACCCTCCTCTCCAATCCTCTCTCGAACTTCCTTCGTCCCTTCTGCGTACCTACCCAGAACAGGCTCTACTTTCTTATTAAACTTTCCTTCACATTTTTTCCAAGGTATTGTTTACATCAGTGGTACCCAACCCGTGGCCCCCGAGAGACCTCTATTCGGCTCGCGAAGCTATGATGAAGAGGTGATCGGTATAATCTGATATAGACAATTTCATGTTTTCACTATATTTATCGTCTCAAAACCTTTTTTGGTGGAGCTTTAACACTAGTAATTTATTGAGACTTGTTTTTCGATAATATGAGACCACATATTCTCTTGGTAACCTCTAATATAAACTCATCCGACTCGCCGAAGCTCTCGTGGCTTCCAATGCGGCCCTCCGAAGCATTCACAACTACGAATGCGGCCCGCCATCTAAAAAGGTTGGGCTCGACTGGTTTACATAAACGAACTGCTTTGTATATATAAGCTACTACTACTACTACTACTACTACTTTGCCTAGGACTAACAGTAGACTTCAAATACGTTGATACACATTTGAACTATACTGGCGGTTTAAAAATTGCAGGAAGCAATTATTGTCGAACTTGAATGAATTAAATATACCGATGCGCTCTAGAAGTAAAGTTGTACATATGTAGCGCTTTGGAGAAAGTTGTATCTCTATGATGAGTTGATAGAAAATACAACTTTCTCCAGAGCGCTCCTTATGTACAACTTTACTCCTAGGGCCCATCGATATATGCTAACTGCTTCTCAATGTTTTTTAATGAATTTTCTTTATTTTGTTTTTTTATGTTTTTAAAATGTTCGTTTAAAAATGTTTTTAAAAAATAATTTATATCTATTTCTTCTTCTTGTAGTGGTAGGAAGCACGCTTAATGTACTCGAACCTGGAAATATCTCCGTTTTTAGGCTGCTTTCCTAAGGAAACAGTCTTCTGAAATGGTCGTTCTCTGTGTATGTATTTATTATTATTATTGTTATTAAAAATATAAAATGCATTTTGACTCTAAGCCAGGTGGCAATGCCAATGTATGTGTCCCCCACTATCAACTTTTGCATCAATGGACCGATTTTCATGAAACTTGGTATGAGGCTCGTGTGCCAGGGCCCACCTCTGGGCTTTATTTTATTTGGCGAAGATTGAAGTCCCGGGTTCGATTTCAGGAACGTTTTTCCCTATATGTTTTACATAGGAAATCTCAAATCCCTCGTGCAGAGATGTTTTCTTTAATACTTTAAAATGTTTTAAAATTGTGATATCGGAGCCAGGCTTGACCTGTTCTAAGGATAAAAGAATGTTAATTCTAATTCTTATCACAGAATTTTGATAAATAATGGTATTTTCTTGAATTTCTAATGAAACAGCGTTTTTGCGTTTTAAATCGCATTTCATCGGATTGTTGCCATGGAGACGATTATTACCGAGCTCGGCTTGAACATAGACAGGTGAAGAAATGGGTTATTTTCTTACCACTCGACTACCCTTCACCAATGGACAGTTGATCCATACATATTACCGTATAAACAGTAATATTTATTAAATTCGTTTATTTAAAAAAATACATGCAAAATAAAATGCCAGAAAGAGATTTTGACATTGCTTTTAGTGGTATTTTAAACATGATAATGGTCTACTAATATGTTTTCCAATTTTTCTCTATCATTGATAAACTTTGAATTACAAATGGTATTTATGGTATGATAATTCCTTGTAATGACTAACACATACTTAAACATTTCCTGTCAATATAAGTAATCAATTCGGCACGTCAACTGTAAAACCAGCCTTCATTAGTCCTGGTTTGAACTTGTTGTATTTTTCTTGTACTTCTGCCAGAAGTGCCATTTTTTTCTTGTATTTGCTGTTGAAAACTTTCATTGGTTCATTGGCGCTGCGCATGGCGATGTAAACTTCCTCTTGGATGTGCTTCAGTATTCCGACGAATGCATAAACGTTCATTTGTGGATTGTGAAAGCTTGAGTTTTACTGTGAGTGAAATGATTCACATGCATTCGCCGTTCTTTCCGAAGACACAGATTGCGATCCCCAAAGGGTTGGTGGGAAATATGAATCACTTTCAATGTTGTTCTCGACCAAGTAGTCACTTAAGGCCTGCGCTGTGACTGGTTGAGTTGATGTGAAGTCTTCGACGAACGCATCTTTGACTAAGTGTCAAGATAAGTAAGACCAAATATCCTCTTCAGCCATATTCCACATTCCGAAATTTGATTTTGATAGTGTGATGTCAGCCCCAAGTTCTGGATTTTTCGCCACCAAGCTTGCGTCAAATGGAAGCGGCAGCCTGTTATATTCACCGTTGGCCACACATTGACTGCCTTGTGAATACCTTGCTCAAAGTCCTTCACTGCAGTCTTCGGTTTGAAATCTACACCGATTTCTGTGCATTTCCGTATCTGGGACTGAAACAGCGCTCTAGAGAAAGTTGTACATATCATCTATCTATCTTCTTATTTGGCAGCAGACAGAATACAAGTGGAATATAATTTTCATTTTCCACAGCATGTATCGTAAACATTTGTTCAAAATGTTTTCTGCAATATGCAAATGTGCCATCCATGAAAATCGTGTATCGGGGATAGATAGCGGAGATTCGTTCCGGTGGATAAAATTACAATTTTGCTTGCAGTATCATTAACGAGCTGCATGGCCCCTTCCTTGTTGGTCTGGATCCTCACTTTTTCCGATGCTTTTTGCACATCTTCAATATTAATTGGCAACGCTGACAACAACCGTCCGCGCAATACGACCCTATAGAAAAGGGCCAAAACTGACCATTCGCGCAATTAGGCAACACCAACATTCTTCACGCAAAATTGCTTAAAAGTACGCTGTTTCCAACAATGACCATTAAAATATCATGACATATTATAATCACCCTTTATTATCTTCTCCAAAGAAAAACTGGCCAATAATTTTTCATACAGAATGAACGTGTTTCCTCTTCTAAAATAAGAAATATTAAATTATTTCCTTCTTTGAGTCTGTATGATGAGAATGTTTCGTAGGAAAATCGCCTACCCCAAAACAATAGTGCACCGATTAAAAATGTACTCAAAGACGCTTACGCTTTTGCTTCTTGAAATTTACGTTTGGTTTTGTAATTTTTATTCAACTTGATATTCATTCCAAACAATATGCTTCACATTGTCAATGAACTATCCATTATCAAAATATTTTTAAATTTTTCGAATTTATCAAAACTTAAGGAATATATTAGAGTCCTGAGCTATAAGGATTTTTTTCTTTTGGCTTAGAGAACTAGAGACCCACTAAGATACGATAGTCACGATACTTGCCTGAAGTGGTCTGATACTTGCTCTATCAGTCTTTCGAGTCCCTAGGGCTAAACGTCTTGTCACTCCATCCAACGAATCACATGGCAATCTCCACTACATAGATAGACCTTGCTATCACGGCAAATCCCGAGAAAATACTTAAATATGGACAATTAGCAGCTCCCGGTATCTCATCGCACGATTTAATTTAGATTGCTTACTCTCTACGTTGTCAAAAACTTAAGCAGAAATTCATAACTGTCCGCGACTATAAATCTATTAATGAATCACAATTAACTTCTGAGACTGCACTCCTACCCTGGCACTTAATCGAGCAACTAGAAGACATAGACGATCAAGTTCAGTCTTTTAATTCAAATATGTCCCAGCTACTTGAAAAATTCGCCCCTCTCAGAATCATCCGGGTCTCCAAGCCACATGCAGCATGAGTAACCCCAGAAATAAAATATATTATGTCCCGTCGTGACAGCATTTATCGTGATTTTAAAAAATCCAAGGATCCCAATGTCCTATTGCGGTATAAAGCATTGCAAAATAAAACAAAACAATTAATACGTAGCGCTAAAATTAAATCTTACACGACTCAACTAATTCTGCACACACTCAGTCCTCGATATGGAAAAAAATATGGAACCTGGGTATTGGTAAAAATAAAGATACGAAACTTCCACCAAACTTGTCCCTTGACGATCTTAACGCTCATTTCACTAAACCTCCCACAACCATCAACGTAGATCGAAAATCTGAAACTATTGATCATATCCGTAGCCTCAAACACAATCACACCTCAAATAAAATCTTTGAATTTACTCCGGTCGCACAACCACAGGTAGCTAAATCACTTCGTGTCATCAAGTCAACTGCAATAGGAGATGACGGTTCATCCATAATCCTAATTAATTAGTTAATTCCTATCATTCTTCCCACTATCATTCATATCTTTAACTGGTCTGTTCTTCAGTCTAAATAACCGACTTCATGGAAATCAGCTCTTGTCCGTCCCATTCCTAAGAAAAACAATTCCCACGAAAACGCTGATTTCAGACCAATTAGTCTTTTGCCTGTTCTCTCCAAGGCATTTGAAAAACTAGCACATGAGCAAATAACTCACTTCCTTTCAACAAATAATCTTGTCGACCCGATTCAATCTGGCTTTCGTAAATCGCATAGCACAGCTACAGATTTATTGAAAATAAACGACGACATCCGCAAAGCAATGGGCCAGAGAAAAATCACCATTCTAACTCGATTGGATTGGAGTAAAGCCTTTGACTCCATAGACAAAGACATCCTACTTTGCAAACTCGAACTTTTTCGCTTTTCACACTCTTCTCAAAACTTGTTGACATCATCGAGAAAATGGTCAAAACGTATTCAGGGGACCTCAAAACGTGTATATCCGTTGAAATCTCGAAGTCGATTTTTTTCATTAAAACAATACTTCACCTATACTACGTATGGAGAGAGTAAAAACATCTCCCTCTTTTATCTCTTTCAAACGCACCTGTCTCACTCATCTTCTAAAATATCAATGCAATCCTTAATCATCCCCCTACACTCCTCATCCATTATCCTTACTCAGTACTTCCTGTTGATTCCTTTGTGCATAAATTGTAAGATATTCTGCAACTCTTTTTACTTTCTCCATACGTAGTATAGAGGAAAGTATTGTATTCATGAAAAATATCGACTTTGATATTTCAACGGAAATACACGTTTTGAGGTCCCTTGAACACGTTTTGACCATTTTCTCGATGATGTCTGTGTGATAGCTTTTTTGTGGGTACTGTTACTCAAAAACTATTAATCAGGTCAATGCGAAATTTTACATTTAACATTTTTATAAAAGTCACATTAACTGATTAATGTTTGGTAAAAATCGGTCAAACAAAAGTGGGTGTTTACTCTTGCCACATCCGTTATTTTGAAATATTTGGGTTAATATTCGATAAATGTAAAAATATAGTGGAATAAAAGTTATAGGAAATTTAATTTGCTACAATCTTTGTTTGAAATATTTCCCCATATAATGCACTGTTTAAGAGATATATTATATTTTTGCTGCCACCACCACGCCACCTACCTACGATTATTGTTAACAATTGACGCTTAGTTACTTCTTAGTAACGCCCCTTTTTCTTTTCTTAATTGTTGGAGCTTTTTGGCTATATCAAATATCAGAAGGCTATGGATTGAGTTTATTTCTGTTCTTTGCCAAGTAAAATTTTCTCGCAGTTTCTTAAAATATTTATTATTATGTAACCTATTTGGCATTTTTAGAAATGTTACAGATATGGAGAAAGTCATGTTGTGGCCACATCAGATGTTTCTCTATTATTGTTGAGTGTACATTTATTATGTATATATTGTCTATTTTTCCCATTGATAAATAGGTCTCATGCATTCATTGTTATTTTATCTTAAATATTTTTGTCGTTTATTTATTTATTATTACTATATATTTTTGAACCTGCTATATTAAAATAATTTTTTATTTATAACCTTATTATGTTATTATATCGTTCATATTGTTCTTTTACGTATCTAGGGTTTTCGCAGGTTTTTTTCCACCCCTCTTCACTTCGAGGTATTTTCCTGCATGTGTTTTTACTAGGTTGGCCAAACCAGGTCCTTCCTAGATTTTTCCCACAAATACCTTGTCTTTCTTAGAAGTTTTCCTGAATATGTACCTATCTAACTCTCTCCCTCTCTCTCTGTATTAGTACTTTATTATCTTAACCGTTTTTGTTGCAATTTAAGGTATTTTAATATAATGTAACCTAACATTGAAGAAAGGTTAAATGTAAGAGTGGACCTTATGGTTTAAATTTAGTCCGAATAGACATTTATCTATCTATCTATCTTCACACAAAGCCAATATTTTTTGCCTTAAAATGTTTCTTAGATAATAATATAGTGCAATATTTTATAGGAGAAAATTTTCGACGCTTCTTTTATATAGGCATGCTTAAAAAGTATTTGTGAAGAGTTTGAGAATTTAATTCTGAAGGTTAACCAACGCAGAGGAAAACGGGTGAGAGGATTGATACGCTTAAGAAGTACAAAAATCTTCGCCAACTCCGTCAGATAAGAAAAATCTTCTATTCAACCAATTTTATATGCAGAATTTCTTAAGACCGTGACAGTTGCGTCCTGGTCTATTTTTTATCACGTCGGTAATGACTGGTGGATGCATTGATGTCTTTTTCTTCGAAAATGGTGGAGTTCACGTAATTTTGTTTTGTACAGCTCTTAGATAGGAGCTGTAAAATGGCCGCGGAATCTAATTTTAACGGTAATATTCATTTTTATAATCGTTTACACGGGCTATAAATTTAATTTCTTTGCGCTAAGAGTTAATAGAAGCAGTTATAATATGTTTATACGTGAAATGGTTGAGTTAAGATCTTCCGTTGACAGTTGAAGTTTGTGAAAGCTGTTATTGATTATGCGTGAATAATGTATAAAACATTATTTTGCCATAAAGCTATTTTGAAGGAAGAAAACCAAAGGATTACTGGGGCACCAGGAGACAATTTCTACCGCAATAATGAGGTTTTATTATTGAGAGCAAGTATTTTTTCGATCGAATATATAAGCAACAGCCCTCGTTGGCGTTCGGCTCATGAATTGACACGCTCTCATAAGGGCGACACATCGAAGATTCTGGTGAGACCGCTGGCACCCCGTTGAGCTGGCTAGGCCACATCCCTTGAGAGAGAGATGGGGAATAGAGAGGGCGGGTTTCGGTGAGGGGAGGGGGTCGGGTTCGAGGGTGCAAGAGGGGGAGTCGGTTGATGGCGTGAGCCGCATCGGCGTGTGTTTTGGGTGTGTTGGGGAGCAGATAAGGCGCCCCGTAGTGGGGAACTTAATTAACTCTGCGAGTTGGCGTTTTTTTCTGTGGGAAGAGTGAAGTGGGAGTTATCGGTAAGGGTGGGAGGAGGGATATGAGGGGTGGGGGGAGGGAGAGGAGGGGTAAGGGGGTTGAGGAAAACGGGGGTAGTTTGAGAGCATGTTGGGAGGGGTTGGGGAAGGCCTGTTTCTGGCGAATGGATTGACAGGGACCGAAAAGGGAGGGGTTGTTGCGGGGCACAATGGAGCTCTGGGGGTGTGTTGGAGAGAGAGAGAGAGAGAGTAAGAGAGAAGGATGTAGGGGGAGGGGGGAGTCCTCTCTTTGAGGGAGGGAGGAGAGCGAGAGCCGAGAGAGGAAGAGGTGGGGGGAGGAGGGAGAGGAGAGGTGGTCCTGGGCCTGGTGACTGACTGGGGCGAATTTGAAAGGATTGGGGAAGGGGATAAAAAGGAAGGGAGAGGAGATGTGGCGGCGGAGTGAGGGGGGCGTGAGAGAATTGGGCACCCTTGGGTGAACGTTGCTTGGTACCCTGGTGCCGATGGGTGCCTCGTTGCGCGGTGAGTCGGGGCGTTGAGTAGTCACCCTGCGGTGTGTGTCGAATGGTTTGGACTCTTCCCCACCCCTCCTTTTTCTCTCTCCCTCCCTCTCTCATGCGTTTGCATGCGAGAGGAGGAAGAGATGGACGGTGGAGGGGGAGGGAGGTATTGCTTCCACCTGAGAGAGGTGGGCTGCATTACGTGCGCAACGGGGGGATGGGATAACGGGAGTTAGGGAGTGAGGGTAATTCGGACGAGGGGAAGAGGCCCTACCGCTCTCTCTCTCTCTCTCTCGTAGGCGACATCCTCCCTCTTATCTCGCTCCGGTAGGCAAGAGTAGGCCTCGGGAAAAAAGAAGCCGATTGCCGCGTGTTTGAACCTAGAACGGCGGGGACTCGACTTCTGATTGCGGAGAATGGAAGATAGAGAAAGGAAGAGAGAGCTTTATGTTGCGGTGCAATACGGAGTGGTTTAAGGCGATCGAGAAGATTAGAATCTCTCTTTTTTTACCTCGCTGTTCGAATGAAGCGGGTGTTTGTGTACTATTGTTGAGGATTGGAGTGGCATTACGCATTGCGGCTTTTTTGAAAGATCACTGCCGAAAGTAATTTACATTGTGAATGGAGCAAAATGCGCACGAAATGGGCGTAAGAGAAGGATCAGTTTCGAGTCGAGCAGTTAACCATGATTTAAATCGTATCTAGAGTATTTCAAAATGCTTTGTCCGAAAGTAAATGACACGAATACGCACACGTTTACATTAACGTGTAATTTTATAATGCACGGATGATGACGATCATTCGTCGAAATTGGACGTATGCCTCATATATACAGTGCAACCTCTATTATCCGAACTAATTAATGCAAGGGCACGTTCGGATTATCGAGGTGTTCGGATTACTGGATTCATGTAAAATAACGAGGAAAGGATCTATTATGTATTCAATTTCTGTAAATATAACAGCAATTAATATACTAACAGATCGCTGAAATGATTGGGAAAGATCCGCGTTGATGGACGGGAAAATTGTACTCCACACTGGGCCGCGGCCGTAGGAATGGGCGATATCGGCACGGCCAGTATCGCTCATTCCATTTAAAACAATGTTTCAAGGAATCATCTATTCGGCCGCAAGAGGCGTTAGTAGTGGGCATTTGTGCCCGACTTTGCTACAAAATAAAAGCTTCAAATTTCCCTTTTCGGCGCTCGCTTCGCTTAATCGACACTACACCTGATGTTGAGAAACAGCTCGGATTACTGGGTGTTCGGATTACCGTGGATTCGGATTATAGAAGTTGCAATGTATTTGGAAATAGTACAGAATACACAGCAGTGTGTGCAATTTGCATCCTTTTTAGTCCAAATTACACCCATTCCCCTAACGTGTAAATTCGTTTAATTTAAGGTTCATCCTTTAAATTCGATTCTATTAGGACTGACGATTTTTATATTATTTGTAAAAGATTAGTCATATTTAAGGGTAGACATGATCATTCTTTCACAATAAATTAGGCATTGTTTTATTCGCTGTACGTGTCATACTTTTAGCCACGAGACAAAATAAATTTTATTCGCTATTATAGACGTGTCGTATGCTTCCTACTTCAGGAGACAAATCCTCAAGATAAGCAAGCAACTAGATCAATTTTCACGCTCATAATTATCCATAATTCTCAAATCCACCTGAATCAAAACTGGTATCGAATAATGTTTGTATGCCGTGATGTGTCTGAGCTTCCTCCTTATTAGTATTAGCGTATATATTGTAAATCTAGAAAGTCATTCGCTTTATACAAAATTTAAAGTTTGCTCGGCTAAGAGATTTTCTATATGGCTAATATCAACTTCAAAAGCTGACGGAGTTTAAGACTCTCTAGCATTTTTAATTTATTCTGATTTTAATTTAAATGAGAATGTAATTTTAGGAGTATTCTTTTGTACGAATCTAAACGGAATGGGTCGCCCATGTATTAAGGCGCATAATTTGTTCTCATGGCAACCTTTATAAAGAAAATTACAATTTAGAATATAATGTACAATGCACTCAAAACCCATTGCCCTATCGTTCCTATTAACGGTTTGACCTTTGACCTAAATTGTTTTCCATAATCCCGCTCGCCCCACCTAGACCTCGTTGGAAGACTCAGGACGGTTGCGAACGGGAGGGGGCGCAGAGATTCGGAGAATGCAATTGTATTGCGTATCCACGAAACGAGCGATTGTGGTGGGCATCAACTCCACCCCCGCCGCCAAACGCCATCCGAACCCAACCCAACAACCCCCCGCGCCTCTCCCAAACAACTCAACCCCCTCTACCAATTCTTCCCAAACTGTACCAACTACCACTCCCCCTTTCTTCCTCTCTTCTCCTTCCCATACACTTCTCCCTCTCCAGTGTGAAACGGAAATTATTCCGCGTCACAATGAGACAAACCTTACACAGTTCGGATCGCAGGCCCAAGCGACGCTTACGCTCCGAATCCATCGCACGAGCAAGGGGCTTACTGCTCCATTCTTCCCCGCCTCCTACCGCTTCTCCCAACTAACAGGCGGGGCTTCCCCCTTTCTTTGTGTGTTACCTCACTCCACTCGTCTTTAACTTCCTCTTTCAGCCTCCTCTCCCTCTTTCCCTCCTCTCATTTCCTCCTCTCCATTATCTATCATCCTGCCCTCTCTTCCTATTCTCCTTTTCCTTCCCCAGTCTTTCTCCCTTCCTATTGCGGTCTTTCTCTCTTTTCATAGGTTCTTCGTCTTTCTCTCTTTTCATAGGTTCTTCGTCTTTCTCTCTCTCTCCACTCTTCCTCCGCCTGTCCCACTCTCACTTTATCACTCCCATTGTCTCTCACTCCTTCCCCCGTTTCTCTTCCTCCATCCCTCTTTAATTTCTATTTCTCCCTCACTTTCCTTATCTTGTTTGCCTCGGTGAACGGGTGGTTAAAACATATGCCGTCTGATACCAAAGTCGAGTGTTCGAATCCCACCTACGGAATAGATGTTTGTGTTTGTCAAACTGGACTAGATGTAAGAATGGTCTAGATCGTATAACTCTCGCCCTTAAATAAAGGGGGCTATTATTATTATCATTCTCCCTCAAGCTGTCTCTATTTTCTCTATCTTCTCACCGTTCCCTCTCCCCACTCTCTCTCTCTTTTTCTTCCCTTCTATCAGTGGCTCTTTGAACTCGACAAATCTTATCCTTTCCTACATTTTCGCCTCTCCCTCTCTTCAACATTCTCACCTCCACACGTCTTTCCCTCATTCACTCGCACCCTTCAAACATATCCTCCAATTCCTCCAAACCGCACCCAATATATCTGACACATCCGCTCTTCGTTTTCAAACCTCGCATAAGCAAAGTTCGGAAGAAAAAATTAAAATCAGTTTTTATATCGACCCAGTCGCATTTTCTAGGTGTCCCTGCTTCATTTATAAGTAATCATTCCTATGGCGGAAATAAAAAAAAATTTTATTGAAGGTTATTATCTCGAAATGGATCGTTAGATATGATTTAATTTCTCATGTTAAACAAAAAATAAACGCTAATCTTTACTTTCGCCGAGTATACGGAAATAATTATTTAACTGCATCACCTGAGGACAACAATATGAAACAAAACCATCTTAGTGTATTGTATACTTTTATATTGTGAAATCGCAAAAAAGATTCTTATTCACTGTTACTAAATTGACATATAGAGCTCAAATTATGGCGGGAATACAATTAGCGCAGAAAACAACCTCGATCGTCACAAAACGATTGGAAATACCCATCGCTGATTCTAAAAACGCTGATACTGAGATGTCGTCCTTATCAACTTCTGCTCCTTTTTGACTAAGCAGGAATAATTTTCACAAAGTCGAGCGTATAAACATAAATTTCATTAATATTTACCTCATTAGCATTTAAGCTCAGTATAATGTGTTCCCATTAGTTGTAAAGGAGACTGATAGTCCAACTCTGCATTGAGGAGCGACGGACGATTCTCAACCGTCTCCAGGGCAAAATACGAACCGGAAGATTAAGGCGAGCTTCATAGAGCAAACAGTCGATTACACTCGAGGAGGTGGAAGGGGTCTTTTTAATCCGAGCTTTTGCTACGGCGCGGCTCGTTCGGAAACCTTACGAGAATTAATTGCGTCCAATCAATTCTCTCCGGGTCAGAGACATATAGAGAAGGGGAGTGGATGGGGAAAAGGGGGCAATTGAGATCGCGCACGCACATCAATTCGGAAGAGGCCGCGTTTTACGAGGCACGCCCGGACACGCGCGACCAATAGCTCACGCGGGAGAAAAGATATAGGAGGCGGGAGTGGTTTCGAAGGAGGATGAGGAGACGAAGGATCGGGGATGCGAGAGGAGGAGGGATATGATCAGAATAGGAGAGAGGGGAGAGGGAGGTATTAGGAAGGTCGTCTGAGGGTGTATGTCGGTGGGGTCCGGTGGAATCGAACGATACAGTACGGTATTCTTCATCAGCAGAGCACACAAGAGTTTATGGGTCCAGCAAATGAGGGATGGAGAAAAAGGGGTTGGAATGGGGATTAAAGGGATGAGAGTGTTATGGGGGTAGGAAGTGAAAGGGGAATAGAGTGGAAGGGCATGGGAGGGGAAGGAAAAACGGGTGGAGAGATGGAAAGGAGAGAGAATAGTGCTAGTAAAAGACAAAAGAAGAGGGATTTATAGAGAAAGGATAGAAATAGAGGATGAAGCAGGTTTTACTTTGGGGGTGGCAAATAATAAAAGGCATTTTTTCATGAGGAGATTACCCTCTTATTTTTATTTGATAATTTCCAATAACAACTCATAAACATCGCTATAAAATTAAGGAACCATAACAGTCATTTAATAAATATATTTATTTTCAAGTTAGAGTTGGCAAGTTTGGATAAGGAGAGAGAAGGAATAGTTCCGAACGAGAATAATACATTATGAATTAATTTGGAATGTTTTGCCTCAAAAGCTACAACGCGAGATTAGTGGGAGTTTATTGGCAGAAAGTGATAAATAAAACAACCATTCACGTCAAAATTTCCAATTTCATAGACATTCGGTAACCTTCCCATGAATAACTAAAAAATATTCCTACGACGGCCGGTGTATTTTATCTTCTTACAAACGATATTTGATTTTTTTCCTATTGTCTTCGTTCTCAATTGCCATGAAATAAACGTGAATATTCAATTCAGAAAACAATATTAATACAACGGCAGAATACGTAGACGGAAGTCCAGAGATATTTTTTTAAAGGAAACTTTCAAAAGAAACGGTGAATGAATATCGACAAATAAAATGATTTGCTCTTCATCCCAGAATAGGGAAACCGTATCATCTATGTACTTCTTACAAGTTCCTAAAAAAAGAAAACCGATTAACACGTAAGTATATTTCTTAGGAAACCTCGAAGGGGTTTCTCGAAAAGTATTGATGGAATCGCTTCCATTGCTCCATTAACCTCCTTCCCATATTCGCCCCTCCCTCCTTTCTCTCTCTCCGCCTTCCTCCCCCCCCATTGCTGTACCAACTTTTCCATCCCCCCCTCCCCTCCCACGCCTCAGCACTTCTTCCGCTACTCCATGCGGCTTATTTCCGGACACAAGGCTTCGTCTGCGCCGTCTTCGGCTCTCCCAACACGCGTGTGCTATCCCTACGACACAGTCCCCTTGTTCTTATCCGGGACATAGAGAGAGAGAGAGTGGCGCCATTTTGATTTGTAACGGAGGCAGGAGGATATGACGTCGTCGGATGAAGGTGTGGGAAGGGAAAGGAGGAGGAGAATACGAGACAGAAAAAAGAGGGGGAGGAAGGGAGGTGCAGGGAGCAAGAAAGAGAATAAAAGAGGATAAAATGGAGGCGTGGGAGGAGTAGAGTGTCAAGAAAAGGGATTTTGAAGAAAAGGAGTAGAGATTTTGTTCCGTTACCATGGGTGACAGGAAAGCTATGGCAAATAAGAAATCTCTCAAAAACCTCAAAAAGCTCTTCAAGAAATCCAAACTCCTTCCACCGCAGCCGACTTCCTCCCCTTTTTTCCTCTTTCTTCCATTTCCCAACCCCCCTCCCTCTTCCCCCCCTGGTCCCCTTCCTCTTACCTCCCTCATTCCTCTCCGAAAGCCAAATGCTTCTGACTTTACAGTGTGAGACTGTCGTGTGTTCCCCTCCTCCTCTCCTACTCATACTCCACTCTCTTCCATCTCCCCCTCCCCTCCTTCCTCTGCCCCAAACCCTCTGTTCCTTCTCTCTCACCCTTCGATTTTCCCCTCTTATACCTGCCTCTCTCTCTCTTCCCTCTTTCCACTTCATATCTCCCCGCCCTCTTTCCTTTTCATCTCTCTCCATTCTCTCTCTCTCTCACTTCTCCCTATCCTCTCCCCATTCTCCCCCCCTCTCTGATATTTCTCCCCTCCCTTCAAATCCATCCCGTTCTCTCCGCCCACGCTCAAACTCCTCCTCCATCCCTCAACTCCCTCCCACTTCCCCTCTCCTACCCAACCCAACACCGACCGATCTCCCCCACCCTCTTTCTCTCTTTCCTCCTCTCTCTCTCTCTCTATCTCCCCCTTTCCTCTCTTTTCTCCTCTTCTCGCTGTCTGTCTTGAGATCTTTGCTTTGAAAAAAATATCGTTTTTTTTCCTTACATTCATTTCACGCTCAGCCGAACGAATATAACTGAAACTCTTCCATTCCTTTGTGAGTTTCATTGGTGGCGCTTTTTTAATCTTTGAAAATAGCAGAAATTCAATCCATTGAAGGAAAAGAAAAAAAATCGCGAGAGCCTCTCGGTGTTATGAGCAGACGCGAGTAAAAATAACCGAGGGAAACTTATCGTGCACTTTAATTGGCGATTTTTTGGTTCGCATATAGTTTTGAAAATGCTATCGATAAAAATCGCCCAAGTTATAACTTTTGGAAATCGTTCATTAGCATGTTTAAGAAGAGATTCTTTAGAATATACCGCTATATTTCTCACAGATTAATTTGATTGTAATGTATGAAAATTCATAACGGAATTTTAGATAGTTTTAATGGAAAATTAATTGCTGAACGGTGAATTAATTTTATGTAGTAGAAGATAGAAGAATGTCTTATTTTATGGTTTGAAGTATAATATTTAAATATTTTCTCTCATGGATACGTTAAACTTCTGAGTTAAATCATGTGGGTAACTGCTGTGCACATCGAACAATGACGCGCATTACAAATTCTAAGTAGCATTCCTCAGAGGAAATTCGCGTATTGATGTTAGGAATCGTACATGTTACGTATTACTGCCTAAGACGAATGATTTTCAACGAAATAATATCAATTATTTTATGCAGGCCATAATCGTAGATAACTATTTCATTGACGAAGTGTGTCTTCCATACCCAGTATTATTCAGGATTATAATTGATACGCTCTCTTCTGACTTCTGGGGCCCCCTTAATAACGTCTTAAATGTTTTGATTGTTGTCGATAATTTTTATGTATGCATTTCTTGTTGGTTTTTTAATTGTATTACGTTTTTTTATTGATAATATCGATTGAAGCTCACCATTTCGGGAAGATTTTGAGGATAGTAAAAATATTATGCCAGCAAAACACAATCTAATAACAATTGCTCGAATCTCATGGGTCGATAAAATGTTGAAACTCACAAAAGAATCAATTCGTGGGATTTGGTTTTATGCAATGCGGATGATGGGGCAGAAAATATCTTCTTAAAAACATTTAAAATTCTAGTCATAGAAGTTCGAATTTACTTGCTGAATTAGGTATCGATATGTTCCTCTAATTGTATACAACATTTTGCGAAAACGGCGACTTAAACTCCTCCGGTCTGAAAAACAAACGATTAAACTGCATCCTTTTTACAAAGGGAGAAATTCGTACCGTGAGGCAAGGTGACTAAGCTAAGCCCCAAGCAGCTCTTCTGAATTTCGACGGATACTTCCTCGCTTCAAGTACACGAAATCGATCCCACCTCTCCCTCCCTCTCTCTCTCTACCACATCTCCTTTTCATCTCCCTCCCGCCTCCCTTTCTCCTCCGCTCTACTCCAGCCCACACCCCCCACACACACACATCCAGCCCCACCTTGCTTATCCAGTCACACGAGAATTCCTTTAAGATGCGCTGCTCGCGAAATTCCAAGTGCATTGAGAGAGATACAGAGAAGGAGTCTCTTTCGCCTTGCTTCCTCATTGTCTGCGCGAGAGCACCAAGTTCCTTTTGACTCCGGCGCGATGTGTCTCATACGCGAATCTCTTTACCGTCTCCCCTCCTCCTCTCTCGAATAGAGAAAGAGCCTGCGAAAGACGCTTCCAACCTCTCAGTCCCCTCTCCTCCTCCCTCTCTATCCCTTCCTCCCTCCTCTCCCTCCCATTGTGTTTCTCCCACAATAACTCCGTTCCCTCCCCATCCTACCCTCCTAAACTTCCACTCTTCCCTCCCTATCTACTCCTCCTTGTCGATCTCTCCCCCTTCCTCGCCCTCTCTCACCCACCCCCTCGACCGCATAAATGTATATCCGGGCACAATTCCTGGGAGCCAACGGAGCAAAGCCAGCGAGATGGGGAGGGAGAAAGAGAGAGGGAGAGAGAGAGAAATGTGGAGTTTGAGGGAGAGAGGGATGGAGACGGAGGGAAAATTACAGGGAGAGGGGAGGAGGAGGGATGGAAAGAGGGAGAGAAAGTGGGGGAGAGGTAGGGAAGAGGGTAGGAAGGTGGGAAAACTTATCCCGAAGAGAAGGGTTTGTTTGGTAGTTCTCTCTCGAAGGAGGAGATGGGAGATAAAAAGGGAGAGAGAAGGAGATAAAGGGAGAGAGATAGGGAGGGAGCTGAGCTGAGGAGGAAGGATGATAGGAGGAGATGGAAGGAGGAAGGAGGGACGAAATTGAGTCGAAGTTCCACATAACGAAGGTTTCAGAGGGCGGTTTTCCCGTCTCATAAATAAATACGTTTCCTTGGAAATCGGCTGAGCACGTATTATACCATCCTTCCTGTTATTGTGCAAAAATATATATAATCCTTGCCGTATTATAACGCATAATGATGTCCCATAGGAATAGCGTAAATAATGGAGTATATTATGAAGTATGAATCGCGAGTACAGTTATCCCGACTTTGAGGAAATTCAAAGGTCGCCAGTTTTCCTATTGCGATCGGTTATATCCATAAACAAATTTCCGATTAATCATTGGAAATATCGTTAAAACATTTGGAATGATTATAATAAGGAATGTTATCGTCTCATGGAAAGAATGTTTATTTTACGTCGCTCTTGTTTCTATAATCGAACTTTTTTCCTTTTCATCCTTCCTCATTTCGCTAATATATAAACAATGCTTTATTCATCAATGCATCATTAATTTATATTTCAATTTATATTTTTTCATATTCTTATCACAAATTTCCTTAATTTTTTAGAATAGGTACTGCCTACAAATATTTTCTTTATTTAATAATCAAACGCTTAAATACTTTTTCTAGCAGAGATGTTACTAAAGGCATGAATGATGCACGATTTTTCACAAAGTTAGGGAACATCCGTTTTTTGGAAAAGTTCGAGCAATAGCTACAATCGGAATTACTTTCCAGAATCTACTCTAGAGAGCGTATAGGAATTAAATGAATGAAGGATTCAAAACCAGCGCTTTACGATCCTAAACACGTGGACGTACATAAAAAAGAATTATGCGCTCCGGGCGAGGGATTGCAAACCCATTTAAGCCCCGTCGGAACGAATGCACAATGCGCCCGGCACTCGCTCTGCCGCGTTTGTTTGGAATGGAACGCGAACACGGAAGATTTAGCCGTTTAACGATATTCTTTGTGGGTTCATTTGGAAAAGGGAGCGATTTCTTCCGGTGAAAAGATGCCGTATCCATCGGCGGCAGAGAGGAGAAAGACAATTCATCTTTGGGAGAAAAGAGGGTACTACTAGGGAGACGTTACAATGGAGCAAGGTTCCTTCGGATGCCACCAGATGTTGTTACTCTCCATCGGAGAAAGCGGCCATTGTGCCTTCGCAGGTGGCCCCACCCGAAAGCGAAGCTTTTCAACCTTCCGCCATTATGAGAGGTTTTGCCGCATTCTGTCCAAAATATCCCTCGCGAGGACACCATTGTGACACACGTGTTGACAGCCTTAAACATCCTGTACTTTAGGGCGGTGGTACAATGGGTTAGGTGCGGCGTTTCCACTTAAAGGATGGAGTGACGAGCGGATTTTTCATAGTGCTTCAAAGGTATCGCATCCGTTGTTTCAGATAAAGTGTCAAGAATAGATTCCATTGGAATTCAGGTTTGAAGTAGGAATGACGACGTCCATATAAAATCATGGTAAGTGCATCTGCTTCTCGATTAAACGCAGCACATTCAAGGAATGAATTTTTTATCACCTGTGATAGTGAGAACATTCTAAAAATTAAATAACGTTTATCCAAAAGTTAGCAAAGGCTCGGATATTTTTAACTGACGAATGATCTCAAATTATGAATGCATATCGAAAGGATTCCTGTGATAGTTACTCCATATCTCAATCTCGCCCTAATAAAGACGTATATCTATCTATCTGTTGTTCTATCATTTACAATGACATTCTTCCTCCGATGTTGGACTTAGTTTGCGTACGCTAATGTTGATGATGCATGACAAAAATTATATAAAATATACGACAAAACAAGTTTAATTGAAAGAAGATAAAACATATTCTATAGCAAGTGAGGTTTCTTGTAATAAATTAATTTACTTTTCAGTATAGAAGAGCAGAGATCTGAAACTCAAATTCCAAGCAGGACAAATATTCTTATCGAAATGTATGGTGAGCCGCATGCCACAGTGGCGAACCAAAGCATTTTGTTAAAACTTAAGAATATCGATCAAATTGTATATATTTTCATAAAAAACTGTCATACAATTCCTAAATATTTGAAAAATCTCACGTTATTTTGTATCTCTTTGTAATTCCATGATTGCCCCACGCTATCTCTTCCGACTACTTACAGTAGAATCAGAATAACAAGAGGGCCACACTTATTGAACGGGTGGGCCGCATGCGGTTGCGTGTTTGAGATCCCTGTTGCAGAGTATTTACATCAATCACGAAATAATTTTTTTATTTTTATAATTTCACCATATAATTTTAAAATGCTACACGGAATGTCGTGTGTTGAATATTTCTGCAGCTTTCTTTTTCTTAGTCACCTTAAACGTTTAAGGTTACCTTTCTCTCTCTTTTCCCAGTTTTCTCAGCTGTATTGAGAACTGGTTGTCTTAAACCTACATATCTTCAGATCGCAAAATAATTCCTATATATGATCCATCACGCAGCTACTGCTCTGTATCTAAATAGTTTTCTGTTCTATTTAGCGATAGAAATCCATCAACCGCTCAAAACATGCTATATTCAAATCTTAAGAAAGAACCACAATGGCTCTTTCATTTCAAACCATGTGATGGAAAACGTGCTATAACGGATCGAGTCTGGAGTGTCCGCGCTATTCTGGGTCGATTCCCAGAATGAGGGGAGACTTAATTTCAATTCTTTTGGGTATAGAAACCCCTATCTCAGGTCCCTTTCTGCGTGTGGTTCAGTTCTCGGGACATCCAATCCAGGTCACTGTTTACCTTTCTTTAACAACGAGAGTAGTTTTTGTTTATCGAGCTACTTACACGGTCAGAACTCGTCCACCGAAATAGAGGAAAATCCTTATTACCTTCCGCAGCTAAGAACATTCCGAGGACAAACATAAAGTCGATCTGTATTTCAATGGGACTCGTTCCTTTACGTACAAATCTTTTCCGATCCCTCTACATTTTCCTCGAGTTTTAAACCGTTCCGATATCGCTTCCTCCCTTTCAGCCTCTCCATTCCACTCTCCCCGCCCAATTCTCCACCTCTCCCTCCTCTTCCTCTAAAGCACCGCAACAGTAGCACCCAAAAACTCACCGGCGGAATAAAAAAATGAGAATAGATGTAAGGGCATTGGGTAAGGGAGGGAAGAGGAAAGGGGTTGTAAGGGGTCCTCTAAGGGGGTCCAGTATCTCATCGGCTTTCCTTTGTAAGGGGGAAGTCGACGGAAGATGGGTGGAAGGGAAGGGAAATAGGAGGGGGTGAAAGAGAGGGATAAAATACAGGAAGAGAGAGTGAGGGAGACGGGAAGGATAGTGAAGAGAGGTAGAGAGAGAGCGGAGAAAGGAAGAGAGATGGAGGGAAGAAGAGAGGAGATGTAGAGAAAGGAAAGAAAAGAGAGATAGAGGAAGAAAGACGAAGGGAAAATGGAGACGGAGGGATGGATTGAAGGCAGAAAAGAACGGTAGGGAAAAGAGAGAGAGATAAGGGAGAGAGACAGAAGGGAAAGAGAGAATGGGGAGAGAGAGAGAAGGGGGAGAGGATGGAGAGAGAAGTGAGAGAGAGAGAAGAGAGAGATGAGAAGAGGAAGAGAAAAGGGGAAAAAAGGAGATGGGGAGAGGGAGATAGAGAAGGGAGAGAGATGGAAGGGATAGAGAGAAGGGAGAAATGGATGGGAGAAAGGAATAGAAGAGAGTGTAGAACAGGGGGGTTGAAGAAGGACCCTTCAGTCTCTCCTTCATCCTCTCTCCCTCCTCCTCCCCTCCCTCTCTCTCTCTCTCATGCCCTCACTCGAATAGAAATTGGGGCGAGTGTTAAAAAAAGGATTGTGTGAGAAAGAGACCTTACCTTTGTCCCATTCTCCCCACCAACAACTTACATTCGTCCTCTGCCATATATTCCCGCATCGGAATGAATGAGAGTGCGCCACGCACAGTGGGAGCAACAATGAAGAGAGGTTTTGGGCAAAGAGGGAGGGAAAGAGATGGCTGGGATGGTAGGGGGGAAGAGGGAGGGTTTATAGGAGGGAGTGGCGTAGAGAGGCGAGATTGAAGGGAGAGGGGGTATTGTATTGAGGCCTCCGAAATGCAAAGTCAACTTCCTTTTTTTAAAGAGATTTCCCGACACAAATCAATTTCCATATCATTTCAAACATGACGAGGGAGTGAAGAGCGAAGAGAGAGAGAGATGGAGTAAGGGAGCGGAGGAAGTAGAGATACCAGTGTGTGGTGGAAGCTGGAGAGGAAAGAGAAAGGGAGGGGGCGGATCCCGATCGCTCAAATCGAATTTCGGCGTGTACGAGCGGGATTGTAATCTTTTGATAGCATGCGGATGAATTTCTTTATAATTACAAGTGAGTTTATTACAAATATTTTATGAGCTTTTTCGATGGGGCATAAATATTGCCTTTCTAAACTTTTGCTAAGCTCTATTTGGAGGTGACTATTATTAATTGCAGCCCTAATTCAGTGCAAAACCGTTTTCGAAAATCAATTAAAATTAAATTTCGAATAAAGGAAAGGTTTAAATACACATACGAAAATGTTGCTACGTGTAGTTTCATAGGCTTCTGAATATGACACACTTAACCCCTTATCTTTTTCTATTACATAATAATCGATATATAAGAATGAACATTCATCATATTCTCATTATAACTGGTTACAATTACTTGTTTTAATAACATGTCAATGATTTTAGGTGTAAAAATCGATCTTTGGCGCCAAATAATATGATTCTAAATATCCCAAACGAGCGGTTAAAATGTTAAAAATTGAATGGGTAAACATTTTTAAACCAGGTTATTTTCATTCGCATCAATGCGGGACATATATCCATTTCACGAAGACAGAATCCTTTGGAAAGATCGAATTACAAGCTTTCGCTTGTCCGATGTCAAAAAATTCGCGAGTCCCATCGATAAACAGATTCACCGTCGACTTTCAAATCACGACCGCGTTCGTTTGAATGACAATAGGAAAGGCAGTTGAGGAAATTATCGGCAGATGACATCTGGTTCTTCCTAGCGTCTATTTCGCAATCGATACTTCTTCGTCCCTATCTCCTCCGGTCCCAACGTGCAGGAAAAATCTGCAACGCACGCAGCCGAAAAACTCCACATCCACTTAGATTTTTCGGAGGCAGCTGCTGCTCCTTCCGCCGTTCCGCTACACTTTTGCCGGTTTTCGCCGCCGAACAAATGCCGATCGATCGAGCGAGGGGCCTTGGGAATCGAATCCCGATGCGAAGGGCACAATGGGTAAACAGTGCGCGTGAATGGAAGCGGATCGAAAGCTGGCGGGAGGTAATAAAAAACTAATCTTCATAACACGGGAGAGAACAAGGTGGGAGAAGGGGAGATGAGGGAGAAAGGAGGACGGACGGACGGGATGGGTTTTCGGAGAGAGGGGATGGAGGAGGGAGAAGGGGTGACGGGAGAGTGGAGGACATATATTTGTGGGAAAGAGAGAGAGAGGGGGAGGGGGATATAGGGATGGGGCGATATCGATGCAATGAAATCTCCTGAATGCGATTAAGTCGAACCTCTCCGACTGCACCACCTGCCGAAGGGTTAGAATTGGGATTTTTTTAGTTGATAAGGGAAAAGGGTTTGGTGGTAGGAGGGATGGGGTGAGAGGGGAAAGGGAATGCGAGAAGGGGGAGAGAGATGAAATAAGGTTGGGAGGCTGTCGGAATGAGGGAGTTGAAGAGAAGAAGATAGATTTAAGAGGATATGGGCTCAGAAAGAGAGAATAAAGGAAAATGGAGTATGATGGGGAGAGAGATGGATGGAAATAGAACAAGCGAGACAAGAAATTTGACTGTTTTACATGATATTTGAGGATTAAGTGAGAATGGTGGGAAGAGAGAGAGAAAGAGAGTGATGGAGATTTGCAGTAGAAGAGATCATGTGAGATGGGTATTAGATAAAGACCTGATTTTCGGTGAAATGCCAGCGGCTAATAATTACATCATCTCCCACTTGTTCTATTTCGAAAACCACAGAAGTTAAAAAGTGGTGTTAAATATAAACAACGAAAATATTGTAAAGTATTCACATAGTTAATATGAGCTGCTTGGGAAAATGCAAGTGCGTGCTTAGATGGTGGTTATGTTTAGCTCAATAAATCAACGCAGTGTATCTTAAGTGGCCCGTTAAAATTACTGCTGTGCTGAAAAAGTACGAGTAACTTGAGTATTTCTATAAACCGAGGCGGGAAAATGGGATTAATATATTTTAAAATTTTAAAAACGAATAAAGCAAATTAAAAAGGAAACATTTACAGAATGAGAGAAAAGGCTGCTTGATTCATTTTTACATTTTCTCTGTTTTTGTAACCCATCAAAGACCATTCTCTCACTTTTACTAATTTATTCTCGCTTATCCAAGCCTGAAGCATCATTTTTAAAAACTCTTTTGCAGCATCGGGATGTTCCTCTCTAGATGCCTGTAGCCCGAAATAATTATTTTCAGATTAAATAATTTGAAAATTTGTGCTACTTTCATTGGAAATCTTCCGTCTGTTAGGGTAGCAATTTTTTCATCGGCTGGTAGTCATCGACAGAAGGAGAAATCACACTGTTCTGTTTGTATTTCACGACTTCGAATGACTGCAAATGGATTTTCAAGTGAGGTTCCGACAGCCATGCAAGAGGTGTCTTGATTCAAACCCCTCTCCTCCTCAATTACAATTAGGATTGTTTGTCAATCGGAATTTACCGAAATTTCCTTTGCATATCTTCTATTGTTCGATCTAACAATGCACTTTGACAACATTTATTAGTCATTCTCCTATAAACGCCTTCTTAACTTGATGAAAATAGGTCTTGCGTCGTAGAATCACCGTAGCGCGTGGGGTAAGGAAGGCGTGGGTAGCGAAGGAATTAAGAGGAAATGAATGAAAACGAGAAAGCGACAGGAGAATTAGGAAGGGAATGAGCGGGGGAGGCGAATCGTCGTCTCCAAGCTGTCCACTGATTGGCTCGAGATTTATCGCCCGTCTTCCTCCTCCTCCTTTCTCACCCTTTTTGGAGCTTTCATCCGAAGGCGTTAATGGCGAGGGAGGGAGGGAGGGAAGAGAAGGAGAGGAGGAGAGCGGCGCTAAGTCCTTTTTGCCGGGATTTAGGGGGTCGTGTGCCCATTGTCCCCGGAGAGTGACGCAAGAGACTGCCACGGTGACGTAACGAGACGAATCCATTGAGAATACGCGGTGCGGGACGGTTTCCGCGTCTGCTACACTGTCGTGGAAAGAGGAATTGGAGGGAAATTAAGGAGAGAGGATACGAGGGGAAAATTAGAGTAGAAAGAGAGAGGAAATGGAGTGAGATACGGTGAAGGAAAGAAAGCGGAAAGAATAGGATGGTGATCGATAGGTAAATGGCCTTTATATTTTGTAAGAATGTGGATTGAGAGTCTCTTCTTCCATCTTGACCTTTTTTCATGCTAAAATACGAAAATGAAGGAAAGATAAGCATACATATCTTTAATCGATTAGAAATTAAAAATATATTTTTGAGAAATCTAGGGATAATTAGCAAAGCTTAAGAAAAACGCCTAAAATAGGAAAATACCAGCACAATTGATGGGCGTGGGAAATATAAAGGATTAAGGCAGGGAGGGAGAGAGATGAGAAAAATGAAATGATAAAGAGATTGAGAAGTGAGGAAGATTGGTAGGGAGAGGGAGAAGTGTGATGAAAGAAAGAGAACTAGTGATAAGAGAACGAAAGATTAAAATGAGGCGAGGGAGTAAAGGGATAAAGATAGTCCAGAATAAGGATGTTAAAAGAGTAAGAGAGATGGGATGACATGCGAAAGAATGTTCCTTTGTAAATTAAATTTGTTTACTAATCTTAACTGTTGGCGATTCTTTTATATTATTGATAGAGGTAGGATGCAGGATAACTATTCACGCAAAGGTAAATATTTATGTAAAACCTAATTTTGAAGTGATAATTCAACCTACTATTGTCAGATAATAATAATCCAAATATTCTTTGGTTGAGTTTCTGTTATTAATGCAGTGCTAATAGCAGGAATATAGTACTTATAGAGGTATAAAGAGGCTTCCGGGGAGATAGAGAGAGAGAGATGGAGGCAGCGATTCAGCTGAAACCTGTCTTCGGACAGCAGCATGATGATGATGATGATGAATGATGGAAGATCGAGGAAGAGTAGTTTAAAAACGTTTTAATTTTAAATTTATTCGCATTTATATTTTACATATAATATTCTAGTATTTTTTAAATACAAGGGTGTCATATTCTTGCCTTCACTGCTCTTTTGTGTGTCAATTAATACAACATATGAGTAAACAGTTTTATAGGGACGTTCTTATTAAACCCTCCACGTCCTTCTGGTGAGACTCGATACTTAAGGCGTTCACTTTCTGATTCCATTCATAATTGAAATTTATTTGAGGATTTTATAGATTTTCGTTTGTTTTGAGAATAAAACCACTCGTTTTTCCGTTAATCTGGCTTTCATTCAACTTCCGTAATTTCGTATCTTTGCAATGTTATAAAAAGCATCTTGTAAAGAAGAATTTCTCTTTGGAGGCATCCAGGAAAGTTGTGTGAAATTCACATTCGAATATCTCAATTATTCGCTTTTGGTATAGAGAACCACCAACTGAGTTATCTGGATAAAAATGTACCACATTGATATCACAATCGTGATATTTCATTTGTCAAAATATTTACAAATATTTCTTTCTAACATAAAAATATAGATATTTTTCCTGTGCGGTTTTATCTATCGAATATGTTATTTGAATTATTTGTTTGTTTTTAATTATTTGAGGGTTAATTCTTTCAATCGCTCATACTCCCCATGCTGTAAGAACGGCAAATCATTTGAAACTTTCATTTCGATATAATTGCCGTGTTACAAGAATGTTTGTCTATAATCTGGATCCCTGCGAAGGAGCCCTTATCTACCCGCTTCCATACACATCTCATTTCTCTCGTTTCCATTGCTAACCCCTCTATCGATCTCTTTCTCTCTCTTCCGCCATTTCTCTCTATTAATCTCTCTCTTTTATCTCTCTCATTTTCTCTTCCTTCCTTGCCGCTTCTCTCTTCTCTTTCAACTATCTCTTTCTACTTCTATTTGCTTTTTCTCTATCTCTCTCATATTCGCAACTGCTAGTCACTTTCCTCCGTCATTCTCACCTTCCTCTTTTTGCCTTTCCTTTCCCCTTCTTCTTTCTTTTCTTCCCCTCGCCTCCTCCTGTATCCTTCAGTTTTACTTTCCGTCTCTCAATTTTCCCTCTACCTCTTTCTTCCTCTCACCCCATTTCTCACTTTCTTTTCCTCTCTCTGCTTCATTCATTTTCCTTCCCTTTTTCACTCTCTCCATTCTTCTCCGTTCCTCTCCATCTTGCTTCCTCTTAAATTCAGTCTCCCGTCTCTTTCCACTCCTTCCTCTTCTTGCATACTTACTCTCCCTCTATATCTCCCTCCCTTCGCCGTCTTTTTCCCTCTCCTCTCCTCTTCCCTCACACTCTTACCTCTCCCCTTCCACTTCCACCTCTCTCTTCCTCCTCCCGCACCTCAATCCTCCCCCGAAGTTTTCCATAGAGCATACATAATGTGAATAACGCACCAACACACGGCCTGAAATATACACACAATCCACGACTTTCAATTGAGATAAAATTCGCTTTTCACTCTTTATCTACTTCCCTCTCCACCTCTCTTTTTGAGCAGGAAACCCCTCCTCCCCTCCCCCTTCGATTCTCCCCAAACCCCTCCTATATCCAACTCCATCAAACGGAATGCTCTCCCCCCTCCCTCTATCACTTTTCCCCACCTCCTTCTCCTTCTTCCCGTCCTCCCCTCCCCTTCCTTTCACATGCAGATGTGGATTGAAAGCTGAAAGCTTCCAAAGCCACCCAACACGAGGGATAGGGGGCGAGGAGTGAGGTGAGGGATGGGGAGGCACAAAGGAGGAGGAGAAGGAAAGAGGGAGAGAGGAGAGGGCGAAGGAGTGGAGAGGGAGTGAGGAGATTGGGGGAGGGGGAGGAATGGAGGAGAGGCGTGGGTTTGTTCGGAGGATAATGAAGAGTGGACTGAGGACAGGAGAAAGTGCTCGGGAGAGATTTATTAAATGCTTGGGATGGAGATTGAACGAAGAGGAATCTTGCGAAGGAAGGGGAAAAGTGGGGGGAGAGAAGGAGACAGAGGAACTAGAACGAAGGAAATATTTTGGAGGGGCTTCTTTTATCCGGAATAACCCGAGGTTCCGCGGTTAAACGGTTATTGCGTTGCGGCCGAGTTCCGTTTTCACTTCCGTGTAAGTTTCGCAGCATTTACTTCGTGCATCACTATATTGCATCTATAGCTAACAAGAGCGGAAAGGTTTACTCTATATAGGAATACGCAGAGGTCCCGAATGTGTTTCTTGCGATTTGGTAACCTCGGATGTTGTCAACAAATTGCTATATTTCATCTAAATGAATAAAATGGAAGTTAAATTAAATGTCTGCAAATCTGTTAACGTAACGTTAAAAAACTATATGAAATTAAAGCTTGAAAATTTTACACGAGCAGGCGCGTGGTGTATTCTGTGCGCTAGAACAAAACCCCCTATTTTCATCTATTGTGGTTGCCTTAGTATTCATACATCTTTGAAATGAAGCAATTGCATAATACACTTAATTGAAATGTTATATTTTTGTCAACGGTGACAAACTAACTTAGAGAGTAGCATTTTTTACATTTACCTACAAATTTGTCAATGAAAACCCGTATCGCAGCAAGTTTATCAGATTTACCACAGTCTTTCTTGTTGTTCTTGTCATCGAAACTCAACGTTCGTAAGAGAAGCAGAAACCTTTTATAGCTCATGCATTTTAATCCCGGTACCATCATTGTCCCAAAGTTCAAGAGCGTTTGTATGATTAGCTTTCTTCATACCCACGATAAAAAGGACTCCAAGTAATGCAATGATTTCACTTCTTGAAGTCTTTTTCGGCTCCCTGTCCTTACTACATTTGATCCTGGCTTGCAAACTCTCTATATACATGTTAGTGTATTCAACAATCATATCCACCATAGAGGCATTCATTATCTTCCAAAAGCGTCCATTTCACCTGTAATGTCCCTTGCACCTTCTTTAGTTCCAGGAAAAATCTTCACAAGATTCTTGCTTAGGTTTTTTCACTTTTAGAGAAACTTGTTTCACTCCATTTCGTAACTTTGTCTCTCCCAATAAAATGGTTACCGTCCGCATTGTCAGGATCACTGTCACTCTGTGGGTGCCGGTGGTGTAGTGGTTAGGACGCTGACTGCTACTCGCCTGCTGCTCGAAAGGGCAGCGGGTACGAAGCCTGCGAAAGTAGGAGTTTTTATAAAGTCGCCTCGCCCCCTGTTTGTGTGGTTTGAGGAGACCGCGCAAAGTCAGCGTTCCGTACTTCGGAAGGGACGTTAAGCCTTTGGCTCCCTTGGTGCTCTTCGTTAAGAGTAGGCTAATGCCGGCACCGGGTTTCACTCCTCCCTTGTGATCGTGTTCAGTGTGGTAGGAGTTATGGCTATAATAATCCAAGAGGTTGATTAACCAAATACACACACACACAGTCACTCTCACCGTAACTTGGGTCTAGGTCTTGCTCCGATTCTCATTCGTGATCACTGCGAGACACCACTTCTTACACTTCAGAGCTTGAAACATCGGAACCATCTATGTTATTCTCTCTCTCTTCATCGGATAACTCTTTGAAGATATTCAAAATGTCCTCTGCCTTCGTATGTCTCCCTTGAAAAATTTATTATACGTAAGGAATTACACTAATAATTTTCAGAGAAAATCCCCTATAGATGGTCCTCAAATTGTAAAACATTAACATTCGAAAACTGCCCTAAAATATAATTGATAAACACTCAAAAAACTGTAAAAACGGCAAGGCAGTATTGTTTACATGACCAGGTGCGTTGCGTACTGAGTGCACCAGTCAAGGTGCGTTTACACTAACGATATTTGTTGGCAACTTCTCTGTTTTAGACTGTTTGATGGAAAGTCGGCAACATTCTAAAACACAGTCTTAAACAGAATCGATCGGTTGGAAACAAATTGGGATGCTTAAGTATATTTGAAACATTTCCCAACTAACAATAAGTTGGAGCACTACCCTCAAGGAGGAGGGAAGGGAGGGGGAAATTATGATGCGTGCCATTCAGTAGTTCCCGCGTTTTTTCTCGAGCTTCTATTAATAACGGAAATGTGTGACATCGAATGGACTAGACACAAAATGCTATTATTAATAGATTTTTTTCGCGCAAACAGAGGCCTATGGCTGTGCTCTCCAACCGGTGTGCCGCGGCACAGTGGTGTGCCCTAACGAAGTACTTAGTGTGCCGCGGGACGTACGAAGTTTATACAAAGGAAAATCCGAATTGGTAATTCTCAAGCTACAAACGAGCTGAAGAAGTTTCTTCATTTGCGGACTTATCAATTGATGATTTCTCCCTAAAAATTAGAGGGAATTCATTGAACTCAGGAATCATCGCAGTCTTAACCTGAAGTTAGATGTTATGCCTCTGGATGAGTTATGACTGTAAGTGAGGAATGAATACCCAACCATTGCTGAATGTGCAATTGATGCGTTGATACCGTTTCCTACATCATATTTATTTGAATTAAGTTTTTCATCATTGACGCTGATTAAGAATAATAAGAGATCGTGTCTGAAATACCTCGACCAGAAACTTCGAGTGGCTCTTTCCACCATAGAGCCGAACATCAAAAGACTGTTCTTCAATACAGGGACAGGTTTCTCACTAATAAAATTATTTAATAAAGTTCCCATACATCTTTAGATATTAAGTAATTCATTATAAGGAAAATATTTTCACCGTTTCTTCGATGTCGTTATAAACCTGTCGTAATGCATCAGAACATAGTGATACTGGTAAAAAAATTTGAAAACTTAATTTTGGTTTTATTTCACAAATTCACTGAATTATAAAAATGATTTTTAGCCAAAATTTATTCCCTTCTTAAGAAACTATTTTATTTTTCATTTATTTCTGATGTTGTCGAATATTTTAATTATTTTCTGATGTTTTAATAGAAATATTCAACAAAGTTTGGTGTGAAATTAATTTCGGTGTGCCGCGATGAAAGAAAAAATCTGTAGGTGTGCCGTGAAATAAAAATGGCTGGAGAGCACTAGCCTATGGGACCTTACTACGTCTGCATACAAAGAAAGAACCAAAAAGAACGACGCACTTAGTGAAATAGTGGCCGCCATCGACAAGGATACAGCCGACGTGGAAAGACGGCTAGCTAATCTAAAGACGCAGTTCAATAGGGAATTAAACAAGTTAGGAAAGTGTACAGTGTATCACAAATAGGCGCGTTTCATGCGATGCAGTATTTAAAACTATACGACATAATTTGACTGAACACACACAATAAAACAGCAAAACACCACCACCCGATTGTACGTATCTTTTCCTTTAAAAGTATCCTCAAAGTTGATGGGTTAACAAAGCCGTATTGACGCAACAAGCGGGCCGCATCAAACATTGCTTTCCATCAACTCTTGTAGCATCATAGGCCCTTAAAGATGACCGCAGCAGGAAAAACTGACTTTGCATTCATTATTAGGGTTTTACTTTCCTATTAAATACTATAATTTAGAAAACGTGTAATTGGATCCTGTCTCATTTTTAGCTTTATTGTTTTTTTTTAAATCTCGATTGATTTTTATTAAGCAAAATATAATATTCGGACCACAGAAAGGCAAGGAATGAGCAAGATTTCTTGCTTTTTTTAGATTTTAAGTTTGACCTGCCATTGTAGAAATTTTAATATTTTTCTGTTTTTGTAGTCGATTTTAGCAAACTGGAATTTCTTCTCATTAATGAAGTTGTATTTTAAAATATACTTATGTTATATAAGGATGCTATTTTGTAATGACTTGGATTATTATTGACCTAAATCTATCTTTACTGCATTTTATCATGCTGTGTTGAGGCCAACTTTAGACTTCCAATAATTCGGACTTAATTTCCAATTCAAGGTAGGACACGTTTCCTGAGAGAATATTGAGATTGTTTTCCTTCCTTCTGCATGTTGCTTGAAGTACACAGAAAGGAAGTCTGTGATTTGGTGAAGTTTTCGCATGTGAATCAATATGGGCTGATGTCGTCGCGGCGTTTCCCACACGCAGAGACTATCGCAACAAAGATATTGACAGGAAATCCTTTCTGCCGCCCGGGGTGAGTATACATTTCAACGCTCTTACCACATAATTTAATAAGGCATTTAAGCAAATCTGTCAATTTATTTATTACTTCCGAAAAATTAAAACATTGACTCCGAGAATTTTGCGCAATAACATTGCGATTCTGCCCTTTCAGCGGCAAATATTGCTATTCAGCATTTATCCGCTTGGAAGGAATGTATAGTCGTGGAAGCGCTCCAAAGATTATGGTGTCCCGGACTGTTACTGGGCTCACCGATACCTTGGTCCAGTCCTGGACACCTCATTCCTAAGAAACAGAGCTGTACGATAACCAGTTATTATAAAATCTTTTATATGCGTTTGTCCGATATTTTGGAGTAGACCATTTTATGTTCCCTCATACCTCTTGAACTGATGATCGTATTGAAATGAATGCTGCATAGATCAAAGATGCTTAGTTCGTAAATGGTTCTCAGACAATACTAAATTTCGTATCTGTCCCAAAAATTAAACTATTAAAGTTTAAAGTTTCCAAAGTCTACGTGGTGTAGACTCTTTCGGCGGGTCTGGGACCCCAAGATTGACACCTCTGCCTTTGTAAAACTAATATATCTGGCGTATAGCAACCGGAGTGCCATGGTTCGAATCCCAGCCTGTTTGGAATTTGTCTTCCTCTGCGAGTCAGAATATTTTGCTATGCATAAGAGTTTTTATAAAATCTTTCCAAGTATTATAAAACCTTTTATATGAGCTCGTCCGATATAGATTTTTTTTGGGTAGACCATTTAGGTTATTATTTTTATATTGAATATTACTCATTTTAGCACTTAAGAGATGAAAACAAGTACGAATTTTAAAAAAATTCAAAAATAAAATCTTTAATTGTGTTTCACAAGAAGTCGTCCGTAAAAGAAGAAAACAAGAAAAATATTTCAGACTATTTGCCCATCATATTCTAGGCTTTGATATACAAACTTAAGTTATGTAAATAAATAGTAATGAATTGAAAACATGAAACCAAAATCTTTTATAACGGACAAATAGTCGGAAATATTTTTCTTGTTTACTTCATTTTAGGACGACTTCTTGTGAAACAATAAAAGATTTTCTTTTGAATTTTTTTTTTAATTCGTACTTGTTTTCATGTTCAGTTGAATGGGAGAGTAAGTCGTATGACATCTGATCGAAATGAACATACGGATTTTCATATTTTAAGATCAAGAAATGCAAAAAATGAAGCTGTGGTGGAAGTATGTTTGATGTCGTAATTTGAAAATTTGTTCGTACTGTCAGCTTATGAATTTATTGCTAATCTTTGCGCGAAAGATAGTCTTCTTTCTAATTGATAAATAAACTATTGTTTGCTGAAGCATGGTTGATTATAGGTTTCCGTTTCGATAATTGGATTAATTTTTAAAAGCGCGATAGCCAATTGAATCCAGAAGGTGACTTTCTTGATTCAAAAAGGATTACGTCCACACTCGTTCATTGAACGGCGTAGATATTTGAAAACGTATTGTTTCGGATAACGCTGCTAATATGGTAAAATTAATGTTGTTTTACGTATTGCTCACCATCAAACGATAGGACAAAAATTTATTTCACGATTTCCAATTTGAAGTAGGTTTTAATTTATAAAACTCGCGAAATATTCGACTTGAATTCTTTCACTCGATTTCCCATTGCAATTATCTCAACGAAATAGGGAAAAGATCTCGTCTATCCTTTCTTTTATACTTCGTTTTGTAGTATGTGCTAGTTTTTCAGTCGTAACTTTTACTTTCTCCATACGTAGTATAGGGGAAAGTATTGTTTTCATGAAAAAATCTATTTCCAGATTTCAACGGAAATACACGTTTTGTGGTCCCCTGAACACCTTTTGACCTTTTTCTCGATGATGTCTGTCTGTGTGTGACAGTTTTTTGTGGGTGCTCTAACTCAAAAACTATTAATCAGGTCAACACAAAATTATATATTTAACATTTTTATGACGGTCACAAGTACTGATTAGTTTTTGGTAAAAATCGGTCAACCGAAAGTGGATGTTTAATTTTGTCACATCCGTTATTTTGAAATATTTGCTTTAATATTTGGTATATGTAAAAATATATTAGAAAAAACATTGTAGACAATTTTATTATCTACAACTTTTGTTTAAAATATTTTCCCATATAATGTATTGTTTAAGAGATATTTTAAAAACTAAGTTTCTTAGCTGTCACCAACTACCGGCGACTATTGTTAACAATTGACCCTTAGTTAGGTCTTATTGTTAGTAACACCCCATTTTATTTTCTTAATTGTTGGAGATTCCTGACTATATGCAATATCAGAATGCTACGGTGTCTATTTCTGTTCTTTGTAAAATCTTCAAACTATTCTCGCAGTTCCTTAAAATATTCATTAACATTTAACCTATTTGGAATTTTAGAAATATTACAGGTATGGAGATAGTCACGTGGTGGCCACATCAGTTTTTTGTAATTTATATGTTTATAGTAGCTCTTAGATTTCTTATCATATATATATTTATATTAAACACTTTAATGTCTCTGTCTTTACTCGTATTCCCCTCTCAGCTTCGATTACCTACGGAAGTCTGCTGCTTCTTTACAGAACGTTGACTTAAAACTTCCTAAAACAATTTAAGTAAAACGCCTTATTTATGCGAGTAAATTTCATTCTTAGCTTCTTCATTATACTGTAATTAACTTTGTGTAGGAAGTAAGATCGTCTTTTGACGAAGTTTACTCGACAAAATGTATTAGAAATAATATAATTGGCATTGTGTAACATCTCAAGATTTGATACCAAATTCTCAGGTCCCAGGCTTGATTTGTGTTCAGTATTTTTAACACAAAATGTTCTATCAGAAACTAAGTTCACCGCCAGAGATTAATGTTTTACTCACGCGGATCACGATTCTCGCAGTTATGCTTGTGACATGCCTTGTAATTGACATTTTAAAATAATTTTCCGATTCGAGATTCCATCAGACGCTCATATCGCAGTCAGCTAGCCGATGGGCCGTGACTTATACTTTTAAAAAATCACTTAAATCATGTCTTGGGTACAGGATACAAAGGCAGGCTGGCCAAATAGCTGATCGCGATCGGTTGGCCGATCCTGAAGCTATTATAAGCCGATTTCACTATGCCAATAAATCAATCATTCTTAGATGGGAGAATCGCCGTGAAAATAAAGCCTTTAGGATGAATGCGGTCAGTCTGAGCGGGAGTAGTAAAGTAGCTTAAAAGCAATCATGCCTTAATGCGAGATCGGTAATTTAATTTATAAAATGCATCACCAACTTCGGTTATTTGCGAGAACAACCGGTTGTAAATGTGAGATTAATAATATCACCGATTATATTCGAGTTTTTCATTTTTTCAAAAGAGCTTAAGGGGAAGATTTGTCTTGCCGAAGTGGATTAAGGGGGATTGTGAGTGGGAATAGGGGTTTATTAGGAAGGGATGCGGTTTTGGCGGGGAGTGAGATTGAAGAGGGATCGAGACAGGAGTGTGGGGCACGGAGAGGGGGGATCGGAACGAGGCGATTTGAAAGGGAGAGATGGACGTGGAAAAGAGATAAAGAGAGGATTGGAGTGAAAGAGAGTGAAGGAAAAGTTTAGAGAGAGGAAGAGAGGAATGAGAAAGGATGGGAAAGGGGAAAAATAGAGAAGAGGAAGTGGAAAAAGGGAAAAGAGCAGGAACAGGCGGAATAGGGGATAAGTGAGAGAGGTAATGGAGATAGAGGAAGAGAAGGGTGAGGATGTGGGAGAGGAAAAAGCGGGGAGGAGAAAAAGAGGGGAGGGGGAGAGAGGAAGGGGAGAGAAGAAAAAAAGAGGGGACGGGGAGAGGATAAAAAGTGAGGGGAGGGGGAGAAAGGGAGGGGAAAAAGAGGGGGGAAAGAGGGGAGGAGAGAAAAAGAAGGGAGGGAAAAAAGAGGAAGTGGAGGTGGAAAGAGGAAGGGGTGGGGGAGAAAGAGGAAGGGGAGGGGGAAAGAGAGGAGGAGAAGAAAAGAGGGGAGGGGAGAAAAGAGGAGAGAGGAAGAGGGGAGGGGAGAAAAGGGGGAGGGGAAGAGGGGAGGGGAGAAAGGGGGGAGGGGAGAAAAAGAGGGGGAGATGGGAGGGGAGAAAAAGAGGGGAGGGGAGAGAAAGAGGGGAGGGGGAAGAGGGGAGGGGGGAAGAGGGGAGGCGGTGAAAAAGAGAGGAGGGGTGAAAAAGAGGGGGCGAAGTGTTCGGAACAATCGACGTCGAAACGCATTTGCTTCGCTGCGTTGCCCTCGGTGGGAGCTGCTCCTGCTGCTGTGCCACTCGTCTCTCTCTCTCTCTCTCTCTCTCTCGCCTTTATTTCCATTTACGACTTCATTCGAATCATATCGCCGCAGAGGCGTTCCTCCGTTGGATAGACCTCGCCCAATGTTTTTGATGTGTGCGTTAAATGAGGGAGGGGCGGGCAGGAGCTAAATGCGTGAGGGAGTGAGAGGAGGCCCTCTTTCTTTTTCTCTTTCCCTTACGAGACGAAGGGAGGGTGCTTGTATAGGGCGAGGGTTCGCCTTTAGGTAGGGAGTGAACGCGATACGAGTCGGGGATTCAGTTGGACCGAAATTACACTTGTTATGCATTTCGTTATGCCGCCGCGATTTTAAGGCGATGATTGTGCCAATGGCAACGGAGTCCATGAAAAAGTTCTCTTCCTGGAATATTGTTTACGGATAGGTTAATTGCGTCATTCGTGACGATCGAATATAAAGCGATAACGAAGACGAGACTAATTCATGAACGACCATTTAAAAAATATTTGTCTCAGGTACTATCTCCAATAGCCACGAAAATTGATTCTAAAAGAATCTGTTTTCGGTGAATTACCACTGAAATGGGCCTCTGGTTTTTTATAATCTTTGTGGCTATTGGAGATACCTGAGATAAGTAGTTTTTAAGTGCTTGTCCTTTAATATTTTCAACCATAAGACGAGCTCGATAATTCCCTGTTGCACGAGATTTATTGTTTAAGAACAGGATCTTGGCCCTTTCTTATTCACAGGACAGCACTTATCTTCGACAGCCACTCAATCTTGTTGCTGTTGTTTCTTTTATGATCTCACCTTATACCGAAACTCGATTGTTTTTATACTGGTTTTTTCGGCTAAAATAATCATTAAAACTCTCTACAATTGCTTATCATTTCATAAATACCCTAATTTCATGACTTTAACTCGAAGCTGTCGTTTTGATTCCATTATACGATATATAAAAAAATCTTCTAATTGCAATTAACATTTAAAGCGTGAGGAGAGGAACTCTAGTAAATATTTTCTTTCCTTGTGAATTTAAGATTGATTATTTTTTATGACCAGCGAAATTATCTATTAAAAACCTTATCAGAATTTTCATTTGATATTTTGACGATATAAAATTCTGCTTGTTATTTTTTGGTTCAATTTTGGTTTCCAAAGTCGTAAAAATCAACTGAAAAAGCGAATTATTAGAAATTATGGAAATCATAATACGGCGCTTTGGAATTATTTCTTGGCACACTTCAATTAAAACTATATTGTTTTCCTTGATTCCTCATTAAATATGCTCTGCGGATTAATTCTCAACAAATTTGTAAAAAAAATTTTAACGTTGACTACATGATGTACAATTTTAACATTTCTCATAAGCAATTGATAAAATAAAAACTAAGGGATTGCTGTGACTATAATAGCTGAGCATTTATCCCCGTGAGGCGAGATGCAATTTTAACCGATATCGATGAAAGATTTACGTCTCAAGGGGACCAAAATCATATTTTATAAAAATAGAGCAAATAAATACCATTTAAAAAGCTGCCATTAATTTTGATACACAGGCAACATTTCTGCATCGACAGAATATCCCGAACAACAGTCAAAATATTCGCACAAAAAAATGACCGAACCCATTGTGCCGACCTCAACACGAAAATCTTTTTTTTTTAAGTGGAACAAGAGCATTAGATCCTTCGAGAACATGTTAAAGACTGAATGGCGTCCAGAGATAGAGTGGAATCGGATGTCTTTCAGCGCGATGAATTCGGATTCGAAGAAATGGATTTTCTCATCACCGCTATTAGTCCACACAATTCGAGCGAAAAGGAGTCTTTCAGTCTTCTTTTCGGGAAGAGAAAGAAAGATCTCTCAGCCGTTGGCTGAAGGGCGCGGGGAGGGAGAAGTGGGAGGGGGTGCAAAAAGGGGGAGGAGAAGGAGTTGATGGTGTTGATGGCGAGGGAGGGAATAGGGCGGATGTATAGGGGCGTAGGAAGGGCGGTGTGTTTTGAAAGGGCGTGGGAGTGAGAGGAGGCGCAATGGCGTCCATTGTGCTTGTCTCCCTCCTCATCCCAAAGCCCCCCTTAACTCTCGCGACCTCGTGGCGTGAAACCGCAATTCGCCACGCCGTGGCGGCACGCACCCTTGACCGCACGCCAATAGAACAGGAGAGGGAGGTCGAAACTGTGTATGTGTGCGTGCGCGCGTGTGTGTGGGACGAATCGAATGTCCGCACGAAACAATCGCGAGGGATTAATAATGACGCGACAAAGAGGTCTGCGGCGTCAAACCCCAAAAAAGGAGCCGCGTCGCCCGGAGTTGTGCGTCTGACAAATGATTCATGTCCTATGCCTTTGGGGTTCGGCAGTTGTCCCTCTTAAGGACGATTTGCGTTAATGGCCTCTACGTCCGGAGCGCCCGTGGTTTTATTTTCCCCGGGGAATGTATTGAAAGTTTTTTAAAACAAACCCTCTTGGAAAAGGGGGTTTAAATTCATTGAGTGTCTTATTTTTTGCGAAAGATTTTAGTTCGGAATAACGTGTGGGAAAGATAGCTTCATGTCATCAATATATGCCGAGGCGTTACTTAAGATTAAATTATGCGATCGCAGATAGAAAAACAAATTCAAACAAAAATAAAATGCTTATATTTAAATCAATTAGTCAACGCTTAATCGTTATGCAAGTATATATAAATTATTAGGCGAATGGAAATTATGGAAAAATTCGACGGCGATTTTTTATTATATCTCTCTTTATTGATATCCGTGCAGCGTTTTTAATGCGAGATCATGATTCAGAGAGATATATGTCGAATTTAATTTAATTTTCTCTAACATGAAGTTATAGTTTGGAATTACTGACGAATTATATCTACAAATAGCCAGTTTATCTCAATTAAATCCTTGTACAATCCTTGCATAACAATATAAAGTGTAATTAAGTTATGAATATCTATGAATCAAGCCCTTAAGCATAAAAAATACCTTCGGTAATCTTGGTTTTTAATCTTTTGGGGTCTATTTTTACATAAACTTGGTTAAAGCAACGTTTATGATTGTCAAGCAAAATTTATCTGTGAATAGAATATAATTTTCATTTTATAGAAATAATCCAATAAATATTTGTTCTCTATAAAGCTTTTAGATTTATATTTAATGTGTTGAAAGATTATAACTTAGGGAATGAGATATTGACGACAGAAACGTATCTTTACCGGTGCGCTACTTAATAAGGAAAGCGTCAGTTCGATTTAACATAAACTAAATCCAAATCAAGGGGAAAGATTAACAAAGAAAAATATACAGGTCTATACACAGTCACCACTGGCATTGAGGACCAATTCCATCTTCCCCCAGAACCTACCTGACTTCCCTTCCAACCACCCCATTACCTTTTCTTACCCCTTCCACCTCCTCCGTCAATCTCTCGTTCTCTCGCATCACGTGCTCTCCACGGTATCCACTCCACACTCCACTCCAACGTCACTCCTTTTAGCAGTGCTCCGTCGTTAATTATATTTCTCCTGATTCAATTCCCTCTCTCTCTCTCCCCCGCCTCTCTTAACTCCCCTGCCTCTTACCACGCCCTTACTCCTATTCCTCGTTCCTCTTCATTCGCCGTCTCCTCCGGTTCTTTTGCATCTCTTCTTCCCTCACTAAATTTGTCCATCACTTCCTCTCTTTGGTCCTCCATTTTTCCCTCACTTTCTTCTTCCCCTCTCACTTTCTTCCACTAATTCTTCCACCTCCCATCTCCTTCATCGTCTTCTTCGTAGCGAATTTTTATGCGTTCTTTGCACGAAGTGAACGCATATAGGGGAGGTCGTTTCCGTCCGTCTATCCGTCCGTTCTTCCGTCCGTCCGTCCGTCCGCATGTTTAAACTCGGGAAGCGCTGGACGCACTTCGATGAAATTTGGTATTTGGGAGTTTTGATAAAATTTGTCGACCCCGATTTTGTTTAAAATCAGAGAATAATTAAGACCACTTTAAATGAAGACCTACATGTATTTTACAAAGTACTTGCAAGAATCTCGTTAAATACTCATATGAGAGAAAAACATTGAGAACAAAAGTTAAATAAAATGAATAAACACGCATTTTTTGTCGACCGATTCTAATTTTGATTAAAATCGGACGATAATTACGACCACTTTACATGAAGAACTACATGTAGCTTACAATGTACGCTTCAACTCGGGAACCGCTGGACATATTTTGATGAAATTTGGTATTGGGGAATTTTACTAAAACTCATCGATCTCAAAGAACGCATTTGAAAACTCTATGTACTCCGACATGTAGTACACCTTTCCATACTTGTTTAAATCGCTTATGTTTTCACATTGGCCGTCCGTCCGTGTGCAAACTTTTGAAGCTAGGAAAAGAGCTGGAAAGGTAAGATTTTCAGTATGGCTGGTGCCAGGCATGTACCCTATTGATTTTGGGCTAAGTTTTAGAAGGATTTTAACAACCTCTTATGAACTATCTGTACTGGTCCGCTATTGTGGTCAAGTTTCGTTTTGTTTACGTGGCTACAACAATAAAAGCGAAGCGTAAATATGTTCGATTTACTTTCGAAAAGGGATGAAAATCGTATTAAAATATATACACAATATATATAACTGCGATTAGGTATGTTTTAAATAACTTTTTCGAAAATTTACGTGAGCCTTCTAAGAAAAAAGCGCTTTTGGAATCAGCTATTGCAGTTCTTTTTTAATTTACTTCTTTTTTCCCCTGTACTTCACTTCTTCTCCCACCATCTTACCACCTCCTTCCCCTTTCTCCTTACCTCAAACTCTCTCTCCTCTCTTCTGCCATTTCGATCACTCTTACCCCCAATTTGACACAATACACGCCATTTCTATAGTGACACCGCAACAGAGCGTGTACTGCTCATCACAATGGACCCTTTTTTAGGCGCTCATCCCTTCCCTTTCGCCCTTAGAGCGACGTTAGGCGATTGGAATCAACTCCTGAAGGCATTTGTTAGTATCGTCCATTATTCCCATCGACCATTGATCGCTCGTTTGCTCTGCAATGACCTCGCGTCACTTCCGCCACTCCGATCCCAAGTACCTCTCGTGCCAACGGAGAAAATAAAATCAATTTTCGTGTACGGTTTATTTTATTTCCGGCGATGCCATTAATCTCCTTTTTTCAACCGTTGCTTCACTTTCGACTTTTTTTGTCCCGCTTCGCGTGTTGGTAATTAATCTCAATATCTGGGAGTTTTCCGTTCGCTCGAGGTGTCTCGTTTGTGTCAGGAATATTTTTCAGGGTTATCCAAGATAAATAAAAGGAAGATGCTCTCGAGGTCTTCCTGACTTGGCCGGATCACGTCATGTCTGCGATATATTTTTCTTCCTTGAGTGTTATATTCGAAATCAATTTTAAATCGACAACTGGTAACGCAAGGTTATCTTTTTATGCGTTAAAAATCTTTTTTTTGACAGGGGCATTGAGCGATTGTCGTAAATGAATAGCTGGTCCCGAGGTGTTGCAGTTAATAAAAACGGATAGACTTATGTCGGAGATTCAGCAAATTTCCTTTTTACTATCAGGAAAATTCTATAACGTGGAAAGGAATTACTTTCTTGCGGGAGGATTGGATCCTTCTTTCAAATTTTAACGCATAACTAGACTTCCAACTGCTTTCAATCTTCTTGCGTTATAAGTATCGTCCAGATAGCTAATGAATCAGTAATTGATGAAATAAGGCGAGCTCGATAATTACTTTGTAATCGGCCTAAAATTAATTGGAAAAAATAATTTCGGACTTTTCTAATACTTGAAAAGTGGTATATATGCAAGAAATTTCAAAATCAAAAAGTTTATTGAAAGGTCAAAAGCTGACAAAAAGATAAATAAGCGACCGAAAAAAGGTGTATTTTTTATAAATATCAATTTAGTGTGTAAAAATGTTCAAAAATACAAAATTACAGAAAATTAAGAAACAAAAGAAAGAATGTATGAATACCGTGAGGTTATAACGCTCACTTTATTTTTACTTTCTCGTATACATAGTAGGTATATTGAAAGTATTGTTATCGTGAAAAAATTCGACTTCGAGATTTTGTTGGAAATACACGTCCCTGAGTCCATAAAAGTGATTTTCGCCATGCCGTCTGTCTGTCTGTCGGTCTGTTCGTTGTTCTAGGGCCCAAACGCGTACATAAAATCGAATGATATGATATATCATCTTTTGCAGACTTTTTTTCATGAAAATGATATTGCGAAAAAATTAAGGGTAGTTTATTCTTGGCGAATTTTAGAAAAATTTTATTTACTCAGAAATGGCTCTAGAGAATTTAATTAAAATCAATCCAATTGTAGAGCCTGATGTTACAAATAATACTACGTATTACAATGTACGCTAAACTACCTTACCCTTACTATGACGTCACGCCTCCGCTCCACTAAAAATCTTATTACAGCCTAAACGGTTAAACTAAATCGAATGATATATCATATTTGTGGATAATATCATTCATAATAGACACTGAAGAGATGAACGATATTGCGCAACAATTAAGGGTACTTCATTCTATGATATTTTGAAACAAAATTCGATTTACTCAAAAATGGCTATAAGGATTTTGATTAATATCCATCCAATTGTATAGCCTGATGTCACAAACAATACTTACTAAGCCATATGTTCCAAAAAAATTACTAAATACCGACTAGTGGCATTAAAATATACACTAAACTATCGTTAACTTTGATTTATAAGCGTTTTTCTTTTATAAACGTACACAGTCGACCGACGTATATACGTATATGAGAAAGTTTGTGCAATATATATTGCGCCGTTTATTTTATTTTAAGATTCGATAGTTTTCACACAGTTGACGGATCACATATTTAAAATGAAACGTAATACAAGCTCCTTACTAATGTTTTAAATCGAAAAATATTATTTTATTTTAAAATACGATGTATTTCGATTAATCAGCATCCATTATTAACTTAAAAACTTACGATTAGAAAATATTCTTCCCGATGTTGGCTTTCATGTTAAATATCTCTCTGTCCTCTTGACTGATGTTGTTCCATGATGTTATGCGGAACGCATTCGATGAAGATAAGTTCCGCACGAGTTCTACTTGCGAATTGATAAACGATGGCAACGCACGTTTTTTTCGTCGTCGAAACCGTCACCGTTTGCTTGATGGCCTTTAAAAAATCATATCGCCTACATCGTCCACACTTAATCATATCCTTTCTCTAACCGTATGAGCCGTTAAGAAGAGAAAACCGTGGAGAAATGAAATTTCTCTCGGAGCCCGAACAAATGTCTCGAGTCATGACGCTTGAACTGGGAAATGAGGAGAGCTCTTTTGGTGCGAAGAGGGCTGAGGCTGATTGGTACTCGGATATGATTTGGAAGGGGACGGTGCGTGGCGGTGTCGTTCGCAATCTGGACATAATGGGAGCGATATGCGCGCCACAATGGCCCTTTGTCTCGCTTCGCCTCGCGCGTTGCATTACGGACCGCTTTGGAGGGGACACGCGGTGCAACAGGCGCAAAAAAATGAATGACTGCAAGGGGCAGTGACTTAAAGAGTTTGCAGCGCACGCATGCAAATTTAATGGTCGCTGCGCAAGACGTTATAAATGCTATAGAATATAAATTCCACACGCCTCCTAAAAGCCGGGACTAAATTCAAAGGATTTGTATGAGTCGTACGGACCGAATAAAGTGTGATAGAAATTTTTTATAGGTTTCTCGCGCCTGCTGGATATATTTTTCTTTTTATTGACATATTATGATATTTTATTACGTATTTATATGAAATTATTCACATCCCTAAATCGCAGTACTTTAAGTTGAGTTTTTAGCCTATTTAAAATGGACATGGCCAATGCTTTAGGAAAGTAAGGCCTATTTTCTAATTTATTTGGGAAAAGAGCGTAATTGGAATATCTGAGACTCCGATTTAAATTCGTAAAGTTATATTCATCTCCTCAATTGTATGGCAGACATGAGTTTCATTTTGAATTTTATTTTCGAATATACAATAATAAAGACACCATTTACATCCTGACATGAGATATTGTTTTATTTTAAAATAAAACAGAATTATATTATTGATTGTAAGTTGTACGTGATTTTCTGGAAAGAAATTTTCAATCTGGCTAAAATAAACCCAAGCTGCAGCACCAACTAGGTAATTTTGGTTGAATTCCATTTTAAAAATCTATTTCTCCAAAAAGTATTCAGAAAAGTATCTCCTCCAAAGTTGTAATAAGTATTTTAAAATTTTAAGCCCCTTCCGTAAAAATATATTTTCCGTATATGCTCTGAATATAAAAATTTTTAAATTAGACTATTAATAAAAGCCTTAATCTGTTGGTTGGTTTGTTGGTTGGAACGCTATATGGGATTTCCTATAAGAGGGATCTTAAATATACCTCTTTCACACTTGCAGACTTATTTTCTTTTGCAAAGTAAATTAGAAGTAATTGACGCACGATCTTCGGATAAGAACCATTTTAAAGGAAATTAAATGAAGATTCTTGTTCTTATCTTTAGTTTTTGTTTTCTAATCGAATTCGCTCACATTAAGCTAAAATACTCGAAAATTTGTCAAAATTTTGCATTTTTATTGAAACGTTCCCTTGGCGATGAACAGCATTGTTGTTCATACAGAAAATCAACATATCTGGTGAGTCCATAATAGCTCATTTTTTTCGGATTAAAACGTTAAAGACGTTATTAACTTAGATAAAATCTGACTTCATTTTAATATTAACAAATATAATAATGCATTAGATTTAGCTCACTTCCTACCAATATAGTTGAATATATTAAGTTCCAAATTTCCCTTTGAATTTCAACGGGCAATTACGCTAGTTTTTAAATAAAAACGTAGGAAATAGAAGGTAGCGTGTTTGAGATTTTTTATGTCAGTGCATCGTATGACCTATCTGCAAAAACAATTATTTTTGTATTAAACCAGTTCAAATTAGTTTGGTATTAGTTTTAAAAGCATGAAAAATAAGAAGTTGGTTAAAGAGGAGAATTCGATAAGATAATTCCCCTAAATTCTTGCTTCATTCCACGTTCACCATTCAACACAGATATAAAACCATTCCACGTGCGCCTATGCTTCGGACTCGGAAAGAAACGAAAAGCGATCTTATCAAATGACTGAGAAAAAATACGCATTACAATACACAACCTTTCACGGAGCGTTTAAAACGTCTTTCTTCTGTTCGCAGAGTGGCTTTGTGACTTCTATTCCTACGCAATCAATCCCATCTCTAATTATTCGAAATGCAGTGTTCTTAAAACCCTCTCAAAATACCCTCTCGACCCCATGTCCTCGCTCCTTAGGAGCGGTTAGGCCCACTAAGGATCGTTTCCGGTGAGTTCTCTTCAAGGGCCCTCCAAAGAACCTCGGAAGTAGTCGCCGCGTCCTTGGATCCGGTCCCTCTCTCTCGCCCTCTATCACTGACCGCTCAACCGCGAATGATGAAGAGAGAGCGCTGAGGAGAAAGAGAAGGGAGGAGGGAACACCAGCTCCGTTGGTGTCCCCGTGGTGCAGCGCGTGGGCTCGGAGGGGTGCCAGGTCTCCCACGGTGTCTGTGGCCGAACAACGCCACCTCCTTCCACCACACACCTCTCCTAAAACCACGCCATCCACTCGTTCATACCCTCCAATTTTAATGTCGCTCCTTATGTCTCGTAAATTCTTATTTCTCCTTATTACGGTTATTCTTCACCATCGTCTCTTTCCCTCCATTCCTCTCTTTCTGCACCACTTAACTTCTCTCTACCTCTCACTTCCATCCTTTGCTCTCCTTTCTTCTTCTCTCTCATTCTACCCCTCCACTTCCCTCCCTCTTCCTCTCCTATTCCCACTCCTCTCCTCTTCTCTTCTACTCTATATCCTCTACTCTTCCTCTATTCTCCCTCCACTCCTCTTCCTCCTATTCTCTCTCATATTCCCTCTTCTCTCTCCTCTTCTCTCCCTCTTCTCTTCCTCCTCTCTCTCCCTCTTCTCTTCCTCCTCTCTCTCCCTTCTCTTCTCTTCCTCCTCTTCTCTCCCTCTTCTCTCTCTCCTTTTCTCTCCCTCTTCTCTCTCCCCTCTTCTCTCCCTCCTCTTCTCTCCCTCCTCTTCTCTCTCTCCTCTTCTCCCCGTCCACCTCTCTTCTTTTCTCCCTTTTCTACTTTCCCTTCCGTTCTCTTCCTCCTCTCTCTTCCCTATTCTCCCTCCTCTTCCCTCCCTATTCTCTTCCTCCTCTCTTTTCTCTCCCTTCTCTACCTCCTGTTCTCTCCCTCCTATTCTCTCTCCTCTTCCCTCTTCTCTCTCCTCTTCCCTCATCTCTCTCCTCTTCTCTCCTTCTTCTCCTCTTCCTCTCTCTCCCTTCTCTCTCCCTATTTTCTTCCTCTTCTCTCCCTCCTCTTCTCTCCCTCCTCTTCTCTCCCTCCTCTTTTCTCCCTCCGCTTCTCTCCCTCCTCTTCTCTCTCTCTTCTTCTCTCCCTCCTCCTCTCTCTTTTTTTCTCCTTTCTCTACTTTCCCTTCCGTTCTCTTCCTCTCTTTTCTCTCCCTTCTCTCCCTCCTCTTCTCTCCCTTCTCTCCCTCCTCTTCTCTCCCTTCTCTCTCTTCTTTTCTCCCTTCTCTACTTTCCCTTCCCTTCTCTTCTTCCTCATCTTTCTCCTCTTCCCTCTTCTCCCTTCTCCTCTCTCTTCTTTTCTCCCGTCTCTACTTTCCCTTCCATTCTCTCCCTCTTTTTTCTCCTCTTCCCTCTTCTCTCTCTTCTTATTTCCCTTCTCTCTTTCCTCTTCTCTCCCTTCTGTGCTTTCCTTTCTCTACTCTTCTGTCTTCTCTCTCTACTCTTCCTCTCTCCTATAATCTCACCTCTTCTACCTCCTGTCATCACCCTCCTTTCCTCTTTTCATCACCCTCCTCTTCTCTCCTCTCCCTCCTCTATCCTACCTGGCTCCTCTCTCCCTCTTCCTTCCTCTCAAACTCATTTATTAACTTCTAGGCACTTGATCACACTTGGCTGAATCTTCATTAAGGATGCAGTCATGAAGAAACACTTGGCATCGGAATCGTATCTTTTACATCTCAACAACTGGTTTCATAAAAAAGCTTTATTCAGCCGACATTGTTCTTGATGGAAACAGCTGCGACACGCTACTCGAAGGAAGATTTTTTCTTGGCAGTTTTTTTTCTCACGATGATGAAAAAAATTAGCTAATAATCTTTCGTCGTACATTTCAAGTGAAGTGCGAATTTCGAATTATTTTCGGTTATTTCATTTAATATAATTTTAATTTAATGAAAATTACCTGCACAATAGAGGAAAAAAATATTGAATTGAATTATCTAAAATAATATTTCCTAGATTGTTGGATCGATGAAAAAAATTAAACCTATCACCACACCCAGAATCGTAAACTGACAATAGAGTTATGAGCCAAACCGGTCGTTTTCTATTACAACTCCATTGAAATTGTCATTAAACATGATAAATCAAATATTTATGTATATTAATTTATATTTTACTCTTCTCAGTATTCTTGGTACTGGAGATTTTTAGAAATTTATTAAATCCACCAGTAAATAGGAGCCACTCGTGCTCCTAAGTTGTATCGAAACGAAGTTCCTTGAAAAGTGATCTGAAATTGTTCTCCAAATAAGAGAATATCTGTTCAAGATTCATCTTTTCATTTTTTTAAATTCCCATAGAATAAACTAACAGTTATAGAGAAAATAACTGTAACAGGTTTTATTTAATGAACAGCCATCAATAAATTTACGCACAGAGTTTAAATTGTGATCAGCTATTGACTCATAACCATAACTTTAGTTTTTGTCCAGATAAGATAATGATACATTCTAAACTCCATATTCTCACCGTATTACATCTAGTTATCATATTGCGTAGCGGTCTTTCTCGAAAGGGGCCAAAAAGTACAGAATAATAAAGAGAGACGGTTTGCGAAATGAGATTCAGTTATTCCACTAATGCACCTTGCTAAGGACAGTTAGACATCTCGCCGCGTCGGCAAGACTTGCAAAGCGCAGTTCTGAAAGGAGGCCACAAGCCTAACTTTGCCTCTTGAACGGCTCTTTAAGTTTGGAAACTTCAGAGATGAAAGATTCGAGGAAATTACAAAATGGCTACAAAGGACACAAGCGAGATTTCAGCGAAAATTACACGAGCATCGAATTGCAGCAGCGGACTTGATTGTAAGAAATCAACTGCCATTTTATTCTTCGCCCCCTTGCAATGAGTTATTTCGGGACAAAGAAACTGTGAACATTTATTAAGTGCGACCAAATATCTTCATCTCCAATAACTATGGGTAATTGAATTTAAGTTCTTTTAGTCGTTGTTGGAATAGATAACTCTTTCGAAAAATCCTGACGCGATCTTATGAATGCTTAATGGAATTATGTTTTCAAATCGATTGGAATAAGCCTCTTTTATTTCAAATCCAGCACTTCAATGCGATTAAAATAATCGAAACAGCGATCTGCAAATGCATTTCTCGTTGTTAAAATCTGTAAAAATATACGCGTATTTGCGGATTATGAGCAAATTTTCAATTCTTATTCTAAAACATTAAACTTCAGAGAGAATATTTGTTTCCGAGTGGCAATTCTAACCGTTCATATCTCGGCCTGAGCTTTTTAAAATTCGGTTTAAAAACATTCTGCGCTGATTCCATTATTTTTAGCTACACGACATAATCAATTTATTTCTCAAGTTTTGGTGAGCGTGAACCCAATAAATACGTCGTTTGACCTGCGAAAAGGAATAATTCACTTCAGAGACATTTTTGGTGGCTTTATCTGTGAGGAAGAATGATTTGTTTCAAAAGTTTCAGCGACACTTGGAAAAAGAGATCACTTTCACCATCGGCGGCTTTCAGGGAGGAAAACTCTTTTAACCAACTTTTAAGACGATCCATGTGCCCTTCTTTTTATACAGTCAACCTTGGTCTTTTTTAAGAATATATTGACACGAGTGCGTTCGTCGCAACCCTATTACTTTCGCGGCTTATTTTCACTAACATCGGGCGAATTTTAGAATCCCAGATCACTAATATACTTTGGGCACCCGTAAGCAAAATTCGCGAGCCACGTTTCATTTCTGGGGAATTTCTGCCGTTCGGCAGATGAATATCTATTTTGGTTAGAATGAAAAGACACGCTCCGGAGTAGTTTTTTGAATTATGGAATTGTGAGGTAACCGTTACTCTTTTGGCCGTGCATTCAACGCGACCTCTCTCAAGTCTTTCGCTATCATTGTCTACCCGCCCCTCTCTCTCTTAATCTTAAATTTTCCTCTCCGCCACCTCCTCCTTTCTCTTCCCTTTATCCCCCGGAGGGAAGGAGAGACAGGGAAAGGTTTAGGGTGGCAAAGGAAGTGAAAAGAGAAAAATGGAGAGTGAGGGAGAGGACGCCGCGTGGAGCCAAAAAGAAAGAAGTCTTGGTTGTCATGGCGGCCGAAGGGACCTGCCTCGAGGGAGGCCCCGTTTTCATTTTGCCAAAAGGAAGAATGGGTGGGAAAAAAGGAGATTTTCTGCGAGGCGAGGCTTCGTTTTTTCGCCCCGTTGTACTCTGGCGCCTCACCTCCCCCTTTCTCTCTCTCTCCCCCCTCCGCCCACTCCCTTTCCCCACCCCTTATTCTCGCACTTCATCCCGCGATCCCCTTCCCTCACCACCTCCCCTTTTCTTCCCTCCCTCCGCATTCACTCCCTCCCCCTTCCATTTCCTTCCTCGTCCCCGCTGTCGCCTAGCTTATCAGACGCCTCAAACACGATCGCTTATATATTATACTTGGTGGTTTTTTTAATATCTGTCAAATGCACACCAAATTTAAACAGCGCCTTCCATTCCCTCGCCCAGAGTCCTTTTCTGAGAGAAATAAAAAAAGACCCCTTCTTCCAACTCCGCCCCAGCTCTTCTACTCTCTCCCTCCCCTCTTCCCGCCTCCTTTCCTTCCTCCCCACCATCTCCATGGCTTCCCCTCTCTCTCTCTATCTCATTCTCATAATCTTATTCTTTCTTCCTTCACACGCACAAGCCGTTGAGTGCGGATAAAACGGCGAGCCTCTTCAGCCTCAATTGAGGGTATCGCGAAGTGAGACTCTTTTCTCGTACCTCCAGCCTCTTTACACGATTTTCACGCCTATTTTTTCCCGGCTCGCCTTCCTACCCTTTCCGTATCTCTATTTTGCGTCAAAGTCCCTCACAAAAATCTCTTTTCTCGAACCTTTCTTGTTCCTCATTTCCTCCTCCAAAGCAGTTTTATTCCACTCACCTCATTTCGCCATCTTTCAGCCATCCTGTCTCTCACTCATTTCCTCTCCATCCTGCCTTCTCATCCCTCCATTTCTCCTCCTTCCATCTCTTTCTTTCCCTGCTGTTATATTTCCTTCCTTTTCCACACCTTCCTCCTCTCTCTTTCTCATAGCATTTTTGGATGGATAAAACAGCGTCACTGTTACGTTTCAATTCCTCAAGATCTCTTCGTTTGTTATGATAGAATTGTGTTTTCAGAAATACCCAAAGATAAAATTCCAAAGGGAATAAATCTAAAGAACGAGCAGGCCATATTTTTTGGTCATCCTCTAACAATCCAACGCCCTGAAAATGTTCATTTGAAAAAAGTTATAGCATTACGAGCAAGGTTTGGTGGTAGCCCATCTTGCTTGGGAATAGTATGTTGTAATGTTTCTTGCAATTGTCGGATAAAAAGACACTCTTAATAAGTTTCATTAACAACTGATGGTCACAGTTTGTTCTTCAAAAAAGTGTATTCATAGATGAGAGTTATTGACAAAGCACAGCAGATAGTTTAGAGAAATTCCTCCCATGTTGATAGTTTCCATATGAATTTGTTCGTCCGAAATGGCACTGATACGGTGGTTTACTTTTCCCAATAAATGGAATGTTGCCTATCACTAAAGATAAGGTTTGATAAGAAATGTACATCCAATTCTATTTTCTCAATCAATTCTCGATAACTTCTGCCTTCATAAACTTCCTGCAAAAGCTGCCGAACTCTCTGAATTTTGTAAGCCCAAAACTTCATGAAGGATTCTATGGATAGAGGAACGTAAGATGTTTAGCTTACTATATAAAAATCTTGTTGTACCGTACTTATTGGCATTTTCCTCTTACTCATTTTCTTAGAATTAAGCCACAAAATATCAGGTCCGAGGATTGTGCCAGAACAGATCAGATGCGGGGTTTTTCTTCACTATTACTGTACCTTTTCACGATATAGTTATGCATTTACCAGAAACATTATATGAGATAGGAATACTCTATATCAAAATCCTAAATTCACTCTTTAAATATTTATTTCACCCAAAATATTGCTATTTTATCTACTTCAAACAATATATACAGTAAAATTGTCATGAAGCCAAAACTGTCGACTAATGGCAGCCATATACAATATTGTAGTGAAACGCTTCATAATCTCCAAATAAAAAGCGAAAATATTTCCAGACCATTTTATAGCGCGCATTTAAATTGGACTTGGACTGTGATTGTAACTGTCTTTTTTATGAAAAAAATGGGTTGCGAGGATTACGCCATTGTTAAAATTTTCTAATTTTTGCATCTAAATCTTATGGTGCGTTATTTATGCCAGGGCGAGTGTTATGCCAGTAGATACTTTATTAACTTGTTTAAATTCAATAAACGCGATTTTTAAGTATTTTGAATTCGAATTCAAGGCGTGTACCGCTGTTAGAAATTTAAAATTAAGCTATATGACAGGGATTAGACAAAACGCGGCTCTTATAACTTAACGTGCGGCTCTTATTCAACTCAAGAGCGTATCAAGGCTTATCACGTCAGAATGCAATAACGCGGTGTAACTAAGACGTTTTGGTGATGCGTAAGGGATATGTTTTCTCTCTGTACTGCTTCAAATACAAGTTATGTTTATGTTGTTTGTGTGCAAAATCCTGCGGCTCTCGAACTTAGGAAGATTATCATATGCGGTTCTTAGGGTAAGCAGGTTTGGCTACCCCTCCCTGCTATATGACGATATATGGCGAAAATAACGTTTGAACGACCAATATTAACCGAACATCCCAAACAATTATAAATGATGAGCTTATCATCCGTTTTTACGGAAAAATTACAACTCGTTAAATTTTCGCGATATGTGCATATTTAAATATTTATTTTCTTCTTAACTATAAAAATATCCAATGAAAGCCGGAAATGTCTTTTTGCTTACTGGTCTAATAAATATAAATTAACTCTCTCATTCGCCGTGTCCATTTTTATGAACATTCTGTTGCATTAATTTAATAACTTTTGGCGCATATTATAAACACAATAGTGGATAGAAAAACATATTGAAAAGCATGTGGCCTAAATACTTGGCAAAGGAACTGGTAAATAATTCGTAATTAAGTTGCAATTTCAAAGGGGAAAAAACATTTATCTTTCCAATGAAATTCTTGGCTCAAATGGTTAAGGGAATAATTTCTTTTATTGGCAAATACGGCCAAATATTTAGTTTCCACAAGAGCGTGTTAGCAACGCCCTCTTGGACGCAACTTCGAGCGCGGCACTTCCCATAGCACCCTTTGCGTATGCTCCCTCGCACGCACGAGTCATTCGTGTCTCGGCGCAATAATTTCTGCTCCAGCGTTCCATCGTTTAAATCCCTGTCGCCAAGGAGAAGGTCACGTTCGAAAGAGAGCCATTGAAGTAGAGTTCGTCCATTGTCGCGTTCGCATTCGAAGGGTTTTATCGTTGCTGGAGAATAGTGGATGGGTCTTGAAGAAATTTGAAAGAAGAAATTTTCTCCCCGCCTTTCGATTTGACGTTTATACATGGATAGTTTTTCCAAGAATGCGCACGAGTATTTCAAAGATGGAATTTTTTTCTTTATTTTCAAACATCCTATTTTTCCAAACTTTTACACGCGCGTTCATACTTTTCCTCTACGTATCATGGAATTCAGTCTTTCTTAGACAAATGCTTGGCAATCGCATTCCAATACCTTAATTTTACGCCATAATAATAATGATATTATCTTTTGAAATTCTGCATCTTATATTTTCAAGCGTTCTTCATATAACTTCTAAAGATTTTGAGGATAAATTGTTGACCACTCACAATGCACAGAATCAATCCCTCAAATCGATAATCTCTTGGCTATATATGGATGAGTTTACTTTGAGATAAAATAAGGGAATTTTGACAGGCTGCTTCGTTTTTTATGTTTAGCTTATTTATGCTACTGTTTAAATATGTTAAGATATTGTGTATCAGTGACAACGAGTATCACTCCCTGCCCAATGCTATTGAAAGGTCGTCTTTTATGCGTCGTATAGCACGGATTGCTTAGTGTCAAGCCATATATCAAACGTAAAATATCGTTTGTGAAAACGAAAAAATAACTTGGAGGTGAAAATAGAGATACTTTCATGCTTTGCTTATTTTCAGTGATCATGTCTCTAAAATTATAAAGATTTCGTGACATCTTTGAATCAGATTTCTATTTTCATTGGATCCGATCCCATGCTTGTTCAACCGAAAATATTTGACGAATCCGCCGTACTTATTTAGCCTCGTCTCAATTTTATCGACATCTCGGGAAATGGATTACCTCCGTCGATTTATCAACGAGGAAATGTTAAATAAACAGCGAGTTCTCACTTTTCATCGATTTCCTTTAGCGAGATCAATGCGCAATTGACCTCGCCCTCTTATCCTTGGGAATTTATAAGATCCGGCGGCCATTTACCAAAAGAGGAGGGAAAGGCCATTCATAATGTCGGCACATCCTACGGAGGACGCGAATAATGGAGGATTTAACATTTTTTTCCCTCGAGAATCAGTTCCAAATTAGTTTTTTTTTCGGATTACCTTTCATCAGTATCTGTCAGGACTAGGAAAATTCGCTCAATGCACGTCAATGATTACTACAAATCCGCTCTCTGGATGTGGATCAGGAGAAGAAAAAACCCCTTCCCCCAAACGTGGGTTGGGGGAGGCATTTCAATGAGTAGGCCAATATCCCTCCCAGCGGTGGGATGAGGAAAGATGGCTCACGGAAAAAGCCTTTTTCCTCCTCTTCCACTCACTCCCTTTATGCCCACCAACGGTCCCTTTCTCCCCCTCTCTTACATCCCGTCTCCGGCCCGTCACCCCCCTGCCATACGCCCCCTCCCTCTTTGGGATTCCAATTAATTTTCTTTCGACGCTCTCCTCCGAGACGTGGACGCTTTGTGCCCCGAGAAGTTTTCGCATGTCAGTCCGCTGGGAGAGTATATAGGAGTTCGGAGGGGGTGGGGGGGAGTATGGCGAGGAAAAGGGGAAAGGGAGGGGGGAAAGGAGGAAAGGGTGGGAGTGGGAGGGAGGAAGCGGATAATAGGATGAAAAACGGTGGCGGTGAGATGGAGTGAGAGGGAGATGAAGGTGGAGGGAGGGAAAGGGAGTGGGCAGGGATGGTAGGCGTATGAGAATGATGATGCTGCATGGATGCGGTCCGGCACGGAGGTACGAGGGGGCAGGGAGGGGCAGGAAGGAGAGGGAAGGGAGCAGGAAGGAGGGAATAAAAAAAAGCGAACTGGAAAGAGGATACTCCGGAAAAGATTTGATTCATCAATCTCTGGCTCATCACAAGTTCTGTGTATCCCTTCTTCTTTTCCACCCAAACCCCTTCAAATACTCCTCCCTCCCCTCTTCATCTGGTTGTCTACCTCTCCTCCTCCCCCTTCTCCCTCTCCCACACACCCTCGCCCTCTCCTCCGCGACCTGATTGATCGAGGTTTGACCAATACGTTATCCTTTTAGTGGGCGGAGGAATACATACGCCAGCCATGTTCCATTAGTGGACTCCCTTCATGGGACAGCGAGGTTCATCTCTTACGTCGGGAGTAAGAGGAGGACGATCCACTCCCTATAACCATACGCCCACGAATCGGAACCGAACAACCATTATATAAACCTACTCTCTCTCTCTCTCTCTTTACCTATCTCCCCATATATCCATCGCTAGTCCTTGCTTCTACTCGCTTTACCTTTATTCTCCGTGTCCTTTCTCCCAATTTTCTTCTCCCTTTTCTCCTATTTTTTCTTCCTCTTTCTTTCCTCTTTCCTCAATCTTTCTCCCCTTTTACTTCCTCTCAGCTACTTTCTCTTTCTCTCAATTTGTTCAATTCTTTTTTCTTCTCTCTCCCTACTGCTTTTTAGGCGTTCTTTACCAGCGAAGCGGTAATAGCGGAACGCACGTCTGGTCCGTCCGTCTATCGTAATTTTTATCTCCTAAACCGCTGAACGGATTTTAATTTAACTACGTATGGGTGATTATTATTAAAATTTATCGCCCAATTGTGATTTTAAACTGAATCCGTCAATTATAACTTCCACTTTACATAATTACTTTAATAAACTTATACTCATCTCGTTAAATGACATCCCTCAAGCAACAATGAAATATCAAACTTTTCTCTCCCTAGCTCTTATATGATCTGTAAGTTATAGATTAAAAACTTTATTCGGATAGAGAACAACATTTACTACAAGAAAGTCCGCGAGACCACATAATTACGAGTTATGGTTTCGGAGATAAAAATTCGAGAAAATCCCGAGAAAAACGTCGCATATTTTGTTTACATCGATCGCGAAGATGGTTCTCTCAGCAAACAACAATTAAAAATCCATATATTTCTCTCCCATGCTCTTATATGATCTCTGATATACATTTGCATATATTAAAAAAATTATTTGTATAGAGAACAACATTTACTAAAAGATAGTCCCCGAGATCGTATAATTACGACTTGTAGTTTCGGGGATAAAAATTCGAGAATCGCCTAATCTTTCGATACCGTTTCATACGTATTTCCCATTAAGAACGCCTTTGAAAAATTTCTGTGTATTCCATTTATGGAATATACTTTTCCATCTTGTTTACTTATCATATATCTTGCTTTCTTTGTTCGCTTCATAAATGGCACATGTACATACTCAAATTATACCATCATTTTGCCGCTAGATATTATAATGCCCGCCTAAAATTGTCAATTTGCACAAAAGTTTATATTTGATACCGATGGTGAACTACTACGGAAACATATTAGAGGTTTCAGTAGACTGAAGTATCTGATTTTTCAAATTTCAAAATTTTAGTATTGTTACTGTGCTATTTAATGATGTACCTATGTTGAAGTAGTTAATGTTAAAATATTGTTCGCTTCCATTTCTATTAATCTTCCGCCTACAAGAGAATATATGACGAACTAATCACAGCCTATAGCGATAAAACGTTATTCTAATATAATTCTACAGATATATTTACACAATTTTATTATAAATAATACTTATTTCATCACATCTGTAAATATTCCCCTAGTTTAAAAATTATAAAAATTTCCGAAAGAAATTACTTATTTTTTCGGCCTATACATATACATTCACTAGATATGTACTCTTAATTTGTTCCTGTGCTATCCTTTCCCTGGGTAGACTTAACAGTCATAGGCGTTGGCTTCGCTCACCTCATTCGCCCGCTTCCCCACAGAGGGCAGCTCCTGTCTAAGTCCTTTTGTTCCGCTGGGTTGGACCGACAAACTCGTATCTTGGGAAATTCACTCAGCTCTCAAAACACGACCATTTCATCACGCTACAACCGCTAAACACTGCCCCATTCTTTGCCTTAATTTCTGGTGTCTCATCTTCTACAATTTTCCATTAAATACTTCAATACCCTGACTTAAAATCACCAAAATACATCGCCCTGATGCAGATTTCTTCCTATTCTTCTATTCTCTCGTTCTTTTACCTCTTATCTTTCCTCCTCCATCTCTCTTTCTACACATTTTCTTTCTTTACGCAGTCGTTTCCTCGATCCCTGTTCCCTCTTTCGCCCTTTATTCTTGTCCATTGGGCGCGAAGTCAAATGAGAGTTCGGTCCGTGGAGCAGACATTGTTCTCGAGGTGGAAAATTGAGAGGAGGCGTGGCGAAGGGGAAGTTGAAGAGAGAGAGGAAAGGCTATGAGGAAGGGAGAATGCGTGGAGGAAGGGGGATTTTAGAACGAGAAACGGAGATGTAGGGATTATGCATTTAGATCAGACCCGGACAACCCTTGGCTTGCGAGCCACATGTGCCCCTTTTCATATTTTTTTGCGGCTCTCGTGTTTTTTCTATTTGACCATATAATGTGGCTCTTTTAATTTAAAAAAGAAACGAAACCCAAAATCATATATTTGAAAAGCAACCAAAATGAAGAACAAACAAAAATAATAGCAATGACAAAGAATAAACGATGGGAGAACGGCAGAACGATTGAATACATTGTATTACTAACTAAAAATACCTACCAGTGCCGCTTCCATCTCTCTCTTAACTCTCTTAAACAAGATCACTATCCCCTCAAGTCGTTGATATGACACATCATCTTCAGGTGAAGAAGTGTGGTAATGATGTGTCGCATCAAAACCCGAGCCGTGTTGAGAAAATAATGGAAAATACAAACTTTACTATTTTATTGGCTCGTCTACACTTTACCATACAATTCATAAGGTAGATGGCTTGTGAGGGGTATGATGCACCAGACTACCCCTCGATTTTCTTATTATGGCCCTGGAATAAACCTTCTGTCCTACACTCTCCTGACGTAATTTATCCCTCCGACAGTGTTGGGAGATTCATTTACGTAAATGTACGTGTTTGACCAAAGATTTTCTTTCAAGTATGTATTACGGTAATCTAGTGCAATAATATGTATTAATTCAGACATATTTATCACCCAAATGTGAGTGATAACGGGTACTTCACTTTGTAGGGCTGAATCTCGTAAGCAATGCGCGAAGCAGTGAACGTTCGTTTTCTTCTTTGATTCAACGAATAAAGAACTCCTGGACATTTTCTTATGCTTTTGAAAACCACAATCATTCAACCCAACTTAAGCAGTAGAAATGCATTAAAATTATTTGCATTTTTGGGAATCTTAACTAATTTAAGGATAAAGCCAGATTCACACTATACATAACGTCTCCGTTTCGACACGGGCCGTCTTCGACACGTCATTTTTCATCAGTGTTCACATTGTACGTTGAGGTTTCGACACGGACCGTAACCTTTTCAGTCATAGTAGTAAATGAAATTAATATAGATACTGTATACATTGAAGTTTGATTTGATTATCGCTAAGTACAATAAGTATTAAATTTCGATTTTATTCCAATTAAAGTTACAATACAATCAAGTTCATTGAATCTGAAAAAGAACATTATGATTTAACTGGAGAACCGAAAGTGAGATTATTTAACGTAAATGAGAGGCACGCAGCGCGGGATATGGTTGGAAAATGTGAATGACAATGATGAGTGATTGATGTAAGAATGGAATTAATTACTTATTTTCAATATTAAATTCGGTAATTTATTTAACACTGCAATGCAGTAAATCGACATACTTTGAAGGGTTTTATTGTCAAAAAATTGTTCTATTTCTCTCATTATTAAAATTACTGCATTAGACGAGTTACACGCATATTTTCTACTTATTTGTAAAGATGTAAGTTTGTTGTTTTAATGCTATTTGTCGTCGAACAATAGGGCTTTGTAAGCCTTAAAAAGGTTTCTTTATGTAAAAATATTTTTATACGTACAGCATTTATAACGAAAAACGGCTCAACATTATGAATGGGTGACCTGTCAAAATGTATTATACAACCATTTTACTGAAGCATTTTCCGTTTTGCCGAAACCGTTTCTATATACTTCATTCATCAAACTCGGATTGTAACATTTGAGAGGGTTTTCTCCATACCAGTGCAATTTTTATATATTACTTATACAGAGAAGCTGAAATATAAGCATTAATGTACTGAAAAAATAGAAATTTAATACTACACATAATTATTACAAATTTAAACTTTCAGTGTGACACTCGCCTACCCTTTCCATTCAAAAACACAGTCAACACCAAAGAAATCAGAATCATTGGTAGACTATCCCTAAACAGGTACGTGATTCGTCTTGGCTAAATCTAGTTCTTCGAGTTCTCCTGATTTCCAGTCTTCTTCATTTCTTGGTATCCCTCTTTCCCCACCATGTCATCTTTTAGCTGGAACCGTTTTCTCTTTTCCTTTAACACGTCTTTAATAGTGCTCTATTTTCAGGTAATGTGCAATCCAGTTAGCTATACTCTTTATTACTGTTTATATAAATGTTCTCTTAGTTTTTAATCATGTCTGACAATTTTATCTTTAGCATTCTTCCCCATGTCCACCTTTTGAAACTCTCCCCCCTCTCTCTTTCTCACCCTCTATCTCACCTCTCTCACCCTCTCTCTCATCCTCTCCCTCATCGTCTCTCTTTCACCCTCTATCTCATCCTTTCTCTCTCTCTCAAACATCCTCTCTCTCAGACATCCTCTCTCTCGGCCCCTCTCTCTCTCTATCAACCTCTCTCTCACCCTCTTTCACTCTCTCTCTCTCACCCTTTCCACCTTCTCCCTCACCTCTCCCTCTCTATCTTTCACCACCCTCTCACACACAGAACGCTCTCTCTCTCACACGCACAGCTCTCTCACACACAACTCTATCACTCTCTCAATTTCGCCCAAATAAATACTCATATCTATCTATCACCACCATCTCTCTCTCACCACCCTCACTATCTCTCTCAACACCTTCTCTCTCACTACCCTCTCTCTTTCTCACCACTCTCACTCTCTCTCTCTCTCTCTTACCACCTCCTCTCTCTCTGACCACCCTCTCTCTCTCACCACCCTCACTCTCTTTCTCACCACTCTCACTCTCTCTCTCTTACCACCTCCTCTCTCTCTGACCACCTTCTCTCTCACCACCCTCTCTCTCTCTCACCACCCCCTCTCTCTCTCTCTCACCACCCCCTCTCTCTCTCTCTCACCACCCCCTCTCTCTCTCTCAACACCCTCTCTCTCACCACCCTCACTCTCTCTCTCACCACCCCCTCTCTCTTTCACTATCCTCTCTCTCACCATCCTCTCTCTCACCACCCTCTCTCTAACTACCCTCACTCTCTCTCTCTCACTCCCTCACCACCAATGGCGGATTTACGCTTCCTTGGGCCCCTCGCGCTAAACATTTTGGGGCCCCTGGCTCTAAGCAGTCGGGGGCCTGCAATCTGAATATACCTATAGTGAAACCGTCCCTAACGGGTACCCTCTTTTGTGACACCTCTTAACGGTCGTTTTTCTATTGAGTCATAGAGAGGTTCCACTAATTTATTAAATTGTCACATTTAATATTTCTGAGATTATATACACGGGCATTTTACTTAAAGGGGCCCTTGTCGCGCGCCAAGTGCGACCCCCCTTAAATCCGCCACTGCTGTGTCACCACCCTCTCTGACTATCCTCTCTCAATCTCTCACCACCCTACTCTCTCTCTTCACCCTCACTCTCTTTCTCACCACCCTCTCTCTCTCTCACCATCCTCTCTCTTTCTTATCACCCTCTCTCTCACCATTTCACTCATACTCACGAATGATGCTCAACCACTCACACACTCAGACATACGCACTCACATTATTGAACGTGCGGACACAAGCACGATATTGCTCAAACATGCGTAAAATGTAAAATATCGTGTAATTGACCACGTTGATGCTTTATGTTTTTTTACGCTCAGATGATTCACCTCTTGCCTACGCGCAATGGGGTATCTAAGAGGTAGTGCAATGAATAGCTAGACTGCAAGAAAGAAGAGAAACCTGGTGCCGACTTTTAGCCTGCTCTTAACGAAGAGCAGCAAGGGGGCCAACGGCTTAACTTCCCTTCCGATGGTCGGAGGGTTGATTTGAGCGCGTTCTTCGTTTCTCTTTTCTCATTGGCTCGTCTTTTTCTCCTTTGTTCCAACACGCACAAATAGGGAATCGGGCGTCCTCGGAAAAAATCCTCATGGATTCGAACCGGGTGTCGCTTTAGCTGGCGGGACCAACACTAACCACTACACCACGTGCTCCCCACGTTGATGGATGTTTATTTTATGGTATTTTTTAGCCTATCGAAAATTTCAAGCAACCGCGAAAATTTACTTCATCGCCTCTAAGTTTTTCATTCAATATTCTACCAAATCCTTTGTAATCGAAGTTTATAACAACAAAATTAACTCTATGTTTTGATCAGCTTTTTCTCTTTATGTTTACCCTTGGAGTGTCAACTTTGCCATGAGCGACGCGCGAAAAATCTTCTAAAATTGCCAGTGTCGCTCATGGCGACTCCTAGCTGATGGATGGTACATACATTTCTATGTTCATTGATCTTTGAAAAGTTTAAGATACTTTTTTACCGGCTGATACACTATTCCGATGTCCCGTAAATTGCGTCTTTTTGCCATTTGTGTTGGTACACAAAGGCATAACGTACAAAATTTCAATTCCATGATTTTATTCTCATCTTCACCTACTGATTAGGATATATAGGACGTTTCAAGTACTTTGCGCCATTTTTCTGAGTCTGCATGTTTCCGCTCCATACAATTTAGATTGCTTTCGATTCCTTACATTTGTCTTTCTTTATTTTTCCTGTTATTATAAGTTTCCTTCATCTGAAGACTGCCATTGCTTTCGCTATTATAGTATGTACTTATTTCATCGGTCCATTTTGCAATTGAATTATCTCATACTTTTTGGAAACCGAATTGATCTTTCCCTAGCATATCTTCAAATATTTTCTTTGGCTTTTTTTGCGAGAATTGTGGTTATAATCTTCGACACGTGCGATTATAGGCTTATCGTTCTGTTGCCTTTACGACGAATTGCCTTCGGCTTCTTCTTAAGAGGGATCATTGTTACTTTGAGAAAATACTGAGACCACTCTGTTAAAAAAAATATTCATATATAACTGACGAAGGGCACCAATTCGCCACAGCTCTGGCAGTGAGACCGATTCGCCACATGTAGCGACTGGTGAAGGGGTTGGACAACGCTGCTCTAAAGAGTGACGGAACTACAAATTTTCGCCTCCCCCCCCCCATGAAAATTATTTTGGATCCCTTCATAATTCGTTATTTTATGTAATATATTGACATAGATGGATCTGCGGAACTCCATAAATCTATTATCGCAGACTGTGGTATTATTGTTCCGCTGCCGCCTCCATCAATCGCTGAATATATCACTTCCTTATAACCATGCATCAGACTTTCTCCCAATCATAAACGCATTTTAAGTGAGCAGAGATCGAATTAAGCGCGTTAAACAATTTAACACTGACTTTTCGCACATTCTTCCTATCTTTCTTTCCCATTTCACACCATCCTGAACGCTAATCTCAAACCCAACGAACTTACAAACGCTTTCCTGAATATCTCAACATTCTATCTTTGTTCACTCTCCTCAACCCACCCCATATTTCCTCTCCAAATATTCCTTATCATTCCTCCTAGGACTCTCCCAAACCTCTTCTTACCACTTTTCTACTCTCTCTCACCGCGCTCTTTCTCATTCCCTCCTACTACCCCATTTCGTCTCCCCTCCGCCTCTACTCCCTTTTTCTTTCCTCTCTTCCCCATATCCATCCCTTCCCTTCATTCGTTACTATTTTCCTCCCTCTCCCCACTCTCTCCACTCCTCTCCTCTCTTCCACTAATCCCACAATACCCCTCTCTCCCACTTTCTCCCCCCTCCCCCTCTTCCTCCCTTCCCCCCTCCCCCTCTTCCTCCCTTCCCCCCTCTCCCTCTTCCTCTCTTCCCCCATACCGTTCCCCTCCCTTCTCTCCATCTGTTACTCTTTCCCTCCCTCTCTCACTCTCCCCACTGTCTCCCCCTCTTCCTCCTCCCCTCTCTTCCCCGCCATATTCTTCTCCTCCCCCCTTCCTTCCGTTACTCTTTCCTTCCCTCTTCCTCCCTCCCCTTATCACACACCATTGCGTGTCTTCCGTCTTACTTTACCTCTCCGTCTCCTCTTCCCTTACAACTCGCTTATATCCCCCTCCTCTCCTCCTCCTCCTCCAATCCACCTCCGCCACTCCCTCGCCCCACTCCCCCCTTCACTCCATCTACTCCTTCCCAAGCGAATCCATTCGACTCATTGTTGGCCCACAGATTGCGCTTCGCTCTGAGTGCGCACCGCTCCATTCCTTTGTCATTCGCGAGGGACATCCTCTCTCTCTCTCATCTCCCTCACTCCCTTCCCGCTCACTCCCCTCACGGTATGTCTCTTCTTTTTACCGTCCTCTCTCTCTCCTCCTCTGTTTCCCTCTTTCAATCTATTCCCTCACCTCTTCTTCTTCTTCACCTCTCCCTCCCTCCCCCCGTATTTATCTCTCTCCCCTCTCCTCCATTCTATTTTTCCATTCTGTTCCACCACCATTCTCTCCTTTTCTCCGCTCTTCTCTCGTAATCCTCTCCATTCTGAAAACCCCTCCACTTCCTTCTTCCTCTGAGATTGTGCCATGACAATGTCCCGAACAATTGACTAACGCGATGAATATCGACGGTGGATCTTCTTTTGGGTTAGATGGTCGTGATTTTGGGAAGAGCTAGAAATTAATTTGTCGGATAATTAGTTCTATAGGAAAATAGTGAAAGGGTCGAGATCGTTCCACTCGTGCAAGTACGTACTTCTTTAGACGCTATATAAAAAATTCTGGATTAACTTTACTTTTATCTTCTAGCAATAATATCTCAAAGTAAAGGACTGCCATTAAAACTATTTTGCTACTACGATGATCATTTTCCAGTTCTTCGCATTATTAAAGAAACATTTTTATGCCAATACTCGAGGGTTTTGTTAAGAAGTACGAACTAGTGAACATAAATCCTTATGCCACAACTTAAAGAGAGTTTGGTGATTTTATATCATGAATTTTACTGATATTAATTTAGTTTTATTGCTGCAACATTTCTGCGACAATGCCTTCCAAATCTGACAAAAAGTAATAGTTGTGATAAGTCAAAATGACGAAATCATTTTGGAGTACGGTTAAAGTTGACTTTAATTATCGTTACGATGGAAAACACTACAAAAATTAACAAATCTACATAAACGTTTGTGGGATAAAGCCTAGAACTAGTACATCTTCATAAATCATGGATGCTTTGTCAATAAATAGCTCAAATATTTTTCAAGCACACTATTACAAATTTACCATATCAAATATCTTTCTATAATGCAAAATGTCAAGGTAACACAGCTATTCGAGATATTTTAGTCATCTGTATTTGACATCACTTTTGCGTTCGATCAGTTAAATGAGGTACATGGAAGTATTTATCTTCAGTTGAATAAAATATTAATGAATTACCCCGCAACGGATTGATTGGTCGATATTTTAAAATGACTTCCTTCATTCAATTCGGCTACGAAAAAATGATCTCCGGTTATTTTCCGATATAGTATTTCTCGCTAATATATTCGTCGAACATGAAAAAATCGGGAAAGATATTCATTAGCTAACCAAGAAGTTTCTTCATTTTTTCCTCTCCGCATTCATCCGAGGTAGCGATGACTGGAAGAATCATTTTTTTTATATTCGGGGTAAAAATATTTCCGACCATTGATTCCGCCTGGTACAAAAGGGGGAAGAAACATTCTTCAACCGAGCATAAATGGAAAAAACCTTTGTTTCTTTTCTTCGGAGTCAGAAGACGATAAAATCGCTAAGTCACCCAATCTCTGCTCGATGCATGGGCATGAAAGAGGGAGATAAAAAAGGAGGAAAGAAGAGAGAGAGGGAGGGAGATAGATGGAAAATAACAAGGAGGGAAAGGAGTCCCTACTGTGATTTCTTCCCCTTTTTTATTTCTCACAATCATCCGCTGGGTTTTCCGAAACGCAATCGCGACTAAATGTTTACCTTCCGGAGAAGAAAGGATATACGGAGAGAAGGGGGAAGTGGGAGGGGAGGGGGGAGAAGGGGAGAAAAGGGAGGGGAGCAGAGGGAGAAACGAAGAAGAGAGAGAGGGAGGAAGAGGTTTTTTTCCTCCTGAATGGCGGCAGCAGAGTCCAAACCACTTCGAAGGCGACTCTTCATTAGTAATCAGTCCTGCCGTTCCGTGATGGTGGCGGTAACAACGCCGCAGAAAGAACGCGTACTCCCTCTGTCTGCCTTTAATTATCAGAGCACTCCATTAGGGGCGGAGTCCATTCCTTCTACTCCGCCCACCCAGTTTTACTCCCCCCCCCCTCGTCCCCCTCTCACCTTTTGTCTTCGCATCCAGTCTTCATTCCGTCCAGAAGCCTTTATTTTTGTATTCCCCTCCTCCCCCGCTTCCCTCCCCCTCTCACTCTTTTTACCTTTCTCTCTCTCTTACATCTCTCTCTATCTCTCCTCTTTTCGTGCTGGAATTTTTCCTAATAACGTTTTTTCCCATTTGTCGGACGCTGTCCGAGGTTCTCCTTTCCGCCGACAGAGGCGCCAGGTTCCACGATCTCTGAAGGACATTGTTCATCTCCTCTTATGTTCCACATCCGAGCAAAAAAACGGAACGAATCGAATCGCGGAATGGCGCTCGCTTTATAGCCGCGTTTCGGAAATTATCAATTCGGAGGCGGAGGGGAAGCGATGATAGTCGAAACAGTTGCAGTTTGTACACGCGTGTTTTTGCTGGAGCTTTTTCATTAAGTATTCTACTAGCTGGCGATGTTTAGTAATCGTTAATTTATTAATTGCAATCGCGTAATTCTAAGTTTTTATAGCCGTATCTATGTTTTTTCAGAATAAAGATGACATCGCATTGAGATGAAAAAATGGCCCTAAAGAACTTATAGCATGGCCTTTGTCCGTTTAAATAACATTCTACAATTTCGTTGAGAAAACAAATAAATGTGAATTGAGACTAGACCTAAAGAGAGTGAGAATGTGCAGGCGTTTTAAGGTTTTTTAGGTATGGTTATGGGCTGGGTGTAAGCTAATAAATTAATAATTAAACTTATCTGAAACGAGAGAGAACGTAATCGAAATAATTGGTAGAAGTAATCCTAAACAAAGATTTTGATAACGACAGACTTAATGAAAAGATGCTGAGAGATAGGCTCTAAATCATTGCTTACTCACCTACATTTCTGTCATCTCAATATCTTTTAAAATACGAGAAAAAATAATTAGTCAAAATGTGCTTACCGTAAGTAGTCATATAATTGGCAACAGGACTAATAAAACGAATTATACGTGTGCCCTCAGTGGCATTTGCCACGTGCTCTGAGTAGAAAATGAAAGAGCATGCCCAATGCCATCTATTGACTACAAACATGTTTATTTTTTCGCCATCAAATATGAAATACCACGGTGCGCGCGCAAACAAACACATATTGTTCATATTTAAGAATAATAAGGCAATGTAAAAGCGAAAAAACCTCTATGACGAAGAAATAGTGGGTAGACAGAAAAAATAGCAGTAGACAAATCGAGAAAGTGAATATGAGATGTAAGAGACGGTGAAAAAGAGAGGCTAGAAAGCACGAGTACTTATAGTAGAAGGAATAGGAAATAGAGTTGAAGATAGCAGTAGGAGAGGGTGGGGAGGAAGGACGCATTTTCGGGGGTGTCTAGTTGGGGGGTAGAATGCGAGCAAAGAGGGAGATAATAGTCCGGAGTGAGTTTTGCGGGGGAGGAGAGGAGAAGGGAGGTAGAGAGAGAGAAGAGAAGAGGATACGAGGAGTTTTGGATGAGAAGCATAACGTCTGGGTCAATTGAGTCCATTGTGCCCGACTAACAGAGGGAACTACATTGTGACCCCAACTCCCATCCCGACCCACCCAATCCACTCCCGTCCCATTCCCTCCCCTCCTCTCTCTCTCTCCCCACGTTCCATTCCTCCCACACACACTCCTATGGATTTTAATCAAGATCTGGCTTGGTTCACGGATTCGTTCAGAACACTCCTCCTCCCCTCGCTCAATTCTCCCCTCCCCTCACTCCACCCTCCCTCTCACTCCAACCTCCCCTCATCTCACTCCACCCTCCCTCTCACTCCACCCTCCCCTCCCCTCACTCCACCCTCCCCTTCTCCCACTCCACCCTCCTCTCCTCCCACTCCACCCTCCTCTCCTCTCACTCCACCCTCCTCTCCTCTCACTCCACCCTCCTCTCCTCTCACTCCACCCTCCCCTCCTCTCACTTCACCCTCCCCTCCGTCGCCGGTCTCTTACTCCCATTTCTCCCTCCGTGCACCACCTTTCGAATAACTGGATGGCGGCCGAGTATTGTTCGATCGACTCCGAATCTGCTCGTACGACCGAATTCGACTGTTCCTTCCGATTCACCCGCAACATTTATCTTTATTTCTTAATGGACGAGTGTTTGGCAATTTCATCCATAACAGTAATATTACATTAATTATATCACTGTTTTATTAGTTTTTTTTTTGAGTCCTTCGAAACTTTAACCCTATTCAGTACATTTTCCCCCCTTGTTATTTCCCCAGCTCCAATTAACTTTGCAGTAAAAATAATGAATCAAACACTTATAGTTAAAAACTAAGCGTTTAATAAACTTTTACAAAAAGTTACGTGAAAATTTTGTATTGCAGTCTATATACAACGTCAGTGTCGTAACCAGGGTATGGCGAAGGTGACATTAGCCGTAGGCGCCCCTTACAAAAGGCACCAAACCTTCCAACAAAAAAATGGCGAAAGTTCATTTTTTCCATAAATAAGTGTTAATTTAATTCTCAACATTCAAAGTTATTTAATTGAAACGCTATATTTCTTAATTCGAACGCAGCTAAAATAATATTCCACATAACCAAGGTGTTTTCTATAATTTTTCCATGGGCGCCATATCTCGCATGTACGCCTCTGCACCGTGTATATAGCGACGTTTATTTATGTTGTGGTGCGTGGCAAAGCATTTATCTTATTGGTAAATTTTTAAAATGTGGCAGACTGAGCGCGACAGAGGAGCAGGACGGTAAATTTAAGACGTCACGCTCAGTATGACAAAGGACCGCAAAGGGTTGAGATTAAATAGATAAACAAGTACAAGAAATTTCTAAGTTCTAGGAAATTATCTGCTGAATCGAACTTTGGTTCCGAGTGTGATTTGAAAACGATACGGTCGCGACTTCATGAATCCTTTCTTCTCGCCGTCTTCCGCGGTCTCTCTGTAACGCGGATCCAGTCTTGCGGTCGGCCCTTTGACAAAAAATGAGTCCCCATATCTCCATTCTCCGTCTGAACCCGTCTTCCACGCGCACACACTCACCCATCGCCCTCTTATGCCATATCTATTTCTCATTGTGTGGAATTAAACGTCAAGGGAGCGATCACATGCAGGCAACGCGAGAGGAGGAGCCGAACCCATGATTGGCTGCGAGGGATTAAGAGAGAGAGTCCGAGGGAATGGAAGTTAGGAGAATGCAGGATTCTCCTGCTTCACGATCGCGTTTGTACGATAAAACGATTTGGCAAATGGAGGAGATAGAGAGAGAGAGAGAGGACGGATAGATGTAGGGGGACATTTCTATCTGACGTAGAATCTTCCATTCCCAATACCGCTTATCATTTCCTCCTTCCTTTTCTCCACCCTGCCGAAGACAGCTATGTTTAAAACATCTCTATAATCTGCCTTTATCACAGGATTTTGGTTCATCTGTTTATTTTCTGCTTATCTTGAAAAATATATATGTATATATGTACCCACACATCAACGTATTTGTTTGGCATTCTGTCCTCTAATATAGATATCTCAAGATATATATATATATATATATATATATATATATATATATATATATATATATATATAAGTATTTGTGTGTTTGTGTATACACTGACATACGTCCTGAATAAGTCTTACAGACTAAAAATTCCATTCGAAAGTAAGTATGTTAAGAAGTTTTAACTTATTTACATATTTCAAGGACAAAATTTTCAAAAGGAATCACTAAAGGACAAAAATGCAGTTAGAATATTACAGTTGTACATTATGTCTCAAGAAACTTGTTAAAATCTAATTCTTTTTTAGGCATCAAAATTAATGGCATTTAATGCCAAAAAGTTATATCTCATAATTTTATGCATGGAAGGTGAATCTGATGAAGACGTAGAATCGAGCTGGAAGTCAATGGTTTCGATAGTAGAGAAAGTTTTAACTAAAATATATCTTTATTTTTGCTTTCTTTCATGTGCCTCCCTAGCTTTATTTCGAATAATCGGATCTGTAAACCTCAATTTCTCATGAGTTTCCTCTATTATCAAATATTTTTCTCATTTGTAGCATCCTATTATGTTTCTTATCTCTGCACATATAAAATGATAAATTATCGAAATGTACTTATTTATATGCCAGTGCGACTATATTTATTTAATATTTAACGTGTCTACCAGGAATATTTAATTCTGAAGGGAGTAAAAATACAATTTTAATGCAGTTTATTTTGATTTGACCGAGAGTTGAAGAATTATTTTATTTAATTAAAAGTCGCAAACCAAAATTTATGTCCATATTCGAGCAGTTCATACCTATCAAAGCTGTTTTGTTGTTTTTCTTGAAAGTTTTCCTATATACAAATTCTATATCTTACATTAAGTAAATATCTTACTTCTGCAATTATTATAAGAAATTAAATCATTTCTTCTATTGAATGCCAAAAAATATCATTAAGAAAAATGTAATCCAATGGTTGATTTATTGGTACATGATTCATTTCAGTTACACAAATGAGGCTAAATATTGAGGTGGTCTTGATATGCATCGAGTTCAATCTTTGTCTCGTACTTATTTAAAGAAATGGTGAAAATAGTGTTTTGAATGGAGTTACGCTTGTGTTCACGTCCAGCATTTTTTCAGAATTTATATATAATCTTCTCGGAGGCAAACTCCTTAACCATCCATCCGTTTCACAGTTCTCCAACAGCACATTCGACTCTCTCTCTCCCCCCCCCTCCTCCCTCTATATTCCCTCCTCTCCCCTTTTTCCGCTCTCCCTCATGCCTTGCCTTTGTATTCCTCCATCTGGATACTGCCTCCTCTCCCACAACGCCAAATAACGTCTTTCTTAGGAAAGAAGGAGTACCTCGAGGGGATTACCCGTTCGATTCCCGATACCATTAAAAAAGGGAGGTTTATCTCCTTCTCTTTCGACCTCTTTCTCTCTCTCATCTCACTCTCTTTCTCCCATTCTCATAATCTTCTCCTTCCCGCTTTCCCCTTACTCTTACGCTCCTCTGCTTCCATATTTCCATTTATCTTGCTCTTTACACCTGATCTGCTCTGTCGATCTATTCTTTTGTCTTACTCCTATTCTTTCTCTTATCTCTGTTCCTGTCTTTCTACTTTCTTATTTGATCTCTCCCCTTCAATCTTCTCTCACGACTTAGTTATTTTGTACTTTTCTCCTTATGTTTTCTCTTTCTCCGTCGTTATTTTTCAGCCTCAGCATATCTTAGGTCTCTTCCAAAGCCACCGAGCTTTAAAACTTGGTATCCACACTTTTCCTACCCAGAATTAAACTATAAGAAATCATATATCACAGTTTTTGGCGTAATTCTGAGAAATTGTTTATGGCAAGTCATAAAAAATAACAATGGTTAAAGGGAAATTTTTACGTCTTATTTTTTTGTTTTGTATCTCAAATTAGTTCCTTATTTTTTCTAAGCTTCACCTTCCGTTGTTGCATTAATTTTTATAATGATTTAGCCTATTTTTTATCCATTCAGATAATGATTGAGTTCTATTAGATAGCCCATATAGAAAGGCTTCATGACTTCCGAATTTCCACCGCGTAGGTCAGGTTTTTAGGCGAAACCAGTTTTTCCGATGTTCCTGTCGGAGTATTCAGGTCGCACCAACTGCCCGCATAGAAAATAGCTAGCTAGGTATTGATATATTTTATCCTAGGATCAGTTAAGGATTTTTTCACGAGGATAAAATTAATTAAAAATTTAAAGTAATAAAATTACAGTAAATTGATAGAATAAAATCATAGTAAAAGTATAGGATAAGTAAATTGTAAAAAAATTAATGCAGTGGTTTCTGCAATGATATCTCCTGTCAGACTGTATTTTTAAATTTGTGTAGAAAAATCCACGTTGTGAAAGTCTGTTTTTAGGAACTCGTTTCATACGGACTCGAAAAAATTCAGGTATTATTTTTTTAAATTCATGTCGAGATCAAAGAAGAGCTTGTTTAGCAAAACGAAAATTCAAATCGGGGGAAATTTTCTGATTTAATGGTAAAGATTTCACGTTCCCAGTTGTTGCGTGTGGTGTTATAAGCAAGGGAATTGTGATCAGTTGCAATTCTTTGGCTGCTTTAGCAATAAATAACAATCTGCTATGACGATAGATGACTTCTGAAGATTTACCTCCACTAAGAGTTTTTGTGTTAATTTTTCTTTTTTAATCCTTGTCCTACCGACTTTTATGCTAGATTAAGATAATCTTAAAGATTAAAACATCTACAAAAAGGTTATAAAAATGAGTTATCGTAATTAAAATTTCAATGCTCAGCATCACGATTTGAATTTTAAGATCACATATGTAAGCTGAACAAATACACTGTAATCCTTGGCCCGCAGGAGTAAAATATGCACATCAGATGCAACCAAGACACTTCACTATTCGCTATTCTCCCTCTCCCTTCCCTTCCCTTCTGTTTATTTATTTGATTCCAAACTTATGGCTCAGTACCTAACGTTGACTATGAGAGTCGAAACCATGCTAGTTTCCTTATTTTCATAGTGTAATTTGTACGTAGTAATTTTAATATGTACGTATTTTGTCAAATTTCGCCTTTTGAGTTTTCGAATTGCAATTCCGCAAAGTCGAATTTATTCTGAAAATGCAATCAGGTTAGGCAGTGCTGAAAAAACTAGGGATTGCGTGCAATACCAGGCCCACCATTAGTTTAACAATTGAAGGAGACAATGTTGCGCAAAACGAAAATAGAAATTATAAAAAAGATATATTTCGTCTTTTTCTCTCTATATCAGAAATATATAAATACCTACATATAAACAAATCGGACAATACTTACCTTCAACCCTTTAGTTTTCCTATATTTTTCTTTAATTGTACTTTCAACTAGTATTTGTGACTTTCTAAGTGGGCTATATGGCCCTCGAATCAAAATTTTGGGCATCACATTGAGGTCGTTAAGGTTTCCGCTACATTATGTCCCTGGATCAATTTCTCTTCCATTTAAAGTCCTTCATTTATTCTTAGTTATCCCTCTTAAAAACCATCCCTTCACTTACGAATCTTCTTTTACTCTCTTCCTATTTTCATTCTTTCTTTTTCTGCCATCGGCATTATCACCCCTATCAAAATATTTCCTTTATCTCCATTCAAAAACATCCTAACACATTCAGTGGCATTGATTTCGCCACCTTACCCCCCACGACCATTTTCTGGCGACAGAGAACTTTAACGACATGAGCAGTTTTTTGTTCTATGTGTTTCTGCCGTCTGTTAAGCATAAGTTGTATCTATGAAAGTCTTTTCGGTTAGCTATATTAGTTTATCAATATGTTCAACGCCTATTACGTTGCTGGTAAACATTCCCCGGATACAAAGGAAAATGATGATTAAGAAATCTTATCGGCTATGAGTGAAATTGTTTTTTTTTTTTTAATTTATGAATGTTACTATAACGACGTACGGGGCATGGTCAGTCTAATCATGATTTTGTACTGGAAGAAACTCTATATACTAATTTCTACGTTCTCATATTTCTCTTTCAATATCTCTTTTTCCTTGATCTCATTCATTTCAACCTCCTTCACCAAGCCCTCTACTTTCATTCTTCGTTTACTTTTCTCTTGCCAAACGACTTCTTTATCAGCCTTCTTCCTCCCCTTCCCTTTCACTTTTTACCTCCCTCTCTCACTCCTTGGTCTCCAGTCTAATACGTGTAATGGAAGTCGGAGGTAGAGGTGGTGGAGTGTAAGGTGTGGGGGAGAAGGCAGATTGGAGCGGTGGAGTGGATGTGTAGTGAGGTCGGCACGGAGGACGATTTGCACACACACACATATATACATACACACACTAGTCTAATTGCCCCTCATAAATGACGGGCGAGAAATAATGAAGCATTAAAATTAAAACATTTCTAGACGTAGGCTTTAGCTAAGCGTTAATTCAAAATACCAACGTAAATAAAATTCCATGGCTAGTTCCCTGCATAAAACGATTCTTATAGTTATCACAAATTTATGATTATTAATGTTTATTAAAAATGCATAATATTCCAGGCAGTTTTCTTTGTACAGCTGAAAAATGCACGATTGAAAATACTATCAATAATTTATTTGTTGCTACACAAACAAGAACTGTAAAGAATTGCGTAGATCTTCTGAATAAGTGTTATTTCTAAACTGCATCATGTATAAACGAAAATATGTTTAAAAAGTTCTAAATTAATAGTTTGAAAATGTTTTTTAATAACGATGAAAATAAATCAGTTATTTATTTCGTTACAACTTACGCTAATAACTATATTCTCAACTAGTCTAAAAAATACACAAATACACTCATTACGAGAACTCGCGTACCCTCGACGGTATGTCTCTCCGAGGAAAAAACGAATTACTTTTGTAGTTTGTGCTGTGCAACCTCCATCACTTCTCACCACCCCTCGGTTAATTTTACCCACTCCGATAAAAAGGTAACCCCTACGAATCCAGAAGCAACCCGTGGTAATTTCACTATCCCTTCAATCTTTCTTTTAATTCTGAGGAAAAACTGCCATTCCTCTGGTTTCCTTACCTGTCGTTCATTCATTATTTCTTTTTCTTCCATTGTGTATTTCACATCACTTTACGCACTGCGATTCTCGATGTCCATTTGTTTCCCCGCTAACATCCTAATGCAGGGGTCAACAACCTTTTCACTTATGAGTGCGCAACTTAAATTATTGGGCACGTGAAGGGCGCATAAAGCAACAAGTGTAGATAACTTTATTAAAACATTGTGTGTATATATCATCATCATCATCATCATCATAGGTAGTCTGTCCGTAGACAGGTCCGTGATTATTCTTGGTTAAACCTGGTTCTCCATATATTCCTAATTTCCCATCTAGTTTTCCGTCTAAAACATCTTTAATCATACTCTCTTTCCTCAGGTAATGTCCAACCCAGTTTGCCTTCCTCTTTCTGATAGTCTGTATAATCATTCGCTTCTCTCCTATTCTTCGTAGCACTTCATCGTTTTTCATCCTATCTGTCCATTTTATCTTCAACATTCTCCTCCAAGTCCACATTTCAAAGCTTTCCAAGTATTTGATGTCATTTTTCCTTAGCGTCCATGTTTCTGCCCCATACAATGCTATACTCCATACGTAGCATTTTATCAACTTCTTGCTGATATCTTCCCTTATTCCCTGTAAGTAGTTGTTTCTTTCTCCTGAAAGCCGCTTTTGCTTTTCCTATTCTAGTTCTGATCTCATCCGTACATTTTGCTTCTCGTGTTATGATGCTTCCAAGGTATTTATATTCTGAAACTTGTTCAAAAGGCTTTCCTCTAATACTTATGTTCAGATTCTCTTCTTTACCCGATATTCGAATGACCTTGGATTTTTCTGTATTTATTTCCATACCGTATTTTCTACCTGTTATCACTAGTCTATTTATCATTTTTTGTAGCTCCTCTTCCTTTCTTGCTAGAAGTACTTGATCATCTGCGTATTTTACTGTTCTTATAATCCTTTCTCTAATTTTGAAATCTCCTGTGCCTTTTAAAGCTTCTTGCATTAGACTTTCTCCATATATATTGAATAGAGTTGGCGATAGGCAGCAGCCTTGTCTTACTCCTCTACCGATATTTATTCCGCAGGTGTCCACATTCTCAAACCTGACCTTTACAATTTGATTCACATATAGATTCCTAATCAGTCTCCTGTCTTTCCAGTCTACACCTATAACCTTTAATATCTTCATCAACATTACCCAATTTACTCTATCAAAGGCCTTCTGCCAGTCTACGAAACATGCGCAGATATCTTGACTGTACTCTATTGCCCTTTCTGATATGATTCTAACTACTCCTATAGCATCTCTAGTTCCTCGTCCTTTTCTGAAACCGAATTGATCTTCCCCTATTATTTCTTCTGCCTTTTTCTCCAGCCTTTTATTAAGAATCCTCGTGATGATCTTCGATGTGTGTGACAGAAGGCTTATCGTTCTGTAATCTTTACACTGCATTGCCTTTGGCTTCTTCTTTAGAGGGATCATTGTTACTTCTAGGAAATCCCGAGGCCACTCTCCCGTGTCGTAAATCTTATTAATTAATTTCGTGATCGCTTTTAGTCCTTCTGATCCTATGACTTTTAGTATCTCAGCCGGTATTCCATCGCTGCCCGTGGCTTTCCCCTTCTTTAGTTCCACTATCGCTTTTTCTACTTCGCTCTCCATAATACTTGGTTCTAAGTTGTCTTCTTCAATGTTTTCCTCATCTTCCAGTTCTATTTTTGCCGCTCCTGCTTGTTTGCTGTATAATTCCTTAATGTATTCTTCCCATACCTGTGCTACATCCTTTGTTTCTGAGAAGGAGGTCCAATGCACCAAAACCTATCTAAAGATTGTCTATCGCAAGTTGAAATTTTCTATTGCGATCTCGTATTGTCCTCGAAAAGAACGAGCCTAGATAACGCTCCGTCCTACAATTGATCTCACGTATCTTATCGTCACGGTCGTTTCTACCTATATACGTTGGTGCTTCAATTATTCCTACAACCTCGTCTTTTAGACATTCCGATCTATATTTATCCAGAAGCCGCAACTTTGAGTTCAATCTACGATCCTCCAGTGGCACCCAGTTCAAATCCCTCAATAATGAGGTGACGCTTTCCTTATGTTAGTACTTTTGTTTTACGAATCTGGCTGCTCTGTGCTGAACTCTTTCTAATTGAATTATATGTCCCTTCTCGTACGGATCCCATATGCATGAGGCGTATTCCACTTGTGGTCTAACCAGTGATAAGTACCATGTTTCACCTACTTTTTCTGTAGTGTTCCGGACTATTCTAGCTACGAAAGCCTGTTTCTTGTTGGCCGCGCCTATAACTCGACGAATGTGTATGTCCCACGAAAGATCTCGACAAATGGTTACTCCTAAATATTTTACATTTAGGCAGTTTTCGAAATAATTGTAATCGGCGAGGCTGGATCGGTACTTGGATTTCAAATATCCCATGCTTGAAAAAAGGGACTCGCAAAAGTATCCTGAAGCATAGTAGGAGTACATATTCAGGGCACATTTTCTTAATGAGGAATTTTCATCAACTTAATTCCAAAAGTTTTCATCATCCTGGTGTGATTTTAAAATAGTATCATTCTGTATATTTATTATTTACAATTCCAAGTCTTCGGTGTTAATGATGTTAAATTAGATTGCAATAATATGCAGACCTATCATTTCCCGTATTATTAAAGGGATTAACCAAGAATGTCACATTTGGTCTGTTTAACTAAGGTGCACTTTTCGGCCAGCGGGCGACTGGTTAATGTCTCGCGGGCTCCATGGCACCCCCTAACCTCGCGTTGCCGACCTCTGTCCTAATTATTCATCGCGTGACTCACGATGTTCATTTGTTTACCCGCAAACATCCCTCTGCCGTCCACCAAAAAGGTGACTTGCAGGGTATCATGTAGATGTAATGATTCGTCGCGGACACTGTTTATGGTCGTTGCCACTTTTCTCCCTACATTTGGATTATTTTTGTACTGCGATTTTCGATGTTCGTTTCTTTCCCCGCAATCATCCTTATGATTCGTCGCGGACATTGTTCATGGTCGGTGCTAGGGATTGAAATACCAGTTAACCGGTTTATCGGTAAATGATGCAAAATCCTCTGCTAAATTTACCGGTAATTCGGTAAAAGAAGAACGTATTTAATGTATGTTTTAATAATTTTACCTGTTAACCATCTTTGTAAAATATATTTTTAAATAGATCTAAACATCTAAATAATAATTTATTATATTCAATAAAGAGATAGAATAGATATTAAAATTGATTAGGCACACTTTAACATCTTTAAATAAAATATTTAAAAAATTATTACACCTCTTACTTTTATTAATATGAACAAAAATTTATTAACACACCTTATTTATTTAGAACTATTTTATTTTTACCCTGCTGTATTTTAACTGATAGTAATGAAATAGCAGAATAAAATAATATTACCTTTTTTGAACAAACCTCGCAGCACATTGGTTCACACGCGCTACAGTACCTTTATGATCTCACGAAATCGAATAATGAAGATTGCGGAATTTTTAATAAAACCTGCAAATCCACAATAACGAAGATAATCGTGGAGCTAGTTGAGTCCGTTTATAATAAAAAGGAAACGGATAATACAATTTAGCCAACTGAAGTCCGATTCCGAGAATGTTACAACTTCAGTTCCTTCGACATCGGCTGCGTTGTCGATGAAGGAAAAACTTCAATTGGCGATAAAGAAAAAACTGATGTAGCCTATGAAGATCTAACTCAAAAATAAAGAAACACATGTCGTGAGAAAGGAAATGACGTATTTTCAAGAAGAAAAATTAAGAGGAAAATATTTTTAAATGTCTCTCGATTTCGTAATGACCGTTCGGCCAACGAATGTCGAATCAGAAAGAGCGTTTTCTACGGAAGGGTTGATATGGACAAAAATCAGGTCGCAGTTAGGAGACCAAAGTCTGGATAAATTATGTTTTCTGCGAGCCTATTTTAACAACCAAAGAGACAACAAATAAAAAAGAATCAGCGGCAATACTTATGTTTTAAAGTAAAATTTTAGAGTTTATTTCATGTTTATAATCAAAGGTTTGTTTACGATTTTTGTTTAAAGTGTATGTTGTGTTTTCCTTAAAGTACTTATCTTTAGAGTTTATAATCAATGGTTTATTTACGATTTTTGCTTAAAGTTTATGTTGTGTGTTTTCCCCAAGTACTAGTCTTTAGAGTTTATTTCGTGTTTATTTAATCAAAGGTTTATTTACGATTTTTGTTTAAAGTTTATATTGTGTTTTCCTTCAAGTAGGTACCTATCTTCAGTTTATTTTTTCATGTTTATTTAATCAAAGGTTTATTTACGATTTTGTTTCAAGTTTATGTTGTGTTTTCTTTAAAGTACCTATCTTGAACTATTTTATTTATTTTTTTATATTTATCGTTTGATTTTAAAATTTATCATTTTTTGAAAATGTCGAAAGTTACCGATAAATTACCGGTAAACCGGTATTTATGATAACCTTTATCGAATTACTGATAATTGAAAGAGTCGGTAAATTTGCAATCCCTAGTCAGTGCCACTTTTCCCCCTACCTTTGAAATATTTTTGCACTGCGATTCTCGATGTTCATTTGTTTCCCCGTAAAGATCCTAACGGTTCCCCTATTTTATACTAATAAGTTCGGTATTTGTCCTCGGAAATCTATATTCCACTTGTCAAAATCTCAATAACCATTGTTAGTCCAGAGAAGATATGATTTTGATCAATCGGAATGATTTTAAACGAGATATACAATGCCAATGTTACAAATGTATACAATGCATGCATTACGTATGTATAGAAAAGTGTTTTTTCGTTCTTAACCAATAAATATTATAATGTACCTCTGCAAGGGAAACATGAATAAAATTTGGAATAATTTCAGGTAAAGTATTTAAGTCCATTAGGAAATTCAGATATTCGAAAATATTCCTTTTTCTATCCCATTTTTTCTTATTTTTGAAAACCCGATAATTTAATTAAAAATTTTCGTCTTGTTTCCTATTTAGATAGAATTTAAATTTGTAAAATAATTTATTTTTAAACTCTTAATTAATCTTAATTTACCTGTCAAAAATATCCTTGCCGCGTTAATGAGGACATACTCGTGGCATAAATCGTGATTTGGAACAAAATATCAATACGAAGAGCTTTAAAGCAGAACCGAGATGGCAGGTAGAGTTGTGGTGACAACGAGAAATAAAATATCGTCGTATTGAATCGCGGTAGCATTCGCAGGAAAATTGTCAAATTCGAGCATGTTATTCGCAGTCTGCATGCCAATATAACGATCTTTCTGAGCCTAGCACTATATTATAATGACAGGCACAGAAAGCTGGCTCACAGAAGAAATTGCGAGTCAGGAGTTATTTATCAAAGATTGCCGCGATTATAGAAAAAATCGAGCCGATAACTCGGACGGAGTTTTATAGCGGTTAGCGTTGACTAGAAAATCCACCAGATCTCGGCTAAGGAAAACATAGAATGTGTCTGGTGCTGATTATTTAAGGATGGCTGTAAAAAAAAAGTTTAATTATGTACGTCTTATAGACCCCTAAACGCAAGGTTTTAGCTAATATTCAATCTCGAGAAGCAACTGGTGAAGTTTAGGACGATAAATCAAAATAGAATCGTTATCATTGAAGGAGATTTCAACCTATCTTCAACTAATTGGAGTAATCAGTGTTTTGAAACGGGAGTTAGGGAACGCGAATAATGCGAAGGATTAATCGAGACATTCTGCGAGAATTCACTTAGTAATTCAGTTAGTCAGGAACATTACGCGATCAGGCAATATCCTTGATTTATTAGCAACAAATTTCCCGAAGAAAATAGACGTAGTCCCTATAGAGGTTGTTTTATTTTTACGCTCCATAGTATTTATATATTTTCTTTGTTTACTACCATCTCCGGTGCGTGATCTAACCTTGCCTGTGTTATTTGCGCCTTTCATTTTATACCTGCATTTGACCTTTTCTCGTACGCTTCACGAAGAGCTTCCCCGCGTAAAAACTTAGACCCGACTCGTTAGCGTTCTCCCATTTTGTTTTTATGTTGTAAGACTCTTTTGCGTTAGAATATAAATTAGGTAAGAATTTAGGATGGCCTCACCGAGGCCTCCCGTTTCCTCTTCCTTGTGCGCCGCTGGCTGTGAGGCCATGAGAGCTCGAATCACGGGGTGGTTGCGGACCTCCTTGAGAGCGTGGAAAGGTCCGAGGCAGCCTTGGTTCGTGTGGGGGGTGCGGGGTCATCCCTGAAAGCTCACCGCGCCAAATTGGGGGCCCGTGTTCGCCTGGGTGCGGTAGCCGGTAGAGCGATCGGGGTTGCCCCTGACTCCTTACCGCGGGCTGAGGGTCCTCGGGCTGGGAAATCCGATGAGTGGAGAGTGGTGTCCACTCGGGGGGATCGTGGGGTGGTGCTGCGGAGGCAGGGAGTTGGGAATGCTTCGGCGGACCCTCTTCCTGTCAGTAATAGGTTCGAGGTGTTGTCGGAGGACGACTCAACGGCCATTGCGCCCGTACCCACTCCCGTCTCTTCGATGGAGGTCGGGCCCAAGGGGAGTCTGATTGGGAAGGGGGGGTTGTTAGTGTTAGGTAGCTCTAACGTTCGGCATGTGATGGCACCCCTGTTATCCAGTGCCCGCCGGGTGGGAGTTGAAGAGCGGGTCTTCTCCAGATGTATATCAGGAGGCACGGTGCCGCAGGTGGCCAACACGGTGAGAGAAGCGTTAGTGGGGACAGGTTGCTCTCGGCTGCGGGTGGTGGCCCATGTTGAGACTAACGACACCTTGAAACGCGGGTCCGAGGAGATTTTCGGTTCTTTTAAGAACTTGGCCTCTGAGGTTGCTCGTGTCCGAGAGGAGTCGGGTTCCGATGTGCGGCTTACTATCTGTAGTATAGTCCCTAGCATTGACAGCGGTTCTGAGGTTTGGAGTAGGGTTGAAGGTCTGGTCCGAAGGCTGTGGAATTTCTGTCGGGACTTGGGAGTGGTCTTAGTCAACCTACGCCCGAATATCGAATCGTGCAGGGCATCATTGGATCACTCTGGTGTTCACTACACGCCCAAATCGGCTCAGAGAGTAGCGCGTAGGATTCTTGAGCACAGTAGGGATTTTTTAGGCTAGAGAGTAGGGCAGGGTGAGGTCAGTTTTTGGTAAGGAGATAATCGATGCGTTCGTAGAAAATAAGAATCACGATAGATCATGTAATGATGGAAAATACTCCAAGCGTGAGGTAAATTCACGTAATACGAGAGATAAGGAGGAAGTTCATAGTAACATGCAGCACCAATTTCGCGATAGGTCATTGATAGAATGTTCAGTAAAGGGTGCGACGGGTCGCGATTCCAATTTTGATGCGATGGCAGACAGTCGTAGGAGTGCTTGTGGTGGGAGCGCATGTAGTTTTAGAGTGGAAGAGAAAGTCAAGGGTGAGATTAATATGCGAAGTGATAGTGAAAATTAAACGTCGTCGTACTAAAATGCTGCAGCATCCGTAGGAAAATTGCTGAGTTTGAGTATATTATTCGCAGTCTGCACGCCGACGTCGTGATAGGCACAGAAAATTGGTTAGCGGATGAGATTCAGAGTCAGAAGATATTTCCTAGACTATCGTGTTTATAGAAAATATCGCGCTAATAGATCGGGCGGGGTGGTTTTTATAGCAGTTAGCGATAAGTACGATAGCAATAAGATTCCGATAAGTGACGAGGATATCGAAAGTGTTTGGTGCCACATAGATAAAGAAGGTGTTCTTATGTTCGTTTTAGAGGCCACCTAACGCTGGTGTAGATTGTATTTTAAATCTCGCGAAGCAACTATCAAAGCTTAGACTGATTAATCAAGATGGAATCATTGTAGTCAGTGGTGATTTTTAACGTACCCTCAATTGATTGGGAAAACCTATATTTCGAATCTAGAAGTAAAGAACGCGAATCCTGTGAGGCAGTAATCGAAACATTCTGCGAGCACTCTCTCCTTCAATTACTCAAAAATCCAACGCGATCGGAAAACATATTAGATTTATTAGCAACTAACGTCCCAGAAAGAATAAACAAAGCCACCATTGAAGATGGAATAAGTGATTATCTGGCCGTTAATGCAGAGTGTAAGTTGAAAATCGAGAGGCACCCTAAGCCTCAAAGAAAGTTTTATATATTTGCTAAGGCAGACTTTTCAAGCATTAGGTCGCGCCTACGAGAAATACTACCTGGTGTCCGTGATATGACCGAACGATCAGGTGCTGAGTCGTCATGGACACTATTCAAGGATATAATGCTAGAGGGCATTGATAAGTACATTCCTATTAAATTGAAGGTCGACAACAAAGAGCCACGTTGGTACAATAAGCAATTTAGGAATGCGCTTAGGCATCAGAGAATAAGCCACGCGAAAATAAGAAATATGCCGTCTACATAATCCGACGAATATAGAGCAGCTAATGTTCAGACATATAAGGAATCCCGCGCTAAAGCGAGAAATACTATGCGCGAGGCTTTTACTAACTTCAGGAATAAGGTATTAAATATTTATTTGAAGAAGGACCCTAAAGCGTTTTGGTCCTATGTGAGAGAGGTCCAACGTAGAGCCCCTACCATATCTTCCTTGCGTAATGGCTCGTATTCCGTTATTCATGATAGTGTAGAGAAAGCCAACCTGTTAAACGGTCATTTTGTAAAAGCATTTACAGCCGTCGACGACAAATGCGTACATTTTGCACCCACTATAAGGAGCGAGCTGATGGACGATATAGTATTTTCTCAGGTGGGAATAGCAAGGTGAATTTTTAAATCATAGGAAGCAGAAGGTTGTTATAGATGGGAAATCTTTGAACTTAGTGGAGGTTGTCTCTGGCGTTCCGCAGCGTAGCGTAATTGGTCCGTTATTATTTCTAATTTATATAAACGATATCAGCTCAATAGTCAGAAGTAAAATTAGACTTTTCGCGGACGACACCGTCATTTATAGAGAAATAAGCAATCCGGAAGACCATCAGTATCTCCAAAATGATCTAGAAGCTATTTTTGCATGCTGTAATGAATGCTAGTTAGATATCAGCCAAAAGAAAAGTTGCGTCATCAATTTCTGGCGAACCAAGAGTATCTCATTGGATGTTAATTATTCGATGGACGGAGTAGAGATTCCAGTTTCAGACTCGATTAAATATCTTGGAGTCACGATCCATCGTGATCCCTCGCCGATTGATAGGTGCCGCTAACAAAAAGCTGGCCTTTATAGGGAGAATAGTTCGAAATAGCTCCGAAAAAATTAAAGAATTCTGTTATTTATCATTGGTTCGACCGCAGGTCGAATATGCGTCAGCTGTGCGGGACTTCTACGAAAAGGGACTCACTAACGAGATAGAACAGGTTCCGCGCAGGGCAGCTAGATTTGTAAAGAGAAATTACGTTAGTAAACAAATCGTAACATCATTAATAGAAAATCTGAAGTGCACATCGTTAGAGGAACGTACGCTGCAGGCTAGACTAGAAAACCTTATGTCGGAAGGACTAGCAAATGAGGTAGTAGGACTTATCAGAAGCCCGACGTATCTCGGAAGACAGGACAGTGACGGTAAGATTCACGAGATCGATTTTAGAACGGAGCGATATAGAGGATCGTTTTTCCCTAGGACGATAAGAGAAAATAATAGGATAAGATAGCGTAGGAATACTAGGGATCTTTGGTGCACTGCACCCCCTGCCATCCAAAAAAACGGTGACTTGCAGTGTATCATGTACTTGTACATGTAGAGAATGAAATAAGCGAACATCAGGTCATATAAGCGTAGTGCAGGTTATAAATTGAGAGGTAGATCAAACCGCAAAGAAGACTTTATGCGGACGCCAAGGCAGATTTGTCTGGTTTTTTTATTGCGTCTGCGAGAAGTTTTTAATAAATTCTTAGAAGTGAAAGAAAGATCACATACCGAGTCACCATGGTTCTTATTGAAGTATATAGGTAATGCGAGAAGTTATCGATAAGTATATTCCCAGTTAATTTACGGTTGGCAACAGATAGTCTCGTTGATTCAACTAGAAAGTTAGGAGTGCTCTTAGGCGTAAAATAATGTGCCACGCGAGAGGAAAAAATATATCACCTACCGTCTCCGGTGAAAAAAGAGCAGCTGAACTACATAAGTATAGGAATGCACGCGCTAAGGCTAGAGATAAAATGCGGAAGGTTTTAAGTAACTTCAGAAAAAATGATTAGTTATGTTATAGTTATGTGAAGGAGGACCCTAAAGCCTTTTAGTCTTATGTGAGAGAGGTCCAAGGTAGTAGCGTAACATCCCTTACCTGAGAAATGAATCAGGTGCGATCGCTCATGAAAGCGAGGAAAAAGCAAAAGAGCTTAAGAGACATTTTGAGAAAGCTTTTACGGACGACAACGAACCATGCAAAGCTTATGTACTCCAAGGAAATTCCCGCTAGTGTTATGAAAGAACTAGACGACGAAATATCACCTGACCTTAACCCTTTAAGTGGCAGTCTCTTTTCCTATACTTTTTACTTTCTCCATATACGTAGTATAGGAGGAAGTATTGTTTTCATAAACAAAATCGACTTGGAGATTTCCACGGGAATATACGTTTTGAGGTCCCCTGAACACGATTTGGCCATTTATCGATGATGTCTGTGTGTGTATGTGATAGCTTTTTAGTGGGTCCTGTAACTCAAAAATTATTAATCAGGTCAACGCGAAATTTTATATTTAACATTATTATAAAAGTCAAAAGAACTGATTAGTTTTTGGTAAAATTCGATCGACCGGAAGTGGGTGTTTACTCCTGTCAATTATTCGTTATTTTGAAATATTTGCTTTAATATTTGATAAATGTAAAAATGTATCCGAATAAAAGTTGTAGAAACTTTAATTTTCTACAACCTTTGTTTGAAACACATTTCCATATAATGCATTGTTTAAGAGATATCCTATATTTTTAGCTGCCCACACCACGCCACCTACCGACGACTATTGTTAACAATTGACGCTTAGTTATTTCTTAGTAACGCTATATCCAATATCAGAAGGCTATGGTTTGAGTTTATTTCTGTTCTTTGTCAAGTCTAAAATTTTCTCGTAGTTTCTTAAATGATTTATTATTATGTATCCTATTTGGAATTTTTAGAAATATTACCGATATGGAAAGGGTCATGTGGTGGCCACATCAGATTTTTATTAATTACAGCCATCTTTAGTGAATGTGGCTAAGTATTTCCCCACCAGCCCTCTAGGGTGACGAAATGGACAAGCGTTTTTGTGGTCTGTTTTTTCTTGGAGCTTTATTTTTTATATTTTGTGTAGGTGTTTTTATGTAATTGTCAGATCTACAATATTAATCATATAAGTTACAATTGTTTATATTGTTCATTATGTATATTATATCTAAAAAGTACATTTTTTCTCAGTTATGTCAAAATGTCGGTGGAATGGTTGAAATATATCTATTTTTGTTCGCTTGTTTCTATATGTAGTTAAAATATTTCTAATTGTATTTTTATTTATATTGTAATGTATTCTTTATATTTGGTATTTCAAATATTCATGTCTATTATTTTATTGGTGCTGAGATGTTCTGATACTAAATACATACTGCATGAAGGCCGTTTGTGAATTAATAAATGAAATAACGGACTATCAGGCTTGGAATTCCAATGTTGGAGGTGAAAGTGAGGGAAAGAATTTACAATATTTTAGTGTGAGACCTGGTTCCACTAGATTTTCTGAATAGAGGAGCATGATAATTGATAGTGGATAATAACTATTAGTTATCCAGTTACCTATTTTATAATTACTATATAATTAATGTATTTTATACTTGATAGGTGTTACTATAGTCAAGGGTCCAACAAAGTTGTGTACATAACCCTTAAAAGATTGGTGGCTAAATATTTAGCCACCTATTATTTCAATATTATTGGAATAGAATCCTGGAAATGCACTATAACTATAATTAAAACCATATATTCAGCCATTCCCAATAGAAAGTATTAAAATTAAAATTGTATAAAAAACTGGCGCTTTCAGAGAAAAATTAGGTGGCTAAATATTTAGCCACCTATAATTCTCAAGTGTCCGTCTGTCTGTCTGTCCCGATATTTTTGGACATTTCCCAATGGAATTAAGTGCTGAAACTTTCACAATCGTTAAACCCCCATTAGGTGGTCTCTAGGAAAATCAAACATCCGAGAAAAAGTCCCAAATTCGACTCCGGGAGATAATTATATTTTCCCATAAGTTTACACGGGATTTTCGATTTTTCAAGGTGCAAGGTTCATTTCCTTCATTCATTAAAATATGTACCGAATTTCTCCATTTTTGTTTTATACACACACCTCAGAAGTTATATTTTAATCACACTACAAAGTCCCATTGATGTTCAACGGGCAATTCCGCTCGTATCTCTCGAAAACTGGAAGTTAGCGCTGGTTACCCCTATTCACAAGAAAGGCGAAAGAGAGAATCCCGAAAATTATAAGCATATTTCCTTAACGTCATATTTTGTAAGATATACGAGCATAAGAAATTGGAAACAGGAGAAAAAATCTACTAAGACCGGGAATCGAACCCGGGTCTTCCATTTGCCGGGTGGTTATTCTACCACTGAACTATCGTATCTAGGTAATTTTCCTGTCTGAGAACGGGATTGTTTTCTTAGGTTAGGATCGGGCTAGTCAAGCTAGTATCAACTAGCCCCAACGGATATCCTCAAAGAGATACGTCAAAGAAAACCTCCATCCTCTCAATTGTTGAGATTGCCTAGTTATAAATAGATGGATTATATCACGGGTCACCAAACTTTTTACTGAAAGGGCCACATGAGTCTTCATGGCCCACTGTGCGGGCCACATACGGCATTTCAAATTACTGAAATTGCAAAGAGCAAGTTTTGAGATTTTTTTATTCTGTAATATGTAATTCGCTTATATTAAAAGTAGATTTCACCCAAGTGCTCGGAAAATGTCGTTTAGATATCATAAATGATCCCGCCTTGATCTTCTCCATACTAAGCCTTGAGAATTTCTCACACAAGCACGTAAATGCCGGTCCGTTCCTGTCCAATGCCTTTACGAAATCTTTCATGAAGCCCAGTTTAATATGTAGAGGTGGAAGCAAAACTTTACTGGGATCTACCAGCGGCTCAAAAGCTACGTTCTTCGTTCCAGGTGTAAGTGATTTACGGTGAGGCCAATTCTTCTTCTTGTAGTGGATACCCTTGGCACGACTATCCCACTCGCATAGAAAGCAACAGAACTTCGTGTAACCCTTTTGCAGTCCCAGCAAAGTGCCGATTACCTTCAAATCAGCCATTCATATTTTTTCTAGTTCACGCAGCTGGGAATGTTTTTCATACTTACATACATTTCCTTTGTGTGGACGGCATGGGCAACAGGGATCGAAGGCAGCACATTTCCATTGTGCAACAGCACGGCTTTTAGACTAACTTTAGAAGAGTCAATGAATAGTCGACATTCTTCCGGACTGTGCCTGATGTTCATTGCTGCCATCAGGCCATCGACATCCTCACAAACAGAGAGTTCGCCTTTTGTTTTGAAGAACTGCTCAATATCTTTTTGTCGGGAGTCACTTTCTGTGTCCTCAAGAAGATTCCACTGCTGCAGCCTTGAGGCCAACTGTTCTGCCTTATTCTTTGGCAGTTCGAGACCCCTGATGAGGTCATAAAGTTCGTTCTCCGTGATCTTATGTGGTTCAGCAGAGGTCACATTCGCACGAATTTCTGGATCTCTTGAAGTAAAAGGCTGCGGTGTTTCTTCGGGTATGTCATGCTGTTCCTCGTCACAGTCTATAAAACTGTCGGGGGGTTCTGAAATGGACAGTCCTTCACCGTGAGGCACTGAGCGCATAGCAGATGGTATATTTGGGCACAACACTGTCCACTTTTTCTTCTTGGTAATCCCTTTCCGAATAGGAGACACCATACAGAAGAAACAGTCTGTGACGTGATCTGTCGGCTCCCTCCATATCATGGGCTCTGCAAAAGGCATGGAACGCCCCTTGCGATTCACCCACGCGTTGAGCTTTGATGATCAGGACGTGCAGCACAGTTGCGGAGCGCAGGTCTTGTCCTGGTTGCCTACTTTACAGCCAAAGTACAGGAAGTAGGATTTTCTATGACTGGGGTTAAAGCACACTTCCTTGAAGCAAACGTGACTTCTCCACATATGTAGCAGAAGTTATCCGCACTGTTCACACACTTTCGGGGCATATTTATCCCGCCTAAAACAAAGGCTAACAAAAAGATTATAATCTCACCGAGAACAACGCACCTAGAACAACAGCTAACAGAAAATCACGGAGCGACTAACCGGACTCACAGAATTCCAATGAAACACTGCAAGACAGAACAATAAGCATCTGAGAAAATGGTAGCTGATCACGTGGTGCTAAAAGCGTCGTGACTTTGGAATTCGGTGCTGCCACATCTCAGCTCTGAGAGCCGTAATCACTTACGCAGGAATAACTCGCTGATATGGGATCCCTTCTGCAACTTGAAAACAAGAGCCAATTCACATTTTTAATGTCAGTTTCGTGTTCAGCACCCAAAAATTAGTTAAGATTAGGTAATTTCGTTTTCATAACAATTTCCATGTTGAACAGTGTAATCAGACAACCGCGCCTTATCCAACACGAATTAATTGACAGAATTTGGTAACTCTAGATAACGACGGTATTTCAGGACAACAATAAATTAAATCTTGATTAGCGTTCTGAAGTTTGCATGATTGCATAACGTCGATTTAGAGAAATTCAACCATCAATAAAGAGCGTGTTAATAGTTTCTCTAATACGTGATATTTTGGCCTTATTATTAAAATAACATAATTTTATTTGTAACGTAAAAATGGGTCGACAAGTCCCGTTCTCATGTTATTTTGAATTCAGGGTAACGCAGCCTGAGATATGTTCCTCTAAAATATGCCAAAGACAACCTTTGTTGTCATATCACGCTTCGAAAAAAGTCCATCCGTCATTAACTGAGCTCCAGTAATTGTTATCTCTCCTTCCTTAGTTTCGGGAAAAACGTTACGTAAAACTATGGAACGTCTAGGATTAAAACTTTACTGCGATAAAAGAACGTCATTTGCGACTTCCTCTCAAACGCCATCGAAAGATCTATTTCAGTGTTTCATTCCCGGTCGTTATGGTAGCATTACGTATCGTGTCACCATAGAGAAGGAATTTTGGTGCGAAGGCTTCCGAGGCGTTCTGCGGTAGGCTGCATGACTTGCGGTTCCACCGCGTTCATTTTACACGCGGCGAAACCGAAAGCCATGCAGCCTACATAGAGAAGGAATTCTTCCTCCAATATGAAATACACCACTAGGTTTTACTCCCTATTTGGCCACTACTTAAGGCATCCTCCTTCATCCTCTAAGAGTGATCTCTGTGTGCCAAATTACTAAAGCAACGATTTCTACCCATTAGCTGTGTAATATCTATTGCGAACCTATTGGTTTACCAAAACTACCTATTACAATTCCTTAAGGATAACCAAAGAAAATATGAAAAGCTAAAAGTAAATAATAGTGAAATTGCTTTTGTTGCAATGCCCTTCAAATGTTAGGTTGATCATTTTCAATAAACGACTACTTTTAACTAATTTCTGTCTTAAAAAATATTTAAATATATAAAATAGTACTAATCAGAACTCGTTAACTAGATTGCCAAATAAACAGTCAAACACAAAATGGAAAGGATTGAGATCTGAGACATTGGAACCAACAACTACACCGCTTGAAAACGCATGGCGAGAAGATATAGAACTAAAACAATTAGTTCCAGATAAATGGAGATAAGACGAAAGGGTTTTACGAAGAGTCTAAATGATGGATAAGAAAAGGAAAAGCGAGCTTAAAAAGGAACGGAGCACTAGAGAAAGGAAAAAAGAAGTAGTAGATAGGCAAGGAGTTAAATAGATAGGTATAAAGAGACCGAGAGGAAGAAGAGGAGAGGAGATGGGGAGAAGGAACGCCGTGTGGGTTAGAATGGTTCCTTTGCTAATCTGCATGAAAGCAGCTCTTTGTAAGCGTGGATAAGAAAGGGGGGTTTCTCCTCGCGCAATTGGGATAAAAAGTGTGATTGAACGGAGAGAGTAGGATGAGTGGGGCGGAGTTGGGGAGAGGTGAAGGGGGGTGATAAAAAAAAGAGAGAAAGAGAGAGAGGGGAGGAAGAATTTGTAGAGGATGGACGAAGAAACATAAGGTGGCTTTTTTTTGAGGAGTGGATTTTTTCAAGGAGGTCCCAGAAAATTTTCTCGGCGGGGGCGGAGTAGTAATGGAAGGGGGTGGAGTGTTACGGGGGAGGTAGCCGCGCGTGTGTTTTGCGGGTGGAGACGAAGCGATTCCATCTGCCGTGAGAGATGAGATGATTAAACCAGCGGCGTGAACATTAACGCCTCGAAGCGAGAGAAGAAGAGGGAAGGCGGCGTTTCGCGCGTGACCGGAAAGATGTTTTGCGACTTCATTTTGGCATCGGATTCCTGAGAAAGCCGTAAAGAATGGTAATAATGGAAGGGCTTCGTTTCGCAATAATGCTGATTACACGTATATTCTCGAGGCATTTCCTGCAATCCGAAATGTTCTCCGCCAAATACGCTGTTAGAGTGTATGGGAAAAAGCCATTAGGAGTCCGTGGTCGTTAAGGAGGAATGAGATGGAGTTGGGAAGGTGGGAGGTGGAGGGGGGGGAGGTTGGAAGGGGGGAGGAAGGAAGGGCGGAGGGGAAGGGGAGGGGGAGAATGGAGGGAAGGTCGTGTGTGGGGCGGGGGTGGCGACGGGACATCCTTTCGTACAGTGTTGGTCAGACATTTTAAAGAAGAGACAGAGAGAGAGTAGCAAAGAAAAGGGAATGGAGAACCAAGCTCTTAGAAAATCATTTTGGAGAAAGAAGACGAAATCCTTGAATGAATGCTATCACTCATCTCTTTTAAGCATTTTTAGCAATTATGTGCTGCGAATAAATATTTAATTTGCTCGTTACTTTTTAGGAGTTAAAAATAAATACTGCCGCTGAGAGATTTTATTATTATTCGAGACACAACATATAATAAAAATGCAAATTCAATAGAAATATTTCACCACATGTCCTTAAATATTTAGATATAAGGATTTACCCAGGTTAAAATAAATTCTATCGTTTAATATGAACAAGTGAAAATCAAGAATTTAATCATTAAAATTTTAATTTTGCCTTTTGCTTATGTTATGATTGTGGAATACTCTCCACATATTTACTTTTCATCGTCTTTTATTTTGTTCGCATGTATGACCGCAGGTCATACATGCGAACAAAATAGATTTAAAATAGATTTAAATTTAAAATTTAAAATAGATTTAAATTTAAAATTTAAAATAGATTTAAACTACTGGAAAAATTTATGTCGGAGGAACTAGCGAATGAGGTAGTAGGACTTGTCAGAAGCCCGACGTATCTCGGAAGGCAGGACAGCGAGGATAAGATTCGTGAGATCTATTGTAGAACGGAGCGATATAGAGGATCGTTTTTCCCTAGGACTATAAAAGAACATAATAGGAAAAGATAACTTAGGAAAACTAGGGACCTTTGGTGCACTGCGCCCCCTGCCATTCACCAAAAAGGTAACTTGCAGGATATCATGTAGATGTATGAGACATTCTCTCTACATTTTGCTTCAACGTGGGCTTTGAATTTCCTATGTTTTCTCTTACCGTTGATGAGAACATTATAAGATTGATTGACCATAAATATACAAGTATGGAAAGAGATTCTGAAACCGACAGTAAATGGCGGTTCCGTCAAAGTAATTTCAGACAAGCGGGCAAAGCGAGAAAACGTGCAGGACGAGACAGAATATTGAATCGATGGACGAAAAAATGAAGTCTCTATCTGATTTCGTTTAGGAGGAGATAGCGCGTCAGACAGACAGGCGGACAAACCGACAGCATAAGCGGATTTTTTTAAATCTTAAAATAAATGTTACTATCATAACTAATTGAAGATATATTTAAATGTACAGATCCAAATCACCGACGCTGAAAGTTCATCCGCTTGATTTTTTAAATATGCCTTGCTGTGAACAACTTTCCCGATAATAGTTTTTATCCATTGTAAAATTAATATAGGAGGCCGAGACTTCGTGTAATTCTATAATATTAATTAATTAATTAAACTGTGTTGTTTTAATTTATTTTATTTTAACAACGCCACATTTCATCAATTTATCTATTGTTTTGATTTCATTAGTGAAGGTCAGGGTGAATAAAATATAAGATAATCAATGTAATTCAATGTTAAATTTAGCGGCTTAATGGCTTGTGTAATTAAAATTAGATCTGCGTACCGATGCATAAAATGATTGAAGAAAACATATAGATATTTCAGTTGCAAAGCAATCAGTATCAGTGACACTTCACGTATCGTTATTTCTGATGGTAATTTACCCGAACATAGATCACTCGGTTTTTTAAATTTGCATTAATCCAATCAACTATTAGGTAAATAACGGATCTGTCAATATAATTTAACTCAATGCTAAATCATATTCTTATAGAAATACTAGATTTATGAGCTATTCCCTCATAAACGCTTCTGAAAAAATAACAAGATTGGAAAGATGTACTCCATGTCGGAGTACACAGACTTTCCAAATGCGTTCTTTAAGATTTCACAATGATCTCAACATTTTTCGCTCGGATGAGTATTTAACTAGAAGCTAGCAAGGTACGTTGTAAAATACATATAAGTACTTACGCACATCTACATCTACATGTTACCCTGCAATTCACCTAATTGGTGGGTGGCAGGAAGTCCAATGCACCAAAACCTATCTAAAGATTGTCTATCGCAAGTTGAAATTTTCTATTGCGATCTCGTATTGTCCTCGGAAAGAACGAGTCTAGATAACGCTCCTTCCTACAATCGATCTCACGTATCTTATCGTCACGGTCGTTTCTATCTATATACGCTGGTGCTTCAATTATTCCTACAACCTCGTCTTTTAGACATTCCGATCTATATTTCTCCAGAAGCCGCAACTTTGAGTTCAATCTACGATCCTCCAGTGGTACCCAGTTCAAATCCCTCAATAATGAGGTGACGCTTTCCTTATGTTCGTACTTTAGTTTTACGAATCTGGCTGCTCTGAACTGCACTCTTTCTAATTGAATTATATGTCCCTTCTCGTACGGATCTCATGTACATGAGGCGTATTCCACTTGTGGTCTAACCAGTGATAAGTAACATGTTTCACGTACTTTTTCTGTAGTGTTCCGTACTATTCTAGCTATGAAAGCCAGTTTCTTGTTGGCCGAGCCTATAACTCGAAGAATGTGCATGTCCCACGAAAGATCTCGACAAATGGTTACTCTTAGACATTTTACATACTCAGCCGGTTGAATATTTATTCCATCTATTTTATACTTGAAACCTACTTCTATGTTCTTACTTTTCCAGAACGTAACTGTGTCACATTTAGTGTAATTAATTTCATTTTTCCATTCTTTGCACCACGTTGAAATAGCCCTTAAGTCTTCACGCAGCTACTGATGGCCCTCCCTGAGGAACACCCGACGCACACTTTAACGGGTACGAGTATTTCCCATCGATGAAAACTATTTGTTTTCTATTCGAGAGGAAGTCTCTCACCCAACTGACAATATTTGGATTGATACCATATTGTCATAATATCGCAATTAATTTCTTATGATATACTTTATCAAACACCTTCCTGAAGTCAATGACTATGGCATCGACCTGAGTATTTTTCTCTCCACATCGCAACAAATCATCCACGAACAGGCCGAGCTGTTTCGCATGATCTACCTCTCCGGAATCCATGCTGGCATCCGCTAAGCAATGAGTGACTATCAAAATAGCGCATTACAGAACTAAAGATTGTGTGCTCAAGTATCTTGTACGATAATGAAGTTAGGGAAATTGGCCTATAATTTTCGGGGTTCTCTTTGTCGCCGCCCTTATGGATGGACGTAACGTGTGCCACCTTCCAATCTTTATGAACGACACCTTCCGTAATGGATTTCTCAAATATAATTTTCAAATACGGCGCGATTTCATAAGCTTATTCTTTCAATACTCGCGCGGGTATTTCCTCCGGCCCAGGAGATTTACTTGGTTCAACTGAATGAAGTTGGAGCGCGATACCGTTTTCGGAAAATATCAAATCTTCCATCGAGTCGCCCTGATGCATTGGAATAGGTGTTTCACATTCATCGTCATTAGAAGTAAAAGCTTTCTGAAAGTTTTTATTTAATAGGTTTGCTTTCTCGCCACTATCGTGAACTACATTTCCCGTTTCCGATCTCAGTGACTCAATAGTGGGGCCTCTACCTTGGATTTCTCTGACGTAAGACCAAAATGCTTTCGGGCTCTCTTTCAAGTTATCCTGTAAAACCTTCTTTTTGTAATCGTTAAACGCATTACGCATTGACACTCTGGCTATGGAGCGCGCCTCCTTGTATTGCTGCCTTAACGTTGCAGTCTGTTCGACTGTAGCTGTTGAGGATGTGTTATTTAGGCGAGAGTGGATTTTCTTTGCCGTCGGAGAGCGCTCCTAACCCCTGGTTGTACCATCTAGGTTTTGCATTTTCACGCTTCAGTCCACTTGGAATAAATTGATCTGTGTACTCTCGCATCATATCTCTGAACATGTACCGGGATTCTTCCGCGGCTGCAACATCTGTTACCTCGCAGAAATTATTATATTTATTTCGCAGAAAAGACCTAAATCTTGTAAAATCGGCTTTGGCGAATGCATAAAGCTTTCTTTTAGCCTTAACCTCTTTCTCAATGTTGACCTGAAACTCCACGTACACTGCCTTGTGATCGCTTATTCCCTCAGCAACAGGTACCCTATCCATACGCTCAGGAAGATTCTTCTTCTTCTTCATCTAAAGGCTAAGCCTTGTCGCTGCAACCATGAACTCCTGTCCTCTGCCATTCTCTTCAACATCTCGTACTTCTCAACTCCCATCACTGACTCCACGTCATCTAGGTATTTCTTTCTTGGTCTGCCTCTTCCTTTCTTCCCTAAAAGTTTCCCCTCCAAGATGTTCACAATTAATCCATTATGTCTAATCACATGGCCTAAAAATTTTGCCTTCCTTTCTTCCATTCCTCTGATCAGTTTCCTTTCTTCTTTTACTTCTTCCAAAACTTTAAGGTTTGTCTTTCTCTCTGTCCAACTTGTCTTTATCAATCTTCTCCATATCCACATTTCTGTCGCTTCCAGACGGGACCTCTCCCTCTTTCCTAACGTCCAACTTTCACTACCATAAAGTATGGTACTCCAGACAAAAGCTTTTGCAAAGGATTTCCTTACTTCCAAATTCATGTGACTGCTTGTCAGTAGGCTCCTTTTGCATTGAAAAGCTTGCTTTGCAAGTGCTATTCTTCTTTTCACTTCCTGTACACATCTATTATCTTCAGTAATTGTACTACCTAGGTAGCAAAACTGCTTCACCTGCTCAATTTCCTGATTGTCTATTTTGATCTTTGATATTGTCCCTGCATTACTTTTGCCTATAACCATCAATTTGGTTTTCTTGATATTTATCTTTAATTCCCACTGTTTTAACGTGTCCGATAATACTTTCAGCATTTTATTCATTTCTCTTTTTGAATCGCTGAATATTACAATGTCATCTGCAAATCTAATGCAGTGTATTCTAACTCCATTTATTTTTATGCCTTTTGTCTTTTCCTTCATAACTTCTATACTTTCTTCAATGAACATATTAAACAAATATGGAGATAGCGGACATCCTTGTCTTACTCCTTTCCTTATCTTTGCTTCACTCTCTAATCCATTTATATTTATTCTTGTAGTTTGATTTTGATAAAGCTTAAAAATTAATCTTCTGTCCCTCCAATCAATACCTATTTTTTTCATAGTCTTAAACAACAGTTCCCAATTAACTGTATCAAAGGCCTTCTCCAAATCAATAAACGTTAAATATAATGTCCTGTTCATTTCTAAACATCTTTCCATTATCACCCTGAGGGCTAATATAGCTTCTCTCGTTCCTCTCCCACTTCTAAATCCAAATTGATCTTCACTAATATAATGTTCTATTTTCCTTTTTATTCTGTTTTTCACGATATAAATTAAAACTTTTGAGGCGTGCGAAAGTAGTGAAATTGTTCTGTAGTTACTGCACTCCACTGCATTCCCCTTCTTTGGTAAACTTATAGTTTTACTTTTTATAAAGTCATCAGGTAATTTTCCTTTTTCGTAACAATCTTTTATAATTTTAAAAAAATGTTCTTTTGCTTCCTCCCCTAAGTTCTTCAAAAGTTCTGCAGGTATACCATCAACACCTGTTGCCTTGCCTGAATTAAGATTATTAATAGCTTTATAAAACTCTTCTTTGGTTATTGTTGGGCCTAGCTCGTCATTTCTTATTTCCTCTTCATTTTCAATAAATCTACATCCATCTCCAACATCTCTTCCACTATATAATTCTTCTATGTATTCTTTCCACCGAGCACATACTTTTTCATTTTCCCATAACATATTTCCTTCCTTATCCTTAACTATTGCCGATTTAGTTCTTGGTTTGTACTGGAGAGTTTTAATTTTGAAGTATGCTTTGTCTTGCCTTCCTCCCTTTGTATCTTCCTCAATTTCCTTCACTATCTCTTTGGTCCATCTCTCTTTTTCTTCTCTGCATTTGTTAATAATCTCATTCTTAACTTTTTTATAAGTTTCATCATTTCCATTCTTCCTCAACTTGTTCCTTTCTTCAATTAAAATCAGTATCTCCTCAGTCATCCAAGGTTTTCTAGGCTCCAATTTTCTCTTTCCAATAACTTCCTCTGTAGCTTTAATAACCCCTTTTTTAAATTCCTCCCAACTAAGTTGTCCTTCATAATTTCTCATCAACTCATTTGTTTTTTCTTGGTAATTCTTAGCCGTTGGTAACTCTTTCAGTCCCTGTAGATGCCAGTTCTTTTTAACTGTTCTCTTTATTTTCTTAAACCTAATATTGCATTTTGCCATGACTAGCTTGTGGTCACTGTCTACATCTGGACCTGGGTAACTATAACACGATTTTACCTGGTTCTTATATCTTCTTTTTACTAAAATATAATCTATTTGAAACCTTCTTCTGTCTGGCGCCTCCCATGTGTATCTTCTTCTTTTGGGAACTTCAAAGAAAGTGTTTGATACCATCATCTCATTCTGTTCACAAAACTCAATTAATCTTTCTCCCCTTTCATTTGTTTCACCTAAACCAAATTTTCCTACCATTCTACTATTTCGACTAGATCCAATCACAGCATTAAAGTCTCCCATTATTATTACATTATCTTTATCTTTTGTCATCTTTATAAGTTCTTCTATTTCTTCATACACCTTTTCTACTTCTCCTTCTTCTGCACTACTTGTTGGGAAATACGCTTGTATTATCACTGTATCCGTTGGCACGGTGCTCATTCTTACCATCAACAACCTATCATTTATGTGATATGTATTGCAAACACTGTTTGCCCATTTCTTACTAATAATGACTGCTATTCCATTCCTTCCTCTCTTTTCACCTCCACTATGAATTATTCTAAATTTATCACTGTAAAAATCTCCTTTCTCTTGCCACCTTGTTTCACATAAACCTAAGATATCAATCTCATTTTTCTCCATTTCTTTCTTTATTTCTTCTAATTTACCTATTTTTAGTAATGTTCTGACGTTCCAAGTACCTATTTTGACGTTTTGACAGGGATTTAGTTGGATAACGACCTGAGAAGCCCTGCTACATCCCCTGCCGGATCTTGGGTTCCGAATACCATGATCAGTAACAAATTCCTTTCTAAAACCTTCCATGGTTGCTACCCTCGGGATATCCTATAGGATCTTTAATGGAGTGGTTTCCTGTTGCCTTCTCCATCCTATGCCGTTGACTATCAAAATAGTTCCTCCGCCTTTAGGGGCAGTTTCCCACCCCAAGGGCAAGAGGGTGCCCTACCCCTCCACCTTCTCATCCGCCCCTAAATAGGCCGTTGGCATTTGGTAGAGGGGGGACTCCTTATCCCGGGAGTCACTCGGACGCCAGAGCCTCGTCTGTGAAGCAGGGTGCACCACGTGCAGGTGAGGTTGACATTTGAGTGGGAGAGGCTATATAATCGCATCCCACCCCAAAACACCCTTCAGGAAGATTAGTAGCCAATAAATCTAATATATTATTAAATCTCGTGGGAAATCTCACTAAATGATACAATGAGTGTTTGCCGAAAGTTTCAAGTAAAGCCTCGCAAGATTCACGCTCTTTACCACCGGGATAAAAGTAATTATGCCTCCAATCAATTGACGGAAGATTGAAATCGCCCCCGATTATAATGGCTTTATCTTTATTAATGTAAAGTTATCTTTATTATTTTTTGATTTTAACCATAATTTTTATCGATCGAGAAATCTTAGTAAACCTCCCCAATAACAAATATAAACAAAATGCGTCCGGCGGTTCCCGAGTTTAAGCAAAGGAACATTGTAAACTACATGTAGGCTTCATGTAAAGTGGTCATAATTGTTGTCCGATATTAAAGAAAATTGAAATTGGTCCACCAATTTTACTAAAACTCCCCAATATCAAATTTCATCAAAATACGTACGGCGGTTCCCGAGTTGAAACAAAGGAGTCGTAATTATTGTCCGATTCTTACCAAAATTGTAATTGGTCGACCAAATTTACTAAAACTCCCCAATACCAAATTTATTCAAAATGCCTCCTGCGGTTCCCGAGTTAAATCAAACGAACATTGTAGGTCTTTGTGTAAAGTGGCCGTAATTTGTGTACGATTTTAACCAAAATTGGAATCATTCGACCAATTTTAGCAAAACTCCCCAATACCAAATTTCATCAAAATACGTACAGCGGTTCCCGAGTTTTAACATGCGGACCGACAGACGGACGGAAACGACCTTCCCTATATGCGTTCACTTCATGCAAAGAACGCATATAAACTTTGAAAAGTTTTAAAAGGGCGACTTAAAGCCATCATAATGTCAAGATAATTGCAGCTGTAGCCTTTTGTAATCCGATTCCTGTTTTCAGAAGTTGACATTCTTTATTCTTTTCATCATAGGTCATTTGTTTTTAGCACGTGAAGACGATTGAAAAACCTTTCATTAAAGTTAGATATTAATTATTAATTAATTTTGAGATGCAAAATACAAAAAAAATGAAAACGAACTTATATCAAACCTTCAACATCAATGATTATTTCGAATTTTTTACTCGGGTACATTTATCATGATTCAAACTTTGTTTTTAAACGAATATACGTAATTTTTCCTATGATACGATATTTTTTGGGTTTTGAGAGCCTTTTTAGGCGAATCGGTAGTAGCGGAATGCCTCGTCCGTCTATCGTAACTTTCATCTCCTAAACCGCAGTACGGATTTTAATTAAATTAAGTACGAGTGATTGCAGTTAAAATTTATCGCCCAATCCGTCAATTAGAACTTCCACTTTACATAATTACTTTAATAAACTTATACTCGTATCTCGTTAAATGGCTTCCGACAAGCAGCAATTAAATAGCTTATTTTTCTCTCCTAAGCTCTTATATGATCTGATCTCTAAGGTATAGGTTAAAAAATTTATTCGGATAGAGAACAAATTTACAAAAAGAATAGTTCGCGAGACCACATAATTACGAGTTATGGTTTCGGAGATAAAAATTCGAGAATATCCCGAGCAAAACCTCGCATATTTTGTTTAACAACAATTAAAAATCCATTTATTTCTCTCCTATGCTCTTATGTGATCTGTGAGATATAGATTTTAAAAATTTATTAGGATAGAGAACAACATTTACTACAAGATAGTCCGCAAAACCACATAATTACGACTTATAGTTTCTGAGATAAAAATTCGAGAATCGTCCAATCTTTCGATACCGTTTCATGCGTATTTAAGAACGCCTTTGAAATCTCTGTGTAGTCCATTTATGGAGTATACTTTTGCATCTTGTTTAATTAAGAATGGATATCGCCGATATAAAAGTATTTTTAGAAACTATCTTCAGAAGAGGGTAATTTTGAATATAAAAATGAGATAATCACCATATTAAAAATACCCAGTTTGCCAATAAACAATAAAAACGTATTTCAGCTTGAATCTAATCCTAGCGAGACCGCGAAAGAGTGTTGTTATTTAAACATTATCGCCTTTTATTTCTTACGATTTATACAATATATTAATAATTTAAATGATTGTCCCAGTGCGAATAATTTATAAAGCTTCTAAAATAAATTTGTTTGTTTGTTTGTATGTAATTTCTGGCTATTCAACCTCTTGGATTATTATAGCCATTCAAAAATAAATACTCTAATTCTTAGATAATATGTTATCCTGGGCATGGAACTGAGCCGAAAACCGAAACCGAAAAAAAACGTTATTTTAGCTGGAGTGAAACCAAACCCGCACCGAAAAAAATTTATCTGAACCCGAACCAAAACCGAAAACCGTTGTTTATTTCGTTCCATTTTTTCGGTTCGCATAAATAGTGAAAGAGAAAAAAGGGTTTATCTTTTTGCTTTAATATGGGTCTTTTTTGAAAGCCTCACTTTTCAACAGCAAATAAGGCAAAGGCTAATGGTTTTCTTGAGGATACGTGCTCCTAAGCCTTTGGAGAGATGCATCTTTGTGATAATATCTCTCGGTTAGATGGTGGGGTTTTCCATGGGCATTTCATTACATAGAGAGAGAGTCAAGGATAGGTCCTGCTGAAGTTTTCCAGAATCCTGTAAAACGAGGCTAGTGGAAAGGAACTTTGCGGTACTTCGAAGGCAGCTGCTAATCGTTATACCCTCCTCCAGGGCCTACCCCGTTGAGTGCTCCGTGTAAAAATGTTTCACGATTCTTAACTTGGATATTGCTTAAAGCAGGTTACTGTCTCCGTAAACTTTCATCCCTTCTCCATATGCATTGAACCCTTATTCTGGTAGTCGATCTATAAAAGTTATCCAGAAAGGATCGTTCCCCAGTCGTGCCTTTGAGGTATTCTTACTTCTGTTAAATGTTACGGGTTGTACCTCTTTGTCGTCGTAAGAAAATTTATGTAATTATATATTGTATCGTATTTGTAATATTAACATCTAAATTATTGTATTTAGAAATAGTTAAGTAGCTCTTCTTTGAACAACTCTCTATCAATTAAATTCTACATTCAAATGTGAATTAATACCTGTTCAAGGATGTGTATAAGTACTGTTGGACTAAATTGATTATGATAATGAGAGTATCTACTTATATTGTAATCTGGATTATTGGAATTGTAAAATTAAATAAATGTTGACTTTTGAAAAAATAACAACGGTTTTACATCAAATTGAAGACCAAACTAAATAACATTTTTAATAGCTTTTATACGCGCTGAAAAGGAAAAATATAAATTTTAAATTCCTACAGAACAGTTGTAGACGGAGTCGTATAATAGGAGCCGCTTACAAATTGAATAACGAAAAATATAAGAAGGGAATTCATACAATGTTTTACTGTTCGTGACATGGTGAGAGGGGGCACTTGCGCTATGTAACGTGCGGATTTCCATTTTTGTCTTCTTGGCTTGCGATAGTGAAGACGTATTTGGTTTAAATGAAAAATAACATTAATTAATAAAGGTTATTTTGGAATTCTCTTGAAATTTTTCTCAAAAAATTCAAAGTCGGAGCGAAAAAAACCGATTCGAACCGGTTCAAAGGTGATTGCTGGAGCGAAACCGGAACCGAACCGAAATATTTTGTTCCGTGTGAACCGGAACGAAAACCGGAGAGAAAAAATTTCGGTTCGATGCCATAGTTTATCCCTAATCTTATTCACCCAAGATAACCGTAATTCTTTTCAAATTTTATGCCGAGAAAGATTCTATCATAAAACTACAGATAAAACAGCATGTTGTAATAGGCCCAAGGTGAGTTTTATGACCTAAGGACGTTTTAAGGAAGGAAATCTTTAGGACGAAGGTTTCATTGCAAGAGTAAGTCGGGAGAAAATCGGAGGGGGAGGAAAGAGGGAGAGGTAGAAAGTGAGTGGAGAAAGAAGTCGGAAAAGAGGAAGTGGAAAATGGCGGGGAGAGCAATGGAAAGTGATGGGGCAGAGGAAATGGAAGATGCGAAATTCAAACGAAGAGCTTATGGGAGTGAATTTGGACAGACAGGAAGAGGGAAGATACGGATCTGCCCAGATGGATTCGAAGCGAGTGGGAGGAGGGGAAAGGTAGTAGGGGAAAGGAAGCGATAATGCGTGCGGAGGCGGCGGAGGGAATGGGATGATGGCCACTGTGGCAGAGTGAACGAGATGAGTAGGGAAGGAATTGGCAGAAGAGAGAGATACGGAAAAGTAGTGAGGCGTGGATGAAGTGGGGGAGGAAGGCGGTATAGGTAAGGTTTTTATATCCCTGGAACGAGAAATACGATTTGTTTTATTACGGACTGAGGTCTATGGCTGTGTATGGGTGAGGATTTGGAAAAGGGTTTTTGTAAAAGTGTATGAGGGGTGAAATAGAATGGGAGAGGATGTAATGGAGGATGAGAAAGGAAGAGAGATTGAGTGGAAAGCAGTGCAAACGCGTTGATAGTAGTAATGAGAGATAAAGGAATAAACGACCGGGGATGGGATTGTCTATGAAGGAGTGTAGAAGGATAGATAAATATAAAGACATCTTCATTCGAGTAAGGATAATGGTAATAATTTCCCTTCTTAAATTTAATCTACCGTAACACGATACAAATTGTATTTATCGTATAAAAATTTACATCATGAAGAGAGACTATACCATTTGTTATTTAATAATTTTTATATTTACATATTAAAGAGTAAAAAAATTTAAAAGATATAAAATGATGGCAGAAGTTTGTGAGTAATCATAGAAAAAAAGCACTGCAACAGAGCTCCCACGAGAATGTAAATAGAGAATTTGCGAGGAGCGGACACACTTTGGAAACTGAAGGAAAGAGAGGGAAGAGTGGTCAGCGATATTATTAATGGAAAGAAGTCGGACTTGGCGGGTGCGGAAGAAAATATTACGAACTAATAGCGTTCACTCTTCCATATTGCTCCATCGAAATGAGTGAATCTAAAAAATTATAAAAATGTATCCTATCTCTTTCCATGAAGGCGGGGATTAAAATACTGTTCATCTGAAGAAACCTAAAATTCGCGGTTGCTAATTAGAGTAGTAATAAAATATTCTCGTTTAAATCGACTAAGAAATAAACTTTATTGACGAAAGAGGAAAACATTTTCAAGTTGTTTTTTTACTTTTATGCCTCTCAAAGAGCTTTGTCACGCAAAAGGATAAATATATCGAGCACTACAAACACCCGGGAAAGCTGTAAAGTCGTCATCGGAACCCGCGAACGAAAGAATAACTTTAAAACTTTGTTTTTCAAAGTTAATTCAGTTCGAGGTAAAAAGCGGATAAAAATCAACGAGTGATGCGACGCTAACAGTTGCGGTCGAGTATGGGAAGACGCTTAGGATCAAAGATGATAAAAACAGAGAGAAGGGGACTGATGGCGAGAGAGAAAAGGAGCGTGACTGAAGAAGATGACGTTTAGCGAGGAATGTGCTCCGATGCAAGTGAGGGTGAGCGCCGAGGGAAAGTGCGGAGACGCGGAGAGAAAGGAAAAGAGATAAAAGGAGAAGAAGGGACGAGAAAGAGAGATTTCATTTGGGTACAGAAAGGACGACGAGACAGAAACGGCATTTTGTTTGGCGGAAAAGTTTTCCTCCGCATTGCGTTGGAAAAGGGGAGCGGATGTATGAGGAAGACACTCAGACTGTAATATGTCTGTGTTTGCGCGTCAGTGAGACAACGATTCGCAAAAGGCACGGAGAGAGAGACTAAAAAAGGAAGGAAAGAGAAAGGTAAGATAGAGATAAAGGGTCTGGAAGAAATAGAAATGAGAGAAAGTGTGAGAAGATTAGGGAATTGATGAAGAGGGAAGGAAAGTGGCTGACGTCAAAGAGGGGATTGCTTGCAATACTGAAGGATGAAAGAATGACGGAATAGGTGGCGAACAGTCAGAAAATTACGCAATGGGTAACTGTGGGGAACGAGGTAGGGGTAAGAAGAATCTAAATTCTTTGTCGAAGTGCTCCGTTGATTCCTCAGTAAAATCTTCACTTATTTGGTTGGTTCTTAATAGCTCAAGTTTCTTGGATTTTCTTTTTGTGGTACCAACATTATAAAATAAGGAAATATTACGGTTGGTAACCTAGCACCTTTTCGTAATTGGAACTTAATTAATTGATTAAATTCTGTTATCAAGAATTGTATTGTAATTAGTCGTTTAAATTTGATATTGTCCCGTCTTTCTAATAACTTGATATAAAAATTCTTATTTCTATCCTTTTTATTTGCAGCTTTTAAAATCTCTTTTGAAATAAGTAATGCAGCGAAACTAAAAATCTCATAAAATAACTTCAACGTTATTCGAAATATTATATCTAATGATATCAAATAATTTATATCTCGGTATTTAGAATATTTGTAATTTATGCTGAAAATATTCTACTTATGTATTTGTTCTTATTTTTTTCTATTTCAAGTATATGTTAGAATCCCTTTAGATTAAAGGTATGAAACGACACCGACATCTGTAATTGAATGTATGCAACCAGATTATATATGGTGCATTTAATTCGAATTAAATATAATTAAGAAGCACTCATTATTATTTAATTTAGTATTTCGTTATAACGCTACTTCTAAATAGCCTAGAAATTCTTTTATTAAACAACTCAATTCAATTATGCCTTCCGATAATTTGATTCTACATTTCAAGTCTTCGCATTTTTAATTTTTCAAATAAGAAGAGTGAGGGAATGAGCGTATATCCTCCCCTATACCACGGCTCATTCCCCATCCGCTCATCAGGTCCACTTTCCTCATGACCACGTGTCCTCATCCTCCTCTCCCTACTCCGCTCGCCCGTCTACCCTCCTCCACCCCTCCCCAACCCCCCATTTGCCGTCCACTCTGTTCCAATCTGCATAATGCCAGCGGCCCGTAATGGGTGGGGACGAGATTTGCGAGACACGTGAAGTGAGGGGGTGGACGTCCGCCCACCGCCGCCCCTGTCCTCCATCCTCCTCCCTCCATCCACTACCCAATGTCCAAGCGTCTCCTCTTCCTCTCCGCCTCCAGACTGCTATTTCCTCCACTCCTACAAAACCCAAAAATCTCTTCTCCATTTTCCTACACATTCTCCAGTTTTTCTTCATTCCTTTCGCTCACCTCTTTCCCCTTCTTTTCCTATCCTAGTTTTACCATCATTTTCTGAGAGATAGGCTTTCCTTCTTTTGTTTATTCTCCATTCTTTCGTCTGTTATATCTTCTCTAGAATCTCACTTCAATTTTACGATCATCTTCTTGCTTTCTTCTTCGGTCTTTTCTTTCACTCGTTTTTACGATTCTTTTACTCTTTCATATTTTCCATTCCCATCTCCATCTCCTTTAGCATAGTATTTTTTGACCCTCTCTCTCATCTTGCAAACTGTAATTCTCCATTAGACCATTAGACCCCCCTCCTATTCTATCCCTTCCAATTCTCTCTTTTCTCCACCTCTTTAGTCTTTTCCTCGACACTTCTATTCCCCTATCTCTTCCTTCTTAAATTCTACTCTTCCCTCGTTCTTTTTCGTCATCCTTTCTTTCTCTATTCACTCTCCCCTTCTTCACCTCTATTCCTTTGAAACCTTTCCCTTTCATCTTCTTCCTCATTCTTTTTTTTCCATGCTCCCTCCATGCTCTCCCAATTCACCCTTTCCTTCCTCGCCTAAACTCTTTCCCCTCTACTCTGCTTTCTCCTCTATCTCTCTTTCTCCCTTAATTCCGATTCGGGACACGAACAGAGGGAGGGAGGGAGAGAGAGAGGGTGGAAGGAAAGGGGGAAGAGACGACTGTTCTCTCGGTTGATGTTGGGCGCACATGGAGACGACTTCCGCAACGGAACACAAACACGCGTCCTTCCATTATGCCTCTCCGTATTTTTACTCCCTTCTCACAAGCACGTCTCGGTGATTAAAGCACGAAAAGCAATCTCTCTCTCTCTCTCTGTCTCTCTTTATCGCTTCCTCTCTCGTCTCTCGCTATTTAGCGAATGAGTGAAAGAGAAGAAGAAGAGAAACGCAACAGTGAGACGATGGGGGATAAAGTCAACAATCCATTTTTATGACATTTGCTCGAGATTTAAAAAATTTGGGTCGGCGTTTCTTTTTTTTCGGTCTATGTCACGCGAGACCGTTTATTTTCTTGCTTTGAAATTTTTACACATTTCTGTCAACATTTTTAATCCGAGCGTTGGAAATCGAGTTGTATCTTGATGAACGGTAAAAATCGCTTTTGAGCTAAAATGTAACGGAGCGTCTATGTATCTTTTAATAAAGAACATTTGGCTCTCTGAAAAAAACAGTAAGTTTAATCGCTCAGAGGAAATAGTAAAAATGATTTTCATTCGAAAATATTTCCTCTTCAAAATGATGCGTGTTTTTGATCTGAATAGGCTAAACTACGTTTTCTGTCCTTCTTCTTGTGTTAAAAACTTGCTACTTCATCCTGAAATTCAGCATTAGGCGAATCTGGTTTTAAATCTATAACCAAATCTAACAAATTTTAAAAATGTGTGCTACTCTTTTAAAATACGTCTTCTTCATTCAGAAGTTGGTAAGGAGCAAGTGTGTGGCGGAGGGAGGGCTTAATTTTCCCAGCTTAGTTGTGTTCCTGTTGCCTCGCGCTTAGTAGTGACACATTGAATAAGTTAAGCTTGCAGTTTTAAATAAAGGAAATTAGTGCTCTCATGTTTTATAACATGGAGAATATATCTCTTTCGAAAATTTCTTTCAAGTAATAGCTAAGCAATGACTCATTCGCTGACTCCAGCGCAATAAAATGTAAATGGGAAAAACGGCGTTCATTTCTTTTCAAATTTGAAGAAGAATTAGAGTAAAATTACGATTCGTGTATCTGTACATTGTGTTATTTTATGATTTCCATAAAAAAAATAGTCTCACTAGTATTTTATTGAACGACCAATCAATTTTAAACGTTATATTTAATAACACGTTATAATTTTCAGAAATTCAGTCCCTTTCTCTTAAGCTATATCTTTATATAGTTTTACATTTAACTGTGTCTATGTCTGTGGGTTGTTTTTCTGGCAATGAAAGATTAATTATAGCATATATGTTTTTATGGTATTCATTTATCAGCGAATTTTATTATACTGCAATATATCATAAAATCTGGCAAAGCATTCAATTTGCGCGGCGTAACGGCTGAGAAGAGACGATTGCTAAGTTGCATTCAAACCAGGAATCAACACTTGCGCAGGGAACTACGAACAATAAATCGCGAGCGAAGCGAGATGGCGCCAGTTCTCGCTTATGCTACCGAAATGGCGGATGATGTCCCATTGTAAGATACTCAATGAAGACAATATTTATCCAGGTGATTCGACGACGCATCGCACTCCTTTGTTTTCAACCTTCGGGGGCAGAAGCAATCGCGATATTTAAAAAAAATTCGATGCCTCGAAAATCGCGATCGCTCGATACAGAGATAAAAAACATGTTTTATCTCCGCATTCGTTATGATACGTCCATTAAGATGTGAGCAGCGCTTTACCCCATTCAAAAAATTTTCCCCTTTACATGTCTGAAACATTAAAAAAAAAACAATGAAGTTAAGCTCGGGAACCCAAGGGGACGCTGTTATAGGAAGGTAAGCCGGTTTCGCTGGCAACAGCGATCGTCCGTCTTAGTGCTTTTTAGCATTGTTACGCGTCCGCTCCTTGCTTCTCCTTTGTTTCCCATCCAGACCACCTTCCTTTGTTAGGAATATTTCTTTGAAGGAATTAAAACATGAGCTGGCCTTGTGAAAGATTCCTTTAGGATTTTAACATTTTTTATTTTTCGTGGAAAATATTGCGATTGCAGATTTTTTTGGCGTCGCTTACTACCTTTTTTCCTACGAGGAATAATTTGTGTGGATTTAGTACAAGTCGCGCATTCCTTTTGAATGAAGTTTATCAAGTAAGAGAAATGATCAGGTATTTTTAAAGAAAACATTAACATAGCGATTAAGTTTAAGTTCCGATGATAATTTTTCGATGTAGATTTAATACTCTCTCTCTCTAGTTTGTCGAATTCTAATTAACATAAGAGCCATTCATTTTTGTATAAAACTCTTGCAAGCTTCCTCGTCGGGGATTCTCAATATATCCGTGAAGTTCAAATTCAAATTTAAATTTAGGTACAAATGATACTAACGGAAAATAAACTTGATACTGTAACGTGAGATTTCCACAATTTGCTCCTTATTAATTGCGTGATGTTATGATTGAAATCATTTTGAGACAATTTTGTAACAGTAATTTTTAAACTGAATGTTTATATCTAAAAGCTTGCGGTGCATTTAACTTACATACAAAAAGGTGTAAGGTGCAAATAATAAGATGTTTGTCCTTATAATCTCCATCTATGGGAATGCAGGTTAATGAGCGCAGCTCTAGATGGATCGAACTTTGTGTGCGAGTCAGTAAAGCAACGATAGAAAATGAGAGTCAAGTGCTGCATTGGTCGCGAATGGAGGATATACGAGAGGAGTTGGTTTTTGGGAGGACGCGGAGGAGGCGACGTGGAGGGATAGATGGAGGAGGACGGAGGGGAGAGGGAGGGAGGAGTGGGAGGTGAGGTAGATAGGAGCAGCAAAGGAGGTAGGATGAAGAGAGGAGGAGGGAGGATATAGGGAGAATAATGTACAGTGGGAGGCGTGGGCGTCGTTGGGTGCGCAAGTTTATCGGTGTTCCCTTGTTTTGGAGTCATTGTCCGTCTCCAAGAGAAGAGAGGCATGAGCCAGCCTCCCTCTACCTCCCTCTCTGTCTCTCAATGGGAAGAATTCCCGTTATTCTGCACAGCAGCTGCTGCCTCCCTTAGCGTGCCTTTATGCACAGCCTCGAAAGCAGAAAAGCGGAATTCTCGGGCGCTATACAGATGAAAAGGAATAGAGAGAGAGGGATGAAGAGAGGGATAAAGAGGGAGAGAAAGAGAAAAAACGGGAGGCTGGAGCTCAAGGGAAAAGACGGAGAGGAGAGAGAGAGAGGGAGAGAGAATAAAATGAATACAAAGACCGAAAGAAAAAGACGTTTTTCAAGTTTATTTTCAGTTGGATGGAGAAGAGGGCTGTGGTCATTGTTTTTAAAGGAATAGTGAAAATGGAGAAACCTGTTATGAGCCTGGATGGGATGGGCAGGAAGAGGGGAGTGAGGTATCTGGAACGGTATGAGGGAAGGAGGGGGGGAGGAGGGAAGGAGGGGGGATAGGAAGGGGGAGGGAGGAAGTGAGGAAGGGGGTAGGAGGGGGTGAGGAAGGGAGTAGGAGGGGTGAGAAAGGGGGCAGGAGGGGGGCGAGGATGGGGCAAGGAGGGAGAGGGAGGAAAGAGGAAAAATATACGAAGGGAGGTTGGTTTTTAGATGTAGTATTTGAATAGGTCGAGTGTTGTTTTACTCGGAACGAAAGGAGAGCACAGCAGAGTAGGACTGACTGTGAGTGAGGCGCTGGAGAGTGAGAGAGAGAGAGGAAATATGATTGCAAATGGCATCGTTTGTGAGAGCGCGTGGGCTTGGGTTGCGTCGGAGATGGGAGATAGAGGGATAGTATTTTGAAGAAAAAATATTCACAATAGATAGGAAATCGTGTGATAGGACATCGCGTTGGGAGAGAGAACGGGGCCATTATCCGATGGTCTTCGTTCTCAACGGACTCCGAATGGCATATTCGAGAAAAATCCATCTGAAAATCTCCATGCATATTCACTTCTTTCGTTACAAATGGATTTCTATGGATATTAAGGAGTGGGTAGTAAATTTATTCTTTATGTTACACTTTGTTTCAATCGGTTGATATGATGAAGCTATGAAATTCTGTTCCAACTTAAAAATGTTTTAAAAGCAACAAAACCTGAGGCTGATTGATCAAACGCAATATTTGTGGAAAAATCCTGACATAATTAATCTGTGAGATAAACTATTCAAAGTAATTCGTTTCATTTAATAATAGAACTATATATCTCTGTGTCTCTGCGTGCGTCCCTGCCTGCCTGCGTCTGAGGTTTTTCGACTTTTCAAAAAAGAGGTTGCTAGGGTAGCCGGCATTGTTCATCTCGGATTTTTGCATTGTTAGACTCGAGCTTCAAGTTTATTTGCACTAAACTTACAATGAAACGCATGAAGGAATAAAACAGATTAATCCTCGAGTGACGTCATCGCCCAGTGTAAACCCAAATAAATCAAGAACGGTCGGCTCGATTTCGACAAATCTTTCGCCTGAATACTTGGCGCAAACTCTTGCAGGATTTAAGCGGGTAGTGGTCTCCCGAAAAGGCATGGGTAGGATATCAGGAAAGTTTTCGTTTTTACATTTGATTAACACATAATCGGCTGGAATACGATGTGTAGACCTTCAGTCTTTAACGTTTAAAAAAATCTTACGATCGAGACTTTGATTCGTAATTTGCACTATTTCACGTAGAAAAAAATGAATATTCTTATTCTTACTTTCGATTCTGTTGTTTAATTCGTGTTTGCTCATATTTTAAATTGATATTCGATTTTCTCCGATTTTTCAACATTTCACAAAGGAGTTTAATGTTGCTAGCATTATTGATCTCAGATTTTTGCATTGTTGGACTCGTGCTTTCAAGTGAATTTGCACTAATCTTACAATGAAACAAACGCATCAAGGACAAAAACCGATTGAAAATTTGTGAAAAGTTTCTTGTAAATATAAAACATTTGAAACACGTAGCAAAGAAACTTGAAGTCAGAAACGACTCCAATGCATTGTAATAATGGACAACTTAACATTTCAAATAGGAAGATATTTCACGCTTACATTGAAAATATCATTCCGTTTGCAAATTTTATTGGGCGGTTTAAAGCAAATTACTATATTGATAATTTTTGTGATAAATTCTTTTGATAATTAAGCAAGATCTATGACGCGTAGCCGGTGCATTTATAGTGATTACTTGATATTAAATAAACCACAGAACGTATGATTTGCTGTACCATCAGAAATAGTGAACAAAACAAACTGTTGTGTACCAGTAAGTGTTCGACTAAATCACGTAGATGTTTTTTTGTTATGAAAATTGTGTGAACTATATGATTATTTTCAGAGGGGCAATAAAAATGGTTCAACTAATAACACACTGTGTAATCTTTTTTTGTCATAGGAACTATCGCATTGGACCACTTCACCCCAAGTCCCTTAAATGTTTGCAGGAAGTACTGCAACGGGCCCCTAGTTAGTAATTAAAAACGAATGCATAATACAGTGTAAATTGCAAAGCAGTTCTTCTTTATATGATCATCCTATCATATTTGGCTACCCGTGCAAATCATTTCTTTTTTTACATGTAAAATCTACCAGTGCTGAAATATCAGAATTGCTCGTTAATTATAGGACTCAGTGACCTGCACCTTATCCGATACCTTGATCTCCTCCCCAGTTGCCAAAGCCACTCCTGTTGTATGTTCGTTAATTAAGTTATACGTCGATGGATTTACAGCTCTCAGTAACAGGTATATCGCTCCGTGTTAATTAAATTTTGCATGTGGTAGCTGTCATATGTAATTGGTAATGCGCTATACCAGTCAAATATCTCAAATATACCGAGAATACATAAAATAGCAATGAAACTCAATTTTTAAAACTGATTTCATATCCTCAGCAAATGTTGCAGCTTATTCGGAAAGGATATCAGGGCAAATGCCGAACTTCCAGGTTCATATATTTTAAAAGAGAAACTTTGCCTATCGTTCTGTATACACTGTATGCTTAGTAAATTATACTTTCAAATTATATATCAGTTTATTTCTATTAGTCCTCATTTTGTCATTTTGTTCAAAAAGGAAAGATTTTTGCTAATGTATTGCAGTCTTACGCATGACAATCGCCCTTGAAGAGTCCACATAATTGTGTTACATATTACTGAAATTTTTATATTTATTTGCATGTATTTTAAAAAATTATTACTACACTAAAACTCTAGTGAATAAATTTGTAATGAAAACGGCGAAAGAGACATAAACTATCAAACGTTTCCTTCACATTCTGTCTAGACTATCAGCTCTAATTGATTCTTAATCCGAATTACGCCGTTTTTCTCGGCTGTGATTTATAAATTACATGACTACTTCGCACATTTTCATCTGATTTGAGCTTCCGTAATTAATGGTTTTTATAGGCAATACAGACGATCCAATCGTGAAGATGAAAGTTCAAACATGGTGAAATACCTTCCAGAGTATTTAAGCTGTTCGACTTATTTTATCGATTATTATGCGATTGTTAAAAATTTTCAAGGTAACAAACTTTGTATTTGGGAAGAAGCCATCAACGATTCATAAGGTAATTGCTCTGCTTTCAACCGTTTATAAGAATAGTAAAATCATAAAGGTATTTTAATCTCAGATTAAAATCTACAAATTTAAATCTACAAGTATTACGGCAACGTAGCACAGTTAGATAAATATTGGAGTACGTTCATCATGCGTGTAAAATTATATATGCTTTACAATATTGAGGTGAATAATGAAGCACGTTATTCAGAAAAGCAAGGAAACTTTCGACGAGCGGAACAAACTTGTCAGTTCACGGACGATTTACAAACTAATTCCAAATGAATATGACCTGAACGATTCCTTAATAGTTTCATCTGCCCAAAGATAAAAATATCCTGTATATTGGCAACTTTCCCAAAAAAAGGATAAAATATACTTGGGGAGTGTCATAGTCAGTAATTTTAATCGTTATATTTTTCCACCGAGTTCTCGGATCGCCAATGTTTCTATTTATTCGAAATTAAATTATCTGTGGGAGGGGAGGGGATCAGATTCATTTTGTACGATTTAATCCGAGTGTGCCATTTTGAGAATTCATCAAGAGCGTCAAACGAAACTCTATCTGTCCGAAAAAAAATAACAGAAGAATGACGCGCTCACTCATCTCTTGCTCCGAGCTGAAACGAACTCACTCTCAATTCGTCTTTTCAAAATCCTTCTCGAATCTCTCTCTCTCTCTTTCTCTCTTTTTCGACAAGAAAGCTCTCTTTCTCCCTCGATCCAACTGCCTCCCTCCGCAACTCCCCCACCCTCCCTTTGAAACCAACTCCAATGCCCAACCCAAAAACCATTCTTATCCGCCCCCACCCCCTCTCACTCGCTTCGACTATCTCTCCCGCCATTTTCTTTCTTTCGTTATTCCCTTGTCTTTTTATCCGATGCTTTCATACTTTTTATCATTATTCCTCTTCTCTCCCTCCCCCTCTTCCTCCTCACCCCGTCCCTCTACGTCATCCTAAGGCTCGTGCCTCCTCCTACTCTTCTTCTTCTCTGTGTCTGTGTGTGTGTGCTTTCCACAAAAGATTCGCGTGGAAGAACGTGAGACTGAACCTTGTGTTCGCCTTAGACTGTGTTTGCGGTGGCTGCCAGAGTAACTCCATTCTCTACTTCTCCCTTTTTTGCCTTTCTCTCTCCTCTCTCTCTCTCTCTCTCCCTCCCACCTTTTTTCATATTGTACCCTCATTTCCACCCCCTCCCGCCCCGTCTTTCTCTCTCTTTCTATACATATCTCTCTCTTACCAATAGATGGCGCGCTTGAGACGCTTCGATGCGCTCGACTACGCCGTTAATTAAAAAGACTCGGATCGATTATTCGATATCTCTCATCCCACACCGTATCGACCGCGGTAGGAAAAAAATACGTAATGTGGAAAAATCTTCCTTTCTTTTCTCCCTCTTTTTCTCTTCCCCTCTCTCTCTCTCTCCTCGTCCATTTCCTACTCCACTTGTTTCCATTCACGCGATCCGAGAGAAACTCCAAGAGTAATTCTCTCCTCTCTTCTTTTTTTTAATATCCGCCTGCCTCCTGTGTTTTTTCATTCTAAAGGGTTTTCTTATATTTTCTTTAAGTTTTTGTTCGACCTTTTATTCCGCTTGTCAAATATCCAATCCTGCGAATAATATACAGTGGAGAAAAGGCGCTCTAATGATCGAAATAGTTTCAACGGTCGTTCGATGATTAGATTCTACTTATTTTTGTTTTTGGTTTAACATAGCTTAACAAAATACATGTTATATGAGAGAAAGGAGGCTACGGCGAAAAAATTAAAATTTACAGTCCAAGAAATTTTTTTAAAATTTCTTTAACAGGAAATTTGCAACAAATATGTTAGTTTGGATGTCTCAATTTTCAGTCATCTTAGAATCTTATATAATTGTTAAAATATTAAATTGAGTGTTATGAAAATGAAACGGGATATGTGGTGATGTTATTAGGCTAATAGTTTATTATTTTACCGTTTGTTGTTCAGTTTTGAGTGTCATGGCTAAAAGTACTTCTTTCGTGTGAGATCCCACTATAGCGACTGGAAAAGGGAAGAGTTTTTTTTAACAATAAGAAGGTATCTATAAAAGCGGACCTGTATGCAGATGGTGATATGATTAGTGTGGTTATAATAGTTAAAATAGTCATAAACTATCTACATCAATGATGAGCAACCTGCGGCCCGCGAAGCTATGATTAAAAAGATATTAACACAAATTAATACCATATAGATTCATATTACGAGAACAAGACACTCGATATTGAAATGTTATCCCTAAAAACATAATTTTGGATTGTTTTCACTTATATGATACCTCAGAATCTATAGTTAGTGTCCGATTTAAAGTCTAATCTGGCCCGCCGAAGCATTGACAACTTGTAATGCGGCCCGCCGAAGACTTCGCAGCTGCCAATGCGGCCCGCCACGTATAAAAGGTTGCCAACCACTGATCAATATGGTTTCTCAAATATGCACTTATGGGCCGCTGGGTTTTTCTTCCTAAATCTCTATCGCCACTTCTGTATCCTCGATTTCTATTGAATTCTTCCTCTAGTATTGACAATGGGAATAATTTTGAAACGGAAAAAAAATTCTGCTATGACCGGGAATCCAACCCGTGTCTTCCACTTATCGTGCAGATTTTCTACCACTGAACTACCGTAGCAGATTAATTTAAGTAGATCTTTGTGATAAGAACAATAATCTATACTAAGATATGACGAGAAATAATTTTCATATTCAAGCGCAAAGAGAGGATTTTCAATATTTTAATGTATAGAACAACAGCAAATAATAAAATAAATCAATTTTTAAACCTGTTTTGTCACCAAAATAGGATAAAGGGTAACAGTAATAACATAAAAGTGTACAGGGGAATCAATCTCTTTGGTTGCGCAGTAAAAGATATGTTTCAAAAATAAATATCGTGGCAAACTATATAAAACCCAAAAGGTTAAGTTATAGCAGTAAATATATTAATAATAAATTAAGATTAGAATTCAATCAAGATTTCATGAGTGTATCTATTTCACAAAACAGAAGAGAAGAATTACAGAATTATAAAGCGTATCAAGGTTTGGTGATATGTTATGCCAGGGAGTGTTTGTGTGGACCGTGTGGCCTAATGGATAAGGCGTCGGACTTCGGATCCGAAGATTGCAGGTTCGAATCCTGTCACGGTTGGAAATTTTTTGCATGTTTTCGTAGCTTATTATGCAGTGTCAGTCCATTGCCTTGAATAACTACATTTTTCATGAATTCACCGAGAATTAACTTTGAAAAATCTGCTATAAAGAATTATTTCGATTTATTTTGTGGAATAACTCCTGCCTTAACCGGAAAACATTACTGTTTCCGATGTTGAAACTTCATTGCTATTTGGTATTTAAGATGTATCGGACTGTCGTATTTATAAACAGCACATTGACGTAGTAAGTCAAATTTATTTCTCCACTTTTGTTATTAGCTCGTTCAATTTAAATGATATAATGATATATGATATAACGCTGAAATATAAATAAAAATGTCTCGTTGGAGAAGGTAGCTGTACAATTAAATTCTTTTATTTAACACGGGGACTAACAGCTGAATATTCGCCACGGATTTAACGCACTGAATGCGATTCGATATCCTAAATCTTATGCAACCCTACAAACCCATCAGACCAATTTTCAAAGAGATAATCGTAGTTATGCATTCAATAAAACAAGACACATAATGAAAACCAATGCATTGAAAAATAAAGGTTATTTGAAACAGTGAGCTCCTTTTACATTTATGAATTCGCAACAATGGTAATGGACGCTAATGCTAGATACAAAATGAAACGATTTCCTTCTCAAAATTTCCGGCTTAGGAAACATTTCATAGCTTTTTAAAAATAACTGATATTGATAGTTATCTTTGTAATTTTATTTCAAGAAGTCATTGGATTTTTATCGTTAAGAGAAAAATTTTGGCTTTTTCAAATAAAATTGAATTGAAAGAATTGATAATCATTTTAAGGGTTTTAAGAAAACTTTATTGAAGTCTTCATCTTCTATTCGCTTATTATTCATCATAGTCCTTGAGAAGTTCCTTTTCTAGATTCGGTAAATTGTAACATCATAAGTCCATAGATATTTGAATTTCCTTTAATTCAAAGGTACCCTTCAACTTTGGCTTTTCTTCATGTGTTGGTGATGTCATGAGCGCTACATTCCGTCTGCAATACCGCTGGCTTCTTCATGCGAAATTAACCTCAAAGATACTGTATTAGGAATTATCCCCCCAAGTGTTTAATTAAACGTTTTTCTAAGAATTATTCTTATTCAAAAATAGCTCATACTAAATTTGAACCTTGATAAAATTAAGATATGATTTTTCCCATAATATTGTTATTGTTGGCAAATCAAACTTTTATATGGAAAAAATACCTAGTCACACTTCAGCATTAATCTAAATGTTTTCAGAAATTTATCGACATTTTTCTCTTATCTGATGTAGGATTTGTGACCACAGCACACACCCGGTGGCCATCTTCTAATCCAACATGGTAGGTCTCTCATTTTCGGGGCATTATCCGGCTCCCTCTGAGATTTTTAATTTTCTTACTCATTTGCGAACGACTCGTTTAATTTTCAATTAAGAGCAATCCCAAAGTTAGAATAGTGGGGGAATTGTTTGACTCCTTCGCATTTTAATAAGCAGATTTTATAAATCCGTACTTCGCCCAACTTTAAATTATAATCCAAATTTGAGAATAAAATAAATTTAATTTACAAAGGAATATTTGGTAGCAAGGCGGTTTTTTGACGTATTCCCTGGCTTATTCCTGCCGTATAGCGAGCGCACCTTGCTTAATCCTTTCTTCCGCAGTGCAGTGGCCCTGTGAAAGGACCGCATTCATTTTTCCCTTGTTCCCGGTCCAGCCACACTCTTATTTACGTCAACACACTTTTGACTATACTTAAATCGAAAAAAGGAGACAGCTTGGAAAACACTTCGCGCGATAACGCACCAAAATATTTTTTCGACCATAACTGCGGCGTATAGAACGGCAGTTTGCCTTATATTAAGCAAATGAATCAGAAAGGCCGCCTACCCAAATCACACAGCTCCAACTTCCGCGTCATTCTTTTCAGCTTCGATATCTCCCCACCGCCGAACTATTGGCGCTGCCATCGCATTGGGATCGGCACGTGGGTTTTATTCCTAATTAAGTCGCTGATTCACATTTCTCGACTTCTCTCTTTTACCGCCTTTGAGATTTCCTCCGAAGGCTTTATGGTTTCGCTTCTTCGAGTTAATTTACCCGTGCGTCGAGACTGCGAACGTCATTAAGTTCTTTCCGAGGAAAAAGCCTTAGATGAAAATCGTCCGCCGCCTGAGTTGAAGCCATGCTATTGCGATATCTCGCCTTTTGCCCTACCTATTTACTACATCACCGCCATCTTCTTCCGTTCTCTCCCCTTTCCTTCCCAACCTTCATCCTTACGCATAACAGAGGGAAAAATATAGAATTCCAATCAGAGGATCTGATGACTCGGCTAAAGAGGAATTCTTTTCACAATAACACCAAACTTTAAAAAACTATCTAAAATGGAGGTTTTTCTAAGAGTTCGATGAATATAAAGTAAATTATTTTCTATGGCCCTAAATGTGATAAGAAAACATATCTACTACAAATGTCTTAACTTTGGGATAAATAAGATTCAAAACTAAATTGATTGTGCTAAAGTGCGTTTTTTAACAGATATAATTTAGAATAATATTGAAACAGGAAAAAATTCGGCGGTGACCGGGAAGCAAATCCGGGTCTTCCACTTGTCGGGCGGATATTATACCAATGAACTATCCTAGCAGATTATTTTTCCCGTTTCTGAATGTGGGTGTTTTACTTAGTTGGGTCCGGGCTAGCCAAGCTAGTTAGGGCTGGTTGATACACCTGTAGAAATTACGATAATGTATATTAAGTATGAGAAAAATTAATCTTTGAGTTAGTCAATTGAGAGTGGAATAGAGGAAGTATTACAATTGCAAGTTTGATTTCACTTCGCAGATCAAAAATTGGATCTTCTTGAGTTAGGATTCAGTCTCTCGAGTTGCATGGTTTTTGCGGAGACTCAGATTTTTCTAATTGTTTCTACAGGCGAAGATATAGCTTAAATGCTCGTCTGGTTTTCTCACCCAATTTTTAGTTAATGTAGATATCTGGATCACTATTTAGATTTCAGCCATAGGGTGAGTTCAATCTTTTATTTTTGAACAATCGCCCGAATGTTTTAGTTCGTAAATTTCCATTCCTTTGAATAAAATATTGAGAAAAACAAAAAATATATCGCCATTAACGGTAGAATTTTAATCACAAGGGATCTTGAAAGTCATTTTATCCAATGTGTTCGTCGCTCGCTAAAGGCAGCGAATCGATCAACCTTTCGGCGAATTGATGCTTATGCGAATTATTTTCTAGAAAAAAAACAACACTCAAAAAGTAACATTAAGTGTAACATACACATTTTGGCCTATTAATTATCCTTTATCTTATTCATTCGTCACGTTTCCCATGCAGCCTTGACAACATTTGATAAAATTATGTTGCGTAATGTTATTAATCTTTGCGTCATACAAGCGAATTCAAATCATTTCTAATTTGATGAACAAGGATATTCTTAAAAGTGTATGGAAGTATGAATTTTTTTTCGGAACGTCATATCTTTTCTATCTTTCGATCTTTGAAGAAGTATCAAATAAATTCAAACAAACTATTGAGCTATCTAATCAAATCATTGGTCTAGATCAGTGGTCTGAAACTGTGTGTCGCGGCACACTGGTGTGCCGCAGTAGATATATAGGGGTGCCGCGAAAAACTTTGTTTAGTAAATAAATCAACGATTTGCATGTGCTGGTGGGTAATTGGGGCAATAATTTTTGTTCTAATAAATTAATTATGTAGTGGTATCAACAAATGGATGTACCCAAAGGTTTTAATATCCGTATCTAAAAATACATCAAGTTTGTCACAAGATTGGGGTGCCGCGAAACCCTCTCTATCTTTGAAAGTATGCCGTGGCTCAAAAGGTTGGAGAACCATTGCTCTAGGTAACTCCTGTAGCCATTAAACGGCTGAGTAAACCAGATTTTACCTAATATATATATATATATATATATATATATATATATATATATATATATATATATATATATATGGAGAAAGTCTAATGCAAGAAGCTTTAGAAGGCACAGGGGATTTCAAAATTGGAGGAAGGATTATAAGAACAGTAAAATACGCAGATGATCAAGTACTTCTAGCAAGAAAGGAAGAGGAACTACAAAAAAATGATAAATAGACTAGTGATAACAGGTAGAAAATACGGTATGGAAATAAATACAGAAAAATCCAAGGTCATTCGAATATCGGGTAAAGAAGAGAATCTGAACATAACTATTGGGGGAAAGCCATTAGAACAAGTTTCAGAATATAAATACCTTGGAAGTATCATAACACGAGAGGCAAAATGTACGGATGAGATCAAAACTAGAATAGGAAAAGCAAAAGCGGCTTTCAGGAGAAAGAAACAACTACTTACAGGGAATATAAGAGAAGATATCCGCAAGAAGTTGATAAAATGCTACGTATGGAGTATAGCATTGTATGGGGCAGAAACATGGACGATAAGGAAAAATGACATCAAATACTTGGAAAGCTTTGAAATGTGGACTTGGAGGAGAATGCTGAAGATAAAATGGACAGATAGGATGAAAAACGATGAAGTGCTACGAAGAATAGGAGAGAAGCGAATGATTATACAGACTATCAGAAAGAGGAGGGCTAACTGGGTTGGACATTACCTGAGGAGAGAGAGTATGATTAAAGATGTGTTAGAAGGAAAACTAGATGGGAAAAGGGAAAGAGGTAGGAAAAGGTTTCAGCTGATAGACGATTTGAAAGGGAAAGAGAGTTATCAAGATATGAAGAGGACAGCGGAAAATAGGAGTATATGGAGAACCAGGTTTAACCATGAATAATCACGGACCTGTCTACGGACAGACTACCTATGATGATGATATATATATATATATATATATATATATATATATATTCTTGTCCGTTTATTGCAATAGTAATCACCGGCACATTTTATTATAGCAATGCAAGTTTTCAAAGATAGTAGCTCGCAATTTTCATTGTCATATACGAAGAATTATCGTCGATAAATTTGATGAAAAAATAAAGGGCATAACTTTTTTATTCATATAACTAGGCTTTCAAAAATGTATCGACCGTGACAGGATTCGAACCTGCAATCTTCGGATCCGAAGTCCGACGCCTTATCCATTAGGCCACACGGTCTCCGTTACCGGTGTCATTTTAATCAAAAAATATTTTCTCCTACCATCACCGATTTATGAGATGTATTTATCTTAATTTTGGTGACGTGTTGAAAGGATCGAAGTAAAGAAGACCACACTTAAAATGTTCTACATATCACCGCTTCTAAATTATACATTAAGTATACCTACACGGGTTTGGTGGAAGAGGAGACTGACTTAGTCTCAATCTCGCCACAATAAAGACGTCTCAATCTCGCCCCAATAAAGACCTTATTTAATTCAATTCAATTTATATATAATTTGGAGGCTTAAACCTCCATGAGACGATACGGTCTTCTAGTAAGATAAGCGTTCCTATCTCCGAAAACTCACCCAGTTAAGTAGTCTTTCTTTCAAGATATTAAGAGTTTTCTTTAGGTAACTTATAAATAAATAAATATGGAGACTACGGCGAATTGATGTTAAATAGAATTAACTCCTTAACCGTAAAATTTTACGGTTAAGGAGCTAATTCTATTTAGGTAACTTATTATTTTCCGTCTTTAAAGCCTATCTCAAGTGAAAATGTCGTCTTAGGCTAATAAATAACTATCGAAAAATATTAGCTATAACGGTTGAATGATAAAAAAATTATAATTTAAAAATGGATTTCATCTCATAGGCAAAAATTAGGATGAAATCTTAAGTCATAATGCAGCTGAATAAACGTATGCAGGTTTTGCCATTGCCACTTACTACAATGCATGCTGATTTTACAAAGATGGAAGTTTAGAAATTCATCTATTATAAAGGCCAGATTCTTAATACGATCGACCGGTCAAATAAATTTTTAAAAAGTCAAATTCAATTCAATTCAAAAAAGGTCTTTATTTGCAACAAACAGATGTACAAGTATGGCCCTTTACATAGATAAATAAATAAATAAAATAATTACATTTGGCTTGCACACTGCTCATTACAAATCCCTGTTATAGGCTATTGCCTCTTCAGGGTGGTAGTCTTTCATATAGTAAATGTTCTTTAGTTTAACCATGTGGTAGTGAAATTTTCATTTTCTTTCTCCGGGGGTTGGCGATGCCTGGCATTCGCCTGGTGACGGAAGGGAAACCCGGAAAAAACCTTCCGTAGGCAGCCGAATAAATACCCAAATAAATAAAATCTATTAAGTGTCAACAAAAAATAATAATTAGATATCTGTAATATATAGTAACAACAGTAATAATAATATATAGCCATAATAGAGATTTAGATAGTAAATAACAGTGAAATAGAAAATAATTATATACAGTGTGCATAACTTTCCTTTATAGCTACAAGGCCTACAACTAGGATTTCAAAAATTACACGACCGTGACAGGACTCGAACCTGCAATCTTCGGATCCGAAGTCCGACGCCTTATCCATTAGGCCACACGGTCATATTGTCTTACTCTGAAATTAAAGAAATCTCTCTATTACATTATGATTGGCTATAAAGTTTTATGCACTACGTGGAAAACCGAGAGAGAGAAAGAGAGGACTTCATTTTGCGGATGCACTTGGATGCTAAATTAAATTGCTTCCCTTATTTAAGCATAATTTACTTCCCTTATTTAAGCATAATTTACTTGGATCACAGTCAACGTTGAGGTGATACAGAACTTGCTGACTATTAAGGCCTGTCACACGCCGAGACCTCCTGAGAATGCTTGGTGTACTATTTTTTGTTACACGTATTTAAATTGGAGTCGTCGCACCGTAGTTAAGCTGTGTAAACTAAGCGAGCTATTGATTTTGATAACTCGAGTTCTGTCGGCTAAGCCAGCTTCAGTTCGTACGTTGAGCTGTTTTTCTAACAACGCAACTTCCTCTCCACTCCTACTCCAAGCTTGCTAGTATTCAGTCGGTATTGTGCCTTGAGAATGTTCACTGCGTTCACCAATCATGTGCAAAAACAACCTTTTTGATCTGAATAGGCTAAACTACGTTTTCTGTCCTTCTTCTTGTGTTAAAAACTTGCTACTTCATCCTGAAATTCAGCATTAGGCGAATCTGGTTTTAAATCTATAAACAAATCTAACAAATTTTAAAAATGTGTGCTACTCTTTTAAAATACGTCTTCTTCATTCAGAAGTTGGTAAGGAGCAAGTGTGTGGCGGAGGGAGGGCTTAATTTTCCCAGCTTAGATTGCCTAGCACACCTCGGCTGATGACAAGCCTAATTACGCAATTCGATTGTCACAAGTCAATTCGGCTGAGGAGTAATTCTTCCAAATTAACATGCCAACAGTTTGGAGAGCATGGGTTAGCACAAAATCCAATCTCAAGCGCAATTATCTTTCGGTTGTAATTTTTGTCAGACTGGTTCGATAATTTAAAATTGAATAATTTAAAATTGAAATTTTTATGATCGTTGTGACTCCACTTATATAGCAATTCAGCATCTCACATACTATTGTCTGCTTCAAAATATATACGTTCAGCGGAAATTCATCTATTTTTAATTCTAAATTGCGAATGTAGTTTACACATCCGTTGTATGTCTACAAGATTTGTATAGATCATTAATATTGGTTTGACGAAGACCTACTACAGTCTCTTCGCGTTTAGGCCCAAGTAGCTATAGAGTTTTGACCTTTCACAGTAACTCGAGATCCCTAATAGAAGTATTCCTTTGATGGAGCACCCACGAAAAAAATCGAGCGCCTCGGGAAAAAAGTCCGCATCGCGAGGATTGGGGCGAGAGTTTAAAATTTTTTCTGGAAACATGCTGCATATGTTAAAAAAAAAGATTTAAAAAATGCTATGACAGTTGCAAAAAAATACATTGGTAAAACACATTGATCTTTCGAATGTAACTTTCGCAAAATGTTTCTTACAATAGTATTCTTTTTGCAATTAACACGGTTAATATATATAACCATCAAATGGGCGCATAAATGATATTCAAAGTTCATTTTAATATTAGCCATCACCAATGGAATTTTAACAATAAATCTGAATAAACGACAATAGGTTTTGCCTTTGCCACTTATTAGGATACATGCTGAATTTACAAAGCTAGAAGTTGACATATTTATTTGATTTAAATGATGGATTCTTAAAATTCATGTTAGCGCAACTTCATGTAACTGTTCCACGATGAACAAATACAACGTGTACAATTTATTTGTTCATTACAGATTCTTTATACGACACGTCGTTAAGATAAATTGTAAAAGACGCGTACATAATTATCCTTTATTCCTACAAGTCTAGACATTCAAAAACATAGAGACCGTGACAGGATTCGAACCTGCAATTTTAAGGTGTGAAGTCCGGCGCCTTATCCATTAGGCCAATGGTTCTCAAACTTTCTGCTGTCGCGGCCCCCTTGAATAGCATGCGGCCCCCTTTGAATTGAAAATAAGAAAAATAAGAAGCTTTATTGCAAATTTCTTCATTTTTTGTAACTAATGATAATTTTACCACATCGTTTTTCCAAAAATTCCCTGATAAACTTTTATTATTCGTGTCAACTTTTTATTTTGGCATTTCACATTTTATCTAAAATAATTTTGCGGCCACCTGGGGGGCCGCGGCCCACAGTTTGAGAAACACTGCATTAGGCCTCACGGTCCGCGTTGGTTATTGTATCCATAATTTTATACAATCGTATATACTCGTACATCATATCAACCCTTATTTCGATACTGCCATAGCACCGGAAATGAAAAATATTCTAATTCCGAATGTATTTTAAATAAATATTATATATCCTCTTCCCCCTTTCCTCCAATCATCAACCTCCTCAAATCATCCTGTCATCCCCCACCCCCACCTAGTGTGTCACTTCCCTTCAGTTACTCTCTTTCCATCGCTAACGAAGGGCCTATGCCCGAAAAGCTTACGTGTTTTACCTGTCTCTTCAACGCCCCCAGGAGCTTGTCAACTTGGTAAGGGGCTTCTTGGCTTCCTTCAACACCTTGTTGACACCCTCATCACTACCTTTCCTTTTCCTTAAGATTATATATATATCATTATATATAGACGTTCCTTACAGAGGAGGAGGGGGATAAAAACATATAACATATAAGAGGATACTAATGTTTAGGCACTTCCAGATGAGCTGAAGATTCGAAATAATTTTTTTCTTAGGTAGGATTATGTGCAAAACCGACTAAAAAACAGAAAATCTTGAAAAAGTGCAACAATGCGGCCGCTAAAAATTCGCAATTGTTCAAACAAATTTTCAAGGTTTATGTATTTCCGAATGTGCTACGGAGCTAAAAATTTTTTAGAGGTAGAATTTGTAAAAAAAAAACGAAATAGGGATTATAGAAATTTTGATATTTTAATTTGTGTTGCCGTTGAAAATTCTGAAAGTTTAAACAAATAGATAACTGTTTAGGTACTACGGGATGAACTAGGAAGCTGAAATTTTCAAGTTATTGACAGAGTAGTGCATTTGCACAAATAAATATTTGAATCTCTCCATAAATATATTGCGGCGGCCGTTAAAAGTGTTTAAAATTTAAACAATTAGAAAAATATTATTTCACTTCTAGAAGTGCTACAACTTTAAAATTTGGCAGAAATGTGTAGCATTAGTACCCCGTAATGGATAAAGTATAAAATTTTTAAAATTGAAAAGTTTGGAGTTTGTTTTAATCTACTATTTTTACATAAGGGAAAAACGAAAATCGCTGCGGAGGTGAAATATTTAAAATTAAAAAAATATTTGTAATGATGAAATATCTGTCTGAAAAATGAATGTTTTTTCAAGGTGAGATGAAATGATTGCTATAAATATATATATATATATATATATATATATATATATATATATATATATATATATATATATATATATATATATATATGTGTGTGTGTGTGTGTGTGTGTGTGTGCGCGTGTGCGCGTGTGCGCGTGTGCGCGTGTGCGCGTGTGCGCGTGTGCGCGTGTGCGCGTGCGCGCGTGCGCGCGTGCGCGTGCGCGTGCGCGTGCGCGTGCGTGTGCGTGTGCGTGTGCGTGTGTGTGTGTGTGTGTGTGTGTGTGTGTGTTAGCTGCTCTCGATGGGAGTCCTACCAACGCAAGGTCGTGAAATGATTCTTCAACATTAGCAATCCTATGGGTTCGAGCGATGTATGGTTTTAGGCATATTCATTTAATGTTTTTCTCCCATAGGACGTTTAACTCACAGTTTCTTGCCCACTTCATTTCATCGACGAGACATTTCGCCATTTCGTCATTTCGCCCGCACTGTTATTTAAATGTTGTTTATAGGAGGCAGAGAAGGGAAGATGGAGAGGGAGAGGTAGAGGGGATAAGGTAGTGGCGGCTAATCTCCATAATATTGATCAACGAACGGCAAGAAACAGATATGTCAATGAGAACATACCCCAAGTGTAGTCTGTATAGAAAAACATGCTGCGTGGAACACATTTATGTATCTAGCATCGTGGTGGTCTCTTTCAGCATTTTATTCTATGACTTATTTAAATAGATATTTTTGAGTATCATCAAACTTATATCACAAAGATTTTCAAGTTTCTATCTGATTTATATCTTGAGATATAGCTATTTTTCATGTTTCTCGAATAAAAAATCATCCTGTACTTACATTAAAAGGAATGTCGTCTTTCGGTGTGTTCGCTTCTCACCGTTTCCTTCATTATACATTATAGTACGAATATGCTGTTCGTAGACAGCCCGCTATGGAATGATACATGCCCTATTTACAGTGTTTTTTGCGATATAATCAACCCCATTCAACTTTGGAGCGATTCTTCTAAATTGACAAGGGTAAATGTTGGAGAGTATTGTTTAGCGATCCGTTGGTTGGCGTTTTAAGGCCGATTGGTTGAGTGCAGGTGTTGTCATATATCAATAACTTTGTGTTAGAAATACTGGCTGGATTATTAGACGTTCTTTACCAGCGGTGCGGTAATACCGGAACGCCTTATGGGTACGTCTCGTTCGTCCGTCCGTCCGCATGTTTAATATCCGAACGTAGTGGGCGAATTTTAATTAAATTAAGTGCAAGTGATCCTTATTAAAATTTATCGCCCAATAGTGATTTTGAAATACATCCGTCAATTAGAACTTTAACTTTATATAAGCACTTATTTAAACTTATACTCGTATCTCGTTAAATGGAATCCATCAAGCAATAATTAAATACCATATTTTTCTCTCCCGAGCTCTTGTATGATCTTTTAGGTAAAAATTAAAAAAATTACTTGGATAGAGGACATCATTTACCACCAAATAATCCGCGAGACCACACAATAACAACTTATAGTTTCGGAGATGAAAATTCATGAACTGCCCAATCTTTTGATACCATTTCATACGTATTTTCCTTTTAAATCTCTGTGTATTCCAATTATAGAGTATACTTTTCCATCTTAACAATTGAACAACTAATGAAATAGTAACGTGGCTGGTCTTATGGCTGGTAATAGTTTGTTTATCAATATAAGTTCTTTATATCATCTATTAGAATTGTGAACATGAAGCAGAAATTGTGAATATATCCCTTATTAGAAGTCAGGACAGAGAGCAAGCCTTGATTTTCCTGGTTAGTTTCTCCATAGCATAATAGGATTGTATTCGTGAATGTACTAACCACCTTTTCTCCCTGTCCTTTACTTCCAACTCCATACTTTAATACACCCCATTTCCTCTCCTCGCTTCTTATATCTTCTGACTTGCCTTTCCTTCTTCTATCTCCTCTCTTTCCTCCACCTCCCCCTTGAATGTGTCTTATCCACCCCAACTCTCTCTCTCGCCCTCATCTCCCATTCAAACCCTCTTTCCCTTTTTCGTTGGAGGTACAATGGCGTCTGGATAAACCTCGGGGTGGATTATGGATAAGGAGAGAAGGCTGGTGAGACGGACGTGATTAATACCGGAGATCATTTGTGGCTTCCTGGAAGACGGAAATTGAATTTGATTCGGATCGCTTGCTCATATTGTCGATATTTTTTCCCATTCTGTCAAAACAGTTGACGTTCATTATAAGTGTACATATGTGTGTATAAAATGTGGTATTTTTCATTGGCAAGCGAGGGTGCCGTCATTCTGATCGTCCAACTTTTTTTTCTTAGTTTCCGCTGTTATTTTAATCACATTTCATTTTTCACCTCGAATGAGGGTGTTGCTACTCAACCCCACGAGTCTGTTACACGCGCAGTTTTAATTGAAAACTGTGTTCCTTCTATTTGGCTGGATATATTTTTCGCCCATAATTTCCTTTAAAAACCTCTCTTTCTTGTATCAATTCTATTTTCTTTCATGGCAACTGAGTTATTGTCCGAGGATGAAAATAATGATGCCATTTAGTATAAAATTGAGAAATGGATATTGAGTTTTCATTTTCTTGGCGCACCAACAAAATCTTTTCTCCATTACCTCGGGAATTCAGATTCCCTAAATTATACGGGAGTTTATGGCGCTCGAGTTCATGCATATAAAAAAATTGACATGCGGTGGAAATGTGATAATGAAGCCATAAAGATTGGCGGGTTATTTATGGTTTCTGTTTTTGGAATATTCAAAAGATTGCAACTTTCTTAAGTACCAAATTTACATTTGAAGGGACTGTGATTACTTTTTTAGGTTATTCATGGACCTATAGGATTTTTTTGACCGTTATAAAGTGATGGAAGAGAATGTTGCACTACAACCGACTGTTGTCCTTTCAGTTGAATTAATAGATTGGAATCAAAATAACTCTCATTTTATTTTCAAGTTATGTTAAAAAGTGATGTAGCATATAATTTGCATTTTTACAATCTTTTATTTCATATTAACATATTTTAACTAATGATATTGTTTGCTAAAGGAGGACTAACCTTTCACTAAATCCCAGCCTTCATGGGAAGCAGGTCAGTCATACAAAGCATGTGGGAAATGTTTATGCTGTTGCAATTGACATAAAGGAATCCCATCGCTGAGCAATCCGTAAACGCCTATTAAATTGGAGAGTTCGGGTGATTATAAATCTCTAAATTCATTCAAATCAAATAATTCTATCCTAAGAGCCTCGGAAAAATCGCGGTTACTCGTTTGAGTAAGTGTCAAGAACAGCGTTATTTTATTTTAAAAAGCGTAGCTCTTAGAATTTTTAAGGATAAGATGATCATACAAAATAGGGAGGGTTAACATAGTTAGAAATGAAAGAGATTTTCAAAAGGAAATTAAAGAACAAATTTACAAAGGTAAAAGCGTCCATATTACATGAAAAAGGATTTATAATATCCTTTTTAAAACAAGAGCATCAAAAATAGGCAGTAGACATAAGCCGCGAAGTAGAGTTCATTTCATGAACATTAAATACAAGTCCTACACAATTAAGTTTCCATGATTTCGGAGTTTGACAACGGGTTCTTTGATGTAGATATAAATTTGCGCAAAATAAGATAGATGTAGTAATTCGCCTGCTTGCGAATTTAAGCCAGTGGACCGCTTTGTTGCCGAGACTTAAAAAAAGACAGAAAAAATGTAACTATTAAAATGAATATTTTGCAAACGTATATCTTAGATTATATTTATGCGGAACTAATGAGAAATCTCACGTACACGTGTTTTGATTCAGTCTGAAGTGCTTCTTAAAATAAATCTGTGATTCGCGCCGGACGCGTGATAAATCTAAATTATTATTCATTTTTTGTCATTAAATCCTAATTTATATCGTTGTTCTTTCATTTCTCGAGGAAGATTTTGAAGGACGAGAAACGTGTTAATTTTATTATGTGGGCTGCTCAAAACCTATACAGTCATGTGCAAGAGTTAAAAAGTAAATTCCAACACTTTTAACCAAATGTATTGCAATCGAAAAATCTTTTATTGCACAATGTTGATCTTATTTCAATATTTATTATGGAATGTTGTATATATTAAACCTTTTTAAATACCTAACGTAGCACAAAGAAGCCAACAAAGCCTACCTAAGCTTTCACTTACAGTGAATATTATTAAGGGCTGTATTAAACTTTATTTCAATGGTTAATTTACACCATTTAAAGTTATCTATAAGATAGATGGATAAAGAATTTTGATATGTAATCGCAAGAGTCAGTTTTCTTTTCTTTTATTTGCTTTTAAGGATGAAAGAAGTATAAAAATATTTCATTGAAAACATAACTTTGTGCACATTATTTTATGCTTATTACATTAGGTGTGTTTTTAGAGTCAGATTTATCGCTATTTTCTACTTTGGATTATTTTCAAAGATACAGTTATAATTGCTTTCAGACATAATTAAGTCGTTTGAATGATATTCATTTAAAATTTCTCACATATTTAAGTAACCTTTGCTCAGAATGTGTTATTTTAAATCAATTGTCTTACACTTGCTTAAACATGTATAGGTGCGCACGTGCATGTACACATAATCCTCTTAGCTCGAATGACAGTGCTAATAACCTAAAAATGACGAAGAGAAACGCGTAATTAGAGAAATTTATGGATTTCATACAAAACGTATAACATTTTAGTCACTGATACGGTAGGACGCTTAGCTTCATTTCGCGGCAATTAGCCGTTTCCCTCCTTCGAATCGAAAAAAATAACCCTCGTTAACCTCGCAGAAAAACCCTCTTCCTTCCTTACCCTCTCCAAAAACTTGAGTCGCCAGCGTTATTTTGCAATTACACTCTCTTATTTTCTCGGCTTTAACGTGTGCGAATTCTGTACGTAAGGGACTGATTAGTCCGGGCATATAAACGAATAATGCCCTTTTGGGAAAGGATATTCGAAAGAAGGAGGAAATTAGAAGGAGAGGACAAGGAGGAGTACAGAGAGGACCAAGCGGAAGGATGGGGAAGAGAAGGGAAGTAGGTTGAAGTACAGAGGGAGAAAGACAGGATACACGTAGAAGGACGTAGACAAGGTAAGGAAGGGACCAAAGAGGAGGAGAAGAAAGATGTACAGAAAGGCAGTAGGGAGAGAGAGTCCGTGAGAGAGGATGTGAGGTGCATTGTGGGACTCCAGAGTGGAAGAGAGATAGGGGTTAATTGCCGTGAAAGCAGAGACTCGCAGAGTGAGGATATAGGGGGGATATAGAGGAAGAGAGAGAGAGAGGAACTGAGAAAATCCTAAGAGAGTGGAGCGCGTGTTAACTTCCCCTTTTGCCAATTCACTCCTTATTTTTGCTCCTCATACGCTTTTATTTTAATACTCGCTCTCTCGTCGCATGGCCGTCACGCCTCAATTGGGTTTTTGAAAGTTTTTTTTTCTCGATTTATTTTTAATGAAGCGTTCAGACCTCTCTCTCTCTCTCTGTGGGTGTGCGTTGTGCACTTCAAAACATTCAGTTTTGCATATAAAAAAATTCCGAGAGTTTCGTGTGTGTGTGCGTCTCTCTCTCTTTCTCTGCATGAATGTATTTACGTGTGTTTTTATATTTAAATTCGTGTATATTAATATGTATATGGCCTATAGAAGTGAAAGATGAGAGCAAAGTTAAGAGAGAGACAGAGAATTAAGTGATGACAAAGGCGAGAGTTTTTAGAGAGAACCCTCGAAATGTTTATGAGCGAGTGACTTATAAAAATAAAAAGATGCTGAAAAAGTTTTGCGAGCTCCTGAAATTTCGCGTTGAGAATTTTGCAAAATGACGGAATTCCGTTTGGACTTTATTCGTGAAAGGATTTTCTGACGGATTCCTTCCATTATGGGACGTTAATTTTCATTTGCCTGCGATTATAAAGAAAATCGCGCGGGATAAATCGAGTAGAGCATGTTTCAGCTGTATATTTATGGTGCAGTGATATGCGAAATTGTGTTGAATGAAAAGTTGCGATGTGTTCTTTGAATTTGAAGCATTGCGTGATTATAGCTGTGACGTGCGGCGTGCAAACGTGGAAAAACGAACTAAGTGCACGCTTAAAACCGAGATCTTCCATTGAATTGAGCACCTATGCATTTTATTGTGTTGGCAAGTCATGCTGATATCGAATCTCTTTGCTGTGGAATAAAAACATCTTAACTTGAATAAATCGTGAAATGCTTCGAGGTTTTCAAAATGTGTCGACTGCTCTCAGTGGAAGAAGTAATTTCATTTTTAAATATTCATAAAATCGAGGAATGCGGCCATTTTCAAATAGTTCTATCTTTATTTGACATTATCCATTAATTTTTAAAAATAGTTGGATGCATTTGTCTGAATTATCCCTGATGCTGATGTTCAAGGTCATTCCAAAATAATTGAATTAACTAATTATGGAATTACTGCTGAGTAATATTATTTTTATACTGTACTAGGAATAGCTACACGACAAAATGAAATTGGAATAAACATTGTTTTAGGTTTGATATCATTTGTATAAGTTAAATTTTTAACATCACTGGCCAGTTGACTAGGCACATAATAATTTTATTAATTCCAAGAAGTGTACTTTTGTACATTTCTTGCAAAGAAAATTTTATGACAATTGCCACAGTTCTATATCGTAGCTCGTATCATAACAACATTCGAAATAGTCTGTGGTATTAAAATGCGCTTAAAATAATTTCTATTCTATTGACAAAAACATTCAAGATGTAAAAACTAATCGAAAGAATAGTTCATCGCATCATAAAGCTAAATTTTTGGCGTAAGATATAAATATATAATATATAATTGAATCACAAACAAATATTCAATATAGATAAATTTATCTAATCGCATAAATAGCGGAAGGGACCAGATATTCTTACTAGATGAAATCATTATTATGTTCTTTTATTTGTTAACCACTCATGTCTACAAATAACTTATCCTAATTTGCCAGCTTTAATTGATCTTTCAGAATTTTTGCGAGAAACTCTTTCTAGTATTTTTCCAATAACATTGCTTTAATTAAACGCGGTTTTTTAACAAATTAAAAGTGCAAACACTAAAGTTGAAAAATTAAAATCTTGAATATTCCAGTCAATCAAAATAGTAATGTAAATAATGAGATAGCTTCAGTTGCCAAATAGCGAACACCAAGGAAAAGGTAAATGCAATTGTGTCAACCAACTACCGTAAATATCAAACTAGCTTATTTAAATTATAATATATTGGTTTCCATTCAGCTGTGGCTCTTCGAATGTATAAAAATGCATATAATATTTCTGCTTCCTATGAGTTGGTGTCTCATAGTTTCTGAGAAAGCATAAATTGAAAGAGCAAATGAGTAACATATGACTCAATAAGGAAAATTTACTCAATTACGAAAACTTTTAACGATCGCCAGAGGTCCAAATATTCCATTTCCAACTTCCTATAAAATTTTGTAGCACAGATGCCACCTTTTCCTTCAAATTCAAAATACAACCTCATTAAATTACAAAAAATACTCGTATGTATAACATTGCCACCTGTATTCCCTTTCGATGACTCAAACTCAACAAACACTGTAGCAGCATCCGTATCGATTTAAGTTTTAAAATACACGCACATGTAGTCATAGACAAGGCCGGATTAACCATTGGGCCAAGGCGGGCCTGGCCTCGGGGCCCCAGATTTCCTGGAGCCCATTTTGTTTGGAAAAAGTATATTTATTTTTTATAAAATTATATTTTTCTTTATAAATTACTAGAACTTTACAAGCAATTAAAATGATTGTAATGTGTAGTGAATTTTTTCAGTAATTGTTGGTTGTTGTTTTTTACACTTTATTGTTATTGACGTCTGTTTGTGAGGCTCCTTTGTTTTTTTTGACAAGCACCACATCTACATGATATCCTGCAATTCACCTAATTGGTGGGGGTCCAATGCACCAAATCCTACCTAAAGATTGTCTACCGCAGGTTGAAATTTCATATTGTGATCTCGTATTGTCCTCGGAAAGAACGAGACTAGATAACTCCCCGTCCTACAATCGATCTCACGTATCTTATCGTCACGGTCCTTTCTACCTATATACGTTGGTGCTTCAATTATTCCTACAACCTTGTCTTTTAGACATTCCGATCTATATTTCTCCAGAAGTCGCAACCTTGAGTTCAATCTACGATCCTCCAGTGGTACCCAGTTCAAATCCCTCAATAATGAGGTGACGCTTTCCTTATGTTCGTACTTTTGTTTTACGAATCTGGCTGCTCTGAACTGCACTCTTTCTAATTGAATTATATGTCCCTTCTCGTACGGATCCCATATGCATGAGGCGTATTCCACTTGTGGTCTAACCAGTGATAAGTAACATGTTTCACGTACTTTTTCTGTAGTGTTCCGTACTATTCTAGCTATGAAAGTCAGTTTCTTGTTGGCCGAGCCTATAACTCGAAGAATGTGCATGTCCCACGAAAGATCTCGACAAATGGTTACTCTTAGACATTTTACATACTCAGCTGGTTGAATATTTATTCCATCTATTTTATACTTGAAACATACTTCTATGTTCTTACTTTTCCAGAACGTAACTGTGTCACATTTAGTGTAATTAATTTCATTTTTCCATTCTTTGCACCACGTTGAAATAGCCCTTAAGTCTTCACGCAGCTACTGATGGCCCTCCCGGTTTTTTATGTATTTATATAGAACGGTATCATCAGCAAAAAGTCTAATTTTACTACGAACTACCGAGCAGATGTCATTCACATCGACTAAGAAAAGTAGAGGGTCCAATACACTTCCCTGAGGAACACCCGACGCAACTTTAACGGGGTACGAGTATCTCCCATCGATGACAACTATCTGTTCTCTATTCGAGAGGAAGTCTCTCACCCAACTGACAATATTTGGATTGATACCATATTGTCATAACGTCGCAATTAATTTCTTATTAGATACTATACCAAAAGCCTTCCTGAAGTCAATGAATATGGCCTCCACCTGAGTATATTTTTCCCCGCATCGCAACAAATCCTCCACGAACAGGCCGAGCTGTTTCGCATGATCTACCACTCAGGAATCCGTGCTGGCATCCGCTAAGCAATGAGTGACTATCTAAATAGCGCATTATATAGCTAATGACTATGTGCTCAAGTATCTTGCATGAACCCACGAAAATCCGCACTCTAGGCACTGATTGTAATTAGTTTGAAATTGTATATTGTTAAATATTTTTTAATATATTTTAATTTTTCTAATATAATTTATGAGCACTTTATTTGTAAAATTGGAATTTTAGAATTATATATTATGTTTTTCTTGCCACCTGGCCGGCTGGCCAAATTGCAATGTTTTTTAAATAAATAAATAAATAATGATGTTAAGGAAATCGGTCTATAATTTTCGGGGTTCTCTTTGTCGCCGTCCTTATGAATGGGCGTAACGTGTGCCACCTTCCAATCTTTAGGAACGACACCTTCCGTAATGGATTTATCGAATATAATTTTCAAATTAGCCGCTGTTGGCGCCACCTCCCAAGAACCAAGCTGGTCCGATAGTATGATAGTTCCACTTATTCTGTTCTCTAACACGAGTCACAAATTTTGACAGTTTTGTTTCGTTTTTATATAAAACAATAGTATTTTATAACCGTGAAATGTCTGACAAGCGAAAGTACTTAAGAGGTGCTTTAAAACGCAAACTTAAAGAAAATAAGCAAAATAAGAGGAATCTGTTAATAAAAGTACTCGGAAGTTATTTGATATGGGATTTTGCAAAAATTTAGGCGAAGACATCTGAAAATAATCAAAAGGAACAGACAACAAATGTAAAACAAGCTTTTGAAGTTGAAATAAATCCAAGCGTAGAACTGGAGATATCACTAGAAACCAATACATCATCATTGTGAAAGTCAAGTGTTTAGCAAAATTGAGCGTAGTAGCGACTGCGGATTGTGGAGAAATATTTCAGAAGAAATGTGTGAATACTGGATACAAACAGGTCCAAGTAAGGGTCGCAACAATGAAGATGACTTTCAAATGTCTCTGCAAAATTCACCGAAAAAAATCGTAATTTTACAAAGAGCCTCTTCTTTAGAAATCATATCCCCGGAAGTAAAATTTTACGCGAGTAGCTACTGTATTCACCAGCCACTGGTAATGTGTATTGTTTCGTTTGTCGGCTATTCAAATTAAATTTCAATTCAAAATTTGCTAATAGTTGCTTCAGCCACTGGAAGTAGTACTAGTATTTGTCAGCATGAAAACAGCTCTTGTCATACAGATGCATCCGAACATTTAAGTTGCTTTTCGCATTTACCCTAGCCATATGGTGTCCATTGCTAGTGGTGAACGAACATTCTCCAAACTCAAATTCATAAAGAATGAACTGAGGACATGTATGTTACAAAACCGCTTAAATAGCCTGCCTCTCATGTCTATAGAAATTGAACTATTAAAACATATAGATTTTAATAAAATCATAGACGAATTTATTTCAAACAAACAGAAAGAATAATTTTTAAAAGGAAATGTTGTAATATTATCATATGTAGTTCTTTTTAAACCTGATTATTACAAAAAATAGTGCACACGTGTTTTAATTATAAATTATTCATACCATGATACCAAAATATTGTTGGGCCCGGGGACCACAAAAACCTTAATTCGGCACTGGTCATAGACATTGCTTAGAACACAGGGACAGTCAAGCCGACATAATATTTTTTTCACAAGTACAGGAGGTTGGCGAAACGGATGGAAAATAGAATAGATAACTCAGGTAAATGAATAAAAAAACGATTAATGTGCGTAGGCGAGAAATTGAACGATTCCTCTACCAGCGCAAGTCTCCATAATGCGAGAATTAAAATCTAATTCCTTCATTAGGATTAGCGCATATTCCAATGAAATTACGAGAATAATCATAGCGTAGGTGCGGATGGGTGACGAGGGAGTGAAGGAGGGTGAGAGGGAGAGATGTGGCAAGAGAGAGATTAAAGGAAGGATGGAGACAGAGGGGAAGGAGGAGGGAGAGAAGGGGAGGGAGAGAGGTGGGAGGGAGAGATAGGGAAGGGAACGCGAGGGATTTTTTCGGGACGGTGCGAGGCAGAGGGGATTTTATCACGCGCCAATGCAGTTTACACTCGGTTTTGTCGACTGAGTACCAATATTGACTCCGGGATGTTGGCCCCACTGACTCCCTCCCTAATGTTTAATGGGCGTGAATGAGCTGTCGCCCTTCTCTCCTTACCCGGCTCCTTCCCTCTCTAACCCTCTCTCTTCCCTCTCCTTCCCTCCCTCTCTAACCCTCTCTCTTCCCCCTCCTTCCCTCCCTCTCTCACCCTCTCTCTCCCACTCTCTCTCTTCCTCTCGGGGTTTAATTGGAGCGCGTGACACAGCAGCGGAGCGAGCACTAAATGGCAGCAACCGCTCTCTCCCGCTGACTTGCCTCTTCTTTTAATGAACATAGCCAACGTAATATTTATATCCGCTTTGAAAAGGACGTATATAAGTTTTAAAATCACATATAGAATCCTTTTTTTCATCTAAGCTCAGCGGCCTCTTGGCGTGGGAAAGAGGAGCGTGCCCTCTTCTGCCATTTCTCTCTCTCTCTCTCTCTCTCGCTAAAATCTCTTTCTGTCTCTTTCTCTCTCTTCATCTTTCCCTCTCACTCTCTTTCAGTTGCCAGGAGACGCCGTTGTGCCTCCCCAACGCGGCCGTTCTCGCCTCCTCCCCCTTTCACGGTCCCGCAGTCACTCCCTAGATAGCAGCAGTGCTCGCGATATCCAAAACTCGTGCACTTTGAGGGCACGCCTTTCCGATTGGTTAGTCAGAACCATGAAGGGGGCTCTCTTTCTCTTTCCACATCTCTCTCTCTCTCTCTCTTATATATTTTGAGTTTTAAACCTCCTTTCATTCATTCTTAATTATAAATATATATACACATTTTGACGTCCTCGTGGAAGAACTTCAAGCTTCAATGACATTGAGTCACTTAATTTTATATTTTTTTAGTCCTCGCCGGACTCATCGTCGGATTTTTAGAAAATAAACATTTTCAAAGAAAATAAATCCGTCGTTTCCGTCACTCGAAAATTTCTCCCTCTCTATTTCTCTCTCTCTCTCTGTCTAAAACCCTTCTCGGGAAGCTAAACTCCGGCATTCCATCTCTCCCTTTCTCCCAAACCTTTCTCACTCCTCTCGACTCTTCAAGCGAGTGTCCCGGCGTGCTTCGCTCATGCTAGAGTAGTAGTCATTTTTACACATTGGCACACATAATATTCGCTCCGTGGAGAGAAAAGGTACACAGGTACGGGCTCACAAGCATAAAAAAGGTCCTCCAAACAGACGCCCCTTTGTGCGGACCATACGCATACATGTAAATGTATAAACCCGAGTTTTCCCCTTTTGTGCTTGAGAATGTGCTTGTGCATTTATTAATATTCCACGACCAACACCGTTGGGCACTCCGGGAAGGAGGATCGCCAGAATGGCAAGGAGCTGCCAACGAAGAGGCAGAGAAAACGCAGAATGCCAAGAGCGCGATTTTCACCCAGCGCCACAGAAATTACCATTATGAGGAAATGAGCGGGAGAGCGGCCATTTTGTGAGGGACATTTGGTGGGCCGAAACACTTTTCCTTAGACAAAATGAAAAAGTGAGGGAGAGAGAGGGGAAGTTTTTTTATCATAATGTTTACAGATACGTCGGAATAAAAAAGGAGGTTTTCGCGTGCGGGAAAAGAGGAATGTTGTTTCGAAACGAGGAGGAAAACGAAAACGAAATCCTTTCACGAATTCAAGGGGAATAAAAGGTTTCGATTTTTTGCGAGATAAGGGAGAAACGTTTTATTTTTAGGAGCATCCGCGTATTTTGTGTCGCGATCTCGAAATGTTTTTTTTGCGCTTAGCCTCCCCGGAGAATGGCGCAGCGTCCGTGTCACGCATCAAGGAGTACTACCTAGGTAAAAAGCGATATTCTTTTCGAAAAGGATGTTATGTTTTTTTAATATGCGCGGTTTTTTCCTTCTCCTCTTGTGTCCCTCATTCCACAGGATCAGGCTCGGTACCATTATTTTTCGCGGTGTGAAACGCGCGTTCGTGGCGTTTTCGCAAAGCCAATAGAATCCGCGTTCTCGCGCAAAATTGATCGTCTCGCTCTGATATCGCAAGGAAAAAATCGAGATTATTCGGCCATCGTAAACTTTTTTTGAGGATTTTCGGAATTCTCGAAAACGTTTTCATCTCTTTTGTTCGTTCCAAATCGAATGTTTCTATAAGCAGAAGATTGGCTTTAACTTTTGTGCGGTATGTGTTATCGTAGATAAATTTTTGTCCACGTTAAATGTTCGCAATCTTCAGTCATCTTGGATTTACTCTGCTTATGAGCATCACCTTTGGACTATATTCCCGCATTAAAATTCGATTCTGTTGCGTATAAATTACTTTTGACGATGTCAGAATATTATATTTGCATTACATTTCATATGAATTTAGCCCTATAATTCATAATTTTGGTGGGCAACAAGGGATGAAATGCACTGGGGTATCCCTAACAGTCATTAATTGTTTACTTTTTCCCCTATTGCGGTCCGTAGTAGTCCCAAAGAAAAACGATACTCTGGTTAATTCCGTGCTATAATCGACCCCACTTATTTTATCTTCGCGGTCATTCGATCGGTCAACCTATCGTCGTATGTCCTTAATTTATTATACCGGTAAATTCGTAGTTATGAGTAAAATCCTCTTTAATTTATCACTAATTTCTTGAATGGATCAAATTTGTAACTGATTTCCATTAGTGACGATAATATGTGAATATCGTTGTCTCTAAAAGCAATCTAATTTTACGCGTTATAAATTTCACCAGGACCAGATTTTTTAAAAATTACTTTATAATTTTTACGATTGAAATTAAAATTTCCTTTTCTTTCATTAAAAATTTTCATATTTATTTTCAATTCATATTTATAAGATATGAATCGCTAAAAACAAAAAAGGTTTACCATATTTTATTGTAAGTGGGTGATCGGAAAGTAGCAATAAAAGGGCTTCAATTTTTTTGTTTATTGCTCAATTATCGCCCCGTCTCCCCTATAGTCCTAATCTCACTCCACTCCACTTGTTTGGATTAAAAAACATTTTGGTGGTCGCAAATTTCATTTGTATGCTGAGATTCAACGTGAAGTTCGCTATTGGGTCTTTCCACAAATCCCCGATTTCTATGCTACCGGTATAAAGTGGAACCTGTACTAACGACCACCTTTGTTAGGCGACCACCTTCCATAACGACCACTTTTTTCAGGCACCGATTAATACTCCGTAAGACCAATGTTAATTGAACCTCCGCTAGACGACCACCTGTCAACGTGACCGCGACCAGGCCAAATTGTATCCCTTCATACGAAATGTCCTTCCATAGGCGACCACGCGCCAGATGATATGACCGACCGCCTAATTCGACCAATTTATTTACATTGTATTACTGGGAATCCGAAAATTTTCGCTTCGCTTTGTATTACGAATGCATGCATAACTTCGGCCAGTTTGCTGTCTACTTTCGTAGCACTCATGTGCCCGGTTTTGCTGCAGCGATTTTATATTTCGTATTCCATTACTCGAGTGTTATTTCGTGCCGGTCCTTTTCATCGTGCCAAAGAGAAAAGTAGAATTTTTAAGTCTTGAGAAAAAAGTGAGTGTAATGAATGACAGTGAACGTGGTTGCAGAGGAAACTCGCCGAGAAATACAAGTTTGGGATAGCGCAAATTTTAAGCATTCTGAAACGTAAGGACGAACTGCTCCGTGATTGGGAAAGTGAAAAACAAGAGCTTGTGAAGAAGAGAAAAGAAACGTACGAAGACATCAGCCGCTTAGTGCTTGATTGGTTCCAAGAAGATAGTGCAAAATAATTCCGATTAGTGGTTCAATAATTCAAGAAAACTTCTGCGCCAGTAATGGGCGGTTAAGAGAGTTTTTGAAAGAGGCACAACATTGTTTGTTTGAATGCCCAGTCAATTTGCCTCTCTTACAGCACAAATGGGTATCTCAGAGGTAGTGCAATGAATAACCGGGGAGTGAGGAGGGAAACCCGGTGCCGGCATTTGCCTGCTCTTACGAAGAACACCAGGGGGGCCAACAGCTTAACGTCCCTTCCGAAGGACGGAACAGCTGAATTTGCGCGGTCTCCTCAAACTACGCAAACAGGGGGCCGGGTGACCTTGAGAAAAATCCTACTCGCGCAGGATTCGTACCCGATGACTTTTTCAAGCATCGGGCGAGTAGCAGCCAGCGTCCTAAACACTACACCACCGGGACCCCCGGCACAACATTGCTTTTCGCACTGTGAGCAGTGGGAGTGGAGATGTGGACCATCATGGGGTTACTGAATGGAAAGGGCGGATTTCATCAATTATTGAAGGATATGACCTAAAGAATGTCTATAACGTGGATGAAACTGGAATGTTTTTAGGTGCCTTCCCGATAAAACATTAATTGAGAAAGGAAAAAAAATGTACGGGAGAGAAAATGTCTAAAGAGTGGCTGACTGTGGCCCTGTTTTGCAGTGCATTAGGGGTGAAGGAGAACCCTATGACAATCGCGAAATCTATGAACCTTTAAAGGTGTCAACAGATCACGGTTGGGAGTGACATGGAAAGCAAATAGGAAAGCTCGGATGACTGGAATTCATGGAATGGCTAGAGGCACTGTTTGAAAGAATGAAGAATAAGAATCGAAAAATTTTGTCATACTCAAGGTTTGGAGTTATCAAATGTTGCACTAAAGTTACTCTCAGCCAACAAAACTGCCTCACTTCAAACCCTTGACCAGGATACCATCCTAACATTCAAGCTGCTGTACTACAAGAATGAAGTTACTTCTCGCAAGGATAGACGACTACGAAAGTGCTTCTGACCTTGCAAAAAAACATTACAGTTTTATATGCTGCAAGGTGGATAAAAAGAGTCGTGGAATGATGTAGAAACTGACACTATTCGCAAATGCTTCGCAAAATGTGGTTTTGTGAAATCCGAAGAGCAACAAATCGCGAAAAAGAAGAAACGAAGGAATAATTCTGAAGAACGTTTGTGAGGCGGCAAGCATTAATGACATTCATTTAGCAGAAGACGTGGAGAGTTACGAGGATATTCCAGAAAACTGGGAGGAAACATTTTTTGGGAATATCGCTGATAATGGGAATGAAGAAGTTGATCAAAGTGATGAAGACGAGGTGAACGAAACCAAAGAGGCAGAAAAACCAACAATTGACGAACTCTCTGGATGTGACTCACTAAAAGTGGTCTCGCAACTGAGGTCCATGTTTTGCGAAAATAACTGCCAGGATGAACGGAAAATTGTTGATTGTTTGGACTTTTTTAGAAAACAAAATAGAGGACATAATAGTGTCTAAAAAGTTGAACCAGAAAAGCCGACAGTTAACTCCACACCAGTTTTTAAAAAACTAATGACTCGCTAAAAGCATCTGTCTTTAAGGTTAAAATGAAGTTTTTGTTTTTTTAGGAAAAAACTTTACTTTTCATAAATTTGTGCTACATTTCAATTGCGAATTGAATTTCTGTAGAATTATAAACAAGATAATCAAGTGTTTTCTCAGTACAAGTTCTCACGTCAGTTGGTAGGCACTCGAAGAGAGGCAGTTAATGTATAAACTTCGTGATAATAATGACATCTGAATCTGCCCTGACCACCACGCCTATTTCTATCCATCATGTACCCTCACCTACAGTGAGTATCATCGTTTATTTATCAGCCATTCATTTATTATTTTATTTAATTACGTAGGTATAAGCATTTTATTTTACATGTAGTTTTGAAAGTTTTTCTGTAATTTCTTAAATGCTCAACTTTATCAGTAAAACTGTTGTTATTGTTCTTTCCACCCGCTTACTCAGGATTTTTGGTCAAAGCGAGAATATTTTCGCCTTTTCTCCGTTTAAACAAACTTAAAATGACGAACTCAACTTGTTGTGGATAAAGTTATGGACTTCTTAATGTATGCGCTTAAGGCCGCTTACTGCATGAATAACCTTTTTGAATTTTCGTAGTAGTAATTTCCTATCATTTTTGTCCCATTTTATAAATCATTTACCATAAGTTCTCGAATTTTATTCTCATCATCATCATCATGCTGCTGTCCAAAGACAGGTTTTAGCTAAATCGCTGCCTCCATCTCTCTCTCTCCCTAGAAGCCTCTTTTATACCCTATAAGTACTATATTCCTGCTTTATATTCTCTAATATTCCTATTCTTTTTCTCCCTCTTCCTCTTCTTCCACTAATTTTTCCTTCTAAGATCGTCCTTTGTAAACACTGTCTTCTCAATATATGCCCTATCCAATTTGCTTTTCTTTTCCTGATTGTTTTTATTAGCATCCTTTCGTCTCCCACCATTTCTAATACTTCTTCGTTTCTCTTCCTCTCTGTCCATTCACTTTCATCATCCTCCTCCATACCCACATCTCAAAACTTTCTAAATATTTTTCCTCCTTTCTCCTTACCGTCCACGTCTCTGCACCATAAAGAGCTGTGCTCCGTATGTAGCATTTCGTTAATTTATTCCTTGTTTCTAAATTTAATTTCTTGCTCGTGAGAAGCTCCTTCTTCTCGTTAAATGCTGCCAAGGAGACTATGTGGAAGAATAGTTCATTAATGTGAGCTTAAATGTGCATTATAATGATTTGCAAATAAGATGCCATTTGCAAAATACAGACCTTGTATTCTTACTTTCCGATCATCCCTCGTAATTAAAACCGTCATGCGATGTCGTTAATCATTATTTAGCGTGAAAAATAGAAGTTCCGATATGAAACAATGCAGCCTGTCGTTTTCGAACGAAAGTCATTAAAAATTGTAAATGCACGCGAAACCTTATTAAATTTAAAAGATTCTTCTGTTAACAAATAATGTAATCTTTCGAGGTCAGAAATGCACTGCGGCGAGTTCCTCTCTCACACACACACACATATATACATATATATATATATATATATATATATATATATATATATATATATATATATATATATATATATATATATATATATAGTCACATATCTGCAACCGAAATAGAGTTCAGAGAAGTTAATAAATCTTGGAAAGTTTTCTAGCAGCTTTGACATTATTTCTTATGTCGTTTGTTGCAATGCCAAGAAATCGGATGAGGAATTCTTTTTTTAAATGGATGAGTAAAACATCTGTAATCTAATATAAAAAGAATTCTGTCCTTCTTTCTGTGTGTTTGCGCGTTTGAACAGTTGCAGCACAATTTTCATTTGCATTTTAAAATCACTTAGAATTGCAATATGAATACGGGACTTGCACCAAACGGCGCCTAAAAGAACGGATATTCATTTCCCATAAACCACTCTGTTCCTCCTTATTCTTTTTTACGCTTACCGATTTTTATCCAATCAAGATAGGTTGCCAATGACTCACGCAGAAGTTTTGAACCGGAACGAGGAATTTTTCACATAGGGAGTAAAAGAACCGTCTAAGAACCTGAAGAATTTCAGATATCAATGAAGCATCTTTAAATGGATTTAAATGTGAAACGTATCTATGAATATTTCATTATGCGGAAAAAAAATCTTAAAAGCTCTTTGCATATACTTCTGGTTGATTAAGACAGTTTTCATTCGTCATAACAACTAATGCGTAAAAAAGAATTTTGCTTGTTCTCGATATAAGAAAAATTACTGCAAATCGACTCGAGCAACTCTCGTGATAGCAATTTAGAAATGATAATGAAAATTATGAATAATAATATACTTCAGGTGAAGGTTTTTTTCAGCGTCGTGGTATAAAACTGGCGTTGGATCCCAGAAGATGCACATCTGCAACAAATGCGAAACATCGGAGACACAGCTGACACTGAAAGCCATCGCCAGTTTTCATGAATAATAGTAGTTAAATTATGCTCTGTGTGAAAAGTTTTAGCGCCGCTTCCATTAAAAGTCGCCTAACCCAATTGACTCCAGTGGATGTTATTTTATTTACATAGCATTGATGTTTTACGTTCATATTTCGTGCATGGCTGATTTATTTGATTCACACCATAAGGTGAGTTAGATGACAAATTTTTAAATTCTCTTTTTTCTAAGTCGTTACGCAGGAACGGCAAAAAAACAGAACCCCCGTTTAGAGAATCTCCATTCTGTAGAGGAGAGAAGAAATTAAGGTAATGTCTTAAAAATAAAGAGAAGGAAGCAGTAACCTGGATAACGCTAAAAACAAAATCCTTTTAGAGGTCTCGATTAAACAAAAGCCAAGCGATTTTATCCTGTAAAAATCGTTCGCGAACGCACGCGGAGTGGATGATATGGCAGTAGGATGGAGGGGAGAGAAAAAGAGAGAGAGTGAATGCGAGAGAAAGAATGGGAGGAGGGAAAGAGAGAGAAAACAGGCATAAGGAGGAAGAGGACATTGGAACGGATAATATTGTTCTCGGGAAAACAATGATCGAGAGTGAATTCACATATCGTGGAAAATGGAACGAGTAAGCGCGTTAGGGAAGCAAGAAAGCGTTGCTGGGGTTCGAACGAGGGTGGAGGGGGTAGAGAGAATATGCAGGAGAGCTGGCAGGGGATGAAAAGAGGCGAGAGATATGATAGGACGGATCGACATATGAATAAATAGATAATTGCCTTTATTTGAGCAGGTTGAAGTAGTTATATTTTGACCAATTTTTCCTTGGTTAGCCTTCGTAATAAAGAAGAATGGAAGAAAAGGTAGAGAGGAAAAAGGAAATGAAGGCAGAGGGAGAATGGCTGCGCGGGGAGGGTTAAATGGGGAGAAAAGAGCATGAGGGAGTTGGATTGATGAGTAGCGGCACTGGAAGAGCGAGGGGGGATAAGATGGGACAAGGGAAGAGAAAGAGAGGTGAAAAATGAATAGGAAAGAGAGGTAAAGGGGAAAAAAGCCTAAAAAAACAGGTAAAGATGGAAGGGCAAAGGAATAAAGTGATTGAAAAAGTGAGAGGAAAATGAGAGAAGTTTAGGGAGGTTTGGAAGGAGAAGGAAGAGAATGAAATAACATATTTAAAGAAAGGGGAAGAAAGGTGTGAGAGTAAAAATAGTGGGATGGAAAGATATAAGAGAGTAGAAGGAGACGGAGAGAGAGAAATATTGAAGGGAAAAGAGTAGAAGAGAGGGATAGTGAGACAATTAATAAGAAAACGAAGAGAGAGAGAATAAAGAGAGGAAGAGGAGGCGAAAGTTGGAAAGAGAAAGATATAGGGAAAAGGTGCTGGGAGAGGGGGTGCAAGGAAGGATGGGGTGGTTATAAGGTGCGGTGGGTGTGAGTGTAGTGCCTCGCTAATCCATTCATGCACCTGCTAATGAGCGCCTTTTAGTGGGTGTGGCCTTGTGCTTCCGCAGGGTGCAGCGGCATTATGGGAAGGAATAAGGGAAAGAGGTAAAGGGAGAGAGAAATCGGAGAGTGGGAGGATGGTGTATTTCCGAATGGGAGAGAATGGAGGCGGTTGGGGAGGGAGGGGTTGTGCGGGTGGAATAGGGATGGTGTTGTTATTTCCAAGGCGTGTTTTGTTCGGTGGTTTCTGCACACCGTGAGCCGTTAGTTGCCGAGGCGGTTTGCAAGGGAGTTAGAGAGAGGGGGGTGAGAAAAGGGATCTTTGTGTTGTTTGTCACTCGAAATCTCACTCTCCCGCGAGGTGAGGCCGTTGTACAAATAATTCCGTTGTCGCCTCAAAGCGCTGCTCAAGCGAATTCCAAAGTGGCCACTCTCCTCACCTCGTCTCAGACCCATGTCTTTTCGGGTTCCTATTCGTGAGGGAAAGAAAGAGAGAAAACGGGAAAGGGAGGAGACACTGAGGGAAATTTTAGGCCAGTGCAGCGTCCTATGCATTCTCTTATCCCGCAATATCGCTGAAAATGGAAATTTTTGTCATTCAGCCATTTTCTCCATTTGTCATGGACGTACAGTCGGATCCCTGTAACCCTAACCTGAAGTGCAGTGGTCTCAATCACATCATCATTTTAATGCTGCCCATTCGTTGCTTACTTTCCACTTTTAATAGTTGGAAGACGCGATCATGAAGCGATTATAAGTAAATAGAGAATTTTACGATAGATAAATTATTTGTGATTTTTGCATTAAATGATATACTTTTCTTTTAATAAAAGCTCAAATTATATGCATAAAAAGATAATTTTGAAATATATGGATATTTTGAAATCATACTTTTTCTTTTGCTACGATTAGGGTAAAAGATTCCCGTTTCAAAGAGAGAAAATTAATTTGATAAAAGTAAATAGGACTATTAGGATTGCCAATATGAAGAAATGTCTTTCTCTAACATGCGATTAACACACTTTCATTTCAAATGGTTTTAACTGGTTAGCACACACTTGTGCAAGTCCGCTCGATTTTCTCCAATTCTTACCATGCTCTCCAACAGAAAACGCTATGCTATTAATAATCCTTTTAATTCAAGCCGAGCGAATTCCATTTCTTGCCATCCTTCAAACTATTGCAACCTCCCTCCAAATACTCACGCCTCTCAATATAGTAACAATACTACCACGTGTATATTTTAACCCGGCTTATGCACCCTACTTCCCATCTAAGTGAGCAGAAATACTATGCGTGGGCAGGAGCAACGCTGGAAATCTTCGATAGAAGAGGGAGATGAAGGAGCACTGCGTGCGCGTGTGTGTGTGCGTTCCCTTTGTAGCTCACCTTCCTCTCTCACTCTCTCTCTCTCCTCCTTTTTTTCGCCTCAAAGCCCAAGAAATGCCATTCCCAAATATATCCACTCCCTCTCTCTCTCTCTCTCTCTCTTCATGCCCATAATCCACCCAAGTGGCTCCAGTGTGGGCCTTTGTTCCTCTAAATTCAGAGTCCCTTTATCGCTGGTGCATTATATTAACTCCTCTTTTGCCCGATTTCCAAGCCAAGGACTTAACAACGAATTTTGTGCGGTTTATCCCCTGAGAAAGAAAGAGAGAGGATGGGGTGTGACGCGCTAATGAGCTCTCAACCTATCTCTATTTCCTCTCTCTCTCACTCTCATCTCTTCTTTTCTCCCGCACAATCTCGCAAATCCCGCATACCTCCAACTTTCTATTCGTCTAAATTCCTTCGTCGTTAATTCACTCGCCCATTTCACTCTCTTTTTTCAGTTCCTCTACTACTATCTACACATATGCATTCCTTTGCTCATTCCTTTTATTCTCCCTTTTCTCTTTCGTCATTTTCTTTTTTCTGCTTTAATTTTCTTTTCCTGTCCTAACATTCCTCATCATAATCCTTTCTCCATTCTTGTTCCTCTCTCATCCTTTCCCTCCCTCCATTCCTTCTCTTTGCCTCCTCTTTTCTATCTCTTCTATGCCTCCAGTCTCCTCCTCTCTTCCCCTCTCTTTTGCCTGTTCTCCATGTCTCTCTTTCCTTTTTCTCTTACTTTTCTTTTTTTAGCATCTCCACCGCTCTTTCTATTACCCTTCTCTCCAAAATCTGTATTTCTTTTGTTTGTCTCTCCCAATTCCAATTCTTTTCTCTCTCTCTCTCTCTCTCTCTCTCTCTTTCTCTCTCTCTCGGCCAACTCTCAGATGTACTTTGAATTCTCCTTCATCTCTCTTTCTTCTGGTCTCCTTAGGTTGGTTATCTCCGTCCTCCAACGGTCTCACATCCCGACTGATGAACCTTTTAATCAATCAGGCCATTTATCAGTAGGAAAACCAATTCCCCTTTCCGTCACTTCACCCTTAAAACATAACAGAGCCAACGTTTTAATTTTTAATTGAACATCTTTCAGATTAACTTCGTCGTATTGATGTAATAACAACAATGACTGTGTTGAGGTTGCATGAGATCAAGGAGAAAGTTGTTCCGGTTGCACATACTTAAGGATACGAATTAAATGCTTCGTCGAGCGTGCACTTATTGTTGGTTTTTAGTGAAGACCAAAAAATCGTTAGAAACAAAATTCTGGTGTTAACATTACTTTGCCAAATTGGTACTGATAACTGCGACTCAGGGTCATAAAAATATTTATGAAATATTTGTTTTGCTTTAACTCAACTACAAAATTCAAGATAATCGCGCTGATTATACGTGAATTTTCAATTTTACAGGATACACGTGGTACTGTTAGTTACATTTAGAAATTTCATAGTAGCAGTACTTCCTACTAGTGCAAAAAAGAGGAATTTTTCATTCAAATTTGTTTTTTCATTTGTATTATAGTACCTATAATAATAGGGGGTCGTCTTAAATTCGATATCGTCTTCGTTTGCGACAAATACGATATTTAGATATTTATAAAAAATTAAAGGCATCAAGAACACTTCTATTGAAATTATTTAACAAAATGTATACATTTTGCATAATTTCACTCTTAATAATAGTGCTGTTGGGAGCATACACATGAGAGGTCGTTTGAGTTGTCTTCAACAGAAATTTTGACTAAAGATTATGGCATGTATCAAAGAAAAATACGAATATCTACCTTAGCCAGAAAAAAGAATGGCCATTCGTTGGCGGGTATTATCTTTGCTTATGTCATTTATTTATGAAGCTACTGAACTGTAGGAACTTTTGTTGGCCCGAGAGAATGATGAAGCTGCTTCTTCATCTTTTCCTTCTCTAAAATATCACCAAACATGACAGAGCAGCGGCGCTCCGAAATCATTTTGAATTGGGTCCTTAATATTTCGAAATCACCCAAGTCTCCGTTGGAAAGAAATGCCATTTTGAAAAATCTTTCCATAGCGTGATCTCTATACCTTCCGCTCTATTGTCCATATTTTCTAATTCATGTTCTCTTCTTTTAAGCTCGTTGTTTTCTTTAGTCATTAATGAAATTATTTTTTATGTTCTCCCGATGAATATCAACCATTTCATCGTTCTTTCACTCTCCCTTCCCACACACCTTTCTCCCTACCTATTTCTCTTTATGTTCTCTTACTCTAAGCTCATTCTTCCCCTCCCATATAACCTACGTAGATCCTCTTTTGTTTTTACACGTACCTTTACGTCCCCTCTAGCCCTCCCTCTTTCTTTCTCCTATTCACTCCCTCGTTTTTATTCATCGCATTTCTCTCCTTTCCTGTTCCTCTTGCACCTCTCCTCACCGCCAAGATTTTTTCCCGCGCACTCATTAGTTCAAATAGCTCACGTATCTTTTGTCTTTTTTTGCAGTGCGTGCATTTGTTTCACTCGACCTCCTCCGCCTCCCCCGCGACTCCCTCCTCACTCTCCCCACTCCTCTTCTCCCTCTTCCTTCTCCCGGTGTGTGTGGCCTGCGCCCCCGCCTGCCCCCCTGCCTGCCCCCCCGCCTGCGGCTGCTCATCCGGCACAGGCCCCTCTTAACGAGAGGAGGTGTGGCTGCTTTCAAAGGCGACGCTTTCATTTGTGCGAGGCGCCGCCGCCGGCGGTTGTGCCAACTACAAAGGACGCGAGCGATTGTTGGGCCAATGAATGTTAGCGCTAATAACGCAGAACCCGGCTCCAAAAAAATAAAGAAAGAGAGGTTTCCCCATTGTCGAGGATCGGCTTATAATACCATAAAAAATCCTTTTTCTAAGATCGTGAACTGAAAATCACTCCATCGAACAAAGCATTTTCCAAAAAAAATTAAAAATCAAAACTTTTTTGCTCATTAAGGTTTGTTGAGAGCATTTAGTCTTTGTGGGGGGGAGAACAAGTGTGGGGTTTGTGCAGCTGAAGGTTGCTTAACACGGGCACGCGTTAATGCACGTTTGGCTGCCAAGTGGCAAAACTTTGGATAACGGCTCTTTAAGTTTTCTTTAACGCCATATCACAAGTTAATTTTTATTGTGTGCCTGGATTCGTATGGAAATTACTGATGATTTTTTGTGGAGTGCATGGAATTTACGGATAATTATGTCCAAGATAAGCTTCATTTATTAGCCTCCATTTGTGATATTGTCCAACGCGAACATATGAGCCTTTATCTATTTATAAATTAAAGTTGCGGTTAATATTGTTGTGCGGATAGATGCATTAGCTCTATCTCAGTTTATATAATTAAGTGAGTGATCCATGATATTGTTGGAAATTCATGTTTAGGATATTATAAAAAAAGACAAAAACAATTATGATCTATAGATTTTAAATCAGAAGCAATGCTAACCAGTTTCGATGTAGCATGCCACAATCACTATTTATGCATATTCTTGCATTTATATGTATGTACGTGCATATATAATTTATATAGAGCTGCTTAAATCTCACTGGCCGAATGATACATCTACATTCTAAGGTACTTATTAAAAGGCAACGGGTCTGAAATTTGACATGGTTGTAAGCCATCGAACAAAACCTACGATAAAATTTGACAATCACAAAAAGTTTCCTTTCTGGGGATATTTTCCGAACCTAATGTTTCATTTGTATGTATGCATGTATTGAAATATATGGGAGACAGTGTAGGACATCTTTTGTTCCAGGAAGTTCAGGATTGAAATTTCTATTTTTATTTTCAATGATGTTGCAGACCTTATGAGATTACACGTTTTGCATTCTGTATTATCTCATTGATTTTCTTCTAAATAACGTATAATATAAGAGAAAATTATCTGCCATGATTGATTTATAAGTTTTTATTCAACATTTCTTTAAAAGATTCAAATAGCGCTAAAATAGATGTGTCGATGTGATATAGATACACTATAGAAAATATCTTATGGATATATTACCCAAAACTAGGAAACCTGTGAAAAGATGCATTACACTGAAATTCATAATTTTTTCTCTACAATAGCCGAAAAAAAGTTAAGCGACGAAAATCACGACTGATAATTCTTACTCCAAGACCACCACATCACTATGCTTCCAAAATAAACTCGATTGTGGAAGGACTAGAACCCACGATGCCTTATCAATTATACCACACGGCAGGGATCGACAGCATGTGACTTCCGAGTCACATGCGTCTCTCTAAGGACTTAAGTGTGGTACCCTAGACCAATTATTTTTTTCCTATGTAGCACCTAGAATTCGCTCGTAGCCTAAATTCTCAATCTCCAATCCTTAAGTATGATATAACTTCTTAAAATAAATACAGTTATATTGGACTGTACTGCGGTTCTTCTTTTGTTCTGTTCTGATCGAAATTTTAAAAAATCGGCTCAATCTGTGAATTGGATAGCAGAGCCATCGAGTGGCTTGCTTGACAGTTTTATCTATGCAGTAAGTACCGCTACACCTTCCTAAGTCACATGCCGATTTTACGAGGTGAACCTTTTTTAGATTCTATGAATTCGTTATATAATAAATACTACTGTCAAATTAATTAACTAAAAAATAACCAAACATTCGTTTTTTCTCACTGAATAATTGGAAAAAAAATCCCGACCGTGACAGGATTCGAACCTGCAATCTTCGGATCCGAAGTCCGACGCCTTATCCGTTAGGCCACACGGTCAACGTATATACCTTCCTTCTAAACAAAAAGTGGTGTCTCAAATGATTTGATACGAATGTTTTTACTAATAATCACCGGATTACGTAATATATCAAACCCTTATTTGCATTATTTGTTTAAAACACCGAAAAAAAAGAAATATTCCAAATGCCCTTATAAAGTGCGTATCGTATGCAATTATGTGTTGTTTGATACTCCGTGGGATGCAAGGACATACCCAGGGAGGGGGTCCGGACCCCCTCCCCCCCTAGGTGTACAGACATTTGTGGAATCTGCGATAACCACGCTACAAACTTGCTACGTTGCCTATTACTACGCTGCCACTTGCTGCGTTGGGTTATGAGAACAAAAAACATTATACAGGTTTACATTACTTGAATAGGACTTTTATTTAATCAACCGCTGGAAATCGTTTGAAAACATAAAATATGTGCTTCTTTTGTCAATAGTCCATACGGCTATAGAGTGATTCTTTCAGTTTAACAAATTCCAAGCGATTACTGGTTTTCCCCTTTAAGGCAGATCTTAAGATCCAATGTCTTTCGGTGATTCAGGTATTGACAGATAACGATTTCTAAACGCGAAGTATAAACTGATAGGATAACTCAAAATCGATTATTTAAAAAATAAGTGATCGACATAATTTCGTGCCTGAAAAACACGGCGACTCTTTTAGTCATAAGGCAGCTGAGTAAGCCAGTCGCGCATTCTGTCTAATAATTAGGCGTCGTCGGAGATAACTCCCTAGCTATTAGTACGTATATAAGTTTTTTAATTACCACTGGTTGCGGCAACATGATGGCAGAATATCACATCTGGTTCGCACCAACTATCTACAGCTACCGGATTAAAATTAATTATCAAATGTCCGACCTGAAATAGAAAAGTCGTTCATCACATTTTTGGCGTATTTACCGCATTGCAGTTTGCTTTACATATTTAATTGGCAAATAAACTGAATCGGGTTGGCTTCATTAACAATTAATTTGTTTTATCTTTAGATTTGGCTAAGCGCGTTTATTAATGATAAACAAATAATTTGTTAGATATAAGTGTTTGTTAAATAGGGTCATGTAAAAGCATAATTTTCCACAATATACGGAAAGACTGTTGTTCCTCTTCGCTCGGATACGTAATTTTCCAACCGTCCTAAAATGAAGAGTGAAGGATTATAACGATATATCTGGTGCGTCTTTTGGATAAAGAAAGTTAAGTCGCTGAAAATGGGCGAAAGAACAGTTGAGACATTCATAATGGGCAATTTGAGTATCACATATCATTCCCTCACATCTTCATGTTATTTATAAATGCGCTCTATACAGTGTATTCTCTTTTATTCTTTGGCCTATCTCCGTCATTCTCCGTATGGTCCTGTTCTCCCGCCGATAAATTGAAATAAATAAAAATATATATATTCATCCGGTTTCCTCATTCGAGACGTAAAATATGGGTCCGGGATTGAATTTTAAGGACAAAAGGTCTCCGAAAAGAGGTGCCCGAGATATAATTAGAAGCATTGTGCTTTGGGGATATACCCTTTCTCTCCATCACTCCCTCTTCCTCACTCTCTTTGTCTCCATCCCTCTCCACCGCTCTCTCGCCTCCCCCTCCTCCGAAAATCACCGTTGGATCCCTCATCTCCCACTCACCCCTTTGCTCCTATATGCTTTGCCCCTCCCACTCCACTCTTTCCTTCCCTAAAACATCCACGGCTGTTTAAAGATCTAAGTAAAGTAGTATTTCCAATTCCAAGGAGAAAAACGTCGAAGCTACGGTCAAGAGTAAGAATGATAGGTGAACGGAAGCAAAATTTTAAGGGAAATAAAATGTAGAATTGGAATGCCTTGCTCCGAAAATAGTTCTTCCAATTGTTTCCTAGGTTGTTTAATTTCAGCCTATGGGCATTTTATGCCGACGCAAATATTGAAACTCCCGCCTACTCTCTGAAGATTTAACACGGGTATCAGAAATTCAAACTACACTGGGGCAAAGTGAGTGATTTCAAAATACACGAAGAATGCATTTCATTTTAAGCGCTAATGAGCTTCTCTAGAAATTTAAATACAGCACAGACCATTAAGAATGTTAAATATTCTTACCATCAAAAGTTAAACTTTCTGAACATTGCATATTTTTATATTGTTTCGAATCTCTTCATCACGCCCTCCCACCTACTTACAGCAGAATCAAGGCAATTATAAGGTAGTAGAGACGGTATAATGTGAGCTATTCTCTGCCCTCATGATTCTTTCGGTGGAAGAGGCAGTGTGGCCAACTTGAACATTTTCAGATAATTGAGAGTGAAAAATATTTTGTCTATAAAATCTAACGCAAGAAACATTCCTAGAATTATTTTTGACAAAACATCAACTATTTTATTTAAAAAACTAATATATGCTATTTTGCTGCTATGAAATTTTTATTGCTTGAAGTTAAAAAAATTACAGTAGGTGTATTACTTATGGTTTTAGTTTAATAACGTAGTTTATTTATCGTGTATACGTTGAACAAGTAAGAAGATAAAAATCTTTTAGCTGCGTCCAACGCAAATTATGGGGCCGATGTCGTGAAAAAAGTAGCCTTTTACTAAATTTCGTTCTATCAGAGTTACACCCTAACATGCTGCGTATGAAATATTGGGTGAATATCGAATATATTTTTAGTGAAAGTTTCCTCCCGATATCTTCCTCGAGTCACTAGTTATGGGTTTATATAGTAACGTTACATACATTTTGACGCCAACCCTAGAGAATTTATTACGCGGCGTCGTGACAGAGATTCAATGTTAACCGATATTATTTTTCGTCTGATTCGAATATAACTCATAAATACTGTTATCACCATGGCATGCTGCATAACAGGGATCGCCAACAAGTAACATTCGATCACTAAAGACTTACATATTCAAGCGTCCGCTTAAAAATGATTGCTGTGGTTATGATTTTGATTTAGATAGGTGCGTGGGGTGTAGCATTAACGAAAACGTTCGTTCAATAACACTCAAATAAATTATTTGTTAACTTGGTTATTCCCAACGCCACGGCAACCTCTACCACCCTCACGAGCAACCCACATGTTTTCTCTCACCTATGTAAAATCGCGCTCTCGCGATAGTAATCATTTGAAAGAATTCTTTCAGGGAAAGGCAAGTGCCCACTGCGGTTATGTCGGCTCTAGGACTCTTTGATGCAGATTTTGACCCCTCTAGCCCAAACGGCATCGTTTTCATCCCCGCTGCTGGGTTATTTGGAAGGACTTTCGACAAAGGATTTACACTCTCGAAGGGACCCTCCTAAGAGCGATGGGGTTTGCGGCAATGCCTCTCTTCCCTACTGTTCATCAGTTCCCGTTCGCTTTCCTCAACCGAGAGAGAGAAAGAAACTAACTTCACGACAACGAGGCACTCATCTAGGAAGGAATCACCTCTTTCTATTGGCTACGGCTCCCCATCCCTTCGATCTGCTAGTGGGCGGAGCATATCTCATATTATTCCTTACGGACTATAGAAGGTCACATAAAATGAAATGTCGAGCCTCGTGCTTAAAATTCCTGGTGTAAGTATCAAACGTCCGCCGGGTATTAGCCTCCAGAAACATTTCAATATTCAGTGTTTTTTGTGCGGTATATATTATTCTTCTATAAATATCAACTTTTGAAACATGTTATGAATGTGTGCGTAGGTGTACGCGCTGTGAAGAGAACAAAGGAATATTTGTACAAACAAGACTGCGTGTGTTTGACTGGATTTTTTACAAGACTAGGTCTCCAAAATTATATCATTGCCTGCAAAAATGAACGAAAAATAATTGAAAAATAATTGAGACACGTTGCTTTCGGGACAGCATGCTGCACATTATCCTAAACTAGCTCAAATTACCTGGCGTTGCTTGGGTTTTTGAGCCATAACAAAAAATATTTAGGAAGATTTGAGAATAATACCAAGTAATTAAACCAGGTTAATTTTTATTGTACTGCTTAATGGTATGCAATATTTCTTATCTTCCCATCTTTTGTCCAAATAAATAATTTTTTTCTGCATCCTTTATCGATACATTTGGCGACTTATTTTTATCAAATAATCATAATAAACAATCGATGGAATCACCTTTAAAATATAGTTATTTCACTCAAATTAAGTTTCAGTGGAAGAAACCATGATATTATGTGGTCATAAATCTCAAAAACATTTCAAATTGGGCAGGAATTGCAAGCTCTAGGGATGCAACCGGTGGAAACACGAATTGGAAAACTAAGGAGTATGAAGATATATTCAAATTTAGCTTAGCAATACGTAATTCCATGCAAAGGCTGACTCTGTGGGTTTAATTTATCACGTGAATATTTAAAAATGAGACCTACAAAACAAAATGAGTTTCCGGACTTGGAAATTGATTTTGGCGATAAAAGGTGTGTTAGTATGACAAGGAAAGTTGTTATAATAAAATAAGTATAATTGGCTCAATTGATTCATACAAACGTTCAGTTGAAGAGAAAGCAAAAAGGACATATAGGTATTTAATGGAGGAAGAAGTTAACAATTATATTTTGGTCGAAATTAAAGAATTGTTATAGAAGTTTTCTTATTGTACCTACCTTCTGTGATATGTTTCACTTTCTTAATTTCCCGCGTAAATGAAAAAACAAATTTTGCTGTCAATTTTAGGAAACGAATAAATACATTCCTATCAAATAAAATATTGCAGGCGATGGAAATCGCCGATTTCATAGGAATTTGTTGGATAATAGCCGAGATCGTACTTAATTGATAAGATATAAATGCACTATATTGGTAACACTAATTGACGTTTTTGTTTCGAGTTAATTATTCGAGTGTAACCTATACTTAAAAATAAAATTTGATAATAACGATTCAAATATTACGCCATAAATTCTCATTAAAAGCATTAAATCAATGCTCTCGTAACATATACGATATCAGTTCCCATTCAAAAGCATTGAGCTTGTTACCATGGTTAATAGCATTTGGCATTGTTGAAAAGAGGAATAAAAAAACCTTTTTATGTGATTAAAATCAGTTATTTAAGCTAATTCGACATGGACCTTAATTCTGCTTTCAAATATAAGCACCTCCATTCTTTTTTCTATATAACAAGTTTTTGTCCCGAGTTTGAATCTTAATTTTAAGTAATTTAAAAAAGCCTTTTTTTATTGGTTTGCAAAGAAACCCATACTACTCTTATTGCCTATTACTATTGAATTTGAACAATGGGGTCAAAAATAACCCCATCAAAACGTTAGGTTGACCAAACCTTGACCAATCACTAAGTTAGGATGTAAGGAAGAATCGTACCAAATTTGGTTGTTCCAGCTTGTATCGTTTAGGAGTTCCATGAACAAACAAACAAACTCTTCAAAATATATAATAGAACAAGATGGAAAAGTATACTCCATAAATGGAATACACAGAGATTTCAAAGGCGTTCTAAATGGGAAATACGTATGGAACGGTATCGAAAGATTAGGTGATTCTCAAATTTTTATCACCGAGACTGTAGTCTATGGGATTATCTTGTAGTAAATGTTGATCTCTATCCAAATAAATTTTTTAATCTATACCTCGCATAATATAAGAGAATGGGAGAGAAATATATAGATTTTTGATTGTTGTTTGTTGAGAGAACCTTCTTAGCGGTCTATGTAAACAAAATATGCGATGTTTTGCTCGGGATATTCTCGAATTTTTATCTCCAAAACTATAAGTCGTAATTATGTGGTCTCTAGACCATCTTGTAGTAAATGTTGTTCTCTCTCCGAATATTTTTTAAATCTATTTCTTACAGATCATATAAGAGCTAGGGAGATAAAAGTTTGATATTTTATTATCGCTTGACGGATGCCATTTAACGAGATACGAGTATAAGTTTATTGAGCCAATGATGTATAGTGGAAGTTTTAATTGACAGATTCAGTTGAAAATCACAATTGGGCGATAATTTTTAATAAAGATCCCTCATACGTAATTAAATTAAAATCCGTCCAGCGGTTTAGGAGATGAAAGACGGACGGACCAGACGTGCCCATAAGGCGTTCCGCTATTACCTCTTCGCTGGTAAAGAACGCCTTTGTAACTTCGACTTCCGGAAAGATTCTAAAGTTTTCTTAAAAATTATTTGAATTGCTTTTCGTATAAACTTCAGTTTGTCCAGAAGTTTGAAAATGTAGCAAGTAATGAACGGTGTTCTCTTAAAAGCGTATAAGTAGCCTGAAATAAAATTTCCTTGAGTTTTTAATTCTACCAGTAGCTGAAATTTTGTGAAAACGTATGTTTTTGAAATTATTTTTAAATAAAATGGGCTTATGACTTATGCAGCGCCCTATATACTACACACATATATATATATATATATATATATATATATATATATATATATATATAACAACTTACGGAAAAGGAAAGGTAAAATGAATATATGGATGTCAACAAGGTGAGTTTTCTTATTTTACCTTCTGAGATATCTTCCACTTAATACATTTTCAGTGTTAATGAAAAACCTATTTCGCTGTCTACTAATTGTAAGCATAGAGAATACGCAGAATACATACCAAGTTTTTAGAGAACGAAAGCACTTAAAATTGCACATTAAAACTGTCTTCCACTCACCTTTTGAAATAATTAGCCAGATTTATAGTTTTTTTGGTGATTGCCATTCTTCGAATAACCTTAATGTTTCTTTCTTCCCTACTTTAGTTTATATTAGGTATATATTATTTATTTTAGTTCATATTAGTAATTGTTTATAACGGTTGACAAGTAGATTGTTAATCCAACAATACGCTCGTTCCCGTGTTATTTAAATGGGAAAATTTTAATGAGAAAAACAATTTTTAAATGAAAAATATAGTACAAATCGTTTTAAAAACCCTTTCATTTTGTTTAACCTTATATTGCGATTAAAATGGCACCTTCATCTTGCTTCTGTGTTCTGTAGCTGTTGCGTTATACATGCACAAACAAACAAACAAATTCTTCAAACATTTACGGTAGAGATACTGATTCACGGAAATGCATTTCCAATTTAACGTCAATGAATCTCCTAATATAACTTTGAAAACGCAGTCCCTGAGATTTGTTAGTTATCATATAATGTACCTTTAGAACTTAATTATGGTAAGTAAATATCCCGTAATGGATTCAAACCTGGAGAAAAACGATGAGAAGAACTCTGTTTAACTTATAGTCAAGGATATGTCTGCGTATGATGATATTCTTTCATGTTACAGTTGCACATTTTTGTGAAGATCATGGTAAAGGACTAAAAGTGATATCACTATTAAAAAAATGATGTACATTCTCTAATAAATTTTTCAGTATTCAGAATGGATAACATGTTTATCTTAAAATACAATGCCTTTATATAGAACAGCAGTGCACGACTAATTTTTGCCGACGCGGCCATTTATATACGAGAGAGGACGGAATTTGAGTTATTTTCCGCTCCATATAATGATGGCGTGAGAAATATGCCCGTAAATACGATGTGGTGTCCGGAAATTACTAAATGAGCCTAAAAGGTTCCGGATGGATATTCAAAGCAATTGAAAAGCGACGTGCCTGTTAGTGACGCGCAGATGCGTGGACATGATTGGGAAAGAGCGGAAAGACTACACGGATGATATATAGCGAAGTTTTATTTACGAGTCCAAATTTATATCGAAGATGAAATGGAGATAAAGGCCGTACCCATACACACGAACATGATTCTAATTTTCCCAATATTTAACCAAAAATATTGCCGTAGATGTCTTACAATGAAATTTTTCTTAGTATAGTTTTTTTAACCATATATATATATATATATATAAGTAAACTTACTATATAAATTTAAGGGAATAATTTTGAAACGAGAAAAATCTGCTATGACCGGGATTCGAACTCGGGTCTTCCACTTGCCGGGCGGATATTCTACCACTGAACTATCGTAGCAGATCAATTTTCTCGGTTCTGAATGCGGGTGATTTCTTGGTTGGGTCGGAACTAGCCAAGCTAGTATCAAACTGCACCAACGGATGTCCTCGAAGAGATACACCGAAGAAAACTCCTCCCTCTCAAATAGTGAGATTGCCAAGCAAGAAATTGATGGAATAAAGCGATCTGAAGATCCTATGCAGACAGGCATAAGCTGTTATGTTGGGAATAATAACAATTCTTCCCAAAATTATAGCTTATGTCTGTCTGCATAGGATCTTCAGATCGCTTCATTCCATCAATATAACAAAAGTGGAATACTCCTTTAGCCAAAACAACTAGAGGGCTGCAAAACCCAATGCATTTCGCCCACAAGGTGGGCATCGTCAGGGGTAGAACCTGTTTCAACAGTGACTGAACTAAAAGACATAACATTAAAAGAGTCTGAGATTTTGGTCTCCTTTGACGTTAAAAGCCTCTTCCCAAGTGTACCTCTGGAAGAAACATCCCAAATTTTAAAATCATTGTTACTAAAACAAAATTTTTCTGATGAAATTGTCCTCGAATATTTACAACTTACTAATTTATGCATGTCACAGAACGTTTTATCATTTAAAAAAGAAATTTACAAACAAACTCAAGGCACTTCTATTGGAAACCCCTTATCTCCCTTTTTAGCCAACATTTTCATGTCCTCTTTTGAAAACGATTGCAAAGAAAAATTTCATTACTTTCCAGATATATGGTTGAGGTACGTGGATGACATATTCACAATCTTTGATTTAAAGAAACAAAATGTAGATGAATTTGTTAATCAGTTAAACAACATATATCCTTCAATCAAGTTCTCTTATGAACTTCAAGAAAACAACACCTTGCCATTTTTGGACTTGCTTATCATAAATAATAGACAACACATTGAGTTTGACATTTTTAGAAAACCTACACATACTGATAACTTTATTTCTAACAACTCCTTTCACCCTATGAACCAAAAAATAGCTGTGTTTCAATTTTTAACATACAGATTATGTAACATCCCCCTCAATAAAATCAGATATGCAAAGGAACTTAAACACATAAAACAAATTGCCGCTAAACTTGGATATGATTATAATTTAATTAATAAATTAGTGAGAAAACATAACTTTAATAAAACTTTGTCCAATGCCACTTCCCTTAAATTAGACACAAAAAAAGAGGACAAATTTGTCAAATTGCCTTATTTTCCACCATTAAACAGAGGCTTGAACAAAATTTTTAAACATAAGAATTATACCATAACATATACAAATCCTTATAATTTGAAAAATTTACTAGGCAGTACAAAAGACAGAACAGAATCTTTGAACAAGTCCGGTATTTATAAAATACAATGCGACAAAAAGTACATAGGACAAACAAGAAGGAAACTAATAACACGCTTCAAGGAACACATGGCTCACTATAAATATAATCGTTTTGAAAAATCAAGCGTTGCCAACCACATCTTTGAAACAGGTCATAGTATACACGTAAACGATTTAACATTGATAACTTCAGCCAGTTGAATAATCGAATATTTACATTATTGAGAACAAATAAGCATTTTGATGTTTAAATAGTTCATTTTTTAAACAAATGGGCGTTCAAAAAATATCTAGCTGATTCGAAGGTTTTTAATTATTTCCTTTTTGTTGCCACTTGATGACATTGGAGAAGCATGCAAGATAATGGTGACGGAAGTGTTAAATGAAAGAGTATAAGTGATAACCGATTTGGCAACGTTCATTGAGAAAATATTTTCCATTGAGTTTATATACACTGAGCAAATGTATTTCTTTCAATTTTAATCAAAGTGAATAATCAAAATGTAAAATAATTGAGAGAATTTTAGTTAAAGCATAAGCTGGAGATACGGCTAAGGAGAAACACAACCCTGAAGGAATTTTGAAAAAGACTAAAGAAAATATCAAATTTTATAAATGCTGAGAAGAAAATAAATTTACAATATTTTATTGATGATAGAATGTACCGGTGATTGACTATTTCATTTGGTTAGCAACTTCTAAAAACAGTCAGGACATCAAACCGGAACCGAACCGAAAAAAACGTTATTTTAGCTGGAGTAAAACCGAACCCGGACCGAAAAAAAAAAATTTCTGAACCCGAACCGAAAACCGTTATTTATTTCGTTCAATTTTTTCGATTCGCATAAACAATGGGAGCGAAAGAATGGTTTTTCCTTTTGCTTTAATATGAGTATTTTTTTAAAGCCTCACTTTTCAACACCGAATACATGCTCCTAAGCCTCTGGAGAAATGCATCTTTGTGATAATATATGTCGGGTCGATGGTGAGATTTTCCATGAGCATCTCATTACATAGAGAGAGGGTCAAGGATAGGTCCTGCTGAAGTTTTCCAGAATCCTGTAAAACGAGGCTAGCGGAAAAGAACATAGCGGTACTTCGAAGGTAGCCGCTAATCGTCTTGGTACCCTCCTCCAAAGCCTACCCCGTGAAGTGCTCCGGGTAAAAATGTTTCACGATTCTTAACTTGGATATTGCTTCAAGTAGGAGGTTACTATTTCCGTAAACTTTCATCCCTTCTCCATATGCATTGAACCCTTATATTCTGATAGTCTTTCTCTAAAACTTATCCAGGAAGGATCGCTCCCCAGTCGTGCTTTTGAGGTATTTTTACTTCTGTTATCCTTTGTTACAGGTTAGTAAATTTCTATTTATATAGTGCTTCCTAAACAAAATATGCACACATATTAGCATTAGTTGCTTAAAACTTAAGAGGGATTAAGGATTAATGCGTATTTGTTATTTTTAGTGAAGTATTTTGCAGACTGCAAAAACGCCCATTAGATACTCCGCTTGAAGAAAGATAGTTCATGACGCGCTAATTATGTGTCTAGTTTTCGTTCTGTGTGTATGTGTTTGATTTCAAGAGGATATTTAGTTTAGCGATGTAAATTCGGTTTCGTCTCCATTTCCCATGGAAAAACGTAAAGACTTTTTAGGTTATTATTTTAAATATCTAAGATATTGGCGCGATATTTGCATGACTACAAATATTAAGTATCGCAGATGAATTTTCTTATCATCGAATTTTATTTCTCAATCGCGTTCCTTCAAAGATTCACGTTTTTATTAATTTTGCCATTTTAGGTCCTTGATAACCGGTATAGTTGGATTCTATTGTTGTCATCATTCTCCTGATTAATTTATATACATTTAAAAAACCAAATTCTTTTTCTAATCGCCCTAATCGACTTCGATGAACCTCCCCGAATTGTGAAGGAGGACAGTATAAATTGGGAGAGGGAGGGGAGTGCAAGTGAGAATGGGGATAAAGAAGAATGAGAAAGAGAATATAATCTGCTATTCAAATCGAGGCTCTCACATAATAAATACAGTTGCTGTATTTCAACTTCATTCAATTTCTCCTTGTTGGAAACGTCTTACATTTTGAATTTCAGCGGACATCTTCTCTATTATGTACATAATATCGCAAGTACTCGTCCAAAATGGCGGCAACGGGAATCAATTTTTATATATTTATCTATATAGGTGCATTTCATTCCCTATATAAATATGCGTATACCGTTTCAAATCATCCCTTCTCACTCAATGCTTCCTCAATCCCTCGTCTCCTCCTTATCGCTTTCTCTTCAACCCTCTTTTCTCTTAAGTCTCTCCCTACTGCTCTTCCTTACTATCTCTTTCCCGTCGTTATTCCTACCAGTCACTTATATCCATTCCTTCCTATATATCAATACCCAATTGGAGGACATTTTATTAATTACAACGAATTTTGGTTGCTTGGAGTAAATTTTACTGTTTGTACATATCTGTCATCTTAAGAAAATTTATGTAATTATATATTGTATCGTATTTGTAATATTAACATCTAAATTATTGTATTTAGAAATAGTTAAGTAGCTCTTCTTTGAACAACTCTCTATCAATTAAATTCTACATTAAAATGTGAATTAATACCTGTTCAAGGATGTGCATAAGTACTGTTGGACTAAATTGATTATGATAATGAGAGTATCCACTTATATTGTAATCTGGATTATTGGAATTGTAAAATTAAATAAATGTTGACTTTTGAAAAAATAACAACGGTTTTACATCAAATTGAAGACCAAACTAAATAACATTTTTAATAGCTTTTATACGCGCTGAAAAGGAAAAAAATAAATTTTAAATTCCTACAGAACAGTTGTAGACGGAGTCGTATAATAGGAGCCGCTTACAAATTGAATAACGAAAAATATAAGAAGGGAATTCATACAATATTTTACTGTTCGTTACATGGTGGGAGGGGACGCTTGCGCGATGTTGCCTGCGGAAATCTGTTTTTGTCTTCTTGACTTGCGATAGTGAAGACGTATTTGGTTTAAATAAAAAATAACATCAATAAGCAATGGAAATATTTGGAATTCTCTTGAAAATTTCTCCAAAAATTCAAAGTCGGAGCGAAGAAAAACGGTTCGAACCGGTTCAAAGTGGTTGCTGGAGCGAAACCGGAACCGAAATGTTTTGTTTTGCATAAACCGGAACGAAAACCGGAGCGACAAAAATTCGGTTTGATGCTTAAAAAACAGCCAAATTGCGGAAATTGATGGAATAAATTTATTATAAAATCCTATTTTATGAGCATACGCTGGAAAGTTGAGAATAGTTTTGAAACAGGAGAAAATTAAGAAAAATATCCGCATTCAGAGACAGGAGAGTTAGTCTGCCACGATTATTCAGTGATAGAATATCCATCTCGCAAGTGGAATATCTGGGTTCGATTCCCGCTCACTGCAGAATTTCTCTCCTGTTGCCAAATCACTACCAGCTAATAAATTGCTGTTGAAATTCCCATCTGATTTTCTCAACCGTTCTATAGATATTGCTTTTAACCGCAAAGGTATGTTACTACAAACTTCTGTTTTGGATCAAGTTATTGGATCACAGCCAATGATAAACTCTCTTGAATTACATTTCCTCTTACTATTCCGTTATACATTTTGATATTTTCCAAATTTCCATTCTTTATTTCTGTAAGTTTACTACGAGCCGATGTCGTTATTTTCTTCATATTAGTATTTATTAATCAAATTTCAATTTCAAATCGGATTTATACGTTCATTATTGGCCGAAGGAATTATCTATATCATCTGTTCGATTCAAACAACAGGATGAATTTAATAATTTCTTTCTTTTTTGTATTTTTTCCGCTTTTTGTCTGGATCGAACGTTTCTTTTTCTATGTTTCATCCAACAGAGACCTGTTTATAAGTAGTTAGCATATTTATAATTGGTCTCTCCGAAGCTGATCGATCGAGGTCATAAAATAACAGTACAAGACAATAGCATGAAGTGTCTGCCTTGAATTTGCATTCATAGCAGATTGCCGAAATTATAATCGGTTGGAATTGTTTTCAGGGAAATCTCTCTCTATCTCATTCTCTTTCTATTCCTCTCTCCCTTCCTCATTCGTTCTCTCTCTTATAATTATTCATCACAAAAATATAAATTCATGCCGCGGAACGCGTTTCTCCTTTCCTCTCCCCTTCTCCAAATCCATCGCAGAACAATCCGAAATCCATCTTCTCATTCCCGCTTCCATACAACCCTTCCTTTCCCATCTCGCAACCCTTTCCTACCTCTCTCCCTCCCTCCCCACAACAACCTCGACCCAACTCCTTCAATCCGACCCCGCTTCCACATCCCTCTTCCTCTCCCACCTCCCCCTCCTCACTCTCCCTCTCTCTCTCTATCCCCTCCCTCTTACTCTCTGCTTCCCAATTATCATTCTCGAACCCTCCTTCTCACTGCACACCTGACAATACCATGCCTTTTCCAAACCCTCTCCCAATTCCTATTGTGTTAAAAATCCTTAACTCATTCCCGCTCACTCCTTCCCTCCCTCCTTCGTATATCTTCCCCTCCTCCTCTCGTCTCCCTCCCATTCCCTTCCTTTCTCATTCCTATTTATTTTATTTTTATTGAAATATACAGCGCAATTTGGCTCTAGGCCTGGTGTCAAGGTCAATATAACAATAAAGATATAAAGCGATATTTGTATAAATATCTTAAATAAAACAGGGAAAATCTTTATATCTCTCCCTCTCTCTCCCATTTCTATTGCCTTCCTTAACCCCTCCTCCATTCCCTTCCCTCTCTCCCTCTCTTTCCTTCTCTTTCTTCCTATCTCTCTCTCATTCTTTCTCTCTCTCCCATTATTTCTCTCTCTCCCATTCTGTCTCTCTCTCCCATTCTGTCTCTCTCTCCCATTCTGTCTCTCTCTCCCATTCTGTCTCTCTCTCCTTCCACCATATTCCCCTCACTTCCCTCTCTCACATTCTTTCTCATTCTTTCACTCTTTCTCCCATTCTCTCTCCTTCCTTCCTCCTCTCTTTTCCCTCTTTTTCTCACTCTATACATCTCTTTCTCTCTCTATCCATCTCTTTCTCTCTCTCCTTTCTTTCTCCCCTCGCTCTACCCTCTCTTCCTCTCTCTCCCTCTCCTGATCTTTCTCGAACTTCCTATGTTTCTCTTTTACGCCCATGCCTTCCTTTCTCCCATTTTCACCAATATATCTATCTTCTCCTCTGGACCTTTTCTCACATGGCTCACTCCAAGTTATAAACTGTGCTTTCTTGTAGTGCAGCATAAAATTATCCACCACTGTGTTACTGCAAAAGTGTATGCTGAGAACTTGCTTCGCGTTTCAGTTCAGATTGTCATTACATAATGCTATAGAGGCTAGCGTACAATGAGCGGCACATTGTTTTACGGATTTACGAGCTTCCCTACCTGTCAGAAGATTGTCGAAATCACCCTTTTACAATTAGCCAAGGACCGTGCGACTAATGAATAAGGATTATGAAGCCTCGACAAGTTTCTCAAACTCGGCACCCTCTCTCTCTCTCTTTCCCTCTGTAACGAGGCACTGCACAGTTCCGCACTTGCACCAGCCTCTCTCGTCGCAAACACCAGCCCGCCATTATACCCAACAAATCCGAAATTCCACTACCAGTGCCTTCAAATCGAAGCAGCATTTTCTCCTTCCCCTATAAACACTCCCCCTCTCCTTCTTCCCACACCCTCCTCTTCCCTGTATGCCCACCGTTCCCTCCTCTTCCCCGTCTATGCCGCTAGAAAGAACTCCATACACGACATATATATTTTTTTTCTCCCCACCCTCTCTCTCCCTTTCTCCCCATTATTCCCGTCCACTGGAGCACGCTACTTCTCCCCCTCCATCCACTCACACACACCCTCTATCCTCTCTCACCCCTCTTCTCTCCCTCCCCCACCCTCTTCCGTTTCTTCGAAGCCTTGGTAATGTGCTGCAGACGCGTGGGGGAGGGAGGAACGAGAAGGTGGGAGGGAAGAGAGGAGATTTTAGGGTATAATAATCCTCCAGTGTGGTGGTAATACAGATTTAATTATTTCACGATTGAGTGCAGGCTGTGAAGGGAGGTGAGGAGGGAGAAGTTTGGAAGGGGAAAGAATAGGAACGAGAGAGAAAACGGAAGGGTATGCATAGGGAATGAGAGGAGAGAGAGAGAGAGGAAAGGAAGATAATCGAGAGGATACGAAGAAGTGAGGAAGGATTAGAAAGCAAAAAGAGTGATGGATATATAGTGGCACATAAACGAGAGAAAGAGTGAGATGAGAATAAATAGATACGAAAGAGAATGAGGTAGATGTAAATAAGAGAGGAAGAATAGGGGGAAGCACGAGAAAGGTAAAATATGGAAGAAGTAAAAATGAATAAATAGAGGAGAGAGATAAAAAAGAGCAGAAAAATGAATGAAAAACGAATCGAAAAATCATAAGATGGGTTGTAGAAGTGAATCGAAACAGGAAGGGAAGAAGGTAGATGAGGAAATAAAGAGAGAGAAAAGGAATCGGGAAGAAAGGGAGCTAGGAATTATATACGATTGCGGGAGAGGACGAATTAGAGAAGAAGGGGGAGAGAAAACAAGAAATAGGAAGAGGAGGAGGAAAGGAGGGAGATCGGGGGTGGGGGGAGAAAAGAGAGAATAAAGAGTAGGGGGAAATAAGAGAATAAAGAGTAGCGGGAAATAGCGGATCGCTCGTTTGGCGTGTTAGTTCGGGAAACAGGGAGTGGAGTCCTTTTTTTCCCGCTTGTTGTCACTGTTGTTAATGGAGGCGTGTGTGACGGTTTGGAACCGATTCGGGTGTTCATTCGACTTCCCCTTACGCGCCAATGGGCACCGAATGGCTTAACAGATATATCGGGCACTCTTCACACTTTCCAGCGTTTCTTCTCGCTTTATAATGATCCGTCCGCAACGTATTTCCACCCGATCCGATGATGCTGGCTGTTATGTTGGCAGGAGATCCCACTTACTTGAACCATTCAACTCCGAGGAAGAAACAACATGGCTGACTAAATGGATTGGCGGGGTGAATGCACTGTGGCGTTCAACGAATGCCCCATCTCGAATGAAGCTGTTGGAGGCGATAGGGAGGTTATAACGTTTTTGAATTTGGCTCTCCCTATTTAACGGATTTTAATGTATTCTGTATCAATAATCTTTACAAACGGGGCGTGAAAGAGAAATTAATCCATGCTTTGAGTGAAATTATGTGTAGCCAAGTAGTCTGCCTTCCAATCATTCGTAATAGGTATTAAAAATCTCATTGTAAGTGGCCAGCGTGCATCGCTTATGATCTAATCATCGTTGTATAAGAGAAACGATCAGTTTATAAAAATCAAATTTTAATACGAAGATATAAAGCAATATTTTTTCATCGCAATTTTCTAAAACTCCGTTTACCGTTTTGTAAGAAAATAATGACAGATTATAAACCCCAGTGATAATCATAAGAAATATAAATGAATTTCATTTTTTTAACGAATCCAATATGTTAATTAGTCAACTTAAGCTTTTTATAATGATAAAGGAATGAATGATTCTTTTCTGAGTACATTTTTAGGTACAGTATATTCTTTTATTTATTTTAATTTCTTCGTTTTTTCCAAAACATTGATTCAATCAGCGTCTTTGCGATTAGTCGTTAGAAAGAGCAACTAATATTAAATTTATGCATTGATTATCACTTTAAAGAAAGTCTTTTTAGTTTGTTTTTCTTGGTGTGCACTTTTATTTGCATTTACATATTGCACTGCAATTTGCCAAATTAATATCTGCGATCGTGTGCGTTGTACTAAACAATCCCTAAAGATTACCGCCTTAAAGATTTTGCTTTTCGATGGTGAAACATGATATTTTTAAGTTGAAGATAGCTTCTGTATATTGTTACCCTGATATTGATCCTACTTATTAATTTTATATTCTTGATATTATGTCGTCTTTGGATGTGATAAATACTACGAGACCTTTATTAGCTAATCTCTTAAACTTGGTTATCTCTATAACCGCGTTACCAAAACAAGATTACGAGGTTCGCCACACTTGCGGGAAACGAATTACCATATTCGTCACATAGTACGAAATATATGAAATAATTAAAAGAAAAATATTGTAAGTACTGAAATCTGCCAAATTAATGTCTGCAATCGTGTGCATTATACTAAACACATAGGTTTCAGATTGTACTATTTAGTATTAAATATTATTTTTTATATATTATTTATATAGAAAACGTGCATGTAGTAGCAGTAGTGGACTGCAAAATGAACATCATAATATTATTCAACTTTAAACATTCAGTGCGACACTTGGCAAACCTTTTCTTTCACCGATGTTAACAAAAACGTTTCAGAAACACAATCAAGCCTAAAGAAAGTATCATCATTGGCAGACTGTCCGTAGACACATCCGTAATTATTATTGGTTGAACGTAGTTCTCCACGTACTCTTGCTTTCCGAAATCTTCTTCATTTTTTATAACCCTTTCCCTATCTAGTGATATCCTTATATCAGCTGAAACCCATTCTCTGTCTTATTCCTTTTAGTTTTCCAAATAGGTTAAATGATAATAAATATTTTAAGGAACACCGTAGCCTTCTGATATTGGATATACCCACGAACTCCAACAATTAAGAAAATTAAAAGGACCGTTACTAAGACGTAACTAAGCGAATAGTGTTTACAATAGTCGCCGGTGGCGTGGTGGTGGCAGCTAAAAAAATTCAATCTATAAAATATCTCTTAATGCATTATATGGGAAAATGTTATGAACAAAGGTTGTAGAAAACAAGCTTCTTCTTTAGAGGGATCATTGTTACTTCTAGGAAATCCGGAGACCATTTTCACAAAGACTATAGATATGTACGACTGATGAAGGGCATCAATTCACCACAAGTGTGTGGCGAGTGGCGAAGAGGTTGTACAACGCTAATATAAGAGATGCGGTCAGAAAAAGGTTTCTTTAATTGTTGTTCCTTCAAATTAATCTTCTTTGCAACCGATGTAAGCAAAATAACTGTAGTATTGAATCATTTTCTCAAGAATGTCCTTGCTTCACCTTCATATATTTTTCTTTTCTTTTCTAAATTTAAGTATTCCTTTGCTTATTTTCTCACTATCTTTTTAGTAGTTGTTTTAAAAACCCGCTTATGCGTTCGGTTTGTCCGGCTCATGCGCTAAATATGAACGTATGAAAACATCGTAACCTATAAACGTATATACGTGGACCGTGTGGCCTAACGGATAAGGCGTCGGACTTCGGATCCGAAGATTGCAGGTTCGAATCCTGTCACGGTCGGGATAGTTTTGCAAAAGGAATTTGTGGTTATTTTTTAGCTAATTAATTTGACCGTAAGTGTTATATTAAGAATTGATAGATTCTAAAACGGATCACCTGACGTAAAATCGGCATGTGTCGTAGGAAGTGGCAGTGGTAACTATTGCTGGCGTAAAACTCTCCAGTTAATTATTTGATGGCTCCGCTACCCATACCCACAGGTAGGCCCTCACCTCCACACACCGGTAGAGCTACTTTTTTTATTTTGAGCAGAATAGAATATAAGAAGAGCCGCAGTACAGTCGAATATAACAGTATATATTTTTTAAACTTATTTCATACTTAAGGATTGGGTATTGAATCATTCGGTCGCGAGCGAATTCCAGGTGCTGCGTAGGATAAAAATATTTGGTTTAGGGAACCACAAGTCCTAAGAGAGAGGCATGTGACTTAGGAGTCACAGGTTGCCAATCCCTGCCGTGCCCCTGCAATGCAGTCGAATATAACGGTATTTAAAAAAAAAATAGTTTCATAAAAAATCATAAAAATGATCTATAGTACTTATACCACAAAAATTTTTTAAAAACACGATCCGGGTTTCAATGCATAGCTTCATCATTTTATTAATCATTTTTGTGGTATAGTACTATATGTCAATTTTGTGATTTTTTATGATGGAATACCATTAAGTAAAAGTGAATACAGTGAAGTTTAAATAATTTCATACTTAAGAACGCTCTTGTTAATAAAAGCGCTCTGTTGTGAATTTGATAAAAATAGTTCATTTAGGGAGCCACACAAAAGTCCTTAACCCTTAACTGTGATTGTGGGGTCTCGCAGACCCCAGCATTTTAGTTTTTGTGTATCTCCATTGTTTAAAACAATCTCTTATGTGAGGACTATTCCTTTATTACAATATAATGAAAAAAGTGAGTTACATTGTATCATCATCATAGGTAGTCTGTCCGTAGACAGGTCCGTGATTATTCTTGGTTAAACTTGGTTCTCCATATACTCCTATTTTCCGCTGTCCTCTTTATATCTTGATAACTCTCTTTCCCTTTCAAATCGTCTATCAGCTGAAACCTTTTCCTACCTCTTTCCCTTTTCCCATCTAGTTTTCCTTCTAACACATCTTTAATCATACTCTCTCTCCTCAGGTAATGTCCAACCCAGTTAGCCTTCCTCTTTCTGATAGTCTGTATAATCATTCGCTTCTCTCCTATTCTTCGTAGCACTTCATCGTTTTTCATCCTATCTGTCCATTTTATCTTCAGCATTCTCCTCCAAGTCCACATTTCAAAGCTTTCCAAGTATTTGATGTCATTTTTCCTTAGCGTCCATGTTTCTGCCCCATACAATGCTATACTCCATACGTAGCATTTTATCAACTTCTTGCGGATATCTTCCCTTATATTCCCTGTAAGTAGTTGTTTCTTTCTCCTGAAAGCCGCTTTTGCTTTTCCTATTCTAGTTCTGATCTCATCCGTACATTTTGCTTCTTGTGTTATGATGCTTCCAAGGTATTTATATTCTGAAACTTGTTCTAATGGCTTTCCCCCAATAGTTATGTTCAGATTCTCTTCTTTACCCGATAATCGAATGACCTTGGATTTTTCTGTATTTATTTCCATACCGTATTTTCTACCTGTTATCACTAGTCTATTTATCATTTTTTGTAGCTCCTCTTCCTTTCTTGCTAGAAGTACTTGATCATCTGCGTATTTCACTGTTCTTATAATCCTTCCTCCAATTTTGAAATCCCCTGTGCCTTCTAAAGCTTCTTGCATTAGACTTTCTCCATATATATTGAATAGGGTTGGCGATAGGCAGCAGCCTTGTCTTACTCCTCTACCGATATTTATTCCGCAGGTGTTCACATTCTCAAACCTGACCTTTACAACTTGATTCTCATATAGATTCCTAATCAGTCTCCTGTCTTTCCAGTCTACACCTATATCCTTTAATATCTTCATCAACTTGACCCAATTTACTCTATCAAAGGCCTTCTGCCAGTCTACGAAACATGCGCAGATATCTTGACTGTATTCTATTGCCCTTTCTGATATGATTCTAACTACTCCTATAGCATCTCTAGTTCCTCGTCCTTTTCTGAAACCGAATTGATCTTCCCCTATTATTTCTTCTGCCTTTTTCTCCAGCCTTTTATTAAGAATCCTCGTGATGATCTTTGATGTGTGTGACAGAAGGCTTATAGTTCTGTAATCTTTACACTGCATTGCCTTTGGCTTCTTCTTTAGAGGGATCATTGTTACTTCTAGGAAATCCCGAGGCCACTCTCCCGTGTCGTAAATCTTATTAATTAATTTCGTGATCACTTTTAGTCCTTCTGATCCTATGACTTTAAGTATCTCAGCCGGTATTCCATCGCTGCCCGTGGCTTTCCCCTTCTTTAGTTCCACTATCGCCTTTTCTACTTCGCTCTCCATAATACTATAAATAAATATAAATAAATAAATATAAAATAAATTGTATATGACGTCATAAATGCGTGTTTGTATCACATTAATCAGTAGTACCATTATATGGTTTTTTGACATATTTTGGCATTTACCTAGTGCCTTGACACTTGTTCTTATGTCTGGAATGCTTGAATAATAAAATAATATTTTTTTTTCTGATAATTTGTGAATTTTTTATTTTGGGGTCTATCAGACCCCACCACCATGTAAACGCAAGTTTGAATGACCACCACAGTTAAGGGTTAAACAGGAGTGGCACATTGCCGACCCCTGCTGTATAATCTCTTCAGTTGAGTTGATTAAGGCATCGTATTTCGGATTTGGAAATTGTTGGTTCGAATCCTGTCACAATTCGGTTAATTTTGGAAGCGTAGTGATATGTTCCCGGAGTAATAATGAAAATTCGTGCTTTCCGTCGCGTTACTTCTTTTCGGCTACTGCAAAGAAAAAATGGGCAATTTCAGTCTTCGTGAGGCGTTTTCGCCCGCTCCACCGGCTGCGCGCGTCTACAACTCCCTCTGCTCGCTCCAGGTAGGATGGCGCTTGATTTTGACTCGCAACTCTCGGTAAGCAGTTGAAAACGAGAATGACTTACTAATTTACAGACCAAAAATTCATTTGCTAAGCCTACTCGCGGAGTGTTTTTTATGTACTTTACTTTTTTGAAGGGTAAAAGTATTTTCTGTTATGCTACGGCAGAATGCTCGGGTGTGGGCAAGGCTTAATGCAGCCCGGCATCGGAAAAAAGGTAGCACACAAGACTTTGCAAACTTTCCCGACCCCTCCATCATCAACCATACTGCCCTTCGACCATTAATAAGATAGACAGCGCTTGACGTCCAAAATCTGAAGTCAACACAAGAAGCACGTGACTGTGGGACGAAGCGTGATTTTGTGTAGGAGTAGTATAGGAGTAAGGCGTGGAAATCTCGTGGATTTTATTGTTTATTGTTAAAAATGGTGCAATATTGTGTTGCTTACGGGTGTATGGAGAAATCTAAGAAAGGTACACCAGTATCATTTCATAGGTAAGGGACAACGTGCACTTTTATAGCCTTAGTGGCGAATTGAAGTTTCGAATATATTTGAAAAATTTTCGAGCTATTATATAGTGTGTATAAATATATTTGTATATAATGTGGGCAATAAATATAGGGTATATATATATGTATGTACAAACGTTTAATTTATATTTTACATTATTATATGTTATGCTTAGTTCTGATATTTCGATCTATAATATTTTATATGTATGCACGCATTATATATATATATATATATATATATATATATATATATATATATATATATATATATATAATGGCCTACGACGCGCTGTAACACGATTTGTTTATTTTGCATTGAAATGAGCTTGTCTCATATTTTGGCTTTAAATTGCTTTATGCGGCAAGGTAAGAAGCACTGTAATTTCATCTCGTTAGTTTTCCTGCGAATGAAGAGCAGAAGAAAAAATGGATTCTTCTTTAAGAAGGGAAAATTTCGTGCCTTCCATATACTACCGAATATGCTCACGACATTTCACACCTGATTCTTTTGACAATGAGGCTTTTGGCATTGGAAGAAAATTAAAACCAAATATAGTTCCAACTATATTTGTTTTTCATTGCATCTACAGAAGACATCAGTGAAAAGAAAGCTTCCTATTGACAGAACTGTGTCAGAGCAACGCTCACATGAAATTTCAAATAACAGTTCCGAGCAAAATGTATCAAAGTAAGTATCCATTAATAAAATCGTAATGAAGGTATTAGTAGTTTACATTATATTAGTAATAACTATGAAATGATTTTTATTATGGTTTATCATAGTGATTTAACATTGTACGTAAGTTAGAGGTTACGGTTAGTTAGATATTATACAGGAAGATTGTCTGCATAGCTGCAATAAATTTAAGTTAAATCAGACATCTGCAGATTTTTTTACTTGGTTTGTATTTGAACGATACTTTTCTTTCTTATTATTGCATAAAACGTATACCATTTCTATTTACATGACTAATAAAATTCCAACTTTTATATCAATAGGAAAGAAATCCACATTAATACATTGTTTGTGATGACTATTCCCATATTTCATAAACCACAGGCATTATAGAAAAGCATAGCAACTATTAGCTCAGTCGGATTCTTGTCTGTTAGAATGGAAACCGTTCTCTTACAATTAGACGCCGAGGAGTTTTAGCACCTTTTGATCAATAATAAAATATTTTTAAAATGACAACTCGATCAAGTTTATCTGTAGTTCGTAATGGGAATTGTATTCGTATGAAAATTTATATATATGCGAGTTCATCGCCGTATATTTAGCATAATAATATTACTGTTTAGTTAATCGTGTTTTTAAAACTCGCCGACTGCAATAAGCATTTTTAGTTTAGTTTTTTCTTTGGGCCGTTAGTATGTAAAAAGAAGCAGATTTACGTAGTTCAAGTAAACGAAACTTTCCAATAACTTCATGCATATGTTCAACCATATGAAAGACTTCATGCATGAAGTCGAGCGCTCCATTTGTGACCGGTCTCCCACAATCAGCTGATCCAGCCGGGTGTGATGTTGGCTTCACTTCCAAGTACAGCAGGGATACGCCGAAGCGCCGTCTATCTTATTTATGGTCGAAGATACTGCCCACCGTAAATACTCTCTCCACTCTTTTCGTGTAGCTTCTGCAGGTGTAGCGCCTCAAAACTTATTTTTTAATATACTAGGGGTTACGCCCTGTGGCGCCTATGGTGCCCGAACTCCGTTCACTCGCTTTGAGAGGCGTTTTCGCCCTCTTTGCGGGCCACGCGCGTATTGACGCTCACTCCAGCCAGGACGACGCTACGCTACAATCCAAGGTAAATACTCTCCCCCCTCTTTTTGCGAAGCGTCTGCCGGTGTAGCGTCTCAAAACATTATTTATACAGAGAGAAAAAAGAGAACATGTATATGGGAGGTTCACATGTTCATTTTTAACCCTTAGTACTTTCTAGACCTGTAATATCCAATTTCTCATTAGCCCTGGGTTTTACCTATCACGGTTTTTGCCAACCGCGGTGTTTTCCAGAAACGTAATCCCCGCGGTTGGCGAGGGACTTACTGTATATGACTGAGGAAGCGCATCAATTTGCTAGCGATATCAAATTCAGATAATCTAATAAGGACGAAAAATTTTGCTTAGCACACTTCCAGTCTCATCTATTTAAAAAATTTTAAAATTGACAAATATGAATCAAAATTAACTTCTGAAATCCACTTCCTTAATATTTTTTCTCACTCACAGATATTTTTGTAAAAATAAAAATTATGCCATTTTTATGATATTATTTCTCATCGATCCCGAATATTTACATAAGTGAATTCAGGAGCAAGTACGTAAGTACTCATGGAATTTGCGCTTATTTCTGTGATGCTAAAATTAACAAATAAGACAATCTTCAAATAAATCGGGCGATTTCACGGAAAAGTTCAGAGAGGAAAGGGAAAAGTTCTGCTTGAGCGAGCTTCGACATTGTAATAATAGCGGAGATATTTTTGCGATCCAACTTGACCTGCCATATCATAATATTGGTGGTTGCATTGGAGATCGATCCCTGATAATGGCCACTAGCAGTCTTACTTTTCCAACAGTGACTCCTAAAAGGTTAAGGAGAAAATGATGCCTCTCTATCCTTCCGTCCCCCTCACACAATGATGGTGTAAATGTTCTCTCTGATGAAAGGTCACTACTTTGAGTCTACATTCCAGAGTGAACATTAATCATAGTAGGTTTGTTATTTTAATTAAGCCCATAAGTAATATAGTGAGAAAGAGAGAAAGGAAAGAAGAGGTGTGAGGAAATATGTACGCGGAGGAAATACTTCAGTTTAGGGAAGCAAGTGAAGGAGGGAAGAAGAAAGGCAGCGAAAGAAAAAGAACCGGAGAGAAGTGGGACAAGAGTGGGGGTCAGAGAAAGAGGAAGGCAAGGGTCGTGAATTTAAGTTATAGGGTCAACTGAAGTAAGAAGAGGACGAAGGAAAGAGAGAGAGAGATAGATAGATAGAAGAGAGGAGAGGAGGAATAAGTGGTCGGGGAGTGGAAGATGTAGGATGAGTTTGTGCTCAAAATAGGGTAAGAGTCGTCTGGTTGGAGGATAGGGAGGAAGTTGGAGAGTAATGGAAAGAGAAGGGTGGCAGGAGATTTAAAAAAAAAGAGTTACATGTAACGCGAAAGGAGAGAGAGAGAGACTCGGCCTTTTGAGTGGCGAACTCAGTCGTGGCGTGGTTTACCGGCTCATTAAAGTCGCGAGGTTGGCGCTTATATTTGGCACTGCCAAAAAAGGAAGGAGATGGAGAGGGGGATAAGAATATAGAGGGGAAGGAGAGAGAGAGAGAGTAGTTACACGTTTAACTTTAAAAAAAGAGTGCTTTTATTCCGTAGTTGAAAGATTTGGAGATGAGGAAAGAGAGTTAAGTGCGAGCAGGTTTATTTAAACATATATATGGGGAAGAATCTCATCCCTTTCCTCTCTTACGAGAGGGAGGGAGGGGGTGGTTCGAGTTAACAGGAAAAGGGGATGGGGATGAAGTGGAAAGGGACGCGATGTAAACATGGACGCGAGGAAGAGCGGGAGAATGGTTGGGGGAGGAGTGTGGAAGGGTAAGGAGGGGTACGGAGGCAAGAGGGGTAGGTGTAAAAGGGGCGGGAGTGGTGGCGGAGGCACGGCACTCGAACGGGGGCGGGGGACGTAAAAAGTGTGCAAGTGTATAAGAGAAATATAAGAGAGACGAGATTTTTTTATGTACGCTTCGACGGAAGAACGTTGCGATTAGCCGACACCTGCCAGTCCGACCGAACGAGAGACGAATTATCGATTCTCCATATGCTATTGGTTTCGCGTGAGTTTTAGATATCCACTCCATTGGGCCGCGATTCCGAGATGCGCTTTTACGTTATTAATGTCTTTACCTGCATTCGTACACATAATTTCCGTTGCTTTTAAAACGTTAAGATTTTTTTTTTTGCATGCGAATGCCAATTAAAGCGCCGAAGTTACATTGCAATCCTACAGAGAAACAAGCGTTATAAATTCGAATATTTTTTGTGTCATATACTATTTCAAGCTAAAAATAATCGCGAACCTTTAGCAGTAGTAAGCCATTCTTAAAACGTCATCTTATTTAACCTAGTTAAAAAATATTGTTTTACTAAATGGCTGAATAATGGATACACTTGTGTTGATTTGACCATGCAGGTTTGGACGTAATTCTCTGGACGCCTATGAACCAATAAGGACTAAAATTGACAAAACGAGGTTAATATTTAAAAATTCTGAAAAGAAACGCCTTCAATGAACTTGCATACATTTATTCTCCCGTTAGTTTTCTAAAATAAATTTTTGTTTTGCTCCACAATCAATGCTTTTACTAAAAGTAAAATTCTGAGCATTTGTAGTTCACATTTATTAGTGTTTATGCTTACCTGACTGCAACTTGAACAATTTGAACTCGAGATATTGTAATTTGTATCTTTTTAATTGTCATTTTTGACGATACAAACGTTGGATATCTTTGGCGTATTTTCCCCTTTTGCTAAAGTAATTTTCTTCTTTCTTATTGACGGCGGGCTCTCATGCTAGGATGGTCAACACAGCCGCGTCTGTTTTTACGAGAAAATAATATCAAGCGAAAACGAATTCTTTCTGAAAGGGACATTGGAAGCGTATGAAAGAATATTCTGCCACAGTTATGATTTCAGTTTTTAATTCGGTCGGTTAGGTGGCCGCTAACCACAATACGCCTCGACATTGGAAATGTTTATTTGAATGGAACCACGATGAAATGAACGCCAAACGTAAAAAATGAGGGATTTCTAAAGACTGTGTTGCGATAATTATAGTCTCCGCAGAGCAGGTGTAATACAAACGGGGTGTTCAACGAAGTAGAATCCAGTGATTGGGTGGGAATATTGTCCAATCAACACGAAAGTGGTAGACAAAAGGTGATCGGGAGAATAATGGCGCCGTCGAAAGAGGCGCTACTAGCCGAGAAGGTGCGCGTTTCATTTATCTTGTTTAAAGCCGGCGATCTCGTTAATTGAGTCACTCCCTCCCCTAACCTCCAAAGGGTGAAGGGAGAAAGGTAGGGAAGGGAACTTAGGAGAGAATGAGGAGGGAGTAAGGAAAACTAGGAGAGAGAGGAAGCGAGGATAAAGAGGGGTGGCAGAAAGCAGGTAGGGAGGAGAAGGGGATAATGGAGAAGAAAGAGAGAGAGAATCAGGCATGTATAATGAGAAGGGGAAAGAAAATAATAGGCGGAGGAAAGTCATAGAAAGAGGGTAAAAGTTCGAGCGAAGAAGGGAGAAAGAAAATCCGCGATGAAGAAGATATGCGTAAGAGAAGAGAAAACGGTAAGTAGAGATGCAGAGAGAGAAACAGAAAAGGTAAGAGAGAGAAAAGTCGAGAAACGGATAGTGATGTAAGGGGAATGGCAACTAGAGAAAGAAATGGAGGCCGGGAGAAGATGAGAAACTGAGGGAGATAAAAAAGGAGGCATAGCGAAAAGGAGGGAGACGATAACACGAGAGTAAATGAGTTGAAATGGTAAAGGAGAAAATGAAGGGTTTCGGGAAGGAAATAAGGAAAGATACGCAGTGGAAAGTGAGAGGAGAGAGATGAGAAAAAAAGAGAAATTAAAGGAAAGAGGGAAAATGCAAGGAGACTAGGAGAAGAGGAGAAAGGGTGAGGGAAAAGGAGATGGAATGGGAAGAGAGAAAAACGTCGAATGATATGCATAACAAGATGATCCAAACAGAACTTATGATGCCTAGTTTCCATTTAATCATTTATTTAATACTTATATTGGATTTAATAGCTTTAAAGTCATCGCGGATATGTAGCTCTTTGTGTTCCCAAACTTCATAATTATAAGATATTGCAAATATATTGGAACGGAATATTAAATTGATCACGCGTATTTGTGCGGCAAAAATAACGCGTGTACGTATTAGAATATATCGAATCTGAGTCCAACAATAGTTTTTGCTATGGCAACACTCTCGTAATGAGTGATAAAACTGCCAAATCGCCAGTATTTACGTGAAATTCTAAGAAATACAATCGATAAGCAAAATTCTACGATACAAATTAGAATCTTCATTTCTTTCCTCAGAGAATGGTACAAATCCCGCTCTGATATTACAATTCTAAGATAGTTTAATGTGCAAGAGAAAATTACCCTGCACGATGGATTTCAGATTTCCCTTGTAAATCAAATGGGAAGAATAGTTCCTAGAATCGAACCCGGGACTTCAATCTTCGCAACAAAAACTATCCTCGGGAGCTCGGCCCATGTAGCAATTTTCAAGTTTCATGACAATCACTCTATGGGTAGATAAGTTAATAGGTGGGACGGACAAACAGATAGACGGACAGACAGACACAACGACAAAACTATAAGCCTATTTCCATTCTGGAAAGTAGGCTAAAAATGGAGAAAGGAAAAGAAGTGCTTACCTAGAAATGACGAACAAAATTAAGAAGTAAAAACCCTAAATAATTGATGAAGGAATGTGGGGAGAAGACAAGAATTAGCGGAGAAAGTGGGAGGAAATAAGCCGAGAGGAAGGAGGAATGAGAGAGAGAGGGAGGAGACTGGAGAATGAACATATACGAGAGAAATAGGAGAGGAGCTAAAGGGATGTAGCAAGGGAGCCGCGAGGTACGCAGCAGCGCGCGTTTAGCAGCGAGGATCTTAATAAAAGAGCTTTTCCGCGAAACATATCCGCGGTTCGTCGCTCTCTACCCACGCTGTCGCGCAATATTTCACGTTTGGAGCCTCGGACGCTTTTTTTATAATTTTTTTGGCGGAAGCGGGAAAGAGGAAAGGAGAGATATGCGAAAAGTGTGAGGGCGTTAAGTTGGTGAGAGTCTACTCACACGGGCTGCCATGGATTCCCCGCCTCTTTCATTTATTTTCAAGAGCGATATGCCACCTCGCGATTTCGCTTTGCCGCTCTGCGTAAATGAGAGACTATTTCATTTCAGTCTGTCGCCCCGCCGTCATCCCCTCCCTCCCTCCCTCTCCCTCCCTCTCTCCCTCCCTCTCTCCATCCCCCTCTCTCTCCCTCCCCCCTCTCACTATTGACCCTCTTCTTTCTCTCACCCTCTCTTTCTGCATATCCCAACCACTCTTTCTCACTCTTTTTATATGAATGTGAATATACGTGTCTCACTTCACATTTCTCTCTCTCTCCATCATTCTCTTTTTCTCTCTCCGCCCATGTATTCTCTTCCTTTAGACGCCGACCACACTCCTAATTGATATGAATATTTTTGTATGCGTATTTATAGGCGAGTTTCCGTCCTGAATGGTACGTTTCATGATTGCCACCACATATCCCCATCCTGTCTCCGTTCCTCCCTTCCTCCCATTATATCTCCCTTCTGCACATTACCTCACATTTCTCCTGTTTATCCTTCGCTCTATTTCCTACCTCCATTCCTCCCTCTCCTTTTTCTCTCCATTTCTCCCTACCTTCACTTCTCCCTCTTTACCTTTCACCACCACTACCTCTTCCCAATCTCCAATTAAGACACCGCCTCTGCATCGCCGCCTACTTTCAATTCACAAAGTACACGAGGAGCTAATGCTTGGTTTTATTTCCGAGGGTTAGTAGGTGGGGTGAGTGGGCGGAGAGAAACGGGAAGAATCCGTTCCACGGGCCGCCCTCGTGCGCCTGGAATACCATCAATGATTCTGCATCTTCGTTGCGCCCATAAATAGCCCGTCGCCAAAAAGGTAAAATGGTGACGTGTTGCAGAGTCTGGAAATTTTTCCTAATCGTCCGCATTTCCTTGGTGATGATTTTGACGTCGTTTTGTCTCGGTTGTCTCATTAACTATCTGGCCTGATGAATAATCTATCTAAAGATTTTGCTTCAGTGATCGATGATCGATCAAGTTTTTTTTAGGTTTTGTCCATTTTATGACTTTATGTATTAACCGTGTTAATTGCAAAAAGAAGACTGTTGCAAGAAAGCATTTTACGGTCGAATAAGTAACTAATGTTCCGTAAAAGGGATATTTCTGTTAGAGATCTCGAGTTACTGCGATCTACAACTCTATAGCTGCTTGGGTTTTAACGCGAAGAGGCCGTAGTACGTCATCATCAAGCCAGCGTTAATAATCAATACAAATCTTGTAGAAATAAAAAGGACGCGTGAAATATTATGCGCAATTTAGAATTAACGATCGACGAATTACCGCTGAAAGAAGATACTTTGGAGCTTGCAGTCGTATGTGGGAAATTCAATTTTTCTGCAACTAGAGCAACCACGATCGTCAATCGGCTTAGGGTCAAAAAGTAAGATCAGTATTTCAAGTTTAAGTTATTCTATTTTGAATTATCGAACTAGTCTATCTAACATTGGTGGCTTACTTACAGACAAAAATGACAAACGAAAGACGACATTGAGCTAAGCCACACTCTGGAACTTATTGGCATGATAATTTGAAAGAATTATTCTTCAATCGAATTTGCTTGTGACAATCGATACCCATTATTAGGCCTGTTACACGCTGAGGGGTGCTAGGCTGGGTAAGTTAAGTTCCATACAAACATCTGAGTGAAGAAGACTTATTTTGCAATGAGTGGTGTACATTTTTTAAAACTATGAGATTTGGTTATGGATTCACAATCAGAATCACCTGATGCGGAATTTGAGGAAGAAGTATCAAGTTTGTAACACAAGTAGACCAAAATACAAAAAACATGAATCGAGCCTATTCAAAGCAAAATGGTTGTTACTGCACATGCTTGGGGAACGCAGTGAACATTCTCAAGGCACGATACCGACTGAGGACTGGTAAGGACAAAGAAGAAACTCTTGGAGTACGAGCGGAGAGGGAAACTAAGGAAGCTGCGTTGTTAGAAAAACAGCTAAACTAACAAACTGAAGCTGGCCTAGCCGACAGAGGTCGAATTGTTAAAATCAATAGCTCGCTCAACTTATGCAGCTCAACTCCTTTGTGTCTAGCCATCTTCAAATACCTACGTGTATTTCAAGAATACGTAGCACGTCTCGGTGTGTGACAGGCCTTAGAGTCAGTAGGTTCTGTTTCACCTCATCAATGGCTGTTTCCATGAAAAGTATGGTTTAATAAAGGAAGCAATTGAATTTTACATTTAAGGGCATCCGTAAAATGAAGTTCTATCCTATCTTTTCTTCATATTGCATAAACTTTTATGGTAAATCATAATGTAATTGTTTTTAATTTTCGTTTGTCGTAAGCTGACCCTGTGGCCTAACGGATAAGGCGTCGGACTTCAGATCCGAATATTGCATGTTCGAATCCTGTCACGGTCGTGTAATTTATGAAAATCTTGTAGCAATAAAAGAAAATTACGCACGCGCTTTTTAAATTCATTTTACCGGAGGGTCGTATTATATTATAACAGATAAGTTTGTAATCTTCTAGCTTTGTAAAATTAGCATGCATCCTAATAAGTGGCGAAGGCAAAACCTGTAGGCGCATCTTGTTCATTCAACTGTCTTATAACTAAAGATGTCAACTTAGTTTCCACCCATAAGATGAGATCGATTTTTCATTTTTAAATCATTATTTTTTTATTATCCAACTGTTTTCTCTAAAATTTACCAATAGTTATCTATTAAAATCTAAAAACGACATCTAAAGATTCTGTAGTTTCATATTAGTGAAAATCAAGTCTAAATTATTTATTGGCTTTAAGACTTCACCTGGAAAGGTTTTGAGACTATAATTTTACTGAAAAATATGAAACTGACTATTACACTTTACCGACCACTTTTTCTTCATAGTTTCGCAGGCCGTAAGTTCTCTATTGAAAGAAGATGTCCTCTACAAAGGGAAGATGAAGTATATATTTCTTTTCTTTCAACACGTAACCGAAATTATGGTTGATACTTCTCATAATCCGGTGATTTTAAGTAAAAAAGTAAAACCACGATAAGAGCATTTTCGCAAGACTGTGTTCGCAGAATGAAGTTTTCTCTGACTCTCCCTCTGTTTATTTTCCACATACAGCGTAAATTTTTATGGCCTGTGTAATCGAAGAATTTCTATAATTTTCTTATGCTAAATGTTGACCGTGTGGCCTAATAGATAAGGCATCGGACTTCGGATCCGAAGATTGCAGGTTCGAGTAATGTCACGGTCGATTCAATTGTAGGCCAACTTTTAGGACCTTGCCGTGAGAGTTGAAAATTAGGTCCGCGATAGTTATTTTGCGTTATTTGTTTGATCGGAAAATCTTATTGAGATTACTAACACGATTTTATGATTGACACAAATGCAACCTCCTCACTCGGTGTAAACAACATGTATTTTAGTTAGTGGCAAAGGTAACTGATACAGCTATAAAGCGGCTATGTACTACACCATATTCCTCTTTCGACTATAAATTGATCATTCAATCATTAATTCATTAATTAATTAATCATCTTCTTAGCGCGGGTGGTTGGCAATATTTAAGGATTTGAATGCTGATAAACAAATTCAAAGTCAGGCCAAATTTACCGCTGTATGATTAGAAAACATAAAATATCTTCGATAATTTTACTCTCAGAAATTACTAAGTGATGATTTTAATGTTTAAGCTTAGTTTTGCGACGACGGAATATTTTTCACGGGGAATGAATTTACGAATTACTTTTATCTCCTTCCTCCTATCGTTAACAAAATTATCGCTCACATCTTTCTTAAGTAATTATTCTTTTTACTACGCTTCAGCAAATTTTTAACCCATACCAATAATTTCTCCGTCGGTGTTTATGGTGTGGCATTCATCACTGGCAGGAAGGTCTTCAACTGAAAGCTTTTTTAAAAAATAACTCACCCAGGAACGTATAAAATAAAACTACCCCTTATTTATTTCCCTCTTTTCCGATTTTCAACTGGATTTTCTCGCGAGGCTCATTAGAGACGACTTTCGACCAATCAAATTGCTTTCTCTCTCTCACTCACCATCTCGCGACCCAACAATGAGAAAGTGGGATGGAAAGTGACGTAGCGAAAGAGAGAAATGGTTGGGGAGTTGATGGGAGAGGGAGGAGAGAGGAGAAAACAAAAGAGGGGGAAAGACGAAGAGAAAGAGGATCCGAGCAGAATTTCATGGATGCTCATGTTGCGCCACTGCTGCTCGCCCGGTCGTCAAATTCAAAACAATCGCCAATTAATTAATTAATCGACGACGAGGGCGCGAAGATGTAGAGGAAGCGAGCGGGGTGGATCGGAAATCGGAGGGATGGGAGAGAGAGAGAGAGAGAGGAGAGAGAGAGAGAGGGGGAGAGGGAGAGGGGGAAGAGGGGGGGAGGGAGAGAGAGAGAGGAGAGAGGACGTAAAGGAGAGGGGGGGAAGAGAGAGACGGGATTTGAAATGGCAAAAGGAAAATCCGAGTCGGGTCGTTAGGCGATTCGCCAAAAAGGGGCGCTTGTGTCACGTTTTGTTTTTCATTTCTCGATTCCCTTTGAATCCAGTCGCGTCCGCCCTCCCACGACCTTTCCACGAATCCGCTTGTCTCTTTTTTTATTAATTCCTCGCGAAATAATCTTCCTCCTTTTTTTGCCATTCGAACTGGAATCGATTATGCGCGCATGGTTGCCGAGATAGGGCTCCTCCTCCTTTCTCTTCTTCATTTTTAAGGTATGGCACCCTTTCCACCGTAGATCAGTTTCCCACAATGCCCCACGCGTTCGCGATACGAAAAGACAAGGAAAAAATAAAACACCTTACAATCGCCTCTCGAATCATTCAACCGAGACAAGCGGCAAAGTTTGGCGATCTGAAGAATCGACATAATGTTTATTTTTCCCTCTCCCTCTGTCTGATGTCGTTCCTCGAGTAGATTCCGTTGGCAATCGGTCCGAAAGAGAGAGAAGAGTATCGGGAACGAATCGGATGCTTAATAAGGTCACGAGCGATTTGATTTTCGAGAGATTTCCAAGTAACGGTTCCCTCGTTTGTCACCCATCGGTTCCAATTAACGTGACATTAATGAACGACGCCTGTATCCTTCCTTTTATTCCCATCCGGAGCAACGTTTTGGGAACGCACACATGAACACACTCGACGCACAGTTGAGCGAACAATTAAATGTCTGTGCTGCCGAGCGCTAAGATCGCTCGGATTATGACGTCACAGTCGGGGCGACGCCAACGCCGATCCGACAATGGAGTTAATAAACGCCCTTTATGTTTTTCGCTTTGGAAGTTTAATGAATCTGATCGTTTTTAACGAAGAGTGTTCTCGCAGCGGGAGATGGCTCTCGGAAAGCGCTCTCGTTGCCATTTCGTCTTCTCTCTCTCTCGCTCTCCTCATGAAACTTTCGTCGCATTTTTTGTGCTTCGAGATTTTTATCTTGCTACGCGTCGTGGAGTAACTGAGCAGTGTGAAATCACAACGATCTCAAAATAAGGTTTTCTTTCGCTTCACGTGGCGCAATCCATTCTTTTATATTTTCAACGCCTTGTTACGGGTTTGGCTGTGATTTTATTAGGAATGGATGCATGTATAGTTGTGAATATAATTTTATATCCGCAATTACCGCAATCATACAATAAACTGCAAAGATAATGACGAGGAAAGTTCCCTGGGTTACTTATGAAAAATAATACTATTATATTAATGTAAATCTTCATTTGATAGAGACTTATAGAGTTCGTCTTATGGCTAAAAATAGATTAACAAAATAAATTGATTGGGATGCTTTCGTGATCATATAAACCTCAAGAGTTCTTACTTATTTCCTAAGAACGAGCTGAAAGTCTCTTTCTGCAATAGAAACAACCTTAGTAAAATCATAGTAAAGAGTAAAGACAATTACGAAATTATGAGAAACTGTGGCATTTATAAGCTAAACTGTAGTGATTACAATGATTCCCTATATCGGCCTAACTGGGAGAAATTTTCATGTTATATGTGATGAACACAAGAGATGCTTCCTCAAAGGTTCGCCTGTGTCCCACTTCGCAAAATACCTCTTAGACGCAGGGAAGGCCCGAGGTATTTTGGCGCTCCAAACGAGAAATCGCTCAGCGCCCCCTCCCGTAGATGTTAAAAAAGATATTTTTAAAAGAACTTGTTAATTTATTCATTGCTCCATAAAATAACAATTAAAAAGTAAAAGGAATTTTATCTAGATTCCCGCCATATAAATTGGTATCCAATATTTATTCACTTGCAAGTTATATATATATATATATATATATATATATATATATATATATATATAGACTTAAGGAAATTTAAAGGTAGTGATGAGGGTGGCAACAAGGTATTGAAGGAAGCCCAGCGGACACTTACCAAGTCGGAGACCAAGTTGGCAGGCTGCTGGGGGCGTCGAAGAGACACGTTGAACACACGAACACAAAAACAAAAAACACGCAAGCTTATCGGGCCTATGCCCTTCTTCAGCAGTAGAGTAAATGAGAGTGACCATATATATATATATATGTATATATATATATATATATATATATATATATATATATATATATATATGGATGTCAACAAGGTGTTGGGATGAGTTCTCTCTCTGTAGCTGAAGAAGGAGTAGTTCCGAAAGCTTTACGTTTGTGATGTTTCTGTGTTTTTGTGTTATTTTACGTGTGTCGCTTCGACATCCTCGGGGCCTCGCCAACCTGAAGTCGTCTGATTGGTGAGTGCTCACTGGGTTTCCTCATCCCAACACCTTGTTGACATCCATATATCTATTTTACCTTTCCTTTTCCGTAAGTTGTTATATATATATATATATATATATATATATATATATATATATATATATTAACTAAAGGAAAAGAAAAGGTAATGATGAGGGTGGCAACAAGGTGTTGAGGGAAGCCCAGCGGACACTCACCAAGTTGAGGACCAAGCTGGCAGGCTGCTGGGGGCGTCGAAGAGACACGTAAAACACACGAACACAAAAACAAAAACACACGCAAGCTTATCGGGCCTAAGCCCTTCTTCAGCGAAAGAGTAACGTAAAGTGACACACTGGGCGGGAATGACAGGGTGATGTGGGAAGGTTGATGATTGGAGGAGGTGGGGAGTAGGAGGGGTGGATAGCCAATAAAGAGGGAGTGTGATGAGGTAGAGTCAGAATAGTTACAAAGTAACAAGGAAACATTGTAAGAGGGCTAATAGGGTTAGCGGAGGTTGAGGCCAGGCGGAGAGAAAGAGTCGAGAAGATGGATATGTGCTAGTTCCCAGTGTCGGAGAAGGGGGGCAGGAGTGTCATAGGGTAAAGCGCGAATAATCCTAACATTGTAGCAACTATTAAAGGGAACATTGTGGGTATTAGCATGTAATGCAACTGGGAGGGGGCGTCTGAGAGAAACGCTATTCCGGTGACCGTTCATTCGGATGTTTAACGGATTGCTGGTGAGGCCTACGTAAAACGCGGGACAAAGGGTGCAGGTAAGGAGGTAAATGACGTTACGGGTGGTGCAGTTGCTTCTGGAGGTGATGGGGTAGGTGATGTTGGTGGAGGGACTCGAGAAAGAAGATGATGGTAGGTGGATAGGGCAAGTGAGGCAGCGAGGTTTTCCGCAGGGGTGGGAACCTATTGCAAGAAGCGTGGTAGAAGTGGGAATATCCTTCCTCCACAAGATATTTCCCAAATTTGGGGGCCGGCGGAAGGAGAGGAGCGGAGGATTGGCAAAAAGGTTGATAAAGAGGGACTGATGGGAGGAAGAGGTAAGAATTGGGTGGGCAGCATGAAGGATTGTTTTGAGAGCTTCGTGGATACCAGGATGGAAAAGTGTCGTAAGAGTGAGTGGAGGGGTAGATGCAGGAATAGTGGGTGTGTGAGGATGAGATCCAATGTGGGTAGGCGTCATCGCCCTATGGATCTGTTCGCGGACCAAGACTGGAGGGTAACCACGTTTGAGAAGAGCATCCTCGAGGACAGAGTAATACTCTAGAAGGGATGCTCTATCGGAACAAAGCCTCCATCCTCGACGAGCAAGGGCATAGGGGATAGAGGTTTTGGTATGAAGGGGATGGCAGCTATCAAAGTGGAGGTATTGGAGGCTGTTGGTAGGTTTGATGTGAACACAGGTGCGGATTTGGCTGTCTTGAAGGTAAAGATCGACATCCAGGAATGTGATGTGGGAGGTAGAGGATTGGTGGGTGAAGGACAGTGAAGGATGGGAGGAGAGACGCGAGAGAAAGGAAAGGAGAGAGTCAGGTCCATGCGTCCAAATGAGGAAGACATCGTCGAAGTATCTATATATATATATATATATATATATATATATATATATATATATATATAAGTTCAACAACTGCTTCACAGTGAGAGTCATTCGCGCTCTCCCCGACAATGCTTCGGCTCCCCAACTCCGTCAGTGGGAGCTTTCGCATATCCATCTCCTAAACTCCTTCACTCCCCCAGGCCTCAACCTACGATAGCTTTTCACACCCTTTCTGTCTTCTTCCAACACCCTACCCATCCCCAACCCCCTCCGTTTCCTCCAATCCTCGACCTTTCCGTACTACCCTTCCACCCCCATGCCTCCACCCAGTGTCACCGCCATCAGTTCTCTCTCTGTAGCTGAAGAAGGAGTAGTTCCGAAAGCTTTACGTTTGTGATGTTTCTGTGTTTTTGTGTTATTTTACGTGTGTCGCTTCGACATCCCCGGAGCCTCGCCAACCTGAAGTCGTCTGATTGGTGAGTGCTCACTGGGTTTCCTCATCCCAACACCTTGTTGACATCCATATATTCATTTTACCTTTCCTTTTCCGTAAGTTGTTATATTATTTTACCTTATCCTTTCGTGTCTGTCATCCTTTCCTTTTTACCAACTTTCCTATCGCCTTTATCTTTTATTCTTTATACTTCTCCTTCCACCATGGAAAATATCCGCCGTTTCCGTTATCACCTCCGCAAACATACATCATTAACTTGCCAGATTGAATTCCTCAATGGCTGCCTAGAACTAGGCCTCCCCCCCAAAGGTCTCACCGTGAGAATCCCCCTATCGGGCCTTCCTCCGGCTATCCGCTCATCTTTCGCCCTTACATATCACCTCATGTCCCTCAACATTGTCCGTCTAATCTTACGCCACTATAAATCACTCTCTAACATGCACTTTGAGAAATGTTTAACCCTCATACACGAACTCAATCATTCCCAAAACTTCACAGCTGATCTCGACGCCATTTTCCGTAGAGCTGCAGAGGATATCGCAGCCAACCGATACAGACTCATACGCAAACTTTCCCTTATGTGCGTCCGCCACCTCCAGCTCGGCCTACCTCTCCCCTTCTTCCCAGCTGGTAAGTCCGACATCCCCCCTCCCCCGCCTCTCCTCGCCCAAAAACCCTCCTTGGCCGACCTTTTGGGAATCCCCACTCCACCCCCACTACACTCTCTCAGGAGGTCTCCCTTTGTTTCAACCCGCGAACCGAGGATGCATCCCAATTCTCCGCAGGACCTCACCCCCACGCATACCGCAAACCCCTCCCAGCCAGATGACGTCCTGAACCTTTCCTCTCATGTTCTTAACCCCGCCGAGAATGCCCTCCTTTCCCGGGGCCTCTCCTTCTGCCCCACCATAAAATTTGACCATTTTTGTCTCCTTGCCGACATACAAGCCTTCGTACGCTTACTCCGCCTCAAAGCCGCCCCACCCACATCTGACTCCTCATCTTCCCCCGACTCACTTCCACAATCCCTTTCTGCCTTCAAACCCCCTTCCCAATACATCCCACCCTCTCTTCCTCCCCACCATCCCATCGAGCAATATGCTAATTACATAATTCACGCAGTCGCCCAGCCCAACTTTCCCGACCTCCTTGACCACAACGACAATTTGACGAAACCAGAAAGACACGCAATTTCTACGTTGAAACGCAACGACAAAATTATTATCCTCCCTGCAGACAAAGGTACCACCACCGTGGTAATGGACCGCTCGCATTACAACGACGAAGCCCTCCGCCAACTATCTGACCAAACTTCTTACCTTCCTCTCCCCTCCAACCCCACTGACCGCCACTCCTCCGAAATTTCTGCATATCTGCGTTCCGTGGGAAAACAAGAAGGCCTCTCTGATTCCACCATTTCCCTGATGATCCCCAACACACCCCGGACCCCAACCTTCTACCTACTTCCAAAAATCCACAAACCCAACATCCCCGGCCGCCCCATTGTTGCCAGCTTTAATTCTCCCACGGAACGCATCTCTGCCTATGTTGACTCCCACCTACAACCTCTCGTCCGTCAAATCCCATCCTTCATCAGAGACACAAACCACTTTCTACTACGCCTAAAATCACTCCCTTCCCCTCTCCCACCTAACACAATTATGTCCACTATAGACGTCTGCTCCCTCTACACCAACATCCCTCACAACCAAGGACTGTCCGCCCTGAGAAAATTATTGGACTCCAGACCACCTGACACAAGACCATCCTCCCATTTCCTAACGAAGCTGGCTGAAATGGTGCTCCAAAAAAACAACTTCTCTTTCGGAGGGCGCCACTACCTACAAATAAAAGGTACCGCGATGGGCACTCGCATGGCGCCCTCCTATGCCAATGCCTTCTTAGGCGAATGGGAGGAACGCTTTCTTGACGTTTCCCCCAGACCACTCCTATGGCTGAGGTATATTGACGATATTTTTCTTCTCTGGACACATGGACCCGACTCGCTACAATCCTTTTTACAACGCCTCTCATCCCACCCCACGCTTTCCTTCACCCACCACTCCTCTGCCTCCAACATCACCTTCCTGGATGTCGATCTCTCCATCCGGGAAAACAAAATCCACACCAGCGTGCACCTCAAGCCTTCCAACCGCCTTCAATATCTCCAGTTCAACAGCTGCCATCCCCTCCACACCAAAACCTCTATTCCCTACGCCCTAGCCCGACGAGGGCGGAGAATTTGCTCGGACAGAGATTCCCTGTCCGAGTACTGCTCCACCCTCGAACATGCCTTCTTACAGCGCGGATACCCGCCGGATCTGATCCGAGACCAAATCCGGCGGGCAGTCGCACCCGCCACCCCTAACTCCCACCTCAATACCCACACCACCACCGATTCCACCCTCCAACTCACCCTAACCACCCTGTATTTCCCCGGCATCCACGACATTCTGAAAAACATCCTGAAAGCCGCCCACCTTATCCTCTCATCCTCCCCTCACCAGATCCCATTTCCCAGACCACCGATGCTCTCCTTCCGCCGTCCCCCTAATCTGGCAAATATTCTATGGAAGAAAGAACCCCCAGCATCCACGCCTTTACACCCTGCCGGATCTTACCCCTGCGGTAGACCCCGATGTCTAACATGCCCAATAAACCCCCCCTGCAACTCCTTCTCCAGTCCCACAACTAACATCACCTACCCCATAACTTCCACCACCAACTGTACCACCCGCAATATCATTTACCTCCTGAGATGCACCCAATGTCCCGCCTTTTATGTTGGCCTCACCAGCAATCCCCTCAACATCCGCATGAATGGCCACCGCAACAGCGTCATTCTCAAACGACCGCTGCCGGTGGCCGTTCATGCGAACAAACATAATTTAAAGTTCAACAACTGCTTCACAGTGAGAGTCATTCGCGCTCTCCCCGACAATGCTTCGGCTCCCCAACTCCGTCAGTGGGAGCTTTCGCATATCCATCTCCTAAACTCCTTCACTCCCCCAGGCCTCAACCTACGATAGCTTTTCACACCCTTTCTGTCTTCTTCCAACACCCTACCCATCCCCAACCCCCTCCGTTTCCTCCAATCCTCGACCTTTCCGTACTACCCTTCCACCCCCATGCCTCCACCCAGTGTCACCGCCATCAGTTCTCTCTCTGTAGCTGAAGAAGGAGTAGTTCCGAAAGCTTTACGTTTGTGATGTTTCTGTGTTTTTGTGTTATTTTACGTGTGTCGCTTCGACATCCCCGGAGCCTCGCCAACCTGAAGTCGTCTGATTGGTGAGTGCTCACTGGGTTTCCTCATCCCAACACCTTGTTGACATCCATATATATATATATATATATATATATATATATATATATATATATATATATATATATATATAGATGGGCGGGTTAGCGTCCCCAGTACTTTGGCACCCCGGGCTGCCGCACGACTCGCCGGTATAAAGAAACACGGCTCAATGCCTTAGAACAGCTGGAGATAATTTACCACTCGCGTACTTCGCGGCATAACTTAGTCAATGAACATCTCTTCCCTTTCCACTCCTCCTCATTATATTTGTAACTAATTAGCCTCTAGCCGTTTTATCTTCTTTCTGCCATTATTCCATAATTAATTAGATAAGTCAATCAATTTTGCTTCTTCCTCCCCTCTATCCCATTTATGCATTGTATTACAACTTATGGCTCAGTACATGATGATGACTCTGTGAACCGAAACCTAGGAAGTCATTTATATTTTTCTTAGTGGAATTTGTAGGAAGTCATTCAACAAACTTGTTTTTACAAACTTTTTCTTTAAATTTTCATTATAGTGTTCCACAAAGTGACGGCTAGAATGGTCGAATATGATATAAATTGTTCACAAACCACAGTCAGGGGTGCATCTTTACTACAAACAAAAAAATCTGATGTGGCCACCACATGACTTTCTCCATATCTGTAATATTTCTAAAAATTCCAAATAGGTTACATAATAATAAATATTTTAAGAAACTGCGAGAAAATTTTGGACTTTACAAAGAACAGAAATAAACTAAAACCATAGCCCTCTGATATTGGATATAGCCACAAAGCTCCAACAATTAAGAAAAGAAAAAGGAGCGTTACTAAGACGTAACTAAGCGTCAATTGTTAACAATAGTCGTCGGTAGGTGGCGTGGTGGTGGCAGCTGAAAATACAAGATGTATCTTAAATAATGCATCATATGGGGAAATATTTCAAACAAAGGTTGTAGAAAATTAAATTTCCAACAACTTTTATTACAATACATTTTTACATTTATCAAATATTAAAGGAAGTATTTTAAAATAACGGATAAGTGACAAGAGTAAACACCCACTTCCGGTTGACCGATTTTTACCAAAAACTAATCAGTTCTTTTGACTTTTATAAAAATGTTAAATATAAAATTTCACGTTGACCTGATTAATAGTTTTTGAGTTAAAGCACCCAAAAAAGCTATCACATACACACACAGACATCATCGAGAAAATGGTCAAAACGTGTTCAGGGGATCTCAAAATGTGTATTTCCGTTGAAATCTCGAAGTCGATTTTTTTCATGAAAACAATACTTTCATACGTATGGAGAAAGTAAAACAGCTTTTCGTCACGTCTCGTAAAATAATAGCCACAAAAAAATCTGATGTGTCCAGCAGATGACTTTATCCATATAGAGTCATGAATGTAATTGCAATAATAATTACAAACTGCTATTGACAACAGTAAACTTCCTGAAATAACGCTCGTGAATAATTTTTTAAAACTTGGAATAGCTTCACAATGAAAAACACGTTTCATGATCGACGGCCTCATAATCTATACTATAATTCCAAATGTTTGGATGTATGTATGCTATAGAAATCCACACCTTCAAAGGTATCGTAACGAAACTTGGCACGGTTATTGGAGGCTACAAGGGAAAGGCCGTATGGTAGTTTAAAATTCCCGACAGATTTCCCACAAAAAAGTTATTCGCAGTTTTTTTTATTCCCCGTAAGATAACACCTCAAAAATTGACTTTTATAAGTGCAGGCTTTCATTCAATTGCTTATATAAATTCGACAAATTGACGTAAGAACTTCGTACCTGCGCTGTATTTAAGAAGAATGATCATAGTTTCTTATTCTTATCGCCCTTTTCTGTCTTTGACTCTAAATTTCTCGCATTTCAGTTTATTCTCAGTAATGTGAACTAAATTTGCATTTTTAACGATAAATACCTTTACGACAAGGACTAGGGCTGCCATACGTCCTCATTTTCCCGGACATGTCCTCATTTTTGGCGTTAGATGTACCGTCCGGGAGCAATTTCTAAAATTTCGAGAATGTCCGGAATTTTGGTGATCTAAAGTTCAAACTCTCCTGATCTTCAATATTAGTTAAATTTTATTAAGTATGCCCCTATCAGCGTTGCAAATTCAGCAGATATCCGTATTTTTCCTCAAGTATCCCTACTTCAGGTTGTGAATACAGGTATTCCTCGATTTACGCGTTCGGGGAACGCGTTTTTACATATACGCGATTTTATTTTTACGACCATTTTTCGATATATGCGTCGCGTATTCGATTTTATTCTTACGGTCATTTATAAATATACAAGTCCCGTATTTGCATTTATGAGATTCGTTATGCGCACAGTATGTACTCTTAATAGTTTTATTATTTATGAAATATTTCATAGATTCTTGCTCGTCTACTATTACCTTTATCGTCCCTTCATTGATACCATTCATTGCATCGTACGGCAGAGCAGGGTTCCCCGGGAGTTCCTACGGCAGTAAAATTTCTTATTTCCCTCTTTGCGCAAATAACGCACTTGAACCCACTTTTTGTGTAAAAATATTCATTGAGTTGGGTGAAGAGGATATATTTGTATAGGAAGTTCACTGATCGAAGGAGCTTCGAGAAATCTGTTATCTATGGCAGAAACTTAACGAACAAAAATTAAGAAATTGTAAAAGAGGACGCTGCACAGGAGGTCACATCACGTCGAAGACGCTTTGAGGGGTTAAAACTGTCATTAAATCAAATTTAAATACGTTTATAACTGGAACACATCTGCTCAGGAACGAAACCAACGCCTATTACATTATTTTAGATGCTAAAAATATATGTTTTATTCTTAAAACTTTCGATGTACTCGATCGTCATAGTCAAACACTTTGAAATTTTCTTCACGTTCCGCTGATTTACTCAACGGCTTACTCCTTCCGACTGTTTCCCACACCGAGCGTATTCCATTTGACGAAAACATAATTCGCGTTTTTCTTTGTGTCCTGGCTTGCTCTTCACGCTACCTGACCTTTCTGACGCATCTCCCTTCCATCCGATTTTACGAGCAATCCTCAGACCTCCTCCTCCCTATATCCCTCCCCCACCCCCCCCCCCCTCCTCTTCCTCCTACCGCAACCTTTACTTCACTTCATGTGATTCTCCTCAAGGTTTTGGTATTCTCAGTTTTCAGGCTCTAATCGCTTCAAACTCCTAGAACATGAAAGCGTGACCAATACGTGTATTGTCTATTGCCGATTAATTTCCCTTTTTACATTTGGCGATTCATCATTTAATAAAAATCGCGGTATGCCTCAAGCGAGTCCTCGAGGGACGATTCATATATCTATGCTTGGATAAGATAAAAGTTGAGCGGCGCGTAGCGTCTAAAACCACCGAACTGACTGCAGTTGACAAGGTTTAGCGTTAGCCTAAGAACAATTTGATGTTTTCATTCCGAAATTTCGGTTCTTGGTCTTCACCTCACTGCCTTCTAGGGGAAAACTAGCGACCTCTTGTGGTCGCTGGAATTATCATAGTTTAGTCGAGAGAAAAACTTGGCCGTTCGTGGTTAGGAAGCAGTGACCTCCGTTTGGAATTTTAAAATTACAGGTATTTCGACGATAATGTTTAAATATTTTCAGTTTGTATTTATTTGGGTACATTTTTACGAGGATTAATGGGAATAATTTTCACTATTTGTCAATTTTTTATGGAAGGTTTTTGCTAGTAAGAGTGTTATAATAATATCCAGCATTACTAATTGAACCTTAGCAGTTCCGCAGTTCTGCAAAATTCAGCATGCCTGGGATACAGCCGTTCTATGGTGAGGTCGATGTTCGGGCGTTCTTCGTAAGACGAGCATTTGTTGCATCCCAGAAAGAGAGAGAGAATTGATGGGGATTTCATTAGCAAAGGTATGGAAACTGAACTAATTTCTTTTCAACCTTAATTAGGTAAAAAGTACCTAATTCATAGTAGACATGGCATCCGATGGAAACAATTGCAATTTACTACTGAATAGGGGAATTACAATGTACATGTGCATAGATTTAACTATAGTCTAAACAAGATTCTTAAGAGTGCATGCTCACTGTACACTCATTTAGATAATAAACTTCCTTATTCACATTATCCTTTTCTCTCACAGCTTAAGTTTTCATAGTGGGCAAGCAACTATTTTTTCAATTCATTAGTGAGCTCCATTGCTCTAAAGGGATAACAGGTCATTTCCTTATTAGGCAGCAAAAAAATCTTTATTGTAAATATTAATTAATGCTCGTGTGAATTTAGATTAATCCACAGTCATATAAAATCGCTAAAAGCAAAGCTAAGTAAAGAAAAATCTCACAGTTACAGCTGGCTTTACTTTAATATCTCCCAAACATTACACCAGTCTTTAGGGCTTAATTTGTTATGAGTTAAGATTTCTGGTCTCTTCTTACCTGTTGTTTTAGGTTTGGAGTTGTCTTATTCACTTATTGATGAACGTTAGTTGTCCTCCTTACTCTCTGGGTGGTGGTGGCAGGGTGGTTAGAGTGTTGATCTTCCACCCAGTGGTCCCAGGTTCGAATCCTGTCCCCTACTTGTGTGATTTGAGGAGACCGTGCAAGTCAGCGCTCCATCTTTTGGAAGGGACGTTAAGCAGTTGGCCTCCTTGGTGCTCTTCGTAAAGAGTAGACTAATGCTGGGTTTCCCCCTTCCTTGTGCATATGTTCAGTGTGGAAGGAGTAATGGCTATAATAATCCGAGAGGTTGATTAGCCAGAAATTCCATACAAACAAACTCCTTACTAATAATATGACCTTAGAAGGGGTTAGATTGAGAAAGTGGGTGAGTGATTTAATAACATAATATTGCTTTTTGAAGTTTATCAATTGTGTCAATAAGAAAAGGTAACATACCTAATATTCAGAATTTTCTTCAATCTAAAATTTCTCAGGTGGTTGAAATTTATACAATTCCTTTTTTCATAATAGGGTTTTCTCTTGACTAACTTTTTATTCCTATCCGCAATTGTGTTTGGATAGAAGAGATGGAATTCTCAAACTTCTGAATTTGAATTATAAATTAATGTTCCCCTTATAAGCCACACAAATGTTATAGTTAGTCTGTAGCAAGGGAGGATGGTCATTTTTTATGAATATTTCATAAAATTGTCTTCTTGAATTGATATTTCTTTATAAACAATAATAAATGTAATATTTGTATTTTTGGCTTATGATTCAATTATTATTTTATAATAGTTAAATTCTGGGACAGTTCTCATGTCTCAGCCTGGATGTACAACTTCTAACTACAGTGCTGACAGCATTTCATATTTGATAAGTGTTACCAGATTAATGTCACCATAAATAGATTTTTATGGTCATTCAATTTCAATATCTCAGAATAACTCTTTACTGTTGGAAATCAATGGTTGATAATGCATAGATATTAAAACCAAGTGAATATTAAGTCATACTGTCGCACAACAAACATTCCGTGAATCCTTTCCTACGTGTTCACACTTTCTCCCTCCAGGGCACACTGCAGCCAACCAGTCTCATAGCATGCCTGCACCTTATTTTGTCTCTCCACTTCGCAATGCTCTGCCAGGTGGCCAAACAGGCTTGCCACCTTATGGCCATGACAATACCATTAGCTTAGCATAAATTAAAAGAGAGTCATTTGTGATGGATGCAATGTCACATCTTTTCAGAGTCAAATTTTCCCTGAATTTTTAATCGTGCAGATATTGTGCCACTGAGCTAGAGCAGAGCATGACATCCTGTGGTGCAATATTTCTGATTCGATTCTCTTGTTGTTTCAGAAGCCTAAAGAGATTCTGAATATGCAGTACCTACATCATGCAGCTGACATCCTGGATCTGTTATCTTTTGTGATACCAAGAAAGAATAAGGGTGAGTGTACTCAATTTTTGTTGCAAAGTAGAATGGATGAGCTTCCCATTTTAATTGTTGCATTTATCAGATTGTTTGTTATATGTGACATTCTTATTTGCATCGTGCAAGGTGTCAAGTAACATTCCAATGTGCTCTTTTAATCAGTTTATTCGTGCATAAGCTAGCCTTTTTGGAATGTAAGGCATTTTAGTGTAATTTTACAAACTACATTTTTCCATGTACTGGCAGAAGTTGAAGATTTTTAGGAGTAGGAATTTTACCTAAAGAAAATTAATAGAAATTTTTATGATTCTGATCAACTTTTATAATAAATAGCAATAAATTTAAATAAAAGATTTTAACCAATTTATACACCAAAAAAATATATTAATAAGCAAATACTGCTGATAGTAATTTTTCATTCAACTTCACACCAAAGGCTTATTTATTTTTACAGCAATAAATTTATTCTATATAATTAGAAGTTAGGCAAATTGTTGATAAATGCAGTTAGTAATACTTTCAGTAGGTAAATAAAAATACAACATTACTTACTTGTAACAAAGATTTGTTTGCCAGCAGCCAATTGTAATATAATTTAATAATTGTGAATATGAAAGTGCAGAGTATAAAATAGGATATTAGTTTAATGTAGTATAAATTGAAAATATTATAAGGAAATTAAAGTTTTGTGGAACAATGTCCATTAAAGAAAGTATTTATGCTTTTATTTCATCTTACTTCTTAAACTCATTATACAAATGTTATCATAAAATTAAGTAAGTTAAGTAAGATGCTGGATTTGAGAGAAGTTAGCAACTGCAGTTATTGTGAATCACTGATACTGAATAGTGTCAACATACCAAAGAAATTATTTAGTTCTCCAATCAGCCTAGGTAGCATAGTGATAGCTTAGGGCCATTGACAGCAACAATTAAAATAGGTATCAAAATCAGTATTTAAAACCCAACGTTCAAACTAACTTTATGAGCAACCCTTGTAGTATATGAACTTCATACTCCCTCTACACCCTCCCCTACTTAAGTTTTCTGAGACTGCTTATTTGTTTCTAAACTCCAAGTTGAACTTGCCTATTAAATATGTATCATATATTAACAAATTTGATAGGTCATGTACAAATTATTTGCCCAGAGGGCATGCCTTCACTGGTAGTTGATGTGTTGCTGTTAAATAAGCAAAAGGAAAAAGCCATTTATGAAAGTTTTGAAAAATAGTTTCATAATGTCAAGTGATAAGATTATGCTTATAAATTTAAGTGAATAATGCAACTCACTTTATGGTTTTTCAACTAATAGACCATATGTATAGTCAAATCAGTTTCAGATACAAAGTAACTGTTTTAAGTGGTAGTTTTCAGGTTCTTGCTTCTATGATGTTGTTTTGAATGTGAATTCAGGGATGATTAGGGGATAGAGAGGTATTATCAATGAGTGAACATAAGTTGAGAGTTAGTGTGAGGCTTATTCATGGGAATAATTATGATGGTATAGTTAAGTTTTAACCTTTTGAGTACCAGAGGTTCCTTTCAGCCATTTTGTAGTCTCACTAAAAAAATTCGTATCTCTTCCAAATTTCTTGACTTAAGGCTATAGTTTTTTTACTTATTTGTAAAACACTGTATTGCATGTATTTATTGCAAAAATTTGTCAATTTAGAAATAATTTTGTGTCAAAAAATTTATTTGAAGTTTTAGTTTAAAGAATAAAGCGATAGCCAATTTCTATGCAAGGAATCTTAACTTAAAATCTTCTTAGAAATGGATTGTTGTTTTTATTTCCAAAATCAGTGGTAATTGATCAAGTATTTGAAAAATAACACATTTTTATTTTGAATAAATAAGTAACATTCCTTTTTTGCTTAAGCCAGTTATATTACAAAAATAATTTTTAAAGAGATGCAAATTTAAAAGTATAATATCATGAAAAGTATTAATTTTTTTATATGCCAAACTATCTTATTGCAAATAGTTATTATTTTAAACTCATGTAATTACTTTACATGAATTATTTAACTACCTATTATTTTACAATTATGCAGCTATTTGTTTTTGAAGTTGTGATCTTAATGCAACCACAAATATCATCAACAAAACATTAAAATATTGTAACGTTACTGTTTTTGCACAATTTTAGAACAATGGAGTGGTTTTTCTGTGCTAAAAGTTCATGACCCTCTCTATAACAAACTTCCATAAAGGTTAACAACATATTGCAAGGATTCAGAGAAAAGCAAGAAATTACAAAAATATTTTTATCAAAAAATATTGGCTAACCTAAAATATTCCACCCTTGCATGCAGGTGTTTACACTATTCAAATGCCTAAATATTTCTGCCAAATATGCTAATTTATCACACCAAAGTTCACAGCTAACATATTCACAAAAATTGCTGTTTCCCCCTTTTTTTCAAAAAATAGTAACGTCTCTTCTTTAAGTTCATATACACAAGCCAACACTTTTCCCCTTGACAGTCGTCTTATTTGTGTGTGTAAACTAAACATTTGTACTGCTAATCCATAGCATTAAAAAGCTGTTTGAAGAGGTGTGTCTTTAGAGGTCTTGATTTTACAAAATTGACCATTCCGACAACTTGGTTTAATACGTACTTCAAGTCAACTCCTAATGTCTTTCCAGCAAGGGCTTTCCAATTCAAAAACTATTTGTAGTTATTGTAGTTGGATTCTGTTGTTTTACAAGTGATCAAAGCCTTTGGCAGGTCCCAACCTGGGTGGAGCACCATTGGTAGAGAATTCTGCACATGACTTCCATGAAATTTCCAAACGTTCTAAGTAGGAAGTCAAAGTATTGAATATGATATCTTGATCTCTTGCGTGTTCTGCGAGTTCTCTGCAGCACAAAAATTGATTAATTATTTCATTTTCACGAATGAAATGAACAAATGCTAATCGTTGTGCTTCTCCGCTAATATCAGTTGACTCATCAACAGTGGCGGCTCGTAGCTAAAATTAGTGGGGGTGCTGCTCCAGAAAATTTTTAGCCTTTGTTTTAAAATTGTGTAAAAGGAAAAAAACATGTATAAAAAGAAAATTTATTCAGGAACTTGATAAAATCTTAACAAAAAAAACCAAACATTTTTTACTTACTTTAACTTAAATTGTTACAGTTCAAGCTTGATCTATTCATTTAAAAATGAAATCCATTCTTCTTGTTTTAATTTGCGCAAAAAGTTCAATAATTTTCTCCTTGATCTCTGGATGACAATTGAGGAAATTTTTCTCCATTGAAAGTACTGCAAGTGCATTTAGTCTTTCCGAATTCATAGTGCTTCTTAAAAAAGTTTTTATTCTTTTCAATGTTGAAAAGCCGCGCTCTGCCTCGGATGTAGTCATGGGGATTGTCAAGAGGATTTTTATCAGTTTCGTAATTTCACTAAAAACATCATCTAGATTATTTTCCAAGATAAATTTCAGCAGCTCAATTAATTTGCAATATTCATGAATATCAGTCCTACAATAGAATACTTTTAGTTCAGTTTCAAGCTTTTCTTTGTCAATCATGGGATAAGCTTCAGTGATCAGTACTATCTCTTTTGTGGGATGTTCATTCTTAAATCTAGTGAAGCATTTCTTGTTGAACAATTTAGCAGCTACTAAGTGTTTAGTGGAAGAATATCTGTCCATTATATCAACACATATATAGTCACACACTTCCTTAGCTTCTGCCATGAGTGTCTTTGAAGGATTCTCACAGTTTCTCAATTCTAAAATAGCAGTTTTGAAATTTGTTATATATTCATTAACTTTAAACACACTAATTTCTCGAGATTGCATTTGGTTGTAAATTATTTCAACATGAGGCATAATCTGATGAAAAAGCTCTAACCAAAACTTGAAATTATCATCATTCAGGTATTTTAAAATTCCTGTTGCTTCTGAAATGGTTTGATCTGCATTTGATGTTGACTGAATTTCAGTAAGGCAGTTTTTTAAAGGTTGCAAATTTTCATGAACTCTGTTTATGGTCCGTATGTTGAAATTCCACCTTGTAGAGGATGGACGTGGAATGCTGACGTCCATATGTTTCTTGAGAACGGACACACGTTGTGGTGATCTTGAGAAGAATGTTGGAATAGCCAGAATGTTAGAGAAAAATATTCTTGCGTTTCGTGTAAAACTTGCTGCATTTCTCATTATTAAATTAAGTTGATGTGCATAACAGTGAATGAAATGTGCATTACTATAAACTGCTTTTATTTTTGCTTGAACTCCTGCTTTTTTGCCTTTCATGACATTTGCACCATCAAATGTCTGAGCTATCAGTTTTTGTCCATTTCCTTGAAGGATTATGTCCAATTGTTCTAAAATACGTTTTGATATGCCATCTGCAGTTTGATTTTCTGGAATAAAGAATCCCCAAAAACACTCAAATATTTCTTCATTCAATACGTACCGTAGAACAAGGACAATTTGAGTGTGTTCCGAAACATCTGTTGTGTCATCAGCCATGACAGCTACAAAGGAAGCTTTTCTAATTTCCGTCCTTATCTCCTCATGGTATATTTGTAGCAGGCGGTCAAGTATCTCATTCTGAATGGTCTTAGAAACACCTTTGAAGTCTGCACTGGTTTCTAAGTGATTCTTCAAATCTGAATCTAATTTAGATGCAAAATTTACTAATCCTCTAAATACCCCTGGATTTACTGAATCGTCTTTTTCATCATGTCCACGTAAGGGAGTTTCAAAGTTTCCACAAAAGTAAATGCAGTCTATTATTTTGGACAAAATTTCACGGTTCTTTTTAACTTTTATATTATGCTCATTGATTGAAAGTCTGTATGCCTCACTAAGTTTCTCCTTAATACTTACGGTTCCTAAAAGTGACAGTGAAACAACATTATCAACGTGCTTCTTTGACTTCTCATGCTTTTCAGTTTTTTCTTTCATTTTGTTTATATTTCTAAAACCATCTTTTGTCCACGGTACATCACCTCCAAACAGCAAACACGGGAAGCCAAACAGTGCATTTTTTACTTCACAGCCGCAAAGCCAACTTTTCCGTTGGTACCATTCAGAATTAAAGCTACGAATATATTTCTTGTTGTTGCTTTTGCCTGGCTGAGATATTAGAATATCAGGTGTTGAACGACCTCTTTTCTTAACTGTAACTTTCTCATGGAGAGATAGCTGTGAAAACTTAAGCTGTTGAAGTTCACTTACAGTCACAGAACTTATTTCTTGGGGATGCAAGACCATGGTTAAAGTTTTCTGTTAAATAAAAGAACCAAAAAAAAATGAATCAAATAGAATAGCTGGAAGCAGAATAATAATCTAATTCTACACTCTTCTACACTTTATCACATTCAAGAATATGGTACATGGTTTTTAAGCACAACACACGCTGAGTAAAAAAAAACTTCCTTCCACCATCACGCCAGAGCCGGCACTGCGAGAGCAACAGTGCTCTCTCTACCTGGCAGTCTCGTCTTCCTCCCCACCCCCCCTCCTATGTGCGCATGCGCACAACAGTCAAACACCACGTCGCTGGCACTGTGAGGCGCACAGTTCCATACAAAGATTTTTGTATCTTTTTCATAAACTGGGGGATGGCTACTGAAGTACTGACATTAAGCTTAAGGAATATATATTGTACTACAAAAATAAAGAAAGAATTAAGGAAAAAAGGACTCATTATATTAAATGTTAGCGATAATATCAAGTGGAAATAGGGGGTGCTGCAGTTCCGCAGTGCCTATACACGAGCCGCCACTGCTCATCAACTTGTAAAGCAAAGTCTGATATTTTAAGCTTAATAGAAACATTTTCCTCTATGTTATATGACATATCCTTTAACCTACTTCTAATTGTATCATTAGAAAATGGAATTTTGGCAATTTCTTGTTTTGATTCATCACCGAGCATTGTCCTACCTATTGCACTGCAAGCAGGCAAATTAAGTGACTCAGCCATAGTGTGGGGCTTCATTTTTTGAGCTATGATTTCTGATAAGAAGCAACTTGAACTCTATCAGACACTTTAACGTTTTTCTAAAGTAACTTGCTTGTTTAGTATGCAGTTCCATCAACCTTTTGAAATTAACATCCAAGGAGTGCATGCTTTGTGGTGAAATGTCGCTTCAATTTGCTGGGAACCATGGCTACGTTCGATAGTTTCTCACTGCACACAACACACATTGGAGCAGGACCATGTTTATCTCCACACCAAGAAAAGCCCAGACTCAAATAACTGTCCATATACTTGCGAGACTCCTTAAAAATCTTACTTGGTTTGGTCTTGCTCATACTGGGATTTTCCATAGTACATTCTCCATATTTTTCACCATTACCTTTTCTTGTAATAAATCTGTCCAATTTTAGGGGCGCAACTTTTTATAATTTTAAGCAATGATAATTGGACAAAGCCACAATGATCACACAGTTTTCTACCAATGGTATTACATAAAACACTTAATACACACAAAAACACTTTATACATAATAAACTCACGAAGCACACTCACAGACACCAAGTTCTAGTATAAGCCAGTCACGGAGGCTAGGCTAGTACTGATTTGATAAAGGAATGCGCAAGAGTTGCAGACAGCCAGGAAGGTTACTGCAGGCAGAGCATGCTACGTAATTGTAGAGACTTAGAGAGCAACAAGAACCAATCAGTTGTCCATTTATTTAATAAATAAGTTGCAAGTTGGTCGGCTGACCAGGTGGCAATGTAAAGAAATGCACAACCGAGACACTCAGTAATATAGTCACACATAAAATTACATAATACAAAACATTCATGGTAGGCCTTCACGGCTACCATAGCGGTCCCAGAGCCCATGAAGTCCCCACCTTAGTTCACCCTACCAAGCATTCACTCTATTTCCTCCAGCTCCTTCGTCACCTTCCAAAAAACGTTTATATTTTTTTCTGAGTTGTTTATCCAATTTAGGAAAGGGCTTAAAGATTTCCTCAGGTAACTCATTCCACTCATGAATTCCTCGATTTAGGAATGGCTTCTTGGCGATATCTGATCTTTGCGGCCTATATTTAATTTTGTACCTGTGGTCATTTTTTCTTATGTAGTAAGATTACTCTATCCATGTGATTAAATTTTCCCATGCCCCTTCCTTATTAAGTATTTTATACCGTATTTTTCGGTGTACAAGACACTCCTTTGTATAGGATGCACCCATAATTTGGGATGAATTTTAAGGGAAAAAAACATTTTTTCGTAAAAAAGATGTTCATTATAAAAATATTGCATAAAAGACTTAAAACATTACAGGTTTACCCAGTTACACCTTTAAATTATTTATTACGATATCTAAAACCATATTTTGATGAAAACAAAAAATCTATTTACCTTATAAACTGCCATAATTCAAAAGTTCCTCCTCGTCAAACCCGAGAAAGCCTTCATCTGAACTAGTGTTGTTTTTGTACAACAAATGATCTTCTGTTCCATCCAAGGCATTGCTTATTCCACTGCATTAGGTGACTGTGAACACATGCAAAGTAGACTGTCCTTAGAACATCAATATTCACATATGAGCGAAGCTTCCTAATCATAAAAATACCTTTAGATACTTTCTTAGCAACATGAACAATATGTACCTCCATGAGTCGATAAATATACCAAGAAAATGAATGAATTTGGTGATGCTTGTTCAATTCAAATGATATTGTGAAGTTTTTCAGTAATATATTTTGTGAGAAGCTCATTTAGTTCTACTTTGTCATCAATATGTTATTCTGATTACTATTTGAGAGAAATTGTTCATTCCTTAAGGTGGTCTCTCATCATGGTTGAGTTGTGGATAGGATGAATTAACCCTTTCATGGTCATTTTGTGATATACTTTACATTGAATTATTTGCAACACATCATGCAATTATATTTTCCACATTTTGTATGCTGCCATCTACTTGGGATGTTTAGTAATTTGGAGAAATGCAGTCAAGTATAACTGGAATTTTTAAGCTGAATGTAATTTTGGTGAACTGATTGAGATTTTGACTTTTTCTCAGCTTTTCTAAATTTACTAAATTTATCATAAATTACTTATTGACATCCAAATATTTTATGAAATACTAAAGTTTCTCAGGTTTTAATCGTCTTGTAAATTATGATTTGTAAATTCTCCAAATATCAATTTTTAAAATAATTTGTAATGCTAGTTTATTGGTACATAATAGTGAGCACATTTTTACATTAAAAAATGTAATTATTGATCAATTTTAATAATGAAAATGATTGATCTGCTGAATTTACCTCAAATTAACAATTTGGCCATGAAAAGATTAAGCCATCAGAGGGGCAATGTACTGGGTGAATGGTGGGCTAATAATTCCAACAGTGTCGAGTTAGGCAATTTAATTACTACTTTCACAGTATATAAATTTATCTTGAATCATTAAATTTTATGCATTTACTGTATTTACCCGGATATAAGAATGGAACTTAAAGTAGTAGTAGTAATGACGTTTTCTCGGATACACAAAATTTACTTGTAAATGGTGTAGTTGCTTTGAAAACATCAGTTTTATATTGCGGCATAACTTTGAATCTAAATTTTATGTAAGACCAAAAGATATTTTTGATGTTGTATATCAGCATTTCTCAACCATCGGCCCACTGGCAGTCTACAACATTCTATTTTTTCTCATAAACGTTCTATGATGGGCAGCAGTTATTAATGAGAGGCTTATGTTTTCAGTTGTCAAAGTGTAAAACAGTCAAATAGTTTATGGTTAAAGTTTGATTTTACCATTCCACAACAAACTTTCGGTTGGGAACCACCGATGTACGTAAATCTCACCTTGATCATCCAGTTATCATTCTAAAATATTTTAATGCATGTGAGATTATTCTGCATGACATCAAATTTTTTAGTTCATTTCTTGCTGCTATAAAAATTAGGTTGCTCCCAGAAGTAACTCATGTTTGAGTTCATATCACGTAATTGTGAGAATTTCTAAAACTGGAAAATATCTTATTCAGGTACATCCAGTGTAATGTTATGCATTTAAATGAAACATTTTTTGGCAAAAAGAAAGCTTGTAGTTTATTAAGTGGAAATAGCTACGTCATAAAATTTAAGAATTGCATTAAAATTTTTCCTTGTTTTGAAGAAATATTCTGGCATTTAGGAAACCGTAATTTTAGGCATTACTTAGTCATTCAACACTGCTGGTATTATTTTCATTTCATTCATGTAGTCCAGGCATTGCTCCTCTGTAAAGTCAATTGTGTGCAATCCTTTCACTTAATGTCTTGGCCAACAGGAGGCATTTTCAGTAGAGGGGGCAAAATGTTTTTTTTTTAGTGCTTGCTGAGGAGTTGAGTGGCAGTAGATGAAATGAAGAGAATGACGTAATTTCATCCTTCTGTTGATGACTTGAAGATAGTATGCAGCAGCAACAATAAAGATGGCAAGCTTCATGGCTGTAATACCCACCCGGAGCAGCAAAAAATGAAGATTTTTCAGCAAAAAGTACTAAAAAAAACACCCTAAGTGTTATGGTACCTAATTTAGAGGCCGGGTCAAGTGTATGAACTTAATGATTGGAAAATAAACTGTTTTTGCTTAAAAAGTTCTTTTATTGCATGGAAAACCTCTGTACATAGCATAAATTTTCTGTACTTAGAATTTTTTCTGAGTACCACAGACTTTGAATAATAAAAATAACCAGCTTTACATAATGAATACAAGAACAAATTATGTTTTCCATCCATTTCTCTTCTTCCAAAAAGGGGGTGAGGGAAAAAATCCCTCACCCCTTCATCCCCTCCAAGCGTGGGTGTGAGAGTAAAAAGTAGTTTGAGTACTGGGCTATAAAAAAGACAGGATAAGGTTGTGGCAGTAATTGGAATGGGAAGAATTGTTACACTGGTTTTTCCAACTTCTTTTAAGCATCTCTTAAATTTTAAATCGATAGACATGCCAAATATTAAAATGGAACAATAAAAATCCCTATCCAAAACATTATTCATTAACTTTCTTAAGATGCCCACACCTATTAAGATTACATTGAAATGCATTCTATCATCCAACTTGCTGAACGCTAAAATGGAAATGTACAAGTTTGCAAACAAGAATACAGTGCCATCTCCAAAGGCCACCATGCCAGATTTCAGGATTTTAAATTCCAATTATACCTTCGGAGACTCAACTAGACTTTATATGGTATTCTGTAAGCCTAAGCAACATGATACCACACTAGATTCCTATTAATGTTGGTCAAATTCATGTTCAATAAAAAAGTTAACTTTATGGAAGGGTGCTAGTTGACACAAAATGAAATATTTTATAAAATTATTAGAATTTGACGAATCAAAAAGCTGCTCAAGTTTATCAGAAAATAAATACATTATATTCTGGGAAATAAAATACTAGTACGTCCAAAACAACCGAGTCGGCAATTCCCAGATAAAAACGGATGTTTTTGAGGCTGCACTGCATTTCCTTACCTTTAACAAGTGCAATGAATTAAATGATTAAAAGAGCACTCAAATTATTTAATCCAGGTGTAACAATTCTTAACAAATACTCATTCCCATTCCACTTACCACCATTGTCTGCAGTTACGAACAAACCAGAATCTGCAAACACTAGATAAAACCTTATCCCATTCCATTTCCTCCAGCTGAAACTCCTCTACTCTCACACCCAGATGCCTATATACTTGGCATCAGAAAAGCAGGATTCTTGATGGCTTCATTCTGCCCAACACCATGCACATCCACTTGTTCTGCATAACCTGGTACATTCTGGCTCAGCATCAAGTGCAAGTGCCTTAAAGAAAGAGGAAAAATAAAAAATGTTGATAAAATCAATAGAGAAGTAGAATAAAATTTCTTATTTTTTAACTTTGCAAAAAGTTTTGAAAATAATATTATTACTCATTAACAATCTTTGGATGACACTAACATGTTTACACTTAATTGTCTTTCAAGCATGTGCTATGTTGATCTAATAGTGTTTTTCAAAACTTTTGTTGTGACCCAGTGGAATGTCTCGTGACCCAGTCGAAGGGGCGTTACAAAGAGAAAAATATGTTCTGAATTCAGTTTTTGATAAAAAAAGCAACTCATACTAAAAGATTGGCATTTGTATAATGAGAGCATTAAGTTTTCTGTCATTTTTGATACCTTTCAGCTGGTTATGCGTTGTGCTTAGATTTTCCTCCCGAGCTTCGTGACCCAGTCAAGTTTGAAAAACACTGAACTAATATAATGATCAAATTTTATTGACACATGGTAATGGTACTCGAGCATATAATTGAAGCTTTAAATAGCTACCATAACTAAATTTTCTCTAACTTTTGACAAGTGTTGGTTTTACAATTGAAATAAGTTGAAAATATTGGTAGTTTTGTTTTCACATTGGCTTGAAGTATACCTGCTGTCATTAACAAATTAATGTTCATTCTTTTTCACTGAACTTCACAAAAATTAAAGCAAATAATCAGGTAACTCGACTACATCTAACAATAATAAAAGGCTACTTCTGTCCCTTTGTGGCTCCCTCTGTCACGCTATAAAAATGTGAACAATTCGATAATGGAATGAGATTCATTTTCAATATTTGGCAGGAATGATCGATTCACATATTGTAAGATGATGACGAAAAGAAATCTCGAAAAAAAGTCCTAGGTAAGGTAAGGTATAATGTAAAAATAGACTTTTTGACTTGCAGGCTTTTATTCTTTTTGAGATCTAAATTAGAAAGAATTAATCTATGATCTTTGGATCTAGCCTATTTTAAAGAAGAAACTATGACATTTCTTATTCTGTTCATCTTTTCCCGCCTCCAGTTCAAAAATCCTCATGTTAAAAGTCTATTTCACATATTTTGGGGGAATCTTGGCATTTAATGGGATGTTGCCATGCCAACCCATTACACTGTTAAACCTCAAAATCCTATTGTTATTTCAATCCTTATGGGTGAAAGCGTGCTTTGAATGCCCTTACAATTAGTATGAGAGAGAGAGAAATTCTTTTCATAGCAACATTCATTGCATTATTTACGAGAAGAAGTACATTTGAATGTAGAACATTAATCATTCGCATATTAAAATTAGGTACTTAGAATCATCGTAGGAGTTCGAAACTTGAAACAACGAATGCCTAAAAGAACGCGTTTGTTTTCTTGCCATCCAAAGAAAGTCAAGGTATATTTATGTTCATTTTTTATTTCACAAAAACCTTTCCCGTTGAATTTCAATGGGCATCTCCCTAGACATTCCATATTTGAGGTAAGTGGTGAAGTAACAAATTACAGCATTTGTATTATCATTTAAATAACGAGTCTAAACCAACTTTCATTAATTATTTCATGTCATCCGCATATCTAGTTGTTATTTAACCAACTAGTATGTTAACCCATCCTAAGACGGAACTCCTAAAAACTGATAATGAGAATGATTGCATTTCAAAAGTCATCACAAAATTTTGCTCTATAGTGATACCCTCATTTACATCACGGGTGCATTTCTGAAAATAACGACATAAATGTAAATAAGGAATGAATAAGGGAAAAGACCCTTTCTACGGGTGCATTAGTGCCGGGCAGACATAAAATATATTCAATAATTATAAGAAAGTTCGTATGTTTCAAATTATTGGTGTGCAAGTGTGTGAACAATTCCACCCAACGATTTTCGGTTGAAACATTCCCAGTGTTCCATTCTGTCACTTTTTGGTGGTGTAATGTATTTGGAAATAAGTGAATACTCATCAAATACTATTGTGTCTTGTTTAGAATCAATAAATCCTTTTGCAATCAATTCATCCATTACACTTTGAATTTCTTCCCACCTAGGTATTTTAGTTAAATTCGCCCATTCAACTATTTTTAATTCTTCTAAGAACACAGTCCACTGCTCCAAATATTCTTTGCTTATTTTATAGAATTCAGCAGCTGTAGTTTTCATATATTCTTCGTCAACACCACTGCAGCCACTTTCTTGCAATTTCGCCATTAAATTACGAACGGAGTAGGGAAGAAACAGAGTACTTTGTTTCAAAGCCAAATTGTTTTTTAGTTGATTTATTTCCTTTGTTGCTTCAATTGCAGAAATACTCTGACCCTCGATCTTTAACACAGCTTGATGGAACGTTGTTGACTGTGCATGCATAAAAAGGAGCCATAATTCAGAGTTAGTGTTTTCAAAAAAGGTTCTCAATATGTTTGGGCATTTATCTATACTCAAAAAGTAGTTTTTTAATGGCTTGTACAGTTTCAAAATCCTCTCAATAGCAGGCATAAGCGCAAGCCACCTAGTTTTACTATAGCCTAGCAATTTGTGATACTCTGTGTCAACTTCATTACAAAATTCTTTCAGAACTTCCACGCGAACACAACAGATATAAAAGTGTGAATATATTTTCACAATAACGCATTCCAAGTCTATAGGTAGACAATCTGCGGCAGTTTTAATTGCGTTGTGAATTATGTGTGCTCCACATCCGATTCCTAACAATGTTCTTCCGAGAGATAAATTTAGTTTTGCGTAAACATTGTTGATGCCTCGTCTTTTCATTCCGCCAAAATTGCAGTTAGTATTATCTCCACAAAATGCCACGATTTTTGAAGTCAAATTATTTTCTGTCAGTACTTTCATGAGATAATTCATAATAACGTCTGATGTTTCGCCTGGTTGATCTTGAAATTCTAAAAGTTTGACTTGTGTGCCTTCGCATGGTAAAAAATCGAACTAAAACAGGGAATATTTTCTTGGATCCGTGGTTCGAAGCATCAGTTAATATAGCAACACAGTTGCATTTGCTGAGGCGATCTTTTAATTCACCTATTACTATTGGCGCTAACACATTTACAACAATAGCTTCTGTTTTCGTCCGAGCACATCCAAATTTCTGTTCAAAACATGTTTGAATTAACTTAGAAGCACAATCGTTAGAGCAAAAACTGTGGTTCTCTTGCACCGTGTGATAAGCCCAGACACCTTCCGCCGCAGCAATTTCCAGATCTTTCGAAGTTGGTGAATCCGTTTTCTTAAAAAAATTAATCAATGAAGAACTTGTAGCGGCAGCAAGATCGGAATTTTTATGTTTTTCTGATCTTAAATGCTGGTTAATATCGCTGGCACCTCCATGGGCTATGTTAAATTCTGTACGACACTTTTTACATCTGACGTCCGATGGAGTACTACTTTGCTTTATAAACGGGTACTTAGTTTGTAGATTAACATTAAAAGTACACTTGCGTTTAGGCATTGTTAAAATGAAGGGTTCATATACAAGAAACTTAAATTAACTACAATAACACACGTCGATAAAAAAAGAATAATCAATCGTTAAGAAAGATGCGTGTTGTCTTGTACGTCAGGCCTGGGCATGTGTACTCGCAACCGAGGAGCGAGCGGACTACTTACAATGTGTGAGACTAATTGGCATGCCGTCATCGCTGCGCTACTAGGTGCTGCCGTTGGATGATTTTAGATTTTTAGCGCCCTTTTTTAAAATTGTTACCGTGGGTTGCTCTCTTTCTAAAAACAGGACATTTCGGCGTCCCGAAGCTGTGCTTGGGGACAACGGGACAGGCTACCTAAAAACAGGACGGTCCCGTTCAAAACGGGACGTATGGTCACTTTATCCATACCTCGAATATTTCTAAAAAATTCCAAACAGGTTAAATGATAATAAATATTTTTAGGAACTGCGAGAAAAATTTAAAAACTTTACAAAGAACAGAAATCGACATACTGTAGCCTTCTGATATTGGATATAGCCAGAAATCTCCAACAATTAAGAAAATGAAAAGGATAGTTATTAAGACAACTAATTGTAGTATTGTTATGACTGCTTTAATTTGAACTTTCACTCTCTTTAAATCGTGAATATCAAATCTTTTAATCATTCTTTTGATTGCAGCATGCATGTACATAATGAAAACTAGAGACAATAGGATGGCATCATAAATACCTCTTTACGTTGGGCATGAACAAACTTATTAATCAGCGCAACATGTGAAAAACAAAAATATTTTAAAGTTTGTATAATAGGGAGCCTACGATTTAATAAAAAATACTTTAAAGTAAAGGAAAAATAGTCTTACCGCCCAAACCATCGACGAAACTTCTAGGGGAAAGTATGTTTGGCGAGGGTGTCGAGCACAGAGTGATAAAATTAAAAGGAGGCAGTGAGGCAGTAAAAATACAAATTAATTTTTTATGCTGCACTCAAGGATACATTGGTTTGATTCTCTGTACCACATGATTTCCCGCAGGAGTTCGTACCTGCCACGGCGATGTTTATGTTCCAAATCTTCAGACTGCCAACTGTTCCAATCTATTAGTATATTGTGCTTTTAGGATGATAAAAAACGGTGATGTTTATACAATATTTATGTAAATAGAAAAAACTACATCCGTCGGAAGTGAAGCAGCGAGAGTGAGAGAGGAAGTCGTAATTATACATGCTCTTCGAATCTGAATTAACAGTTTTACCACATTAGATAAACATATTATTCTTGTTTAACAGTATCCCTAATTGACTAAATTTGACATTAAGATGCGTGTGCATTTTGCTTCGTCATATGACTAACTTTCGGATTTAACAGACTTTCGGCAATAACGGACATCTTATCTCCCAATTTGTCCGTTAAATCGAGGATATATTGTAGCTTCTTTTTGTTGAGGTCCTCAAAACTCCTTTACTTTATAAATAGCTTAGCTGTTAACCCTTCAGCACCGACCTTGGTGCATCGTCCAGACCTCAATTTCTTCCCATGCCACTGACCTCGGTGTAAGGTACCAACCCATGCAGCGCTTGTTTTAATTTATTCTTGTGAGAAGAGTTTTTGATCAATTTTCAAATGGTTTTTTAAATTATGAAAGGCAAAGATTTTCTCTTCTATATAACTTAAAGAATTTACTTGTTCTGAATGCAATAATTATGCAACATCAAATTTATTGTGCATGAAGACATGTACTCGACCAATTGTTGCGAGCACAGATGAAGTTTTTACATTTCCTATGTTTTCACCCTCATGCCCACTCTATTCTAATTTATTTTTTCTGCATCCAAGTTCTTCCTAAAAGTAAATCCATCATTCTTTTATCAATTTTCACAACATTTATAAGGAAAAATAATATGAAAAAAGACTTGAAAATGTTAGGAAAAAATCGGCCAAGGATGAACATTCAAAACGTGAACGAAGTGGCTCAAATCTCTGAAATAAAAGCAAAATATACCATCCCAAATACTTCATTAGTCTCTCCCTTTGTAAACTAGTAAGATGCTGATGGCTAAAGGATTTAATAACCTTGAGGCTTTCGAGACTCTTGCAAGCATCAGTCATGCTCTGACAGATATATGAGAGCATGGGCACAGGAAGATATGGCGCTGGTTACGAAGAACCCAAACAAACCAAGCTGGATCACCCAGATCTATCAGTAATGACCTTTCTAAGCGCATCTGAAAGACATTCTTATTATTTCATTGAAAGAAATGCAAATTTGGCTGTGCAAAGATAAACACTCCAGTCCCTTGGTTCCATTTTGTGTTACACATCCACATTGCACAGACGGTAAAGCTTCAAATTTCTTATAAATTCTTTATGAATACCTCTACCTTACCTATGTTTTTAGGAATATATTCTTAAAACATTTGAGCAATTTTTCTTTTCCCTGTATAGAAATGGCTAGTAGAAGAGCACGGGTTTCAATGATGAAGAGTTGCAAAAAATGTTGGAGGAATCCAATAACATCTCGCATAGTGATAGTCAATATGATAGTAACAGTGGCTTTAGTTATGTTGATGATGTTGCAGTTGCAGATGAACTCATAAATCAGCCAGATAGTGAAAATAAAAAGAGAATGAATGAATTTAAAAAATTCAGTTCATGCTAAGACAAGCTTACTTTCGGCAAAAACATCGTGCGAGGGAAGAAAATATGGAATAGTTTTTAAGACATTCGTCACCCTCGTTCACGCTATAGGTCCATCTGGTGCTCTTTGTAAACAATTCTTGAGAGCAATGAATTGTGTGCGAGAGATTGTAGGGCAGAGCCAGAGAGAGGTAAGGGTCGCTCGTAGACGGGACTGCATAGTCATGAGAACGAAGAAGAGATAACAAACCATCTGGTCTGTCTACAAATATCTCGACCATGCTATTAGAATGGAGTTGGAGGCAACAAAACAAATCTCTCATGCCTAAAAGAAATACTATTATGCCGATCATTCGTGTTTTATGAAATGATATTTTATTCGCTGAGCAATATTGTAATACTTATAAGAATATCACAACGAAAATAAACAGGTATAATAACAATAGTATTACTGTAATTAGATAAAAATTGCACACAAATCCATTGAATAAAAAAAAAGAAAAATAATTGTCTCCATAATTCAAAATCCCAACTTTTGTTTAAATGTCCTCCGTCCATGTGGTACACTAGAATTTAAATCACCTCCATCGCTCAAGGGTTAACAGCATAGCATGCTGAGCACTTAACCAAATTTTAACTGCATTTGTATCAACTGTATGCACAGTCATTGGAGGTAAACTTAATTGCCGATCAACATCAACAGCATGTTCACCATCTCTCATACATCGTATCACTTCTAATTTCACTTCCAAACACACTTGTTGAGATTAACTATCAGTAGTATTATATATCAACTCTCTCTTAAGTTCGCATGAGTTCTAAGCATTCAACTAACTTTCTCTAATAAAATTTTCAGAAAATGCTTTCTCGAAGTATTTACACAAACTTTAGCAATTTTAATGGAGATGACCTTTTCCAAGCAAAATATTTTAATCCATTATTCCACTGACAAGAAAGAAGAATTGCACTATTTAATAATTTATGAATTTGGATGTTATTGGCATAATTCTCCTTAAATATTGACGAATTTGAGACTAATGTAACACCCACAGCCCCTATTTCAAACTTATCCGGAAAAATTAAAATCTGTGTAATGCTCACATTGCAGCTTTTCTGTACATTTCAAAACATTAACTTGAAAGCTGCTGAGTAACTTTTGTACTTGCCAATACTTGCAGATTTTTAGGCAAAAGTGGAATAAAAAATATCACTTGTACAATGCTTATCTTAAATTGTAGGTGATGCTAAAACTGTGAAAATCTATAACCAGAAAACATTTATGACAAAGCCAGAGATCATACAATATTGAGAAAATGAACTGAAACTTGGAGTTGGGACCCCTCGCCACATGAATTGCAGGCTTGACAGGCAGCATTGGAAATTCTCATAACATTTCCATAAATACATCACAGAATGTTGATTAAGGCTATTGGGCAGCACCAAGAAGCAACTTCAATATATATTTGTTAAATTGTCATTACAAGATTACATCCTTTGTTTCTATAAAATTCTCTCCTATTTACAGAGAATTGAGTTGAACTAACTCAACAAGAAAGTTAGCAGGCAGAAAAATGAAAGTTCTCACATACACAAATAGTATTGAAGTGTTGATAACACTTGTTAACAATAATTACCAAATTGTTAGCGTTTTCCAAGAGACTAAATGATAAAACAACTTTCACTTTATTGATGGAAGATAGTTCAAATGTATGGATTTCTCTCACTTTCTAATGCAAGCTTCTTGCTGATCTCAAAAAGTTCCTGCACTTTCAGTATTCATAGCCGGAAAAACTGACCAAGAGTTAACACTTTCAAGCCTGAGCATAGGCTGGGATAACTACAGGGTGTCATTGTCCCAAGCCCAAGTCCCACTCAGGCTCACGTATCTCATCCTATATTAACCCCTGAATGAGTATATCTCAGGTTTGGGCTTTATAATTCCTTTAGCTCCTTTAGTAATACAATTGGCCACAATGTTTGCATAGTGCTGCCATTTGTGTCGTAAATATGAACTTCATGAGTTAGAAGAGTCAGATCAAATGAGAATGATGAACGATACTGTCAGGCTGCACTTCACTGGTACATGTGCATTTATTTTCAACATGTAATTCTTTGTATTCGATTTTCACGAGGTTTTGACATTATAATTATGGATAGTTTAGATGAAAGTGAGATTCTAGATGTACTTGATGAGGTGTGATGATGATTCTGGCTCGGAAGGTGATGTAGCAGACTCTGATGATGATCCTGATTACGAAGGAAATTCAGATCAATGTAATTATAACCTATTAGTTTATATTTTGCATACTGAATGTATTATATAAAATTTTATATTTCTTTTTATACTTTTGTTCTAATAATATTCATGAAATTGATTACAAAGTAAACTGATTCTGTTTTATTCTCTGGCTAATTTTACTGTTCAGAAGAAGATGAAGAAAATAGTGTTGATGATGTTGACCCAGATGTTCCTGCAACTTTTGAGGCTGGTGATTGTAGCTCATCTTGTTCAGCTACCCCCTTCACCTACCACTACAAATGTTCAGCAATCAAGCAAAAGAAAGAGGCAGAGTAAACACCGGTTGTCGGATGTAGAACTTGGCTGGAAATTTCAAGATACTGCACCTCAACTTCCAGTTTTTCAAGAACAGCCCGGAATTACTGCAACTCTTGATGCATCTTCAACTCCATATGACTGTTTTTCCATATTCTTCCCTAAGTCAATGGTGAGACATATCAAGAAGGAAACCAACAGGTATGCTGCTTCAATTATTGACAAACTGAGGCGCAACAACAGATTGAAACCTAACAGTTTATTTGTTAAGTGGAAACCCATGAAATTGGATGAACTCTATTCGTTTTTTCTATAATTTTTTACGTGTTTAGTCAAAAAAAGAACACTGAGAAATTGTTGGACAAGAAAAATCTTTGTCTACTCCATTACCATCATCATTGCTAAGTAGAAACAGATTTCTTGCCATTTTGTCGAACTTACACCTGAATGATAATTCCACTTGTTCCTCGTGGTCAGCCTAATCATGACCGTTTGCATAAACTGAGACCGTTTTTTTACCATTTGATTCAATCATTTTCTTCTGCATACACTCCAAGTATCAATTTGACAGTGGATGAAGGAATGTGCGGTTTTAGAGGCAGAATCCATTTTAGAGTGTTCATGAAAAATAAGCCTAAAAAATACAGAATGAAATTGTTTGTAGTTTGTGATGCATCAACTGGTTATGTGCTAAATATGGAAGTGTACTGTGGAAAAGGGAATGTGGAAAATTCTGTAATGGCTCTTTTACAAAGACTTTTAGCAAAGTATTTTGAAAAGAGTCATGCTGTTTTCATGGACCAATACTACAGTTTGCCTGCTGTGTTTGACTTTTTGTGGAATAAAAAAAAACTTTAGCAGTTGGCACCTGTATGCCCAATCGTAGAGTTGCCCAGACAATGTTGTGAATAAAAAAATTAAAAAAGGTGACATTGTATTTATGAGAAGAGAGCATTTGTTGTGTCTGAAGTGGAAAGACACTAGGGATGTTTTGGTGTTATCAACTGCCCATAAATAAGGTGACCAAACGTCCTCCTTTTGGAAGGACAGTCCTTTTTCAATCGCTGTCCTCCCTAAACCTTTTGTCCTTCCATGTCCTCCTTTTTGAACATTTCTCTGCTATTGTCCTTCCTTTTACTCAAGCCACGCGTTCTTTTAATTGGTGTATTTGTGTATTCTCAAGTCAACTGGCTATAGATATAGAAGTAATCCTTCCACAAATATACTTACATTTTCATCGTTTCACTGTGAGAGTAAAGAGTCAAACTAAATTTTGTGAGGTCGCTTCAGTTGAGCATAAGAAATTATTAGGTTACTCAAAAACCAGGTGGTTGGCTTTAACACCTGCCATTGAACGTGTTACTCAATTATTTGAACCATTAAGCTTACATTTTTTAAGTTTAGATAAATGTCCCAAACTTCTAAAAGATTTTTTTGAAAATCCATTAGATGAAATTACTCTGCATATCATGCATAGTAAGGCAACATTGTTTCAGTCAAATATAGAGCAAATTAAAAAGAACAAAATATGTGCAGCTGAAGTAATGTCAATTCTTCAGTTTTAATGATCAATTGGAATCCAGATTAAATATGAAATGTTTACCAGTAAATGCAGATAATTTATTGAAAAAACTAGAAGAGAATAATCCAACAGTTAGAGGGGCATTCAAGGATGAGGTTCAACTATTTTATAGAAATTGCCTTGATTATTTGATCAAATGGACAAATAATCTGGATGGAATAAATTTTTTTCAGTGGACTTTATTAAGAAAATCGATCGAGTGGGAAAAAGTGGAAGAATCAGTGAAATTTGCAAATCAATGTCTCATAAAGATTGATGACAATACTGTTTGATGAGGTTCGGAGACTAAATGAGCACTGCTCAGCTAATAAGTTTTCAGAATGGTCTGAAAATAAAATAGAAGTCTACAAAAGATGGGAGGAAATATTTCAGTTTTAAAAAAACTGAATATCTTCCTTTTATTAATTTAAAGATATTGGTTGAAATAGCTTTATGTTTACCTGGGACAAATGCAAGTGTAGAGCGTGTATTCTCGATAATTAATGATGTGTGGGACTGTGTAAAGAGCAGTCTTTCTTTGGAAACATTGACCTTAATCATAATGATAAAAGTTAACATGGATTATAGCTGCGAGCGATTCTCAGAAATGTTAAATAAAAATGACGATTTTTTGAAAAAAATTTACAGAAATGACAAATATTTCAATACAAAACAATCATGTCATTATTAGAATGAAAACACTTCATTTTTAAAAACATACTACATATTTCAGCCTGTAGAGAAAAGATATGTTTCAGTAAATATATATTTTGAATAAATATATTTTCAATAAATATTTGCTTATATAAAATAATTTTCAAGCAATCAGGATATAATTTAGAATAAATAACAATTTGTAGGATTGAATCTATTATTTTCAATTTTAATTGCTTTTGAGCTTCGTTTAAACTTTTCCGTGTTGGGGTTTATTTTTCTCGAATATGTAAAACACATAATTAATGAACACTTACGTTTAAAATTTGTGCAATTCACCTTTGAACTTCTGAAATTGAAATTCGTTCAATACGATTTGTCATTATGTAATTTTAGTGTTTCACTGTGAAAAATGGTATCTAAAATTATTATTTTTCTTGAAAGCTTACATTTTTTTAAAACAAAAAATTTCATGTCATGAGACTATTGTAATGTATGTTCTTTTACAACCTTTAGTTTGTTTGAAAAAATATGAAAGATGGCATATAAACAGTTTTTCTGTCATGAAATGTGTCCTTCCTTTCACGTTTCTTTTCCCTCCCTTTTGTCTTTACATTTTGTAAAAATACGGGATCTGTCCTCCTTTTTGGGAAAAAATATCTGGTCACCTTACCATAAAGCAACCACATCAGATATTGTAGTGAGATGCAAGGAGGGTAGAGTAAAAAAACCAAACCAGATGCACTACAATATCAATAAGACAGGTGTGGACAGGAGCTATCAAATGGCACCTTACTATCCCTTCAAAAGGAAGCAACTGAAATGGTGGAAGAAATTGTTCTTTCATACATTTATGATGGCTGTTACCAATTCATACTTTATTTATCGTGAAACTCGCACCCCATCAGATAAGAAAAAATGCAACTTAGGAAATTATATGGAAGAACTTGGTGAAGCTTTAGCTGCAGAAGGTATGGAAGTGCAAAATGTACCTGGAACCAACAGTGGAAGTAACAGACTCCTTGGCAGACATTTTCCTGACAAGATGCCACCAACGGAAAAAAAAAAGCCAATCCAACTAGTGTGTCATGTGTGTTCAGAGAGGACCAAGGCCTCCACAGGCAAATCTGGTAGAAAGGCGACTTCCTGGTGGTGTTTGCCAGTTTGTTTCAAAGACTACCATACTAAAAGCCCAGTATGTGTAAAGCAAGAAGAACCCTGACTCTTTTTATTATGAAAAATTAGTCATTTTCAAAATTCAATAATAAATCATTCATTTGACGAAAATTCAATATCTTTTTTCTTTCATAAATAAAAGTGTGTTCTATCAAACTGCAGAATTGGAGTTATCGTGTTACTTTTTTATATTAAAGTATATCATTTCAAAAAACACTCAAATATGCTGGGTTTCTAGAAAGGGATTGAAAGTGTTAAGGACACACACATGCTACAGAACATTCATAATGTTCACTGTTTAGAAAATATGCAGAAAACATTTTCTTGGGGAGTTTTTTATAACAGTCCAGTTATTACATGAGCAGCGATGTATTTTGACGAAATATATTGCATTATGTTCATAATTTTAAAACTTTCTACGAGTTACTCAAGAGTAAAATTCCTGGTAGTAAAAATGCACTCATCTACTGAAAAAGCACTATTTTGGAAAATATGCCAAAAATAAATTCCAAAAGTAATTCATGGCTGCATGAACAAATTGATCCTAAGTATTCATTATAAATGCAGAGATAATGCTCGTCTGGGACTTCTGAGATAACAGCAAACATAGTTAACCTTAAAACAGCCTATGTGATAAATGGCAAATGTAAAGGGAAGCCCAATCAAATTATTCATAACACACATTGATAATACCAACCATCAATATTTCTTGGAATCAAAAAAGAACACTGCCTCTCAGTTCCGGGATGTCATCTATGTGGCAGACTGCAAATTGATGATAGCCCAGTAAGGATACCTAGGATTCATGCCTCTGAAACAAAAGAATCAAATCAGAAATCTTGCACTACGTAATTTCATGCTGCATAATATTCACAATTCCTTAAATACATTATGTAATGTACCCACTTCCTTCATGCTAAATTATTCCATTAATATTATTATGTTAATAAAATGAAATTCTATTGTAACTCAAGCTTATCTTTAATTCAAAGATTTATAAGGAAACGGAGAAATTATTTCCACAAGTTGCTTATCATAGTATAATACTTGGGTATTTCAACAACATATGACTAGTATTTATAGACTTAATATCAACTAAATACATAATCGCTTTTAATGAATTTATCCACAAACAATTATATGACAATTTACGAAATTCTCCAAGACAGAAATTTTAACCTCTAGCTCAGGGGATTGGATTAAGGTCCACACGATTTTAAAAATCAGATAACCTGATTCTGCACAAGCATGATCGACTGGATACAAGTCTTCGAGCTGGAATGGAATCGTAGGATAACCAAGGTTAACTACAACTCGATCAACGTAGCATTCGTCCGAAACAGCTGCTTGTACTAGATATAGGCAATGAGAAATTTCTCCATAATTAAGCAATGCGATCGAATTTCAACTTGTACCTGTCAACGTCATGCTTACAGATCCATTCGATTACACGATAACCGCATAATTTTATTAAGTCTAAACAATGTATATGTGGTCTATTGAAATAGATTTCAAAACACACAAATTGAACTGCATCTATCCGAAATAACCGTGTCTCCAAATCAATGCTAACGTAAGGTTATTACCCCTTTAAATATCGTGTCGAGTTCAACATCTTTGTGTGATTAAGACTTTCGATTTCCATTAAAAGTTGAGCTCTGCATCGGAAAATTAATAAGAACTTGTGACAAAAATGTATGAACGTCAAAGATGTCCTTACGGGAACACTATTACGATGGTATACATCCGATGCCACGCGCAGTTTACTTGGAATAAAATAATGTTTTCTCTTCGATCAGTAAAACGTAAGGGGCAATCCCACATTAATTATCCCTTAAAATAACTATAAACAAACCGATAACATGAATTCCAAATAAGAATGCCCAAAGATTTCTTTACCTATTAATGATGACTTCATAACCCAGCCGAATGACACCTCCACGCCTGCCAAAACGATACGACGATAACCGTTATCAGAGGTATTGAAATCCCATGTTAAAAACGTGATCCTGGCTGGCTTGGACTTAGTACAGTCGGCATCCGATTTTGGCGCTGCTGTTGCGTCGTGACGTATAACGTTATTTCAACAGCCAGTCTAATGTAAATATAGGCAGACGAATTTTAGAAGCCAATAGCAGTTCGATACCGAAAGCCAGCGCACTTTTCAGAATTCTTAATACCAATTAATTTTTATTCATTATTTTCCGAGAATGTTAATTTATTTAGCAAATCAAATTCTTTTATGAATAACGTAACCACAGGAGTAGTGGGTGAAAATAGAAGGAACAACAATTTAAATTTAAACAGTTTTACTGCAGAAGAAACATTGTACATATTGACATAACAGATAGAAAATGGAACTGAACCACATAGATCAATTATTGTCCAATAAATATAGAAAACATGCACCCATTTAAAAAACGTTAAAGCGGAATGTTTGTAACAGCCAAAAAAATATATATTTTTGTACCAATCCTTTGCTTATATTATCAGTAAACTTTTTTTAGTTTATAGTTTAGTTTATTAACTGTTTGCTTTTATTCATAAAAACTATGTTAATTTTTATTGATAATTTTAAATACATTTTTTTGTATCGTTTCAAGAATGATATTTTCCATACAATGGGTTATATTCTGCTGTTATAATTAAAATTACATTTCTTATTTTGAAAATTAGAACAATATTTTCTTAAATGTTGACAAACATTCTCATTTCTATTATAAATTAGTACAGTGTTTCAGACATATTACAGACATTTTTTATAACAATTATAATAACACAAGTAATGAAAATAGGCAACCAATTATCTTAATAAATTATAACTATAATATAAAGGCTATATTTAATTGCCTGTATACTATAAATATGTAAATTAAAAAAGTAAAATATTTTTATTTTAGTACCTCCAGCTTTTTGAGCAAATATTTCTACAATCAAGTCTAAATCAATAGATTTAGTAATTTCCTTTTCAATGTGCAGTACAGCTAAATGCGATAGACGTTCGTTGGCAATTTTATTTCTTATAAAAGTTTTAATTCGCCTCAAACTTGAAAACGATCTCTTGCATGCTGCAGTTGATACTGGTATCGTTACAGCTATTGTACATAATTTGTGAAATTCGTAAAAAGTTACTTTGAACTTGCTTATCATTCCTAATAATTGAAACAGATGTGTAACCTTAGTTTTATTTTCAGAATCGTACCTTTTAATGGTTTGTGACAAAATTTGTAATTTGCCCTTCAAATTCTCAATATCAATTCCATAATTTAAAGCAAAAGGTTTTATTTGTTCAAAATTTAGAAAGTTTTCATACAGCGGATTTAAGCTACATATACCTTCTAAAATTTTTCTGTTGTTAGTAAATCTTGCATTTAATTCTGCTATTATTCTATCCAGAACAGGTATATAAATTTGGGTATGAATTTGATCTTTCGTATTGATATTACGTTGAAAATTACTTTCCTCTGTAATAAGATAATTTGCATAATTAGTTGGAAATTTAGAAATCCTGTTTGAATTTTCATTATTTGGAATATTAATGTTATAGATGTTGCAATTGTAACTGATTCTTAGTAAATTTTACCAAAATTAAAATTTGAAATTGTAAAGTTTTCATCTGATCGCACATCCAAAAAAAATGTCTGTAAAGAATGTATTAATGTTAATGCATTTGATAGATCTGAACTGACGCTTTGCAAGAAGTCACGGGCAGATTTGAATTTTGTTAATATTTCAGTAAACATGCACAAATTAAATACAAATTGAAAATCACTTCCATTAAGCAAACGGCTGCCTTCTATTCTCCCTTCACCTGCTTCATTTGCAATAACATTTAATAAAACTAATACGGCCTCGAAAGAATTTTTCAAAGCTGAACCTGGGCTGTCCACCAGGTATAACCAATTCGTTTTAGTTCTCGTAATTTGCTATTTGAGTACATATCTTTCTGTATTTTATAAACCAGGAATGAATAGCTGACCCAGAAAAAAATATATACAATTCTTCCAATGTAGTGAAAAAGGAGTCTACATGTTTTACCTGTTTGCAAATATGGACGATTACAAAGTTCAGTCGGTGATCGAAACAGTGAACATATATACAGTGAGGTACTTCATCCCTTATTACACAAGGTGCGGTGACACTTCGTTCACATAATTGGGATGGTTACTAACAACAATATATAGTTAGTAAACAAACTTTCATATTCATGTTGAAGTTCAACTAAATTATCGGTAAAAATAAAAAATAAGAAATCGAACGGTACAATAAGCTTTAATATAGACGGCACGCTATAGGTATTAACTGCAGCTACTGTTTAAACAAGTCTTGCAATACAATATTAACTGAAATTATGTAGATGATAAATATATTGGAGTTTCATTTGATGATCGTATGTCCAATGTTTAATCTTGAGTTTAGTCCATTTTAAGTTAGTACACAACTTTAGTAAATATGGAGTAGATTTGTTGATTCTATGCTTTGCTTATGTTTTACACTTACTAAAACATTGTAGTCTAATTGTAAGTTAGTAGATATACTTTAATTCCATTTAATTTAGTAGTTAGCCTTTACTGAACTAAAGCGGTGACAATTACGGGGATTTAGGAGACCACCCTCACTGTAAGTTGTTGTTGGGCGCACGCTCCCCAAGATCCCAATTCCGCGACTGATCCCACCCGAGCAGTCCCTCCCGCCCATATACCAGAGTCAGCAAATAAGCGGCCGATCTGGCATATAGGAAGGAAGGACCGTCCGGGAAGGACGATCGGCCGGATTGAGATCTGAGGGAACGTACGCCCAGGACACATCTTGTGCCAATTCTTTTATTAATGCAAAATACATATTGCGATACAAGGTATAAGAAAACAAAAGACCTTTTCCTTTAGTGAGACAATAAATCACTGCTTGATTATCAAGCCACACTATTAATTTGCGGTCAGCTGGCAGATGTTCAGCGGCGGCTGTGGCCCCTCGCAGCGCAGCTTCCGCTTCTGCGAGGTAGATGGGGAGCTCCTCAGGTAATGGCAGAATTTCTGTCAGTTGTCTTTCAGGTATGACCCATGCCAATTGCCACGGTGTGGCATCGCTGTAAACTTCGAAAGCCTTAGCGTCACCGGTGGCAAACCGTCTATGCTTGTGAAATAATTCGCAGTCCCATGCATGCAGCAGCATTAAATGATCACGTTTATATACGTCATTAATCAAAAAGTAAGGAAGGGCCAAAATACAGCAAACCCAAGCCACAAACCCTGCGGCTTTGGGAATATCTAGCGTTCGAACTTTTGGGCAAATTATAATAGCGTGGTGAAGCTTTGCCAAACTGGCCGGGGTTAGCCACAGTTCCATAAGTCTAGTGTCGATTATTACACCAAGGTACTTTAATCGCTGAACTGGGGCCAAGATGCACTTTCTCAAATTCAGGGAAATGCCCAAGTCTTCCTTAAGAAATTGGACAATGCGCTGCACTTGTAACACTGATAACTTAGTATCTCCCAACAACCAGTCGTCCAGATAACATAGATGTCGAACTTTAAACAGGGTGTACACTTCTTGAGCTACTGCCCTAGCCCAGCGCTGCATGATTGCTGGGGCTAGAGCATGACCCATGGGCAAACGATTAAAACAAAAGGACTTGCCTTGTATGTGGATGCCATAAAACTTCCGGTGTTCCGGGTGAATGGGAATTTGGTAGAAGGCATCCTCCAAGTCCAGTTTTGCCATAAATGCGCCAAAGGGGATGGTCAGCATTGCCTTTGCAGCATCCCTAAGAGAAAACTTAGGCTTGTTATAAGCCTCTGTCCAAGGGGAGAGATCATGGATGAGACAGTGGCCCCCGGATGCCTTTGGAATTAAACGGGCTCGGAAGGCGCACTGTGGTTTCCTCGCAGAAAGAATGCCTCGTCTAACAAATCTTCTGAGAGTCGTAAGTAACTCCGCAGATGGTGGTGAGGGAATAAATACATGATCTGCGCTCGCTGGCTTGGGAATGTTGGCCCCATTTGCAAACAGTTCATACACGGAGGGGTCCGTGTATGGGTATGGCTCAGGTAAGGGAAGCCATCTGGTCGATTCTGTGGGAATCGCTAAGGGGGTTGTAGTTTGCAGCCAGTTAAACGGAATTCCGCTTTCCGGGATGTCATCCTCGGAGTGGTCAGTGTCTGATGAGTTCCCTGAGTCTGCTTCATCAGCGGATGAATCCTCCGGGACTGATTCCCAATGGACAGGGTCGGGGGGTTCGCCACTGTCTTTCCAGTTGAGGAATTGGTCCTCAGTAATGGGTTGGGAGAGGTTATCCAGGCGTTAAGCAGTGCTAACCGGCGTAGGCCCCGGGAGGTGAAGAACTGGGAGGTCTTCATCGTCTGGCGGATCGTGCTCCGGGGCGGGCACGTCCGCGTCCTCTGGGGGGCTGAGATGTTGATTGTGACGACCTGTAGGAGGCCGGTCTCGGCAGCTGGGAGACTACGATGACCTGTGGCTTTTCTCTGGGTTGCAGGTTAGGTGGTAGCCGGAAGACGTTTTCATCCTGGGGCGATGCGAGCTGGGACGCCGTAGACCATCCATGGCGGGCCGCGACTCCTAATATCCGTACTCGTGCATATAAATATGCCTTTAAAGGGATGGGGAGACGCTCCCACAGGCTAGCCATGTTGAGCAGGCTAGTTGCTTCATGCGCGTCCCTGGGCCTGAAGCGGTTGGTTGCGATAGAGTTTTTGACAATCAATGCCAGCTGCAGTACCTCCGGGTCAGGTGGTAGGTCATGGACCGGAGGCTCCTCCTGACGGAGGGAGGTCCATGACGGAGGTAAAGATGACGTGGAAGAGGCTGACAAGTTGGCTGCAGCCTGGCGTTCCAAGAAGCTTTGCAGTTGCTGCGACAGGGATTCTACTTTTTCGACCATTGCTGTGAGGCGTGGATCCTCAGAAAATAGCGTCGGGGAATGTCTTCCCGACCGAACCGGGGAGGTGCGTGGCGAAGAGGTTGCCATTTGTGGGACAACTGGCATGGTCGGATTAGCATGCGTATGCACGGGCATATAATGAAACTGCTGGGTTGTTGTTGGGCGCACGCTCCCCAAGATCCCAATTCAGCGACTGATCGTTAAGGCCATTATAAGCCGGTTTAGTTGGAGAGAATAATTTAGAGATTTATTGGTTCAACTAATCCTCAAGACCTCAGTTAAAAGTGAACAAGGATGCATATGGAGTATACTCTTTCCTAAATGGTAGGCCCCTGTTAGCCCATCGCGACCATTTTCAAGAACAGAGTCGAGACCAAGAGAGAAACGTCTCAGCATGTGTGTGGAGGACGTTTTGGTTTTCCCGTTTACCCTCATCCATTTTCGCATATGTTCACCAAAAGTATCGAAATATGAGGTCAGGTCCTTGATTGCCTAACAATTAGTAAAGGTTTTTCAGTAATAAATAAAAAATACCAAAGGGAAGTCGGAAAACCGTCCTTAAGATCTCTGTGCCTTTTGTAACTAATCGTGCAATCCATTGATTGCATTCAAAGTAGATTAAAGGGGGGGCCAGGGGGGCCAGGGCCCCCCATGGCCCCCCCTTGGCTACGTTCCTGAGTTAAAGCAACCTTACCTGCATTAAAAAATAAGACTTACTCAAGTTTGCAACTACGTTTTACCGTAATGACAGATGGCAGGACAATTACAGAATATCAGCATGACAGTTGCTCAGGTTCAACTTCTCAAAATTTGGCTTGGAGCTCACTCATTGGCTGCCTTGTCTGCCGAAGAGAGTGACAACAGTGCCATGTCGGATGCCGACTGTACTTTTTGCATCTGCCGAGAACCAATTTCTTCCATAAGAGATAGCCCCCCCTGTCATTACCGAACCTCATCAGTGATCTGACGAATGGTAAAAGCTAATAGCTCAGATATGCGCACTTTCGGCTTCTTTTGTTTCATTTTTAATTTAAATTTTAAATCGATTTGAAAAGTACCTTTAGTTCGTAATATTAGAATATGCATTATCAATCAAGGAATACGTTAAAAATTATTTTTCATTGAAAATAACATGACATCCTCTGAATATGCGTATAATGCATCAATATATATTTATTAATTTTTGTGAAAGGGACTTATTAATTGGGAAAATTAAATACTGAGTTAAATTTTAGCCATTAACGGCACAAGATAATCATACCCTATTATTTTCGCGAGTGCCTTGGTGGGCCGGATGATAATTTAAACCAGCACCTACTCAAGAGATTATATTTGTTAATAAAAATGAAATTCAAGTCTTAAGCCTACGTTCCAGAATGGAAATAGGTTTATAGTTTTGTCGTTGTCTATCCATCTGTCTGTCCGTCCCCCCTATTAACTATTGAACCAATTGACCGATTTTCATGAAACTTGGTGGAAATCACTTGCTACATGGGTCGAGCTCCCGAGGATACTTTCGAAGATTGACGTCCCCGGTTCGATTCTAGGAACTATCCTTCCCATTTGATTTACATGGGAAATCTAAAATCCATCGTCCAGGGTAATTTTCTCTTGCGCATTAAAATATATTAGAATTGTAATATCAGAGCGGGATTTGTAGCATTCTCTAAGGAAAGGAATGAAGATTCTAATTTTTAGCGTAGAATTTTGATTATCGATTGTATTTCTTAGAAATTCGCGTAAATACTGGCGATTTTACAATTATTATCACTCATTACGAGTGTTGCTACAGCAAAAACTATTGTTGGACTCAGATTCGGTATATTCTAATACGTACACGCGTTATTTTTGCCGCACAAATACGCTTGATCAATTTAATATTCCGTTCGAATGTATCTGTAGTATTTATAATGCTAAATTATGAAATTTGGGAATACAAAGAGTTACATATCCGCGATGACTTTAAAGCTATTAAAGCCAATATAAGTATGAAATAAATGACTAATTGGAAAGTAGGCATCATAAGTTCTGTTTGGATTAAGTTGTTTAGCGTTCAAGTTTCACCAGGCAAGATTTTATGGCAACAATTGTAATTGAAATATACAAAATATTCGTATTAAATATAACATCACTTCTCAAAGCTTCGCGGGCCGCATAAAATGCTATCGTGGGCTATATCTTGTACACCCCGGCCCTAATGAAAGTGAGCCCCGATACCTCCAGTCCGTTTTCACAGTCAGGTGAAGGCATTTATTATAACCAAACTATCCATCCCCATTATAACGTAAGGACATATATATAGCAAGTGATGAATTAAACTCCGCTTTCGAGTTGTGGAGTCATTAAAATCTACTTATAAGTTTATAAATAATATTTGTAGTTAATTATTCATTAGAAAGATTCAGATTAATATTAACGTGCTAGAAAAAAAATTCCCCGACCGTGACAGGACTCGAACCTGCAATCTTCGGATCCGAAGTCCGACGCCTTATCCATTAGGCCACACGGTCATGTTAAGGAGTGGTAAATTTACGGTATATAATTCAAATTATTTATTTTTAATTATTTTTTGACTTAATTCGAAGTATTTCATTTTAAATGTTACACTAATTGCTAAATATTATAATTAATTCCAATAGCATCCAAAAAACCTTTGCCTTGGATGTGAACTGTTTACCGTATGGTTTTATGTTGTCTGCTTAATCCCAGCATTTTATATACTGAATGTCAGCATTCACATTGATTTATTAGGTATTCATGTCTTCTCCAAATTTATGACATTTCAAGTAATTTTATTTTCACTTCGATTATTTAACGTTACGTAAGATAGATTCGCCCGGTGGACATTGACCTGTAAAATGTGGGATATATTCTCTGATGCGAGTCACCATAGTAGAGCATTCTCTACCAGAAAAAGGTAAATTACGTCAGCGGTTGTTTTACGTTTTTGCAGGGGAATTAAATTTGTTTTCATACTTCGCCTGTAATATCGTTAATTTGTCTTAGAATTAATGAGTCCCTTGTTTCCTTTTGTCTTTTATAATTTTAGTATTTAAATACACACGAGGGGTTTCTTCTTTAATTCAAACACACCTAAAATGATGCTTCGACTGCATAGCTGACCCGTGACCGATAAAAAAAGAAGACATTGAGGAGTTACAGAGACGAGGGAGGAAAACTTTCGTTATGAAGATCCGAATACATTTTTTAATCCATTCCTCAAAGTTCATATAACTGCCAAGGAGAGAAAAATGTCATTTATTATTGCTCAGATAAGCAATCTTTGCAACCGATGTAAACATAAGAACGCTTATCTCGAATAAATTTCGTATATGTTTTCTTTCTCTAAATTTATTTTTTCTCTGCAAAGAATGTTGTAACTGACAATCTTAGTATTTATTTTTGTAATTGCATCATTTTCAAATAGTTACGTTCCTTGATAAGTCCACCCAGTGCACAACTGTTGTGTATTATTTTCGAAGAAGCAAATGTGACAGCCTGATCATATATAAAGTATCTTTTGAGTGTTGTTAATGGCAAGTATTGCTAATGATTTTGATTAGTTTCTTTGTCTCTCATGTAATGTTTTGAAGTGCCTTATCACAAGAATGAATACAGTTAGGTGGCAGCTACTCGAGCCTCACATCCTTGGGTGACAATATGAAGAGCACATACATTATTCACTCAATAGGAATCTGGTTCTGTTCCCAGATTGCCATAATTAAATCCCTTCTTTCCATCTCCTCAAAACCATCATTCATTAAAAGATAGCGAATTTCAAGTTCTCTTTAATCAATTTATAGGTTTTAGAACCAAATGCTATGATCATACACCACAACGAAAAGTTAAAATTTTTTTATCTCATAAGCTTGAAATGGTACACTTTGTACTACAGTAAGTCCTCAATTTAAGCCGTCCCGCTTTAAGTTTTTTTTTATATAATGTCATTGCCAAATGTTCCCTCCATCCCCACGGCACTATGTTGTGCTGCGACACCCATCCACAATATATCATCAAACATTGCTCAAGGAATTCTCAATAATAAAAAACTGCACTAAAAACATCACTGCAAAATACTTAGAAATAAATTACCTTACTTTATGACCTGCCTGGCATATCTTTATCCTCAAAATATTTTCAATTTGTTTGTGACTTACTGGGCGAATGAGAGCGGGTGTCTATGTCGTATTTGCCAAGTTAGCCTCCTTTCCTCGGACACTATTGGCTCATTTAACAAGAAAATTATCTACTTTATTTTTACCTTCTTTATTTAACATTGTTTCACGCTGTTACAAATCACATGATAAGACCATTTATCAAATTTACCTCATTGGAAAAGTTTCACATGATGTCTTGATATTTACAAGCAAAGTACCTATGTTTTCATCCTTAAAATTGTTACCGGATGTATTCATTTTGTATCTGTAAGCTGTCGATGTAGGAGCAGGCAAAGGTGGAATAGAGGGGTGAGGATGATATTTGAGCCAACAGAAATGCCCCAATGAGTACTCTGCCATCTCATTACATGGAAGAGGCACCATCATATCACAGAAGAAATACAATGTAGGCAATTCTTCTTTGATGATGCCTACAAAATCGACTAAATTGTAACACCAAACAGATCAGGAGATGAATTAAACCGGAGAGTTTATTCTCCTCGTTGGCATCGCTTGTTACATCAAGGAAGCTCCAAGGTCTGCCCATTGTTTTGAGTGTTCTGACATAATTATGGTCGATTTTTTAAATTCGTTAAATAGTACAAAACCCTTAAATATGGCTGAAAAGCATGCAGAAATTACTTCAGCGAAGAGCTTTCGTAAAACTATCAATTTGGATGTTAAATGAGAGGTCATGGAAAAATCCAGTTTCATTATACACCCTGTTCCCAACTAACACAAATTCTACCTACATGATTTCAGTTCAACACGATATTTAAAGTAGGACTGGTTTTCGACTAACACGACTGGTTGTTCAGTTTCTCCATGACTTCTCTATGATTGGGAAAAAGGCCTAGAAAGCAGAAACAAACTTTAGCCCTTCTCTTCATAAATTGCAGATGACAATGAGCCCATTATCGTAATATCTGAACCAGAGGATAACTTTGAGTATCTCTACGAGTCTGATGCAGAAGGCGAAGGCTTTTAAACTGCAATCAGTGTTATCATGGTTTCTTTTCTGTCAAGATGAGTTACATGTATGAAATATACATAAATAAAAAACACAAAGGATTAACCATAGTCATAATCAAGGAATAAAATTTAAAATGTCAATTAGGTTAGGATGCTGGAATGCATATCCCCCTATTTACATTATTTCTTATGAGAAATTTGTGTCCGACTAACACGATTTCACCTTACACAAAACTTTTTAAGAATGCATCTATTGTGTTAGTCGGGAACTGGGTGTATGTTGTTTCACTTTACGTTGCATTTCCTGGGAACGCATTCTCGACGTAATTTGATGAGTTCCTGTACTTGCTATTTTTGGAAGTCCAAATTTAAATTTCAAGGAAATAATTTTGTATCAAGATCAATTAAGCACTAATTAGCATTAAAATATAGAGAATGCCAAGGGTTTAAATCTAAAACGATACGCAAGTCAAATAATGATCTTCTTTGCATAATGCAATACTTAATATTTCTGTAAACCCTCTTTAAGCCAGTGTAGCAAGGATAAGGGAATATTAAGATACAAATGTCAAAATGATTTTCCAAAGAAGTTTGCTGTCTTAAATAATAATTCATTTTCTTTTCATTTTGTTCAGTCATACACAGTCATACAATTGGTAATTAATCACATTAACAACAGGAGCATCCTAGACAAAAGATATGCAAACTTATCCATGTGGTCCTCTAATATATTAAAATTCTGTTTTTTTGGCTCACAGTAATGTGTGCTTTAATCCCACTTTTTTCAATAATATCATACAATATCCAGAATACTTGACAGGAGAAATCCTTAAAATAGCATCTTTGTTTAAACATCAAAAGAAAAGATTACAAATTGACAGTCACATTAAACATCCACAGATTGAGGGGTTCAAATCACATATGTAGCTGAATAGGCATAGTTAGAAATATTTTTTAAATATTAAGACTGGTGGCCTAACACAACTTTAAAAATGTGCAATGTGCTCATCATATTTAATTTTCACCTTTTGAAGCATTTTTATAAACAGGCTTGTGTCATATAAAGCAGCAACTCAATAATCAACAAAATATCAATGTAATTTTGCACATTTCATTTCCATGCTTTGACAAAACAGGAAATAGCAAAAATATGGTTGCCAGTAAATAACATTTATTTCCTTTGGAAATTCTAATTATGCATGGAAAACAATACAAAAAACCCTGCTGTTTTCTTATACACTTTGCATCGGAAAACTTTCCGTGCTTGCAAAAGTGCAGTTGCTATTTACATATCATCATTCTTTAAACAATCAATAAAGTTTTTTAACCATTTATGGCATCTACAAAAGGTAGGACAGAGTGTAGCACGACCTCAAGAAATAAAAGCAATCTCTCAGAGAAGTTGGGAACGGAATAAATTGGAGGCTAAACATAGCAAGAAAGAACAAAATGTGAACTGACAATCCTCTTTAATATTTATGAAAGAGTAACCTCCAAATTCTGTACAGTTCAAATATATCTTCTTCAAATAAGAAAATGTAAAAAATTCATCAGAAAAGATCATTTAGTTAGAGAACTAATTTTAATATACTCAGAAAAATTTGTCAGAAGGATCAGGCATTTTCTGCTTAAGCAACCGGACTTCAAGGATAAATGTGATTGGTTTCTTGTTACATGTAGACACAATGGCGTGGTGCACTGTAAAGTTCATATCCACATCACACTTGGTTGTACACATTGCAAAAAGAAGTCAAACACAATGAATGGCAAATAGGTCAGCTTGTCCTTTGCAGTCTTATCTACTCAGAGGTGTCATTTTGGGCAAACTTCTGCAATCTCCTCCTCCTTATTTCCTCCTGCTCTTTGGTTAGGAACGAATCCACAGCAGAGACTGAACTGGAAGCCTCTCCTTCTACGCTCGCTGCAGCAGAGGATGAGCAAGCAGCTGCAGCGGAGGATGAGCAAGCAGCTGCAGCATCTTTCACATCCTTCGTTTCTTCTGCTTTGGCCTCATCCTCTCTGAAATGCAATTAGTATTCTTTTAGATATCTGGTGCCAAGAGCAAATACTTTTTTAAAATTAAATAGGAAGAAAACAAACTTTTGATCTCAGTGTTGCTGATGTAAAAGTTTCTTCATACAAGGACAGGCCAACAAATTCAAAAAAATATAGTATTAATTGAAATACTTATGAAAAACTACATTAAAACTGTCAAAATGCCCCTTGAACTAAAAGGGCTAATAACAGTTTACTTTCAAAATTCAACAATCAGATTCACGAACTAAAGTTTTTCACAGTTTTTTTTTCAGGTAGATAGAAATTCCAAATGTTTTGCAAAAAGCCAAATTATTGATCCTGCAGGATTAATTTATTATGAGTCAAATGGCTTCAGGATTGAATATGGATTGATCAGTGATGTTGCAAGTCAACCAAAGAATACTGGAAAAGAAGTCTCCACAGGGATCCTAGAGAACAGGTCTTATCTTTCATCGGTCCTTTCACTAAAATGTAATATTTAATCAGAATCACCAATTGTATAGGGTGACCCATAAGTCCAAATTGGTTATATGAAGCAAAAATCTGATGTGGCCACCACATGACTTTCTCCATACTTGTAATATTTCTAAAAATTCCAAATAGGTCAAATGATAATACATATTACTGAGAGTGAATTGCTTGGTGACAGCGAAAGTGATTTACTTACAGATGATGGTGATGACTTTATATAAATGCTAAATGTGATTTTTTAATTTTTTTTCAAGTGCAAAATGAAGAGCAATAAGTTTTATTGAAAAATAAATGTGCTATTCAAAAACAAAAGTATTTATGAAACTGTATGTTTATCGGAACATCAGTGCTAGAAAAAAACAGTGAAAGGTGTTGAAGATGCAGATCAGTTGTCCATGTTTCATTGTCGTGCTGGGAATTTTAAAACAGTAGTACCATATTTAAAAAATTCCAAATAATTATGTTCTTAATATTTTTGAGTGGTTTTTTGGGCATTTGTAATTAAATTTCCTTTATTATTTTGTAATAACTATTAGAGCGAGTATTAAATGTAATTATCTTCCTTAATGTTAAAAAGTTTTATTTTTTTAATGTAAACTAAAAATCACTGATTTGAAAATAAAAAAAATGTGATATTCTAAAAAGCCTTACATCATAAACAAAACCGTAATTATTGCTATAAGATATTAAAAAATCAGGATAAAATATTAACAAATAACGTATGTATAACAATTTTACTATTGTATTGCAAAAATGACAGTGGAAGTTCTGGCTATACCTGCCGGATATGGCATGACAGTAAAAGGGTTAGACAATGCTTCTAGAAAAAGGTGTTCAAACAAAAGTTGTAGTGAGTAACATTTTTTACAATTTTTAAATTTAATGTTATTATAAATTATGAAGTTTTAACGGAGAAAATCTGGAAAAAAAAACAAAAAAGAGACCAAGAGTCGAGTGTCACTTCTAATTGACCGATTTTAACCAAAAACTAATCAACTTGTTATTTTAACAAAAATGTCAAATATAAAATTGATCTGATGAATAGTTTTTTTAGTTTGAGTGCCCACAGAATTCCTATCACATACACACACACACAAATCATCGATAAAATAGTCAAAACGTGTTCATGGGACCACAAAACATATATTTCCGTTGAAATCTCGAATTCAATTCTTTTCATGAAAACAATACTTTTCCCTATACTACATACATATGGAGAAAGTAAAAATTAAACAAGTAGTTCTGGAAAGAACTAATCCGCCTACTTTCCTTTCAATACAATATAATATATAATAACAAGTAGGGGTGTACACAAGTTTCCCGTGGTACAGAAGTGCTTTTCGCCATAGTAAAATCATATACTTTGAAATCAGGAAATTATTTTCCTTATATTGTAGTAGCCCTGCTTTTTTGATGTTCTAAACATATTCATCTCCTTTTCCCATTCTATACTCGCCCTACAAATGAAATTTATTTGAAATCCATTCAGCCAATACCTTCCAAATTCATAGTTACAGAAAAATTCTAACCTTGATATTGTGGTAGTCCTATTTACTCAACTCGGTTGAAATATGATATTTTGGTTATTTATTTATATGAAGATAAATATACTATATATACCTAATATACTATATTTGGTTAAAACCCATTATGTCATAAATACGTGTAAAAGAAATATAATTTAACTTTTTATTGTGGTAGCCCTGCTCTTTAGCTCCACTTTAACCCCTCCAGTGTGTGCGACGTACCGTATGCGCCCTCTGAAATCCATGCCTCCAGCGTGTGCGACCTACCCTATCTACCATTTGCATCCACACTTTTCATTAAGTGGTGTTGCTTTTCCAGCTCTAATTTATGACCTCTCCAACAGATATCTTATGAGCTCATTTCTTCTGCTGGCATTCTTAGGCCCCTTCTTGTCTGTTTACATCTATGATTTTTTCTTTTATTTTTTCCATCCTCATGTCCCTTGCCTTACTCGGTGATCAGTCAGTCCAAGATGGCCTCTACCTCTCATGCGTTAGATGAAATACAAGTTCTCAATATTTTGGATGAAATTAGTGAAAGTAGCACTCACAATGACTCTGAAGAACTGAAAGGATATTCTGTTGATACAAATGACGAAGAATTAGAATCAGAGGAGGAATTACGCGAGGGTAATGTGAGTTTTCCGCAAAAAAAGTTGGTGCTTGACGTTTGGGATGATCTTGACAGTGCTAATGCTCCTCAGCCTTTTACATTGGTCGAGGAACAAAATTAGGCTGTGAAATAACAACAGAGAAAGACCCTTTGTCGACAAAAGTCATTCTTAGTTTGTGTGAGAAGTTGTTAGATTCTGGTAGATGTATATATATGGATAATTTCCACAGCAGTCCCGATCTTTTTCAAAGATTAGTTGAGAGATCAACAGATGCTGTGAGGACCTTAAAAATAAATTGGAAGGGAATGCCTAGCAAACTCTCAAAGAAATTGAAGAAAGGCAAAGTGATTAGCGCACAGTATGGAAAGGACGTAGCATTGAAGTGGAGGGACAAATGCAATGTATCTATGCTAATCACAAAACATTCGGACACAGGGCAAAGTGTTACTCGAAAGGGTGGTATAGAAATTGTTAAAAAGCCAACTTGTATATTAGATTACAACAAATATATGGGAGGTGTAGACTTGAAAGACCAACTTTTGGAAACGTTTTTGCTTGAAAGAAAAAGAACAATGGTTTGGTATAAAAAATTGTTCAAGCATCTTGTAAATATATGTTATGAACACTTATATTCTTTATTATTCTGCAGGAAACAAAAGAGACCACTTATCATTTAGAATTAACTTTATAGATAGAATTGTATGTAAATATTTAGGTCATAATATAGAACAATGGAAAGGATGACCCTCAGATTCCGACTCCAAAAGTACACGGTTGACAGAACATCATTTCATTGAAGAAAATCCAAAAATCGGTGTAAAGAAAATAGGAAGAAGGAAGTGTGTGGTGTGTACTAAGAATGGAAAAAGAAAAGACACAAAATATAGGTGTAAAAACTGTCCTGGATTGCCTGCATTGTGCTTAGCACCATGTTTTGAGGGATATCACACACAAGCAAACTACTGAATCCGAAAATTCAACACTACATTTATCAACCAAGACTAAATAAACGTATTTATTTTTTTATTGGATAATATATGGAATCATTATTAACCACCCATCTGGGTATGCCATATATATACGGCATAGCCGGACGCTCCGGAGGTGGGTATACCGTATATATACGGCACAGCGATTTTTAGCCTATTTGCTATGGGTATGCTGTTATATTCCGTCACACAGCTTTTCTCACTCATAGCGGCATCCTTTTAGTTTACCGTCTTGCCAGTAGATGGACTTTTCTTTCCTATTTTAGGAAGCTATACGTCTCGTATCCAAAGCCTGCACTTTCCATGAGGGTTGCATATCCCCTGCCCCTATTTTTTTGAAGGTCGGGGTTTGACATCTTGGATTATTTCACACCCTCATGCGAAAAATTTTGTTTGTCGCCGCTTACATCTTACTTTCCTCGAACAGAATGCTACTTGTAAATCCTTTTCTTTCATATTTTGCCTTTTCCACTGTTATGCGGTCGCTTTGTGCTCCCAGAATGGCTGAGTGGCAAGAAGGGTCGTTTTATGGCACCCTACTTTATATCCCCCACATTGACGGTTTTGCTCAAAGGAACCATTGTTTTTCAGTTTTTCCGCCTTTCCTTGTAATCCCCCAGAGTGAGTGGTCTGCACAGATGTGCACATAGGAGAGTGGGTAAGTAATTAAAAAAGTTCAGTTGGCCTTTGAGCATCAGATTTTACTGTTCTTTTTGCAATAACTTTTAAATTATTTCATTCAAATTATTTTGTTTGAAATAATTTTTATTTCACCGTTGTGAAATGCCTTCGTCCAGTAAAAGGAAACGTACTGAAGCCACAGAAGACGAAGCACTTCATTTATTGGAAGAGAATGATGATGAAAGTCTTTCCAGTGAGTTTTTGGAGGATGTTTACATCAACACTGATGTAAGTGATAGTGAAACACACGAAAAAATGGATCCGTTCTGGGATGAGGAGGAGTTAACGAACCTCCCTGGACACCCTTACGTTTGGAATACACATGAGGAAGTGCGAAACAAGTTTACATTTACAGGCAACCCTGGTTTAAATGTACAGGTTGAGGATGGAGATTATATACTTGAATCCTTTGAGCTATTTGTTGATGATGAACTATGTACGATGATAATGGAGCAAACTAATACTTATGCCAAAAAATTTCTTGATGCAAAATCTAGCCTAAAACCACGATCCAGAGCACGTAGTTGGGGGGAGACTACTGGAAATGAAATAAAAACTCTTCTTGGTATCTTCATACTCCAGGGAATTGCACTAAAACTGGATTATGCTATGTATATTAGTAAACGAGAGAGCATTGCAACTCCTTTTTTCTCAAAGTTTTCAGTGAAAAGAGCGTTACAGTTGGCTTCCTCAGGTCAGCTGACCTGAGGAAGCGGACTGCAACGCCGGCGAAACGCGGTGAGCTATCGAAAAACATGCAGCCTACAGCCGAACGCCGCGAAAGCCTTCGCACCATATATATATTTATTTTGTTTCTTTATGTAATAAATACAATTTTTTCCATTTCAATATATTGTGTTTTTTAATTATACATAAGGTTTACATCTTAACTTTTATTAGTGATAATATGATTTTTATGAATATTTTGAGTTATTATGTAATTTTAGACCGTTTTAACCCCACTGTTTGTAATTTTCACGTAATTTTATTAATTTAAAATTTCCATTAAAAATTAATATTTATACATAATTGTTCATTCTTGCATGTTAAAAAGAGTCTAATGTTTTAAATAAAAAAATATCCAATCAAATACTGAACATTTACTACAATTTATAAATATAATTCAAAAGGTAAAAATTCGCCAAATTTTCAATTTAAATGCCCACCGCTGGTGCGGCTTCGAAAAATTAAATACCCAGATGAGTGGTTAATAAGTAATTTTTTCAGAATTATTCGATAAATAATTAATAGTTTATCAGCATTAAGTGAATTTTTGCACAACGAAATCAACATTGCCGAATTAAAGTCATGCTGAGAGGTTTAAATACCACAAAAAAGTCACGCTTGAGGGGTTCAACACCAAGATTTCATTACGGGTTGTACAAATCTTATATACAAAATTTAATTGAAATCCATTCAGCCAAATTATTCCAAATCCTTAACCACTGAAAGTGTTTCATTTGTAATTGTGACACCCCTGTTTGATTGATACGGTTTAAATATGCTAATATGGTTTTGTATATATGTGAATATTATAAGTATTAAATTTGGTTCAAATTGATTTGGTCAGTTCAACACAAATACGTGTAAAAATAATTTTTTATTCCTTGTAATGTGGCAGCCATGCTGTTTATATCTATACTAAACATACTGATTTTGTTATTTTATGTTGCATGCCTTCTTCATACAAATGTAGAAATCGGTTCAGCCAATTCCTTCCAAATTCATAATTACCGAAAAGTTTAACTTTGCAATTGTGGCACCCCTGCTGAGTCGATCTGGTTTAAATGTCATTTTGGTCATTGATATGTGTGCATATTCTACATAGAAAATTAGGAGGGAAAGTAGGCTAAAAAAGGTAAATTAAAAAAATTAGGTTCTGAAATAGTTACTAATTATTAAAAGTGCAAAGTACAAACACTTCGATAAATGTTTCTAAACTTATTTTTTTTTTAATTTACCTTCATTTTTTAGCCTACTTTCCAAAAAATGAAAAATAGTCATGAGATCACCTCACTGTCCATTGTCTCCCCCACTAGTATCTTCTTCATGAATGGACTGATTTCCATGAAACTTGGTGTAAGGCTAGTGCTCTCGGAGACTACCTCCGGGCCATAAATTATGTTCCAAATTTACAGGTCCCGAATTCAATTCCAGGAGAGATCTTTCCCAATTTGATTTACATGGTTAATTAAAAATCCATAGTGTAAAGTTTTTCTTATGCATTTTAAAATATTTTAGAATTATGATATCGGAGTGGGATTTGTACCGTTCTAAGGAAGAAAAACTGAAGATTCTTATGACACAATTTTGATTTTCGATCTTATTTGTTTGAAATTTTCTCAAAAACTTTCGTTTCGGCATTTTGAAAGCCATTTTTTCGATTTGTTGCTAGGTGATGATTATTGCCGAACTCGGCTGGAGCATAGCCAAGTGCACATTCCCAAAGGTCACAGGCTCGTTTCCCACCTAGGGTATGGATGTTGTGATTGTCTAAGGATTTTTCTGAATAGAATTTTCAATGGTGTGAAATGACCTTAGCCGTTGATGCACCTAAAAATAAAAACTACTGCTACTACTAACATGAAAATTTGTTAATTTTGAAGGTGGTATTTATATATTAAAATTATATTGAAAGGAAAGTATGTGGATTAGTTCTTTCCAGAACTGTTTAATTTTTGCTTCATTATAACCAATTGGGACTTATGGGGCACGCTGCACTTCATTTCAGGCTATCAAACTTACATACGTACCGTATTTAGCCGAAAGGAAGATGGCCTTGAATTTAAGATGAACCCTAAAAAAATTAGGTTCACTTACAAAAAACTTTTACACATATGCACAACAAGCTAACATTAAGAGGATGAATAAAAAAAGTAAATTTACTACTTACATCTTCCACTCCTGTTTCCTTCCTTCCCTTATTCTTGCTGTCCTGTTCATTCATCACAACTTATTCAAATTCAAACAAGTTGTCTTCCATACCGTCCATGGAATTTGATATGCAGCATTTCTTGAACCCTCTTGAGATACTATTGGGATCTATTTTTTCCATGCTGCAATGATCCAATTACAGAGAAGTGGTATACCGGACTTCTTAATTTCCCCTGTAGGAGTTAATGCATGATCCCCTGCCAAAAGCCATTCTGAATAAAATGACTTTATGTAATCCTTAAAGGGCTTCATCACTACAACATCTAGCACTTGAATTTGTGATGTCATACCTCCTGGTATAACTACAAGGTCAGTATTCATGCCATGAAGGGTATTTTGAACTTCCTCTGTAAAGTGGCCTTTGAACGCATCTAAGACGAGCATCGCTCTCTGCCTTAAAAGTGCCCCAGGTCATCTATTCCACACTATGCCAGTCCTTCATTAAATCAGCTGACATCCATCCTTGGCCTTGACATTTAACAATTATTCCATTTGGTAGTACTTCCTTAGGCATTGTTTTGCATTTTAAAATAACATACGGCAGCAACTTTGTTCCGTCTGCTAATACAGTCAGCATTAGAGTAATGCGCAGTTTTTCATTCTTGGAACTTTTTATGATGACATTTTTGCACCTTTTTCGTTGACTGTATTTGGATGGCATGTTGAAGTAAATGGGTGTCTCATCTGCATTACCCATTTGGCTCAGAAGGTAATTGTGACTTTTCCGCAACCGAATTACATGCCTCTGGAAAGTTATTAGTTTGTCCGTGAAGTCAGAAGGTAGATGTAGAAAGATTTGAGGTTTTCCTGGCGAATGGCTGCAATGAAGTTCTCTCGGGTTTCCAGCCGGGTGGTTATTAATTTAATTATATAAAAAATAATAAGCATGAAAACAAAAGACCAATAGAGGAGTGTTAAGTTCTTCTTCTTCTTCATCTAAAGGCTAAGCCTTGTCGCTGCAACCATGAACTCCTGTCCTCTGTTTAGTTATAGTACAAAATTTATGTAACGCAATTGGAATTCCTGAAATTTTGCTTTTGGCAATTCACAAACTACATATATGCGAAGCGATGCATCTTATAACGAAACATATTCCTTAATTGATTGATGACATATATGCAAAGTGATGTACAGCAGGGCGATGTATAGCGGGAAATTACTGTACATGGATTATTTGCTAAAATTTTGAACTTCTGCCAATGAAACCCCAAGAAGTTTAAGTTTCCTATGAATCTGATAAACTTCAATGCACAAAATATATTTCATAATTAAGTAAGTATCTCTTACCCAGTTTCCGGAGGCTGTGGCGCAGGTGGACGTGCTTGAGCTACAGCATCAGCTGATGCAACTGCAGCTGCATATTGCCCCATAGCAGTAACTGCTGCATCTAGCAGAATCTGGATAGTTCTCAGGGCTTCTAACCTTGCTTCAAGACCCTCACGGCCAGCCATCTCAAGCCGACGCAATTCTTCTTCTGGAAGACCCGAGAGGCATCCAACAGGAGGTGGAGGAGGAGGGACACCTGCACAAATACAAAAACCGTTAGCTTGTTCATCCGACATCTGGTAGTAACCTAAAAGGAAAAATTACAAGCTCCATTGACAGTTGCCTGCATTCTGATATTTCTCAAAATTTCTGTAATAAGTATAAAAAAACTTGCCCAATTAAAAATAATCTATTTAGCCGAATACAAGACTGGACTGAAAAAATAGAAAAAAGATTTTATGATCTAATTACATATGATTCCTGCAAAAATTAAAAATTCCACAAAACTAGCAAAAATTTTTATTGGGATATTACATCAGCCATCATCACCCTCTATGCTCTCTTCATCACTGTCCTCACTCTAAATATCTTTATCACTCCAAACTTTCTCTGTACACTCCCACAAAACATCATCTTCACTTCCATCCATGGCAATGGATAAGCAGCACTTTTTAAATGCACTCACAATTACTTCTTTATATATCTGTTGTCATGATGCCTTGATCCACTGGCAGAGTATTGAAACAGTAGGTTTTCTTTTGGTGTTAGAGGGTGATCTCCACTCAGTAACCACTCAGAATATAAACCCTTTAAATTATCTTTAAATGGCTTGTTGACAGCAACATCAAGAACTTGAAGCTGTGATGTCATAACTCCAGGTATTATTACAAGGTCATTATTCTTTGCATTAATTAAATCTTTAACTTTAAATGGTGTGTGTCCTTTGAATGCATTTGGTACAAGCATCCCTCTTTTTCTTAATAGTGTTCCTGGTCTTCTACTCCAGAAAACGTGTAACCAATCTTTCATAATTCCTTTGACATCCATATATTTTCATGACATCTACCGCATATAATCAATTGTAAGCTGACCTTTTTTACCCTTTTACATTCTTAGAAATTGCCATTCGGCTTAGAATCAGTGTCTTAAACATCAATGCACAAAAAGAAAATAATCAATGTATTAAGGGGCGTTTTCATAAGAACGGTAGCGCAGAACGGCCGGAAAGATGGTGTGGCAAGGGCCCTATGCTGTTCTCATGCTGAAGAACGGATGCGAGAAACAAATGAATATGGACAAGCATTGAGCACCTTCGAACACAATTTTGAAAATCATTTCGACATAGATGTATACATACCCTGTTATATTACGTTCTGATATGTTCTATGCGCTTTGGGATATCTTCTTTCATTTTTTCCTTCATTGAGCAGCAAACATCTTGCTTACCACACAAAGAAAGGCGACAAAATCTCTGTAGTTACAATTATAACTTAAGATTTAAGTATATTAAGGAAGAAGTAAACAATCTACTTAAAATGTGTGAAAAAAGAATCAAAATGACTGAATGCGAATGTAACAAGTGTGTACCTCAGCAAAGTCGTCAAAATCATGGTGATACCCAGCACTCGTATGCGTAACAAGCTGTATACTCTAGATATGTATCTTTCATTTTACATTTTTGAAACATTTACATTGTTTACAATGTCGATTCAGTGTGTCTAGCATGCGCATACTGCGATTCCCAGAGCTAACTGTCACTTCCTCGTGCTTTTGCAAGCATAAATTTCAGTTCTTCAGTGTTGCGAGATTTTCAGTTTTTTACAATAATCCCACTATGAGACGAATACATTACTCTGCAGAGTTTAAGAGGAAAGTGATTGCATTTGGGGAAGAAACATTTAATCTTGCTGCACAATGGCGCTAAGGGATTGACGAGTTGAATGTGAGATGCTGGAGGAGAGAAAAAGAGAAGCATTTATACATTTTAGTATTTTTTACACAAAAGATCCATGAAAACCAAAACGTCTGTAAATCCTAAAAGAAATTTCTCTTGTGTGAAAAGTGGGGGTCGGCTTACATTTGATTATAACTGGTAACTAATATTCGAGTAGGCATTTGTTCCTTGAGCATTGTTTTTCATTTTAGGATAACATACGATGGTAATTTTGATCCATCTGTTAAAACAGCCAACATTACTATAACTTGCATTTTTTTCGTTACCTGTCATTTTTATTATCACACATTTTGCACCTTTTTCACTGACAGTATAATGGCATGTCGAAGAAAACTGGAGTTTCATCAGCATTACCTTATCTCTTCATGATCAGTCATTTAAGGCTGAGAGTGACGTATTTAAAAGGAATGTTAGAAAAAAATCACAATTAAAGAATTTATGGCATAAAACTGTCGAAACGGAAAATCCCGGTGAATAGCGCCATCATTTGTTTTGACATCTGTGAAATGATATTCACCAATAGACAAGGAAAGTTTAGTTCACGATTGGGAATCATTCACGTAATAATTGTTCATTTAGTGTCATTGTTCAAAAATAAAATTCAATAATCTCTACTTCGTTGAATAACACATCATTTGCATGCATTCAGCGTATATTTCGAACAAGTATTCAGTATATGTATAGTTCGTACATTCATTGAAAAGGTTTGTTACAAATTTTTGTTTGAGAAAAAAATTTATATATTGTATTTTTTTAAAATAATACTGTATTAATTTAAATCTGGATCATAAGTTTTCAATGACAAATTTCAGTAGACATAACTATTTTATCTTATGTTTCATATGTTCAAAAAATGTCGACCACCCTACTTTAAATTTAAAACGACCCCAAATTTTTGCATGCTGAAATTCAGAAAAAAACCTCGTCTTGGATTCAGATAAATGCGGTAACAATAGTAATTTTCCTTTCCTATTAATAACAAAATATACACACTGTATTTCTTCATATTTTGATGTAAATTAACATTTTAAAATATTTTTTTCCACTGGAATAGGAAGATATTTAACCCAGTAAATAGAAAAACATCTTGAAAAATAAAATCTAGACACAAATGAATTACTTATACCATATGCCTCTATTCAAAACAAGAATTGTAATTCATTGAGGTCCCTTTACTCTGTAGGATTCGATGTTAACTTTGAGCCAAAATGGGCTTCTAAATATGATAAACCAGTAATCCAAAACATGCTTTACGTGCAAAGTGATGCAACTTAGGTTATAACTCGTTCCTTTTATGAAAGATTTTTGTAAACAAATTTAAATATTAAAAGCTAGATAGGATTTGTAATGAAATTTTTTGTTCTATGCAAGTTCAAATGATTTGTTTATGGTAAAGCAATTGGTATGATTAAACATTGAAAAAAATGTAAACTTTAAACTGACCAAAAGGAACAAAAGGAAATGGCGGGCAGAAAAATGGAGGGTTGCCACGAGGCATCCCATCACTGGTTCCAGCTTCTCCAGCATTCTGTGAAGGTGCTGCATTTTCTGATCCACTAGCTCTGTTTGCTGATTCACCATCAGAGGAACCAGGGTCACCTGTAATATGATTTATATAATATTATTGCATATTACTGACTATACTGAGGAAATATCCTAATTAAAAAGTAATTAATTTATATACCATATTTGTGTATAAGCTGCAATTTTTCTACAGATTTTTTTTAGTTTACAAAATGGAGGTCGACCTTATATGCAAGGAAAAAAATTGAATGTCTAAAAGGTATGATGATTGTTCCGGTTCACCAATGAATAACCCTCATGATATACAGTGCATGACAAAAAAATTACATAAACATTGCAACAAATAAAAATAGGAAACAAACATTATTATTGCTGATGACAAATTTTCAAAAATTTCAGTTTTTTAATGAGGGAACAATCGAGCTTGTCTTATAGCTGAAAAAATTACAGAACAAGCAATTTAAAATGTACTTGCCTTAGGTTATCTCCAATAGCCACAAAAAAACCATTTGCATATTCTGGCTACAAAGCAGCCATCTTCAGTGGTAATTCACCGAAAATAGATTCTAACAAAACATGTGTTAGCATTTCCATTGTTTTTATATGGAGAGGGGGATGTGTGGGATATCCACTGAGGGTGCACGTGGGGAAGGGAAGAGAGCTTGCGAACTGAAAAGGGAACGTGTTTGAACAAAGGAAAGGGGCAGTTTATTGCTGGGAGAGTGGAAGGATTGGGGTAAAGAGAGGTGAATGGGAATTTTTTAAAAAGAATTCATAGGAATTTATTGAATTCATTGAAAAGGTCAAAAATCTAACAATGAAAGACAAAGAAATATTAGTCTCCTTTGAAGTCTCTTCCCTATTTTCTAGTGTCCCCCATAAAGAAACGTTAGATTTCTTAGAAGACTGGTTCTTCAAAAAAGAAATACCCACAAAAACCATAAACGAATATAAATCCCTCGTTAATCTATTTATGACACAAACCTATTTCCAAATTAACAACCAAACATACAGACAAATCAATGGCACTACAATGGGAAACCCTTTATCCCCTTTTTTAGCAAACTCATGAGCTACTATGAAGAGATGTGCAAGAAAAAGTTCAAATACCCTAAATTCCAATGTATAATGCACGGAACTGATTGAATAGTGAATCACCCAAAATTATGCTTATTCATACTACTATATTTCACAAGTATCCCCCGAAAAAGATATTTAAGGTACTTCAACAGCTACAGAGTCTGCTCTGCTAGTTGATTACAAAAATCATTCTACTGATTTGTTTTCCTGTTTTATTTCTTTCGTAACCAAAACAAGTTGTTCTTTGTATAGAGCATTAAGAACATAAGTCTTCTTTCTACTGCTATTTTCATCGGATCACCACTTGGAAAGAATTCATAATGTTTTTAGTTTTTTAACAGTATACTCTCTGTTGCAGAAAAAGTTTGAAATTGTAAGCTATGCAGTCAATCATGGAAATCGGTCAGGGTGGGTGGGTGAGTGAAACAAGTGTACATGAATGGCAGTCCCAAAAAAGTGCAATACCCACGACTAAAAGAGCACGAACAAAACGAAAGGAGTTTAGGCCTGATCTGGAACAAGAATGGAAGGAGTGGAACTGTGCAGAGAGGAGAGCTGGAAGGGATATGTTAATTGTTCCAATCAAGTGCAAGGCGATGAAAAGAGCTTGTGAGAAAAATATAGACAATTTCAAAGGTAGTAATTGCTGGTGCAACTGTTTCATGAAGCGACAAAGTTTAACAATACGAGCCATTACTTCAACTGGACAGAAATTGCCTGAAGATTGGCAAGTGAAAATTGAAGAGTTTAAAGTGTTCATCGAGAAGGAAAAGAAGGGGATTGAACCAAGTCAAATAGGAAACATGGATGAGATTCCTAAGAGTTTTGATATGCCTTCAAAATTTACAGTCAACATAAAATAAATCAAAGATAAAACAATCAATACAGCTGTAGCTGAAAAAAGCTAATGCTAATGTAACTTTTTACAGAAAATAGCATACTATTCTGATTGTATGTATACCATTATCTCTACGTTTTTTGTTAGTCAACAAGTGAAAAAAATCTTTCATATCTTAGCTATCACAAAAGAGGTAGGTACTGTATTTTCAATAATATTCATGGGTGCTTCATTACTAGTGATCATACTGTTATATAGTCTATATAAAATTGCATAGGATTCACTCAGTCAAACCAAGTTCATAAATAAACAGCTGCATAAAAACTGGCCAATAGTATTATACATAGATTATTGAAGGCATAGCTTACCAGATTGAGGAGCAAAAGTACGAGAGCGAGCTCCAGAGGTTCCTGGGTCTGCTTGTGGAGCAGCAGCAGCATCTCCTTGCTGCTGCTGTTGTGGCTGACGAAAGGGAGGCCACATAGGAAATGCAAATGGAGGAGCAGGCATCGCCCCACCACCAACAGCACCCATGCCTTGGAAGGGGTTCATAAACACTGCAAATAAGGATTAGTACTGTTAGCCACATGCAAGGAAGAAAACATTAAAAGATCAATCTAGAGGCATCTGTAAAAGACATTTACAAGTCGTCAAACACACAAAGTACGAACGTGGCAAGAATCATTCACAATTATTCAACTGAAACATATGATCAATCTCACTCTTGTAATAAAACAAATAAAAATAATATTTTTAAGTCAATAACTTATATAAAGCGCACAAAAAGTGTAAAAATAAAAATATTATAATTTTGTTTTGGTAACTTATATAAAAAGCACTGAATGAAAAAAAATTTAAATTATTGAATTAGTAGAGATATTAAATATATAAAAGTTATGTTGCAATTCTAATTAACTCAGATGTCTTAAAGAATGCAACAACTTTTATATATTCAATATCTCTATTAATTCAATAATTTAAATTATTATTTTTTCATTCAGTGCATTTTATATAAGTTAATAAAAACAAAATTATAATATTTTTATTTTTACACCTTTGCGCACTTTATAAAAGTTATTGACATAAAAATTTTATTTTTATTTGTTTTATTTTTTCTTTTCAGTCTTAATGTGAATTATATGAAGGTTTATATATTCTTCAAAAAGTAACTTTATTAACTAACTAGGGAGATGCCTGATGAAATTCTACAGGAAAGTTTTAAATTAAAATTTCATGAATTGATTATCCAAGTCAATGGTACAATTACAGGAAACCGGCACCAATGCAAATCATTAAAAATACGTCAAATTCTCGCATTCAAGACTGATCTGTGATGGATTCGATATGTATTAAAAAATCAACGGTAGGAAAAAAACTTTCGTTCTTTCAGATGTTCGTTGTTTCAAGACTCAACCTCCTACAATGGTTCTAAGTAATTTTATTATGCGAATGATTAATGTTGTACATTCTAAAGTATTCCTTCTCACATATAAGACAATGAAACATTTCCCTCTCTCTCATATTAAAAGCATTCAAAGTATGCTTTCACCCATAAGAATTGAAATAACAATAGGATTTCAAGGTTTAACAATATAACTCATTGTCAAGGCAACATCCCGTTAAAATGGCAAGATTTCCTCATAATATGTGAATTAAATGTTTAACATGAGAAATTTGGAACTGTAGGCGGTAGAGGATGAATAGAATAAGAAACATTATAATTTTTTCTTTAAAATGGTTCAGATCCGAAGAATGTACGTTAATTCTTTCTAATTTAGATCTCAAGAAGAATAAAAGCCTGCACATCAAAAAGTCGATGTTTACGTGATATGTTATGGAAAATGCAAATATCTTCCTTAGAGTCAAACCCGGGTCATTTTTTCAAATATTTTTTTGTAAATCATTTTTAATATGTGAATAAAGCATTCCTGCCAAATGTAAATTTTCTATTTCGATTTTTATCGATTTTATAGACTTGATCAATGAATATAAAGATAGATTTCTTGACTGTTCTTCATGCTCACCGTGGTGTAGTTGTTTTAATCCATGGCTAATGAAGAGCACTACAAGCATGAGGTGGTTTGAATCCTGCTAAAGGTAAGTAATTTTTCTGATCTCGAAGGGCTTGAATAAAAAAATGATATGAAAAGTTGGTATTTTTTCCAGAATTGACTCCATTACACTTGTAAAGGTAATACATACATTATAATTTCAATTATATTAAGCTTATTTTGTAATTCAAAATTTGTTAACACCATTATTCTTACTGATCTGACAAACATTTTGGACAATATTCACATATATCAACATGTATAAACAAACATTTCTGGATTTTTTTTCTGGGTCATTCAATGTAAAATATTAGTAGTAATTTATCTAAAACAAAAGCTCAGCATAGTTCAATTACATGGGTTGATCAAAAACCTTTCCATGTAAGAAATTCTATTACCCTACAAACCTCATGCTCTACATACAGAGAGTCCTCAATTTACATCGAGGTTGCATTCCTGGGAAATGTGACGTAAAGTGGAACAATGTATACCAAAACCAGATTTTCTGTGACCATAATAATTCACATATATAAAATTATGATAAGTTCTAGGGAAAAATACTGTGCCAAAAGTCGAAGAAAATATTTTTCCGATGAGGTTAGTAACATAACGTGCATCCAATGTCAACAGACCGCTCTGCAGGGGTAGCACCTCTAATTTAACATCCAAATTGATAGTTTTACAAAACCTCTTCACTGACATTCTTTCAGGCATATTTAAGGGTAATGTGCTATTTAACAAATTAAAAAATCGACCGTAATTATGTCAGAACACACTCAAAACTAAACAATGGGCAGGCCTTTGATCTTCCTTGATGGAACAAGCAATGCCAACGAGGAGAATAAACTCTCTGGTTTAATCCATGTCCTGATCAGTTTGGTGTTACAATTTAGTAGAATAGAATTTGTAGACATCATCAAAGAAGAAATGCCTACATTGTATTTCTTCTATGATGATGTAATGAGAGGGCAGTGTGCTCACTCAGGCATTTCTGTTGGCTCAAATATCACCTCCCTCCCCTCTACTTCGCCTTTGCCTGCCCCTACACTCCAATTGACGCAGCTACAGATACAAAATGAATATATCCGGTATCAATTTTAAGGACGAAAACATAGGTACTTCACTCGTAAATATCAAGATGTCATCCAAAACAATTTTTCCAATGCGGCAAATTTGATTAATCATCTCATCACGTTGTCATTTGTAACAGGACGAAACGATGTTAAAGCAAAAAAACAAAAGTAGGTAAAAATAACGTAGATAACAACATTCATGTTAAATGAGTCGATATTGTCAGAGGACAGGAGAAGCTAACTTGGTAAATATAATGTAGACATCTGCTCTCATTCGACCAATAAATCCAAACAAATTGAAAATATTTTACAGAAAAAGATGTGCCAGGCAGGCCATAAAGTAAGGTAATTTATTTCTAAGTATTTAGTGCAATTTTTATTATTGAGAATTCCTTGAGCAATGTTTGAGGATATATTTAGCTACATTAAAGAAATTAAGTAGATACTCAGCATCATTGTAGATGGATGACGCAGCACAATGTAGTGTCGCAGGGATGGAGGGAACATTTGGCAACGACACTGTCGAAACGACATAATGTCAAAACGACATAAAGTGGGACAACTTAAATCGAGGACTTACTGTAAACCTGAAAGTTTACAAAGTCATTAGCAATAGCTTTTTGTAATTTCAAATTTTGTTAGGTTCCGCATTTTTCTATAGGTCCGATTTTGTTGTGGAATTTTTCAAAACTACTAACACTAGCTGAATGCTCTCCACTTATTTGAATATAAAGATCAACCCTCTGATAACATTTTCTTTTCACATGGAAAAATATCTGACTAGAACATCATTTCCACGTAAACAGTATACTACAACATTTCTATAAACATATTCCACTTGGGAAAGCTCGACTTTGTGGAAAGATTCCATAATGTAAAAGAAACGAACTTTGTAAATTTCCACTAGACAAATTCTGTTAACTAATTTTCTAATTACAAACCTTGTTCGCTTTACTATTATACATAACCTTTTGAATTATTGTCATATTACTTTGTAACTTCTAGTTTATGATTGTTTTCAAATTATCTCATTGCTGATTGTATATTCTCCCTCCTGTGTATTATTCATTTAACCCTCCTACCCTCCCCCTCCATCCTTCTCCATACATATACAACCCTCTGATAAGCTTTCGTCACCTGATTATGCTGTAACAGGTGAAACCAGTCATAATAAATTTGTCTAGTGGAAATTTACAAAGTTAATTTTTATTTACATTATTTCCATAAAGAAGGACTTTCATACTGCAAGGCCTTGTGATGAACATCAATTTTTCCCTAAGATATTTCCTTTTACCTGAACGTAACATGATTCTCGGTTTATCAAATGCTAAAATAGGAGAACATCTCATCTTTCATTCAAGAAAATATAATACTTCATAAATGAAATAATAAAATGTGACTTGGACAAATTCACTGAAAAAAATTCAATTTCTGCCAAGCGTGTTCACTCAACATATTCTACAAAAACTATCAAAATACCTGGGCGAGCTCCAGCAGGTGGACCTTGAGGCTGTGCTCTACCACCCATCCTCTGCTGTGCAGCAGGTGGAGTAGGCCCTGCAGCCGCCCCTTGAGCAGGTGCTCGAGGAGGAGTAGCTGGTGCAGTACGCAAGATGTTGAGTCGGCAAGTGGGACATGTTTGCTGTCTTTGAAACCATGATCGTAGACATGAAGTGTGGAATATGTGATTACAGGGAAGCTTTTTGGAGGCTTTGAAAAAAAATAAATATAGGAATTGTTTATAACAGATACAAAAATAGTCACTCAGCCTTAAACACTTAAATCTCAGAAATTAGCACTAATTATATCTCAGAATTAGAAACTCTACACATCACAAAATGTCTTGCAAAATAAAATAAATTAAATATAAACAAAATGAAATTTTTTCATTACAAACAAGTTGGAGCCTAACCTTACTTTGAATATATACCCTATGTTGGAGAAGTGCAGAAAAATATTTCTATTGTGTCACCACTTCAAAACTTATAAGATACAATAGTAAACTATGAGTTTACTATTTACAATTTAACTATGAATGCCTTTGTTTAGTGCGTATTCATACTACAGCATAATCTTGCTTCGTGTAACCCAATTTTCAGTTTATCACTATCAGAATCTGGTTTAACTCAGAATAATGAGATGAGATATAAACTATACTCCTAAAATTTTGCCTCATGGCCATCTTCACATTGATAGCACAGTTGTGCAAATACAACATCATCACTAGTGTTCTGTCTTATGACAGATCCTACCAAAGATATTACAAGGAAGAATTTATCAGAAACATGCATTTCTTTCCAAAATTTTATGGCTTTTTCATACTTTTTCTGGGTGTTGCCAAGGCAACCCATATTGTTGTCTCCAATTGAATTAGTATCTATTAAGCCTTCAAATAGATGATAGAATTGCATTATTTGCTTTGTGCTTTTTACGAAGCATCAAAATTATAGTTGTAGCAACATCAACCTTAATCGATTGCAATGTTAATAATTGCAGATTATTATTATTCAGTAAAATGCATGGGCTGTGGGCATTTTTAACGCTTGACCAAAAGAAAAAAATGTTCTTTTTTATTTCAATACTGGAATGTTACCTTTTTTCTAAGGGAGAAGCAATTAAAATTGCACATATAAATTATAAAAACAAACCTGAAATTTAAAATGTCAGTTGTCTAATTTTATAAGGAGAAATGGGCTATTACATATTACTTTTAAACATGCAGATTTCTGACTTCCCAAAAGTTTTTGCGGGTACCACTAGTATTTAAGTAGTAGTAGTAATTGATTTTTTAAGTGCATGGTCATTTTGCACTGTCATCAACTGGACAAACACACAGAAGGGAAAAGGGAAACCTGGTGCCAGCTTTAGCCTACTCTTCACAAAAAGCACCAAGGGGGCCAAGAAATCTCGGAAAAAATCCTACTTGCGCAGGATTCATGCCCGCTGCCCCTTCGAGCAGCAGGCACATAGCAGCCAGTGTCCTAACCACTGCACCACTGGCACCTCTCACTAGTATTTAAATATTCTGTTTACATTTATATAAATTATCATATCCTAGGACATCACATTCCACCGAGTCTGGATGACATATGAAATCGTATAAGCACACTCAGCATCCAGGGCACATTTAAATGTATGCATGGCTATGAGCACCTACATTTGGTGTACATTTAAATGTATGCATGAATGATAATGGTTAACCATACCCATTTTAAGGATTGAATATTTGTCACAAAAGGTGATCTCAAATCAATAAAATAGACTTTAATCTGTTAGCCCTGGTTACTAACCCTTTATTTCTCATTTAATCAAGGTCTTGCCATTTGTAATTTTGTCTTGTTATATATACTTTGTAAAGGAACAAATACCTAAAGTAAAGTCTCCAATATTCATCACAAATAACTTTATAACATTTCAATTGCACAAAAAAGATAAATTATTACAATTATTTAGGAAGTATACTTGGAGATAAATATTGTAAATACAGAATTCAATGTTTTTCATTCCATTAGTCTTAATAACATTAGTAGGTTATAATAAAGCATTAAATTGAAAGAGAAAATACTAATAATACATTTATGTCAAACAAAAATAATGTATTCTCTTACCAGTAACCATTTCCTCACGGCATATTATACAAACATTATCAGCTGCAGCCAATTCATCTGGAGTAGCATCTGGATAAAGTGAATTCATGTTTTGTATGGCACGTCTGGACAGTATAACATCATTGAATGCTTTCTTGAAAGCTCTATCATCCCAAACATGTACAAAATATTAAAATTTCCAACATGAAATAAAGAGAAGAAAAATACTTATAATACTTTGTTGACTTAAGAACATTTCTAATATTAGCTTACTATAAAAAATTCTTGAGAATTAATGGAAAACAATATCAATTAAAATTATTAAAAACTCTTAAATTGCCAGGAAAACACTGTACATTGAAATAAATCGACAAATAATACTCAACAAAGGAGGCTTAATAAGAAAAATTACACTAAAACAATATTTAATATGACTCACCGCATTGTATAGTACATAGGTCGGAAGGCAAACAATGGAAGTGTGTACAGTCGAATCATTATGGCCACAAAAGTTAGATACAAGACCACTTTGATGAAGCCTAAAACGAAAGAATAATATGTTTGGAATAAAATAAATACAACATATAAACTTATTCAAGTAACATTTTATTCCAATAACAAGCTACAGGGTGAAAAATAAACTTCCAGTATATTCTGCATTCCAAAAGGTAAATACTAAAATTAAGGGTGGCTAGCACTGGCAAAGAAACATTCATTTAATAAATTCTAAAATCATCCCTCAAATGATACAGGCAATATCTTCTCTAAGAAATATTCAAATTTTCCCAAGCATGAAAATGTGACCATTATCCAAACCGAATAAAAGAAAGAGGATGAAAACAGACTGATAAAAATGGCAAACTGGTATGTTTTAAGTTTCAAATGATTTTAACTACCTTGAATAGGATTAAACCAATTGATGAATAAAACTTTTACTCATGCAATATCATCAAAAACAGCTTTTGGTTTACTGATACTACTATTTCTACAGAGTTTAGGTTCTGGTAGCTATGCAGTAGATAGAGTTATCTATTTAATTTTAAGCTACCACAAAATAATTATTGAATAAAATCTATGCACCTCCAAATCAGATTATAAGAAATAAATATTTAACAAAAAATAACTGATCCACGAAAACATGCCAAAGGAATTTTTTCAGTAAGCTGCCTGTAAAATACTAATTTGCTTCACAGAAGGTTTGTTGCAACAAATTGCAAAATCATTATAAATTAAAACTACCTCCTTAAAATCTACAAACAGGATCATAATATGTTCAATGCATCTCTCTTGTTTGCAGCCCATTTTCTTTTTGAATCAGATTAATGTAAAAGACAAACATGGAACTTCGCTTCATAGTTAAGATGATTTTCCATCAATATTGCCATTCACAATTATTTTCACTTAAAGTTTTCCTCCATGCATTTATTGACCAGGTTCAATTAAATCTCTAAACATAAAGGAAAACCCAGATTCAAATTCAAACAATTTGAAACAACACATCCGACAGATTCTGGATTATATAAATTCAATTTGCCTTCATACTTTTTTACATACAATTTTAGTTAGTTAGTTAGTTTTTGGTAAAAATCAGTCGACCGGAAGTGGGTGTTTACTCTTGTCACTTTTCAGTTATTTTGAAATATTTGCTTTAATATTTGATAAATGTAAAAATGTTTTACAATAAAAATTGTAGGAAATTTAATTTTCTACAACCTTTGTATGATACATTTTTACATATAATGCATTGTTTAGGAGATATCTTATATTTTTAGCTGCCACCACCATGACACCCACCGAAGACTATTGTTAACAATTGACGCTTAGTTACATCTTAGTAACGCTCCTTTTTCTTTTCTTAATTGTCAACTGGAAGTAAATATTGACAACGATCCCAGAGCTAACAACATGAAATTTGCCATATAAATATGGAGCAAGTCATGTGTTGCCCATATCAGTTTATTTTCTCAGAACTTTCATTGGACAGGACCTCAATATTGTCATAAGATAGCTTTAATGAAAAGTATTTTTTAAGCAAGCATAAGGCTAAACATGCATCTTCATGCAGAAAAACAAGGTGGTCAGCTTATACACCACAATATATGGCACATTCACTTCCTTTTTTGCCATACCTTGAAATTATCGCAGAAGGAAACAACAATATGAGGCACGAAAATAGGGAAATTAGCATTACTCACCCATTACAAGTTCAGTGTACAGCAAAAACACTGCCTTGTTTTCCCATGGGTTTTCGCTCATCTGATCAATGGTGTGCAGAATGTACTTAATCGTTATATTGATCATGATGGTAAGGAGAATAGCATATTCAAATCCAAACACTAGCTGTACTGAGGCACCTTTGGTGATGGTTGACTGGTAGGCATGCTCCACAAAGTGCTCATCCAAAATGCCGAGTAATACAAGTAATACTGAAACAAGCATAAATCAGACTATAGACTAGCAAGGAGATTATGCTATAATGTAAAGAGAAAATAATCATAACACAATGCACATTTTTGTGACTCCAGTTTAAAAATCAACCTGTGACACAAGAGGTAAGCTGAATGTAGCTTGTAACAATAAATAAATAAATAATAATTAGGCCAAAAAATGTTTATATACAACCTGAGAATTGTTCAAGAAATTTCTGAGTATGGCAGCATGGCTATATTATTTATACCTTGCAGGAAAACCTGTTATAAATTATTATTGCTATACAAATCTTCAATGAGTTGAAATAAGAGCATTATGTTAATAAGAACCTATATGTTTTAAAATTTCTTGAGAGACATAACTGGTGTGAAAAACAAGAGCTTCATAAGAGCCAGATTAAAGAAATGATACAAACCAATATGGAAAACGTTTATACACTAACTTTCTTATAAGTAGAAAAATGTAGTCTATTTTTTTATATCAGTTGTACTTGCTTTTCCACTTAAAGTAAAAACTATCAATATAACAATCTCATTACTCCACACTGCTTGAGCTTTGCAATACCTTATATGAAAGTATACAATACCGGTTTTAAATTGAAGAAAGATATTGAATGGATTAATAAATTAAGAATGTTCTATATACCAAAATTACATGTATATCCAAATTCGAAAGAACAGAAAAAGCTTTATCTCTGTAACAGACTCCACTCTAATTATGATACCAAATAAAACATATGGGATGTATTAAATCGATAACACTTTTGATAAAACTGAAAGCAAAATAATTTTATTTTGGAAAGTTTAACTTAGACTCAGATTGTGTTAAACTATAAAACGAGTCAAGACTTGAAAAAAACATTTTAATCAATATTGTAATTTCAAGATCATAAACTAATGTTATTGAAAAGTTGGAGTGGTACATTGAACTGCATTGCATTAGATTGAATAAAATATTTGGCAATATATAAAATCTGCAAATATCTGATTTTAGATATAACAGAAATTAAAGATTCATAAAATTCTGATGGTCAGTGAGCAACAAGTTTGAAAGGTTATACGCTCGCAAACCTCATATCAGATAAATTACAGGCCTGAGTGAATGATTACATCATCTAATCGTAAAAACATGATGAAATTTCAAACTTACTTGAGACTCTCAGGTGAAATATCCATGAAATGAATGGGCTTCTTTCCAACTGAAAGAAAAAAATATGGCATTAACTCGTTCGTTGCTTAAAACCTCAGGTAACTCAAGTTTCTAATGTTTATTGGACAAATTATACTCACGAAATCCACTCTATCCTCAGCTAGCCAGTGAAATGACTTAAGGAACAGGAGGACTGTAAATAATGCCACAAATTTTGGTGTAAAATCGTCTCTGAACACTGTGAACGCTAGACATGTTTCGGTCACAGCATACCATGAACGCTCCATAAGGTGCTGCAATAATGATTCAACAGATAACGACTAACAAAGTGCTAAATAATTTCCACATTCGATATATAATGTCAACATAAATGAATGTCATTAAAATAATCTCGATGCAAATGTTGACAAAGAATACAAATTTCATTTACCTCATATTCAGCAGCTCGTAGTTGTCCAAAGAAAAATTTGCGCATTAACTTTCCCATGACGAAAACTAGAATCAGGGCTTGAACATATATGACCTGTAAAAGGAGAATCATATCATCCGGTGTTCGCCATGACAAACCAAAACAAGAAAATAACACTCGCTAATTATGTTATACATACAGCCATGCTTGGACTGGATCTAGTAATGTACACCACCGATGGATAAAATTGTTTCTTTTGATAATATGCATTTCCGATGACACCAGCTGTCAAAACGAAACTAAGTGATGTTATAGTGAACAAAGCTAAAGAGCGCATTTTCGCCTGTTTGTCTTGCTGCTTTTCAAGACCTTTATACTTATAAAACTTGACGTATGACTTTATAAATTGCGATTAAAGAGGAGAATGTGAACTGGCATTTAATAGCGAAATATCAAATGACTAGAAACCGTATTACTTATGACGTTTAATTCCTTTACGTATAATGCCTACAGTATACCAATAAACCTGACGTGGGTGTACTTTTGTAACATTCTGATTGGTCGATCACAAGGCTGCCTAACCTACGTGCATCGTTGCCGGATGTCGTATCGTTCCATAAACAAGAGTTACCAACATGCTGTGAGTTCATTAATTGTAAACTATTCATCAGAAATTTTTAGTGTGCAAACTGTCTTCAAAGTTATTTATGCATTAAATGGTGATTTTAAAATCTACGAGATATTTAATGAAAGTCATAATAATCAACATCGATGTCTTTTGAATAGAAATATCAGCCTGTAATTGTTCCGGATTATCGTTCTTTTTTGAGAATGTTTACCCTGACGATCTTTCAAATAAACTGCTATAAAAATAGAACTTTAAACAGATACCGAAATGTTTAATCATTCTTTAATTATCACCCTCTCGTGTAATACACATGATATCAATTTGAGATTAATTATATCCTGGGTGAATACAATCTCTTAAAAAACGTTATCTCGTTTGTTTTTTTCGCTTCCTTTTTTAATATACGTCTCGTTTTACAACTATTCATTTAAACCAAATTCTTTTCTATTTTATTTCTTTTGAACTATTTTTATTCCATTCCATACAGGCAACCCCCGATTTAAGCGAGTTCAGATATAGGTAAGCAATTTATGTTGTACTATCTATTATTCGATTTACGCAAGCTCAGCTCGCTTTTAAACGATTCGCGAGCTCCTTGTCTTTTACATAAAACGTACATCAGTTATAATTAGGCTTGTGTGAATATCTCGATTCTCTGTGCTTCCTTATAAGAGAACATTATAATTTTCTAATGTTACATCACTCGATTAAGCATTATTTTTGTTTACTCTAAAAAGGTAGGATAACAAGGCAGAGGTTCTCAAACTTTATGTACACTCATTTACAAGAGTATTCCAACAATTTGAGCGGCGTTGCTTTCGCGGCAGACTGAATTTTAGCTTCCTATCTACGTGAATTTTATGTCAGTCGGTGAATATGTATTTCTGTCGTGACGCCACCTTCAGGGTTTATTATTGTATAAAATACGACGTATTCTTGCGTATCGACCGGAGTTGACCAGAGTTTACTAACAATAAGATTATTCCGTGTCTTGGGCGATCGTTTGAACGTACGACCTATAGTATAGTTCGCCATTATTATTTAACAGTCATTCTTGCATCGTGATGATAGCGTAAGCAGGCTCATGGAATTGTTTTTTTTTGTCCAGTGAGGGGTTGTTGGGGGAGGGCTGAAGCAAACTCGCTGCGTAATTAGTTCTAATAATAGAAGTACGAGTGGATTTACAAATTTCGAATCGACGATTTCATCGGTTTTATCAAATTCTTGCTAATAAATAAAATAAATAAATATAATTACATAGTCACACTGTAATTACTTTATCGCAAAATTATGAATCATATCTAATTCAAAACTTCGGGATACACTACATTTGCAGTAATTTGATCTCGTACACCAGTTAAAATTTTAATTTTTTCAGATTTCCACATCGAGACATTCCGAGATACAATTGACCCTTAGCATACGCAGGCGTTTGTAGAAAAATACCAATGTTATGGAGCGTTTGTTCTTAGGACTTGTTAATTGTTATTCCAAAATCGGAAACTGTCGTCGTTTAAAGGGTATTGGAAAATTTGAGTTTTCTGAAGGAACGAGGGAAATCCTGGAAAGAAAAAGTCTTTCCCCTTTTCTTGCTTCATTCGCAAACTCAGCTTCAATCGAATTGGCTTTCAGATCTGTTACAACCAGTTTAGTGACAATGTTTAATGAAGCTTATGTGTATAAATTTCGCAATAGAAATTCGGAAAACCGATTTTAAGAGTTAATTTATAAGGAGGAAGGCCAGATATCTCTAATAAATTAAGATATCATCTTCATTCACAACTTCATTTGCACTTATAAACTCCTTTGAGTTTCTAGGCATTTTATCAACCGTTATTTGTTTAACAATAGCTGCTTAGTCATTTCTGGAAGCTAAGATTGCATTGTCTATGAAATAATTTACATTTAAGGCTCCTTTGTCATCGCATATGTTTCAAGACTAGGCTTCGAAGCGTTCGCGTTAAGTAAATGGACAACATAACAAAGATAAACAATTAAGCGTCGAAACCTAGGTCGTTTCCTAATAAAATAGTGGAAAATTACAAGATTTTTATTTTAGTAATCAATAATGTACCTATTTCGTAAACAATTCCTCGATGTATTTCTCAACAATGCCGTCCCGCTAAACTATTCTTCATGTGATCTGAAAATAGAAACATAAGCTTCGTAAGCTTGATCCTAAATGGCCACAATTAGAGGAGTAAGTGAAGAAAAGGTTAGTAAAACAGAGGAAGTTAGGTATTCCTGTATCGATCAAAATGGTTATGTACGAGACAAAAAGAGTTGCAGAAGAAAAAGGACTAGTTGAGCGTACGTATCGTTATTACATATGAATTCAATTTATTAGGAATTAAAAATCTCATTTTGCACAAATTTAACAACGGCGAGTCTATACGTACACATTTAGCTTTACAAGTTTCGAAGCAATTATTTGTTTTAATTTATCCCTATTGTCATTCACAAGTTATGTTTCTATAAAACGTTATATTTAACTGATATCACGCCATAATATTTTCTTTAAATGTTTTGAGATACGGACTTAATCACGGTTAGAAATGATGAATGACGTTGCCCTTTCTAAATGGTTTGGAGAATCAAAATAGTTTTTTCCTGAAAAACCTAAAAAAAATCGAGTTGCGTCTTATAGCCCGAAAATACGGTAATTATGCCATTCCTGTATTTGTTAAACTATTGCAAAATCTCGTCCATATGATGAGAAGGAATATAATATTTCTTATTTAAATTAAATTCTCGGACATACGTATTTACCCGCGTAATTGCCTCACTTTTCCGCGCGATTCTTTTACACTAAAACAGAGATGCACAATATACGGCCCGCGGGCCAAATTTGGCCCGCCGACAAATTTTGTGTGGCCCGGCAGGATTTAACTCATCTAAAAAAATACAAGTAAAATTTGTTATGGATATTTATCGCATGTGTGAACAAATATTCTCTCTCTTATGAAATTAATGCTCCAACTGACATCAGAGTTTAAGATACATTCTAAAAACAGCAACTACCAGTATTACTCCGGATATAAGTGGAATGGCGAGAGAAAAACAGTGCAAAATCTCCCATTGAGTAAGTAAATTATATTTGTTTGTCACCTCATTTTTATCGCATAAAAATTGCATGTAAAAGTTGTTACGATAATTACTTAATCTACAATAGAGCACGTAAATTTTTATGTACAAACTTTCATAGCGTGGCCCGCCTAGATCCAATGAAGGTCGATTTTGGCCCGTGTCAACTTTTGGGTTGTGCACCTCTACACTAAAACAAGGGTGTGGCAAATAAATCGTATGAGAGTGATCATATCAGAAAAAATAATCTTTTATTGACTCCTTATAGATCAGGTGGGGCGATTACGCGAGTAAATACGTATGTATATTCCATGCATGTGGTTAAAGATTTGGACGGTAAGGAGATTGAAAGCGCCAGGGGTGGAGATTTTTCACCCAAAAAACGCGAAATTCTCGTGTTCAAAACATTGGACATTGATTGGACGCATTTCAAAATCGATGGAAGCAAAAGAATTTTTAATCCCTAACCTTTAAATATAGCTCATATAATCACAGTAACACTACTCATCATCATCATGCTTCTGTCCGAAGACAGGTTTTAACTGAATCGCTGCCTCCATTTCTCTCTCTCCCTAGAAGCCTCTTTTATACCTCTATAAGTAGTATATCCCTGCTTTATATTATCTAATATTCCTATTCTTTTTCTCCCTCTTCCTCTTTTTCCACTAATTTTTCCTTCTAAGATCGTTCTTTGTAAACACTGTCTTCTCAATATGTGCCCTATCCAATTTGCTTTTCTTTTCCTGATTGTTTTTATTAGCATCCTATCTTCTCCCACCATTTCTAATACTTCTTCGTTTCTCTTCCTCTCTGTCCATTTCACTTTCATCATTCTTCTCCATACCCACATCTCAAAACTTTCTAAATATTTTTCCTCCTTTCTCCTTATCGTCCACGTCTCTGCACCATAAAGAGCTATGCTCCATATGTAGCATTTTGCTAATTTCTTCCTTGTTTCTAGATTTATTTTCTTGCTTGTGAGAAGCTCCTTCTTCTCGTTAAATGCTGCCTTTGCCATTGCAATCCTACTTCTGATGTCCTGTGTACTACTTCCATCCTGTGCTAAAATACTGCCGAGATATTTGAAACTACTTACTTGTTCCAATTTTTGGCCATTTACCATTATATTTAATTCTTTATGTTCCTTTGAAACCACCATGACTTTCGTTTTTTCTGTATTGATCTTCATTCCATATTGTTGGCCAACCTCAACTAGTCTGTCTGTCATCCTCTGAAGCTCTTTCTCGCCTTCTGCTATTAAGCCCTGATCATCTGCGTATTTAATGGTGGTAATACTTTCACCTCCTATCTTAAATCCTTTCTCTTCCATCAACGCTTCTTCTGTTATTGTTTCTGCATACATATTAAATATCGCTGGTGAAATAGGACAACCCTGCCTCACTCCCCTCCCTATTGAAGTACTTTCTGTTTCTTCTCCTTCAACCCTGACTCTAATCTTTTGATCAAAGTAAAGGTTTTTAAGCAGTCTTTTATCTTTCCAATCTATTCCTATTTTGTTTAAAATACCCAGCATCTTATCCCATTTCACTCGGTCAAAAGCTTTCTCCCAATCTACAAAACAAAAATACATATCTTTATTGACTTCTAGCGCTCTTTCTATCATCATCCTCATACATCCTATAGCATCTCTAGTCCCCCTTCCTCTTCTAAAACCAAACTGATTATCTTGCAGCTCCTTTTCTATTTTACATTCAATTCTTTTGGTTATTATTCTGGTTAGAACTTTAGCTGTATGAGAAATTAAACTAATAGTTCTGTAATCCTTACAACATTTTGCATTGTTCTTTTTCTCCAGTGGTACCATCACAACATCTAAAAAATCTTCAGGCCATACGCCAGTATCATATACTTGGTTAAAAAATTTTGTGAGTTGCTTAACTGCTTTAGACCCCAAAACCTTAAGAACGTCCACGGGTATATCATCACTCCCAACTGCCTTTCTTCTTTTCATGTCATAAATTGCTCTTTTAACTTCAGACTCGAGAATACTTGGTCCTAGCTGATCATCTTCCACATCCTCTTCTTCATTTAATTCAATATTTCTTGGCTTTCCTTCTTTGTCATACAGAACCTCAATGTATTCTTTCCAGACATTCTTTAAATTGTCTGGCTCCGATACTATTTTACCACTTTTGTTCATGATTCCTTTACGTCCTATCTTTCTTGCTTTTTTCTTGAATAGTTCCCTTGCTTTGCTATACATGAGGTCTGTTCTACAAATTCTTTCACATTCGACAATCTCCTCGCATTTCTCATTTATCCACTGTTCTCTGGCTTTATCTGTTTCCCTTCTTAAAGCATTATTTAACTCCTTGTACTTTCTTTGGCCTTCTTCAGTGTTTATGTTCTTCCACTTTCTCCGCTCTTCCATTTTTTGCAGCATGGCTGCTGTGATCCAGGGTTTTTTGTTTCTTTCACCCGTTATCTTTCCTACCTTCTTTTCCATTACATCTTTAATGTTGCTATGGATGTATCTCCACTCCTCATCTACATTCTTCCTATTTTCTTCATCTCTCTCCCCCAACCTTTCCTCCAGCTCAGTCATGATAGCCTCCTTGTTTTTAAGGAGTTCCTCTAAGTTCCATTTCTTGTTAACTCTTACGTTTCTCTTAACGCTCTTCAGTCTACATTGTATATTTGCCACCAAAAGGTTGTGGTCAGAATCGATATCTGCCCCTGGTAGTGTTTTCACATTTTTAATGCTATTTCTAAATCTTTCATTGACTAGTATGTAATCTATCTGGTATCGTCTCTGGTCTCCTGGGCTTCTCCATGTGTAAAGTCTCCGCTGGTGATGCTTAAACCATGTATTAGTTACAATTAATCTATTTCTATGGCAGAATTCCACAAGTTTATCCCCTCTTTCATTTCTCTTCCCTAGTCCATATTTTCCCACTATGTTATCTTCCTGTCCCTCTCCGACTACACTGTTCCAATCTCCCATTACTATGGTGGTGATCCTTCCTTTTCCCTCCTCCTCCAATATCTCCATAATCTGTTCATAGATTTCATCTACTTCGTCGTCGCCAGCATTAGTCGTTGGCATATACACTTGAATTATAAGCATTTCCACTGGCTCCATCTGAAGTTTTACGGCTATTAATCTATCATTAAATGTCACTACCTTGCTAATTCTTTCAGCTATCTCTTTTCTCATTATAATCCCCACTCCCCTTTCCTTTTTCTCCCCTCCTGAGTAAATAATCTTAAATTCGTCTGAATTTATCTCGCCTTCTCCTTCCCACCGAACTTCACTAAGACCTACTATACCTACATTATTCCTTCTCATTTCCCTTTTTATGTTCTCTAGTTTACCCCCTGAATTCATAGTCCTAACATTCCATGTGCCTATTCTTAATTTCTCACCACTTGCTTTCCTATTAATGTTAAATTTCCTCTGTGCATCCCCTAGGGTAGTCCCCACCCGGAGATCCGATTGGGGGACTATTTTACCTCCGGAATATTTTACCCCAGAAAGATCCATAGAGGTATTTCAGCTTTTCAGCCTATCATGGGAAATATAATGAGGTAGTTTCCCCTTGCTTTCCTCATCGCAGTTTCACAGAGTGATTACCCATCTGTAGCTGTTCAGATCCACATGATCACCACCTACAGAGGTACTGTGCAAGCTGCTGCCCTTGCACAGGGGGATGTAAAATCCCCAAGACTGCTTCTTAGTCTGACTCTTCCCCTCAGACCTTTCCGGCTTGGATGGTCCTACCAGGAGAATTATCTCCCGCCGGCATAGCTCTTTGGTTCGTAAGAGTACACAAACCCTCCCACCTCTGTAAGGTTATGCAGTCCTTAGGGAGGGGTAACACTACTACGGGGCGAAAATTCACCTCAGTGCGACTAATCTGATTTTTATTACTTATATGAAATTTAAATATTATTTTTTTTTTTATATAAAATAGATTACCATTAAAATTACATTTTCATTAATTTAAATACTACAGAATATTGACAATGAGAATACTTAAAACCAGGAGTGTATTTTTGAAAATTACCTGGGGTGAAAATTCACCCATAGTAGTATTTATGGGTTAAGGTGTTGTTTGGTTCAAGTAGGTACCATATTCATAAGACGATTCTAAGTACAGTAAAAGCTTTGTTATCCGGCACGGACGAGGATTTGGGGATGCCGGATAATCAAATTTTCCGGTTATCTGAGCTGCCTATCTACCTAGGATTCGCCAACTGATAACAATATTAAAATTGAAATTTTGGATATGTACCTAATAATGTAAACAATATTGAAACCAACATATACACTGTGCTGAGTATGTATAGGACAAGCGAAACAAGTAAAATTGGATCATATTTTATTAAAAAGATACTACGGTAATGAACTTCAGTTCAAAACCTTTTATTTATGTACATATTGTATGTAACTGAACACTTACTGCTTCTCTTCATGAATATCACTTTTAGATGGAATAGATAAAGAACCAATATTAAATTCATCCATCCACATTTTCCGATTTTCACCTTTTTCCAAACGTCTATTTTTTGGCTAAGCATCAACACAACTCTCTTTCTTTTTTGTCCTGAACTTATAGATGCTTTATTCAAAGCCATTTTGCTTGGATAGATAAAATTTGAACAGATAAAAAGCAGGTAAGTATTAAACTCTCACAAGCTAACTGAAATAACCGCACAATGGCGCACTGTTTACATTTCAAACACTGCAAGTTCCGAAAACTTCCGGTTTGGAAATATGCCGGTTATTAAAGTTTTCCGGATATTTAGGTGCCGGATAATAAAACTTTTACTGTAATTATAAAATGCGAATGAAAATTATGCTGCATTACTTCTCGTAAATGTAACTCCCTTATAAAATACAGAGCTACAAAGCCGAGATTCTATTCTATTAGTAAAATAGATACCTACATATAGATTTTTATCAGAAAAGAAAACTAATTGATAGTAGCTCAATAACTTTGGCCAAGACTAACAAAGGTGAAATACTCCTTTAGCCAAAACAACTAGAGGGCTACAGTTGGCTCCCAGTCACTGCTGAAACAGGTTTTACCCCTGACGATGCCCACCTTGTGGGCGAAATGCATTGGGTTTTGTAGCCCTCTAGTTGTTTTGGCTAAAGGAGTATTTCACCTTTGTTAGAAAAGAAAACGATTTCTAGTTTTGGCTGAAGTGCAATAATAGAGAGAAGGGGAACCTATAGGTCAGGAGTCTCAAACTCCCATCAGTGCGCATTTGTAGTCCGTGGGCCGTATACCTTCCTAATCCTCAAAGCGTTTCATTTTCTTTGGACATTCACTCTTCCCTTCCACAAGAGAGGAAATCGCTCCAACCCTATGATGCGGTCTTCGACCCATTCATTATAAAAATACCAGATCCGGCGTCAAGGAATAGGTTCTTCGAACACGCTGGCAGCGGTAAGAACATTCTTAGTATATACCCCACCTGTGCAGAATTATTATAAATCGGAGTGAGCAATAAGCTGCATATATTTCAATATACTTTTTAAATTTACGTAAAATATTTTATAAGAAATACATTTGAGTTCTGGCTGTCTAATGTCAACTTCGCGGGATGCAGAAATGTACCACGACTTTGAGATCTCTTCTCTAGACGAAGCGCTGAATCTCGAAATGGGCACCAATGCGATTTCCTTTGACGACGGAAGATTTTTATCACAAAAAACGCGAAATTTTCGAGTTCGAAATGAATGTATGGTCCAATTGGACGCGTATTTAAAAATCGACGGAAGGAAAATGAATTTTTATTCTTTTAGGCGTTATTTGGTTCAAGTCCCATATTCGTGCGACTATTCTAATTAATTGAAAAATGCTATTGAAAATTATGCTAACTGCTTCTCGTAAACGTAGCTCCCATATCAAATATTCGGAGGCTTCATACGCACGCAACTTCAAGCAAAAGTAGATAATAAAATTTGGTAGTATTTAATAGCGATACAAAAATATTTAAATTTAGTTTGGAGGCGAGGGCCTGGTAGTGCGGAAAGAATCCCCACTTTTGTTATGAATTATTATTATTAATATAAAAACCACTGAAATTTTCTTCAAGTTCAAGGTGAATTACGACATTCTAGTTTTAAAATGTTGTGGGAAAATATTTTATTTGATTAGCGCTACAAATTTTGTTTGAAGACTTTTTTGCTATGATACAAGATATGACGGAAAGATAATTTTTTTTTGTTTCTGGCAAAGTGGCACCCCTTATTGGATTTTGTGAACTACTTATGTCATTTGCTTATTTTTATTTTCCTAAATACCAAATTTCATGAAAACTCGTTCGGTGGAAGCCGAGAACGAACATGCGTATGGACGGACGGACAGAACGAAGCTTATAGGCGCTTAAATTTGAAACAAAACGCCTAATGAAACGTTCTTTTGAAAGTGGCTGTGCCAAATGGATGAACGTAATGAAACAAGAAAATTTTATAACATTTTCCTTACCTTCTTCCGAAACACTGAAATTTTCACACACCCAAACCTATGTTATAACTTCCCTCTACAAACTTTTGAAGGTGTTTCACAAAATTATTTTGTGTTCAACAATATGTTTTACCAACAAGGTTCAGCCATGGATTCTCCCTTGTCTCCTCTCCTTGTTGATGTTTTCATGAACTCTACTGTTTGACTGTCACTTACCCGCAACCAAAAATGTTATAGTGTGCTTTTGTTATGTTGATGATATTTTGTGTCATTCGTTAATATTCTACACCCACCCATAAAGACTGAAAAGCAAAATTCCCTCAACTTCCTTGACCTAACCATACACAGACAGCCTACATTTCGCCATCTTTAGGAAACCTACTTACACAGACCACACAATTCATTCCACATAATTTCATCCCAGCTCAGACAAACATGCTGCTTACCATGACATGATTCACATCCCACTCTCTCAGATGGAGTCCACTAAAGAACTCAATATTTTAGTCAATGATTTTTCACATGCACTAATAGACACACATGAAAACAGAAATTTAACATTTAAATGCATCTATAACACTCTGCCTCCAGACACAAAACCTCATTGGTTCAAGTTACCTTGCATACACCATTTTTTCCCATTCAATCACAAACACTATTCCAAGAGAAAAATGTAGATGGGCCTTCTACAGTTACACCAATTTAGGGAAACTTGAACCAACAGTAAAGACAAGAGAGAGACACTTCGTAGGAACAAGGTATAAAAACTCATGTGCAACAACAGTAACGCCATTTACATTGGACAAACAGGAAGAAATTTTTGCATTAGGACTGCAGAACATAAAATAATCTTTCTTACAAGACTCCTCAAAATCCTGTTTTGCCCAACACTTCGAAAATGACCATTCCTCCAACTTCACCCCAAATATCATACATTTTGAAAATAAAGGCCCCAAATTAAATCGCCTTGAACAATTAGAAATACTTCTACACAAACAGGGCAGCAAACATCACCTCTTTAACGAGTTCATCTTTTCTTTCTACTTTACTCCCTTCTTACTTTGTTTCTTTCCAACCACCATCCCTCCCCCATACACTGACTCCATTATACCTTTCCCCATCCCTGGCTCCTGATTGGTCCCTTCCCTTCATCTTCCACCCCCAACTTTTACATTACTCTATATATTTGTTTTACTTTTTGCTTCCCTTACTTGACTAGTTCTTATTATTAGGTACAATAAAGTATAACTTTTTACTAAGTTATCTCTTAATTTCATTTTCAGAAACCATCCTTCCACCTATTAGTATATTTTAAATCATCCCAGTACTTTCTGGTTGCATCAATTCTCGTGCCTTAACTCTCGAAACTCTTCCTTTGTAGTTTGTAATTGCAATACAAAGACATGCATTTTATTTTCAAAGCCATAACTTGGACAAAAAACTGTTTCTTTCCATATAAAAATATTATATTTACATGTCATTAAAATGCAACATTGTAAGTTGATATTGTTACAAATGGGACAAAAATAATAATAAATTCTATGGAAAAAACGTTTTTTCTCAAAGTGAAGACTTGTTTACTAATAATTTTTTAGGGCCAGCCGATTGAGGGAAAGCACACATCAAATCTTCCAATTCTTTGCTAAGCTGGGAGTGGGGAAGACAAGAGATCCATTTCCATTCATCAATATATTGAACTGGATATGCACCTGATTATATTTAAAAAGGCAATACTCTCTACTTTAAATAATTTTAGTATTTTAATTTTTAAAACAAACAAAATTCCACATAGTTAATGCAACTAATAGCTAATTTCACTTGTTATTATACATTACTTTGATAAATAATAAAATATATAGCCGGTATTTCATTGTGATATATGTTGAATCAGCCTAAATGTACACGCAAAAAATTGGTCTTTCTTCTTTTATTTTGAAAATCTATGAATTTCAGGAACTATGCTATCACCTTATTTTCAGCATTCAAAACTTCTGCAAACCATACCACTTCATTTTTTCTTCCACCTCAAACACTGTCCTAATGCCACAAATTCTAATCCAATTATACTGGCTAATACAGAAAGAACTACATCAAATGGATTGTATATTCAACATTTTTATTGATTTTTTTCATACAAGGGACTCCATAAAAATATACAAAAACAATCATTGGGCAGCAAATATGCTACTCGTTAAAATTTATTCTCTTAAAATTACAATAAAACACTCCTCAAGCAGAGTCGCTCAACATATAACAAAAATATAACTGTTCTGATAAGCAAAAGGCCATCCTTTCTAAATCATATTATCAAACTTTTTATCTCTATTTACATACATGCATTTGACATGAGACGAGATCTGAGAAGTAAACGAGGTGATTGTCTTCTGGGTGACAATTTAGGAGTTCCCTCCACAAAAGCCTTGTGAACACCCCTGATGGGAGATGGCTTACCAGTCTTTTTTCGTCTGCTGACTGGTCGAAGAGAAGAATGTCCTGAAGTTAGGGGTTGCTTGATCATTGGAGAAGATGCAGTGTATGGTGTTTGCAGATTTTGATTTCTGGCTCCAGTGGATGAAACACAAACATTTTCACCAAAGTGTGATTCGGTAGGGGAGTTATCATACGGAGATCCTTTCTTAATTAACACCATACGATTACTGTCTTTCAGTGGCGATGCATGAATGCAGTGTGTTTTCTCCGTGAGAGGAGTAAAAACATCACTGATCCCTTCTTTCATGTTAACATTCATTTTAAGTATATGATCTGTAAATCCTTGAGAAGATTCAATATAATTTTCTTTGCCTTGTTCTAGCCATTGCATGGGAACAGAAATATTTTTCTTGTGATTAACTGGACTAAAACATTTCCGATACCTCTGAGAATGCTTCCCAGGACCAGGAGCTGATAACCTACCATGCCTTTTAAAATGTCCTTGTCTGTTATGTGGTGATTCTGTGTCACTGAGTGAAGTTTTAGGCGATGGTTTATCTCCATGGGAACTTCTTCGTAACCTTGATGCCTTATTGTTATTGATTGAGTGACGTGCTGTTTCTTCATTTGCACCAACGGGAGTGACTAACTTTTGGTGAGAGTTAATGCTGTGCCTCAATTCTGTGCGTGATGTTCCACATAAACTCAACACTTTTTCATTCCTGACTTTCCCATTGTGCTCAAAAAGTTTTACATTGGCAAGTACTTTTCCAGCATTTTGAGCACGAAGCTTTGCAATAGATTCTCTTCCTGTAGCAGGTTGCTCTACCATATTCTGATCACTTAAGAAACTTGCAGCCGAATGCCAATGCTGATTGGCTGAAAGAGATGTAGGGGGATCACATATGTTTTCTTGAGAAACATTTCCAAAACTTGTGCACTTTTTAAAGTCATTGTGACCGTTTAAACTACTTTTCACTCCAGAAGAGTCTACAGATTCTTGGAATGAAGAAGCTCTTTTCAGCTGGCTTGGTGTCATAGGAGTTGCATTTGAGTAACACAATTTTTCAGATTTTTTTAGTTTCAGAACATCAGGGGTAGCAAATTCAAAGTTACTCATTTGTCTCAACTTTGACTGCCAAGCGGCAGGCAAAGATCCGCTTTCTAAGAGAGAATGCGCATTAGGCACTTCTGAAGGAAGTTCTACAAGACTTTGAGATTTGAGTTGGTTAACTGATTGAGCATCCTTGTTTGTTTGTACAGAATTTGAAGGAAAAGAATCTGTATTTACATAAGTAAGCTGAATTCTTGATGAGCAACTATCTACATCTGTATTCTGAGCTGGACTAGGTTGTCTGAGGCCGGTGCGAACTGTGTTGGGACGCCCCCTTTTAAGACTGCTGTGAAAATACAAGCTATCATTTCCTGAATTAATCGAAGCATTTAGAACTTCTTGTTTTAAAGACTGGACAGCTGATGTTATTTCAACATTACTTTTCAAACATTCATCTGCATTAACAGCAATTTTTTGTTGCTTAAAACTATCTCTTGATCTGCGTCGTAATGAACCAATTTTACGTGCACTCGGAGACCGAATTATTTTATGCTCAGCACTTCTACGTATTTTCAACTCTCTGCTCAATCGTTTTGCCAAATGATCAGCAGATGAATCACTGAACCTTTCTGCTTCCTCGAGAGTCTTTTCATACTTTGTCTGCACTGATTCAAGGCCTTTGACATCTTCACTGGCACTTGAAGGAACTGAGCAAAGGTTTCCCTCAACTGTGGCACCCAACCTACCGAATTCTTCCATTAGTTGATTTTCAATTGCAGATACTTTATTTTTAATCTTCTCATACTCCTGCTCCAGATTAGCCATAAGAAATGATCCGCTATGTAAACCCTGCCTTTCTGCAAAATGCTCATCAGACTTAATTCTTTTCTTATCACAACTGCCATCATTGCAGTCACTCTCAACATTTTGATCTTTTAACAGTTCTATTTCTCTAACTCTTGATGGAAAGGAATTCACATCCAATGTTCCCCTTATTTTGTTCTCTCTGGAAGATGTCATAGAACTCCACCTTCTGACTGGATTGAATTCGATTTTAGATCCTTTATTTTTTGACTTTGAAGTACAATTTTCATCTTCTTCCATTTTCTGAAACGGTAAATTATTTCATATAATTACCAAAGATTTATCTTAACAAAAAGTATCACTATTACATTATTAGCTATGTTACTATGTTTTTGCAAATACCAATTACCAATCACTATTTATGAATATAAAATTTATAGTCCATTTTTAAAATACATGAAAACAAAGTTTGATGCAAAGATATTTTATCATTGAGGATGTCAACTAATTTTTTATTTTAAGTATGTACGTATAGTGTTTTTTAAATTTCAATTACAATTTTAACATTAAAAAGCCAATAAAGTACCTGACGGGCCATAAATTATATTTACAACAAACACTAATTTCAAAAAACAGCATGAAGATTTTTACCTTGGGCATTGCAATGTATAATAATAATGCAAATAATGGAAAAACAACAACAGCAGATTGTCAAGTATTAAATAACAAGGGGTGATCAAGCAAGTTATATCATCAGTCTTTCCAATATTCTAGTTTCCATGGTTATATCAATACAGTAAACTTTAAATATAATATGGTCTTGGCATTCACAGTTTTGGTTATTTGCGATGGGTTTCTGAGTACACTGATTTAACATTCACAACATATAAATTTGACTACTTGCAGAATTAACTTGCAGCATCCTGCATTAGTTCTTGCATTCAATACGTAAAGAGTAGAGTTGTTTTATTTTCTGATAACATTCATGTGCTTGAGTATATTCTTGTCTCTTCACATTTTTTGTACATGAAAATAATCTTATTCTCAGATGAAATTTATCTTTTTATTTTTTCGGCTTACAGTATTTCTGTTCCTGCATTTAAGTAAAAACTTAAGAAATGTTATTTCATTAATCACTTGAACGTGTACTCAATAGAATTGCCATGGGGAGAGCTTTTCTCAACTGCATCTACTTCTGGCTTTGGGGCTCTTCCTTAGTTCAAATCTTTTAACATATTGCATATGTATCTGTGTTTTGCACTGCAAGAATCAGTTGTATCTTGTCAGTGCCTAAAAGCATATGCAATGTTTCGCTCAGAATTTTCTCGAATTTTTATCTCCGAAACTATAACTTGTAATTATGTGGTCATGCAGAAGTGGAAGTTCTAATTGACAGATGCAGTTCAAAAACACAATTGGGTAATAAATTTTAATAAGGATCACTCCTACTTAATTTAATTAAAATCTGTCTAGCAGTTCAGGAGATGAAATTTACAATGGATGGACGAACAAGACGTGCCCATAAGGCATTCTGCTACTACCGCTTTGCTGGTAAAGAATGCCTAAAAAGCCATAAACACTGTATATGCATAATTCATTACTTTATTATTACTAGTCAGTTTAAGAGGCCAGGGAGAATCTTTTTCAAATATAATCCATCAAATTATATTTCCTGCACAACCAAATTCCTTTGAAAAAGAACTAAATACAGGTAACCTTGATTTAAGTTGCCCCAATTTACATTGATTCGAAGTTACGTCGTCAATGTGTGTCAATTTACATCGTTTTGACTCAAGTTATGTTGTTAGACATCTTAGGTTCTTTAAAATTTTTGTTACCACATTCCTGAAGTTATTATCTGATTAAAGTACCAAAATAAAATCACATACTGCAACCTAAATATCTACTCTCCATAATATAACATCAAAATAAACAAAGATCTTAACTATATTACATCATGCCAATGCTCTCTAGATGATTACTTAATATGTTGACTTTGAAGGGTTATGTAACAAGGAAACCTAGCAATAAAAATAAATTGGTGAATTCGGACTGAAATATTCGGAACACCCATGCACAGGAAAAATTTTTTCATGTCAGAGCTGACCGTGGAGTCAAACTACCATTTAGCTTCTACCTCTAGAATTTGTTGTGATTATGGTGAATTTGTCATTTAAATATAGATGGTCAATCATAGTAAATTTCATGCTGAACCTGATTAAGCATATTATAATTTTCTGAAAATGTGGGAAAATTATTTAATAGTGCAGTGGTGGAAAGGAATCAAGGCACTGTTTATCTGCTTTATGATGTCTCTCACTCATGAGATATTTTCTTCTTATGCATCAACACTTGAGAGCTATATGGAAAGGAAGGAAGAATGGTCTTCGGATACGGGCTAGTGCTTGGTTCAGCATTTCTTGAGAACATTATAATGATAGTGAGAGAGAAACACTTATCGGACATCAATGCACAAACAAGCCCATTCAAAGATATTTATGATGCTCTTGATGGAAAGCGTGATCAGAGCACATGGGAAGCGCTTGGATCGCACAAAAAATATTCTCTTGCAACTCTGAGGGAAACATTTATGCTGTGCAGAGGCAACTATTGTTCGTTATTTTTTCGTTGTTACTTTTGTCTAATTTCTAAGAGATTAAAAGAGTTGAACTTATCATGGCGTTAACCAACAGAAAAATGCAAGCAATATCTGGTGATGAAAAGTGGACGGAAATCTTACTTGAACGTGATTTGGAAGAAATTCAGTTCAGAGAGTGATAGTGAGAATAACATTGAAGATTGTGCTCAAACCTATATTTTTTGGCATATTTTTGTTGAGTGGGCAAAAACAAAACCTCGTCTCTCCTGTCCCTGGACACTTCTAGCATCTTTGTTTATCCATATTTGAAATTTTTTTCCAAAAAACTTACGGGGAAGAGATCTACGATAAAGCAGTATACGTGAAATAATCCAAGAACCTGGAATAAAGAAGGTCTATTGATACAAGGATAAGATGATTCCTCTACTTGTATCATCTACGATTTTATTTCACGTTGACTTAAATAAGTAATAAGAAGTTACCTGTTTGGGGGCAATGTATATTTCATTTGCAAGAAATGGAGAATAAAAACGCAATGCCTTTGTCATGTACGTGCACCAACTTTCCATTTAAACACACAATATGGGTCAAGGTTTCAAATTAAATGAAATGTTTGCGAGTCACCAGACAAGATCATGACTTTGAATTTCATTGTAGACATATTTTGAATAATCTGTACAAAAAAGTATGCAAAATGATGTTGGCCGGAGACTGCTCTTAGCTTCGAATTATCCGGGATCGAAATAATGAGGTTTTACTGTATTGGATTAGAGAAACTAATAATATCAGCACAGTAACAATATTAATAATTCTAATTCACTTCATTAATTGTCTCTATATTCTTCAACTCGATTATACAACAGAATAGGCACTTTTTCACTTCACTAATCAAAAATTCTAAGTAAACAAAATGTATGTTCATGATAACAAAACAATGCCTGTGAGGAGAATTGCCTCGTGCGACCAGGTGACTACGTCCGAAATTCGGATTATAAATGCAGGAGTGTTGCGATCCTGTTGCAGGTGACCCTGAGATGCAGCACTATTGTTTACTCTGATGGGGAATCCTCGTCCACGCGACCACCTAATACTGTTTCCATTGGAACAATTTCCTGCATTTGTTCTCCGTCTTCACTCACAATCAGACTAAGTTTGTTGACTATCCAGTGCCAACATTGAGAAGTTCCTGAAATCGGCTGTGCCGAACTATCCTAAACTCCTATGCATCCCCCCTCATACCATTGCTACTTATGGGAAAAACTGCTTTGGTTTATGTCGCACTATTCAGGAATGCATCCTTGACATAAATCAAAATATATCTGTACATTAAAATCTTCCATTCAGAGCCACACCAAGGGTAGTACACGAGGTGCCAAATAGACAGGTGCCATTTGGGGAATATTTTTCCTTATTGATTGATAAGTAATTTTCTTTATCCAATATCCTAAATAAAACTATTGGTCAACAAATCAACCACTCTCCACTATACCATTACTTTAGCTAGCCAGAAATAAAAAAGTGTTGAATGTCAATGTTTTTCCTGATACAGAATGTGGAAAGAGAAATTCAATCAGTTCATTTGTTCAGCCGTTGCACATGCTCTTCTAGAGACATATGTGCTTTCATGTAACAATATTAACATTATATTCATTTTCCTTTTAAATTGCCATTTTCCTGATTTTATAGAAGGTAATAATATAATCAATGCCACTTTTTGGCAGAATTTTATACAAAAAGTTAATGAAAAATAAAGTCATATACCTGCTTCTTTTCTGTCTTTGAATATCCTGCCATGAGCTGCTTCTTTTCCATTTCACATTCACAGTTTTTGGTCTTAGAAATTTCTGGGGATATACTGCAAAAGAGAATTAAGAATTTTATTTGTTATTAAAAAATAATCCTATCATTCTAGACAATGGAGTGTAATAAAAAATTCAAATGTATGTCACCATATTTTGGCAATGCAAAGAAAGTGTATTAATGTATTGTCCCTTTGAAAATGGTTAAAAATTAAATATTGATCTGTATTTGACTCAATTACTATCAATTATTAATTTCATTAATGAAGCACATCCTGAACCATCAATGGATAATCAACTCAAAGACCCAAAAAATTATTATATTGAAAAATGACAAAAAGTCATGAAAAGAAATTGTTGATGAATGCTAACAATGTGCATTTCCATTCACTATCTACAGCATATCACATTTACTCATGCACAAGTTCATAAATCACTACAGTTTACAGATAAATAACCTCATTCCACAATTCATGCATCGTACGTACATGACTGTAAACAATGGCATGCAATGTATTGATTTAATATCTATAAACTGAGACTTTGTGGAATTCAGAAATATTCATAGCAAAGAGAATAAATGGCATTTAGAGTTGAAATTGCTCATTTCCAATTTTGCCAAGCATCTCTTGGAAAACACTCAACAGTTCTTTTAACATTATATAACAGCATTTAGAAACTAAATGCTATAGACTTGATGTTCTGGAATAATTAGAAATAATTAATTTTGAATGAATGATTATTTTTTCACTAATGAGTTTATTTTCCAAAACCATTCCCCTTTACTTTCTATTCCCAAAAGACTGCATAGATAATTCAATTTTGTGACTTTGTAGTGTGATAATTTTCAATTTTTCCCCTCATTCCCCTTCTTCCTAACCACCATTTTACTTAATTTAACATTCTCAACCACAACCTTCAGCCAGCTTGTCCCTCCCTCCTCTCTCTCTTCTGCATATCTTCCTTCCTATTGAAATAGATGTTTCTTTTACATTTGTCACCTAATGATGCTAAAAGTGAACTGTAACCAATTTAGATGATTATTGTGGAAGGATACTGGGTTTGTATTCTCCTCATAATGAACAGTGTATTGAGGATATTCCAATATGTTCACTACGGTTATTTTATTTTTTTAAATTATCAAAAACTTCAAGTACTTATTATTTTACTTACTGCCCCCTTACAATAAATTAAAATTTCATAACTTAAACTGCCAGGTTCTATGGCCAGAAAATGGGATTTTTATTCTCTGTTACCATAAATAAACCCACTCAAAATTCTTCTTAAAAAAAAACAAAATCCTGGAATGATCATAAAATCATCTCTTTGATAAAATAGCCTGATTCAATATTCAATTTTCCTCTCCCCATATTTTATTTATATTTTGAATTGACAGTCCAGCTCTAATTCTTTCCTATATTAACTCCTGATTATATGTTGTCAATCTTCAATTGTGATATAAAGAAAAAAGTCAGAGAATTTAAAAGATTTGCAATCTTTTCTAGAGTGGTATAACAAAAAAGGAAAATAGGACAAGTCAATGTTCAAGTAACTGAGAGGAAATAAACTTCCTTTGAATAAGAGATGTTACTCAATGAAGTAAGGTAAGAAGCAGTCCTTTTGCAATAATTCAGCAAAAGATGAGTCAATGAAATAAACTTTTCAAGGAGTTAAGATGTGTTGCATTTGCCCAATTATTGTACTTGAAGAAAAAAATTATAGCTCACTTTGTATCTCGGTCACTTACTTTGGATCATAACATACTTTTGGAGAGGCACAGAGACCACAAGCATTGCATGGCATCAAAATGTCTTGTTGAAAGGGCATGTAAGGTGTTTTTGGTAAATATGACCTTGAAGGTAAGGACTGCAAGTCATCATGCCTGAAACAACATGCATCTAAGTTAAGCATGCAGTTCAGCAGAATGATACAAAAATGTTTCAAGCACTAATTTTCAATCATCGATATTCACAAATATGTTTAAGAATTTGTAAGGCTAATTCTGTTAAGTTTTTAACTTAGACAAAAGATTTTTGCAAGTGCAAAGTTATATAAAAAATTAATACTTTAATACACAATATTTAAAAGTATAATGTAAAGATTGAAGAGGAATTCCATAGAGGTTTTATTAAAAGAAGAAAAATGATAATATATTTGCAAAACCTTAAAAGGGAAACAGTGAATACTCAAAGGCAGCAGTTCCCAAACTTTTCTTTTTGCGTACCAGCGAAAACGTGACAAAATTTCCTCATACCACATAGTAAATATGAACTTAAAATTTTTTTGTTATTAACGAAAGAGGCATTTTCAAAATCATATAAGGTAGGCAGATAAAATAGGTAGTACTGAAAAATTAATCATTTTCTCGCATCTATCATATTTAAAATACAAAGAAAATCAATCAATATGATGGATGAGCTTGGATATATGTAGGTAGCATTTTTATATTTGGTTCAATGTTAGTTAACTTCCAGCGAAGGTCTGGTTCGAGGTTCATTCTTGTTCGATTTTTGTTTTTAATTACCAACATAGTAGAAAACCCCGTTTCACATATATAAGTCATGCAGAATGGGATTAGAATTTTCAACGCTATGTCAGAAAGAGTGGGATATTCAGCTGGTCTTTTTCCCCCACATTCATATTTTCAGGAATGGAATTAATGGAAACAAATGAGTTTCTCGCCTAATTCAGTTTAGAATAATTTTGGTTAAAATAGCAACATGAAAACGCAAATCGATGAGTAACGATATGTCGGCAGTTGACTGTAAGCCATGACTGGCGCAGCGGACGCGTCCGGACGGTGCGGGCAATAGTCCATCCCTCTCTGTGGTCACTCGTTGTGCAGTTCCATGGGTAAATGCTGACACTAAACTCACGTACCACTGGCAGAATCTTCGCATACCACTGGTGGTACGCATACCATAGTTTAAGAATCGCTGCTCTAAGGCATGTCAAACTGGCAGCCCTTACTGTGCCTTACTGCCACCCGAATGCAATATTTTTCAACAAATGGTTTGATATTATATATAAATATTTTATTTCTGTGAAAAGGACAAGATTTTTCTTATTTATTGAGGTACAATAGAAGGCACTTTCTAAATTATATTTTTTTGCAAAACAGACATCCAATCTTCTGGAAAAAGTCTATTTTTTCAACTCTGGCTCTCATTAAAAAACTGGAACACTTACGCAACCCTTACATAATATCCATTGCATTAATGCAGCCCTGATGGCTCTTCGAGTTTGACATGCCTGCTCTAAGTAATTAATTAAACATGCGAACAATATATCTGTCATCTTCATATGTTTTCTATCTTTTAGTATGTTTTTGAATAACCCAACCAAATTTTTATCATCCAAGGCCTTTCTCTTCACAATTTCATATACATTCCCTTCTTCTAGGACATCTTATATTCCTTTCTTCTTTTTACCTCTTTACTAGTATCCTCCCTTCTATGACTTCTTTCAGTAGACCTTTGCCTCTCAAAATTTGACCTACCCATTCTTGTGTTTCCCTTATTACTCAATTAAGCTCCTATCTTACCTTATTATGTTTAAAACTGCTTTTTTTCTCTCAGTCCAACTAATTTTCTCTAGTATGCAGGCCCTATGAGAGGGGGAGGGGGGGCAGGAGGGCCATTTGGCCTGGGCCTCAAGCTCAAGGGAGCCTCAAATTTTGGTACTTGTTCTGAGACGGATTTATGCACAGGCATATGAGGTGCAAGATGGGAGCCTCGTCGAAAAGAGGGCCTCACCAAATGTCGATTTTAGCCTATAACCTTATGTTCCTCTTCTTTTCTGAAAAGCTGAAGCGACATTGCACGTAACTTAGATTTCTCATCAATAATTAATAAATGTGCATAAACAAAAGCTAGAAAAGCATTTCTTAACTAAAAAATTATTCAAATAATTTATTATCTTATATATTTATTCATTTATCTTTTTATCCAGCTAAATATCACCAATGAATTTTGAATAGGACATGCCAAAAAGAAATATAAAATACGATTTTCTTGCTTTGTTCTTGTAGGACGTTCAAGTATTACGTAACCCAACTACCCCAGTTTATGATAATCAATATAATCTTGCGTAACCCTCAATTAGATCCCCCTCTTTACCCTTATGTAAAACAGAATTTTTAATTTTGCACTCACTTTTTTTCTCTACAGGGCCATTTCAACGTGGTCTGCATTATTGGCTGGGTAAAAAGCATTGTAAGTAAAACATTTTTTTGGATTATATCTTTACTTTAAGGGGTCAGAAAATTTAATGAAAGAGTGCTACATAGTGTAAGCTTGAACCCCCTAACCCCAATATAACCCACTGTAACCATTCAGCGAACCCCGACCTCTAAATTGGGTTACATAATACTTAAACTTTTCCTTATGGGAAGTTTTTTTTTATTATGGTAAGGGGTCTCAAAATCTGGAAGTGGCCCAGGCCTTTCTGAGTGTCTTGGAGGGCCTGCTAGTATGCACCATATCTACATCCTAAACTCCTGTTTACATATTTTTTTTCTCATAATCCCTGTCTCTCTCCCATATTATGCTGCTAAGCTCTTTTTAATATCTTTATTCAGACTTCATGTCAACAATGCTTATCGTCTCATAAATGCTGCCTTTGCTATTCTTATCCTGGTCCCTTTATTCTTTTCTTCTTCCATCCTGAATCTGAATATTACATATGTAAAATATTCCACCTGTTTCAGCCTTTCACCATCCCCTTTAACAACTACCAATGCTCATGGTAAATCTCACGACTTTAGCTTTCTTCCGATTAATTTTCTTTCTGATTGCCATGGATTTTCATTCAAGGAATTAACTAGCATCTGCAAGCTCTTTTCCAAATCACTCACTAATGCTTTGTCATCTGCAAATCTGATTTACTTCCTTCCTTCTACCTTTACCCCTGTACCTACATCGTCTTATACATCTCCAAACATTTCTTCAGCATAACTATTAAAAAGTGCTGGTGAGAGCAGGCAATCCTGTCTCACACCTCTTCCTAGCATTACCCAACCTGATTCTCCGTCCGCTACTATAACCTGCGTAGTCTGGTTCATATATAGATTTTTCATTAAATGCCTAACTCTCCAATTGACTCCTATTTTTTCTACATCTCAGTTAGCTTAGGCCATAAAACTCTGCCAAACGTCTTTTTAAAATCTACAAAGCATACAAATAGGAATTCCATACCCATTTCATTGCTATTTCTAATGTTTTCAAATTCATTTTTTCATATATCAACTGAAAGAATAAATACCGTATTTACACGAATCCAAGACAAGGTTTTTTTTTTCAAATTTCAGCTTGCAAAAATCAGGGCTGTCTTAAATTCAAGTACGAAGACATGTGTCAATACATCACGGTTAATTGACAGCACGTCCATTCATTATGCTTAAATTCATGGTGCATCAATTTGTCACACGGCAAACTCGTCGTGCATCAATACATCGCACGGCAAACTGGTCATGTGTCAATTTATCGCTAGACAATTTCGTCGCGAGACAAATTGGAAGGGGAGACACCATGACTGGTGTACGGCAGAGGGATACACTAATTGTGTCAGTCTTTGCCATACACTATCCTGTCCCACGTAATTCGCCAAGAGAATTGCGAATCATTCTGGTATTATCAAAATATAAAGAAACATTTTTTTGTGGACAAGTGGCTCCTCCTGCCATTCACCAGTCAGTGTCTCGCTTTCCAATTTGTCTTGCATCAAATTTGTTGAGAGATGGATTGACGTGCGATATAATCAAACGCGATGAATTTTTCGTGCGACGAAATGCTGCGTGATGAACTGATCTCGACAAATTGACATGCGACAGTGACCAAAGCGAACTGACACGTGATGAACTGACTGTGATGAATTGTCATAGATCTGCAGGAAGTATGGTTATGCGTTTAATCGATGTTTTTTAAACAAATGAAACATAAGATAAAATAATGGTATCTACTGAAACTTTTCATTGCAAACTTATGTTCCGAAATTCAATTATTAAAGTCTCAATTTTAAGAATACGAGGTGCAATCAAAAAGTTCCTGGACTGACTGCATGGTGCACCACTCATTTGTGCCATGTAGCTGCGCAACTTAGGATGCGTAGTATACTTCATTTTGAAATTGTCTTCCAAGTTTGAAGGTGTTAACAAGCTGCGTTTTATTTTTGTGTTTTTAATCGCGTTAGTGTCATAGTGTTTTGGCGATTTTCTCAGCAAGTAAAAATGACTTCTTTAAAAGAACAACATGTTTGTGTGAAATTTTGTTACAAACTTGGGAAATCAGCATCTGAGACCCTTGCAATGCTTAACTAAGCATTTGGTGAGGAAGCCATGGGTAGAACCAAAACATAAGAGTGGTATTCACATTTCAAAAATGGACAAACATCAGTTGAGGACTCTGAGTGTTCCGGTCGTCCTTCAACAAGCAAAAATGATGAAAACATCAAAAAAGTGCATGAAGCCATCCACGAGGATCGCCGGCAAAGCATTCTCGACATTTCTAATAGTCTTGGTATCTCCTACGGGCCTGTCCAAAGCATTCTCACTGACGTTTTGCACATGAGCTGCATTGCAGCAAAATTCATACCTCGGCTGTTGACACAAGACAAAAAAACCATCGCATGAACATTTGTCGGGACCTTCAAGAAAGCCTTGAAAACGACCCAAACTTTCTTTCTTAAATCATTACAGGTGATGAAAGTTGGGTTTATGGCTATGATTCCGAAACAAAACAACAATCATCACAGTGGAAAAGTGCGAACTCCCCAAGACCCGAGAAAGCACGACAAGTCAAGAGCAATGTGAAGAGCATGCTCATTGTGTTTTTTGATATGGAAGGGATTGTGCACAGGGAATTTGTTCCATAAGGCCAGACAATCAACCAACATTATTACACTAAAGTTCTGAGATGACTGAGGGATAGCATCAGGTGGAAACGTCCAGACAAGTGGGCATCGCAGGCCTGGCTGCTCCACCACGACAATGCACCAGCACACACCGCACTGTCTGTTCAACAGTTCCTGGCTAAAAACAACATGACAGCTGTTCCCCATCCTCTGTACTCTCCTGACCTTGCTCCGTGCGATTTTTTTCTCTTCCCAAAGTTGAAAAAAGTTCTCCAAGGACACGATTTGATGATGTGGAGGAGATTCAGGCCGAGTCGCAGGACACGCTCGACAACATACCCAAAAAGGGGTTCCAGGAGTGCTTCGCAAAGTTGAAAAGGCACTGGAATCACCGTATCGTTGCCCAAGGGGACTACTTTGAAGGGGGCAACATTCAATAGGACCTGTGGTAAGCCAATTTTTTTATTATGACCATTCAGAAACTTTTTGATTGCATCTCGTACATTTAAAAAATTCTCCAAACAAAAATTTGTATACTGATTACATGTGTTTGAAATATACACCAAATACATTCAGTGAGAAATTAGATCATAAAATCATTTTTCTTTTTTGACAGTCTGCTAAAAGGGAGAGTTTGGCTTAGATTCAGGGTTGCCTTGGATTTGGATAAATATGGTAATTACTTGATTTAGGGATATCAGAATTAGAGTGAATTCATATTTGATCAATGAACTAATGTACGTGCCTGGTGAATTTCAATGAATTTAGTGAATCTACTACAGCAAAACATAAAACAGCTATACTAGTCCAAGAGGCTGATTAGCTAGAAAAACAAACAAACATAAAACACTGATTTCTTAAAAATATGAATGGCACATTGTCAACATTTAATAAATCTTACTAAATAAATGTTAATTATATTGTTATCATTATACTTGTATTATATTATAATTATATTATATATAACTTATCAGTTCTTCTGACTTTTATAAAAATGTTAAATATAAAATTTTGCATTGACCTGATTAATAGTCAGAGCACCCACAAAAAAGCTGTCACATACACACACAGACATAATCAAGAAAATGTTCAAAACATTTTCAGGGGACCTCAGCACGTGTATTTCCGTTGAAATCTCAAAATCGATTTTTTTTCACGAAAACAATACTTTCCCCTATACTATGTATGGAGAAAGTAAAAAATAATCTATTATTTCCTCATAGTGCAAGTGGGGCAATTATGCGATAGAGGTATTTACATGACTAAATATGTTATTACATAGAATCTGTAGAATAGGTCCTCTCAATTGTACTACAAAAAGTAACTGCATTCCACAATTCTAATACTATGTTGTGATGGCTCAAGCAAAATTCAAACTTGGGCAGTTTGAAGTTCATCCACTAAGTAGAGCTTCAAGTCTTGAGATGATTCAAAATAGGTTTTTCTATTTTCCATTTGAATTTTTTTAAATTATGCATCCCAATTTTTTCCTGCAAAATTATTTCTTAAATTTTAAAATATTTGTGTATCACATCTTTAAGGGAAAAGCAATACACTGGTGCTAAAACTTCAGCATCCCCATTCCTAAAAGTTATATCTACCTTCTTCCATTTCGTAATAAAATTCTATACTAAGATTCCATAAATATTTTCAGTCCAAATAACAACTATGCTTTACTGTTTATCTTCATAATAATAAAATAAAAATTTATATAACATATGAAAATGCACATTTAATGAAAAATACTGGTTTATAAAAACCAATTAACCTTGTATGTATGCTATGCAACATGCATCTTATTGGTAATGTAGTTGACAAAACAAATAAGTCTGATAGGATAAATTATACATTATCCTGCTGAGCTCAAATGTTTTTGGTGTAAAATGCCGCAACTGATAACCACAATATGAAGCTAAATAGAGTTAAAGAATGGTAACTGGGCAAAAATTTTTTGAACTTAATGCGACTAAGTGTGAAAAATAATTTTCCATTTTTCTATTTAATTGTGTTGAACAATATCTAAGTTTTCATTCCTTCTAATTGATTGCTATAACTTACTTTTTCTTCCTGTTGAATGAGACGGAATTTTCTAATGCCTTTCGCTTCTTCCCAAAGGAATGAAATGACTCTGTCTTGTGAGAATTTGATACTGGCTGTCCCTTGCAAGGGGATGGCGCTTTACCCACCATTCTACGAAGACCACTGAGCACACCTGATAAACACAATAATAAATTAAACTTATATTTTCTCTTAACAAATGACAGTTACATGACACTTTATACAATTAAATATCCATTTATGGTAACTATTTATAATTGATATTGATACTATATTTTTATTATCCAACCAAGTATGGCCACCAAAGAAATTACCAATCAGGTCACAAAATATTAAATTTATAAAATGCCAAATGAATGTGTGTAGCATTTAAAATGAACCCTTTAAAAAAAGAATCGAATGCAGGAGTTTCTTTACAATAATTTCATGTTAGTCATGCTGAAGTAGTCAGTTCAACTTAGAATCTGATGGTAGTCGAACATAAGTTTTGAACGTACATATTTCTCAAATTTGTCGAAGCAACTCTTTACAAAGTAACTGAAAAACTTGAAAACTGTCAGAAAGTCCAAAACATAAAGGCTAACTTTCAAATCTCAGAAAGTCACCTAGGTGCTGATCCTTGCATAAAACTCCAAATATAAAAAGTAATATAGCACTAAAAACAACCTCATAAATAATAAGCCTGTAATTATATGAGGTGTTTCAAGTTGAGTTTTCTAATTCACAATATTGTGTACTGTTGACCGAAATCTTATTAAATGCCAATAAATAATTTAAAAATGAGTTGTTAATATTAAAAGAAAATCAAAATCTGCAATTAAACCAACAATTAAACTTATGAGATTGACTTGTAAGCAAATAGGCCTGCAAATACAATAATGCTTCCTTAATTTTGTAGGAAAAGGTCAGTGTTTATAAATATAAATTTGGGTACTTGTTTTAAATTTACTAAGGCTAATTTTCAGTCTTTCACACATTTTTTCACTTTGGTTGTTAATTATTAGTTTAGTACAATCTGTGGCAAATTCGGGTCTTGTCTGTTATTTGCCACCCACTCAGGTTAATATACACAGCACCCTAATGGAATGAAGTGGCGAGATCTGGAGCTGCGTGGAACTTAGCTGCAGGAAAAAAGAATAATCGCATGGGATACAATGGCGACTGAGTTGGGCAAGTCAGTTCAAGTGTTTTTGGTTTCTTCCCACATTCACTGTGCAACCCCCTCAAGAGGAGCGGGACAGTGAACATGGGGGGTGGGGCAAGTTGGAGTATGTTGTAGCCTGAACAATCGTATTCCACGATAGTTCCATATCCTGCCACCGGAAGGGCGCTGCATATATTAACTTGGGTGGGTGGCAGATAACAGACAAGATCCGCAAATTCTGCAACAGAATATAGCAGACCATTGTGTAAAATATGTGGAAAATAATGCATACGCGTCAAAGACCCACTTCTTCTCTTCTTTTTGACCCCTTCATCACGGCCAGGCCTACTAGTACGAGCTGTTGATCTTGAATTCTGGGTAGGCATGGGAAGTTTCTTTTCTAAGCCCCTTGGCAGTTCTCCAAGCATCTGAGAGTTCTTGATTAATAGCTATTATAAAAAAAGTAGTTTGTATAATAAGTGTCCAAATGAAATTATTGCAAAACACAATTAGCAAACTATAAGTGCCTAAATAAGATTATTTAAAAGGTTAAATATATAATGAGTAAAGTAAAAAATACCATTAACATCTTTAAAAATAATTCTCAATTCTTCCCAAACCTATTTACCTCAATAACTTTCACGTGGTTTTTTAAACGACACCCATTTTGGGATATATTTTCAGTTTTTCTTTCTTCCACGGGCATTAATGTAGGTGACATTATTATTGAAAGGTTATTTATGTCCATTTTGTTCATCTCTGCATGATCTGCCACTCTATGCAAAAACTGAAATGACATTTATTATAATGAAAACAAATCATGATAGGCATATACGATACAGTAATTTGAACTACATGCTTTCCAATTTACCTGCATGAAATAAATAAGGGTATTAAGACGATCATGTGGAAGAAGTAAACAACTAAGAAGTAAACAATCAGTCATTTTCTCTTTCATTTGTAGACACCTATGGACAGCAAATTTAAAATGTATTCAGTTGTTATTTAAATTTGTAAACAAATGGAATAATAAAAGATAATAACATACCAAACTAGCATCTCATGGCAGTGAAATGGTATCAGCGGCTCAGGTAATTCTCTAAAGAATAACTTCAAAATATTAGCCACATCAATCACATGATATTCAGGGCTAAGCCCATTTCCCTCTTCCAACATGGCCTACAACGAATAAAAGCAAATGTAATAATTCAAAGTTAACAGTATAATTTTCAATGCAAATAGAACATATCGCTACCTTAATTTCTCGCTGTCTGGCAGAGGATCCCGCTTTACGAAATATACCCTCTGTGGAAACATTTTCTTCAATGTATGCGCAAGCATCAGCAACAAATGCTGGAACTTCAACTGCAAGGCCAGTTTTTATATTTACAATTTTACTTGCAAGTACATGAATCTCATTATGAAATAATTTACTACTGGAATTATTGTTCCTTTCCTGTAAATTTATAGATAAAATTAGTCAGTCACAATACTGATTTAAAGTTGAAGAGCTATATGCTTGGCTGTTTTGTGGATTACCTTCAGTTCAAGCAATACATATTTATGATATAACTAAACTCTCATAACCATTTCAAGTTATTATATAAAGATTTGATATACTGCAAAATTTACTGATAATTTACGACTAAGAAACGGAGTTAAAGGTAGACGAAACAAACGCTTGCGTAAAACTACCGATAATAACGTATTGAATTGAATTATTTGCAAACGATATTATTCAATTCGTGCGTAAGTAACTAGAAAAGGAAAGTTCATCATACGAAAGTAATTAATAGTGCGACAACGATATATATGCCTTTTACCAAGTATCGAGCGAACATTAGTAAAGTTGAAAACTTATATTTTGAACCTAGGGACAAAAGATGGGCAAAGTATGTCAAACGCTGCATTCATTTTTTTATTTTATCAATCATTCACTATATAGTTGGAATATTTACCGAAAATTCCTTAACAGAAAATTAGGTAACTGTATATACTCACTTGTTCCGATTTTTGACTGTTTTTCCTTATTTTCTGGACATTTTTATAACCTAACTTTCTCAATTCTTGAGTAACGGTACTTTTTAATAACTCTTTATCACAGAAATCATGATATCGGATCATAATAATGTATCCCCCTGTATCCCCCTGTGTCTTCAAACAAGTTTCAGTTATTTCAAATTGTTTCACATGGATATGGATTTGACGATTCTGATTGGTTAGCAGGAGTAAAGGTACTCCAATAAGCGCGACAGGAGAAAAAAACAAACTATGAAACCTATGAAATAATCAGCGGTCAAAACATCCTTAAACTCGTAACTTTTGTCTGATAAAATTGTCGTTCTGCAGTAATACTTTCTGCATATTCATTTTTATTTTCCATCACTCATTATTACAAAAGAATACCATTTGTGTAGCTAAAACTGAATATTGTTTATAAATTCACTTTCTTTACTTTAACATCGTTTATGTTTTATTACAATCTATATACGTTTTGAATTGTCATTATCTTTGTATGATCATGAATTTTAATAAGGTGACCAGACGTCCTCCTTTGAGGAGGGCAGTCCTCCTTTTGAGGGGCTTGTCCTCCCATATAATTATGTCCTCCTTTGAAAAAAATTGTCATTCTTGTCCTACTTTGCCAAAAAAATAACCCGCTGTTTTTTTAAAGTATCATTATTATAAGGTGACCAGATGTCCTCCTTTTGGAAGGACCGCCCTTCAAACGTTGTCCTCCCTAAACATTTTGTCCTTTTGGAACAGCTCTCTGTTTTCATCCTACCTTTTATCTACGCTTACCAGTCTCATGTAATTTTAGTAGATTGTTTCTGTGCATGCTAGTTACATTGTACTAGTAGCTGCAGCATAGGCATCTTACACGCTAGGCTCGGTTCTCAGTATGCTAAACTTTCTAGCATGCAGCTTGTTAAAAGATTTTTTCATCTCTCTGATCTGGTTTTCTAAGTGATAAAGAACACTTTGTCTTGTGTAATGAATGTTTCATTTTATACTTGATATTCATGAGTAAACATTACAATCATTAATTTTCAATCATTCTACAAATTTCATCCTCTCAAGAAGCTTTCTATTTCAATAAATATATATATGGTTTAAACAAATTTTGGCTCAGAAATTATAGTTTTCAAGTAATTTTTACAGTTTTATTTAAAATAAGCAAAATTTTGGCCGGCTGTAGTATATCAAATCCCACCGATGTTATGGATGTTTGTTTTCTCCATACTGGCTTATATGTAAGAATGGAATCAATGGTCGAAAATATTCTCCTTAAAACAAAAATTCGAATTATTATTACATTAAGGATATTTTTTGTTGAATCTTTAATGCTTTTTTACTTGGTTTTAATTTGTCGATGTTGGGATTGGATTTTATCACAAACGTCTAGAATACTTGTAATTACTCAATGATAATGTTGAAAATGTTTAATTCACTTTTGAACTGCAGTAATTGAAATTGATGTGATTCGACTTATTATAATGTAAATCTAGATATATATCTCTTGTGTTACTGTGAAAAAATTGTTTCTAAAATTAAATAGAGGCATTCGTTTTTTTTCTTCCAAGCTTACAATGTATTTTATGCAAATTACAAGTTTAATAAATATATAATAAAAATAAATCTGCCATAATTCAGAGAAAATATTAATGAGAATGAATTCATCAATATCTAGTGTTTTAGTTTTATTTTAATATTTCTATTTTGTCTAGATTCTTTATATCATTAGGATATATATATAGTTCGCTACAGGAATGATGAGGATTTCTTTTTGAGAGATTTAGTCGATGAGGTATTGTTTGGGTGTTATTTTTACCTCTTGTTGAGTAGTTATGTATGGAGGAGTTTTGAGTAAATAGATAGAAATTTTCTTTGGTGAATGAAAAATATCGAATGCCGTAAGCCTGATGTAGTGCATGGGCTCATTTACAACTATTATTTTATCAAAATATCCATGCAAATAGATTTTTTCATCATCAAATTTGTCCTCCCTTTGTCCTTTTTTGTTAAAAATAACTGCATTTGTTGTCCTCTTCGGTAAAAAATATCTGGTCACCTTAATTTTAATGAATTTTAATATTAAGTTAATCTCAATGGAAAAAAGTATATATAAAGAACCAGTTTTATGGATAGTGCTTCTTACAATTCAGGGCAATAACCTTTTAGCAAATGAGTCAAAATCTAATTTTATATTTTTTCAACCCGCTAGAGGATTATGTAATGACGAAATCAGTACCTTTATTGATGATGTACAATTGACACAAGTTGCATCCTCCAAGTTTTTGGGTATCTATATTGATGAGAAACTAAATTGGGAGGAGCTTATTGACTCTGTTTGTAAAAAAATATCATCCAGTATCTTTGTACTTACTAAACTACGTAATTTAGTTGGCAAAAATGTATTGTTGATGTTATATATGGATTAATATATCCTCATTTGTCATATTGTATACACGCATGGGGAGGATCAACCGTATCACGAGTTAACGGTTTTTATAATTAAAAAAAGGGCTATAAAAAGTATAGCGAATCTAAAAAGCAGAGAATCCTGTAGGTCATCTTTCAAAAGTCTGGGAATTATGACAATACATGCATTATATATTTATGAATGCATCATATGTGTAAGAGAATGTGAATGTCCTCTAAACTTGAACAAGCACAAATACGATACCCGAAGGAAGGCAGATTACCATATGGAATACCACAGAACAAGTATGATTAAATTCTCTCCAGCAAACGCTGGCAAATACTTTTATAACAAACTGCCAACAAGGATAAAAGACATTCAGTCAATTATTCAATTTAAACACAAGTTAAAAGAATTTTTGATAGAAAAATGCTTATACAGCATCCAGGAATACATGGAGACATGATGTTTTGCTGTAAAATAATAATATTGTATTATGTAATATTTATTTATATTTACTTAATTCTCCTATTTTTATTTATACCTTGTCCCAAAATTTCATGTATTTTATTGTATATATTGACATGTTTCCATGTTTGTGCAGAAATTTAAATTAATTCAATGGAAATATTATGTAATGATGACTGTTTTTTTTACTTACTCTATGTTCATGTACTATGGATCGACAGAGTGAATAAATTACTTTACTTTACAATAAACATTTTTAAAGCAAAATTTTTGGATTTAATATTTATAAAATTAAATTGCATTAATTGATTCTAAATAAAATATGAAAGAATTTTAACTCAAATTGCAGGGACGTTTTAAGAACTGTTATGGCCTTGTCGGATTTTGATAGGTGGCCCCTATTTCCAATTGCTTAAAAGTTATGTTGGAAATGGTATATATTTGATCATTTAACAACCAATATTCATAAATGAGTTCCTGTGACTTTGTGTGCAACCCTGAAATCTAACCATTATTGTCATAATCTTCAGTAGCCCTTATGTCATAGAAACAAAAGTTTATTGCGATAGTATTTATTGGAATTTTTTATGGGAGAATCTATTTTAATAATGAGATAATTTCTTTAAATAACGAACTAAGAAATCCGGTCATGTTCAACTAATATGAACTATTATTATGACTGACTGTATTGCTATTTTTAACAAACTTTCTTAGTAGGTAGTATGTTGAGATTTGGTATAAATGTTTGATTCTTATAGTGAAAGCCATTTACGAAAAAAAATCCTCAAAAAAGATCCGGGTTCGACTCCAGTAGAGAATTTCTCTTTCCCATAAGATAACATGTGAAAATCGACTTTTTGACTTACAGGCTTTTACTCTTTGGCAAATTAAAATTAGAAAGAATTAATCTATGATCTTTGGACCAGAACCATTTTAAAGAAAAATAAATAACATTTCTTATTCTTAATATCACATTTCCTCTACGATTCGAAACCACTTAAGTTATACGTTTAAATCATAGTTATTGAAAAAATTTAAGCTTTTTAACGATATGTTGCCTTGCCAACCGTGTCATTGTTAAACCTTGAGACTTTATTGTCGTCTCAATACTTATACTATGTACACAAGGAAAGGGTGCTTTGAATGCTTTATTAGGAGAGAGGGGAAAAATGAAATATTAAAAAAATATTTTTCAGTATACACACTTTTATGTGCACTCAAAAGTGGAAAATAAAATTTTCTGTCCTCAACTTGAATTAAATTTCATTTTCTACTTTTTAGTGCACATAAAAGTGTGTATACTGAAAAACATTTTTTTAATACTTTATTTTCTCCTTTTCAGTCTTCTTATATTTTAAAGTTGAATTTTTGGATTATGGAAAATTGCAAAGATCATAAATTGAATTTTCAAAGTTTATTTCAATATAGGAAAATTCTTTAAATATTTGGAAGTTCCACTATAATTCATTATGACAGCATTAATTTCCCTTAAAAGCATTATAATGTCTTTTATTTCCATTAAGAGCATTAAAGGTTCCTTTAAAAGTAATAATGTCATTGCCATGGTTTTTATACATTTCCATTGTTGAAGAAAGGAAAAACTCACACTTTTTCCGATTCAAAGCAGATATTTACACTAATTCAGTATGTATTTGACTTCTGTCTTAAAAAATTAAGAACTCCGTTCTTTCAGCTAAACAACTGTTCTTTTCCCGAATTCGTATCCCAATTTTAAGTACTTTTAAAATGCATTTTTAGAAAGCTTTGCACTGAATCCCATGCTTTTCTTATGGGGTATTGAAATGGAACATTGGGGTTAAAAAACCCTTAAATATTAACTTTTTTATGACTTTCGATTTTTCTCGACGGTTGTCATCTGAATTAAGAATATACCCGAAATTTCAGCCCTGTAGGATTTATAGGGGCAAGAGAGCGAGAAAGATTTGAAAGAAACAAATATATAAGTAAGTTAAATAAAAGTGTGTACTAAAAGGAGAGATAGGGAGGAGAGAGAGGGAGTGAGATGGAAGTGGAAGAGGGAGGGAGACAGAAAAGGAGGGAGGGGGAGAGATATATAGATAATTTTCCTTATTAGGGCGAGATTGAGACTAGGAAGTCAATTTTTCCAGAGGAGTGAGAGGGGATGAGAGATAGTGAGAAAGAGTGAGATAAAGGGAGAGAGAGGTAGGGAGACAGAGAAGGAGGGAGAGGGGGAAAGATAGATAATGGTCTTTTTTAGGGCGAGATTGAGACTAGGAAGTCTATTTTTCTAGAGCAGGGGAGAGGGACAGTGAATGGGAGGGAGGAGGATGGGAGAGAGGAAGAGAGAAAGGGAGAAAGAATGGTAAGTGTCTTAAATTTAATACTTAATACACGCATACCCGTTATATTTGACTGGCAATTACACTAGTCTATTTAAATAATAAGCTAAGAAATCCAGTCACGCTGCACGATAGCAGGACGATTAACTGCAAAAATAACAAAAAAGCTTATAACTCAAAAACTTTCCATTCTTTTTCGATCAAACTTCCAAAAATTACATGGCAGCACTACTCTTAAATATTAAGCTGCTTTTCATTCACATTGAAGACATTGGTTCGATTACAGGTACGTTTAATTTCTCCATTTGATTAATACGGGGATGAGTGTAGCATGTTAATCATTTTCACATTAAAATTAATTAAAATCATCGTAGAATTCTAGACTTAAAACAACAAACGCCTTAAAAACGAAATTTAATTTTCTTGCCATAGATATTTTAATACGCGTCGGATCGGTCCACAAATTAGTTTTTAACCCGAAAATTTGACGTATTTTTAGGTGAAAATCTTTTATCGTTAAGGTGATTTGCATTGTTGCCGGTTTCGTGTAATTTCTTATGATTGACTGTGATTACAATTAGGCGTCGCATCTGTTCAAAAATAAACGAAATTTCGACGCTATTTTGAAGTTTAAACAATACCTTGGCTACGATAAACAATACGAAGGTAACGAGCATAAATTAATTTCTATTGTTCATTGATATTGTGTGATTGTGTTAATGAGGTTTCTCCAGTCAGATATAGAGATCGCTGAATTTTAAAAAAGATTTTGAGTACATCTTCGGCGAAAGCTGAGTATGTTTTTAATTTTTGACTCAAAATAGAAGAATGAAATTTATAAATTATAATTTAATGAAACAATATTTGAATATGAACTGAAAAATTAAAAAAAATATATAAAATTCGCATTATAGTATGTTCCAGAGAGTTAAAATAATTTTGGTCATATAAAAGTGGTCTAGCGTAATATTTAACAAATAAATATTCATTTTGTATATAAGATTTGCATCTACCTATATCACGCTGAGATAGATTGCTACATGTTTGAAATGAGAGTAAGAAGAAGAGAGCGAAGGAGAATGGAAGTGAAAAAGGGAGAAGAACGGGAGGGAGCAAGAAGGAGGATGGGAAGAAGAGAGGGAGAAAAATAGGAGGGAGAATAGGAGATAGGGAGAATAAGAGGGAGGACGAATAGGAGGGAGAGAGGGAGGAAGAATAAGAGGGAGAGAGAGAAAGGGAGGGAGAAAGAGAGAAAGGGATGGAGGAAGAGAGAAACCAGGAAGAATGGGAAGTACCTTAATTTTAATATTAATCTGCACATATCCGTCATATTTGAAGAGCAATTACACTAGTAGATTACATAATTATGTATATATAAACTAGAGAATCTGTTACATTCTTCTCATGTATAATTGTTATTATCATTTGGTCACTTATAACAAAAAAATTGCTTTTAAGTTTGAAAATGATAACGCCAGGAAAACCCAAAAATATTTCTTTTCCATAAGAAGGAGTTTGGATGATTTTCTTCGGTAATTACCGACCATAAAAAATTACAATCGTTGTAGTAAATACAATGGTTGGTCGAAAGTCTAACATTTCAAAATTAGTCCCTCGCCCTGAAGGATGAAATCGCCACACTGTTGTTGTTACCATGCTGTATATTCTTATAACCATTCAACACAAACCCGGGGTGAGAAAACAGAACGAATTAAACTCCCAACCACTCAACCCAACCCGGGAGGATGGGAATGAAACATACAGATTGGGGGACAGATACCGCATAAGGTCCATAATTTTGTACATATTCTCTAAAATATATTTTTTTAATATTATGTAATTAAGTTCAAAAGATATTCTCGTGTTGTGTAATAATGGACTTCATATTCGTCCTCGTTTTCTAAAATCAAAAGTTAGCGAAAACTGGACATCGCTCCTCAATGAGTAAGTAAAACGAAATGCATTGCTGGTTTTGCTCGTGCAAAAGTTACAAATAATCTCGAACAAAACTTTAATGTTTATGATTTTGTTTGAAATCATGTTCTGCATCTGTGGAACTAAAGAAAAATGTTCTAAAAACTGCTTACAAAGAGTGGTAAAATGTAATTCATTTGCTATGGCATAAAAATTCATTCGCCACTAAAGTTTTTGTTAGAGCGGTGCGAGAGTTAGCAAACTTCCGAAAATGCCTACATACGTATCTAAGCTCGATTTTTAACGAGAGGGAAGGAGAAATAGAGAAAGCGAAAAAGTAAACATTTTCAATCAGCGGAAATTAAGGATGAGACAGATGCGATAAAAATTGCTCTAATTCCCGAAGGTGACCACGAAAATTATCGTGGTGTTTATAAAATCCATTAATAGAAGTGCCGAAATCTCAAATTCGCAAAGGATCCCATTAACTCAGGCGCCGGCCTTGATTTAGCTGCAAAATCCAAAGCAACAAATATTTCGTATATGCTCATGGTTGATCTCATCAAGTTACTGCTCTATCCTACTTAGCGTGCAATTTTTCAGAAATCAAGACTCCTGCTTTCAAATGAAAGTACAGCAACGGATTCTAAAGACACATTTATAGTGTTACGGATTAGCAGCTCGAAATCTCGACCGCTGTACCAGTTATTATGGCATGGGTCTTCTGCTACCGAGGTCGCGGCTTCAAATCCTGTTTGGTACGGCACTTGAAAATCGCCGTTGATGCATTTAATGTAACTATGTTTTCGATGTGTTGATATGTAAACGTCTCTCCTCCCTTTCAGAGGATTAACACTTCCTTTACCAATTGGGGTCCATTTTGGACCCCACTCATATATTTTGCTCAAAATTTGCTTAATTTGCTTTCAACTTGGCTCTTGAATTTTGTATTTGTCGAAAACTTATTTAGGAGCGTTCTTATGATGGCGGATTTATTTCTTTTCATTTCAGATTAGTAGAAAAAATAAAAAAAGCAATTGGGGTCCAAAATGTGCTCCAACATTACATTGCACAAAATCGATAAAAATAAAACGCAAAGAATGCAATGAAGATTAGTTTTCCTATTTTACATGTTCAATGTTTTTTATTTTTTCCATCTATTTGTAACGAAATTTTCAGCTGAATTTCAACCAAAATGTATTGCTAAAAATTGATTTGTCAATAAAAATAAAATTAACAAATACATCATAAACTCTTTTTATGCTTGAAAATTTAATTTATTTCTACTAGAGGTTCAATTTCATCTAACAAATGAAAAAGAACATTAATTCTCAGGGGGTACATTTTGTACCCCTATCGGTAGAAAACGGGTGAAAAAAAGTTCGGTAATACAAGGGTTTAAGCAAGGGATGAGCGAAATTTTAAGGTCACACATCCCGCAAATAACTACCCTCAACATTTACCCGCCCGAACGCTTCCGTAGGCGTATTTTAAGTACATTTTATCCTCTGGGCAACCCGAAGGTTGAAGGGGTGGGACTCTTAGACGGCTAAATGCGATTGGACGAGGCGGAGGATGGGCGTCGTTGCGAGGCTAAGACGAGTCATCGACCTTCACCACGCGGGTCGCTCTCCATCCTACTTCCCTGCACAGCCGAGAGAGTCTCATTCACTGGCGCGGTGACCGCCTAAGAAGTTCAAGTTTTGAGAGAGCCATGGGAAGCTATCCACTCGTCTTCGCCTTGCTAGCACTCAGCTTCCTATCGATAGGGTCCTTTTTGTCGCCTTCGACCCGGCAGAGCCTCAAAGTGGACACGAAGGCCAAGGAGGGTGAGTCGTGCGGAAAGGATGAATTATAATAGGAACTATTTTTTTGTAAGTTTCGCGAGACTGTATCCTGTACGGGCGAGGGCGTTTGATCAAAATACGGCTTTACTTTTATAAGGTAAAGTCGGCTAAAATATCTTTGGGAGCGACAATTTTAACGATCGATCTGATAGTCGACTTCTTTAAACTGCTGTAGTTATTAAATTTTTTTAAACATATTGTCTCAGCTAATTTTTTATTTAAAGGTTTTATTAATAATTCAGGTCTTCAACTTTTAGGCGAAGTTTTTTTTTCTATGTTTATTAAAATTTTTATGCAATCTAGATTCGTTTTCATTTCTAATATTTTTTTATTTCGAAATTTTCTGACGAAACTTATCTTTTTGCACTTTTCCTTGATTCCTGTTATTTTTCTCTTCCATCAATAGAATAATCTCGGTGAACTTGTCGTACGAGTAAGATTATTATAACATTTTTATATCCTTTATAGGAAATATGCTGCTTCTGAAATGACCGAGTTATCCTCAATAAAATATTTAGATTCAAGCAAAAACTTATGTTTCAATTCGAAACAATTTTTTTTATCATACTAGCACAAACTATGTGAAATCGCGCCCCTTATACTGCCAATAAACAAAATGTTTCTCTGGACAAAAGTGAATACATTGTATACAATATAAAACGCGCCGCATTTATACACTCATTTATCATTAATCACGTTGAGATCTATATAAATTTAAGAGACGATGTTAATAACAAAAATAAATTCAACTTTCAAATTCCTGCCCCACTTGATGACATGCTAGAAATAGTCGCTCATTGTTTTGGAAGCTTATGTTTCTACTTGTTCCTAGATTTATAACTGGGGAGTTAGGACACTCGATTAAAATTCCGAGCTTAAATATTACTATGGACGTAGACGCTTGCGCACAAACTCTCGCATCACATGTTAGCGAGGTTATCTATCTAGAAAATTAATTATTAAGAAATTATTATTATCATTATGACCTTAAAGGTTACCCTGAGAGAATATTTATTTCTCCTTAAGTAATATTTCCACTATTAAAACACGGCAAATATCGTTTATCAGGCGAGTTCTATACTAAAATAAGATTTCAATATAAAGGAAGGTCTAGAATACTTTGTTTATCACTAGTGAAATGCCTTCACGTGCAATGTGTGGGTGCCATGCTTAAAATTCTTGTCTCGTAAAACGATTTGTGTAGTCGAGATTTCCTTGGCTCGCCCTTCGCTCCATAAAACTCTTTACGTGTTTGTCTCTCGTCGTTTCTCTTTTCCAAAAGCCTACGGCCGCCCAACGTTCTTCCACATATTCTACTCTTTACTTTAAAATTTCCACTTTTTTGAAATTTCTCAATAGATCAGCCGCTTTTGGGAAAATGCATTCTATATTCTAAAAATAAAAGAGCTCAAATACTATGGAGATTTTTTGTATTAGGAAACGAATACACTAATATTTAAGAAATTAAAGTCCTAGACAAAATAGCGCGTTTCCTTTTGGTTTATTAGGCGCGTTTCGCTTCCAGCATAAGCGCCTATTAACTTCGGTTTGTCCGTCCGTCCGCATGTTCGTTCTCGGCTTCTACCGAACGGATTTTTATGAAATTTGATATTAAGGACAAAGTCAATAAGAAAATCACGCAAACGAATCACTTAAGCCAATCAGGGATACCACTTTACTGGTGACAAAAAATGAACTTTCCGTCACATCTCGTGAAGTATTGGTCATATTAAAATACTTTGCAAATAAACCTTGTTGAACTGATAAATTGGAGAATTTCTTTTCCTATACATTTTTATTGTAGTAGTAGTCGTTATCAAGAAAATCAAACAAGAAATTCGTGATTCGCTTTGAACTTAGAGAAAATCACGCGTAGCTGCCTAATTGTTGTCAACGTAAATTATCTTATTTGTTACTGAAGTAAATACAAAATACATTTAATTTCTTGCGCATGCATGACAAATTTTGCAAGCGGAAGGAAATGTACTATCTACGACGAAGAAAAGAAAGTAAACGTAATTATTACAACTGAACTAAAGTGAGGTATGTTTGAAATAATTTTCGATTATTTGGTTGATTAAAACTGAATAGAAAATAAATCGGTAAATAAAAATAGAATATTTCCTTGGCATCATTTCTGATACGAGTTTGCGGTGCTTGCATACTGCAAGCGCTTAAAAAATATCACCATACACCAAGATATAAACTCGTAAATAAAACAACGCAATCTCCAGGGCAACAGCACTGCAGCCCCGTGGAGCCTATATTTATTAGATAATAAATTCCACGATTTCTAGAAAAATATTTATAATTTTCCGCGTAATTAAGGCAACTATCCGTAATTTCCAAATTCTCTAGCAATCGGCTCTTATCCAAGTTTTCGTATTTCAAGTTTCGTGTCTCAGATCGCCCTGAATGAGCAATTAGAATAATCATTCAGACAATACCCTATACACTAAATTTATGGAAAAATAAGAATATTTTGTGTTAAGATAATGACATCATCATCCATGCACGTATTTGGATAAAAAATCGCGAAACAGGTATGACGTCATTACATTTAACAATTGAAAAGTCAAATTTCTCGAAACACAACATTAAAATACATTTGACCTTTTACTAAATTTCGTGTGATAGTATAATGACGTCATCCTATGTTTACGTCGTAGTTTTAAATCAATGGCATAATAATATATAAGTAAGAAAATAATTTTCATTTTCTGCAAAATTAAGTCATGTATCCAGAATTTTTAAATTCTCTGGCAATCGGCTCGCGTCCAAGTTTTCGAATTTAAGGTTTCATGGCTTAGATCGTAATGTTTCAGCAATAACTATAATCAGCATTAAGACAATAGTCTATATGTTACACTGTAAAAATTAGGATATTTTTTGTGTTAGGATTATCCATGCATTTTAGTACGTATCCGGATAAAAAATTAATTTAATATTATAACATCAACATATGTACACGTCGTTGGCTGAAACATAATGGATTATAATGAAATATAAACATTAAATCAATGCTCTTGAAGTATGGAAAATGAATTACCACTGAAGGGCATTGGGATCTTTGCTATGACAGTTAAAAATTTTCATTGTTGAAAACCAAAAAACTTCACATAATTTTGATTAAAATCATATTGTTAGGCAAATTCAGCATGGATTTGAGTTATGCCTTCAAGAAAAATAAACTTCATTCTTTTTTCCACAGTACGGTGCATGTCCCGACTTTGTATCTTAATTGTAAATAATTTAAAAACAATTTTATATGGCCCTGCACAGTTTTAAATGCTTTTCTTATGGTTGTTTAAAATTAGACATTGGGGTCAAAAACACCCCTTAAAAATAACATTTTCTGCAATTTCGGATATTTCCTGAGGTTGTATCCAATGACCTATATTCATGCCAAATTTCAGCTCTGTAGCACTTCTAAAAGTACCTTAGGTTTTATATGATATATCCTATATATATATATATATATATATATATATATATATATATATATATATATATATATATATATATATATATATATCATCATCATCATAGGTAGTCTGTCCGTAGACAGGTCCGTGATTATTCATGGTTAAACCTGGTTCTCCATATACTCCTACTTTCCGCTGTCCTCTTTATATCTTGATAACTCTCCTTCCCTTTCAAATCGTCTATCAGCTGAAACCTTTTCCTACCTCTTTCCCTTTTCCCATCTAGTTTTCCTTCTAACACGTCTTTAATCATACTCTCTCTCCTCAGGTAATGTCCAACCCAGTTAGCCTTCCTCTTTCTGATAGTCTGTATAATCATTCGCTTCTCTCCTATTCTTCGTAGCACTTCATCGTTTTTCATCCTATCTGTCCATTTTATCTTCAGCATTCTCCTCCAAGTCCACATTTCAAAGCTTTCCAAGTATTTGATGTCATTTTTCCTTAGCGTCCATGTTTCTGCCCCATACAATGCTATACTCCATACGTAGCATTTTATCAACTTCTTGCGGATATCTTCCCTTATATTCCCTGTAAGTAGTTGTTTCTTTCTCCTGAAAGCCGCTTTTGCTTTTCCTATTCTAGTTTTGATCTCATCCGTACATTTTGCCTCTCGTGTTATGATACTTCCAAGGTATTTATATTCTGAAACTTGTTCTAATGGCTTTCCCCCAATAGTTATGTTCAGATTCTCTTCTTTACCCGATATTCGAATGACCTTGGATTTTTCTGTATTTATTTCCATACCGTATTTTCTACCTGTTATCACTAGTCTATTTATCATTTTTTGTAGCTCCTCTTCCTTTCTTGCTAGAAGTACTTGATCATCTGCGTATTTTACTGTTCTTATAATCCTTCCTCCAATTTTGAAATCCCCTGTGCCTTCTAAAGCTTCTTGCATTAGACTTTCTCCATATATATTGAATAGAGTTGGCGATAGGCAGCAGCCTTGTCTTACTCCTCTACCGATATTTATTCCGCAGGTGTCCACATTCTCAAACCTGACCTTTACAACTTGATTCTCATATAGATTCCTAATCAGTCTCCTGTCTTTCCAGTCTACACCTATATCCTTTAATATCTTCATCAACTTTACCCAATTTACTCTATCAAAGGCCTTCTGCCAGTCTACGAAACATGCGCAGATATCTTGACTGTATTCTATTGCCCTTTCTGATATGATTCTAACTACTCCTATAGCATCTCTAGTTCCTCGTCCTTTTCTGAAACCGAATTGATCTTCCCCTATTATTTCTTCTGCCTTTTTCTCCAGCCTTTTATTGAGAATCCTCGTGATGATCTTCGATGTGTGTGACAGAAGGCTTATAGTTCTGTAATCTTTACACTGCATTGCCTTTGGCTTCTTCTTTAGAGGGATCATTGTTACTTCTAGGAAATCCTGAGGCCACTCTCCCGTGTCGTAAATCTTATTAATTAATTTCGTGATCGCTTTTAGTCCTTCTGATCCCATGACTTTAAGTATCTCAGCCGGTATTCCATCGCTGCCCGTGGCTTTCCCCTTCTTAAGTTCCACTATCGCTTTTTCTACTTCGCTCTCCATAATACTTGGTCCTAAGTTGTCTTCTTCAATGTTTTCCTCATTTTCCAGTTCTATTTTTGCCGCTCCTGTCTGTTTGCTGTATAATTTCTTAATGTATTCTTCCCATACCTGTGCTACATCCTTTGTTTCTGAGACATGCTGACTACATCCTGCCTTTCTTTCAGTTTTTGTAGGTCCCAGGTCTGTCTTTCTCTTCTCGTTTTTCTTATTTGTTTGAGCTTTGTACTCACGTCAAGTATTAGAAGGCTGTGATCTGAATCAATGTCTGCTCCTTGCAATGCCTTGGCGTTTTTTATGCTGTTCCTAAATCTTTGTTTTACAAGGATGTAATCTATTTGGCATCTCATTCTATCTCCTGGGCTTTTCCATGTGTATAACCTTCGTTTATGGTTTTTGAACCATGTATTAGTCACTACAAGGTCATTATTGATGCAGAATTCTACGAGTTTCTCCCCTCCTCGATTTCTCTTCCCAAGTCCGTATTGTCCGACAACATTTTCTTCCTGTCCTTCTCCGACTATGCTGTTCCAATCTCCCATTATTATGCAGTTTACCTTTCCTCTTCCGTCTTCTTCGTAAATTTCATTAATTTGCTCATAGATCTCATCTATTTCTTCATCGTCATGAGCTGACGTTGGCATATATACCTGGATTATCAGCATGTCCACTGGGACTGCTTTTAGCTTTATTGCCATCAGTCTATCGTTCGTTGCTATTATCTTTGTCACGCTTTTCATCATATCATTCCTAAGTACCAGAGCTACTCCCCTTTCCCCACTATTTCCTCCAGAATAAACTACCGTGAATTCTTCCGAGTCGAACTGTCCTTCTCCCTCCCATCTAGTTTCGCTTAGCCCTATAATGTCAACTCTATTTCTTCTCATTTCTTCTTTCAAGTTCTCTAGCTTTCCTGCCTTTCTCATAGTTCTTACGTTCCAAGTCCCTATTCGTAATTTACTTTCGACAAATGTTTTCCTCAAGGCAGTCCCCGCCCGGAGATCCGATTGGGGGACTATTTTACCTCCGGATTGTTTTACCTCGAGAGAACTCATATTGTCCAACCATATAATCTTTACTAGGGATTGTAATGTGGTAGTTTCCCTCTTGCTTTCCACATCGCAGTACTGTAGCCGTTCAAATCGTCCTGATCACGCCTACAGCTGTATTGGATATAGACCCAACCAACATCATTTGTTTTCGGCTCTATACCATACTGACAGTACTGCTGCCTACTGCCAGGCACTGATGATAGTTTTTTTTTTATAAATAAAACCTCCATTCGAGGGGTTTGAACCCCCGAACTTTGCAATAGAAAGCCGACACGCTAACCACTACACCACCAGTACATATATATATATATATATATATATATATATATATATATATATATATATATATATATATATATATATATATATATATATATATCCTATCATTATATATCGACGTTTCTTACAGAGGAGGATATAACATACTAGTAGAAGGTGCTTGCATACTGCAAGCATTTCATCTCACCTTGAAAAAACATTAATTTTTCAGACAGATATTTCATCATTACAAATATTCTATTAATTCTAAAGATTTCACCTCCGCAGCGATTTTTGTTTTTCCCACATGTAAAAATAATAGTTTAAAACAATCCCCAAATGTTGCAATTTTAAACATTTTACACTTTCTCCATTATGGGGTACTAATGCTACACATTTCAGCCAAATTTTAAAGTTGTAGCACTTCTAGAAGTAAAATAATATTTTTCTAATTGTTTAAAATTTAAATATTTTTAACGGTTGCCGCAATATATATATGGAGAGATTGAAATGTTTATTTGTGCAAATGTACTGTTCTGTAAATAATTTGAAAATTGCAGCTTCCTAGCTCATCCCGTAGTACCTAAAAAGTATTAAACTTTAATGTTCAAATGGGGTTTAAACAACCCCTAAAATTTACAATTTTAAAATTTTCGATTTTATTGTTGGTTATGAGAAAAGTTCTATAATCTTGCAAAATTTCAGCTTCCTTAACTTATTAGATTGGTCTACACACTGGATTGCGTTTTCCCATGCTAACTTATGGGAGATATTCCGGGGTCTCTGGAGTCGAACCCAAGACACTGTAAGCAAAAGTGACAATAATTCCTGGGAGATATTCCGGGGTCTCTGGAGTCGAACCCAGGACACTGTAAGCAAAAGTGACAATAATTCCTAATAGATATTGCGGCCATCTAGCAAAAGGGAGATGCCCTGAACAATCACGCTCCGGCGAAGTCGAACAGAAATAGGTAAAAACATTTATCGAAAGAAAAAGAATAGCAAGGGGAAAATTTTGCAAGAGGAAAATCTAGTCGTATTTTAACTATAATTGATTTACAAATTAAAGAAACGACATTTAGCGAAAAAGATCGATTATCAGGTATTAAGTTATCATCTGGAACAAATGTAATAAAATATTAGAATTAAAAATTTGCTCATTATAAAATCGAAATTAATATGATAAATTAATGATTTGAATAACTTATTATCTTGTGTATAATTTTTACAAAGCTTTTGTCTCCCATAAAATTTCAGTAAAAATAAAAAATTCAAGTATATGTATGAAATATTTTAGGCGACGTAACTTTCATTATGCACTAAATAGTGAGAAATGTATTTTAGAAGAAGAATCTAAAAAATTGGATAATTTAGAACCTGTATTGCAGAAGGAATTTGTTCATGGTATATAATTTTCAGCAATTGAATTTAAATATCAATTTTTTAGATTCTAATTTAAAAATTTTCCACTTTATAGTGCTCAATATAATTTGTTTTCCCAGGACGTTTTGTTATATTTCGTTTAACATTTAGTTAGTCACTTCAGTGGAAGGAACAGTAGATTATCTTTGTTGGAACGTTATCAATCTTAAATTGAAAAGCTATGTTTCTTTAATAGCCATAAAACGGTTGGGTAAACCAAAGCCGTATCTCGGCTACAAAATAACCGGTAGTGGTGATTCATTGAAAGTAAAATCGAAAAAATGATCTACTCTCGGGGGAATCGCCACTTATGCCGGCTACGTTGATCCATAATGTAAGCCCGATAATTCTTCCTCAAACCTTTTAGGAACACCGCAAAATTTTATTCCACTATATGTCATCCAAATGTACGTTTTTGAGGTATTATATTCAGTCCCAGTTTGATTGAGCAATTGTCATAATAACATTTTCTTTTCCCTGGCATTTCTTTAAAACCTTTCCTTCCGAGTGAGGTTGATTGATGAAAAACAAAGCAGATTGATAGTCTTTGATTGTTGAGCCGACAGTAAATCCCATTCGCTAAAATTTCGCCAACCATCACGTGTCGAGTTTCGACGCTAATATCTTTCCATCATCTCGATCAGAGCGACACGGTGAATCTTCTGGGCGTGAGGTTGGAGACGGTCCCAGAACAGGTTTCGCGGAGGGTTCAGCGATCCCATTCGCTCACTCCTACGCTTCCTAGTAGTTTCCGGAAGGCCTTACATTTTCGTACCATTTATTCCTGCCGTAAGAACTGGCATGCCAGGTTCACAGATGCCCTTCGATCGCTATAACATATGGCAGAGGCGTTAACCTGGCTACTAGGTGAATTGATGCACTCTTAGCCGAAAAATATTTGTATCTGTTCAAGTTCATTTTGCGATGTCGTGATAAAGAAATATTTATTTGGCGACTTGGTCGAAATCTTCATCTTGACGTAATAAGCGTTACGCATTTTTAAAAAATCAATAAATAATGATCATATTTGGAGGAACAATTTTCCCGGCCTCCAAATTTATGAGTGTGCCTATGCTCAGATGAAGGGAACATAACGTCCCGTTTCAGGATGTATGGTAAATGCGGAATCTATATTTGCTCGTTAGTCTAAAATGCCAAATTAAATAAATGAGCCAAGAAAATGGGTCATATTAACGGCAGAAGAAACTCCTACAGGCGTTAAATAATAAAATACACAGCAGTTTTCATCAGTAATTCATCGGTTTCTGATTCTGTCAAATAACAAAAATTAACTTTCATAGATCGCAAGCGCTTCGAAACTGAAATACACACATGGTTTACCAAAAATATTTTAATAGTTACTGAAATCACCTGTCATTCTATATGACCCCATATTATATTTTACCGTTAATCATCAAGGTGTGGCTTATCCTATTTAATGAATTGAAAATACACTACAATGGCTTATGAGGACAAAGAATATTATCGAACAAAAATAACAACAAATTAAATAAATTTTTTTACTGTCTAACAGTCTATAAAATATCTAGTTGGGTCATATAGACCCCCACGCGCTTGTTGCACGACGAAGAGTGCATCAATTTACCAAGCCAGGTTGACGCCTCCGCCGTATGTTGCAGCGATGACAGCTGACACCAGCATTGTACACAACTTATTGAGGCATATAACATGGAAGAATACTAACTGTTGAACAGTTGCTAGGGTAGAGAAAAATGCTCGCGACCGGGGTTCGCTCACACGTCCTCGCGGTCAGGAGGCGCCGTCCACCTCTTCAGCCTCCAAGGTCAGGGACGATCTTGGATTCGAGGCCAGTCGTGTTGGCTCCCCTCCGCTCTTGGTGACGGAGAGAAAAAAACAAGCAACGATGCAACCGTTACATTCTGGAGCCATCCGTCATGGTAATATGGATTTAATCGCACCTCACGGTGAGCCCACCACTTTCGAAGTAACATGAACTAATCAGCCGACCGTGTCGCGGAAAAAAACAGCTTTTGTACACTCCCTGGACAAACCAGTTGACCGTTTAAATTCATAGGTAGAATTGTAAGTCTCCAGTAGTCTGTATAACGATTGCATCAACATCCAAATGATACCCTCCAGGCCCCCAAGAGTAGTATGAGGCACGAATGAATATCGTGTCTAAAAAAATCGATGTAAATTGTGATAGTCAAAATAATTTATTTAAAGTTAAAATTTTAAACTCTTTTTTATTAATTTGAACCCGTCATTTTTGACGGGCAAATATACTAGTGCCTAAATAATTGATTAGCATTAAAACAACAGAAAAAGTTTTGAGATGATAATTTTACTGAAGAAATATGAAATTTGCTGTCATTACCGATTACATTTGCATAATAGATTCGCGGGCCGCACGAAGATATCTCGGGTGCCGCATGCGTCCCGCGGGCCTAGGTTGTCGACCTCTAGCTTTGGGATATATGGATACCATGAAAACATTGGTTCAAAGGTTTTTATTCAGCCTCTCGAGTCCTGAAGTTTGAATTACGTAGGTCATTTGGTTTCACAATGTTCCCTAATTAATTTTACGTAGTCTTTATCTAGTATACTAACATTTATCTTCTAATGACGTCCAAGATAGCCCGTAAGAAGAAACTTCTCCCTCATTGATGGATTCACTTTACTATTCGTGTCTTTTTACTATGATTTTTACAAATACTCTCCAAATAGTCCAACACAATAACCGCATATTGCCAATTATAACTACCTATCTAGATTTGCTTTCGTCATTGCAATTAACTAGCGCTCAACCGTCTAAACCGTTTCTTAGGTTCCTTACCTACAACCATCAAATATGAATCGTAGTTTAATGTAATCATGATAATATTTCCTTATGCTTTTGCCGTCTCGCTTATTTCCTCCCACTCTTCCCCATTATATCGCCCACTTCCTCCTACACTTAGCAAACAATTTCACCTTCTTCCCACTTAACCTCCATCCTTTCATGTTTTTCCTTCCTGCTTTCTCTCTCGTACCTCTTCATCTCTATAATACAAAAAAAATCCTCAGAGGACATTGATGCCTTTAAGGCTTGTTCACACTGGAGGGTCAGTCGGAGGACGGTGTGAACCAGCTTTAAACGTAACTGGGCGCACTCGCGTGCTACTTAAGAGGTTCTGTTGCATCATTAAAAAGTACATTAATATTCCTTTAGCTTAAAATATATACAAGACAGAGTTTTGTGACCATCATTTTAATTGAAAAAATGTCCTGAATTCAATAATTTTTTCGTCATAGTTTGCCAAACCTTGATCTACAACAGTGGTGAGCAACCTTTTCTATATGACGGACCACATTGGTGGATGCGAATTCCTTGGCGGGCCGCATGACAAGTTGTCAATGCTTCGGCGGGCCGGAATAAACTTTGAATCGGACGTTAACTAGATATTCTGAGGTATCATATCAGTGAAAATCTAGTCTAAATTACGTTTTAGGGTTAACATTTCAATCTGAAGTGTTTTATTGTCGTAATTTGAATGTATCTTATATGAATTTGTGTGTTAAATTTTACGGATTACTTTTTAATCATAGCTTCGCGGGCCGCATAAAACGCTCCCGTGGCGTGGGTTGCTCACCACTGGGATTATACCATGCAAAAAACCAGATTAGTGAACGCCAGCGGGTGAAACGCATCAAAATTAAAAGCTAATTTTAAGGATTAGTCTTCCTACGATGATCTATAGGGAAAATGAAACTTGGTAACGATCTGTAAATGTTTTCCCTTCCCTTCTCGTTCGTTGCTTCCAATTTAAGTGTAAGTTTATGCCTACAGCTTCGTCAGCTAGTCCTTACACCTACTTCTCTAAAAGTATATCATTGGATCGGCGTTCACTCAATTCAAATCATCTGATTATGCCGTATATCTTATTTTGCAAATCCTTTTACTTTGCGTTGAATTTTTTCCTACTCAGTAGTTTACTCATCTTACACATCCCACAAATTTGACTCGTATTTGGTCTGGGGTCTAAGTGGAAATAATTATCATATTTCTTCAGTTTTTCGGTATTATTCCCTAGTGCTTTTCCGTTAGGAAAATTTTGTTGTTGGCAGAACCTTACCAATTGCGAATATGTATATCCCCGACCCAGCAACAACCTATAATGTCTAAACAAATGTTTTTATCTTTGAATATGTACTTTTGTTACTATAAAAGCTCTTTCATCCATGCATAAATCGATGAATTACGACTACAACTAGTAGACTTTACATTAAAATATAGGTTCATATTTATAGTTCGATAGTTGTTCTTCGACTCGAGATTTATCAATTATATTTACAATAACCAACTTTTTATATATTATCCCTGCTACAAAAATTGACAACTGTTATTTCCAGAAACAGCCTCATTCGGTAAAATCGGGATTCCAATGAAGTAACGTTAGTAGCAATGTCGGATTAACCGGGGAGCAGTTATGCCAGGGCCTTGTGATCGGAGGGAGGGGGGGGGGAGGGGGAGAGGACACGGGGGCCCTGGATCCTTTTCGTCAAAGCGCTGTGTGCGTGGAAAAATTTGAGCGCCAGGACCACAGAATACCTTAACCCTGGTCACGGCCGGTCCTAGGCATTTGGGCGGTGGCTTCTGAGGGGCGGCTTCCGGGTCGCTACTACATGTATCCCACTCATAAACGCATTTAAATTTTTATTTCAAAGCTAAATAATATTAAAGAAACTGTATCAAGCGTATATGTGGTAACGTATAAACCGAGCACGTGTAATTGAGAGATATCTCTTATGTTAGAAGGGGCGACCAAATTTTCCTTCGCTCACCACCGTAAAAACCTTAGGATCGGCCCTGGCCTTGGTTAGTATGTGATTGTACATTTTACGTACCTTTATTTTTCGGTGCTTCAGATCTCTGCACGGAGTAGTCAATATTCCACTTAATGAGGAACGATATATGAATCATCAATATAATATGCATCAATATATTTCCAGACATTATATCTTTACGGAGACGCTGCCCTGTTTGTGACTCTTCGGTGTTCCCTTACTGCAGCGAGAAGCTTCTCCACGATGCCTGCTGCTGTCTGGACCCAATAGGTGTGTATCGGAGCTATTGTGATGAATAAATTTGAATGAAATAGCGATCAGCGCTGGACAAAATTCTGATTTGAAAAAACAGTATCATCTTTCCCGTAATGTTTGGAGTCGCTCATTGGCTCTTTAAATTATTTTGCCAAAGGATAACATTTTATGTCATGTATATTACACGGTAATAACAATGAAATAAGAAGTCGATCTATGGATTCTTTTAAAAATGCGTCCGTTGGAAGGCCTAAATAAATTTTAAGTGTTTACCCATCAGAAACTGCAAATACACGTACGTTATTTCCTTTCATGCTCCAAGTTCTCTTTCTTCGGCATATCCTTACTTCTAAGAGGTTATGAATAGTAACACATGCTTTCACAAACAGTTTGAAATGTTTACCTTTTTGCCGAACGCTCTAAATAAGAAAAATTTGTATTTTCGCCAGATACTCCTTTGCCGTATCAATGCAATTATGCCGACTGCAGCTTCCTCCATGCTAATTCATGTCAAGAACATAAGCTCATCACTGCCTGCTGCTGTAACCGAGCCTATTTCTACCTAGCCAGAAATTGTAAGTCGCACTTCATAATGTTTTCCATGAGAATAAAGCGAGAAAAGCATATTTTTCGTCCCTTTGAAAATATATCTTGTAAACTATCACGTCTTGGCATTTGTATGTTTTTTATTTTTTTGTTCAACAGGAGTACCACCATGGACAAAACATCTTCAAGTGCAACACTTTATCAAGATACAAAACAAAACTAACGGATTAATTTATTCTAATATTTAGAGTAGTTATTTTTTCTCTTTATTTAATAATTATGTCGTAAGTGTAACGTTATCGAGCTTTGAAAACTAAATAATAAAACCCTTTAATTTAGGCTTTTTTCTTAAGAATTTGATTCTCGCATTTTCATTTCAAAATATATATTAACGTTCGCTTAAAATTTTACTGTTACTATTTGAATGAGAACTAAAAAAATCTGATATTATCTGAACAAAAAATAAGACGGGAATATAGTTGGTACAAACAAATTTCAGCCCTATTATATGTATAATATGCGGCATTATCTTGCACGAGTGTAACTTTCTTAGAGTAGGCAAATGGTTGAGCAGATTTTCTCGAGGAAGTGAAAGTATTGACGGGGAAAGTAGTTCGAGAAGTTTGGCGGGTAAGACGACAAACTGTGACACTTAACTTCGGCCCACGCATTATTCTTCGAGAGATTTGCAATTACACGTTTCTACATAGAGTTGAAAATAGTGCACAAATATAAAAACCAGGTACTTTTTTACCGGCAGCTAAGCTCGTTCGGGTTATTACGAACTGATTTTAGGTAGTTACGAAAACAAATTTGGTAGGTTTCCCAGTGGCGTGACAACAGGATGGCGTGGGTGAACAAATTTCAGGGGGTCCACGAATTTTTCCGAATTTAGAAAAATAATTTCTGAATGACTTTCCAGCTAATCATTATTTCTGGACAGAGTAATTTAAAAAGCCTAACCTTTTCACTACATTCCTGATAATAGATTAATAAGTGCAACTTGGTAGGTATTACAATCGGTTTGTGTGTGTGTGTAATTTAAGGCGAATCAGCCTCTTGGGCTATTATCGCCATAATATGCATTTTTAACCACAACCCATTTGTGGCAAACTAACCATAGCACCAGACACACAATAAATATATAAATAAATAGATAAAACAGATAGATAAATAGATAAAACAGATAAATAAATGAAGTTAAAAACAGATTGTATAAGGGTCTCTCCCAATCTGTAGAATAAAACATCAGCAAGACTGTATAAGGGTCTCCTGACATGTATAAAATTTTTCACTGCACTAGAAGGAGCTATTATGCTCGTAAAATATAAAACCTTTAAAAATGGATAGAGAAAGGATCTTTCTTCCTCTTATCCCATTGTCAAAAGATTAAAAACACTTAAAAATTAAATAAAAGCTAAAATTCTGGACTCCCTTAGGAATGACAATGTTCTATTTATAGTTTCTGGATTATCTCCAAGAGAGAGAGTGAGGTTCGAAGCCATTCATTCATTCCTAAATTGGATACAGTCCTGTAACACATGTGACACTGTCAATGCAGTATCACATGTCTCGCAAACTGGGGGTTCCTCCGCCCGCAATCGGTTTGTTTTAATTGTGCATTTGTATTGGGTGAGGGAGACCATCAATAATATTTTTCTGCTGGCCCTTCTGCTCCTAGTTACGCCACTGAGGTTTCCTCTTTTGTTACAAACATTCCATAAGGTCAAAATAAAAATCGAGCCGTACGCATTATTAGATATCTTTAAAAGTGTTTTTTATAGTATGTTATATAAAAAAACCAACACAATAAAAACGAAGGCATAAAAAATTCAATAGCGGCGGCGAACTTGCTCCCTTCGGGTCAGAACGGATAGCTGTTTTTTCTTAAAAATGCACTGACAAAAACTGTGTGTAATTAGTAGCGCAACTGTAAATGATATTCCCCTGCCCCAGCATAAAGATAAACAATTAATTACCCTATAATTAGCAGTACGATTCTGGTTCTTCGGGCACTTTTTCGCGATAACCGTGGCATAGCTCCGCCACCGCATGTGTCCAGGAATCATTTTTAATTCAATGGAGTTTCCCATTCTTCGTAAAACAAGCCTGAACCATTTATTTTGCTGTACAGTTTGAGACTGACAGGCAAATAAAACAAATTAACTGAAGGATCATTCATGCAATAATTAACATTTTAAAAATTTGCCCAATGCAATTCACATTCAGCAAACTGAATCATGTTTAGCTAAGTTTAAAATATGAATATCAATTAAGAAACATTTATTAACAGGAGTAGGTGTAAATAACATTTGCTTCATACCAATTTCACCTCGAAAAAAACATTGTAGTACAATGAAACCTAGGTCATGTTAAAGCGATTTTTTAAAAGTGATATTATTACCAAGTACTTTATTTTCTTAATTCCTCGTCCAAAATGGGAAAACTCTCAAAGTTGAGCCAAACGTTATTAGTTTCATTAACATTTACGTTTCCTACACGTAATTTAATGTATTGTGACCTATCCATTACTCTCCATTAGTCCTCCCCTGATCGGAACACTGTTGCTCTTGCAGTGTCGAATTGACTCCATGCCAGGAAAAAATATTTTTAAAATATTAATATTGAGATTTATTTAAACGCAACAATATATACAAGATGATATAAGATATAAATATATATATAGAAATAAATTTTTCAAAATAAATTAGTTTGAAAAGTTTGCCATTCTACATTTGGCATCCATCACAAATTCGAATAGGTATTGCTAATAAAAACAAGAAATCAGAATAAAACCATTGTAGGTTAGAGTTAGGTAAGTAACTAGACATATTAACTCATTTACGTCACAATGGCTCACAAAGAATAGTATGAGGGTAGTCGAAAAAGATGTGCATTGCATTAGTCCTCATGGGTCTCTAATACCCTCTAGCAAGTAAAACAGCATATTGCTCTGACTTAAGCTGGAATAGAAATGGGAAAATCGAGGTTTGTGCTCTTCATGGAGTTTTAAGAAGATACTGTAAACAACAAATGCCTCAGTGCTGTCATTTATTGGGGGCTTTATTCATAATTTCATTTAGGGTTATTTTGATCCCAGACTAATGGATGGTTAAAATAACCATAGTTCTATGACAGCATTTCCAATCTTGGATAATCCAAAATATCATCTATAATTTAGAAGAACAGAATGATAAGGGACCTAAATATTTTGGTCTTCATTACATCTGTGAAGTATAACAATATTTTCCACATCAAAAGGCCATTTTTAAGTTGCCCAGAAATGCCATACATTCAAGTAAAATTTCAAATTTATCAAGTATTTTCTTGTGTAAAACTCTATATTACTAAATAAATTATGATGTTTACAATTTTTTAATGACAGCATCCCTCCAACTTTCCTTAATTTACTGTATATCACAATGTATAGGTCAACATGGCATATAAGTTGTTCTTAATTTTTGGGCATCAAAATTCACATTTAGACATAAACTCACCACATAAATTGACCCGTTTCTTTAATTTAACTAATTCTTTCAAGAAATCTTCCTTCAGACAAAATGAAGGTCCTGAATATTAAAATTTTTGAAAAACGAAACAGAGAAGTCAACGTCTCAATAAGGTAGTAGACAAAATCAGTGACCCACCTGATCAAAGTTTTGAATAAAAAACAGATGCAAGAATCTTGATAATGAGTAGCTGATTTGATTTTGGGAAATTCTCATCTGAGAATAACCTAGAAATTCCCCTATCGACATGTACAACATCACATGATATGAATTAACATATATTCGAACTAGCAACAAATATCCTCATCATGGCCAAGCTGACCAAAAGAAGGTAATATGAAGACTTTAAAATTAAAAAATATAGAATTTGCTAAATCATCAAATAACTGTTCTGCAGCAAGAAAGTTTGCATGTTAGTGAAAAGCTTGTACGAATCTGGAGCAATGAATCCATCATGATGAAGATACCTAAGACCAAATGCGCCATGGCTTCAGACAACAAATTTTTTTAATTGGCATATCGCTAACACCTAATTTTTTGAAAGGCATTTTTAAAGCTTTAAAGATTGATTGGGTTGCACAATTTTCAGAATACCAAATAATTGTAAAAAACAGCTATGGATACAACTTTAGCAAAAAGAAAAATGTGGATTAAATATCTTTATAATCTACAGGAATTTCTTTTGAAGATAAAAATATTAATAATACTATACATTTTGTAGGTTCAATGATATACAGGATATATCTGTTGAAAGTAATGAGGTTTCCTTTGAAAGTAAATGTAAATTTGTTAAAACAACAAGGCAAAACATGATGTCAAAGAGATATTATCTATGGTTTTTATGTGGAACAATAAGTAATCATATCATACCAAAGTAATAATTAATGTATTTAATTTCTCCTACAAAAACAAGTGATTGATATGGGGGTATTCCATTGTATATGTTACATTATATATAATGTAGCTATTTACAACTGCTGCATCTAGGTAATAATAAAAAAGCTTCATTGACCAATGGCAGCTTTTCCAAACTATGGAATAGCATGCCATTAGTTGATCGAAAAGATTTACACCACCCATGTATCTGTTGTAGGAAGCTATGGGTTCAGGACAATTTACTTCTTTCCTTGGCCAACATTATCTGTCCTAAGGACCTCAACCATTTTTGATGGATTGTGCATGGAACTTATAACACTAACTGCTTTCGTACCTCTATCTTTCCATTTCGTTATGGATATATCTCCACATTGAACAAAGTCGGAGTCTCCCTTCCATAGTTCCCTATCACTTCTTAGGAGGTTTACAGGGAAACCTTTCCGATTTTCTCTAAATGTCCCACATGAAAATATTTTTTTCTCCAATAAACTTTTGGCCAAATTGATGTTAGAAAAAAAGTTGTCAAAAAACCCCATACCCCTAATTTTGAAACTATTGTGGAGCTCGTGAACTACTCTTTTCCCCAATGACAAACCAGTAAAAATTCCATTCCTTTTTACCTGTATAAATATTTAGGCCCAATGCATAACCCGTCCTGCTACAACAGATAACCCAAACCTTAAAATCACGTTTCACGGGTTTTAGGGGCATATATTGTTTCATTGATCTTCTTTAAATTGAACCATGGATTCGTCGACTGCCATCTAGATGGGTTAAACAAATCCAGAAATTTTTGATGGAGATACTTTACTAGAGGGGCCACTTTGTACAATTTGTCAAATGTAGGGGTCCCCCTTTTAGGCATCTTTGCATTATCATTTAAATGCAAAAGTCGAAGTATTTTTAAGAATCGCTTTATCATCATTACATTGGAAATTCCCTCAACATGAACATCTTTATCCCTGGACCAATAGAGTCTGGGGCTTGGTAAAGAGTGAAATTCCATAATGATAAGTAATCCAAAAAATGCATGCAATTTCTCCAAATTAAGATTAAGTTCTACATGGTTCTGTTGCGCATATTTGTTGGATTCATAAATAATGAACTGCAAAATTTTGGTTGTAAAAAATAAATGAAAAATATTGGAACACCTATCAAGATCTACAGCATCTTTGACTGATGGGCCAAATGGTTAATCGAAATTATCATTATAAAAAATTCAGGGGTCGCACGCATTTTCACTCCAGTTCCGTTGAATGGGAGTTTCTTTCCCACTGGCAGCTCGGGATATGGGATGAATAGGGGACACTGATCTTTGCATACAGCTAGGGCCAGGTAGAGGAGATGAGACCCTTGAAGGAGCGGCTGATGCCTGCAACCGCGTTTGAATGCCCATGGTGAAAAGACTGGGGCTCAGCATAGAGGTCGGCGTTGATCTCTGTATTGAACTTGTAGGCATTTCGTCTTCAGTATCCGAGTCTCCTTCGAATTCAGAATTCTCCGCCATTTCAGCCATTATATTAAGAAGTTCATTCTCAACTTCTTCCTCGTCCAAGTCAAATATCCACTTGTCTGAAAGGTAAAATAGTATTTACTAGTTTATGAAACAAATACTTTTACTATAAGTTAAAATAAAACTGGAAATCAAATTAAATGTTAAAATGATATTAAGCTTGACATACCTTGATCGAGAAAATAGATGTGCGGGATATGGATCTCCAAAACTGGAGGAAAAGACGCCAAGCACCTCCTGCTCACTGGGATGTCCAGATAAAATCATTATTATTATGTTAGCGACAAAAACAAATGAGATACTATCAATGTATAATGAAAAGGTAAGTTCTAAATGAAAGATAAACTCACCAAGATTCACTCGAAAGTGAGAACAGTGATGACAAGGAAACTCAAACTGCTCAGGTCGACGGAGCGGGCCAGACTGATAGGGAAAACCGAGGGTTTCTAATAGACCGGGGGTAGGTATCCCTACCACTTATAACCTTTTTCAACAGTGTGTGCCACTTACTAGACAGGTATGCCTGGTGATAATTTTTAGAACCATTTGGAAGCCATACGTGACAAATAAAACCAAATTCAACTCATTTACTTCATCCTATCATAAGTGGTAAGTATTCTTACCAGTGCCCTATAAAGGGATCAAGTGAAAATTTTACTATGAAAAGTTATAAATTGATGGAGAGAAGTGACCTGAAGATCATTATGCTGATGATAGAGGCCGGGAATTACATATTTGGAAACAGGAAAAATTCTGCCATGAACGGGACTCAAACCCATCTTCCAATTGTTGGGTGGGCATTCCACCACCGGACTATTGTAGCAGACCAATTCCCCTGCTTCAGAATGGGAATTTTTGATTCCCAGTCATGGCATAATTTTTCTCGTTTCCAAATTACTCCCAATCTATGAAAAGTTAAACAAGAAACAACAAAATGAATATACTGACAAATAATTTATACTTCATTTAAAATCATTTTATTACACAGCTATTTGCAAAAAATGGATTTCGCTACAATTTACAATTTGGTGATATTCTTTTGGAAGCAGTGGTTTAGCCTGTATGGTAAAATGCCTATATAGCAACATTTTTTGCAATCACAATGTTACATGGATATGAATGAAGCATGAAACAGAGTTTGATCCAATTGCGATCAATCATTTCATTCTCCAATTATGGAAGATGATTTATATTACATGTGATGGAAGATAACAATAAAACAAACAAATTGGAGGGACTACATAATTTGTAAATGAAATACTTAAAGAAAACAATATAGAGGGAGAGAGAGGGAGAGAAGAATAGCAAGTGAATGCTGAACAATAAATATGCATAATTAGGATAAAACAACGTTTACATCACAACAAACTGAAAATATACAAACAAATTATCTGTAATATGGATTGGGTTAATTAATTACATAAGAGGGCAGAATATGAGCCTAATTTTGGTTATAATTCTGCAATTCAGGAAGCATCACGCAGGCAATGCAACCCAAAAATAATCACGTTTTCTTTCAAATGCAGAGTAAAAACAAATTAAATTAAATCTGTCAGATATTCTCATCTAAAATCTGGTGAGACAAATTTTTCAACATATACATATATTTATATATATCCTTACCAAGTGACCATTGTCTCATTTCACAGCTTGGCCCCAGGTTCAAATGCATTGATAATAAAACAAAATATCTGTATACTGTCTCTCCAAAACAAACAAACATCATGATGCTCCACCTTCCTCTGTGGTACTCCCCTGTCTGCTTCTCACAAGGTTAAATGATGTTGACCTACTAGCAAGAGCCTCTGTTCTGCTTGCCACACTTGCAAACAGTCTGTCAACTTCTGATGTTGTTGACGCCAGCAGAGAAGGAATAGGGGATGCTTTTTCCATAGGCAACAAGGAACTTAAACGGCCACTGTTAGCAGCGTTATCATTTGTCCTTTGAGATCCATCCTTGGAAGAAGGAAGCGGACAAAGATATTGGGAGGAAACATTTAAGGCCTGCACTGTTTCTTCCGAGGCCGCAGACGACTCGGCATCTTCATCCGACTGTGCGGGAGCACCACCACCTGATAAATGCCACCCATGAAGAAATCTTCTTCTTGCTTCTGTGCTTGGCCTTGCATCCTTTGACTGTAAAAAGAAAAAGCTTGTGTTAATTTTCATACTATATTATTACTATATTATTGGAACTCATTCATGCTTAAGCTATTGCGGTTAAATCTCCGCCAGGCTATGAAAATATTGACTTTAATTATATATTATTAATATTGCACCTATTTAATCTTATATTTTTTTTTGTGTTGCATAAAAAAATTACCTAGCTGCAACAACTACTGACAAGGGAAGCTCCCAAGGTGTGACACTCGCATCTGATTGAGACTTTGCAGAATGAAAGTATATGTAAAACAACGGACTCCTATTTCTACCTAGGTGCCAACTCGAAGTCGTTCACGAGAAAATGTCCTTTGAAAATCACGATCCGAGAGTCAACGTAATAAGAACGTTAAAAGTCCCTTCCTAATTATCTAGGAGTGTTGGTCTAGGAGAAAAGAGCTGGATATCAAATATTTTTGCCGGGGTTCGATTCCCTAAGGGACCAAATTTTTTTTAATTTTTTAAAAAACATTTTTTGGAATTTCCAGCATATCATCGATAAAACTTGCACAACATTAAAAAAAAATTTATTCCATGCATTATAACTACTATTTTCTTCATCATAATGCAGTTTTTATTGCCACAAAAACTGAAGCTCACTCGCAGACCACAAACAAAAACAAACAATGCTCTCGAACAATAAATCGCTCAGCAATATTCTGACGTTGACTGCGGTAGAGAGACAAGAACGTCTGCTAATAAGGCCACGAAAAACTGCGTCTAGTCATCTTATAATGCTGTTATTAAAGTTACGGTGTTGTTGTTAAAGGGATTCGTTATCATTTGTAGGTGTCAATTATTGTCATTATAATTGAAATTATGTCACAATACTGTTGGGTTATTTCGATGCATTGTTCTTTATTCCTCCTTTCAAATCTCGTCATGTATTGTTTATTATGATAAATCGCTTGCTGGTGTCAATTATTGCCATTATAATTATAATTGGCATTATGTCACAATATTGTTGGGTTATTTCGGTGTATTGCTCTGCATTCCTCCTTTCAAATCTCATCATGTATTGATCATGATGATAAAGCGAATGCGTAGTGATCCGTAAAATTATGTTCGTGAAGAATTACAGTGAAGAATTACGATGAAGTAAATAGTAGTTATAATGCATGGAATAATTTTTTTAAAATGTTGTTCAAGTTTTATCGACGATATGCTGGAAATTGCGAAAAAAAATTTAAAAAAAAATTTTGGTCCCTTCGGGAATCGAACCCCGGCAAAAGTATTTGAAATCCAGCTCGTTTCCCCTAGACAAACGCTCCTAGATAGTTTTGGAAAGGACTTTTAACGTTCTTATTACGTTGACTCTATGGATCACGATTTTCTCGTAAACGACATCGAGTTGGCACCTAGGTAGAAATAGGAGTCCATTATTTTACATATACTTTCATTCTGCTAAGTCTCAACCTGATGCGAGTGTCACACCTTGGGGGCTTCCCTTGTGAGTAGTAGTTGTTTATATCCATTTACAGCAAACTAAATGCAGTTTGAAGATACTTGGTTGAATATTTGAAAATGGGCTCTTTAATCTCGCAATTATATTTACATTATTAAATCAATCTTCTGACATTATGAGAAATACAAACATAAACTTATATCTCTTATTAATCTGTTGTAAGAAACTAAGAGGCTACATAAACTATTATTGGGAAAAATCTATCTGCCGTTCACATAAATGCCCAATGCTTTAAAATTTAAAAATAATTTGACACTTCCGACAAAGATTTTGATATACAACACAATTTTGATACATAAAATAATACACAATGCAGTTTTTATGAAGTATTTAAGCTGTGAAAACTTCACACCATAACATTGCATAAAAAATATAAACCTCAGCCTTTCAGCTACAGAACTGTTCATATCTCAAAAACCTATCTTAAATTTAACTAACATATTTTTTGGCATATAAGATGCACTTTTCTTCCAGAAAAATGACCCTCAAAATCAGCCTGCGTCTTATACGCCGAAGGTAACATTATTACTGTTCTCAATACTGACACTAATGAGCACACTCATCCCCAAAATGGAATAATTGGCAGTCATTCCTCACAAAAACAATAAACTATACATTATTAATAATTAATAGTGAATTTTTTAAAAATATATACAGTAATACCTTATGCAACATGAATTCCAACTATGCATTTTCATTATTGTGCTTTATTACATGTCCGCTCACAGTAATTACAATTTTGGTTCGTTCTTTATGTTAGTCATATGTTTTAGTTCCTAATGGTAATGGCTGAATAGCACAATTAATGCCACAGAACATTATAATTGTGGTGGAAGTGATAAAAATTTTGTAAATGCCTAGGATAAATACTGTTACATGTATAGAGATCTCAATGGCCACGGAAGTGAAAAGATATGCCTACTCTATTAGTTAAATGTTTCAGATGATTCAGTATGCAAAAACACATGAAAACCAAGCAGCAGCACATCAATTCGGTCCACCTCCCACAGAAAAAATTATCCGTGAATGGAGAAAACGAGGAAAAACTGAAGCTGATGGGATAAGAGAAAGATAGTCTTTGTAAGGTTGGTCTTAAATGGCCACAAATAGAGGAGGAAGTGATGGATAGTAGAATAGAGGAAGTGTGGTATCGCTGTATCGATCAGAATCGTCATGTATGAGGCAAAAAGAGTTGCAGAAGAAAAAGGACTAGTTGAGGATACATATCATTATTACATATGCATTCCATTTATTATTTATCCCATTATATTAAAATATCATTTTGCACTTAAGTTTAAGTATCTACTATCAGTAAAGGGTATCTATACATGCGACATGTGCGATGCACTCCGACAGCTTAATTAATACGGCTGCCGAGATCACACAGGGCACATTTAGCTATACAAGTCTCAAAGCAATTATTTATGTTTTAGATCATCCTTATTTATTTAACGAATTAAGTTTATCTAAAAATGTTATATTTAACTGTTATCACTCTGTAATAATCTCTGTAAATGTTGTCAGATACGGACTTAATCACGGCTGGAAATGATGCACAACATGGCCCTTCCTAAATGTCTTGGTGAATCAAAATGCTTTTTTCCCGAAAAATCTTCTAAAAAACTGGAGTGCATCTTATACCCCAGTGCATCTTATATGCCAAAAAATACAGCAATTAGATAATAGAGAATTTTGTAAATTGTAACAAATGATGATGGAATTGGAGAAAGTAAAGGAATGCTTGATGGGATGAAGTATGGTAGGGACCTCATGAGCCCTTTAATCACTACGGTAGCTGTGAAGGCACATCTTCACCTTAGAAACCTACATAGCAAGATGGAAAAGTATACTCCATAAATGGACTACACAGAGATTTCAAAGGCGTTCTTAATGGGAAATATGTATGAAACAGTATCAAAAGATTGGGCAATTCTCAAATTTTATCTCTGAAACTATAAGTCGTAATTATATGGTCTCAGGGACTACCTTGTAGTAAACATTGTCCTCTATCTGAATACATTTTTTAAACTTTACCTCACAGATCATATAAGGACATGGGATAGAAAAACATGAATTTTAATTGTTGCTTACTGAGAGAACCACCTTAGAGGTCAATGTAAACAAAATATGCCATGTTTTTCACGGAATTTTCTAAAATTTCTCTCTCCAAAACTATAACTCATAAGTACGTGGTTTCGTGGACTTTCTTGTAGTAAATGTTGTTTTCTATCCAAATAAATTTTTTAATTTATACTTACAGATCATATAAGAGCTAGGGAGAGTATGGTATTTGATTGTTGCTTGACGGATGCCATTATAAGTTTATTAAAGTAATTATGTAAAGTTCCATTTCTAATTGACGGATTCAGTTAAAAATCACAATTGAGCGATAAATTTTAATAACGATCACTCATACTAAATTTAATTAAAATTTGTCTAGCGGTTTAGCAGATGAAAGTTACGACAGTAAGGCATTCTTCTATTACTGCTTTGCTGGTAAAAATGCCTAAAAATAGGTAATTACTGAATTGAATAAGTTCTAAATTATATATTATTGCATTAATTTATTGATAAATTAATTATTATTGTATTTATATATTATATCGGTTTCAGAAAAGGACGAGGAACTAGAGATGCTATAGGAGTAGTTAGAATCATATCAGAAAGGGCAATAGAGTACAGTCAAGAAATCTGCGCATGTTTCGTAGACTGGCAGAAGGCCTTTGATAGAGTAAATTGGGTAAAGTTGATGAAGATATTAAAGGATATAGGTGTAGACTGGAAAGACAGGAGATTGATTAGGAATCTATATGTGAATGAAGTTGTAAATGTCAGGTTTGAGAATGTGGACACCTGCGGAATAAATATCGGTAGAGGAGTAAGACAAGGCTGCTGCCTATCGCCAACCCTATTCAATATATATGGAGAAAGTCTAATGCAAGAAGCTTTAGAAGGCACAGGAGATGTCAAAATTGGAGGAAGGATTATAAGAACAGTAAAATACGCAGCTGATCTAGTACTTCTAGCAAGAAAGGAAGAGGAGCTACAAAAAATGATAAATAGACTAGTGATAACAGGAAGAAAATACGGTATGGAAATAAATACAGAAAAATCCAAGGTCATTCGAATATCAGATAAAGAAGAGAATCTGAACATAAGTATTGGGGGAAAGCCTTTAGAACAAGTTTCAGAATATAAATACCTTGGAAGCATCATAACACGAGAAGCAAAATGTATGGATGAGATCAGAACTAGAATAGGAAAAGCAAAAGCGGCTTTCAGGAGAAAGAAACAACTACCTACAGGGAATATAAGGGAAGATATCAGCAAGAAGTTGATAAAATGCTACGTATGGAGTATAGCATTGTATGGGGCAGAAACATGGAGCCTAAGGTAAAATGACATCAAATACTTGGAAAGCTTCGAAATGTGGACTTGGAGGAGAATGTTGAAGATAAAATGGACAGATAGGATGAAAAATGATGAAGTGCTACGAAGAATAGGAGAGAAGCGAATGATTATACAGGCTATCAGAAAGAGGAAGGTTGGACATTACCTGAGGAGAGAGAGTATGATTAAAGACGTGTTAGAAGGAAAACTAGATGGGAAAAGGGAAAGAGGTAGGAACAGGTTTCAGCTGATAGACGATTTGAAAGGGAAAGAGAGTTATCAAGATATAAAGAGGACAGCGGAAAATAGGAGTATATGGAGAACCAGGTTTAACCAAGAATAATCACGGACCTGTCTACGGATAGACTACCTATGATGATGATATTGCATGTGTAATTTCAGCATTTAAACTAATATATAAGTCAAAGATATTTGTGGGTTCAATATTGTAGCAGTCCTCACCACCTGACTTTAACGTACTTAAGACAATGAAGGTTAAATAAATAAATAAAGTCTGGTGGCTGTCACAAGGTAGGGTGCTAACAAGGATACACAAACTCGGGAGTAAGACTCATATTTTTCTTTTGGATAAAAAATCTGATTTGACAAGAGTTCTGTGATGATATATGGATAATGAAGTTGGCATATCTACTTTCCTTGCAATAAGTCTAGATACCCAAGTTTGGGGATGTATATCTCGAAAACAACCGCAACGATTTGAATTGAGTGAAAAGTAGAGAGAGGGTAGAGAATTTATTTCTACATTAATTGATGCATATCTTAAATTTTTAATTTCTGTTTAAATATTTTATATTGGGCTGTATTTGAAGAAAAACACGTTTTTAGCCCCGGAAATCCGATAAGACCAATTTGAATTTTGCAACTCAGAAACCCTACAATGTATCAACTTGCAATTTTAATGGCACTTACTTAAAACTATTAGGAAAAAGTATCTGGAAGCGTTATTTTGTAACTGCAACATTAATACCAGATTTTGTTACATTCCTGAAATTCGGTTATCTTCGTCATTTCTCGGTTGCTTTCAAAGTTAGAGGTACCGTTGTCACAGGATAAATGCCTATATTACTAATATGTAAAAAAGAATATCAGAATATTACTTCCCAAAATGATACCGATTTTAATTTCATCTTCATTTTGCCTCCACCTTATGGCTATGACTAACATAGTAAAACGGCAGTAGCAAGGAAGCAGCGCATGCCGCTGCCACCTCCTCCACATTCATTGCACGCCCGGTCATGTAAATGACTCACTAACATAGAAGATGTGGCAATAGTGCATGCTGCAATTGCTACTTTCCTTCTCTCTCCCACCAATTTTGCTAAGCCAGATGTAGCTATAAGGCGGAGGCAAAATGAAGATGAAATAAAAATCATTTTGAGATCACATTAGATAAATACATGTCTACTGAAAATACTATTATAATTATTTAAATATATAAATTTAACTCCATCTGTTGTTAACCTTTAAATGCCGAATGTGTCCGTATGAGCACACAAAATGCAATAGCTCACAGACGTATATTTTCATAATATTTTTTCGACATGTTTCTTTCCCCTACAAAACAGAAGTACGCAATTATTCATTATTTTTGCAATAAAATGCTTTTTATTTGAACATTTCAGTACCAATAATTCATGTGATACGTAATTTTTCCATAAAATGCACAAAAATTCTCCAAAATAAATCCGGTGTTTAAAGGTTAAATCACTCATTTCATAAATTAATTAAACCTATATCTTCTGAAAATACTCATTTTGTTATTATTATTATTATCAACATATAGTTTATTAAGGTCAACAAATACCCATTTTCATTTAAATTGGTTTAAGCTACTATATTTGTTGAATTTTATTTCGTTTTTATGAAAATTCAGATCATTTATTTATTTGGGTCAAGGTCAAAAAAATAGGTTTCTTATGCATGGTTGTGAGGAAAAAGTCTGAAAACACTGCAATAGATTAACTAAGTAAATTAACCTAATTACATCCAAGAGAGAAATAATGACAATTAAATTAATGACCTTACCTCCCCTCCATCCATCCTGACAACTCCTCTGGCCATTATATCCCCTAGGATGGGATCGGAACTAACATGACCAAGAATGGCACTTTTGTTGGAATCCACTGCCAGGGTGCTACTGACCCTAGGAAGTTGACCCTCGACTCCATTGTTGCTCATGACTTCTCTTCCACCTGTTGACTTGTGGTGGCTGACCCTATGTATAATCTCATATTCATCCAGGCCTTTGTCAAGAGAGTAGCTCAAGTTGCTTCCTTTCACACCACTGAGTCCAACATCTACTTCATCCTAAAATGAAGCAAAGAAAAAATCCTAATAAATTTTTTGCCAAGGTAAGAAAACAGGGCCTTCCATTATTAACTCTGGATATCATTAAATGTCACATACACAACGTGATGTGGTGATTTAAATATCTGAAAAAGTGCAGGATGAACTTGGATACAAATCAAACAATTTTACTACCTGAAGCATCATTTGGTGGGTCAACTTTTGTCAGCTAAGCAGATAACACTAACATAGTGGAATTTTATATTATTATGACAAGCATAGCTACCTGACAGGTCAAATGGGGAATGCAGTTGAGACATCTATGTTCTTTGATATGCCTATCAACACCACACTTGATGGCAAATGTACAAAATCATTGATAATAAATTATACAACTTTTGGCTGATACTACGAAATTGCCACCTTTTGCCATACTGAAAAGAAAGAACCTGCTAAAAGAGGAATTACCAACAAGCATGACCTTTAAATGTAATGAGAAAGTTTGGTTGACCAATAAGTTGATGGTTGAGTGACTCAATGAAATGAGGAACTTCCAAGTAGCGCTCTTTTGAAGAAACAGGCAATGCTAGAGCTGCATGGTTTTTGAGCACATCTCCTATATCCAATCTCAACATTGATATTATGGTCATATCTGGAGAAATGACGTCTCAATTGCAGGCTACTGATATATTGGTCAACAAATCCCTCAAAGATCATCAATTTCACCTTTATAAAGGATGGTTTTTCTCAGGAAATTGTCCTCCAGCAGAAAAGATTAAAAAAACCATCTGATGCCTGCTTCGAATAGTGGATAAAAAAACCCTGGGATAGCATCTACTCTACATTAGTTGTTCATGGTTTCAAGAAGATTTGTTTGAAACAGCATAGATGATATGAAGATGAGATACAGACAGAGTTACAGTTAGAGGGAAATGAAGCAGCAGTCTGAGAATCTATCAATGATGAAAGTGAAGAAAATGATGAATAAACCTGGGCTGGATATGGGGAATAATTTGTATAATAGCATTATAATAATAGTGACTACACTAACCTTAGCCTCCACTTCCAGTTGCTTTTTAATTTCTGTTTGTCCTTCTGACGACGGAGGAAGCAACAGCTCCCCCTTCCCTCCTGCTGATCTTGTCACCCTGTGGCCCCTCTCAAAAGGCTTTACTGAGGGTTGTGTATCTCCACTTCCCCCACCATCAAAAGCAATGCCAACCCTGTCACGGGTCTGGAGGTTTGGAGAGGAACCAGAATGTGTTCGGCGGTGTCCCTGAGGTGGGCCTAGAGGGCTATTGAGAACAATAAATGAAAACTTAGCAACTTGAAGCGGTTTATTCCACTGAAGTTACAAAAAATCATTTCTTTCTAATAAAAAGTTTACTGTATGCTAATGAACTATAAAAATTCCCTTCTGTAAAAAGGTGCACTAATAGTTACAAATGCTTTCAACTATCCAACCAAATGAAAATGCAGAGTTGTGCAACACATCTTTGCTTTGATTAATTTTACCAAAGAAAACTTAAAAAAAAAGAATTTCTCATATTGTGTTCTATAAACTCAAGCCAATGATACACTCATATGAATGTTAACAACATACAGTCTTACCTGCAATCAACATTCAAAGCAGGCCCATTTGTGTTAGCACTGATCAAATTGCTTATACTGCCACTGTTCACCAAAGACCCTGGTCCAGCCTTTGGATAAAATAATGCCGCTAAGTTTGGAAGAGTTGCTCTGAGATCTTGGGTAGGCAAGCCACAATACCAGCGAAGTTGAGCCACATTCTTATTCAGAAGATATACACCGTACTTGAATTGGAGTTTGTCTTTAGCTCGTGAGAACAATGGGAACCTATTAATTTTATAAAATAAACTGACAATAAAGGGCTGTGTCATTAGATAAAAAAGGAAAACAAAAGCAGACAGCAATATTAATTGGACATGCAATTTGTTGCTACAAAATGGTTTTTATAAATCTAAGTAAATAACTCATAAATTGTCATGATAATCTTACTTAAAATTTGATTTTTGAAACACTAAAATTTATAATTATAAAAATGAAAATGTTCAACCTACAAGAAAACAAGGTAATTTATGTTGGTGGGAAGCCACACAATAAAATAATAAAATAAACAGCAGGAATGAAAATGTTCAATGAATTTTTTCAATTATATCATGATTAATTTCTAAATGAAAAATGAATACTGTTAAACAATACTTCAAAAGATACAAAATTACTAAATAAATGGAAAACAAAAACAAGGCAAGTTTTATTTGAACATTTTTATTTAAATGTAAATGCTCAAAGACTCACTCTCTTTCTCCATCTGGTATTTTGTCGGCTACCAAATCTGATATTCTAGAGCGAGACCCAAGATGCACCACTGGATATCGAAGAGGTACATGCAGGAAGATAGACACCATTTGGACAGCATGGGCTACATATCCAAGGGCCACAGAAACCATCACCTCATCTCGTGGGCCAAAATCTTCTGAATTTGGAAGCTTAACCCCACAAATGGTGAAACCTCCATTGGGATGCTAAACAGAAAAATAAATAAATGCTCAGAGGAGGGAAAATACACACGGCAGTGGCAAAATGCAAAATACTATGCAATGTTGGTCTGTATTTTCCTGTTTTGAAGAATTCCACACAAAGCAGGATTTCTAAGTGTAATGCAGGATGAAATTCATATTGTAATGCATGGAAAATGAACTATAAAAATTATCACTAATGTTTTTTATTGAATTTATCGTTGTTATATTATAGAATTATGCCAGATTTGCATTATTTTGTTTTCTTTAACTATAAAAGACGTAATCTCATTAATCCCCGAACGATTTATTAAATAATGCTTTTTATTTGAATGTCTTATCACCAATAGTTCAACAAACAAAATATTTTCTGATTGAATGCAAGAAAACTTTAAATGGCCAAAATTAATTCTGGCAACGAGAGTCTACTAAGGGGCATTTAAATCCGGCATTTAAAGGTTAAGAAAACATGCTAAAAATGATTATTTATTCAATACATAATATATATTTCCATTTCTATCTGACAATCAAACACATCTATGGGCAATCAAAATAGTTATCAGAACAAGTTTGCGAGAAATACCTCTCAATGATTAAGTGAAATAATGTATCAAATGAGTATTTACATACTTTATACATGAACCACAAAACAAGAATTGTCAGCTTTGTAGTTTAGCACCTTAACCATTCGGCTAGACCGCCTATGCATTAATTAACTCCCCCTGAAGACCTTATAAGGGGCACAGTAATTTTCAATAAACTTTGACCCCCGATTTCTTGCGAACTAGGGTCTATGGAGCCAAAAGCTGAGTCACGTGTCTGCTTATTTTTATTCTTCTATTCACCAGCAAAAGTTGGTCACAGTTTGTGACATCGATGTCTGGTCCTCTCCTTGTTAGATACATGTACATCTTGGATTCGGGTAAATATGAAATATGATAGTTAATCACTCATGCATCTAACCTTCTACTCAAAATTCTGACAATAACTTTAGCCTCTTGTGAAATTAAACCAATTTCCACTGCAGTATTAGGAAATAGCTAAGTTTATTAATGACTTCTCCCAAGCAAAAAAGCATGCTAATACTTTTAGTTGCAATTCATGGCTTTAAGTGTCTTGTCTTACCTGAAGGATGGGATAAATGACACTAAGATCGGAAACCAACCGGCGCCGACGAAAAGCAAGGTGAGCACTAGTATGCAAAAATGCATCCCTGGCTTCAAGAAACTCACGTTGCCTCCATTCTCGAAGATGTTCTATTTCTTTTGCTAGTGATTCCTGTTGCTCCTTCAACTCCTTGCCTGAAAAAAACAGAGAGTAAATATTAAATTAAATCTTCATTGCATAAACTGCTTCCCTAATTTGACCATCACTGACATGGGTGAAATGTACTTCTCTTGTACGAGTGACCTGTGTTTTCCTTCTTTGTACAGGGATTATGAAAGAAGTATGTCAGACATACTTTTGATCAGAAAAGATTCATAGAAGTAATATCAACACAAATTAACATTAAGGGTGCTCAAATAATGAACAAATACAATAGCAAACTTTGTGTTTTCTAGTGCTTTAATATATCAGCATGACCAAAATTTTAATGTAATACACCATCTACTGAAGATGACATATTACAATGAGACCCAGGCCATATTGAGGTATCGAAACCTGGGTCATGTTGAGATATTAAAATAGTGGAAAATACATAGTTTGCTAATTATTTGTTTATCATGGAACAGTGTCACTAATTTACACCTACAACTGTGAATTATACTAAGGGTGTTCATTATAAAAACAACTGGCAGACAGCTAAGCTGTAAATTTTTGTTACATTAAACCAGTGGTATCCAAATTGTGAGGGACACCCTAACCCACTGAGAGGGTGAGGATACTGGGGCAAAATCCCCCATACCTCAGGCCTTTGGGAGATGAAACTAAAAATATTAATGAAGTACCATATTTTTCGGGCCACAAGACGCACATTTTATCCAAATAAAATGACTCTCAAAATCAGCCTGCATCTTATAGACTAAAGGTAAGATTATTAATGTATTCAGCACTGATACAAACCTACTGATTCCTAAAACGGAATATATGGCAGTCACTCATTGCAAAAACATTAAAATATACATTACTAATAATAGTAAAAAAATTGTAAAAATATACAGTAAAAACCTTATGCAACATGAATTCCGATGATTCAATTTCATTATTGCTCTTTATTACATGTCCGCTCACAGTGATTACAATTTTGGTGCGTTTGCAAGGTTATTCATATGGTTTAGTTACTAATGAGCCTGTTGAATACCATAATTAAACATCATGGAAGATAAGAATTCCAGTAGATGTCATAAAAATTTTATAAATATCTCTGCTAAATACTGTTACATGTCTTTAGATCGCAATGACTAAAAGAGTGAAAAGATATGCTTGCACTATTATCTATAAGCTTCAGGTGATTCAATATGCAAAAACGAATGGAAACTGAGCAGCAGAACATCCCACAGATAAAATGATGTGTGAATGAAGAAAACGGGAGGAAAAATTGAAGGTGACAGGAAAAGAGAACAGTTTTTCGTAAGATTGGTCCTAAATGGCCACAGCTCAAGGAAGTGAAAAAATGGTTAGTAAAACAGAGTAAGTTAGGTATTGCTGTATTGATCAAAACGGTTATATGCGAGGCAAAAAGAAGAAGAAAAGGGACTAGTTGAGCGTATGTATCATTATTACATATGCATTCAACTTATTAGAAATTAAAATCTCATCTTGCAATTAAGTTTAAGTAAGTACTATTGGTAAGGGGTGCCTATACATGTGTCATGTGCAGTGCACTCTGACAGCCTAATTAATAGGATTGCCACGCGCACGCAGAGCATATTTAGCTATAAAAGTTTTGAAGCATTTGTTCATATTTTAGATCATCCCTATTTACATTCACAAATTAAGTTTATCTAATATGTAATATTTAACAGTTATCGTATGCATATTTTTGGGTAATCAACCTCTTGGATTATTATACCGTAAATACCCGCGTATAGTGCACACCCTCGTATAATGCGCAGGGGGGTTTTCAGCCTCGTAATCTATTATTTTTCTATATACCCGCGTATAGTGCGCACAGATTTTTTTAGAGTTACCGTTCCAGAATAAAGTAGATGGTGTAACGTGTTCTAAAGCAATGATCGAATTATTGGTATTATGAATTGGTAACATAATGAAAGTGCGAAATGAAATTTTTGAATAACGTTCCAAAAGATTGTCAGCTAACTCAATCATTACATACTCTATGTTTACTTATAAGGTGATATTAGTATATACACAATAAATCGAATTATATTAATTTTATAGTATGGCATATGACATTCTTTGAGCTAATAAAATGAAGGAATGACGATAATCCTATTTTTTACATACGTTTTTGTCACACCTAAGGTGGATGGGTTCGCCCAACCTTCAGTTTTACCCTTATTAGAACACACTGGTGCGCGTAAACATGATAGCAAATAACCATAATTAACTACAGACTCTAAGAATCAAGAATAAATCACGTATCACCAGGCCGGGTGCCGGTGTAGGGTGACGTCATGCGTAAGATGCCGATTCCGATAACAACATCGAAGAAGTATGGTCCAGTGACGAAGTATTTCTTGGCTTTTAAAATGAATAAATACTGAATTCATTCTTTTCATATCTAATTAATGAATGTTTGTAGAATTAATTAATAAATTTTAACTATTATCTATCTTACTTTTCGTAAAAATCGCCAATAAAATTATGAGGATACCCGGGCAGTAATTACTGTGCCGAAATTGTGGAAATATGGGGTCAAATGAAAATAGAAAGATTATGTACCCTCGTATAACACGCATCCTAATTTTTAACTCAAATATTTTGAAAAAAAAGTGCGCATTATATATTTACGGTATTAACAGTTATCACACCATAATATTTTGTTTCTAGATATGGATTTTATCACAGCCGGAAATGATGCATGATGTGGGCCTACCTAAATGCTTTGGTGAACCAAAATACTTTTTCCTGAAAATTTTTCTAAAAAATTGCAGTGCGTCTTATATCCCAAAAAAATATGGTAATTGATTGAGTAATAGAAAATATGTGATAAACAAATATTATAGAGATTACCATTTGTTGCCATCTTGCCAACATCGACAGTGTTTAACGTAAATGCAAAAATGCAGTATGTATGCAGTTAGTATGTAGAAATACTAATTATTACTGTGATGTATCATTTGAATTTCAATTAACCTCCACTTTGATAAAATTCTTTAATCGCTAAATTAGGTATGTTTCTTCCTGTCAAATGGCTCCCATGCCCTCCCTTCCCTGGGAGAGGGTGGAGGGGTCATATGCCAACACATGGCTCATGTCAGCTTTTGGTGGCCCTGGCCGAGTGCAGTGTGTATGTTGGGAGAGGGAGGAGGGTGCAAATGATATGGCATATATTTACTGTCTGTTTAACCATCCTAATCAAGAGACCTTCAATATGCAGTCATCAAATTCTAGCCCTCAAGTGGCTAGGATGTATCGTTTGCATTCGTGTTTTTCTTATTTGTTATTTAAATTAATTTTTGTACATATCATTCTTTAAAATCATTTATTTATATCGTTAAAATGTAAAAAAAAAATTGATTCCAAACAGAAACATAAAGTAACTAAATCCTTATTTCTTTTCCAAAGAAAACAATTGTTTATAATGTTATATATCATGAAACATACACTGGTGGTGTAGTGGTTAGCGTGTCGGCTTTCTATTGCAAAGTTCGGGGGTTCAAACCCCTCGAATGGAGGTTTTATTTATTAAAAAAAAAAAAAACTATCATCAGTGCCTGGCAGTAGGCAGCAGTACTGTCAGTATGGTATAGAGCCGAAAACAAATGATGTTGGTTGGGTCTATATCCAATACAGCTGTAGGCGTGATCAGGACGATTTGAACGGCTACGGTACTGCGATGTGGAAAGCAAGAGGGAAACTACCACATTACAATCCCTAGTAAAGATTATATGGTTGGACAATATGAGTTCTCTCGAGGTAAAACAATCCGGAGGTAAAATAGTCCCCCAATCGGATCTCCGGGCGGGGACTGCCTTGAGGAAAACATTTGTCGAAAGTAAATTACGAATAGGGACTTGGAACGTAAGAACTATGAGAAAGGCAGGAAAGCTAGAGAACTTGAAAGAAGAAATGAGAAGAAATAGAGTTGACATTATAGGGCTAAGCGAAACTAGATGGGAGGGAGAAGGACAGTTCGACTCGGAAGAATTCACGGTAGTTTATTCTGGAGGAAATAGTGGGGAAAGGGGAGTAGCTCTGGTACTTAGGAAAGATATGATGAAAAGCGTGACAAAGATAATAGCAACGAACGATAGACTGATGGCAATAAAGCTAAAAGCAGTCCCAGTGGACATGCTGATAATCCAGGTATATATGCCAACGTCAGCTCATGACGATGAAGAAATAGATGAGATCTATGAGCAAATTAATGAAATTTACGAAGAAGACGGAAGAGGAAAGGTAAACTGCATAATAATGGGAGATTGGAACAGCATAGTCGGAGAAGGACAGGAAGAAAATGTTGTCGGGCAATACGGACTTGGGAAGAGAAATCGAGGAGGGGAGAAACTCGTAGAATTCTGCATCAATAATGACCTTGTAGTGACTAATACATGGTTCAAAAACCATAAACGAAGGTTATACACATGGAAAAGCCCAGGAGATAGAATGAGATGCCAAATAGATTACATCCTTGTAAAACAAAGATTTAGGAACAGCATAAAGAACGCCAAGGCATTGCAAGGAGCAGACATTGATTCAGATCACAGCCTTCTAATACTTGACGTGAGTACAAAGCTCAAACAAATAAGAAAAACGAGAAGAGAAAGACAGACCTGGGACCTACAAAAACTGAAAGAAAGGCAGGATGTAGTCAGCATGAAGTTGGAAGATAACCTAAGAAAGTTGGAAAACAAACCGAAGACCATCGATATAGAATGGGATGAAATTAAAACCAGTATCAAGGATACCTTGGATAAAGAGATTGGAAAACAAGAGAAGAAAATCAGAAAACCATGGATCACGAAGGAAATGCTGGAGAAAATGGATGAGAGACGAAAATGGAAAAACGTTAACAGTGAAGAAGGTAGAGCCAACTATAGGCGTATAAACAATGAGTTGAGAAGGGTAACAGATAAAGCTAGAGAAAATTGGCTAAAAGGAAAATGTGATGAAATAGAACAAATGGAGAAATTAGGACGGTACGATATGATGTACGCTAGGGCACTGGAATTAGAAGATAAGTCGTCTAATGGAATTTGTGGTAAAGGAATTATGAATACGGATGGGAAGATAGTCTCAGAAACAAAGGATGTAGCACAGGTATGGGAAGAATACATTAAGGAATTATACAGCAAACAGACAGGAGCGGCAAAAATAGAACTGGAAAATGAGGAAAACATTGAAGAAGATAACTTAGGACCAAGTATTATGGAGAGCGAAGTAGAAAAAGCGATAGTGGAACTTAAGAAGGGGAAAGCCACGGGCAGCGATGGAATACCGGCTGAGATACTTAAAGTCATAGGATCAGAAGGACTAAAAGCGATCACGAAATTAATTAATAAGATTTACGACACGGGAGAGTGGCCTCAGGATTTCCTAGAAGTAACAATGATCCCTCTAAAGAAGAAGCCAAAGGCAATGCAGTGTAAAGATTACAGAACTATAAGCCTTCTGTCACACACATCGAAGATCATCACGAGGATTCTTAATAAAAGGCTGGAGAAAAAGGCAGAAGAAATAATAGGGGAAGATCAATTCGGTTTCAGAAAAGGACGAGGAACTAGAGATGCTATAGGAGTAGTTAGAATCATATCAGAAAGGGCAATAGAATACAGTCAAGATATCTGCGCATGTTTCGTAGACTGGCAGAAGGCCTTTGATAGAGTAAATTGGGTAAAGTTGATGAAGATATTAAAGGATATAGGTGTAGACTGGAAAGACAGGAGACTGATTAGGAATCTATATGAGAATCAAGTTGTAAAGGTAAGGTTTGAGAATGTGGACACCTGCGGAATAAATATCGGTAGAGGAGTAAGACAAGGATGCTGCCTATCGCCAACCCTATTCAATATATATGGAGAAAGTCTAATGCAAGAAGCTTTAGAAGGCACAGGGGATTTCAAAATTGGAGGAAGGATTATAAGAACAGTAAAATACGCAGATGATCAAGTACTTCTAGCAAGAAAGGAAGAGGAGCTACAAAAAATGATAAATAGACTAGTGATAACAGGTAGAAAATATGGTATGGAAATAAATACAGAAAAATCCAAGGTCATTCGAATATCGGGTAAAGATGAGAATCTGAACATAACTATTGGGGGAAAGCCATTAGAACAAGTTTCAGAATATAAATACCTTGGAAGTATCATAACACGAGAGGCAAAATGTACGGATGAGATCAAAACTAGAATAGGAAAAGCAAAAGCGGCTTTCAGGAGAAAGAAACAACTACCTACAGGGAATATAAGGGAAGATATCAGCAAGAAGTTGATAAAATGCTACGTATGGAGTATAGCATTGTATGGGGCAGAAACATGGAGCCTAAGGTAAAATGACATCAAATACTTGGAAAGCTTTGAAATGTGGACTTGGAGGAGAATGCTGAAGATAAAATGGACAGATAGGATGAAAAACGATGAAGTGCTACGAAGAATAGGAGAGAAGCGAATGATTATACAGACTATCAGAAAGAGGAAGGCTAACTGGGTTGGACATTACCTGAGGAGAGAGAGTATGATTAAAGACGTGTTAGAAGGAAAACTAGATGGGAAAAGGGAAAGAGGTAGGAAAAGGTTTCAGCTGATAGACGATCTGAAAGGTAAAGAGAGTAATCAAGATATAAAGAGGACAGCGGAAAATAGGAGTATATGGAGAACCAGGTTTAACCATGAATAATCACGGACCTGTCTACGGACAGACTACCTATGATGATGATGATATCATGAAAATAAAATTTCATTCTTTCACTTGTTCTTCCGTTCACATCCCTTAGTCGTGCTCTGACTCATAAATCCAAATGAAACGTACACCATGTCATCGTTGTGCTGTCTACATATCGATGATTGTTATTTACCTTCTACATTGATTTCATCCTTTTCGCAAATGAACGGCAATTAAAGTTCATAAAATGCCATTCATTTCAGTCTTGTTACAAATATTGTTCGAAAATTTCGTCATATAAACATATGAAACAATTAATTCTGAATACAGCGAGGTATGTAGCATTTTATCATACATGCCCAATAGACTAAGAGCAACAATTGATCATACAATTTTCAATCTTCAAGGCATTGTTTGGTTCAAGTACCATATTAGTACTATGAATTAAGTAATTTTAAAATGCAAATGAAAATTATGCTGCATTGTTTCTTGTAAACGTAATTCCCATATAAAATACAGAGATTCAGACGGAAATACTGAGGAAGATACTAAACCAAGATTCTATTCTATCTATAGAGGTTGTTTATGAACAGTGAGTGAACATGGTATAGAGAGGAGCACAAAGATAATTTTCTTAGGTGAGGGGGGCATGGCTTTGTAATGTTTGGAAACAGCTACATTAAATTGATTAATACTATAATTTACCAATTATTTTTCATTTCAATGTCACAAACAAGTGTTGAGCAATAATAAAACATTTAATTCTCCTTAAATAAACTGTAGTTAGTATAAATGATTATGAAAAATTGATTACTTACAACCTATAAAAATTTATATATTAGAATTATGGAAAAATATACCTTACACCATGATTTTTACCATGATATACAGGTATACCTCGCAATACACTTGAGTAGCATTCCAAAATACCAGAGCGTATCGCAAATCATCGTATTGTGAAATGCATTTTTACATAAGAGCAAGGCTATAAAAAAAGATGCGTTCCTAAATGGATAAAAACACGGGTAGCACGAGATATATGTTCCTAAAAAGGATCTTGTTGCACGAAATCATGCTAAATGAATGCAAAAATCTCATTGGAAACCATGTAAAAGATAGGAGGGGAAAAGAGAGCATAAGTATTTTATACAATACTCTAATTATCATTCAAGTATAAATAAAATACAATGCATACACAAAGACTTTCAATCCCTTAGATTGGTGACTTAAAATATCTTGACATATTTGCCCTACAGAAGGGCATTACATAATTTTTAGGCAACATCACTACAATATAAAATGCAAATTACATTGTGCTGCCATCTTCCTCCAAACATATGAACCGCATGTAATATTGTGATGATTGAGGCATCGTTGACTTTGTTCTTCAATCCATATGTTGAGCAGACGCTCCATTTCTATCAGTGTTTCACTTTGATTATGCCTCCCCAGCACAGTTGATGTTAAAGAAGTAGCTCCTGAGCAAACTTTATAATTTTTCCAGCACATCTGCAAATAGTTCTCACAGTTGACGGAGCTAGAGCAGCTATATAGCAGCGTGCCCTTGTCCACTCTCAAAATGTTTTATTATATCTAATTTAATTTCCAGAAAAATACTTCGCTTTAATTTTTTCACTTCTGATATTTCAAACTTATAAGGGTCAAAACTCGAGCACGAATTAAATTTGTCACAATCACGAGCTCGGACTGAAAGCCACTGAAACACTACGTTGGACATCAAAAGAAACTCTTTGATTACATTACTTCTCTGGTGCAATATTGTATACAAATGAAATGAAAATGAAAACAGTTTAAAAGTAGTTCGTATGTATAATGAAACAAATTTGCTTTTAGTTGCTCGATTGTAGGCCCTTTCCAATGGACAGAGAAAGGCTCTTCGATCTCCAGGTTTTGTAAGAGCGTATGCCCGAATCAAGAGATTGGATCAAGAGGTAGAGTCAGAAAGAGTAATGAGCATAAAACAAATAAAAATAAAAATTTTAAGTCAATAACTTTTATAAAGCACACAAAAAGTGTAAAAATAATAATAATAATTTTGTTATTAATAACTTGTATAAAACGCACTGAATGAAAAAAAATTAATTATTGAATTAACAGATATATTGAACATATAAAAGTTATGTTGCAATTCTAATAATTAGTTCAGATGTCTTAAAGAATGCAACATAACTTTTATATATTCAATATCTCTATTAATTTAATAATTAATTTTTTTCATTCAGTGCATTTTATACAAGTTATTAATAACAAAATTATTATATTTTTATTTTTACACTTTTTGTGCGCGTTATAAAAGTTATTGACTTAAAAATTTCATTTTTTCTTTTTAGTCTTAATGTGAAATATATGAACATTTATGTATTCTTCAAAAACTTCATTAACTAACTAGGGAGATGCCCGTTTTAAATTAAAATTTCGTGAATAGATTATCCAAGTCAATGGTGACCAATTACAGGAAACCGTCAATAAAGGCAAATGACTAAGAATACATCAAATTCTCGCATTAAAAACTGATCGATGGCAGGAAAACAAACTTTCGTTCTTTTAGGTGTTCATTGTTTTAAGTCTTGACCTCCTACGATGATTCCAAGTAATTTTAATATGCGAATGATTAATGTTGTACATTCTGATGTATTTCCTATTGTATATAACACAATGATTCATTTCCCTCTATCTCTCATATTAAAAGCATTCAAAGCATGTTTTCACCCATAAGGATTGAAATAACAATAGGATTTCAAGGTTTAACAATGTAACTCGTTGTCAAGGCAACATTCCGTTAAAATGGCAAGATTTTCTCAAAATATGTGAATTAAATGTTTAGCATGAGGGATTTGGAACTGTAGGCGGAAAAACATGAACAGAATAAGAAACAATAATTTTTTCTTTAAAATGGATCACATCCGAAGATCGTAGATTAATTCTTTCCAATTGAGATCTCAAAAAGAATAAAAACTGTTTGGAATAGGACACTTGTCCATACAAACTTTTTTTCTTGGAATGACCGATACTATCACCTCCCAGAATATTGACCTTTCCTCCTGGGACACCCTGTATATACAGAGTGTCCCACGATGCGAGGTCGATACTTCACCTACGTTTAGTCGAAGTCATTACAAGTCGAAAATAAAGAGTAATCATTTAACCTATTCTCAATAATAAAGGGGTAATGGACATTTGAAGTTGTTGATGGAAATAAGAAAAAAAGCAACCATTGGCACCACTACTAATCACAAGGTTGTTCAATACTAGCTATAAAGAAATAAAGCACTCATTGGCAACACTCCTGAGCACACAGGTCGACACAAGGTACTTCGATAGTAGCTAGTTCGCTTGATACACTGCATAGCTAGAGTTTCACTATTATGACTCATGGTGTTTGTTGCTGTTTTTCAAAATGTCACCTTTAGATTACTACTATATTTACCTGAAAGAAAGATGAACTTGAATTTAAGACGAACCCTAAAAAAATTAGGTTCACTTACAAAAAAACTTTTACACATATGTATAACAAGCTAACATTAAGAGGATGAATAAAAAAAGTAAATTTACTGCTTACATCTCCCTCTCCTCTGTTTCCTTCCCTAATTCTTGCTGTCCTGTTCATTCATCACAACTTATTCAAATTCGAACAAGTCGTCTTCCATACCATCCATGGAATTTGATATGCAGCATTTCTTGAACCCTCTTGAGATACTATTGGGATCTATTTTTTTCCATGCTGCAATGATCCAATTACAGAGAAGTGGTATACTGGGCTTCTTAATTTTCTCTGTAGGAGTTAATGCATGGTCCCCTGCCAAAAGCCATTCTGAATAAAATGACTTCATGTAATCCTTCAAGGGCTTCATCACTACAACATCTAGCACTTGAGTTTGTGATGTCATACCTCCTGGTATAACTACAAGGTCAGTATTCATACCATGAAGGGTATTTTGAACTTCCTCTGTAAGGTGGCCTTTGAACGCATCTAAGACGAGCATTGCTCTCTGCCTTAAAAGTGCCCCAGGTCATCTATTCCACACTATGCCAGTCCTTCATTAAATCAGCTGACATCCATCCTTGGCCTTGACATTTAACAATTATTCTATTTGGTAGTACTTCCTTAGGCACTGTTTTATGTTTTAAAATAACATATGGCAGCAACTTTGTTCCATCTGCTAATACAGCCAGTATTAGAGTAATGCACAGTTTTTCATTCTCGGAACTTTTTATGATGACATTTTTGGACCTTTTTCGTTGACTGTGTAATTGGATGGCATGTCGAAGTAAATGGGTGTCTCATCTGCATTACCCATTTGGCTCAGAAGGTAATTGTGACTTTTCCGCAACCGAATTACATGCCTCTGGAAAGTTGTTAGTTTGTCCGTGAAGTAAGAAGGTAGACACTGGCAAAGTGATGTTCTTCATCGCAGGCTAAAACCATTACGACGCATCATACACACCATCCATTACTAGCCTTAAATTCTTGGTGTGGAATGTTTTGCGATCATGCTAATTCTTGGGCTTTCAATTTAATGATATCCCGCATCACCAGTTTACCGTCCATTCTTTGAATATGCACAAAGTTTGCAATTTCCTCTTGTAATGCATGAAATCGGCCTCGTTTTGGTCCACTAAATGATCTCTGTTGAGTTAGCATTTTCCAGTTTCTCTTTTGCTTGCTTCAGTCGCATTGTATTTCCTCCCTGCCGCACAATTATTTGTTTCTTCAGCATAGCGTACTACCATTAACTTAAAATTTCTATGGTAAATCTTCTAATTCCTTTCGATACATTCCCTCTTACCTCAGTTCCTTTTTTCTCTACGCGATCTGCCATTTGTTTGGGGTATCGTATTTAAAAGTTATAAATAATAACTTGTCACTATTTCACTTTAAAACTCAGCAAAGCGTGTACTACTCAAGTGCTCTCGTAAATTTTCTACACTCTGAAACTCACGTCCACTTTACGTCTGCCGTTGGCATACCAAACACAAAGTATCATGTTTACATTGCATTACTAGACACTTTAATTGGTGCCTACATGAATTTGTGTATCATATTATGCGCGGAACCACCCAGTTGTAGTCATTTTTATCCAACTTTTCATGCGATTAACTACCCAGCTCTAAACACATCCCTAACGCTGAGGTGGAACCATTGGTCTGTGGGAGCAATTTTAAGAAATTTGATCTTAAATTTTCTAAATATTGTAGTAATTAATTAAATAAAATGTATTACTTTATGCAATAATAAATATTTTAACGGACATATACTTGACATCTGGGTGTTTCATGGTGCATTTAAAATACGTGTGTATTCTCACCTTAAATCCTCATACTCCATTCTAAGACGATGCCTAATATTTTTAATGGCATTTTTGTGGAAAAACCTCGTCTTCCTTTTGGGTAAATATGGTACTTATGGGTCCACATGAAAACCCTTGTTTATGAAACAAAAGTGCAAACTGTAGAACTGTCAGATCGCATCAACAATGCTGCAGCTCAGATCGAAATTGATGGCATTATGCTTCGCACAGCAACAAGTTCTCTTCTAAAGAGAGCAAGAACCTGCCTAAGAGAAGACTGTGACCACTTTGAGCAATTATTGTAACAAGTAATTGCTTGAAAAAACATTGTAAAACAGCAAACTTGCTTTTCTTCTTATTTCCGTCAACAACTTTAAATGTCCATTACTCCTTTATTATTGAGAATAGGCAAAATGAATACTCTTTATTTTCAACTAGTAATGACTTCCCCTAAATGTAGGTGAAGTATCGACATCTCGTCGCGGTACACCCTGTATATATAAATGTGAAGTTAATATAAAAGTTATTAAAACAACATTGCAAAACAGCATTAAGTGAGGTATACCTGTACCATACATATTTTGTAGTAACACAGCATGAGAGGTCAGTTAGTTAATCCTTGCAAATAAAACATGAAATTTATGTAAGAATCATTGTATTAGCAGAAAACAATGAAGTTTTAGTAATAGTTTACATTTATAGAGGATATATTGACTATCAGCTTCAAAAGAAATTGTATAAATATACAGAATAGTAGTCTTAATAGTTAACAATGCAATGTACATAATTTTGCTAAGTCAGCAAAAAAGAGTTTTCACCAGTCGACGAATGATTTTCTCATCAAAAACGTAAAATTTTCATATTCAAAAGAAATCTGTGCATCAAATTGACATGTATTTGAAAATTGATGGTAGGAAAATGAATTTTCCTTCTTTTAGGCATTCTTTGGTTTAACTCCCAAAGTTATTTTAAAATGCAAATAAAAAATATGCTGCATCAATTCCCATGTTATTTAAATGCAGGAATTAAACAGTCCTGGAATAGAACTTGGGCTGTTATATTACATGTGATTACCCATAAGTCTCTTTAGCTGTCAGTCTTTTTAAAACTGAAAGAATGGGTGAAATACATTCAGCCTTTTTCAAGTAATTTGGCACTCTTTGGAATTTGAATACAAGAGTACAAATATACAGATTACCAAATAGAAGTGTATATAAAATTTATTAAGAAATGTAAATCACCAAGATCTGTTGGGAACCTATTAATAGTAATGATGCTAATCAAAAGTAAATAATGTAATGGTACGATTAGAAGCAATGACCTCTGTAATAATCAAAAGACATTTACTCAAGATACCCCTTTACAAAAGCCAGGATATTTATCTGACTTAAGCACATAAAAAACAATCAGGAGCACTGACCTCTCTCTTTGTTCTGGGTAGCTAACTCTTGGCCCTTGATGCTGAGTACCCTTACTTCACTGAGTTTCCTTCCCCTCTCTCCCTTCAAAAGAGATACACATAGGCGTAGACTTTCAGTGGTCACAAGTGCCTGAGCAAGGGCTTGCCTCCGTGCCATCCGTGCGGAAGCCAAAGCAGATGGAGAGGAACGTATTTTGTTGCCAGGTGGAGAGATAGGAAAAGTCATCCTTGGAACGTCATCCTTCGCATGATGCCACTCAAAGGAACCCTTAGAACTCTTCTCGCAGTTTGATGGGAATACTGATGCAGCAGATATACGTTCACGCAAAGCCCCAGCAGATGCAGCTTGCTTTCGAATCGCATGCTCCACTGTTCTTAGCCTGTTTCAATATGGTAATTAGTTTCAATGTTAAAAGGAATGTACTGTCACCAGATAAACTTAAACATATGCATTCTTGACCATTTTTTAAAAAGAGGTATTATATTTGTTTTGATTTAACCCTATCACATATAAAGCACCAGGAATGAAATTGGACATGTGGTCCAAGATATTTGAAAGTACCAATTTAACTTTTCAATGATTTGCATTAACTCTTAGGATCTTTGAGCTGCTTACTTTGTTAACTCTCCTTATACTATGTATATACATTACTTTCCTATCACTTAGAAGTCTTTCACTCATTCACATGCTATTTATTTTTTCAACAACCACCAATTAACCCTAGAACTACCAAGCGATTTTCACTACCATGGCCTACCAAGGCCCACCATCTAAAATACAATAAAAAGTCATAGTAATGTTTCAAACCTATTGTTATACATTTAAAAACATCATAGGAATATAGCTATACAATTTTAGTAATTTATTTGAAATTATATGTACCTAAAAACAAATATTTACATTAGAACAATTCTTTTATACTCTTCCTCATTATGTTTTCAAGATCAGATTAATATTGCAGTAAAAATGTATTTACAGAAATAATAACAAATTGATTAGAAAAATGATTTAATCTGATTCATCTGGCACAACAGTTTAAACAAATAGCGCACTTCACACAGTGCTTTCCACACATATGGTGCCCTATAAGTTAGGCTACCAGTGTGTCAAGGCATGCAGCCAATGACTAAATAATTTGCAGAAAATTGAAATATGCATACATTGATGAGAAACTTTGGGTAATTATTTTACATAAGTCTCTGAACAATGCAATAAAATATCCAGACTTTTCCTTTGTTTATAAAAGACAAACATACGAAAAAATAAGTTGTGGGCCTTGGAAGCCCCCCTCCTCAAAATAATTGAAAGAGATGTACTATATTTTCCAGTGTATAAGACATTCTCTTTTGTCACAAAAACATGCCATAAAATCATGCTGCATCTCATACAGCTAAGGTTCAAATGCCTAAAATGGTGATTTATGAAGGTAATTCATATTTTTGCGATTAATTCAAGTGTATTCATAATTATTATACTAATAGATGTTTTTCAACCATTAATTAAGTGAATTTGTTTTTCAACCATTGATTTATTATTATGCAAAAAAATCTATTCTATGAGTAAAATATTTTGAAATATGAAAATTGCCTTATATTTAGTGGACCATCTTATACACCAGTGTTTCTCAACCTTTTTTTGTTTGCATCACCCCATTTCTGTTCTGCGTCACCCCGTTCACTGTTCTATTTCCTTCAAGTCATCTTTAAAGATAAAATAGGCTTTATCTACAACATAAAGATCAAAAGTTATGCATTCAAAGAAGCAGAGGCAAGTATTCTTCTGGTTTTATTTATTTTTATAAGCCAGAATATGATACACTGTGAATTTATCAAATATTTGCATCACCCTTCAACAACTCTCGCATCACCCTAGGGTGTGATGTCACCCCGGTTGATAAACACTGTTATAAACAGTAAAATATGGTAAATAAAAAATAAATTGTGTAATTCTGAAATTTTATTTGGTTTGGATGGCCTGACTAATTTAAATGATTCCAAAATTGTATTTATGGAAGAAACATCATATAGTTCATAAATAATAAATACCCGAGGATTACACTGAAGATGGTAAAACTATGAATATAAAAGAGATAGCCTTCAAATAACAATAAGTAATATAAAAAAATTGTAAAATATTTCCCAAGTTAAGTTGTACCAAAGATAAACTCCAAATGAAAATTGGTTCAAATCTTGAAATATACTAAGTATTTAAAGTGGGGCAGGAGATAGTTAAAGATAGGTTTTATTGTCAATAATGTTGTTTGAGTATCGAAACACTATGGACTCGCACACCAGCTGTGGCTGGGGTGCCGGCAAGCTTGCGAGTTTAAACCAAGATGGAGAGGGAGTATGAGAGACTCAGGCGGTGATTGTCGTGAAGTGCATGCACCCTTGAAGTGATTTGGCCACGTGGTGGCATTTCTTTTGTATCCACTCCATATATAACAATCATAATAAATACGCTAAAACAAATGTATAGAAATATTTTCCAGAAGAGTGCACAGTAATTACAAGTTTCTCAATGCAAGATATGCGTTCATGATACAACTTCATTGAAATTGAAACAGGTGTGGCATTTTTTCATATTGTCTGTAACCAGCAAAGCAAAATATTTGCATACACACACAATACATGTTATCAAAATGTTTCATCATATTTTGAGCTCAAGTTTGTTTAAATCAGTTAAGTTCAAGTTTTAACAAAGCTATAAAAATTTTTTTACCATAATCAGAAATAACAGCACATGCAACAATAAGCCAGTTCATATAAAATAGTATTATTAAAGTAAATGATAAATTTTTCTCATATCCACAGAGAAACTGCAAAGTATTATAATAACTTCCACTTGCATAATTATTTTCAAATGGAGTTTTTATACACCTTAGAATTTCTAAAATGAAACAATTAGATTACAAGCTTAATGGCTTAAATAAATACTATTGTACTGGTCTTAAATTTACAATGATTACCTCAGCAACAAAGGCAAGGTGTAGCTGGACCTGACTTCTGGTTCTGCCAAGCACATTCTGGCTTTCTTGGACATAAGTCCACCAGGCCCAACCTCATTCTTTGGCTCTGTTTTTGGCACTACCAAAATATTATCTCCTGGAGGCCTCGACCCCTTCTCTACCAAATTTTCAGCATCATTCTCCTTCCCAGCAGATGCCGAAACTGAATGGGATAAGCAGTGTGGTGAAGTGAAGCAGGTTCCACCTTGCATGTGGAAAACGATTGTGTTTGGTCCAAGATGTATCGAAGAAGGCAAAGTAAGGGATGACTGAGTCACAGGTATAGGAACGAGGCCAGAGAAGTAAACGCCCCATGCTGTCACCAAAATGTCACCACTGGTTGAAAATTGGTCCTTCTGTTTCCATATCCTAACCACCACACCTGCAATTCAAAAAAGGATTATCAAGATTGCCTTGAGAATGGAATCTAACTGATAATTTAAATAGTTGAAATAAAAACAAAAAGGTTAGACATCATTGTGGATGGCTGCTTAGTAGCAGCATTATATATCTGGTTCTCGGAGCAAATTTAATACCACAGAATATTTATTTTATATGTAATAATAAACACCAAGGGGCCACTGCTGGTTTGTAGTGATAAAATATTAAAAAACTGACAGTAAATATAACTAAAGAACGAATTCTAGTATTCCTATAATTTAATGACTATAGTCAAGGAAATTATATTTAAATGTGATTAAATTTTAGCAAAAAGGCCAATAAGGCAAGTGTAATTTAATTCATAGCCAATTCTCAAAACATACGATATCCAAAAAATAATTACTATTGACAAAAAAAAACGGTTCACTAAGTTTTTAATCAAAGGGAAATATTAAGATTCTGGAACTCAGTAAGTTACCCTGATGAATCGCTCAAAATGTAATAATGAATAACTCATGAGGTCGTTAGGGTAATAAATTTAACAGAGATAATAATAAATAATAAGCAAGATAAAACCCTGAGAAATGAAACGAGGCAAGATCCCAAACACCGATTTCTACCATAAAATGTCATCACATATTCCACTTGAGAAGACTCGACTTTGTGGAAATATTCCATAATGTAAATAAAAACGAATTTTGTAAATTATTTAAATTACATCACATTATATTTCTGGTAATTAATATCTAACATTATACATGCAACCAATTAAAAATATTTAATAGGATTATCCAACTCGCACAAACCGAATGTTAGAAAGGATAATATGGTTGGAAATAAAAATTGTAATTTTGATAAACATCGCTAAATAATTTTCATGAATACAGCTATAAGAATTATTTTAATTAGTTATATAATTTACCAACAGTTTATTATAATGAACGCAGAATGTTCTATCCACACAAAGGCAAACTCAAGATGTTAAAATTATTAACTTCTATTATTTACTCTAAATTAATCAAATTATTAATTTTATATTTAGTTTGCATTTAAACACCTTTTGCTACCAAACTTGCAGATTTTTGCATGATTTCTTGCATTTCTAATTCTGCCCATCTTGGATTTTCTCCTTGTACTTTTTCACTCTTGTAGAAAGGGGCGGACATTGTTGTAAGATGGAGAGTGTAATAATAGACACAAACATCAGATAATGAAGAATCGGTACAAGCTGCAGAATGCGATGGGGAAGAATGAAGATTGATTCGTTTTATTTCTTTCAATTTTCCTTCTTCTATTGTACCAACATTGAAAGCTGTGATTCTGATGAGATGTCTCAGCCGGCACTGAAATACAAACACAAATAGTAGAAGCCATTTTACGGGTAAACCTATCAAATAGACAACAATAAATCAAGGTCTTCATCATGGACTTACTTGCTGGGAGAATAGAGGTACAAATTCTTGCCATCGTACACTTTGACGCAGATTTGCCATAACTTGTTACGCATACATTAAATAAAATCACCCCATTCCAAATAGATAAATTGATACTAAACAAAAACTCAGCAACATTTGCTTGTAAACATATTACATAACGGAAGTTATAACAGCTACCATTGAAAATGTGGGCGATTAGTTCACACAGTTACTAATAATACTCTCTAATAAATAACACAAATTTCCTACATCATAAAAGAAAAAATATCTATAATTCATTACGAGAGCCTTCGATTCTCTATAAGAATGATTCCAGTAGACATAAGTCTCGTGACAAGGATATTGAAACTTTTGTAATCAGAACAGCAATAAAATGTCATTAAGTTAAATGTAAATTATATAAAATATAGACGCATTTTAAAAAATTAAAGAAATCATTTTCATGATAATATAATATCCAGTTAACTTAGGAGGTACCTAACCAAAATAAGCGAAGAAATCTTTCAATTACGCACAAGAAGGTTGAAATGCGAATTTCACCTTTCATTTGTTGTTCTACATCTGTTTACGGTTCAGTCAAAGTCCGTCAGCATTTGTGTATATTTGATATAAGAAAAATCTAGTCGGTGGTGAAAGACTACTTTTTCTTACACAATATCTAAACGACATTTTAATTACAGTATTCGTAGATTTGCTGATTAAAATGCCGAGTAAACCTAGTGACGATAACGTCCAAGAAGAACCCAAACCAATGGAGAACGGCCATAGTAAAGTAGTTTCTCCGGAAGAATTGTCTTTAACTGACCATTTAAATAGAAAGCTTTTGTCGTCATTTCTAGAACGCGTGAATGCAAATGCGGAGTTCAGCAATCTCCATTCTACAGAATCTACATCTGTGAGTGACGGGGAAGATGAATTTAAAGTTTAATTATACTGTCAACAGCTACAGCAGTGCCATCTGTTTGGGCAAGACATTTCATCTAGGCGGGAATACTTGCTAGCCTGGGTTTGTGTTGTTATTATCATAAAGAATTGATTCAGGGAGATGGAAGGAGATGAATATGATGACCAGCTACTGGGTGATCCTAATCAATTGGACGATATTATAGAAGCACGAGACTTTAATCCACTTGAAGAAGACGAAAATGTTGAGGGTGGTGCTGAAGATCAGGGACATGGTATTATTACGTTTTGTTGAAGGCTTTCATATTTTGACGATTTTTTTCTAATGTATTATTTTCCTAGATGACGGCGAGGAACAGAAAGCGAAACCGAAAAGGACTCGAGTGCTGAATCCTCAGCCGAAATTGGATGCAATCAGGTATTATATCCAATCTCTCGAATTATAAAAATGCATGGCCCTGATATAATCACATCTCCAAGCTATCTTACTTTTGCCTGCCAAATTTCTTTTCCTTCTAAATCAATTTTGTAGTTGGCCGTCATTTGTTGTAAGTATTATGGGAAGTGAATATGTTCCACGAACATCGCGAATAATGGCCCCGATACCTAATTTTCTCCATTAAATTTAATGAAATATAAAGTATGGCTGAAAACATAAGTAAACATTTGGGAATCGACTGAAAACATTTAAATAATTTTAATTCTCTTATCTACAATAAAAAAATTACATTAACTGAAATAATGTTTAATATTCAAATTAATATTTAATGATCATCAAATTCGGAGGAGGTAGCCGGTGGTAGAGATAAAGGATGCGATTGTGAAGCCCTTCGCGAAGTAGAGGGAAAGGGGCAGGCGCGATGAGGTATTTTGTTTGTATTTCTTTTGAGTTCCTTATACATCTGGTACGGAGGCTATGCCAACGAGAGACCACGGGGTCGTTCGCGAATAGTCGAAACCGTGAATGTTAAGGGTCTGCTGTATACCTCTTCTTATTTCAGCAAGGATAATTCTGTTTCTATAGTATATTTGTTAAAATAACTAATTATTTTTTTAAAGGTTGACTGGCCCTCGGGGAATAGCTATCATTGAGAAATTGTTCAGCGATTTTAAATTTTATGGTCGCGGTTTCGAAGCACAAGACCTAAAAAGAATTATGGAGCTATTAGAGCTTTGGGGTAATAGATTATTTCCGAAATATCAATTCGACGACCTTCTGGAAAAGGTGGAAAAGCTTGGACATAAGCGACCAGTGTTGGTGAGTTAAATTCTAAAATTTTCGATTTTATTTTAAAACAAAAATGAACGCAAGCTATAGAATTAATGAAAACCTTTCACATGTTAGCTCTTTTATCCAAATTATCAAATTTATGTGATTATAAGTTTGTATAAAACAGAAATAAATAGATATGGTCTTACTAAAGATATCTGTAAAACTTTGTGTAACCAATAAGGGGGCTTTACCGTAACTATAAATTTTTAGGGTGTAAATTTTTTGAAGAACTATTAGGTGTTGGATAGGGAAAGAAGTCAACATAAGTATATAGCAGGGATGGCAAATATGTGGCATGCATAAGCTTGAATTTTATGTATAAAATGTTAAATTTTTTAGAGGAGAGAACTAGTGGCATGTAAAAAAAACTTCTAATGATTAACAACAAGAAAAGGATCTGATCTCAGACCCACAAAAAATAGCAAATACATTTAACAATCAATTTTGCTACCTACCACAAAAAAACCATAGTATCATAAGAGCTGCATGTAGTACTAACCTACCTGGTAGTCCGAGCACCTCACACATGCAATCTCTTTACCTAAACTCAATAGACAAAAAAGAGCTAGACATTATTTAGGAAAATAAGCACAAACATTCTGCAGGAGAAGATGTAATTCCAGGTTCCCTTCTCCAGAAATGTAATCAACACATCTCTGAACCTCATACACAATAAATGAATCGTTACTTCATGGAATATTTCTTTCAAAACTTGAAATCAGCATAATAATACCCATTCATAATAAGGGGGATACACAAAACCCAGAAAACTAGAGACCAGTATCTTTTCTCTCGTCTTTCTCCAAAAATTTTTAAAGTCTTGGAAACCAGACTTCTAATGTACCTTAACCAATAAAGCTTGATCTCTCCTTTTCAACATGGCTTTAGGAAAAATAAATCAACTTCAACAACAATATTTGATTTTCTTTCTGAAGTATACTCTACCCTGGACAACAAACAGAACGATAGGTCTCTTTTACGTCTTCACCAAAGTGTTGGACTCAGTCAATCACATTGTACTGTTCAATAAACTGAATTCCCTGGGCATTTGAGGGAATGCCTTAAAATTGGTTAAGATCCTTTATAGTAGATAGAATCCAAAAAATAAAAATATCTCACCTATCTGGCCAATGGAAACAAACTATTTATTCCTCTGAAAATGTCACCTCCTGCAGAATCCCTCAGGGATCAGTCCTTGGTCCCCTTCTATTTACACTTTATATGTACAAACAACCTAAACCATATCAAATCCAATACATTAAAGGTGATATTTGTGGATGACATCTCCAACAATAGAAAGACTAATCTAAGACAGCATTATCTACTAATAAGATTGATACCTGGTCAGTGACAACCTTCTCTAGCTCATCAATATTTATCATTTGAGCCTTACAAGAGAAGGTATCAACCAATGCCCTATTAATTGTATACTATATTTATCCTAAACTAAAATATGGAATAATTTTCTGGGGATCCTTGCAGCACACTTCTAGGATGTTCATTTCCCAGAAGAGAGCCATAAGAGCAATTTTCAAAATAAATGGGCGAGCATCTTGTAGAACAGCTTTCACTGGAAACAAAATCCTGACACTGTCTAGTATGTTTATATATGAATCAGTAACATTCTCCAAAGAAAATTTCCATCTATTTACTCAAAACTCCTCCATACATAACTACTCAACTAGAGGTAAAAATAACACAAACAAAACCCCATCGACTAAACCTCTCAAAAAGAAATCCTTACCTTCCCTGTAGCAAACTATACAATGCCCTTCCTAATGATATAAAGAAACAGACAAAATACAAATATTTAAAAAATGAGTATAACACTATTTATTAATGAATTCATTCGATAGCATACAGGAATACCTGGAAAACACTAAAACATAAAAACCCTCATTTATGGCTATATGCTCTGAATTACTGCACATTTATTTTTATTATATATTTATTAAACTTGTAGTTACCTATACGACTGACTTACTCCATGTTTACATTGTAAACCCACAAAATGAATCAAGTAGTATTATTATTATTACTCTTGGCACACAGCACAAAAATAATTTGCCATCCCTGGTATATAGGAATGATTATTATGCTATTCAAGCTACATTGTAGAAATGACGAGGCATAAGAAGTTTATTACTAAAGTGTAATGGTATTTATGATTATTAAAACTTTATTTCCTCGTGTTTTTTTATTTCAGAACTTTATTAATAAGATACGAATGGGGATTGTCACTGAAGATTCGGTGGCAGAGAATACTGGAGATGGAAATGTCATAGAAGTGGATGATGTTGACTTAAATGAAGTTTCCCTAAGAGAGACTTTTCCTAATGATAATGATCCTTTTAATCAGCTTTTGGAGGAACAGATATCACAAATTAATAGTCAGCAGCCTCGGAACAATATTTCAACTGGCAATACTCAAAATGTAAGCGTATTTAACATTCCTGCTTGTTGTTGCAGTATTATTATGGCAATGGTATGATTAATTCCATTTAATTGCCCCCTCTGAAATGTTTTTGCAAAATATCTTAAGTTTTAAACATTATTTCAAATTTTTTTCATTTATGGTAGCAGTGTTAGTCATTTTAACAGTTCTATTGCATAAGTAGGTGTTACTTAAGTTTTTATCAAATTTATTTGATTATATTTTCCAACTATTTCGTTGCAGACAATTACGGATGAACAAAGAGAAAGGATGATGCGCAACCGTCTTTTAGCAGAGGAAAGAAGATTGGTTAGGATCAAAGCTCAGCAGGAGAAAAATTCTATAAATATTCAAGGCAATGTCACACCTGGAATTGAAGCATTTCCTATTAATGGCGAGTCTGTTGACAAAGTCATTGAACAAAATTCAGTACTTGATAATTCAGCTAATGGCCATAGTGAGGATATTTCAAAAGATGTTGAAATTGGAAATTTTGTGCAAATGACAAGCAGCCATGAAATTGATGTGAATGTCGACAAAAGTCTTGGTAGAGTAGCCGAATCAAGTCTAGTGATAAATAATTTAGACAATGGCCATGGTGAGGATAATCCAGGAGGTGGAGATGTTTGGAAATTTGAGCAAGTAGCAGAAAGCCACAGAATTGGTGGTAATGTCGATGAAGCCATGGATGTTGCTGAGCCAGATGCAGTGATGCACGATTTCGACAATTTCAATGAAACAAATAGTCATGAAATCATTGAACTTGAAAAAATGGATCAAGCAGTGGTAAACAGTGAAACTTGTGATAATGAGGAAAACATAATAGCAGAGAGCTCTGAACAAAATGGAGAAAAATTAACCCAGGTAGCAAAGGTGGGTGAAGAGATGAAATTGGTCTAGAATTTTAAATTTCAATTACAGAAATCCCTTTATTCAGATGAGCTTACTGCTTTTAAGACAAGCTGTTGGTTATTATAACATATTATGATGAAATGGTGGAAAAAAGCCTAAAATATTTTTTATTTAAGCTTATATATTAAAGAGACTATATATAGTTACTACTAAATTTATATATCTGTATATTTTCATGGTTACTGCTGTTGACTGTGCACTTTGTATATCCTTATACTCTGCCTAATTAATCTTTGCTCATTTTTAACCAACCTCCATATTGCATTTCAAGTATTTTCTCCAATTCTTCAATGTTGAAAGCATTCCTAAGAATTTGGTGTTTCTTATTTGTATCATAAAATTATAACTTTTACTTAAGTACTGTTCTACATAAAATACCTTCTTATCTGTGAAAGAAATTGAACAATATTTTCATAGGTATTTTGGTGTATTAAAAATATATATCTATACTGTAAATGAAGCATTGTGGAAAAATTTTTCAAATAAAGATACCTCCTACTATTGCTCACTTATCCCCAGCATTTATAAAATTTTTTATTTCTCAATTTTACACTTAATGTGCCATAAGGATTAAAATGATGCATTTTATGATAGGTTGCTTCCTTGATGAACTTATGCAGCCCATTGTAAATATTAAATAGTATTGATACAGATTTAAAAAATATTTATCTGCTTGAAACAGGTGAATTTTAAAAATGAAATATGAAACAATGAAAATCTAAGATTTTCCCTGTGAAAATAATATTTAAAATATGGTTGCTTTTTGAATCAACATATTTAAATGAATATTTAATTTATTTGCATTAGCTGTGCAGAAATTTTGATATTCCTGACCTAATAATATTCCAATTTCTGTGAAAAAATATGGAACAATCACGAGTTTGGGGTGCCTATTGTTCATTTAAAGAACTTGCCAAATTCTACAAAACATTTTGTAATAGACTATACCACTGAAGGTGGCTGCATGGTAGCCGAAGTGCATATCTGATTTTTCATGACCTTGTTGGAGATATCTAATCGTAAGATAAGTACATACATACTTTTGGAACAGGTTCACTATCGTGTTGCTAAATTGAATTTCTAGTTTTGTCTGTAATGAAACTAACCATAAAAATATGTTAACATGATAAAACATTTGTATAATATTAAAATTTAAAATAATTTTTAATTTGGAAAATATGCTGTAAAAAGATGACTAATATTTTTAAAAATAGGTAATCATTTTCATATTGCACAATAAAAGGGAAAAATAAATTTAATAACTCTCAAAATCAATATAAAAGTTATATAGCATAGTCAACTTATAATCACATGAAGTTATTATTTTAATTTAGTTAATTTATTTCATAATAGATATTACAAAAAGTCTTACCATTTACCTTCAACATACTTCCAAGCATTCTTCTGCAGTTATGCTGGCATGGAATTTGAGTATTGTCTTTTTATTTGTGGCCTGATATAATTCAACAGTGTGTTGAACTTCTCAGTACTCATGTGGAAATTACTGTTTATGTTTCATGAGGTCTTAGCACAGTCTTTTAAACAATGTATGGAATTCGCCCTCATTACATACATCCTGCACCCACATTCTTTTTTTAGCATACTTTCCAGAATGAAAATAGGCTTATAATTTCTTCATTGTGTCTGTCTGTCCCCCCAAATAACTTTTGAACCAATAGGCTGTTTCATGACACTTGGTGAAATCTCTTGCTACTGGAGCCGAGCTCCCGAGGTTAGTTTGTGTTACGAAGAGTAAAAGATCTGGGTTCGATTCCAGGAACTATTCTTTACATTTGATTTACATGGGAAATCTGAAATCCATTGTGTATGATAATTTTTTCTTGCACATAAAGATATCTTAGAATTGTAATAACGGAGTGAGATTTGTACTATTCTGTGAGGAAAGGAATGGAGATTCTAATTTTTGTGGAATTTTGCTTATTGATCGTATTTCTTCGAATTTTGCATAAATACTAGTTTTTTGCATTTTTTATCACTCATTACGAGTGTTATCATTGCAACAACTTTTTTGGACTTAGATTCAGTGTAGTCTATAAATACAGACTAATCAATCTGTAAAAAAATATAATCTGTAAATAATTGGAGCATATAAACATCTGATTCTAAAAAGTAAGTAATTAAAAGTAATTTACATTCATTTAATTTAAAATAATTATGTGGAAAGTAGGCATCATAAGTTCCATTTGGATCATCTTGTTTTTCTTTTTTTCCTGAATTTATTCGCACATTGCTCCCAAAGTAAACACTTTCACATTTGAACTCTGACATCTTGGTACATACATTGTACTAATTCTTTAGCCAGAGTTTGTCTGTGCCCTGACTCAGACCTGACATACGTGTGAATGCTCTCCTTAAAAAGTGTCCATACCCTGATAGTAACCTGTCTCCAACTTGCCTTCTAGTGTGAACCAGCCTTTAAATTATGTGTTGTCGGTGCTTGCATACAGCAAGCATTTTAAAAAATCACCATACGCCAAGATCTAAACTCTTAAATTAACCGTGATTTCTAGGGCAACAGCACTTCAGCCACGTGGAGCCCATATGTATTAGATAATAAATTCCATGAGATCAAGAAAAATAAACTTCATTCTTTCATCCTTAGTACTGTGCATACCCCGACTTTGTATCTTAATTGTAACTAATTTAAAAACAATTTTATAAAACCCTGCACTGTTTTCAATGCTTTTCTTATGGGTGTTTAAAATTGGATATTCGGATTTTTTGCAGAGGTACCAATAACCTATCTTCATGGCAAATTTCAGCTCTGTAACACTTCTAGGAGTACCTTAGGTTTTACATGATACATATGAGTCATCTAGTTTCAAAACCAGACTTCCAATAATTTGCAAAAACTTTTTATTGCATTTTTTACAAGTTCAAAGTCCCTTCTACCCACATAGTTTTACGAATCCAAACCAGCTTAACTTAAATTTAATGTCGAAAATCTCCTGTCAGTTTCAAAACCAGCCAAGTCCATTAGTTCCTGAAAGGTCCACCAGTCGCGCTGTATAAATACAATCTTTCTATTGTTGTAGGAGAGTCAAAAATACAGCTTAGTAAAGATAATGTGTTCATTTATGAATGGGATGAAACTCAGTATGGAAAATGATCCAATGAAGTAGCCTCAGCTGTCCATGATTATCTGTGCATGTATGTTTTTTCACCTGAAACTACTAAGACTCTCCGGGTCATCTGTGATGGCTGTCTTGTTGGCTTTTGCATAATGCTCCACCACACTTCAAAGAAGTCAAAATTATATTTCCAGTAGTAGAACTCTCTTTTCTCCCCTCAGACAGAGTTTTTGCATAAATTGAAAAATTAATCAAGAAAAAAGATACAATCATAGATCCATCTGAATCTTTACTATAATTAAGAAGTTTTTTGGTTTGTCCGGCTATACAAAGCCACACAGTTGATCCTAGAGCAACCAAACTTGGCATGCTATCTAATAGGACCAAAAGGAAGAGTGTAGGTAGGGTTTGAAACCTGTGAGGTCTTTGGAATCTCATGGGATCCACAGAATAGCATTTCCATAACATTAACATGGGAGTAATACAGGAATATGTGTAGTCATTTTGTAATTTGAACATTAAAATACGAAGTCATTGACCTCGAGTCGTAAAATTCATATTGATTTACTCCTAATAGCATAAATAATATTATTTAGGTCATACAATTTTGTCTCTTGATCGAAAATGATCAAAAATTACATTTGAGTACGAAAATTGTATGGATTTTTAGGAATTTTCACAGAATATCACCATAGTTACTTCTAATTGTTGAGGTTGGTTTGTGTTCATTTTAATAGTAATACTTAATGGTTTTTAGATTTGCAATGCCACCCAAAAAAGTCACATTTAACTGGCAGCAAATCAAATGCGCAAAGAAAGGCTGCTTCAAGAGCATCAGAACTCACAGAGAGACACACAGAAAAACTGAGATTATGACTAGAAGCAGTTCGAAACTTTTCCAAACGAGAACAGATAGAAGCTTAGCATGTTTTAGCTATACTATTGTTAGAAATTTAAAAAAATATAACACTCTAATGTGTACACCCCACCTCCCTGTGCAAAGCCAGGTAATTCTTCTAGTATACAACAATTTTTTCTGAGTGTGTGTGGATCCAAGTTATTGATATAATTTTCCAGACCACATTCTTTGGACGACTTAATGCATTACAAAAATAAAGTTGAAAATAAAATAAAAAACGAATTGGTTGTTATGTAAACAAAACCAAAACTCAATCTGCCAGCAGAAGTAATACAGCTTTTTCCTTCACATGTTGGCCTCTTCAAGGTAAAGTTTGTAGAAAACATGATTCATAAATTGTAACTAGGGAAATTTACACTTGATAAGGAGAAGTGGGGGATAGCCCAGGGAGATGATGTAAATGGGGACTTCCCAAGTCCTATGACTGCTTCAGTAGCCATGAAGGCCTTCCAGAAACCCTGAAAATCCATAAATAAGTGGAGTATATGGAAAATTCTTTTAAAACAATTCTTTAAAAAAATATTCAAATGAGTATACATATCTTGAACTTTAAATTATTGAAAAATGTTAATAAGGAATCAATCACCTAAATTAAAATTTATTAATTTTTCACATAACTAAAATTAAATTGACACAGGAATTTTACATCACTTAATAAGCAATAATGTGGACATGTAAATAGTCACAAATTTTATTAGGTCGAAATTGTTTACAATCCTACTTATTCTCTGCCCACTGTAATGATATTTTTTACACCTAGCTGGAGGTTCATGACTGCTATTACACTGTTCAATTCAAAGTTTGTTTAAACCTTGTTCTCTTTTTATGGCGGAAACAAATTTCATATACTGGAATGGTTTGCTGAAATTTGCTGTAGGAAGCAAATTTGATTGAATTATTTGTTTTTGGCAACACCTCTTGCAGGTTTTCGTAACAGTTCCACATTCCATGCTCAAATATAGGTGTATGGCAATGCTATCATTGATACAGACCTCCAATCCATATATCTTCAATGTAGTTGGCTACTGATTGAGCATCTGGGAGCAAAATATTGTTATCACAAAGGCACTCGAATGCTTCCACTAATGTATGATTTTGAAACAAATGTGGTAAGCATTTGCACATCTTTGACAAAAGCAGCATCTGTAGCATATGTACTCTTCTGGCCATTTGCCTGAATTTTTTGGTAAATGAACCGACAAAAATGGAAAAAGCATCCACGGTGCATGACATGTAGAAACTCTTTCTTCATTGCATTTCCCATGGCAATTTCAAAGTCCGTTAATAACATCACAGGATTTACAGAGGGTTCCTACTCTTTGACCTGACTTAGAAGTCTAATGTACATCTGCTCACTTCTATCTGAAAGCAATGTGTAAACCAAAGATGTGGCTGTTTCTTATATGCCAGGCTTGTCAAACTCGAAGGGGCTTCAGGCCACATTAAAGCGATGAATGTTATAAAAGGACGTATATTATAGAAGGGCCACAGTTGTTTAATATGAGCCAGAGCTGGAACTTTAGCTAGAAGATTGGATGCCTGTTTGACAATTAAAAACAACTAGCTTTACCCACGCAGATACTCTGCACGCTAGTACTTTATTGCTTAGTATCATAAATTTCTTTATACACACAATTTTTGATACAATAGTTAGAGAATCAAATGATCTTGCCATCCCTCCCTTCCTTTCTCCCTCCCTTTCTATCTCCCTCCTTCCCTCCCTCTCTGTCTCCCTCCCTCTCTCTCTCTCCCTCCCTCTCTTTTCTCCCACCTCTCTCATTCCCTCCTGTCACAATCCATAGCTCTCCCTCTTTTTCTCTGTCTTCTTCTTTATCTCTTTCCTCCCATCCTTTTCTAATTCTTTATCTCAGATTTATCTTCAGATTTTACAATACAATACTATCATTATGATACAAACATCTAATATGTTTCAATGCCAGCTGTTTATCAATACAAAGTTCTTCTCATAGCTCGGCACCTCCAGCGTACCACGCATTGCCACAGCATTTTATATATATATAGATAATTTAGAAAATACGTTCTACTGTATTCGGTAAGTATGAAAAAAATCGCCTATCATCTTCTTTTCGATAAAATGAAACATTTATATGAAATCTCACATGATTCACTTGAGACAAAAATTAACTATTGGGCCACATGCGGCCCGCAAGTTTGATATGCCCATGAATAGTATATAACTGTTTAAAAAGTGATGGAACAGTTCAAAATGTGCCATTCACATACCAATTTTCAAACTGCACCAAACACATGAGATTTGTTCGTGTACAAAAATTTAGCAGACGGTCATCAGCATAAAAGAAACTGCTTGCCAGTTTCAGTTTTAGTACAGTAACATCCCGTTTAATGCTCCCATACAACGCTGATTCGTTATAATGCTATTTGTTCTTGAACCAATTTTTACTTTCTCCATATGTTTTTGTGGGTGCTCTAACTCAAGAGTTAATTACCGGAACATCACCAAACTTCATATTTAACATTTTTAAGTTACTAAGTGTTATGCCATGGAAAAAATAAAAAAAATTACAAGACGTGATTCAATTTAACATTTTCGGTATATAGCAGAAAATTTTTCAGTCAAAATAACTGAAAACAACCACTGAGATCATCAAACGAACCACAACAGATACACTACATTACTGCAGAGTAATCTATGGTTTTGTTTACACATCTCACGAAATTGGACACCTATTGGTGGTGATGGGCACTGATTATAAGGGGAGAATGTATGGAATCTGTTACAGTGTGAGAAAATGACAAAAACGTTGCTACAGTTATATTGAAGGATTTCTGGTGTAGCAGATCTGCTATATTGCGCATTTAAGGCGCGTTTACATAGGTCGAGAAAGCGGTCATGATTTCATGCACATTATCGGTCTATAAACAGGTCGTGAAATCTCGAATGCCATGACGTCTGAGAAAAGTGTTCCATGGGTTTATAAAACAAACCATTCAGTCGTGCTCAAGACGCTTAATAAGATGGGCTATTTACAAGACGGTGTTAATATTGTCATCGAGTCGCTGTGTGAACTTTGTGAAGTTTTGGGAAATCCCTAATGCAGCGGTCTTCAAACTGGGGTACGCGGAGACCTTCTAAGGGGTACACGAGCATGGATAATTTTAAGGGAATCAATTTCCAGATCCTTAACTTCCATATGTACTCTTTCCAAAAATTGATAAGCCTGAGAATGCACATCTTTGCCTTTCAAACTTCTTTTGAGAATAGAAAGAGGGAGGAAAGAAAGTAAGAGGTGCAGCCGGGAAAATAATTTCCACCAAAATTTTCTCCTTCGCCCACCCGCTGACATGGGTTCATCAGCTCCCTTCAAGTACCTTCCCTGGGTTCATGCAACTAGACACTTTTAACCCTTCCTCTTCCCATATTTCCAAGGCAAGGAAGAATTACGACCAAGGCCCTTCTTCCTGCAGTCCCCTTATGAGCTTTTCCCACCCTCTGTCTCTCAACACCACCTCCTCTCTTTTTCGTGACCTCGATAATGAGCAACTTCCAATACTTGCATAGCTATCAATACTAAAGATATGAAACTTATATTGGCCGAGTTATATAAATTTTAGGGAAATATTTATTGTGGATTAATTATAGCAATTATTATGCATATGATAGGATGCTGCAGTTTTTATTGACTTAATCGAGTCAAGTATTCTTTGCAATACCTTGGGTGAAAAATTATTATTGTTTGTTTTATGAAGGAATACATGAAATAAATTTACTATTTACACAAAATGTACACATATGATTCTTTTATATTATAGAAATTTATAAAATTTCCCGCGTAGATGGTATCAAAGTCAATGTTAGAAGCGAGAAAACTGATATTTCATTTGAAGTCGCCATACTTTACAAACTACACGATAAAATCAGGGATTGTTGTATAGTTTTTCACGATTTGCCAGATTTGATTATAATGATCAATTATAAACGTCATGTTTTAGTTGCAGTATAAATAGGGCTTGTGAAAAGAGATATTTGAAGTGGTCAGTTTCTTCCCAGAAATCTTCCTGACTGAGGGAGAGGAGATGGAAGAGAAAATTTTCCTCATTTTAGAAAAAAGGGGATGGCGAAGACACAAAGGGGAGATGATTTAAGGAAAAGAACACAAGTGTAATGGGCGAGGGTTAAGCTCGAAAAGGGCATGGCACTGAGTGAAGGATAGGAAACAAATTAGTCACCATTCATTATTGTAGAGTGATTTGCCGTTCTTAAAGGCATCCTCACCATATGGGTTTCAGGCATTTAACTTCACCCATTGTGTCTACAGAGACATACTCTGGTTGTGCGTGTCAGAAGGCTTCTTGGTGTGAAGTTGTCTGTGTCTTCTCGAGACCTGTATACATACTTATTTTCATAAGTTTCTCCGAGGTTGTGATCATAGCAATTATTTTCAGCTATTCTCAATATTCATCCTTAGGAGGTGCCACTAGCTTGAAAGAAAAGCATCTTCGAACAGCCGAAGCAGTACAGGTTAGTGAAACTTATTCTTTTAAATGTAACTGGAATGTTTTCCAGGACTACCAAATTTTTCAAGATACACAAGATAAAACCCGCAGATAAAAATTTAAGTCAATTTTCAGATTTGATGTGTGTTATTGAATAAAAGGCAGTTAAATTTATATTTTATCTAATCAAATCAAGAATTATTTATTCTAATTACAGTAAATTATTATCTTATTTCATCTTATAAAATATTTAATATTTTCTACCTCCTATTAACAAAAAATATAATTATGTGCTAGCTATCATACCGATTAGTTTCTAGCAGTACTTATATACTTTTTTCCTCCATTGGAAAATTTTTATCATAATGCCTAATGAAATTAATGAATCAGTTCTGATTTATTATATATGATTCTGATTTAATCATTCCCAAAAGCCGAACACCAGAGTTCGATACACAAACATACACATTTAATGAAGGAATACCATGCCTTTTATCATACTCCTCACCTGATAACTTATAATTTTATCTACACTTTACATTGCATTTTTACAAATTAAATAATGAGAAACGGCATATTGATTTATTATCTTGTTTTTATAACTTATCATAAAAATGAATAAATTAATTATATTAGATCTCCTTCGTTTTAATTTTGACTTCTGCTTTTAGTAATCTATCTTACAGGATTTATTTCTCAGTGGTTTTTATAACATTATTCGAAAATCTTAATATAAATATTGGGATGTATTTCTTGAACATATAAAATAAATTATTCACTAATAAAATATACGTTGTTACTGAACTACATAAAATAAAAATTCTTTTTGGTTAGTTAGAATGTAGAAATTTGTTTGATGCAATTTTTACCTCATCTGCAGAATTCAATAGTATTTTAATATTATTAAAACTTTGATAGTAAAAATTCACTTTTTGGTATAATTTTTTAATTAGGCATATCTCATACAAATTTTCTTTGTTTCGAATTGCAGTTGTCGCTTTCTGGTCAGAAGGAATCGACATTGTATACGATTTAAATTTTTGAAAACTCGTCAGCCCATGGATAAATTTCTAATAAAGAGGAATCGGGATGTTGAAGAAAACGGAGATGAGAATCCCTTTGGAAGCAGTAAGGCAGCAGTTGCAGTTTCTCAGGAAACAGACTCAAGCTGTGATTCGAATATAGTGGAGATTTTTCAAACAAATAAAGTTCCAAGGACTACCAAAGTTGAGTTTAAAGAAAAACACTGATACTACAACCAATCCTACATAAAATATGGATTTATTTCCAATAACAGTGACCCTCCTCTACCACTGTGTGTTCTTTGTCACCAAACATTGTCAAACAATAGTATGAAACCATCTCTCTTAGGAAATTGTACACAACTGTAGAAAAGGTGCACTGTTGATAGCTGAAAAGATGTTAGATGCCAAGTCCATTACTGCTATTAAATCGATTCCATATTCAGACACCACTGTACTTCGTAGAGTACATGAAATGGCAGAAGACGGATAAGTGACAGGAGTAAACACCCACTTCCGATTGACCGATTTTGACCAAAAACTAATCAGTTTTTGTGACTTTCATAAAAATGTTAACTATGAAATTTCGCATTGACCTGATTAATAGTTTTTGAGTTCGAGCACCCACAAAAAAACTGTCACACACACAGACATCATCGAGAAAATTGTCAAAACTTGTTCAGGGGACCTCAAAACGTGTATTTCCGTTGAAATCTCAAAATCAATTTTTTTCATGAAAACAACACTTTCCCCTATACTACATATGGAGAAAGTAAAAGAGTCACAATTGGGAGCACTTACACATGTTTCTCGCCAGCTTTCTCGAAAGAGAATCAAACAGTGTCTGATGTTATAAACTGAGTTGTGAAGGTAGTCAAGATGATCACACAGAGTGTTTAGATGGGGCGAGAAACAGTTCGTGATTAGTCGTTCGAGAAATCACAACCTTTTTCACGACCCATGTAAATGCCTTTAAGGATTAATTATTCACAGTACAGTTTTAGAGTATCGGAGAAAAGAGCGGCTCTACTAATATTCTGAAAATAGGTAAAATGAATTACAATTTTAGAAACATCTTCATAAGTATGTACTATACCAAAATGACCCCACATAACACTGATTCAGTTAGCACTCTTGTTTTCAGGAATGCATCCCCAGCGTTAAATGAGGTATGACTGTATAAACTTTAGGAAAAATAATATCTTGACAAAGAGTAGGAAAAGCTGAACTAGAATTTTGCTTTACCTGCAAATTCCAAATTGTCCTTTCATACTATTTATAAATGGTAAACTGCCTGCAGCAGCTTGAGTAAGTCCAATATACTGTGGCGTATCATGCATATTTTTTGCAGCACATCATATAGTATTTATCACTTTTTGAGCTTCAACATGTGCAGCATTACCAGCATAGTTGTGTTCACTACTCGGCTTACTAACACAGTATCTACAGTAAAAGCATGAGAATTGCATTTCATCTTTCAAAACTGGTTGCATTTCCAATAAACAGTGTCTCCCAGCACCTTATCCTAGAAAAATAAATAATCATAACTTGGATTTGCCCTTTTCACTTTCCACAAAATTCAATGGCATTGTGTACGAGGGTATTGATCCAATGGTGTCAAAATAATTACTAAATCAGCAGATCCTGAAAGTGCACTTGTCACATATCCCAATGAAATGCTGTCTGGAAGACATCCTGCACTGAGTAAGAAAGTGGTTATGACCTCTAGGTGGAGGAGACAGTTAATGTGGAAAGTGCCCCAGAGACAATTAGCACAGAGAGGACTTTCGAAGAATTGTTTTCAAAGAATTTTTTGCAAACCCATAAGAGGTTAATAGAAATTTATTTTTTTAAGAGCTGATTTGTAAATATAGTAAGTGAAATTTTTAAATCTTGGTTGGTGTAATCGTAAATATTATTTTGTAACTTGTATAATATTGTTGAATTTTAGAGCAGTGTTTCTCAAACTATGGGCTGTGGCCCCCAAGGGGGATGCAAATTTATTTTGGATGCAAGATGAAATGCCAAAATATAAAATTTTCACGGTAGAAAACATTTTTTTAGGGAATTTTTGGTTAATACGATTTGATAAAAATTATTAATAGTTACATAAAATGAAGAAATTTGTAATAAAGTTACTTATTCTTACTCTTTTCAATTCAAAGGTGCTGTGACAATTAAAAGTTTAAGAAACAATGTTTTAGAGCAGTGTTTCCCAACCTTTTTCGAGTCGCAACCTCCTTTTATAATAGCCAAGTAACCTGCGACCCACATTTGCATAAAAAGGCATTTTTAATAGGGTAAAGAAAACACATTAAAAATAGATTTTTCAGAATATAATTCTAACCTAAATGCGATGGTTGTACTTGCATCTGGGCAATCAGCTTCAAAATTCGCGGCTGAGTGTTTGTAAAAGCCAACCTCATGTCATCCTCAACATTCAGTCTGTTTCTTGCCTTTGTTTTGATATAAAGAAGCGTTGAAAATCCACTCTCGCAGAGATATGTAGAGGCAAATGGAAGTAAAACTCGAAAGGCAAGCATGGTGACATTTGGATATGACTGATACATAGCACACCAGAACTGAGTCAGCAATTTTTCATAAAACAAATTACGTGCCGAGGAATCGTTCCGCAGATCCAAGAATTCATCCTGTACTTCATCGGGAATGCTGGCTACATTCAGGGAAGCAGAGAATGGGTTTCGTACCAGTGCAGCTTCTTCTTCTGTAAGCTCAGGGAAGTACCGCAGAAATTCCTTTTCAAGGGATTCAAGGTGCCCAGTAATCTCCTCTTTCAGATTCTCATCCAGTTCACCTTCAGATTCCTCTACCACACTGCAGAGTTTTTCGAACATGGCAATGTTTCCAAGATTTACTTTCCGACGCCAGTTTTGCAGCTTGGATACAAATGCCTGAAGATTGTCTTGAAATTGGATAATGTGTGTTTCCTTTCCCTGAAGTTTCAGGTTCAGCTTATTTAGCTGGTCTAAAATGTCTGCTTACTAAGCAACTCTTTTCTTCCAAGCTTCATCATTAAAGTAAGCCACAAGGTCATGTTTCCCTTGCACTTCCAGGAACAACTTGATTTCATCTTTCAACTCAAAGACACGATTAACAACATTTCCTTTCGACAACCAGCGTACAGCAGTGTAGAAAAGAAAAACCTCGTGATCAGAGTTCATGTCTTTACAGAGTTCTTTAAACAGACGGGTGTTGAGGGCTCCAGATTTGATGTAATTCACAATTTTGATCAGAGAATCAAGTACCTCTTGCAGAGGAGCTGGAAGAGTCTTACTGGCAAGAGCATATCGGTGAATCATGCAGTGAATGCCCTTTGCTTGGGGAACAAGTTCTTTCACTTTTGTCTGAAAACCTGACTTTGACGCTAGCATAGCTGGTGCTCCATCTGTACAAACCCCACAGACGCTTTTCCACTGTAGTCCTCCAGTTTCAAAAAAGGTATTTATCTTCTCCATAATATCTTCACCTTTTGTAGTAGTTTCAAGTGCACTACAAAACAGGTACTCTTCTTTGATGTCATCTGAATGAATATATTTCATGAAGACAAGCAACTGAGAACATGAACTTACGTCCATTGATTCATCAACTTGAAAAGAAAACAACGGAGAAACTTTGATTTCATTCAAAACCTGCTCTTTCACGTCTACGGACATATCTGAAATGCGCCTCTGAATAGTGTTATTGGGCAGAGATATTTGTCGCATCTTTATCTCGCTGGCTTCCCCAAGAATTAACTTCACTTGATGAGCGTTTCACCAATCGTGTAAGGTTTTTTTTTGTTTGGCAATTTCCATTGTGATTTCATATGATGCTGCTGTGCTCTGTTGCTGACAACTTCCTGTAGGATCAAGTCTCTGATGTCTGAGACCAATTTCATGGCGTCGAAAGAACTCCAAATCCTTGTTAGTATGGTCTGAATGCTTTGTCTCTAAGTGATGTTTGAGTTTTGAAGGTTTCATAGATTCAACACTGAGAACAACATTGCACAAAACGCATTGTGGCTTCTCTATGCCATTGCTGATCAAGGTGGTAAAGCCAAATTTTAGATAGTCTTCTGAATATTTACGTTTCTTCTCCATGGGTACGGATTTCGGAAAATATAAATAAAAATTCTTTTTCGAGAAAAAAAATTTCTTTTTGTATTTTTATTATTTATTCGCGTTTCACGAATTTTATCAATTGTAATATTAAAAAAAAAATAAATGTTTAATAATGTTTAGCGCTAGTCACTTGGCTCACTATTTTATTAAAATAATACACCTATTAATACTAATAATATAACAATAAAAATATAAATAAATAATTACCCAAAGAAATTGTTTTCTGTCGAGAAACGATAATAGCGATGCAGAAAGCCGACAGACAGCACGGACTGATGACAACCTACTGATGCTCTTTAGATTTTAGAAAGTGCAAGCAGTAGCTAACCCGCTCTCGACAGCGAGTGGCCAACTAAAGATGGTTGACTATTAGCGAACTAGGTTCGCGCCAGTTTGCATTAGACGGCCTATCCTGGACATTATTGAATTACATCATTGCAAACATGGCTGCGTCGGCAAAACATATGGGGTGACCTTCAACTACGTTAAGAGAGCAACTCATCTTTATTCAATGGTCCGTATTCGACAGTCTGTAATTCAAACATCGAGACACCGATTAAAAATGAATTTTGATATTGAATTTTGCATCATAGTGAATAGTTTTTTCAGTTTACTACTTGTAACATGGAATTTTATTCTAATGATAACACTGCATTTGTATATTTTAGGGTTAGGGAGCTAATAAAGGTCCGCCACAGCAGAAATTTGAAAAAATATTAAAGGCCCGCCATAGCAAATAATTAAAATAATATAAAATGTTTAATATGTATGAACACAGCGGGCCTTTAATATTTTTTAAGTATCCGCAGCGCTGGACCTTAAGTCACTTCCTTTCATTTATCAAAAATCCGTGTTACAACCACTAGTAGAATATTGCAGTGTAGCCATATTGAAATAAATAAGTGTTGAAAACCTTTGTGGTGAAATTTCCTATAAAAATAATTTCAACTAAAAATAAACGCGGCGACCCCCCAGAAAACACTTTGCGCCCCCCTTGGGGGTCGTGACCCACAGGTTGGGAACCTGGGTTTTAGAGAGTAATATGGTAAAAGAAAATTGTATATCTTAGTTGGTGATGTTAAATATTATTCTGTAAAGAAAGTAAACTAGTTTGTAATGTTACCATCTGGCCTTTAGAAATATAATAATAATAATACAATCAGACTCATCATCCCTTCAAGTGGAATTTTACTATTTTAAATAAAACCCTCTTATCTAATATTTTTTAAATATGAGATGCTAAGAAATAAAGAATCTTTGCCTCTCAGAAAAGAAAACAAACAAACATATCCAATAATATTTTAGGCATGTACTTTTCCAATGGCAGTGTTGTCATTCAGTACAATGTTAATACATTTTTAGGTCATTGACATTGGTATCAGTCCAGTGGCATATGTTTTAGCAACCATTCACTAATTCTTTAAATATTTTTATTTATAAAATTGGCTAACTTACAAATTTTTAGAATTTCGCAGTAATGGATAAAAATGAATTATTTTTGTAAGCTACAAAAACTTAAGGTATATTGTCAATAATTTCTCATTAAAAACTACTTGCAATTTTTGTTTTAATTTGGTGATAATTGGGACATTTTGCAAAAAAATTAAATTGAGAATGCCTTAAGTAATATTTTAGAAAGCAAATTTTAGTACAACTAAAAAATTAATCATTAAGTTGCAGAGATCAATCCACAGAAAGCATAATTTTTTATGATTATGCTAGGATGGTGCCACTCACTCAGCAAAATGAGCAAAAAATAAATAAAAGATGTTTCCAAAGGTAAATTAAAATAGGTAAATTTTAAGTATATCATTGCCATGTTCAAAATCAACTTTCCTCAAATTTTCTGCCATACCTGTATTACTCCATACGAGATTGGGTCATGAAATATGCACATATTTAACCCATCCACTGACTTAACTGCCTGACAGACGGTCTTGCTATACTGGGCCTTGACTGATGATACCATCTCTGCGATGGTCTCATGCACTCATCTGCTTTGTCATTCTTATCTCTTGGTAATTTAATACTTCTGTGGCTAGATGGCAGACAATGAGCAATTTTTTGGTAATTTAATACTTAGGAATTAATACTCAATATTATATCATCTCTCAATATAAAACACTTATTTTATCACTCAGCATAACACTTTTTTGTTTTTAACAAACAAACACAAATAGGTAGAAGATTAGATTTTGGTAGGAATGCTTCAATCACGCATTAAAAGTCACTAACTAAAAGAAGCCCCAGGTTAAACTCCAGGAAATAATTTTTTCCCATAGAAAAAAGCAACTCTTTGGACACTTACTCTAGTTAATTATAAATGTACAAGCAGCATGAATGTTTAAGTGCATTTATGCAAACAGGATATCTTCAATAAATCCCTAGATGATTGTTTGCATGAGTATTTGTTTAAAATTTCCAAAATTAAATGGTTATTCTCAGTAACTGTTAATGGGAAAAATGGTTAACAGATGAGTTAAAGAAGGTATCTATTACTTTATCAGACATCTAGTGTGTGACATAATCACTAAATGTATTGTAATTTTCTTTCCTTCTCACATCTTTAATGTTTACATTTACTAAGTGCCAGGAGGTAGTTCATTAAATGCACAATTATTTTTTCATGGATTACTCTTATTGTGTGATTTTTTTTAAGCTATAGGAAAGGTTTAATAAACCTGGCACTTAGGCAGATTTTTCTTTTAGAATATCCAGCAGTTAATTTATCTGCAATGCATTATTGTAAAAGAAAACTATGACTTTGGTTGAGTGTTAAGCAAAAATAGAGTATGAAAATTTTTAAAAATAATTTTTTCACTCACTGAAATATTGCAATTTATTTCTAATATTGACATTTATATATCCATCATATGTACAATATAATACCAAAAATAGTATCACAGATAAAACACACAAATGGTATTCTGATAATTATATCACAAACTACATGCATATTAACCAATAAAGAATAAATTTGTATCCTGATATTCATCGGTGAACTTTAATATTTCCACAAATTATATCACTCATGGTATGCTTAAATATATTTGCCGTCTCCTTCAGATCTGATAAATGCCAACAAATGAAAAATCTTAAGACATCTGTAACTATTCTAAGCAAATAAGATCTATATTAATTATGTGCACAGTTTAAATGATATAGTTTTAAAATTATTAAAGCAATGCTCATAGTCTACACAATATGTACCGTGAAAGAAATGATCTTCACAATTGACTGAAAAAATATTTATGATCATTAATTTTTCACACACACACACTACCAATGTGTGCCATTGCAATGCACATTTACCATTGACTCAAACATCTTTTTTGTTTATCCATGATTAATCAGAAAATATAAAATTATTTAACACAAGACCCTTTTTAGGCTCTTCCTCAGGCTGAAAATGATATACTTTTAACAAATAACTTCTCATGGCAGTACAAATACTTCCCGTTTTGGATGAAGATCATCTACCTCAGAGCCCGATATGCAAGGCCTTTTATACTGGTTTTGTAGTGAGGAGGAAGCTGCAAAACAAACCAATGAATACAGTAAGGTGAAAAAGCTGTTTTACGAAATTACATCTAGATTACATTTCATGAAATATTAGAACAATGAAAAAATCTTAAATGAATGGCGAAGGAGTCATGAATAATCATAAAAAAGATTAAATCAAATTTAAACAAAGAATACAATGATAGAATGAAAAATTCCTTAAAAAATTATTTGTAAAAATTAAAAAATGATAAACCAAATACCAGTAGAATCTTGGTGAAATGCAGCAATGTAAATGGTACAAGTAAAAAAAATGCCTCACATCAAAGCATTATCACTGTAAAGGAATACAAAGATATATCAGGTGAGTTTCACTCACCGTAATGGCACAACTATTCTGTTGATTGTGCAGTTTGATTTCTCAAGTTTAAAAATTAACACACAAAAAATTCGACAAGTTGCATGACATTAGAGTTACTCGAATTCATCACAACCAAACCTTGCGGCATGACATATTTTGTGCAAAGTAAAATTCCTTAAATCCAATTTTAAAACTATGGAGTTGTGACTGAACGAGCATTTTTCACAGACCGGAAAACAGCACATCACATGCAATTAAAGGCTAATAACTTTGAATGGCAAAAAAGAATTATTTTTGTATTTATTGGCTCAAGCCTACAATACAGTAAAATCTCGTTACAACGTACTTCACAATTATGTATGTTTCAAATTAACGTACTTTTTTTGAGCCCCCATCAATTTTCCCACATAAATACCGTATAAATATTTCAAAATAACTTACTTCAACATAACAGACTTTTCAATACTATGTATGGACTTCAAGAGTCCCAACAAAATATTTTGGTGGTTTTAATGTATGCTTTCATACGTAACTGACTCATGTATAACCAATTCTTGTTCATTCAACTCGTTTTACACCAAACTGGAAGGCATATTTTGTTTTTAATACGAAAAGATATACAGAACTCCATCAAAATCCCAAAAGACAGGATTTTCCAAACTGCAAAATTTAGAACCTCAAGTCAGTTATCCCTCCCGTATTTTCACAAATGTATCGAGATCTTAAGTTCTCGGATTGCAGATTCCACTTATGAAGAGTATTTCAAGATTCCCAGATAGCTTTGGAAAGATGTCTCCTCAAAACTTCAACTTCATTCTTCACTTACGTTTGAGGAGTTTTCAGATTTTGATAATAATTTAGAAACCACACCTTTATTAATGGATGGTGTCATTCTAAAGAACATTACTGGACCAGGTGAGGAAACAAGTAATGACTCGGACGGGATAGAGGTTGAGTCAAGTGCAACATCATTAGTGACATCGGCGAGTTTGGAGAAATTAAAGATATTTATTATGAAATCTGAGATGTGCAAGAGACTTTGTTTAAATAATTTGACGATGTAGGAAAATATGTTAATTGCCACATTCTAAAAAGACGTAACAAAAGAAAATTTCAGATTATTTTATTAAGTATGATAGTTTTATTTATTTTCCCTCTCCGCTGTACTCCTCATGCGTATATTCAGTATACCATACTTTCAGTATAAAGTATAAAAATTCATGCACAGTAGAGATACGCTGAATTGAGATTTTACTGTACTAGTTTTAATTACCACAATGTGACTGCATTCAAACAAAAATAATTTTATCCAAAATGCCATTCTTGGTTAATGATAAAGATAAAAATGTTTTTCTTAAAGATTTCAAAGAGTACAAACAATTGTTAAGTATATAAAAAATTTCAGAAAAATATAGCCTTTTTCATGCACAATAATTGCCAAATCCCAAATCTGTTAATGACCCTTGTGTGAAACTTTCATGATCCCAAAATTAGGAAACAATATCTTTTAACAGAGATGGCTTCAATGATATTATTTCAAAGCTCGAAACTTATTATGCCAGAGTTCTCATTCTTAGACTATCATCATCAGATTCATCACTCTCGCTTGGTATTTTTATGAACTTGATATGCTTTCTATCAGCATTTCTGCTGATAGTGTTCCACAGAGTTCCAAGCCAATCACTTGATTCATTACTAGGGTCACTCTTTGCTTCTTTAGCTCTTCCACTCACTGGAGAATAAGGTACATTTCTCTTCATCAATGGCCTGATTCGGGTGGAGAATGGCCAGCAATGTATAGAGCACTGCAGGTTTTCACTGGATTCCTGAGCAATGGTAAAGACCCCACCACCATTTCCAAACATTTTCAATACTGATTGATTAAGAAGCTCATAAATCACATTAAAATGAAGGAAATATGAATATAATTAATTTCAATGCCCTACTCAAGTCAATTGTATATTTTTTTAGTATCTAAAAACTGGTATAAATTCTAAAGCTATACTTTCCAACACTAAAACACTTTATTTTTTTGTAAACCACACAATATAGAGAAATACTGGAATATAATTATTCTTAATGATGAATAATTAATTACTCTTGAAGATTATCACATGAATTGTGCTCAATTTGAAAAAAAATCAAAATTTGAATGCACTATATCAATGCCATGAAAATATTAAGTTTTCTACATAGTAAGCAAATACTGATATGATATTTCTTAAGTAAAAATATTCATATGCATAATTTATTTTCAAGTTTTGTAAACCCAATTTTCTTTGCTCAATTTATTATGAATAACTTGGTAGTTTGCTGTACATGAGACCAAATGACATCTGTAAAAAAAGCTAGCTAGCAGCAACCTATTTATGAACCCTTCTCCATATTAATCAAATTAGCTTTTAAAGTTTGTAACAGGTTGACTGCTGAGTTTAAGTTTTAATTGTTTGTTTTCAAGTCAATAACTATTATGAATATTTATTCATATTATATGGCAAAATAATTTTTTATAGTTTTGTCATTTAATGAAAATAACAGTTATTATAAAATGTGAACACTGCTATCCATCATAGGCCTTAGTTTTCAACATCACTGTCTACGACAACTAAGCATAGCTGGGCAGGCACATTCTAGCTGGAAGTAACTTGATGAAGTTCAATTGGATTACAAATACAGGGAGTCACCATGTTACATGTTTATCTGATTCCAGAAGAAACAGATACAACATGGATCAACATTATGCAGATTACATTTTTCCATTGATTCAATGCTATAAATTATGGATACTATTTTCTACACAAAAAAGGGAATAACTCTAACCAAACCGAAAATAAGGTAATAAAAAGCAGAGATAAAGTGCTACAAGAGAAATTATCTACAACAATTTACTACAGAAAATGCACATTAACCCTCTCTCCAAGGATTGCATAGTAAGTGTACGAGCATTTTGATCACATTGCATCGCTCAGTATTCAGCCGATCGAGTCACTTTTTGAAACATATTCATTCAGCGATACTTCCTTTGATCCAATTGTCTAGTTTGACAAGTTCATCACGCAATATTCCATCATATGACGGGCTGTTGAGGTCATACATCACAGACCTTTTCAAGGGCCTATTTTCTTCTTCTAAATGCTTGAAGTGGCACTATGTTAACAACCTTTGTTAAAGCACGAATAAGGGAACTCTCCAAAGTTTATTTTTCATCTATTCTTATAACGGCTGTGTTTGGGAGAGTTTTCACTGTGCAAACATTTTTTGATGAGTAGTACAGGGTGTCATGCATTGTATGAGTCTATAATAAAAAGTGAACAAAGTCTCCTAATGCCGTAAGTTAAAAACTCCCTCAAAAAGAAGGAAGGAGGGGAAAATGGAAAAAGATAACTCACCCAACCTAACGTTTAAGGGCTTTTTGGGCCGGCGCCAGGGATAGCAGGTCAACACACAGGTTTATGGGAGACTTTTTGCAGTGACCCTTGTCGTACATAAAAACAAACAAACGAAGCATGGAAAGAAAACCAAAATCGGTGAGGCCGATTTAAGGAAGCCATCTGGAAGAAGAGAAGTCTCCTGTAAACCTGTGTGTCGACCTGCTGTCCCTGGAGCTGGTCCTAAAAAGCCCCTAAATGGCAGGTTGAGTGAGCATTTGATTGGGTAAATTATCTTTTGCATTTTCCCCTCCTTTCTTTTTGAGAGAGTATTTAACATACGGCATTTGGAGACTTCACTTTTCATCATTTATTTGTGCCATGAAGCTCAATCCCATATATCATATTTTCCAGTAGATAACGCATTATCTATGCAAAAAAGTTTGAAATCTAGAAAATACAGATGTGCGCGTTATACATAGGAAAACAAGTGAATACTTAATAAGTGACAAAAAATTATTTATGCCTAGTATTATGATTCTTCGAATCCTATGTCCTTAAGCCGACAAATTCACGATATTTCCTCCTATTCTGTTTGAAAGCCTGAATGTATGTAAGACTGCTAAATTGGATGACGACTAAAGATTTTTCATTGCTAAAAACAAAAACTTTTCAAGTTTCAAATTTTTACAAACAAATTTAACGTGTAATCAACAAGATGGAAAAGTACATATACTCCATGAATGGAATACACAGATATTTCAAAGGCATTCTTTAAGAGAAATAAGTTTGAAACAGTATCAAAAGATTGGGTGATTCTCGAATTTTTATCTCCGAAACAAGATAATTAAATTATTATGTGGTCTTGTGGGCTTTTTTATAGCAAATGAAGTTCTTTTGAATATTTTTTAAAAATCTATACCTCACAGATCATATAAGAGTATGGATGAGAAAAATGTGGTATCTAATTGTTGTTTGCCAAGAGAACCATCTTAGCTATCGATGTAAACAAATTATGCGATGTTTTGCTCGGGATTTTCTCAAATTTTCATTTCCGAAACAAGTAATTATTTGATCTCACAGACTTTTTTGTAGTAAATGTTGTCCTCTACCCAGGTAAAATTAATAATCTCTACCTTACAGATCATATAAGAGCTAGGAAGAGATTGTTAATTGTTGCTTGATGGATGCCATTTAACAAGATACAAATAAGTTTATTAAAGTATTTATGTAAAGTGGAAGTTCTAACTGACTGATGCAGTTCAAAATCACAATTGGGTGATAAATTTTAATAAGGATCACTCCTACTTAATTTAATTAAGATCTGTCCAGTGGTTTAGGAGATGAAAGTTATGACAGACGGATGAGACGTGCCATAAGGTGTTCTGCTACTACAGCTTCACTGCTAAAGAACACCTAAAAATCAGCGGCTGGCAAAAGAAAGTTATCCTTTAGACAGGCATTCATTTAAGTCTCGAGGAATGAAACGCTTCTGTACTCGAACCCAGTCCATTTCTGTACAAGGTAATCAACTAAAAGCCTTTTTAGGCATCGATCTCTAAAGCTGAAATAATGGTTAAAATAAATTACACTGTTCTCTAGTTAATAAACATTCTTTGGGAATTGATCCATTTACATAATGGTCTTGACCAATCAAGAGAAAATTTTCGACTGCGCATTATCTATACATTTTAACGAGCATTAAAAATATTAAGATGCGTGTTATCAACTAGGTGCGCATTATCGATAGGAAAATACAGTAATTGTATGAGTCTGTCAATAGCAATGATTGTGGTTATTCATTAGTTTCATTCTCTTTGATGCAAAACAACTAGCCACCAGAAAACAAACACCGTCATACACAACTGAAGTAGATGTTTATAATATAAGAGTAATCTTTATTTCACATGCAATAAAAAACAACTTGAAGCAAAATCAATCTGACATTCTCTGGGTGGTAAACAACGGTGGATTGACACAAGTGAGAGATCAGAAAAGGCAAGAAACCAAAAACAAAAGTCATGCCTCACCTTAGTTTGCTCCTAAGAGCATCAATGTAACGGTGGGCCAAGCAAGCAGACTGCAGGTAATTTGTTCAAGAATGAAATCTAAATGACGGCAGATCAACATTTATTAGAGCAACATAATGCGGAGATTGCCTGTAGTTATACTTGGAACTTTTCTCTGAAATCTATCATTTCTTTTTATTTCTTCAATTTTTTCATTTGATTCAGTTTTCAATTCCCTCCTGCTCTTTTTACTAAGTTATAGATCCACAGAAAATTTAGTGATGCACGATAAAGACAGATTCAGCATATACCTCTGCTAGGCTGCCCCACTATCAGCTGAATTTTCCATTTTTAACAGTTTTTCAGGCACTTTAGTCCAGCACGTCTAGATCTTAGCAGTCGAGAAAGTATTTTCCTTGTGAGTCACACAACCTGTTGGTCATCATTTTATCTTTGTATATCCTGAATATTTAAGTCAGTGGCCTGGCTCCTTTGATGGACTGCATTCATGCAAGTGAGTCATAAAATAATAACCACAAATTTCCCCTCTTTGCATGCAAAAATCATTTAAGGTATTCAGTGGTAGCCAAATGGTTCCTATACTATGGTTTCTTATTACTGGGGAACTTATTACTTAAACTCCTATATATGCATTCATGTATTTAAAATAACCTTTTCAGGGAAAGGCTAACTAAAACATTGAATTCTGAAAATGAAACCATAGCAAATATATGACATAGACGGGAATGTAGTGATAATGGTCACCTGATATCTAACAAGTATAAATAGAGAAGACAATAATGCCTACCTCAGCAGTCAACCTATTAAGCATAAGAAATTATTATGAACCTATAAAGCCAAAATAAACATTTTCATTTGAATTTGTAAACTCCCAGTATTGTAGAAGTTTGATCAGGTGCTATAAAGAAATTCTTACTACATGAAAATGTGAACAAGTATTTAAAGCAATGATTTGAATGAAAAATATAGCAATAATTTGCAAGACTAACTACAACCTTGTTAATAATAGGTAATAATACTCAAGTAGCAAAGGAGATAAACTCAGAAATGAACTACATTATATTTAGAAGAATAAAAAAAGAAAAAAAAATTTGAGAGTGAAGAATTTAGCATTAGTGAAGTTAAGGAAATGATGAAAGTAAAGGGAACAAAAGTTTCTGTAGCCAGTGAATAGAATGAAAAAAGAAAAATAAACCAGAAGCAATCAATTTTAATTAAAACTCCTAATCACCATCGCAGCAATAAGATAATGGAATTAAATTGCACAGTTTAAGTATTAAGATATAGGTATTCCTCAAAAGTTTTACATGAATAAGATACAAAGCCATCAGTTAAACTATTAATACCCTTTCATAAACAACCTACCTTAATTCATTCGAGAATTAGTGGGCTCATCTTCTGACTGTTAATAAATTCCAGAATAAGCACTTATTTTTCAATTTTTGATACCTAAGGGCTGATTCTGGAATAGCATACCTTGACGACTTAGGATATTATAAAGATGTATTTGTAAAGTAATATAAGCATAGTTTGACAATAAATGTTCATTTATCCCCATTAACATTGCCAAAGATTTAGTCCTAAAATAATATCAATTTCCATTTGAGAAAATGAACCACCCAAAAAACCACACCACAAAAAAACCAATAATTAAAGAATTTTACTTCACTTCATGCACCTGCAGCAAAAGTCTTTCCTTCTAAATCATATTTTTTTATTTTATTAAGGAAATGGTAGAATTGTAGAAGGCAAGAGATAGCTTTCAGTTGTTGAAAAATGTTACGTATAATGACAAAATACAAAAAGAAAGTTTTCCTTAATATTACATGAGAGAAAAGTTAACAAGTTACAATATAAAAATTAATTTTTATAAACAACTTTTATGTAGACAAAAACTATACATGCATTTCAATACACTGTCTGTAATTTTCGTGTATCATCAAAACAAAGTTTTTCACATGAAAAAAGTAAAACTTTCATGTTAAAACAAATTTTTGCATCAAATCCATGCATATTTGAAAATTGATGGTAGGAAAATGAATTTTTATTCCGTTTGGGCATTCTTCGGCCCAAGTCCCAAGGTTGTATGATTTTTTAAAAGTACTTAATTTAAAATACAAATAAAAAATATGCTGCACCCATCACAGTGCTATTCATGAATGAAATGTGGCCAAGCTTTTTTTTATTACTACTAGCAAGGAACAGCAAGGAGTACATTTTTCTGCTGCTAGAAGTAGTAAATGCAAGCTGTTCCTGAAAGAGTCCTGGAATTGAACTCGAGCCATTGCATTAAATGGACATTATCCGAAAGTCGCTTTAGGCATTGAACTCTTTAAATCTGAAAGAGTGCTTAAAATAGATTAAGCTGTTTTTGGGTTATTTGACATTCTTGAGTTGAATAGTTCTATAATTGTTGTCAGTTAACAAAAAAGTTGTTAGATAAATTAACTTCCGAAAGAGATTATCGCTAGATTGTAGAAAAAGTTAATTATAAACAAATGTGCTCTTTATTTTTAATAACAGTCACCGTTATATAATAATTCATATCAATAAGATCAGTTATAACGAGTTTTCACCATAATAATTTAACACCTTTAGTACTCACCACTTTTATTTTTCTCTATTCTAAACCAACCAATATAAACAGATTGATATATACGTATGCATTTTTATAACACAGCCCAGATATCAAGATATGTGAAGCATGTACCGTATTTTCCCGAAAATAATGTGCACTTTTTTGCCAAAAATGACTCTCTCTCTTTGAGGATTATATTTGCACACTTTCTATAAATGCTTTTACTCAAAGTTGACCTTTGAAAATTGGGGTGCGTGTTATATTAGGGCAAATAGGGTAAGTACATAATTATTCACTAAATGAGAAAAGTGAAATTTGGTGACCCAACTCTTAAACAAAAGACAATTCTTCTGGATGTTAAAATTCTTCACTACTACTAGATTTTAGGAAAGCTAAGCTTGACCAAAACAAAAATTACACCATTACAGTGAATTCAACAGAGGTCTACAAGCATAGTATTTTCAAAGAAAAAGGCCCAATTTGGTTCAAGAAGCAAGAATCAGGTATTTTGTCTTATTTTTTATAAAAGCCAATTCCTCGTTAAAATATCCAATACCAACCCTTTCATCACCACTACCTAAAGAACAAAATATGTACTGTACAGTTTCTACTTTTATTTTAAATCATTGCAACCTGTTTTGCAGTAACCACTGCATCATCCAGCAATTCGACTTAATTTAAAAGTGGAAATTATGCAGTACATTGCTTATTCTGTCACAGTTCCTTCCCATCAAATTATTCCATACTAGTGGAGAAAAATAGGTATTTTAAAAGGAAAGCAATATGATAATTTTCTTAAATGGAATGTTTTGCAGACTTATGCTTACATTAGCTCCAATCCTGGAAAGGTATCGGTTCCTTATGTGGAAATCAGAATGTGGTTGCAGGAGATCATGAGGAGTGACGTCGGACATGGAACCGGATGCAAGCAGTTTCTCTCGCTCCAAAATTTCAGAGGCACTGAAAAAATAATGGGAACCATTATTCATTACCTCTATGCATATCCGACTAATAATGCTTTTTTATAATTAGCATGTTTATCTCTGCAAATCTATATACATATTAAGTGCATTTTGCCAGTGCATCAGAAAAGAACAATAACACTTCATATCTATCATATGCGAAGGTCACGGGTCACCCCATGATGACAACATACCATTATCTTTTGTCCCTGAATGGTTATTGAACAACACTGATATTTGAAAAAATAATGAAAACACTCAGGGAACCTTAAAATGTCTACTCTGTTGAAATACTGAATGCGATTTTTTTCATGAAAACAATACTTCTCCTGTACTGCATATGAAGTAAGTAAAAATGTCTGACATGAATGCAGTCCAGTGTGCGATTTTCCTAGCTGGCTCTGACTGTGAAGCATGTCACAGGCTTTCCAGTAGAGGTAAGGCTGATGTTTCTTGGCAACCAATCGAAATGCTCAGCTTTGCCATGCAGCAGCAGTAGCAGGCGTTAGGATAATCAAAATATCTCTCAACAATCTGTTTTATGAAAAAATGTTCCAAATAAAAGTTGTAGGCAATTATATTGTCTACAATTTCGTTTATAACAAACATTTACATAAATTAAGTTCTAAAGGAGATATTTGAAAAACAGAAAAATTACATGCGTAAACCTATACAGTAGAACAGATTATCCGACCTTTGATTATCTGACATTTCGTTTTATCCGACATGATGAATATAAGAGTTTTTAAGAATGATTCACGAGTGATGGCGTAGATAACGTAGCTCAAAAACAAATCTCAATCACTCACTATGTTAAAAAATATTATAAATGCTATTTTTGTTTGTGATATTGTTTTGTATTTGATGCCTGTATTTTGTTTTCATTGAAATTAATAATGAACTGAGTTTATAGACATTTGTACCTGTTTCTTCATTAGTATTCCGCATTATCTGACATTTCTGTTATCCGATTATCCTTTGGTCCCATTTAGGTCAGACAATCAGAGTTTTACAGTACCTCTGGAGTGCCCCCGTTTTTAGAGCTAAAAATCTGGAAAAACTGGAATTCATGTGATGTCCACACTTTCACAATATTGATTTTGATATTTTACAGCAATATTGGTTGAATAATCTATCAGAAACAAAGTTTGATGATACAATTATGGCAAGAAGCAAATATTTAAGAAGTGACTTCTAAAGTTTATTTTTAATACTTTTAAACACCCATTGCCATTACTCGGAGACAACTCGAAAACCTATTTTGGAGTCTAGCTCCTTAATCTAGCGGAAAGGTTCAATTTTGAGCCATTGCATATTTTCAAGTTATTTAATTTAAAATGAGTAATTTTCACGAATTTTGCAAAATCACGCTAAGCCATTTTTCACCTAGAAAAAGAGCGAATTTTACAGAACTTAATGTAAACTGTTCATGATCAAAATAAATCCCCCCCCGAGATCACACAATACCAAAAATAAACTGATCACTGGACGCACTGCGACCTGGTTACATAGAAGCATTTCTCACTTTAATGTGGATAAAATGTATCACTTACAGCTTTCAGAAGTACAAGGAAGTAGCTCCAACAGCTATTTAGCGACACATTTCCATCGCAAGATTGTGTTCTATGCTTATATACAGAGGAATAAAAGTATATTCTTTTAGGATTGCGTTACATAAAAGGAACCCAAAAAATGCAGTTACGGTAACGTGATTTGAGCATGTTACAAATTACAAGGCAATCTAACAGAATTCGTTTGTATTTAATGAAAAATATATGCAATTCAGTTGTTAATTTCTCTTACATCACCTTATCTATGAGAATGAACTCTGTCTGACACACTTCTATTTACATGGAATATTTCCCTGACTAAGGTTTACTACTGACAGCTGGCAAGGAATTTAAAAAATACCTGATATCGTGCTTATTATATTATTCAACGATTTAAAAAAAATAGCTTGTTCAAAATCAGGGAAATAAAATGCCGGCATATTGCGCCTACCTCATGCCAGTCATGCAGTACACCCAGTCCCCGACTAACATGATAGATAAAAAATTTCGTGTAAGGTGAAATCGTGTTAGTCGGACATGAATTTCTTATAAGAAATAACGTAAATAGGGGGGAATGCGTTACAGCATCCGAACCTGATTGATATATTTTTAATTTTATTCCTTTATTATGACTATACTTTGGTTAATGCTTTGTTTTTCATTTGTTTATGTATATTTCATACATGTAACTCATTTTTACAGAAGAGAAACAATGATAATGCAGATGGTTCATAGTGTTGCTTCGTTAAGACCTGTATGACGAACGACAGGGGCGCACCCAGGGGGGGGGCTGACAGGCTTTAGCCCCCCAAAAAAATCGACATGTTCATGCTAGGGCTTTAGTATTAACCAGAATGTCTGTACTATTTGTAAGTAAATCTGCTGGTTTTTCGTAAGATTTCTAACAATATTCTCGAGAAATTCTTCACAATGTCGATCATTAAGGAAATGTAGTCATCGGTAATTTTTCAGCCGTTTTTTTTTGCATCCATTTTCCTAACTTCATTATAGTCTTTCCCTACACCAACGGAATAGTGACAGGAAGGCACCCTGCACTGAAGGAAGTGGTTATTTCAGTCTTCTTTTGTCCTCCATGTGAAGGGTAAAGCCAAGTGACCCTGGATCCCTAATAGTTTCCAGATGGAGAGAACCCATGCGAACGACGCAAAGAGGAAATTCGAGGAAAGGTTTTTCTAAGAACGTTAAAGCACATCTTGAGAAAGGAACGCATTTTTGAGCGTCAGTTTCACATTGTCTCTCCTCAAAGCAACTGCATTAGTGAGTTTGTCTGTTTTGTGTGTTGTGCAAGATAATTCGTTAGAAATCATAAAAGTTGACAATAAGTTACCTTTATAATAAAATCTCAAGTTACCGGCTATGCTCACCATATCCTGTTGCTTCCGGATAGTTTTCTATTTTGAGGAGTGAAATCTTAATTTCGGAATGTTTGTTACCGTAAGTTTCGAGTGTTTCGTCTTATTATCCTGAGTTTCCTGAAGTTTCAACGGCGACGAATTTACAGCATTTGGTAAGTAAAGTTAATTATTTCACAAAATGTAATGTTTCCTATTTTTATGTTACTGGTGAATAGAAGTATGTTTCGTGTTAAGATGGGCAAGCCAACCTATTTATGTATTCTCCATAAAAATCAACGGTTTAAATGTAATCATAAATGTAATTGTTTTAATTGAATTTGGAATCTTGGAAATCGTATATAGTTTGCCTGTTGTACATAAGAACTCTGTTAAAACTGGTTTTTAAATAATTGCGTTTAATTTTACCCATAACAGAAATGGCAAAAAACGAAAAAATGTGCGCAATTTGTTACACTTTTTCGGAAAAAAACCAAAGACCGAGGCTGGCTCTGAAGAGGTGGAAGACAAGTCTTGCGGTACTAGTAATAATGGACCAAGTGCAAAAAATAGCGAAATACATCTCAATGAAACAGAGGCAGCCTCTTCTAATTCCTTTAATATTGATCAAAATGATATAGCTCTTTTAAAAAAGAACCCATTGTCTGGCGATGACAAGTTAGATATTCTAAGAATCCTTTGGAAACCTAAAGCAGACTATCATTTTCCTTCCTGCATCTTTAAAAATCAAAAAAGAAGTTTTCAACACTCATGGCTGGTAAAATATCAATGGTTATGTTATTCTAAATCTGAAAATAGTGCCTATTGCTGCAAAATTTTTCTCAATTCTTGCTGACGAAACCTGTGATATATCGACTACTGAGCAATTTTCATTGTGTGCGATACATAGATGAGGATAAAGAAGGGAGTTTGTCAATACGAGAAGATGTTTTACAGTTTGTTCCAGTATCAGATACTTCTGGACGTGAACTATCAAATACATTAATTGAATCGGTTAAAAGTGTAGGAATTGATTTAAAATTCTTACGAGGTCAGGGCTATGATGGTGCTGCGTCAATGAGTGGGAAATTCAATGGAGTTCAAACACATATAAGGAAATTGTACCCCCTTGCACTATATGTCCACTGCGCATCACATAGTTTAAATTTAGCAATTGGAAATGCTGTGAAAGTGCAAAAAGTAAAGAATTGCTTGGGTATAGTAGAACGAATTTATAAGTTTTTCAATGCTCCTAAAAGAGGTGAAGTATTAACGAGAAAAATTAATGAACATTGCCCTGAATCAAATAAGAAAAAACTACGACAACTTGCTAATACAAGATGGGTTGAACGGCATGAATCCATAATGGAAATGATTGAACTCTTTGTCGCGATTTATTTTGCTCTTGATGAAATAAGTTCCTGGCATAACCAAGAAGTTTCTTCCGGTGCCCAAATGCTATTAAACTCTATTTGCGAGTTTGGGTTTCTTATTTCAGTATATACAGTACAGGCATTTGTTTCCTATACATTAGCGTTGTGCAGATTACTGCAAAAAGTTGATAGTGACCTTCACTCAGCACTTAATCATGTGCGTGATGTTGTAGAACAAATAGAAGGTATGCGAACTAATTCAGAAAATGAATTTAGGGTTATATTTCAAAAACTTCTGAAAAAGCAACATCGATTGGTATTGAAGTAAAGATGTTAATAAGCTGCAAACGCCGTCAGAGTGAAGATGTTCCATCTGAAACTACGGAGGAATATTACCGAAGGTTTATATTCATTCCCTTCGCAGATCACATGCTAAGCCAGCTGAATGAAAGGTTTTCTAAACATCAGGGCATACTACTTCAATTTAGCAGTACCTATTCTACCTAAAGGAGAACTTCAAAAACAATCTGAAATCGAGAATTTTTTGAGGCTTGTTGAATTCTACAATACCGATATTCTCTCAACAAATGAGTTTGTCTTAAAGGCAGAATTTATAATGTGGTACAAACGTTTTGATAAGTGGTATCTACAATAGCCCCACCGAAGAATGCTATAGATGCATTGAATCAGTGTGATAGATTAATTTATCCAAATATTTTCATATTGCTAAAAATATTTGCCACACTTCCTATTACTACGTGCACCAGTGAAAGATCATTTTCGACTTTACGAAGGTTGAAGACATATTTGAGGAACGCCATGTCTCAAGACCGTTTAAATGGCTTAGCGCTTTTAAATATACATCGACACATTAAAATAAATCCTCAAGATGTTTTAAACGAATTACAGAAATCAAAGAGAAAAATTGACATTTTAATCTAGAATGAAATATGTATTGAATGATGTAATTAATAATTAAAAATAGTTTGTATTTTTTGTCGAATTTATACCAAGCTTTTCATTATTGTTAACCATGTTAAAATTTTCATTTTTTTCTTTTGTCCTTAAATTTGTGGATCCTTAAAACTGGATATCTCAATCGCATTTCTTGAATGATGTAATTAATAACTGAAAATAGTTTGTATTTTTTGTCAAATTTGTACCAAGCTTTTTATTATTGTTAACCATGTCAAAATTTTCATTTTTTTCTTTTGTCATTAAATTTGTGGGTCCTTAAAACTGCAAATCTCAATCGCATTTCTTTTCTTTAGTGAATACCCCCTATTCTCTATCCGAGAATCGCTACGTTTTTATCCCAAATTAAAACGTAAAGTATTAGATATGTTCGGTAGGATATATTTTCTTATGGTTGAGCCCCCGCCAAGAGAAAATCCAGGGTGCACCACTGACGAACAATATCATGTTTGTTTATTGTTCTCATAGCACTTAAGTAAATCTAGTTTTTGCTCTAGTGATATAACTTAACTTGGTTTCTTACTCCCACCACCAATAAAATGTGAACCATAAACTCTAGTGTATTTTTTGATGTAGATGACTGCCATTTTGAATCAGCTGTTCCACAGTTCATTTATTTAGCAGATGTTACTTAGAAGATTTGTAAAATCATAATTTTAAACAACAAATAATTAAGAATTAAACATTTTTGTTTTAATACATTGCACAAACTTTCTCATATATGTATATACGTTTGATCTCACTACACTTTTTGCCCCGAAATTAACTCTTCCCTCGGACGCATGCGCTGAGTGTCTTTCACAGAAATAATGCCACTGGACGATATATAGTAACTTTTTTGGGACATATGGCTTAGTTAGTATTATTTGTGACATCAGGCTGTATGTTTGGATGGATTTAAAATGAAATCCTAAGAGCCATTTTTGAGTAAATCGAATTTTGTTTCAAAATATCCAAGAATAAAGTACCCTTAATTGTTGCGCAATATCATTTATCTCATCAGAATGTCTTTTATGAATGACATTATCCATAAATATGAGATATCATTCGATTTAGTTTAACCATATGGCTGTAGTAAAAGTTTGAATGGATCGTGGCGGAGACGTGATGTCATAAGGTTTAGGTAAGGTAGCTTAGCGTACATTTTAATGTCACTGGACAGCATATAGTGTTCAAGATATATATTGCTTATGTAGCATTATTTGTGACATCAGGCTCTCAAATTGGTATGATTTTAATCAAATTCTCTTAAGTCATTATTGAGTAAATAAAATTTAAAAAAAAAATCGCCAAGAATAAACTACCTTTTATTTTTGTGCAATATCATTTTTATGAAAAAGGGTCTGCAAAAGATGATATATTGCACAAATAAGAGATATCATTTGATTTTATGTATGCATTTGGGCCCTAGATCGGCAAACAGACTGACAGACAGATGGCATGGCAAAAACTACTTTTATGGACTCAGGGACATCTAAAACGTGTATTTCCATCAAAATCTCGAAGTCGAATTTCTTCACGATAACAATACTTTCTCAATATACTATGTATATGAGAAAGTAAAACATGAATTTATAGAAATTGTCAGATTCATCCTCTGGATCAGATTTTATGATAATGGGCTCACTGTCATCTGCAACTAATGAAGACCATGGCTAAAGTTTGTTTCCATTTCTGCTTTCTAGACCTTTTTCATGATCATAGAGAAATCATGGAAAAATCGTGTTAAACCGAATGACCAGTCGTATTAGTCAAAAACCAGACCTACTTTAAAAATCATGTTGGTAGAATTCATGTTAGTCGGGGATTGGGTGTATTGAGTAGGTGTTTTGTGGGTGGCTTACCCTCAACAGATGAATGGGAAAATCTCATGTAATGTCTGCAACCACCTTTTTTGATGCAAACTTTTTGGGAAAAAAATGTGCGTATTGCACAAGTAAATACAGTATTTACTTGCTCACCATTTGCTAATCAACTGCAAATGCATAGTTAATCTTTAAAAGCAGAGTGTTGAAAAATCCCTCAGAAATTCACAGTGGCTGGAGCAAAATTGCTCTTACTTCATATTATGATAAAATTCAAATAAAAAAGGAATTTAAAATGAACATACTAGCAAATTCGTCAAGGTACTTCATAGGATATTTTTCTTCTGAGGAATATGTATACAAACACTGAACAAAATCAAAAACACTACAGCCTAACTGAAAACTGAATGCAAGTTTAAATCTCAGAAGTCTTTCAAAGTTCTCTCTGTTAGTAATAGCATGGAAATATCCCTCTATAAGGGTATTTCCTTCCAATTAACCTGTCACCTTTTTCCCTCTGGGTTCGCATTTCTTGAGATGAGTTCATTGACATAATAGAATCACTAGATAGGGTCTTTAAAAAGAATTCTCAAGTGACAAGCCTTCTTGAGCATGTTTTCAAAGTAGCAAAGAAAACTTTTGAAGCGAAGATAAGTTCAAAATGGCAGTAATTGTGGTCCCATAAGTAAACAGAGCCTTGTAATAGAGCTCTATACAGCAAGGTTGGGTCAGCTGTGGGAATGGGGAGGAACCATGCCGCTAAAAATAAATATTGTTTTACATGAATTTTTTGTATGCCAACATGTTTTTTCAACTTGTTTCATTCCTCTAGAAAACAAAATCATATAATTCTTCAATATTTATACTGTAAGATGCTTTTTATTTGAGCATTTTATCACCAATAATTTATAATACACATGATTTTTTCAGAGTACAAACAAATCTCTAGTGGGACCCTATGCAGAGGCATTTAAATCCAGCAGATTAAAGTTAAGAAAGACGATGATAATTTGATAAGTACAGCGCATATTAAATCTAATTTATTTTTATTTGTTATCTTATATTTTCTTGTTCAATACAGTTTTGTTTAAATCCTCTAGAATCTGTGCACAGTGGGTCCCTGGTATTCGTGGATTCCGTATTCGTCATTCATGTATTATGGAACAATGTTTTGGAATCCATGGATTTCTGCTTCGCATGTTCATCACTCGGACTACTTAGCAAGCAAGAGTAAGAAGTCAACATGCCAGCTACTCGTTCAACAGTGACTGTCCCATTAAACTCATTTTATTTTATTTTCTGGTATATTTTGTTTATTTTTTGCTATTGATGATGAATATACAATGTTGGCAATTATTTTTTACTTTTGTTATTCGTTGTAACTAGTGTAAGGAAGTGAACTAACACATCATCTTCTGCGTTATTATGCACCAGCTTTGCTTTGTTTTGGAATTGCGCCGTGAACATCGTACCTAAGATTCTTGCAATCCCACAATATATGTGCTTATCCTTGCCATCATGTTTTCCATTCGTATTTACCCAAATTCAAGATGACCTCGAATTATTTAAAAAAAAATACATTTTAAAAAATGATTTTTTTTCTCAAACAAAAATTTGTAATAAACCTTTTCAATGAATGAATGAACTACACCTATACTGGATATGTGTGTTCAAAATATACACCAAATATATAGAAATGACATGTTATTTAACAAACTAGAGAACTACTGAATTTTATTTTTGAACGATTATTGCACGAACGATTCCTTATATTGAACTAAACTTTCCTCGTCTATTGGTGAATATCATTTCGCAGATGTCAAAACAAATGATGGTGTAATTCACCGGAATTTATCTATTCAACAGATTTATGCCATAAATTATTTAATTGTGGTTTTGTCTTGCATTCCTTTTAAATACGTCACTCTTAGCCTCAAAATGGCTGATCATGTAGAGATAAGGTAATGCTGATGAAATTTGAGTTGAAGGCTTTCGCAGCGTTGCTGAATGCTGGTGGCGGTTTTCGGGATTCGCTGCGTTGGCGGCATTTCTGGCTCTCGACGTTTCGCAGACGTTGCAGTCTGCATCTTCAGGAGATGAGACTTCATCTCCTGAAGATGCAGACTGCAACGTCTGCGAAACGTCGAGAGCCAGAAATGCCGCCAACACAGCGAAACCCGAAAACCGCCACCAGCAATGCTGATGAAACTCCAGTTTTCTTCGACATGCCATCTAATTATACTGTCAGTGAAAAAGGTGCAAAATGTGTGATAATAAAAATGACAAGTAACAAAAAACAAGAGTTACAGTAATGTTGGCTGATTTAACAGATGGATCAAAATTAGTCATATATTTGTGTGTATTTTCTGGCGAATCAGCCTCTTGGGCTATTATCGAATTACCGTCATATGCTATCCTAAAACAAAAAACAATGCCAAGGAACAAATGCCTATTGGAATAATAGTTAGATATCATGAAAATGGATGTATATCAAAAGAACTTATGAGAGATTGGGTACACGCTGTCTGGAATGGAAGACCAGGAGCACTGTTAAGAAAAAGAGGGATGTACCAGATGCATACAAAGGACACACAACTCCCCAAGTTAAAGATTTAATTAATGCAATGAATACTGACCTTGTAATAATACCTGGAGTTATGACATCACAGCTTCAAGTTCTTAATGTTGCTGTCAACAAGCCATTTAAAGATAATTTAAAGGGTTTATATTCTGAGTGGTTATTGAGTAGAGATCACCCTCTAACACCATAAGGAAACCTAAACCAACCTATTATTTCAATTCCTTACCAAGGGATCATGGCAACAGATAAATACAGAAGTAATTGAGAGTGCATTTAAGAAGTGCTGCTTATCCAATGCCATGGATGGAAGTGAAGATGATGTTTTGTGGGAGTCTACCGACAAAGTTCAGAGTGATAAAGATAGTGAGGACAATGATGAAGAGAGCATTGACGATGATGATCGCTGATATAATGATATTCAAGAAAATTATGGGACCCAATAAAATCTTTTGCTAGTTTTGTGGAATTTTTAATTTTTGCAGGAATCATGTAATTAGATCATAAAATATTTTTTTTATTTTGACAATCCAGAAAAAGGTCGAGGTCATCTTGGATCTGGGTAAATATGGTAAGTTGGTCCAAGTATTTATTGATGGATATCTTAAATGTATTGACAGCAAGATAATATCAACTACAATAAGTCCTCGGTTTACGTTGGGGATACGTTCCAGGTAAGTGTGACGTAAATCGAAACGATGTATATCGAAACCAGATTTTCGCGGCCACTATAATTCATGTATATACCAAGCTAAATGACACATCTTGCAGAAACAAAACCGATGATGCGTCCAGCAACAATTCTGAATGAAAACATATGCACCTCGCATGTAAATATCAAAAATATTTTCCTAAGAAGGTGAATAAGAATATTCATTTTCATTGTCTCTTTTAACAGGACTAAACGACGTTAAATCAAAGAACTAAAGTAGATAATGATTTTCATGCTACTGAAGAGGCAAATACAATGCACTTTTCAATTTTGGCACATTTTTTAAAAATTTCATTAAAAAATATGGAAATTACGGGAATTAAAAAAATGCAGACAACACCGGTCAGCAACGACATTATATTGAATCAACGTAAATTGGGACGACATAAACTGAGGACTTACTGTACCTATTATTATAAATCTTCAGTTTTTAATTCTTAAGTTACTCTGTAAAATACAACAATATTTATATCTAGCTAATTTAAAACTCTCATCAAACAAAGACTATAACTAAAAAATCTAACTTTTAATAGGCTAAAAAGAATTTTTTAGCTGTAGTTAAAACAAACAAATCCTAGATCAGGATTCCCAAAAATTTAAATGCTGTAAGCAGCAAGTTATTTTATAGAATATAAAGGAAGATTCAATAAAGTTTTGGAATAATAGGAATGATCATAAATAAAATCATCCCAATATCAAAGTTTTTAATAATGTTTTTTTAGTAAAAGAGCTAGCAAGTACCGGGTCGGGAACCTCCATCCTAGGGAGTTTTCAAACAAAATTTAAAAATGACAACACAATCTATAATAATTGAAACTTACAGTCTGTTTCGTTCATAAACTTCTCTGTCTACCGCTGTCATGTTAAGTATTCCATTAGATGTAGAATCCAAGATCCATATCACAACAGTTATGACCAGAGAAACTGCAAATAGGGAAAAAAGACAATTAAATCTTTCAATACAGAAAACAAATTGTTATCTCTAATAATAATTTACTTCAGAATAGAAAACTTTTAAAATTAATGAGTTTCTTCATAATCCAGTCTAATGTCACAATACTGTTTCACAATATTTTTGTGACGTTAGACTGGATATATAACCAATTAAGCTAACAGTAAGGGCACAAGTTTTAAATTCAATTGAGAAGCAAATTATTCTAGGAATAGGAAATATAATTCAGCTTAAAATTCTACCCCCAATAACTGCTAAAATTATATCCCAAGTATACCCTTTAATATTTTATACTAGAATAATTTCCTCTTCTTACTCAATACTTTAACAGGAAGAGATTTTCATAGGAGTGTGAAAATGATGGTGTCAATAGTAAGGTTAATATATAGATTTATGAACAAGAAGAAAACATCCATTTTATTATATCACATCCTGCTATACAAGATTTATTTTTTGATGATTCCCTGTGAAAAATACTTTAATGTATATGAAAAATTGTATGAAACATTTTTAAGCAATGATAGGGAAATTATTTGACAAAAGTGCTTGTAGACATTCCTTCTTAACCTTTTCACTGCTAAGCGCTCGGCGATCGCTCATTCCGCGCAGCGCTAGATACTCCGCAGCGTGCTCTACCGCCCTGTGCTGAATACTTTTGGCGCGCAGCGCTTGATTACTCGTTTGTTGTTTTATATGGTTTGCTTTCATAATATAGTTGTTTCAAATATTTCCCATCGTTCTTTTTTTGATCCAGGCTTTGGACCGGCACTGGCGAAGTTAAAAATATATATATTTTTATTTTAAATTTTTACGTTTTTTTATATTTAATGATTTTTTAAATTTTTATTTGCTTTGCAATTTAATAATTTCTTTATGTATGGTACACCTCGAGACATGGAACGATGCATATAGCAACTTGGCATTTCTTGCAATTGTACCTTGTCTCCCGTCTCTTATTGTTTTTCCGACAAACTACGCACTTTCTCATTGGGAATTTACTTTTTGCTGCCTCTGATGCAATGCTAGCCGGAAAATGCCTTTCCATCAGTTGCAGATGTGAATCCTCACTCGATCTTTTTCCTCCTCCTGATCGCTTTCTTTCTTTACTGAATTTTTCGAGAATTCCTCGGATTAGCGCCAAATAAAATTTTGCTATTGGAATAATATTTCCCGTCATCACTTGCTAAAGGATGTGCGCATTCAGCACGGAAAGGTCGAATAATATAATCACAGTAAAAGTAGGCAAACAGTAATCCAAGTGTATCCAAAAACAATGTCCAATATGAAAGCCAAGTTCCAGAAATAAAAGTTGAGTGAAGCAAAAGAATAAATCCACAAAGCCAAAAAGAATGTCCAAAAGAAATGCAAAGATCGAAAAATAGAAAATCGGTGAGAGGGAACACAGCGCGTAACTCTCGAGAAAGACAAGGAGAAACTGAGCTCCGAAATGCGACGAAAGCATATTGGGAAGAAAAAAATAACGGTACTATAAGGGCATAGGGGCTGAGATAAAGTCAAGGGTCTCTTGAAGGCGCCTGAAACACGTTGCCAAGTCGGGAACCTAACTCTCCCAAACATTCACTAAAACGCATTGAATGACATCTACCGGCATTGAAAAACATTCCTAAATAAGGAAGAGACCGCTAGATATCGCTAGAAGCAAAAACAAGAAAACACGTCTCGAGCAGCGACGCGAAAAACCGGCGAACGAGATTTGACGTCCTTAGCACTGAGGGGTCGGCATATCCCGGACGAGTTATCACGTCCATAGCACTGAGCAACCGCAACCCGCCCGACGAGATATCGCGTCCATAGCAGCGAAAAGGTTAATTTTTATTTAAGGTAAGGTAAAATTCAAATTAATTTTTCTCAAACATGGAAAAGCAACAAGGGTAATAATTATCAGTAGTCTCCCATCATTCGTCATAAAACAGCTAAAATTATATAAATACTATAAGCCTGTGAGCTACAAAAATAGTAACATCTCATTTCTCATCATGTCTGAACTTGTGAGGAAATACCACAGTGAAGATACAAACAAACTGAAGGCAATGAAGCTAAGCATTACTCAATGAATGTTATAATGGAAGAAAAGCCATACCACAAACCCAGCCAAGGAAAAATACTTCGAGAAGAAAGTAACCTCCTGAGTCTACAATGGATCCTGCTGCCATTGTGATTACGGCTAGGCCAAGATTTTGCACTGATTGAGCACTACAAAGAGAAAGAGTATGATTAACAAAAAAAACAATGTATTTACTAAATACTATTTAGTTTATGTCAGGCACTTCATGAAATTTAAAAATAACCACATGAATGGTATTCATAATTGTTTGTACAATAAAAACTTTTAGTATAATAACCAACAAAGCATTTTGCAAAGAGAAACAAGAACATGGTGTAAAGATTATACTGTATTTATTAAAAAATTATCTAAATTTTAATCCTTCCACAATATGGTAAAGTGGAGCATGCTTAACCAGATGACTATTTTCATAAATGGCATTGGCAAAACAAAACTCATAGCACAAAAGCATAAAGCAGAATGAGGTAAAATGACTCAAAACCATGCAAAGCCACAAATAAAAAGTAAGCCACTCACATGCCATAAGCTGTTCCAAGCTGATACTCTGGAATGACGAGGGCCACCATGGGCCAAAGAGCACTTGCCAGCATTGAATAAGCAAGGCCCATGATGCACTGGAATATAAGTTTTAAAACCTTCATTGAGAGATTTAGTGGTTAAATGGAAACAAAGATTGAAGAAAAAACTACAAAATCAATATTTTATGAGCATTTAAGATGATAGATGAAACATTCAAAAGCAGTCGCCTTTGTTTCTATTTTGACTTACACATTGAGAAATTGTTTCTTCAACAGACAAAAGATTCAGACAATCAGGTGTACATTTTTGCTAGAAGCAGCCATTAACAGTGGTGAATCATCAAAAGTAGATTCCAATAAAGAATTATTATTATTTATTAGAATGCACTATCAGTGAATCACCACTGATAACAGCTACTTTGTGGCCAAAATGTACATATAATATTCCTAATCTTTTATGGCTATTGGAGAAGCATAGTTTCTCAATTTGATTTCAGCCATAAGGTAAGCTTGTAATTTTTTCTAGTCTTAACTACAACAGAAAAATTAAAACTGACTACTTCTTTTGTTATAGACATCAAAATTATGATACTATTTTGTGATAAATAATTATTTGCAATCAACCATATAGGAAGTACTTTCACATTTACAATGATATCAGACTGAAATGTTGCATAAAACAATAAAACTAAATATATGTCTATTGTTTCCAAACTTGATCGTATGGGCTTTCACTTGGTTAAAAAAACACAACAAAATTGTGGTTGTAAAAGTTACTTTTGTTGTGTTGTGTTTTTCTATATATTGTTTCCATAATGTAAAGTAATTTCATTTGCGGCCTCCTTAAACGAATAAAAGCTATCGAGCAATTCTTCAAATAATATTAAAATAACATAATTCTTTAGGCCATAGATATATTTTTATATCATTACTGTAATCAGTTCCGATTTTTCAGCCGTGAAAGATTAAAGATTTCACAAAATTGTTTCCTAAACATTTATCATACATCAAAATTGGAAGAAAAGACTTCAACATCTCTTGACCATTTAAAATTACCACTTTATACCTTACTCAAAAATTTTCCGTATACTTAGGAATGAGCATTTACTCTTGGGTATCACTGATTAGGCTAACCTTTAAACATCAGCTGTCTGTGTATACTTGACACGAATATTCCCCAGCTAATCAGCTGACCCTGTATTTGAGACAAACAACTTGGGTAAATAACAGTTTATTGTATGAGTCAAAACTGTTTGCTTTTGATGTTTGGAAAAGGATTCTTCCAGCTTAATGTCCATTTTTGAAAGAATTGTAAATTTTGCCTTTTCACCACCAACTGCATAGTAGTTTTATCTATGGTTTGTATTTTTCTCATTCAATAAAGAAAAGAAGGAGGAGCTCGGGAATTGTCTTGGAAGCAGATTTTGGCCATGTGTTATTTAGCCTGAATTAAAAGGAAGGTGTTATTGAATATAGGTACTGACACTAGGAAATGAAAACTAAAATTGCCTTTTTATTTGTGATACTGATAAACTGAGGCAATTTTGGACATACAAATTTGGTTGAGAACTCAACACTTTTCCTATATACTTTTCATTGATAAAATCTAGAAAATTTTTAATAGTGAAGCACATCTAACAACTAAACCTGTAAACCTTTGCACAATCAATCGATTCTGAAGATGATATGACAACTTCTAGCTATTGTGATACTTAATCACAACACTAGCTTTATTTAGGTTTAAAAGTAATGGCTTCCTCAGAACTCTAAATACAGCTGATAGAATTTCAAATGTGTTTTCTATCATTCTACGTGCTCTAGACAGTCTGTAATTGAATGCACGTTTAATTGAGCCTATGTCATGTGTGCCAGGATAGGGTTTTAAAATGTGCTCCTGCAAGGCAAAGGCATCGTCTGCAACGAACACGTAAGGCACTTTAATCTCTCTTCCTGGAAGAGTAGAACTGGACGGTATTCTGAGATTTTTCTCCTTCATTTTCTTCCACAAAATAGTGTTTTTGATAACACCTCCATCTGAAATTCAACCCTGACAGCCAACATCAGTGAACAAAAAGCAGTAATCCGAATCGACAAGCCCTAGCAATACTATGCTAAAGGTTGATTTATAATTAACCCTTAGAGTGCTGGGGAGTGCGATCGCGCTCCTCTTATCTCTCGCGAAAAGTGCCAGGAGCGCTATCGCGCTCCTTCTGCAGTCGCTTGATTAGATATTAGTAGTTCACTGTTTTCTCACAGATGGCACCTGATGACAGTGCAATTATGATGTCGAACGTATCTAATTCAAAACTTGACCACTGGCGTTTCTCTGCTTTTTTTCGTATACATGCTACGTGTTTATGAACTTGACCTAGTTTTGCAACCCTTAAAAACTCACAATGGCGTCAACCTCTAAGAATGTGTTAAATACTGACGACAATATAGCTAATTATGTCAATTCCCTTGGTGAAGATGAGGATTATTTGGAATCTAACGAAGAAGAAGAAAGTCCTACAGGAAGTAATGTACACAGTCCCATAGTTTCGGAGTCAGAAAGTGATTGTAGTGATATTATTTTTCCTTGGAAATGAAAACGAATTCCAGTTATAAGTGTAAATTCAGATAGTGATAGCGTTTCTGAAAATATTGAAAAGGATATCGATGATAATTGCAATATTCCTGTTTTTATGGAAATTCAACCTAACCATGAGACACTATTCCAGTCTGTTCCTTCCTTCCTTGAAACACCTGGTGCAAAGCATGCTCCTCCCCATGATGCCAAACCTATACAATATTTTGATATGTTTTTCACTTTGTCTTTGTGGAACCTAATGGTGACTGAAACTAACAGATATGCAAATCAGTTTTTGGGCTAACAGCCGCAAATATCACCCAATGCTAGAGTTAGAGAATGGAGGCCTGTAAATGTCCTGGAAATGAAAGCATTTGTGGCTGTACTATTGGAAATGGGAATTACTCGCAGGCCTACCATATTCTCATACTGGGTTAGAAATAGTAGAGCCATTCCATGGTTTGGGAAAATGTTCTCTAGAAATAGATTTCAATTGATCTTGAAATTTTTTCACCTTGTTGACAATAAAACTCTGTTTCAACCAGGTCACCAGAATTATGATCCCTGTTCAAAATTTAACCCCTTGTTGAGCATGCAAATAGGATGTTCAAATTTCATTACACACCACACCAGTACCTCAGCATTGATGAATCTTTAGTAGGCACAAAATGTCATTCAACCAAAACACAATATCTTCCTAATAAGAAGCACCACAAGTGGGGAATAAAATTTTGGATGTTGTGTGACTCTGTTGTAAATTATTGTTTAGGTTTTTTCTGCTATAAAGGTGCAAAATGTGAGGTAGATAAGGCTGAGATTAAAAGGAATGGCCTTGGTCATGTAGTAGTAAACAAGTTGCTCCAACTAGGGAACTACCTAAATAAGGGATATCATGTTGTAATTGACAACTTCTTCACCAGTATTGCTCTGGCGAAGTACCTGTTTGAAAATGCAACTTATCTCACTGGAACAATAAGGTCCAACAGAAGGGGCCTTCCAAAGGATATTAAAACAGGGTATGATGTAGGACAGGTGAAACATTTCCGTAGCGATGAGGTTCTTTTGTGTGGATTTAGAGAAAAAAAATCTAAAAAAAAAACCAGTGTTACTTGTTTCAATCCATGCTGTTGCTGAGAATGAAACCTTGCAAAGAAGACGATATTCGCAGGAAAGGCAAAGAACAAAGCCAGCAATAATAAACCAGTATAACAAATTCATGGAAGGAGTAGATGTATCAGATATGATGCTCTACACCTATCTAGATGAAAGAAGAACATTAAAGTATTGGAAAAAGGTGGTTTTCAGTATCTTTGCCAGGATGGTGTTAAACGCTTACATAATATACAAAGAGAACACCTCTGGCAAAATGATGTCTCGCCTCCAGTTCACTTCAACCATTATAGATGCAACTGAGGGAGAATGGCTAGCAGACAAGAGGAAAACGTCGGTTACACCTGTACCAACGAAACATGCGGATGGTGCTTTATTACAAAATGTTATAAAGGTTTCCTTGATTTTTTTAATATATAACTTGACTTATGTGTGATACACTTCGGCACTTTTAGCATAGTTACTAGGAAATTGCCTGGCACTCAAAGGGTTAAAGAAATCACTTCCACTATTGGCTGTTAAGTTGACTCCCTGGCACGTGCTGAGAGTTGTGCCTCTCTCCACAAATTTCAATGTGAGGTTCATTGGCCAGGGCTATTATGTACATTATACACAATACCTTTACTGGTATTAATGACAAAAAGTATTAAAATAGCAGTCACCTGGGCAGTGGACGATTTTTGAAGATCAACTTATCAGTATTTAAAATGAATTTTTTAAAAAGAAAATGGGAGGTTTTTTGATAATCAGTAGTACACTGAAACTAACTCACTGGAGTCTTAAAGATATTTACCATGCATAAAAATAAAAGCATGAATTTTTCAAATATTTATTAATTTTTCACTGTATAGTTATTCCTGCTGATTTTTCAAAATTTCCATTTTTGAAATACAAAATATGTTCTTTGAACCTGGTAACTATTTTTCTTTTGGTCTGACCAATGTAAATCTTGTCACACTTACCGCAGTTGATTTGATAAATGCGGATTTTTCATTAAGTGGGATTGGATCTTTAAGGTTTTCAAGCAATTGACGGATATGATTTTTGGATGACAATGCAATATTGCAATATATTCTCTCCACTTCCCGCATTTCATCATCTTTACAATGGGTCTGCTGAGGATGGAATCATTGATTCCGAAATGCATATTTAGGCATTCTTTTAAAAAATAAGTACAATTTTGGTTTATTTGCTTGCGTGATTTGTGTGCATGTAAACAGGGGTCCCTGGCATGTAGTAGTTCCCCTAAACCCAGAGTGTGTGAGATTGTGTGAATGTTCGGTCCCTGGTGTGGAGTAATTTTCCCTAAACCGGTGTATTTGTGTACTTCTTTTTAAATTTTTACGGTTATGAGGAGGTTTTTCCTTTTTCATTGTAATTAATTATAGGTCTCCAAAATTTAATTTTTATTTTTTGATGTTTTAATTAAAATTTCAAATGGACATTACATTCATATGCTCTTGTGCTATGTGCTTTCTTATCCTTAAAAAGACATCAACAGAATTCATTTGCCTATTTTTATACATGATAGATTTGACTAAAAAGGAATAAAAATAAATGTTAATTTTTGAATGGTCAATGTCCTTATAAATTTTAATTTGAAACACCGATAAACTGACTTTCGAAAAAATCGTCACATTTCAAAAAATTTGTCTGAAAAATTGTTTGAAAAATCTGCATTAAAAAAAATTGGCATTTTGAAAAACTTGTATTCGAGAATTTTACCTAGAGCCTTTCAGGGTGGCACACAAAAGACAATATAAAGACACTGAAAAAATCTACCCTGGAGACCTACACAATCTTACCCCAAAAAAATTTCTATTACGGGTGTCTGCACACAGTTACTGTCAGTAAATGAAGACTTACTACAAGGATGGAAGAGAATGCCATAACATTGAATAAAGGATGTACTCCACCACTGTTTCTTCAGAGGGATAATGATAAAAAGATTTTTTACACTATTCTGTAATGATTCTAATAATCCCAGCAGGAACAAAATTTCCTGAGTTTATAAGTAATTTTTCCTGCCTGAATTTTATCATAACTTTTTATAAAACTTTCAAAAGCTCTTTATCATTCTACAAAAAATAAAACACAAAGCATGCACATTTAGTGATTTCATTGCTAAAAATTTGCCAATCTTGTGGTATAATGAAGTTTTTAATTTCTGGAGTTCAAAGATAATTTATTTTGTCACCGAGGGAGGAATGAATAGTTACCATTGCAACGTATGGGTTTAGAAATGTAAATGCCAAGAGAGTGTGACAGCCAAGGGTGACCAAGATAGAGATGAAAACCCAAAACACATTCCTTCCTGTTTTGTCCACCAGCAGGCCCAACAGTGGTGATGCAAAGGCAGAGATGACGTATACAATACTGTTCACTTGATTAGCATGCTCGGGCGAGAACTCAAACTTCCGTTCAAAGAAAACTCTGAAAATCGTGATAGAATATTGTCCAATGATTCATTATGCATTAAATCATTCTATCTGAAATCCAAATAGTTGAATGAAGGCCATTTTCAATATTCAGGAACATTTTAATTTAGCAAAGAATTACAACTATCAATCTTTTGAGACATACATTTATCACATGCATCTGATCAATATAAATGATTCATGTATCCAAGGGAAAAATGTATATATTTTTATTTCCACAAATAGAGTCCTAATAAAGCTGTATAATGTTGCAAATGCTACTAATCCCAAATAAACTGAAAATTTTACATTTCCAATTTCACTCAAATTAGGTATTTCATAGGGTCTATAGGCTTTAGTGAAATGAATAGATGCTTGGTACAATATTAATCTAAAAATTTTAAGAAATGAGACATTCAGATTTGGAGTAACATTTTATGTGACATTAGAAGTACAAACTAAGATTTTATAAATTGTTATATGAAACTTATTTGAAATGCATCTACATAATCTCATCACCAAAAAAAGTACTTCAACTTTTTAGTGATACCTTGAAGTTCTGAGTTCCTGTCTTAATTTTAATCTTTAAAGTTAAAAGATTGCAGTAACTAACAGTACTGGCCACATGCATATTAATAACAAATATGGATGGTTAAGTCACTAGAGAATTAACAAGCTCTTATGGCTGAAAATAAATGTAAGAATAAGCACTTCAATGTAAAAAATTCAAAAAGTAATTACCTGTCTAAGGTATCTTTAACCCTTGAACTGCTATGCACATCTAAAGACATAAGGTGTGAGACGTGCTCCCACTGCTATACATGCCTTTAGACGTAAGTTCGAAGCTGTGCCCCCACTGCTTTGCACGCCTCAAGACATATCTTAGATTTTCTCATAAATGCTACACATGTTTTAAATCCTGAAGAAGTGGAGGCATCTTGCAGAATTTCTCATAACTTCATGAAGCTATGAATAGGGTTTGCTCCTAAATATACCACTTTCAAAATACAATGTAATGTAATGTAAATACAATGTACCATTTGTTTCCCCCACTAGGGGGAAACAAAAGGTACAGGTAATGGATACTTTTCCATGGCCATTCAGTTGATTTCTAACATATGAAGAGTGAAGACCTTCAGTAATAAAAATCTTTTAGTTAAAAAAAAACGTATTCAGCAGTGGGGAACATACTAAACATCTTAGCCTACAGCAGCACAGCAAGGGAACTAACAACATAGCAGTTAAAGGGTTATGAAAAATCAGATTCGCATTTCGGCTACAATACAATGCCATTAGTGCTGTATCACCGAAAGTAGATTCTAAAATATCTGATGTGGCCACCACATGGCTTTCTCCATACCTGTAACATTTCTAAAAATTCCAAATAGGTCAAATGATAATATATATTGTAAGGAACTGTGAGGAAAAAAGACTTTACAAAGAACAGAAATAAACTCATACCGAAGCCTTCTGATATTGGATGTAGCCAGGAAGCTCCAACAATTAAGAACATAAAAAGGCGTAACTAAAACCTAACAAAGCATAAAGTGTTTACAAGAGTTGCCGGTAGGTGCTGGCAGCAAAAAAATTAGTTTAAAAAATATCTCTTAAACAATGCATTATATGGAAAAAAGGTTTCAAACAAACATTGTAGAAAATTAAATTTCATACAACTTTTATTCCAGTCCTTTTTTACATTCATCAAATATTAAAGCAAATATTAAAAAAAAAATTGATGGGACCACCACGACTTTCTCCACACCCGAAATATTTCTAAAAATTCCAAATAGGTTCAATGATAATAAATCTTTTAAGGAACTGTGAGAAAAATTTAAATACCTGACAAAGAACAGAAATACAATAAAACCGTAGCCTTCTGATATTAGATACAGCCCTGAAGCTCCAACAATTAAGAAAAGAAAAAGGCTCGTAAATTGTTTACAATAGTTGCCGGTAGGTGGTGTATTTGTGGCAGCTAAAAATTTAATTAAAAAATATTTCTTCAACAATGAATATGGTAAAATGTTTCGAACATAGGTTGTAGAAAATTAAATTTCCTACGACTTTTATTCCAGTACTGTTTTACATTCATCAAATATTAAATAAATAGAATCTCCTTAACAATGTGTTCTATAAAAAATGTCTCAAACAAAAGTTATAGAGAATAATATTATCTATGAAGTTTATAATAAATAACATTTACATTTATGAAGATTTAAAAGTTATTTGCCAAAAACCAAAACATGACTAGAGTAAACATCCACTTTGGTTGAGCGATTGTTGCTAAAACCTAATCACCCCTTCATTATATAGTACTATTTCTAGATATAAAATTTGGTATTGATATGAGTGTAAGTTTTTGAGTTCGAGCGCCCAAAAAGTCCTACCACATACAGACTAACAGACAGACACACAGACTTCATTGAGAAAATAGTAAAAACATGTTCAGGGGACCTTAAAACATGTATTTCCGTTAAAATCTCAAATTTAATTTTTTTCATCAAAACAATACTTTCTCTATACTTCATATATGGAGAAAGTAAAAAAGGGCTAACAAGAATGAAAAACTTTAAATCTACTTTCAGTGAAACACCTATGAAGAAGGCTGCATTGTAGCCAAAATGCACATCTGGTTTTCATACCCTTGTTATGGCTATTGGAAATATCTAAGATAAATACCAACTTTTCAATTTTTAATATTGTATGTTTTTCTGGCGATTAAGCATCTTGGGCTATTATCGCAGTAATTTTACTTACACATCTCTACACAGAAGGGTGGAGGGAAACCCAGTGCTGGCATTAGCCTACTCTTTATGAAGAGCACCAAGGGGGTCAACTGCTTAACGTCCCTTCTGAAGGACAGAGCGCTGAATCTCGTTCTCCTCAAACCACACAATTAGGGGATGGGACGATCCTATGTTGAAAAATCTGAGCTCTGCCGGATTTGAATCCGAGACCACTATGTAGAAGGCCTATGCTCTAGTTGCTCCACCATGACAACCTCCAATTTTTGATATTGAAGTGCTTATTCTTGAAATGGATGGTTAAGTTAATATTAAAGTTGGTACAATAAGTAGCATATAAACTTACTTTCCAAGAGCAATAAATGGGAAAATGGTAACATAGTAAGCCACGCATACACCAGACACCAACCAAAAAGTGGCAGGAAAATGTTTTACATCTGTTATGCGAACCACTTCTGCTGGTGTATTTATATTTCCTTCTTTATTGGCACCTAATATTTTCTCTGAACGCCAATCCATCCATCCAAGTGCAATGGCACATGCTAGTGACATCATACATGTAGTAGAGGCTGCAAATAGAAATATTTTTTAAAACTTCTCATTTCATGAGTTACTTCAATGAATTTATTGACTCTAGTTCTTTGGGTCTGCTATACATACATTAACTATTTATAAAGAATTGGAGCCAATGGTAGCAAAATTCTTACAATGAATTACAACTATCAAATTCATGTAAGGAGTAGATTTGATTGCGATAAAAAAATTCGATTTTAAATTACATTCTGAAAAATAACACAAGGCCAATGTCAAAATATGACTTATAGAAATCAGGCTTTTAAACTATTTAATTGCACTTACAAATAACATTAAAAATAACAATATACCAAATAAAATAATTTCCATTCAACTTTTGGAAGATACACATGATGATAGCTTCTCCATCATTTGAAAAAATTATCTATTGCGATAAACACTAGCGAATTTTGAGATAAAACTGTGAGTAATATTATTGTAAAATGTTTAAATCCTAAGGCATCCACATAAAAGTAATTCTTACCTATAAGAAGAACAATGCCTGTACATGTGTAGCCCTTATAATATTGAGCAACCCAATTGTAGAGAGACCCCATCACAAGAAAGTTAACAGTGGAACCAACACGGGCAAAACTCAGTTGCAGACCAAACACCATGTTAAGCTCCTTTCCTTTGAACCACAGTACTGCATAATTATTCTGTGCTACTGCTAAAGATTCTCCTCCGATTCTACAGGAGTCAAAAATAAAAATATCAAAACAAAAAACTAAATTAAGATGATTTATTCAAGCAAGAAACTTCCATGCACAATGGCAGAATATTGTAAAATGTTCACAGATGATGCTTCTCACAAAATGAATAGAGGTTCATCATACTTAGTTCTCGATGAAACCCACTGTTTTAGTTACTGTATATGCCAGCGTATAAGTCGACTTTTGAAGCTCAAAAAAAAAATTCCGGAAACTTAAGGTTGACTTATACGCCGAATATAAAATGTGACCCTTAAATAACAGATTAAAAACATTGATATTTACAAAAACATTTGATCTTACGGTGTAGGTGATCGCCATTTTGAATGAACTGCTCCATTGTTTACATATTCTGTCATTTATTTTATAAGATTTAAGATAATTATTTTTAATAGTTAAGAAAAATTAAAATTTTAACTTTTGTTTTTATTACAGAATCTCAAAAATATAAACGATCTATTTGCAATTACAGGAGTGAAGGATAAGTAGAAATACATTCCACCAATAGATGGCAATACGGTATATGACTCATCATTCTTAAATTAAACAAATGATTTAATAACTCAAAAATCGATACTGCATTTTTTGGAAAATGTAACATTTAGGTTTTAAAAACCATAAAATTCCTCGTATTCATCATTTCAAGTATTTTTTTAGAGAAAAGGTGGGGGGGTCAACTTATACAACGAATATGTCCAGTCATGTATTTACAATCCGAAAAATCGAGGTCGACTTATATGCCGGCATATATGGTAACTACTTAAGTACTATATATCATCATCATCATAGGTAGTCTGTCCGTAGACAGGTCCGTAATTATTCTTGGTTAAACCTGGTTCTCCATATACTCCTATTTTCCGCTGTCCTCTTTATATCTTGATAACTCTCTTTCCCTTTCAAATCGTCTATCAGCTGAAACCTTTTCCTACCTCTTTCCCTTCTCCCAACTAGTTTTCCTTCTAACACGTCTTTAATCATACTCTCTCTCCTCAGGTAATGTCCAACCCAGTTTGCCTTCCTCTTTCTGATAGTCTGTATAATCATTCGCTTCTCTCCTATTCTTCGTAGCACTTCATCGTTTTTCATCCTATCTGTCCATTTTATCTTCAGCATTCTCCTCCAAGTCCACATTTCAAAGCTTTCCAAGTATTTGATGTCATTTTTCCTTAGCGTCCATGTTTCTGCCCCATACAATGCTATACTCCATACGTAGCATTTTATCAACTTCTTGCGGATATCTTCCCTTATATTCCCTGTAAGTAGTTGTTTCTTTCTCCTGAAAGCCACTTTTGCTTTTCCTATTGTAGTTCTGATCTCATCCATACATTTTGCTTCTCGTGTTATGATGCTTCCAAGGTATTTATATTCTGAAACTTGTTCTAAAGGCTTTCCCCCAATACTTATGTTCAGATTCTCTTCTTTATCTGATATTCGAATGACCTTGGATTTTTCCGTATTTATTTCCATACCGTATTTTCTTCCTGTTATCACTAGTCTATTTATCATTTTTTGTAGCTCCTCTTCCTTTCTTGCTAGAAGTACTTGATCATCTGCGTATTTTACTGTTCTTATAATCCTTCCTCCAATTTTGAAATCCCCTGTGCCTTCTAAAGCTTCTTGCATTTGACTTTCTTCATATATATTGAATAGGGTTGGCGATAGGCAGCAGCCTTGTCTTACTCCTCTACCGATATTTATTCCGCAGGTGTCCACATTCTCAAACCTGACCTTTACAACTTGATTCTCATATAGATTCCTAATCAGTCTCCTGTCTTTCCAGTCTACACCTATATCCTTCAATATCTTCATCAACTTTACCCAATTTACTCTATCAAATGCCTTCTGCCAGTCTACGAAACATGCGCAGATATCTTGACTGTATTCTATTGCCCTTTCTGATATGATTCTAACTACTCCTATAGCATCTCTAGTTCCTCGTCCTTTTCTGAAACCGAATTGATCTTTCCCTATTATTTCTTCTGCCTTTTTCTCCAGCCTTTTATTAAGAATCCTCGTGATGATCTTCGATGTGTGTGACAGAAGGCTTATAGTTCTGTAATCTTTACACTGCATTGCCTTTGGCTTCTTCTTTAGAGGGATCATTGTTACTTCTAGGAAATCCTGAGGCCATTCTCCCGTGTCGTAAATCTTATTAATTAATTTCGTGAACGCTTTTAGTCCTTCTGATCCTATGACTTTAAGAATCTCAGCCGGTATTCCATCGCTGCCCGTGGCTTTCCCCTTCTTTAGTTCCACTATCGCCTTTTCTACTTCGCTCTCCATAATACTTGGTCCTAAGTTGTCTTCAATGTTTTCCTCATTTTCCAGTTCTATTTTTGCCGCTCCTGCCCGTTTGCTGTATAATTCCTTAATGTATTCTTTCCATACCTGTGATACATCCTTTGTTTCTGAGACTATCTTCCCATCCGTATTCATAATTCCTTTACCACAAATTCCATTAGACTTCTTATCTTCTAATTCCAGTGCCCTAGCGTACATCATATCGTACCGTCCTAACTTCTCCATTTGTTCTATTTCATCACATTTTCCTTTTATCCAATTTTCTCTAGCTTTATCAGTTACCCTTCTCAACTCATTGTTTATACGCCTATAGTTGGCTCTACCTTCTTCACTGTTAACGTTTTTCCATTTTCGTCTCTCATCCATTTTCTCCAGCATTTCCTTCGTGATCCATGGTTTTCTGATTTTCTTCTCTTGTTTTCCAATCTCTTTATCCAAGGTATCCTTGATACTGGTTTTAATTTCATCCCATTCTATATCAACGGTTTTCGATTTGTTTTCCAACTTTCTTAGGTTATCTTCCCACTTCATGCTGACTACATCCTACCTTTCTTTCAGTTTTTCTAGGTCCCAGGTCTGTCTTTCTCTTCTCGTTTTTCTTATTTGTTTGAGCTTTGTACTCACGTCAAGTATTAGAAGGCTGTGATCTGAATCAATGTCTGCTCCTTGCAATGCCTTGGCGTTCTTTATGCTGTTCCTGAATCTTTGTTTTACAAGGATGTAATCTATTTGGCATCTCATTCTATCTCCTGGGCTTTTCCATGTGTATAACCTTCGTTTATGGTTTTTGAACCATGTATTAGTCACTACAAGGTCATTATTGATGCAGAATTCTACGAGTTTCTCCCCTCCTCGATTTCTCTTCCCAAGTCCGTATTGCCCGACAACATTTTCTTCCTGTCCTTCTCCGACTATGCTGTTCCAATCTCCCATTATTATGCAGTTTACCTTTCCTCTTCCGTCTTCTTCGTAAATTTCATTAATTTGCTCATAGATCTCATCTATTTCTTCATCGTCATGAGCTGACGTTGGCATATATACCTGGATTATCAGCATGTCCACTGGGACTGCTTTTAGTTTTATTGCCATCAGTCTATCGTTCGTTGCTATTATCTTTGTCACGCTTTTCATCATATCTTTCCTAAGTACCAGAGCTACTCCCCTTTCCCCACTATTTCCTCCAGAATAAACTACCGTGAATTCTTCCGAGTCGAACTGTCCTTCTCCCTCCCATCTAGTTTCGCTTAGCCCTATAATGTCAACTCTATTTCTTCTTTCAAGTTCTCTAGCTTTCCTGCCTTTCTCATAGTTCTTACGTTCCAAGTCCCTATTCGTAATTTACTTTCGACAAATGTTTTCCTCAAGGCAGTCCCCGCCCGGAGATCCGATTGGGGGACTATTTTACCTCCGGATTGTTTTACCTCGAGAGAACTCATATTGTCCAACCATATAATCTTTACTAGGGATTGTAATGTGGTAGTTTCCCTCTTGCTTTCCACATCGCAGTACTGTAGCCGTTCAAATCGTCCTGATCGCGCCTACAGCTGTATTGGATATAGACCCAACCAACATCATTTGTTTTCGGCTCTATACCATACTGACAGTACTGCTGCCTACTGCCAGGCACTGATGATAGTTTTTCTTTAATAAAACCTCCATTCGATGGGTTTGAACCCCCGAACTTTGCAATAGAAAGCCGACACGCTAACCACTACACCACCAGTGTATATATATATATATATATATATATATATATATATATATATATATATATATATATATATATATATATATATATATGGATACGTTCCTGGCTTGACCGCGGTTGGAGAGGGCCAAGGCTTATGGAAAATAGGGGTTAGGGGGAGTGATCCTTGAGAGATACCTTAAATCTTATAATGCACACAAAACATGCTTAAAAATTCTATTTATGGTATTTTTGATAATTCTAATTCTAATATATAATAAAATTCTTCGTGGGAAGTTCCTCCTTTTTTGAGGAGGTCCACAGATTACAGTTCTCTTGCACCAATACATAGCCATAAAGTTGGGTTCTATTCCGGCAGCTAAGCCCTCGTTACTGCCTTGCCAACCAGCACACTCCCAATATTGCATATATTCATCAAAATCACGGAAACTATTGATGATAATGGTATGCAGTCTTTTTTAAAATATCACAACACATACTTTCACTTGTTTTTCCTCCACTTGGTGAAGATAGTATTTTGGCAAACGATTTAAAAAAATTATATGAGAAATCTGTAAAATAAAACTAATTTATAGCCAGTTAAGGGGTGCAGATAATGTATAAACAAAAATAATGTTATAAAACCAGTGGTGATCGGGGGCCATTACAGGAATTTTTTCCAAGATACAAAATTGAGAAAGACAAACTATTACCAGAAAATACAAACAAAATAAAAAATAGCTGTAATGAGGAGAGCTGATAGTAGCTGAGGGATGTTACCAAAATGACATGAGGATTAAATACTAATGCAAAAGTTATGCAGAATAAATAACTGCAAAGAGTAAACAGAGAGATGCATATACATAATAGTGATATAAGACAGGACCACCATTCTTTGCATGAACTAATTACACCTAGTAGAGCTTTCAAATATAACATAACTTTTAATAATGACGATATTTGTTCATTATTGATGGCCGTGTGGAGAACTGTGGGTAATTAAGACTAGGCCACTTTTGAGAAAATGTAAATTTAACATGAATTAAAAGGCACGTGGATTTTCTCCATTACTGCGAGTGTTCAGTTTGATCTAAACTATAGGTTTAGCATAAAAGAGGTCCAACACTTAAGAAGTTATTTACTATAAAATATTAGCAACAACATTTTTCTAATTGTAAAGATTATATTTATCCCCTTTTCTATTAGACTGTGATATCAAAATTCACACTGAGCACTTATGTAGGCAATTAGACCAAAGAATTTGGAGCGGTTTTCCTTATATTAATCCGCAAGCTGGAGCGGTTTTGCATACATTTAGGGGCGAGCTGGAAAACTGCGGATACTGGAAACTGCAGTTGGAGAGGAACTACTGTATATATTTCATTGAGAACAAAGTATGATGAACCACTATATATATATATATATATATATAACATTCTATTTTATAAATTATTATGGTAGTGGAAGTGCCTTTTAATGATTTCTTATTGGTTAAAATAAATATTTTGTTATCATTACAATATAGTACTACGAAAATTCAATGAAATTACAGTAGGTGCCACTTATTTATCACCGATTGTTATCAGTCGGGTCTTGTAATCAAATGTGAGATTCCAAAACCAAAATCAGTTTAATGTGTGCTATTTAATATCAGACACCTAAAGTTATCAAAAGAATTGAAACCAATTTGGTCAAGTTAAGCAGCTTCTACTGTATCATTATTAATTAAAATTGAATACAATATATCAGGTTAGAAAAATAGTTTCACAAGATATGAAATACTTACCCAAAAACAAATCTCCCAACCACCATCAGCCAAAACGCATCAAATATACCACCCAAGGCAAATATGACGGCACCAATTACAACAAGAGTGGCATATATCACTGTCCCAAATCGTATGCCAAAAACCCTGATCAAAACATAAAGATGAGAAATATATAAAAAGAGAGCTATAAATTTAACGGAAATGAAGGTAATTGTCCTACCTGTCAATCAAAAATCCACCAACAAAACATAACACTACATTTGGCCATGAATACCACGAGTACAGATAAACAAATTGGGAGGTAGTGAGATCCATGTCAACCTTGAAGTTATCTTGCAAAGCACCAGGATTATCATAGCAGAAATAGGAACCTGCATGGATTTGAGGTAGACCATACCGTTTGATTACACCGAAATTTTAAAATAGTTTTTAAGATCTGACAGATTATATTATTAAGCTTCCTAGCAGTTAATCAAAGATTTAATACAAGATAAGGAGAGGTGATGGAGTTTGCTTTCTTAAATTAAGAGTAAAGAACAACTTTACTTACCAAACCCCAAAAGGCACATAAAAATTAAGGCAATAAACCTATGGGTAGCATTATTTGGGTTGCAACAGGCTGGTCCAGAATATTCGTAATCATTAGATGTAGTGTCATTTTTAGAAGAAACATCCGCATTGACGGATGGCTCAGATGCTATTTCCTCCATGTCTGATTATGACTAATCGTCACGGGATAAATCACCGAAACCGTATCATTTAAAACTATGCTTTGATAATAATATTTGTAATTACGGCTATTATGCTGTAAACAAACATGTGTATTAACAGAATAATAAACATCTGGTAATTAACAAAAACAGATTTACATAGTAATAAAGCTACCTCCAACGCAAAAAGTATTATGCCAACCTACCTAAAATCCTGACACATTAGTCATTGTGGATTGTAACTAAAAATTACAGCAATTGCGAGAATTTCTTCTCACGATGTTTAGTCACACTGACTGGTAAAATATCTTTTTCACTCTCTGTGGTGCTGCGGTTGAGACGATAAATCGAAAAAAGAGCTGCCAGCATATCAAATTTAAAATTATCTTCTAATTCATGTTTCCTCTTATTCCTTAAAAATTTAGCTTTGAACTATTTTCTGTATAGCTAATAAGGAACGCTAGGATTCTTCAAATAGATGATCGTGATGGATTTTTTTCAGGACAATGCCAAATTCAATCAAAAACATAACTACAACGTTGAACTATTCGTTAACTGGACCGTGTTGAGCCTTCCGATTTATAAATTTAGTTGGCAATTCTGTCAAGCGGTCAGTCGGTTTTATCTGTTTTAGAATTGTTATCGTGATATTGATACTGCGGTGAATTCGTTTGTGTATGTCATAGTCTTTCAGACTTTGCTGTGAAAATGTATGCCTTTTCTTAGTTGTGTATTCTGTTAAGATTAGAAATCTAGTTTTGTGTTAATGTTTGTACTTTGGACCGTTCCGTTCTATTTGTGTCATTTCTGCCTTTTTTTATAAACCACTTAATTTTTCTCTTTCTGAAGACATATTTTTCCGTAATTCACGAGTTATTATCGAACTAGCTAAATGAGAGGTGGAAATTTTCACGCGAAAAGGAATTGTTCAATCTCGAAACATTTTTAATAACATAATTTGATGTGGCATGATTTTTAAAAAATTAATAATTACCTATTTTAATTTGCTTCAATTTATTTCTGTATTTATGAGTTACGAACGAGCTATCGATAAAAAACTAAAGAAACGGAAATAACCAGCATGGGTTGAATCGCCTTTGAGTGACGTATGTGACCCCGCTTTCCAAAGAAATTTTATCGTCCAAGTCGTAAAATACAAAATTTTCAGCTGACTTGGATATTATTCATAATTTTTTATAGCATTATTTCAGATACAGCTCGTTGTTTAAGTGAACTTGAGTATTGAACCACGCACACCTCTTAAGCATATATTTCACAAATATTTATTTTCATTTCTTCAATTTTATCGATATTCCAAAAGCCATAATGAAGCGGCATATTATCGGGAAAATACTAGAGAGAAGCATCATGGAATGAGCGCTAAAATTATTTTTCCTTGTATTGTGGTAGCCCTGCTTTCTAGATCCGTTCTAAACATTCATTTCACTTGGCCATTCTATACTCACCCTACACGAAATTTCTTTGAAATCGATTCAACTAATACCTTCCAAATTCATAGTTACAGAAAAATTCTAATCTTGATATTGTGGTAGCCCTGTTTAGTCAACCCAGTTGAAATATGCTACTTTGGTTAGCTATTTATATGAAGATAATATATACCATATTTAGTTAAAATCCATGTAGTCAGTTCTCTATGAATACATGTATAAGTAAAATTATTTTACCTTTTATTGTGATAGCCCTGCTCTTCAGCTCCGTTTGAAATATCTTGACTTCATTATGGTATGTTGTACAAATCTTATGCAAATTTTAGTTTAAATCCATGCAGCTAATTCCTTCAAATCCCATAATTACTGAAAATGTTTGATTTGTAATTGTGGCATCCTTGTTGGGTTGATCCGGTCCAAATATGCTATTATGGATTTGTATATATGTGTGTACAGGTTTCCCTCTTTTTATGCGAATTCGCTATTATGCGACAAACTTATTGCTACCTGAATTTCTTTTTATGCATTCTTGATTCGCTCTTATGTGGTTATGCAGCCAGTGCAATAAAAATGCAAGGAAGTTCTTCACCACACCACATGGCGACCATTTGGTCTCTCCTTGGCTCGTTAGTGCTACAGTAAAAGAGATGAGAGTGGAGTAGAGATGACGGGGAGATTTCATATGATACTGTTTGAGCACACTTGAGGTTTGTCTATTGAGAATTTTTCTTCAGACCACATATGGTGTTTGGTTTGAGCCAATAAACTCATCCCAAATACAAATGAGGCTGTCGTAAATGCACAAGAGGTCTCTTGAAATGCAATGGGGAGACCCAGATTTAGTGGACTCTTGGATGTTTTCCCTTACTAGTCAGTTGCTTCGCAAATGACACCTTGGATATCTTCTGCGAGTTCCTCCAGTTAGGAATTACTAGTTGTGTCGTTAGTCCCTTTGTTCATTGTGCTGTGTGCATTGGTACTTCTTTGTATCTTTGAAATGCCTTTTTCCACTTTTACCATTGAAAGAATGGCTTCCAAACACACGGCAATCCCTCACACTGAGCATGAAATGAAAAGGACTGCATTGACGCTGAAGCAGAAACTGAAAATTTTAAAGCATGGGGAAGGATCTGCTTCTATTGGTCGAGCCTACAACCTCAGTGAGGCTACCATTCGCTCCATCAAAAAGAATGCTGAGAAAATAGTTCCATTTTGCACTCTACTCCCTTATCTGTGAAGAAAAACATTAGGGTGCGAAACTCTATTGTGGAAAAAAATGGAGAGTATGCTAGGGATTTGGATAGAAGACCAAAACCAGAAGAGGATGAATCTTTCATCAACTGCTATAAGGACTAAGGCAGTGCAGCTGTATAGACATCTACAGCAGGAACAGGGTGGTGCTGAAGAACCGTTCTCTGCAGGTAAAGGATGGTTCGTTAAATTCATTCGCCAAAATTTGCACAGCATTAAAGTAGCGGGGGAAGCTGCAAGTGCAGATTATGCTGTTGCTGCCACATTTTCCAAGGCATTGCAACACATTGTAGCAGCCAAAGTGTACAGCCCAAAGCAATTTTTCAATGCCAGGCTTTTCTGGAAAAGGATGCGTTCTCACTCAAATGGCAGTGGATATAGATCCTAGCTTGGAGAGGACTTCTTTTCAAGCGCAGTTTGGACCATCTTCTTGCACTAAACAAGGCAATGTATGTGCAAAAATGACATCCAACCAGTGTATCATGCTCCAGTTCTTACAGCCTCACTCTGCCTCTGATCCTTCAACTTTCACTGTTTATTCTAATGTGCCTTCAACCTCTACACCCAAGCCAGTTCACAACACTTCCTCCACCTCATCTCCATTTCTGCTGTCTGATAATTCTCCACTGGATTTCTCCTTGCCCATGCAACTTGCATTGGGCCAAGATAACCTTCCAGCACTTTAAACCTCCACTATTATATCACTCACAACAGCCACCACTTGTGCTTGTCTACACCCTTTTATTGGCGAGTATATTTTAGTGTTCAGTTTTAATTTTGTATTTAGCCCATAAGAAGTTGTTAGGGAGCGAAAGAAGAGCATCATGGAGGGGAGTTAGGATTGCTTGTGGAATGTATCTCTATCTTTTACATGTAAATATGGGTTGTTTATGCAAATTCGCTTTATGCAACACTTTCCTGGAATGCAACACCTGCATAAAGAGGCGGAAACCTGTACATTATATTAAATTTGGTTAAAATTGATGCATATGGTTCAATACAAATACATGCAAAGACAAATTTTATTATTCCTTGTAGTGTGACAGCCCTGCTTTCTATATCTATACTAAACTTCTTAATTTTGTTTTTATATGTTGCACAACTCCTTCAGACAAAATTTCGTTGAAATTGGTTTGGCCAATTCCTTCCAAATTCATAATTACCAAAATGTGTTATTTTGCAATTATGACATCCCTGCTGAGTCAATCTGGTCAAAATATGCCATTTTGGTCATGTATTTATGTGTAGATTCTATATACCATATTTGGTTGAAACTGGTTCAATCAATTCTTCCCTGATAAATACGTACAGATGGACATCACGAAGATAATAGTGCTTTTCAGCAATAAAGAAAAGCACTCACTAAAAAACAAAGACTGCTTCTGCACAAAAGCTGATAAAGGCAACACAATTGTAACATTAGACAAGACAATTTTATGGTTTTTAATAACCTTGTTATGGCTATTGGAGATATCTGAGACAAGTATTTTTTAAGGGCTTGTTCTTGAAAATTTTCAGCCATAAGGCGAGCTCAATAATTCTCTGTTGAATTTATGTTTCCCCAAGATGTATCACATACAAAAACTAATTTTATTTACTCATTCATGATGCATTTCAATATTTTGGCGACAAAACATTTTTAAATTCCCATAGAAGACCTCGAGTCTTTCCCTAGGTACTGTATAAGCAGTCCCATTCCCAGATTCCGCTGAATGCTCTTTAAAAATCAGAAAACTTTTTAACATAGTACCTAATTCTTTTTAATTTGCACAATTCTAGTACATTTTATTCTTGACTTTCTTTGCCAACTTAAAACATGACGATCATAAAGTTCTGAAAATCACCTGCTGACTACTGCTTTTGCAACCAGGGAAAGAATTTAAAACATAAAAGTTTATTTTTTCAAGAGAAAAATTATACCATTCCTTTTATGTTGATAAAAATGCATAAAATATAAGCATCAACATAAGTGATTTTTGTAGAATTAATGTTCAATAAGAAAGATTTTGGAGGGTGGAGTCATAGGAGCCCGAGGTACAAACTTAGCAATTCCTTCAGATGAACTTATGACACTGAGTGATACAATAGCTTGATAAAACTATCATCATATTCTTCGTGATGAGTGATCATTTGTCTCATTACCGAAACTAATAACTGCAGTTATCATTCTGAAATTGCTGGGGGCACTTCCAAATTATAAACATGACCACAATGTATAGATATATCACACAATATTATATATATATATATTATATAATAATGAGAGAATGCTGCAAACACAGTATGTTCATTAGTTCCAACATATGGTTTCAACATAAATCCTCTTTATTATTTGCTTACACACCCTAAGGTAGTTACATATGAAATCTTTGGCTGGTTATTCATTCATTATTATTCCTATTCAATTACAATTTAAAAATATCTTTCCAAGTCATTTACATTTATACCAACTTTAAATTATTCAGTCATTGCACTCAATTTCAATATAATTCTCAAAGTTACTATTCAGTGACTAGGTCTATGAAATCGAGATGCAAGCTATTATTATTTTCCTTTTTCATTGGAAAATATAAATACAATGATGGTTATAATGTACAATGGACTAATAACTGATTACAGAATAAGATCTGTAAAAAGAATGCTTGAATGGAAAGCAAACCACACACTAGCTCCTGGCTGTAATGAAAGCACCTTTCTCTTAAATGTGGTTTCCAACGACAGAGCTCTATCACCATGTGCAGCAGTATATCAAAGGAGTGGTGGCAAGGAAGCAAGTTTAAGGTTTTAAGTCCACTGCCAATCCCACCTTATGTGCTCCATCACGAAAATTCTTGCCATCAATTTGAGCACACATGGTCAAGGTTATACCTAGGAATTAGAAAACACAAAATTCTATTAAAAATTTTGCTTTCTGAATCTGAGTTGCATGCATTTTCTGAGTCTAGAGATTTTATATACAAGAAAGTCAAAGCAAGAATGACATGATTGGGATAGGATCACAACTTAAATGACTCATACTAGCAATTTCTATTAATTTAGGATTTATTGGCACAATGGACATCCGCTGAGATAGGCGGGGGGGGGGGGGGGGGGGCAGTTGCTCCCCTCTGGAGCAGGCCTGTGTTGAGGGAAAACAGCCATTGATGTTTGGTTAGGTCAGGGGATTAACACGGTCTTTTTCTGAGGTCAGTCAAGCAGGTGTGGACCACCTGCAATATGCTTGAAACCACTAATATTTAAGCCTGCCAAACCTGACTGTGGGAGCTTGCCTATCCACTTGCCCCCCCTTCCCTCCCTCCCGAGAAAAGTTCCAGCAGACACCCATGAGTACCTTAAAAGAAATATTTTTTTTTTGTTATGATCAGAAGCCAAATCAAAAACCTCTTTGCATCCTGAAATCTGCTAGTTATCATTCCAAATAAATTGCTTGTATATTTGTTCAACATATTATTTCAACCAATGATTGTACAAATCTTCACAATTGTTGATATTTTTCTAAACATTTACAGAATCCTCCTATTACCAAGGCTTTTGTCCAAATCTTTACATGAAAAAATAATTTAAAATGCTTGAGAGAAGATCTCTACTGACCTTCTTGTAAATTATGTTGTAAACTCAATCCTACACGACTGGAGTTGTCTACTTTGACTCGAGCAACTGTGTTTTCATCAACATCATATCTGGATCCTATTTCAAATCTGGCAGCATCGGTACCGATGTGCCATCCCAATTGGATTCCCATTTCAAGATTAGAATTCAGCTTCTGGTAGAGGGAGGCACAGTACTCATGACCACCATTCCTGCTCAATCAGATAAATATTATTAACATCCAAGCAGCATTTCATTTGCTTCAGCAAAGAAGCTGATGATAAAGTCGTTAAACAACTTACACCTTAGCAAACGCTTCAAACATTTTTGTAGAGAAACATACAGCAAAATTATTCTTGGTAATATTTTTGTTGATGGAATCAAAAGCCATCTGGTAACCAAAAAGCCAACCTGAAAAAAGGACAAGTATCAAATAATCTCCTTATCATTCTAATTTTAAAATGGATGAAAAACACTTTTCAGTATGCTGAGTGACGCAATAATTATTTTATTAAAAAATCTGATGTGGCCACATGACTTTCTCCATACTCGTAATATTTCTAAAAGTTCCAAATAGGGCAAATGATAATAAATATTTGGAGGAACTGCGAGACTTTACAAAGAACAGAAATAAACTCAAACTGTAGTCTTCTGATATTGGATATAGCCAGGAAGCTCCAACAATTAAATAAAAATGAGCGTTACTAAGATGTAACTAGGCATAAAGTGTCGGTAGGTAGGTCGACGGTAGGTGGTGGCAGCTAAAAAATTAGTTTTAAAAAACAAACATTGTAGTAAATTAAATTTCCTACAACTTTTATTCCTATACTTTTTTACATTCATCAAATATTAAAGCAAATATTTAGAAAAATGGATTTTACTGACAAGGTCATTGCTTCGCCACAGAAGCTTTGATATCCAAAAGCGTAAAATATAATATCCACAGCTGACCAGCTGGGAATGTATTGGGGAATACCTGAAATCATGCTCTGGTTTTATTAAAGCCTGATGCACAGTGCAACATTCTTGGCGAGAATATTGAAATTAGATGCAATAAGAAAATGTTGCTCCATTCATTACATTTCAGTATTGTGGCACTTATTTAAATTAACAAAATATCTACAATAGCATCATTTTTCCTACCTGCGGCACATATGCTGTGCCTAGATTAATTTTTAATGAGATTAATGCTGTTGCAGAAAATGTTTAGTTATTATGTGTGTGCCTAACAGCCTAAATACCAGAATGCACAATAAAACGGAGCACCGTCATCCAATTTGCATTTAATTTTGTTTTTGAAAGAAAAATGTTCATTATTATAGTAAGAGAATATAAGGTTTATGCCAGTTGCCAAGAACTATATAGAGAATTAAGTTTGTACAGTGGGGCTCGGCTTGTTGGTTGCCCAGGGGCCCATATTGGTTCTCAGCATCAAAAAGCAATTATGCATTGTTCAACCTTCCGTGAGCAAAGGCCACTGTATTTCTTACTACCAATGATGATCAACACATCTAACCTGTTCTTAGAGGGTCTGTTTTGGAGCCTTTTTTTGGAAAAATTGTCTTATCGGCAGGTAACATTAATAATAATTTCTACCACATTTTATGCAAGAGGTACTGACTACACCAGTTTATTTTTGGTTCAAAAACTAAAAAAATAACTATATTCTGAATTATAAATATTTTCATTCACAAAAAGTAATTCATATACTGTGCCATGCATGTTGTGCCGAGGCATTTATCTCATATGTCCTTGTACCAGGTTTTTTTTCTCCTCCCACTTATTATGTCAAAGCAGGGTTTTTCCTCACTATCTGTGATGCTTCTCTTAAGTGATGCAAATTGCAAAACCTCTCTATCAAAAATTTGATAAGTAGCATTTTCCTTTCCATTATCAAGAGTAAAATAATCAACTTACCTTTGTGTCCTAAAACTGTACTTCCATTTATAAGTGGTCCACCAACATTTAGGTCTGCATCCAAATCAAGTGTGACTTTGTCAAGCTTGTAATTACTTTTGACACGTGCTTTCTTCTTCCTGATATGAAAGAATAAACCAAAAAAAATCAGCCGCACAATTTTATTGTAAGGTAATAAAGGAGCTTACTAAAAACTGCTTTAACAAGGTTTGTTGTATTTGGAGTGTAGTTTTTAACAAAAGCTATTCATAAAAACTAAATTATTTTTATAAGGGAAATCGATTTGCAACAAGTTTTGAAACAGATAAAAAAATAAACAACCCATGTGACAAAATTGATACAAGTAAGCTTTATTTTCAATTTGTTCCTTTTATGAGCCATTGGTAGCTATTCCATAGCCTCCATTTGCTCATACCTTATAGAGTATAATGAGACTGCTGCAGTTGGCCTTCTTGGTGTTCCTCATAAGAGTAGGCTAATGTCAGCATCAGGTTTCCCTCCTCCCTTCTATGTGTATAGTGTGGAAGCAATGGAAACCCACCACATAGCATAGATACATATCATGTGATGCGTAAGAAACTGTATAATTAATGGTAGTTGTACTTAAATAAATGACAAATGGAAAATGCTGACACAAAGTAAACATACATAATAATAAACTATTCTCCCTAAAAAAGCATTGGGCTCTGAAATGAGGCAAAAATGGGAGTTGTGAAGGTAGCTTACATTTCTTATGGTTTTAAAAATCTGAAAAAAATCACATTTTTTTGGATTCTAAAAACATTTTCGTGCTATTTCAGCATGGATTCCAATTCTCTCTTAAAAAAAATTGTTTTTTCAAGCATGGAACCATTCAAATCCCGAGTTTGTAAGAAGCTTTTAAGTAATTTAAAAATACAAATGATAATATGCTACACCCATTGGGCTCTGAAATGAGGCAAAAATGGGAGTTGTCAAGGTAGCTTACATTTCTCATGGTTTTAAAAACCTGAAAAAATCACATTTTTTTGGATTCTAAAAACATGTTTGTGCTAATTCTGCATGGATTCGAATTCTCTCTTTAAAAAAATGAAATTTGTTCTTTCAAGCATGGAACCATTCAAATCCCGAGTTCGTAAGATGCTTTTAAGTAATTTAAGAATACAAATGATAATATGCTACACCCATCCCCGTGTTAATCAAATGGAGAATATAAACACTCCTGGAAACAAATCTATGATCTTATGACAGGCAATGACATTCTTAAAAGGTGCGAGAAGTAGATTCCAGTATATAGAGAAATAATCATTTAAATCGTACTTCCCTTTTTTGAATTATTCACTTTACATAATGGTGAGAGTGTTACATACAAAATGACATGTTATAAGTAAGGCAATTGGTTATTCGTAGATTTTTCAGAATCGCTCTTCTCAGCATCAATTTAAGTCATCAAGTACAGATGTACAGATTAAAAATAATCTCGATTACATAGGTAGTGAAAATTTTTGGAGGTTGTGGATAAAAACGTTTAGACTGTACTTAGGATAAAGCAGAAAATTACATCTATACATAAATGGTATGCAACATAGAAGAAGTTTCCTCAGGTCTAATAAAAAATATCAGATCTTTAATACTGAGAGAACTTCATCTATGAATAGTGACCATTTATTTTCAAGCTCAAATCAATACAATTGGCATTCGTTGGCAGTAATAAGCACCTAATTCAGGATTACTGTCTGGATAAATCAGTACAAAATTCTTTAGCTAACATTTTGAGTAACAACTTTGCATTCTATAGGAAATTCCACTTGGGAAGGCTAGAATTATGGAAAGATTCCATAATGCAAATAAAAATGAATGTTGTAGTGGAAATTTACAACATTCGTTTTTATTTACATTAATCTATAGGAATACCTATTTATATTATTTTTTACGAATACTTTATCTTCAGCCTATCAAGTAGTATCATTTTAAGCTTCCTATATAGGTTTTAATTGATAGGGACAGAAATCGCTGATACCAAAATGCCCATAAGTGAGCTAAGTTACTGTATTAAGGTAATATGTCAAATAAAATTATAATATTTATAAATCAGTACAAAAGTAAGTTCAGAAAGTCGATCAGTGGTGATGCTGACGGGCACAGAAACTTGACATTTATTATTTTTTTTGCATCATTACTATATCTAGTGCAGTTGTAAATAAATATTTTCCAGCTTTCTTAGATATTACTTTTTTTCTTGCGGTAGCCTATTTTTTATTTATTTTTATTATTACTATTTAAAAAAAAATTAATGATGCCAAATTGTTTTCCACCTCTTATATATATATATATCTGTATACCTATATTAAGTTTTTTTTGTTAGCTGAGTTCCTCTAATGCTAGAAAACTACTTTTAAACAGGATTTACAGCAAATAATTTAAGTCAATAACGTCAAAATCAGTTAAGTACTGGATTAGTCAGTACGGTTGGATGCTATTTTTTTAAAATATCTATGTTGCACTCACCCAATAGGAGGAGAAAACTTCGCATCGAAGGACAGCTTTAATCCTTCTGCCAGCTTGTTTTCTAAGGAGACCTCGGTACAGAGGGTGTTGTCCGTGTTCCATTTCTCGGTAAATGTCACTCCTGGAATGATTTTCTTGGTTAGATCGAATTTAAAAAATAATTTGCCAAGCTGACTGAATACACAAATAAAGCTCATACCATACTCCTTGGCTTTGTATTTAGTCTCCAAAGCTCCAAACGCTTTCCCTGTATCTGGCTGTAGGGAACCTCCGGCTGTGATGTCAATTGAGTCTTCGGCTTTGGTTTTCAAATCCAACTTGATGAAACCGAAATGGTATCCTTTATTGAATATATCGCGTGCTGCCTTCCCCATATCTCCAAAGGATGGTGGAGCCATTGTCTACAGAAATAGCGGCACTAATAATTGTTGTTGCATGAACAATTAAAATATGAATGCATAAAACCATGGCATACAGATAAATTCAGATGGGAGTGACTTATAAAATATATCTCGTTTGTGTGCCTTAACACCTCATTTTAGGAATTGTATTTCTTTGTATAAACATGGATTTATGAGAGGCCGCTCAACTGCGACTAATTTACTCAAGTTTCAAAATTATTTAATCTCTAACTCAGAACAAACTCAACAAGTTGATGTATTTTATTTGGATCTAAAAAAGCATTTGATTCAGTAAATATTCCTTAACTACTTTTGAAATTAGAAGGTATTGGTTTCTCGGGATCTTTTTTGTCATGGTTGAAAAATTATTTATCTAAAAGAATTTATTCTGTAAAAGTTAATGGGCACTTTTCTGAAGAGATTACTGCTCTTTCTGGAGTACTAGATCACATTTAGGACCCCTGTTGTTCTTATTGTTTGTTAATGATGTACAACATATTTTTTCAGACATTAGTTTCCTGATATTCGCTGATGATATAAAAATATTTAGGCCGGTAAACAAAATGTTTGATAAAAATATTTTCCAAGAAAATCTGGATAAATTTTCAGTATGGTGTCATCAAAATGGGTTGGATATAAATGTGAGCAAGTGCAATTATATTAGTTTCACTAAGTCTAAAACGACTATGGCTACTCAGTATTACATACAGAATCAAGCTCAAAACAGGGTAACTGTGGGCAAGGATCTTGGAGTAGTCTTTGATTCAGAATTGAATTTTAATCAACAGATTGAATATATTTCAAGTAAGGCATTAAAACAGCTAGGTGTCATAAAACGTAGTACGAAGAATTTTAAGGTAGATATTATTAGGCATTTATATGTTTCATTAGTCTGTCCTATGGTTGAATATGTATAGGTGGTTTGGTCTCCATATAAGATTGGTCAGATAAAACGTATTGAAAAAGTGCAGCATAAATTTTTAAGATTTATAAGTTATAAATTATATGACTTCAGTTATCATGTAAACTACAATACACTTTTAGATTGTCTTTCCTTGGATACCCTCTTACATAGTAGAAATAAATCTGATTTGATATTTCTGGGCAAATTGCTAATTAATGATATTAATTCACCTAACCTTTTGCCAAAATGTCAATTTTTATGTACCATCTTATACTACGAGAAAATCTGTTCCTTTCAACACAAACTTTCACAGTACAAATTATGGTTATAATTCAATAGACAGAATGCCAAGGCTTGCTAATAACTATAGTAACTCTATTGATTTTTTCAACTTACATATTTTAGAAATTAAAAAAATTGAAAGTTACATGTAATAATAATTGTGATTTATGTCAATGATATGTATGTGTTGAATGTAACACTCTTTATATTGTTTATTCATTGATAATTTCTTCGTGTTATTGTTCTCATCAAATTTTTTTTTGTGAATTTTTGTATTATAGGCCTTGGCCTGTTAATAAATAAATAAATAAAAATTTACACAAAGGTCACCATTCTAAAAATCGTATTGAATGTAAAACTAAACGGACTCGAAATGAAGGTAGCCTCTCAATTGTTTGATAGTATTACGCGCACACATTTAAACTTGCTATGCTATGCTATTTATCCAAATGTAACGTTGCCTAATATCTCTTTTTGATTAGAATGGTATTTGATGGAACAAATACTGAAATTATGCTAAAGCTGTGAGGTTGGAAACAACCAAATATCTTTCTAGAAGTCATAGAATATATTCGTAAAACATGGGCCACGGAAAATTTTAGACGTTAATTCCAAGGAGTTTTGAAAATTTAATCTTGCTTAAAATTAACCAAATATACTTCTATCTTATTCAACTATCACTGTACATATATCTATAATTAATTCTACGTTTTGTATTTGGTACTACGTGGAAAAAGGGCAAATTTCCAATGAACCCAACAACTTATTGCTATACATATCGTTAACAGTAGTTTCTCTTAAACCATTACTTATGTTTGAACAAGAAATTCGATCAAAATATAGCAATCCAATTATTTTTTTAAATTACCCTGGCAGATCAAAAGTATGTCACGCGGGATGTAGGCCCAAGTTAAAATTGGGTCAATCGACATGGTGCATTTTAAGGTTTATTAAAATTTTCCTCACATTCTTCCGCAGTTATTTCCATTAATTACTATTCAGGCAGCATACACCTTAACACGATCGGTCTCGTAAAAACATGGCCTGGTTTTAGCTACCTTTTCTATCGATTCCTCAAACACTGTTTACTTTTAAGCATCCCATCTTGCCTTCACATTCGGCGCTAAGATTAGAAAACGTTTCGTCATTTCAGGTTCAGTCGCATATAATATTTTCATATCCGAGTTTAAAATTTGGTTCAAACTGAAGTTGCTGAAGAGACACTCCCATTTCTTCACTTAATTCCAGGGTAATTTCGCATGGCACATATTTCGAAGGTCTTATGAATTTTCACGTTCTAATAAAAGAAACAATGAACAAATCACTCACCAATATATTATTCCTATTCAGAGCACGCAGAACCTCGAAGCACTTAGAATATCACAGCCAACCGCATCCAACTAACCAAATCGTATGAATACCCGGAATACCCTTCGCCGATCCGCCGATCGAACAAGCGCTAAGTCACGTGCCACACAACCGGTGTGTTCGATTCGCTCTCTGTACGTCTGTACTTCATATCGCTCATATCGCTGAACGAAGAACGAAGAAAATAGTTTTCCATTATTGATAATATCGCTTTTTATAGATAATTTAAAATTATCAGAGTCTCTAAAAGACCAAAATTTTCGCTTCTTAAATCGATAACTTTTACGCGAATGAAAAATACTTTCTTTTTACAAAGTTGCAGTACTGAACGACAGCACGACAGGGGTATATACATAGTTGCGCTAGCGGGCCCTAGCTGGTTATCGGTGCATAGTTTCGATGTCTCGATTGCGGTTGGAGGGGGAATCTAAAGACTAGAAGAGCCAAAGCAAGAAATGTGTTTACAGTTGCAGGAAAATAAACCGTGTGGAGGCAGTTATGCAGATTGATTCTAATTTTGGCTTACCATATACATATTATATTCAGGGGACAAAACGATTTCTGTAGAACGGGTCGACAATTTACGGTCCGTGGGCCGGATGCAGCTCCCGAGGGCGCTTGATGCGGGTCGCGTATCCATGATGAAAAAGTGATCGGTAAAATTTAACACTCAAAATTTAATTTTTTCAGAAAAATTATGGTCTCAAAACATTTTCTGGACAAGTTTAAACACTAGTAAATTATTTTGACTCGATTTGCACCAATATGAGACTACAGAATCTCTAGATAACTTCTGATCTAAACATTCAACTGGCATGCCGAGGCTCTCCTGACTTCTAATGCGGCCCTCCAAAGCATTCAAAACCATGAATGATACCCACCATGCAGAAAAGGTTGCTGACTCCTGCTGTAGATGAAAAACCAGGGCATAATCGAGACGTGTCATATTATTCTTGTCACATAAATTTAATGTAAGATGAACAAACTCTGCATAGCTTACACGTTTAATGGTATTAAATAATTTTATCATTGTACCAAATATGACATTATTGTTTGGCTTACCATATTTTCAAACCAAATAAATAAATATATATATTAAGATAACCATATAATTTTAGTGAAAAGGAGGACAAATGTAGTTATTTTTAACAAAAAAGGACAAAGGGAGGACAAATCTGATGATGAAAAAACCTATTTACATGGTTTATTTCATATTTATTTTGATAAAATAATAGTTATAAATGAGCCCATGCACTATATCAGGCTTACACCATTCAATATTTTTCATTCACCAAAGAAAATTTCCATCTATTTACTCAAAACTTCTCCATACATAACTACTCAACTAGAGGTAAAATAACACTCAAACAATACCATCTTGACTAAACCTCCCAAAAAATAAATCCTCATCTTTCCTGTAGCGAACTATATAATGCCCTTCCTAATGATATAAAGAATCTAGACAAAATAGAAATATAAAAAAAGAGTAAAATACTACTTGTTGATGAATTAATTCTCATGAATGACTATTTTATCTGATTTATGGCAGATTTATTTTTATTATATATTTAGTAAACTTATAATTTGCATTTAATATTTACCTTTGACTTACTCCATGTTTACATTATAAACCCATGGAATGAATAAAGTATTATTATTATTTAAAATACATTGTAAGCTTTGAAGAAAAAAAGAAATGCCTCTATTTAATTTTAGAAACAATTTTTTCACAATAACACAAGAGATATATACCTAGATTTACATTATAATAAGTCAAACCACATAAATTTCAATTGCTGCAGTTCAAAAGTGGATTAAACATTTTCAACATTATCATTTAGTAATTACAAGTGTTCTAGACATTTTAGATAAAATCCAATACCAACATTGACAATTTAAAACCAAATAAAAAAGCATTAAAGATTCTACAAAAAATATCCTTAATGATAGATAGATAGATATTTATTCAGTTTAAAACATGTGAACATGTCATACATCGTCAAAAGTAAGTAGGTACATCATTGCAATTTATATGCCAATGCCATGGTGCCCTAAGAAAACTCATCAACAGAATATTTTCCTGAGTTTTGTCTTTGTTTAAATGTAAACTATTAGCTTTGAACCAGTCATTTATTTGTGGAAAGCTTGAACACATCCTATGAGCAAGGATAGTTGCATCCCGATTTTGACACATAAAGGAAGTGTCATCTGCAAATTGCACCAGGTTAATATTTGGTGTCATAGCACAATGCATGTCATTAACATAAATAATGAAAAATAGAGGCCACAACAGTGAGCCCTGTGGCGCACCATATGAGATGGGTTTCAAATCTGAAATGTAATTTTCCTAAAACACTGCTTGGTATCTATTGACTAGAAAACTTTCACAGAAATGCAGGGCATTTCCCCTAATACCATACCAGCAGGCCTGGACATAGAGACCCAGGGCCCCTAGGCAGTTAACAGAGTCGGGGCCCCCTTTTTGGTAATTTAGCAAAAAACAAACTTTACTTTTATTTTTTATTTATTTACCGTACTTTGACTTTAGAAAATAGACAAGCAGACTTAGAAATGAAATAGACAAGTACCAACTATACTTTTTTACACATTATAATTTTTACCTTTACATATAATTACAAGATTACATTGCCACGCGACGAACTTTCTTCTCTGCAAAGGAACGGATGACCTCACTATAGTCCACAGACTGCGTTATTTCTGACTCTATGTACAGCACAGAGAGTGAATTAAGCCTGTTCTCTTCTGTGGTAGATCTTTACTAATTCTTTACTCTCTTTAGCGCTGAAAACGACCGTTCTGCCGAACAGTTTGACCCTGGTGTACACAACAGCATCCGGAGCGCTATTCCCACGTTTGGATAAATGTCCAAAAAGCCCTTTTCCAGGATGTACTTGTATAGCTCCAGTGACGATAACTCTTTTCCCCCTGTAGCCTCAGCGGACAACAAATGAGCTCGCAGGTGCAGACACTCATTTTCCAAAGTACCGTCCAAATCCCTCGGATAGAAGGCTTCCAGGTTCCGTGCTCCGTCACGGACGTCTTGAGATTCCAAACTATGTAGCTTCGTGAAAAAGTCAAACTTTTTACTTAACTTCTCGTAAGCAGAGCCACGTCTCTGTAGTTCTGCAATCAACCTGTCGATAATGACGTTGAAGACGGTAACTCTGAATCTGTCTCTGCCGGAGAGTTCGACCTCGTTTTCCTTTACTTCGTCAAACTGGACCTTTCGCTTACGTTTCCTCTTCATATCGTATGCATAGTTCTGTTCACCGCTTGTTTCCACAGCTTTCGACTCATAATGATCAAAGGTACCGACTTTCCTTATATCTTCTAGGTATGTTACCATAACCAATAAAGTTCAGCAATCGTACCCAGTTCGATGTTCACAGATTGCAGAGATTTGCTCACTTTGTTAAATCTTTCCAGGATATCATTCCACAGCAGGGTCAGGAAGCACATTTCCAGGAAGTCAATTGAATTAAAAAGACCTGAAGCCTCAGAACACGTAGATGGTTTTTCACTAGTGTCACTGGCGATTATCTGAAGAGCTGCCATGATCTCATTCCAGGAGCAACAGAGACTTCGGCAGGCGTCATCCCGAGCAGACCATCTTGTCTGAGAAAGGCTCTTCACAACTGTTGAATTTGGCTTCAGTTGAAATAACAAAACGTCCCATCTGTGTGTCGATACCGAGAAAAAAATTGTACAATTCCTGTAAAATAACGAAGAAAGGTATAGCAGCCTCACAACACTCAGCAGCACATGATCCGACAAGATTCAGTGAATGAGCCGAATAGGGGACGAAAACTACCAGAGGATTCACTTGTTTTATTGGAATATACACCCGACATGTTGCTTGCATTGTCATAAGACTGTCCGCGACAGTTGGCGATATCCAAGTCGTGATTTTTCAAGGTCTCGAGAATGACGTTAGCCAGGTCTTCTGCTATATGGCCACAATTTGGTATGAATCTTATAAATCATTCAACAGGACATCCCTCTGCAGACACATATCGTACTATGAATGAAAGTTAATCCACGTGGGAGATGTCAGGAGTTGAGTCGACAGAGATGGAAAAATACTTGGCATGCTTTATCTCAGTCACGATCGTGCTTATGACCTTTTCTGCCATGATGTTGATAATTTCTTTGCATATTCTAAATGAGAGTTATGATGTTGTGCCACATCCTTTGTTTCCGTGGCGTTTTATGTGTGTGTCCAGAAAAGGATTGAACTCAGCCAAAAGTTCTAGGGTCATGACATAGTTCCCACTGTTTCTCGATCCAAATCTCTCCTGTGAACCTCTAAACGGCAATCCGCATGCAGACAGTGACCTCACAACAGCCACAATACGCCTCAAAACCTCATGCCAGTTTTTTATTTCTTCTTCCGTTTGAAGAACAAGACTCTTGTCAACTCTACCGCCAACGTTCTTCCTCGCTAACAGCGTCGCATATGCTGACCTTTGATCGTCTGAATTTTCATGTTCCTTCATCCTCTGACCTGCATTTTTCCAGTCATTGTACCCTTCATCATTAGCTAGTGACCCCGATTTTTCCAAACATCTTACAAGGGGCGCAGAACATGGTACCTTTGCTCTTTGAAAATACTAGCCAAGGCCGAGGTCATTTTTCACCATTAGGCAATGTTCGGCTAAAGAGTGAAAGGGATATATACCTGGTTGTATCTGTGTACTGGCGCTTCGAAGAAGATAAATCTGCATCCATATTTTGTTTCACGCCATTTTGTACGAAGTATTCGAGTGTGGCATCGGCATCGTCCAGTATCCACTCGGCAGGACCATCACTAACAGATGGAAATGATGGAATCGCAAAACATGTGTTCGCATGCGATTCAGGATATTCACCAGAATCTTCTCCAATGACTGCTGCGGGGTTTTTGGAAATCAAGTTTTGAGGAATTTGAGGTAGCTCGTCACTGTCAGACACGCTTGCCGGGTGATGGTCGTCACTCCAATCGCCAGAGGCTGATGCACTGGTACTAGTACTAGGTCTGGAAGAGATGAAGAACGAGTCCAACTTATGAACATTACGAAGAAGCTTTTTTTCCTTCTGCAATTTCTCCTTATTCCTTTCTCTTTTCTGGAACCCGCTCAGTTTTTTGTTGACGTCAGACATCGGTAATTTCTAAAAAATAAGAGGATAATGAGTATAGTCATGTGATCATTTAGCTTAAATAGTAACTCACACACAACTCTTTAACACTCTATGAGAATCAACTTTCACTATCGCAGGTTGCTGTGATTTCTTTTCGCTTGATCTCTTCTCTTGATCTTACTGTAAACTGTGTCCTTGCGGGCTGAGCCCTCTGCTTATATAGTCCCAGGATAGTGGAAGTTGGTGGGGGTTCGACCAATCAGAATACATGGTAGTATCTACAATATTCCAGAATGTTCCCTAATCAATCATTCTAGAATACAGGTCCATGACATTCTAGAACATTCTTGAATGTTCCAGTCTTCCACAGAGTTCTAGAACATTCGACACTTTTCCAGAGTTTTCCAGGACTTTCGAGAACTTTCTATATGCATACAATAACGAAATATCTAGAACCTTCGAGAATGTTCCTGTACTACCATTCACTAATCATTTCCGGAATATTCTATCTTACGGGATTATTATATAAAATCTTAAGACACTATACACTAGAAAATTCTATCACATTCTTTAGCTTCCGTCGCCAACACTACTTGTATCGTAACCTTAACTAACCTCAGCAAATTCGTGTGGAAGATAAAACCTTTGAGCTGCAAAAATGAAATTGATACAACTTTCTAACACATACTTTCAACGCGAACTGACAAGTAGTGACAAGTTATAGAATGAAGTCAGGTGCGATGCAAAACAAACAAAGAACACAAACACAGTGTTGCCACTTGACTTGTCAAAAAATTAACTACCGTCAATTATTTTCTATTTCGTTCGGAAAAATTGACATTATTTTCTGTGTCCTGTGTCCTCAATGTGTACCATTTCAGCCCCTGGTCAGGGCCCCCGCCAAGGTTGGGGCCCTAGGCAGCTGCCTAGTTTGCCTAGGCAGAAGTTTGCCACTGCATACCAGTATAACTTTTCAAGTAGGCAGTCATATTTGACAGTATCAAAGGCTGTACTAAGGTCTCAACACACCATATTTACTTTCTCCTCATTCTTAAATGCTTCATGTATATATTTCACCACATCTGTCAACACAGCATTTGTTCCTTTACCCTTCCTAAAACTGCATTGAGTGTATGATAGCACCCAATGGACCTCAAGAAAATCTTCCAGCCTTCTTTTGAATGCACTTTCAAATATTTTTGAAAGAATAGGGGTTAAAGTTAGGGGCCTATAGTTACCAGCAGAGGCATAGAGACAAAATATGGCACCTATGGCAAGCTGTAAAATGCGCCTTTGTATAATATAATCATATCTACACATACCTATTTGTATTTTTGATTGTTTTTGGTAGCTCTTTTGAACCCTTTTATGTTCTGAAATTCTTTTAATTGCACGGGAACAGTAATTATGTGCAATTATTCAAGAATTATTTGCAATGTTACCATATGGAAACAGAAGGCGCTATAGGGTTATATTTACAAGGAAAATATTGAAAGGCAAAGAAAATTAATATAACATTTATTATTTGTCTTATTTACAGATCAACTGCGTTTTGCGCACTTTCAAACTTGCGAAATTGTCAATGATCTTTTCAAAATCTGTTTAGCAAAATAATTTACTTTCTATTGAAAGTAAACTTAAGTCAGAAAGATGATTTTGGCCCATTGTTAAATGCAAATAATTTTTAATTATTTTCAACTTACTAAAACTTCATTCTCCTGAGGCTACTGACACGGGCAATGTTAATATAATAATATTTGGATAGGATTCGCACAAATCCCATTTCACCATTCCTTCCAAAATTTCAAATTATTCCAATGACTCTAAATTGACAAATAATATCTTAGATTGCTGTTTGAAACATTTCATTTCATTTAGGAATGGTTTTAGATCTAAATCTTTGCATACTTCACAACACTCTTTTGCTGCCTGTTTCAGTGCTTCTAATGGTATAAAAGCCAATTTTTTTCCAGATAAAAAGGAAAAAAGAGATGATATTTCTTGAAGACTTTTAAAACGTTCTGAAAGCTGTACAATAATTATATCTATTATTTCAAAAAATAAATATTTTAATTTTTCTTCATTAGAAAATGTAATTTCATTATCTGTCTCTCCTGATAATAATTTTATTTTCCTTTTCCGTTCTTGAGGCAGTTCATGATTAACATTTAATATGCCACAAGTTGATACACATTCAGATATAATGACATCAAAGGCATTAATTCTAAAGTCTTGAAAAAAACTCACAAGACCATTTAACAATTTAGAGGCATGACAAACATCTTCATCTTTACTTTGTAGTTGCATATTTACCATTGTTATTTGTTTTAAAAATTTTCCCACATTAAAAGTTGGAACACAAATTTAAATGATCTAATCTGGTAAATCTAATCTTGTAAATGGTTAGAAAACAAGAGTGGAAAAACATTTATAGAAGCGCGTTGGACACTTGCCTTTTATTATTTAAGTTTTTTCAATGCAAACAGACTATCATAAAACTTATTATTAGGAATGCCTGGAATTCTACACAATGATATTACAATACAATCATTTAAGGATATGGCCACTACCTCAAAAACATTTTCCTCTTGTATAGTATATAAATAATCTACTTGTTCAGAATAAATTTCATCTCTTGCATAAAGCATAGTGCCTCCCTTCTTTTTTACACTCCTGCAATAAACACTTGCCACACTATAACCTTCAATTTTGGCACATACCAGCTCTTCATTTTTTAGCCAATGTTCTGATATGGATAGAACACCTACATGTGTATTTTGTAGCATGTAATCCTCAATTTCATAAATTTTGTTTAAAATACCCTGTATATTTATATGACACATGTCTATGTAATCAGAAACACCTTTACTTTTCTGACCAGTTGTAGATATTTCACATATCACATCATGACACTCTTGCTTCCTCCCTCCTATTCAACTATTTCTAGGTTTCAAGTTGCCAGTGACTGAGCGCGTCACTCTATCATATGTGGAAGATGTATTTACCACAGATGAAGTCGAAGTGTTATCAGGATTCATTCTATCCACATTATCACAGTCCTTGTTATCTACCTGAGAGCTATGTGGTCTCCAAAATACATATCTGTTTATTATAACGTACTGAGGCCAGATTGCAGGGTGCATTACCTTTTCAAAAAGATTTTCACATACTGATATTCTGAAGGATGCATATTTACCTCTGGATATCAATTTTACAACTTCAAAATCTGTGAGTAATTTTTCTTTCAGATATGAAAGAACCTAGTCCTCAGTTGTATCCTCCTGAAGTCTCCAAACATGCAAGTGTACTTTTTTGGGTACTCCCTTGAATGGACAATCAGCTAGATCCTCAGCAATTCCTAACACCTTTGGTTTATTTCGACGATGTTTATATTTAACAATTTTAAAACCATTGCTGTCTGTATTGTAAAGGGGCTCATCATTCTCAATTACATTGGAGGGCACAGAAACACTAGTTTCACTGATGGGATCACAGATATTTTGTTTATGAATAGTCATAAGACCAATATTTACAGCCTCACTGTAGAGTCTTTTATCTTGTCCGCTTTCAGGTTGCGTTGTTTTTGATGCATAATGTAATAATAATTCGAATTTTTATTTTAAAGGGAATATTTAGACCATTGATTCTATTCTTACATATAAGCCAGTATGGAGAAAACAAACATCCATACCATCAGTGAGATTTGTTGTACCATGGCGAGCCAAAATTTTGCTTATTCTAAATAAAACTAAAAATTACTTAAAAACTATAATTTTTGAGCCAAAATTTGTTCAAACCATATATATATTTATTAAAATAGAATGCTTCTTAAGAGGCTGAAATTTGTAGAATGATTGAAAATTAATGATTGTAATGTTTACTTTAAAAAACAGTGGGATATATTTTTTTGGCAAAGTAGGACAAGAAGGACGAGACAATTTTTTTCAAAGGAGGACATAATTATCTGGGAGGACAAGCCCCTCAAAAGGAGGACTGTTCTTCTCAAAGGAGGACGTCTGGTCACCTTATATATATATACACGCACAAACTATATGTGGGGTTACCAGACGTCCGGTTTTTCTTGGACATGTCTTCTTTTTTAGGATATCTGGGGACGTCCGGGCAGGATTTTTACACCTGTCTGGAATTTCATTATTTCCTTCTATTATACATTTTTTATGTTATTTACATTAATTTTTGGGAAATATTTTTAAAATTAGCTGTAACATTCAGGTATTTGTCTACACAACTTGGGCCGGTATTGCAGTTTGTTTGTTTGTGATTATAATGTTTTATCCCTAATTATATTGTGAGATGTTAAATATCATTTTCGAAGCTTTACTCGATCATTTAGCTTTAAATTTGTAAATAAGTCCTTCTGCAAACTGTGGAAATAATATAATGTGTCATATTATTATTCTTTAATAATCAGTTTAACTTATATTTCAAAATTAATTGGTAAACTTAGGCTTAGAGTATATATTTTTGTATATATATTATTCAAGATATGTATAAAAAGTTATATATTTCCATATATTATTTACATATTTAGTCTGCATTGCCAGAATTATGTTTCAGATAACAAGTCATAATAATGCATGACATTTTAGGTATGTATTCTTGCATTTTATGATATTTTTATGCATAAATGTTTAAGTAATAAAAACATTTACGTTTGACAGTTTACTTTAATTATATTTCCTTTATTGATATAACACCACAGTACAATTTTTTGGGCTTAAAAAGTTAAATTTTAAAGTCTGGGATTTGTCCAGATTTTTGTGTTCTGTTCAGGAAGTAAGATTTAAAAAATGATAAAACTCTCTCCCTCTATATATATATTTTTTTTTGTTGTGTGCATGTTTTTTTACGTGTGTCTCTTTGACGCCCCCAGCAGCCTGCCAACTTGGTCCTCAACTTGGTAAGTGTCCGCTGGGCTTCCTTCAACACCTTGTTGCCACCCTCATCACTACCTTTTCTTTTCCTTAATTAATATATATATATATATATATATATATATATATATATATATATATATATATATATATATATATATATCATATAGCACTGGTGATATAGTGGTTAGTGTATCGGCTTATCATTACCAAGATCCAGATTTCAATCTCCATGAATGAAGGTGAAAACAATCTATCACCTGTGCCTGGCACAGCCAACATTATTTGTTTCTGGCTTTATACCATATGGATAGTACTGCTGCACACTGCCAGGCACAGGTGATAGATTGTTTTCACCTCCATTCGCGGAGATCGAAATCTGGAACTTTGTAATGATAAGCCAATACACTAACCACAGAGAGAACTCTCTCTGTAGCTGATGAAGGAATAACTCCGAAAGCTTCTACGTTTGTGATGTTTCTGTGTTTTAGTGTTCTTTTACGTGTGTCGCTTCGACATCCCCGGGGCCTCGCCAACCTGAAGTCGTCTGATTGGTGAGTGCTCACTGGGTTTCCTCATCCCAACACCTTGTTGACATCCATATATTCATTTTACCTTTCCTTTTCCGTAAGTTGTTATATATATATATATATATATATATATATATATATATATATGTATGTATGTATATATGTATATATAGAGTTAACATTTTAAAAATCTTACTTCCCGGATAACAGAACACAAAAATCCGGGCAAATTCAAGACTTTTAAATTTAACTTTTTAAGCACAAAAAATTGTACTGTGGTGTTATATCAATAAAGGAAATATAATTAAAGTAAACTGTCAAATGTAAATGTTTTTATTATTTAAACATTTATGCATAAAAATATCATAAAATGTAATAATATATACTTAACCCTCCCTAAGGACTGCATAACCTTACAGAGGTGGGAGGGTTTGTGTACTCTTATGAACCAAAGAGCTATGCCGGTGGGAGATAATTCTCCTGGTAGGACCATCCAAGCCGGAAAGGTCTGAGGGGAAGAGTCAGACTAAGAAGCAGTCTTGGGGGTTTTACATCCCCCTGTGCAAGGGCAGCAGCTTGCACAGTACCTCTGTAGGTGGTGATCATGTGGATCTGAACAGCTACAGATGGGTAATCACTCTGTGAAACTGCGATGAGGAAAGCAAGGGGAAACTACCTCATTATATATCCCATGATAGGCTGAAAAGCTGCAAATACCTCTATGGATCTCTCTGGGGTAAAATATTCCAGAGGTAAAATAGTCCCCCAATCGGATCTCCAGGTGGGAACTACCCTAGGGGATGCACAGAGGAAATGTAACATTAATAGGAAAGCAAGTGGTGAGAAATTAAGAATAGGCACATGGAATGTTAGGACTATGAATTCAGGGGGTAAACTAGAGAACTTAAAAAGGGAAATGAGAAGGAATAATGTAGGTATAGTAGGTCTTAGTGAAGTTCGGTGGGAAGGAGAAGGCGAGATAAATTCAGACGAATTTAAGATTATTTACTCGGGAGGGGAGAAAAAGGAAAGGGGAGTGGGGATTATAATGAGAAAAGAGATAGCTGAAAGAATTAGCAAGGTAGTGACAGTTAATGATAGATTAATAGCCGTAAAACTTCAGATGGAGCCAGTGGAAATGCTTATAATTCAAGTGTATATGCCAACGACTAATGCTGGCGACGATGAAGTAGATGAAATGTATGAACAGATTATGGAGATATTGGAGGAGGAGGGAAAAGGAAGGGTCAACACCATAGTAATGTGAGACTGGAACAGTGTAGTCGGAGAGGGACAGGAAGATAAAATAGTGGGAAAATATGGACTAGGGAAGAGAAATGAAAGAGGGGAGAAACTTGCGGAATTCTGCCATAGAAATAGATTGATAGTAACTAATACGTGGTTTAAGCATCACCAGCGGAGACTTTACACATGGAGAAGCCCAGGAGACCAGAGACAATACCAGATAGATTACATACTAGTCAATGAAAGATTTAGAAATAGCATTAAAAATGTGAAAACATTACCAGGGGCAGATATCGATTCCGACCACAACCTTTTTGGTAGCAAATACACAATGTAGACTGAAGAGCATTAAGAGAAACATAAGAGTTAACAAGAAATGGAACTTAGAGGAACTCCTTAAAAACAAGGAGGCTATCATGATAGAGCTGGAGGAAAGGTTGGGGGAGAGAGCTGAAGAAAATAGGAAGACTGTAGATGAGGAGTAGAGATACATCCATAGCAACATTAAAGATGTAATGAAAAAGAAGGTAGGAAAGATAACTGGTGAAAGAAACAAAAAACCCTGGATCATAGCAGCCATGCTGCAAAAAATGGAAGAGCGGAGAAAGTGGAAGAACATAAACACTAAAGAAGGCCAAAGAAAATACAAGGAGTTAAATAATGCTTTAAGAAGGGAAACAGATAAAGCCAGAGAACAGTGGATAAATGAGAAATGCGAGGAGATTGTCGAGTGTGAAAGAATTTGTAGAACAGACCTCATGTATAGCAAAGCAAGGGAACTATTCAAGAAAAAGGCTAGAAAGATAGGACGTAAAGGAATCATGAACAAAAGTGGTAAAATAGTCTCGGAGACAGACAATGTAAAGAATGTTTGGAAAGAATACATTGAGGTGCTGTATGACAAAGAAGGAAAGCCAAGAAATGTTGAATTAAATGAAAAAGAGGATGTGGAAAAAGATCAGCTAGGACCAAGTATTCTCGAGTCTGAAGTTAAAAGAGCAATTGATGACATGAAAAGAAGGAAGGTTGTTGGGAGTGATAATATACCAGTGGACGTTCTTAAGGTTTTGGGGTCGAAAGCAGTTAAGCAACTAACCAAGTTCTTTAACCAAGTATATGATACTGGCATATGGCCTGAAGATTTTTTAGATGTTGTTATGGTACCACTGGAGAAAAAGAACAATGCAAAATGTTGTAAGGATTACAGAACAATTAGTTTAATTTCTCATACAGCTAAAGTTCTAACTAGAATAATAACCAAAAGAATTGAATGTAAAATAGAAAAGGAGCTGCAAGATAATCAGTTTGGTTTCAGAAGAGGAAGAGGGACTAGAGATGCTATAGGATGTATGAGGATGATGATAGAAAGAGCGCTAGAAGTCAATAAAGATATGTATTTTTGTTTAGTAGATTGAGAGAAAGCTTTTGACCGAGTGAAATGGGATAAAATACTGGGTATTTTAAACAAAATTGGAATAGATTGGAAAGATAAAAGACTGCTTAAAAACCTTTACTTTGATCAAAAGATTAGAGTCAGGGTTGAAGGAGAAGAAACAGAAAGTACTTCAATAGGGAGGGGAGTGAGGCAGGGTTGTCATAATTCACCAGCGATATTTAATATTTATGCAGAAACAATAACAGAAGAAGCCTTGATGGAAGAGAAAGGATTTAAGATAGGAGGTGAAAGTATTACCACCATTAAATACGCAGATGATCAGGGCTTAATAGCAGAAGGCGAGAAAGAGCTTCAGAGGATGACAGAAAGACTAGTGGAGGTTGGCCAACAATATGGAATGAAGATCAATGAAAAAAAAACGAAAGTCATGGTGGTTTCAAAGGAACATAAAGAATTAAATATAATGGTAAATGGTCACAAATTGGAACAAGTAAGTAGTTTCAAATATCTTGGCAGTATTTTAGCGCAGAATGGAAGTAGTACACAGGACATCATAAGTAGGATTGCGATGGCAAAAGCAGCATTTAACGAGAAGGAGCTTCTCACAAGCAAGAAAATAAATTTAGAAACAAGGAAGAAATTAGCAAAATGCAGCATAGCTCTTTATGGTGCAGAGACGTGGACGATGAGGAGAAAGGAGGAAAAATATTTAGAAAGTTTTGAGATGTGGGTATGGAGGAGAATGATGAAAGTGAAAAGGACAGAGAGGAAGAGAAATGAAGAAGTATTAGAAATGGTGGGAGAAGATAGGATGCTAATAAAAACAATCAGGAAAAGAAAAGCAAATTGGATAGGGCACATATTGAGAAGGCAGTGTTTACAAAGGACGATCTTAGAAGGAAAAATTAGTGGAAGAAGAGGAAGAGGGAGAAAAAGAATAGGAATATTAGATAATATAAAGCAGGGATATATTACTTATAGAGATATAAAAGAGGCTTCTAGGGAGAGAGAGAAATGGAGGCAGCGATTCAGTCAAAACCTGTCTTCGGACAGAAGCATGATGATGATGATGATATACTTAAAATTGTATGCATTATTATGACTTGTTATCTGAAACATAATAATTCTGGTGATGCAGACTAAATATATAAATAATATATGGGAAGTGCGCAGCAGTACTGTCAGTATGGTATAGAGCCAGAAACAAATGATGTTGGCTGTGTCTATATCTAATATAACTTTGCATGAACAGGAAGATTTGAACGGCTACAGTACTGCGATGTGGAAAGCAAGAGGGAAACTATCACATTAAAATTTACTAGTAATGATCATATGGGTGAACAATATGAGCTCTCTCAAGGTAAAACATTCCAGAGGTAAAATAGATACCCATTTGAATCTCCAGGTGGGGACTGCCTTGAGGAAAACATTTGTTATAGGTAACTTCTATACAGGTACATGGAATGTAAAACTCATGAGGAGAACCTGAAAGAAGAAATGAGAAGAAATAGGATTGATATCAGAGAGTTGAGCAAAATTAGATAGTAAGGAGAAGGGCAGTTTGACTCAAAAGAATTGATGGTACCTAGTTTACTCTGGAGGAAATGGTAGGGCAAGAGGAGTAGCTCTGGTACTTAGAAAAGATATGATGAAAAGCATGAAAAAGGTAATATTAACAAATGATAGGTTGATGACAATATAGCTTTAAGCAGTTCCAGTTGACATGATAATCCAGGTGTATATGCCAATGTCCGCTCATGAAGAAGAAATCGAGAAGATACATGAACAAATTAATGACATTACCAAAGAAAAGGGAAGAGGAAAGCTAAATTGCATAATAATAGGAGAATGGAACAGCATAGTTAGAGAAGGACAAGGAGAAAATGTAGGTCAATATGGACCTGAGAAAAGAAACTGAGTAGAAAAATTGTTAGAATTCTAAATTAATAACAACCTTAGTGACTAATACATGATTCAAAAACCATAAACAAAGGCTGTATATATGGAAGAGCCCAGAAGAAATAATGAGATTCCAAATAGATTCCATCCTAGTAAAACAAAGATTCAGGAACAGCATAAAAAATACTAAGACGTTAGCAGGAGCAAACAAATTCAGATCACAACCTTCTGATAGTTGATATGCTAAAACAAATTAGGAAAATGAGAAGAGATAGACTTGGAATCTTGGCAAACTGAAAGAAAGGCAGGATGCATTCAGCATGAAGTTGAAAGTTGAAATTTTGAAAAAACCAAATACCATGGATACAGAATCGGAGGAAATTCAAAACTGTACCAAAGATAACTCTGGATAAAGAAACAAGAGAAGAAAATAAAAAAATCATGGATCACTAAGGGAATGCTCATGAAAATGGATGTGAGGAGAAAGTGGAAAAATGTTAACAGCAAAGAAGATAGAACTAACTATAGACATATAAATAACTAGTTGAGAAGGGTAAGAGATAAAGCAAGAGAAGACTGGACAAAGGAAAAATGTAAGAAAATACAACAGATAGAGAAGTCAGGGCGGTATGATATGATATTGTTATGGGAAACACTTGGTTTTCACAGGCTTGCAAGTGGTCTTGTTGAAACATGCTATTGAACAATGTACACTACCATATTGTTAGCTTTATAAATCTATGCAGACTAAAGCAATGAAGGGGAAGCTGAAAGGTTTGCCACCCCTATCGTAGAGTGATTTCCCCTGCTTCCAATATTGTGTCCCCCTTGATAAACATTCTTGAGTGAGAACTGATGTACAGGTTTCCCTCTCTTTATGCGAGGGTTGCGTTCCAGAAAAGTGACGCATAAAGCGAATTCGCATAAACAGAACCCATATTTTCATGTAAAAGATAGGGATACGTTCCACAAGCAATCCTATCTCCCCTCCAAGACGCTCTTCTTTCACTCCATAACGATTTCTAATGCACTAAATACAATTTTAAAACAATTAACACTAAATTATACTCGCCAATAAAAGGAAGCAGACGAGCTGTTGTGAGTGACATAATAGTGGAGGTTTAATGTGCTGGAGGGTTGTCTTGGCCCAACTCAAATTCCTTGGGCAAGGAGAGAAAACTTCGCAAGTGTGTATCACACGAAGTCTGTCTCATTTCCACTCTACAATATCCCCTCCACTATCATCCCTTTTACTTTAGTACTAATACGTTCAGCATAAGAGACAATGAGAGACTGAATGGTCGCCTTGTGGTGTAGTGGAGAACTTTCTTTCATTTGTATTGCACTGGTCGCGCAACCGCATAAGAGCGAATCAAAGACTCATAAAAAGAAATTCCGGTAGCAATAAGTTTGTCGCATAATTGCGAACCCGCATAAAGAGAGAGAAAGCTGTAAACTCCAGGGATGGATTTAGAAACTTCTTAAGATGGAGACTATGGGTGGTATTCAATGGGGACGATCAGATCTATCGTCCTCTCAGATACACAACTTCCAACGACTCTTCTATCAGCTTATCTCTCACTCTGCAAGGGTTTTTGTTTGCTTAACTTATAAAAAACTAATCTGCAGCTCAAATTGGAGAATTTATGTACCGAATAGGTCTAACGCAAGAGCGTACGCTGGTGTAGAGGATAGGAACTTCCAAACGGTGGCGCAACCGCCAGTAAACCATCCCTTTGAATCCGTCGCTGCTCGCCACCCTTAAAAGAAGTACATGTACAATGAAATCTTTTGAGCAAATGAGAGGTTGGCGGGCCCCAGGAGAGTGCTCGACGGGCCACATGCGGCCCGGGGACCATATGTTTGACACCTCTCCTTTAATTGATAGTAGCTCAATAACTTTGGCCAAAACTAACAAAGGTGAAATACTCCTTTAGCCAAAACTACTACTACTCTACCCTCTAGTTGTTTTGGCTAGAGGAGTATTTCACCTTTGTTACCTCTCCTTTAGATAAATGCAAGGTAACCAACGTAAATATAGTTCTTGTGGAAAGAAAATAATAATGGGGACCATTACTAATTATGATCTTCATCAAATAATTGAATAAGTATTTTCAAGTGATTCTCCAATTTAGAATTTCTAATGCAGTATGAACTTCTTTCATATTCCATGGCGTTGCTTAGGCAATTCACCCCTGACTCTGTACCAAGACAAAACTCGGATAGCAGTGACGGATTATGTTAATTGGCACCTGTAGAGGGATGATTAGCATATCTAGTTCCCAGAGCTATGGTTGCTGTTTTGAATCATGCAGAGGACACAGTTGTATGTCTATGTTATCGTCTAAGTCAGAGGTAGGCAATCTTTTCTGCATGGAAGGCCGCATTCATAGTTGTGAATGACTCGGAGGACCGCATTGGAAGTCACGAACGTTTGGGCAGGCCAGATGCGCGATTACAACAATTTACCGAGAGATTCTCCGGTCTCGTATTTGTAAAAATCAAGTCTAAATTATTTTCTATCGCTAAACTTACCCTGAAAAGGTTTGAAGATAATAATTTGACTGAAAAATATGAAATATATTATATAAAGTTTTACCAACCACTTTTTCGTCATATATCCGCGGGTGGCATAAACTGCTCTCGGGGCCAGTGGGCCGTATGCTGCCGACCCATGGTCTATGTTATCGATATTAAGCTCATTGTATAAGAGCGTCAACGACTGTTTATGAGAAAGTTAAAATAAATAAACAAATCTTTCAATAAGAACTGTAAATAACACTGATTAATTTTTTTAACAGTCGATATTTTATTTTCCATCTGAAAGGAATACTCAAATTTCTAAAAACATTCGACTAGAATGTTAAATAAATATGTGATAGATGGATCTTTAGTGGTGTCCGACGAATGAGTAGGAAGAGCCTCCATGGACGCCTCCGTGATCAGAGGATACGCTGCTGTAGCTGTGGCCGCCTCCGAATCCGTGGGAAGAGGAGCCACCGCCGTATCCGTGGGCGTCGTCTCCCAGTCCAGAGCCACCGTATCCACCGCCGTGGTGTCCTCCGTGGACGAAGACCGGCACAGGGTTATCGATGGCCACGGGGTGAGGGACCGGCACGGCCACCGGCTTGGGCACCGCGACGGGGTAAGGCTTGGAGACGGGGACGGGATAGGGCTGTGCCACGGGAACCTTGACGGGGACGTGGACGGGATAGGGCACCGGCTTCTCCACGGTCACGGGGTAGGGTTTGTCGACGGGGACTGGGTAGGGCTTGGGGACGGCCACCGGGTAAGGCTTGTCGACGGGGTAGGGGACGGGGTGCGGGACGGGGTACGGGACCTTCCTCTCCACGGTCACGGGGTAGGGTTGCGGCACGGGGTAAGGCACTTGCTTGGTGAGAGTGATGGTTTTAACGTGTTGTGAGTCGTATCCGCCCCCGTATCCACCGGCGAATCCGCCCCCCTGGCCTCCTCCGAATCCTCCGTCGTATCCATGACCTCCTGCGTATGCGAGGTCGGAGAGACCCCTCTTCTCCTGCTGCTTGGCCTCCTCCTTAACCTCCTCGGAGGAGGACGAGAGGGCCACCAAAGCCAAGAGAAGAGCACACGACTGAAAGAAATAATACATTTGTAGATTCCTTTTACAACGTAAAATACTTACATCTACACGGTAGGTAATCACCAGTAGCTTCATGGTTTCTTCTTTGACGGAGTAGCTGTTTCACTTGGAGTGATTTACTAGTAACTTTGCACTAGCCTTTATACTTGGGTCACGCCTCAACTATCCTCCGCCACTTTCATCAGTTTCTTCTCTACGACTTTCTAATTCGGCAGATTTATTTAATGAAACCTTCATTATTTCGTCATATATATTCCAGTAGCCTGGAATTTCCTTGTTTCCTTGCTTAGTAAGTGAGAAAGTTTCATGCGTGTTAAACTTACCGGCTCAGATAATTTATTATTCTATAAAAGTAAATGTTTTGTTTCCAATATTGGTCGTACTAATTTCATATTTATATCTTTCACCTGATAGGAAAAGTTTTTTTGTTGCTTTAATTTCATAGAATAAAATCGAACCTTTACTTTGAAAAATTTTGAGCCTTGAAGTTTAAAAAAAAACTATTATCTGTTTTTATTTTACTGTTACAGCTAAATTATATAATATATATGCAATAAACTTCTGACATTTTAGGAGAGATAGCTCTCATAAAAATCTTTCAGCACCTAACAGCGGTTTGGCATGCCGCTACTATCTCATATGTATCACGCCTAGATCTTCTGCTATGTTTAACCTCTCATTTTTATTAATGAAAGAAATAGCTCTTCCAGCATTAAAAAGGTTTGTGCCCTTAAATGCATATTTCCGCGAAACAACAAATTTATCCTTCTGGATTATTATTCCAATCAACTATACGTTAATATCCTCAAAAGAATGTCTACATTATCTCTGAGATACTTTTCGGTTTTAGGTAGCATTTTTAAGGAGTTACGTTAATTGATAGAATTCCAGCTATGAGATTGGCTCAATAATTCATTTAATAAGAAATTTTGGATCTTTATTAAGTTATTCATTTACAGTTTTGAAACGAGTCCATATCTTCCGTCTTGGTGTTAATAAAGTTGATGAACTCTTAATTGACTCACGTAAGTTGATCGGGTAACAGAATCATATCTTATGCCAACCAAAATTGCTTTTTTATGAACTGGAGCACGCTTGTATTACTGAAGGTGCCTGTAACGCAATAAGTATGAACAAGTGTAACTCATGCATGTTCCTTTAGTCTTAAAAATTGAGAAAGATCTACTCCATGTCTTTGATTATGCCAATAATACGATCAATCATTTATAGAACTACATACATGTAAAGATGATTGAAAAATCTTGCAAATTTTCACCATAAAACCTGGATCGTAAGAAAGGGTGAATAAAACTAGATTATTTTATATTATTCTTGGCTTGATAGACTAAAGCAGATACAATTTTCAGTTCGTTTAACACATGGACTTTTTCACTCTCTCTGTTTGACTGCATTCAACTATTTGATTTCATTCTTTTAACACCCGATGGGATTTGAAGGTAGTACAATAAATGTTATTGATTTTATGCCTATATATGCTTCCAGAGCGGACGACTTCTTAATTAGGTTAACTTTTACCATATTCCTAGTGATTTCTCAACTCGACAATACGTTTCTAATGCTCATCTGTGCATTAATAGTTGAATTTATTAGCCGAGTTCGGAATTGAAGGAATTTTACATTTGTTGCTTGAGAAACTAAACTTGAAATTTATACTGTACGCATATCATTTAAAAACTTAAAACTTAACTTGGTTTGAAAAATTCCCCATAATTTCCGGTTTCTTCATTCTTTGTAAAGCTTAAATTTTTCTCGCGGTTCCTAAAAATATTTATTATCATTTAACCTATTTGGCATTTTTAGAAATATGTATGGAGAAATTCATGTGGTGGCTACATCAGATTTTTATTTAATATATTGCATTAAAATGTGTATTTGCATAGTTTAAAACAATGCAATCATACATGATCATATTCCATTGCTCGATTATCTGAGCAAATTCATCATCCGAATTAAGTTTGCTCCCTTTTAGTCCGAGTAATGTACTCTCTCATTTCATCAGTTATCTAAGAATACCAAGAGAAAAAATTATTATGCATTCTCGTCGAATTTTAAACGCATTTTTCCACTTTTCCTTCATAGCCATCCGTCGGCTCTCTTATGATTATTTTTCGAAATTATATAAAAGATGAAAATAATATCCTGTACGAAAATACTTCTTACACTAGTTAATATTGGTGCAACAGATTTCATGGAGTTTTGAGAAACCTCTAGCGTCTATGATTTACAAATTGGTATTTCATTTCTGAGATTTTATGCGAATAAATAAATAAAACCTAGATCAACAACTGAATGAGTGAAAATGTTGACTTTTGTGCCAAGAGTAATTTTCCCTCTAAGCTGTGCGCGCGCACACGGTCTGCAAGGCCAGCGCACACATGAGGTAAAGACATCCTTATAATTTGGATTTTTTTGTGAATTGGAAACGGAAGTAATCGATTTGAAGAAATTATATTAATTTGCCCAGGTTTACTGGACAGAAACTAAACTGAGATTGAGATCGATAGCAGTTGACTAGAATGAATCCTAAATGACACTGCGCTACGTCTTCAAATTCTGTAACTCAAAATCAAGATACTTATTTATTTGGACAGTTAAGCTGTCAGCATAATACGACGGCGTCGAAAAAACTGGCGAGACCAAACATATTCAAAGAACAAGTAATCCAATCAATATTGATTTTTCGAACTAAAATGTAAGGCACTTCATAAATTCACACGGAAGACTTCGAATTTTTAATCGCCAAAGCAAGTTAATGAATGATATTCACTTCCTAACCCAACATTCGCCATTATTTTCCCTAGAGCCACTAAGATGCACGGTTTCCTAGGATAACATCTTAGAGTATATAAAAATAACCATTGTTTCTATAATAAAACAAACGCTCTAAGCCTGTAAAATATGTTTGCTTTATACCTTCTATTTTTGACGTTCATCATCCCCAAATAAACCATTTTGGACACAAAGAGATTATCCCACTCTCCCATATCTGCATAAAACAATGAAACACCGTATTTAGTCGAGTAATTGCCTCCATCGTGCAATTGTTCCACCCGAATCATGAAGAAGAAATAAAAGATTATTTTTAGCACCGCATAATTCCCTCATTTTACTAAGAAAAGATGTTACTTTAGGTTGTATATACGCCCAAATGTCGAGTTTACATCCAATTTGAAGCAACTATAAAAACGATAACCTCATTCTTACCACCTATAAAGAGCAATTGAATTATGCTGCAACCACTTTGCCCCTCCTTTATTTTGACACATTTGTTATCATTGAGTACACTGCGTGACTCACTTGAAGACATTGTCAAAATAAACAAAATAAAACAAAATAAAACAAAATAAAAAATAGTTTTATAATTTTACCAGCCATTTTAACTTGTCGTACATACTAGTGACCTCCCAGGGAAGTCAACCTTTCATTTTAAATTTATTGTAATTATATCAAATTAAAAAATAATTGACCGCGGAAACTTTCTGTGGTTTTAGACTATTTTAGTCTCATATAGTCTCCGACTAATTAATGGTCTTGGTGACTTTTATTGCATTGGTCCTTTTTTATTTTATTGGGTCGTTTTTATGGTATATATTAGATTTTCCATCCCAGAAGGAATTAATGTCTCGCAACGTTTACTGTCGCGCGTTTTTTTAAACGAATTAGGACCATTTTCTTCCACAAACCGCATATTTTTTCAATATTCGTTATAGGTACCTTTACGTACATGATACCTTTGCTCGGGCGCAATCTAAGGATAATATTCAACCTCGGCAGGTGCTTTCCAAACTTTTTCTGGTCCGCCTTAAGGCATCAAAACAAAAAAAACACCATCAACCCCATTTAGGCAATAATTTAATAATTTATGCAGAGCGCACATGCAAGAGACCACTGAAATCATGTCCGTGATTGTTAAATACACAAATTTTCGTTTTTTATTGTTTTAATAAAATTTACGAATCTTCTTTATGCCACGTTACATCAAATCGGAATCGAATGTAAACTGTGACAGCGCGGAGCAATAAAAAATCCAAGCTGAAACTTACTGGGTCACAATGAAAAGAGCGCGTGCCTTCGAACAAACGCTCGCAATGAAGAAGGTTTAGAGAGCAATGAAAAAAAGCAACTGCTTTTAAAGTTACTGCCCTACGCGTGATGCCACTGGAATAATGTGTTTAGATTACGCAATGAAGAGTGAATCCGAACCAAATATAGAAAACGGCCTCCACAAATACGAGCATTAGTACTTGACTGACACACTATTGTTAGATCAGAAAACTCCATTAAAAGAAATAATAAATGACATTTCGCCGCCCTGAGGTGGGTAAATTTTAGGTCGCCCCCTCCCCCCTCATGGTTCGTGTCTCTCCGATGATCAAGAATTTTACATTATTAATATCTAAAATTATCACAAAATCGTGCCTATATTTATTTTACTTAATCAAAAAAAGTATTTATAGAAAAACTTTAATCTGTAAGACATGTCACATCAATAATACACACACTCATATATATATATATATATATATATATATATATATATATATATATATATATATATATATATATATATATATATACACACACACAAATACACAATATATATACGAATAACAATTGATAATTGTTCTCGGTGGCTTTTATCGGGAGTGCAATAAAATATAACAATAATATTTTGCCTTAAGGGCCATATTAATGATATGTTGCTTAATGCGCTGAAAAATTAATTCTATAACCTCATTTTGTATGTTTTTCCTAAATAATGTGCTTGCAATTTAGTGTTTTCCAGCCTCCTTTTCTGTTTTTCAATTCTCCGCAAGTGCTCTCCCATATCGTCGTCAAATTTTGCTATCATTTCAATTAGCAAAAGTTATCATTGTTAATAACATACAGTCCGTCAGAATATCCTCGTAATGCTAAGCATTGTTTGGCAAGATGTTTTACTATTTCCACAACCCATTTCAAAAATTTATACCAATGCTGTATTTCGATTTCCAAAAGACGCTGATGATTGGAATCGATGGTTTTGTGATTTTTAAGTTTTTTGAGAGTTTCCAACCAATCATCGTACTCCAAAAAATACGTTCTACTTGTTTCGTGTAGCTTCAGAACTCTGGATATATTTTTCCAATTTTTAATATTACCAGATAAACTACTGTCATCATTTCTAAATAGTTTACAGCAAAAACAATAAACCGAATCACGTATTTCTGATTATACTAACCAATTTCTATGCATTTCCTCGCCATTTGGCAACAACCTTTTGTAATTTTTAACGGTAAAGGATCTTCCCTCATTATTTTTTTGGAAAGAAAATCTTTAACCTGAACTGGGCCCCTTGTGACTATATGGTGAAAGACTCTATTTGACATTACACTCGGCCAAGAAGCAGGATCACCAATAATTTCGAGCAAATCCAAGTTTAGTTCCTCGTTAACTGTTTCATGTAGATGTTCATCCTGAATATCGCTGTAATTGGTTTGGATCCCTGTGCTACAAACTTCATCACACGATTCTGTTACTATCGCAATATTTTCTTCACTTATACCTGCATCCATATGATAAGTTTGTTCCTGGTACTTGTCATCGCCTACAGTGTTGGTATCTCTCCTTTTAGAATACTTGGTCAATCCACCGTAGGAGCTTTGAAAATATGCCTCCCCTGCTTTTCTACGCTCCCGATCCTGAGAGACGTTTTTTTCCGATCAGCCATTTGAAAGGGGCAATTTTCTACATTTTAAAGAAGTTTAATGTTAGCTTTGATTTTTTATATTTTGAAAATTATAAACATATCAATTTCATATTCAATAAAAACCATTATTTCTCGAGAGGTCTATTAAACAATAACCGTGGAAGGTTAACTGCATTCTTACATTTAGTAAATAGTTTGTTTTCCGTCGTCACTCAAGTTAAATTATAGTCAATTGTTATGTTTATGCGTAATTTAAAACCAATGCAACGGAACTCCACTGATCATAAAAATATGCAAACTCTAGCAATCATCATCATAGGTAGTCTGCCCGTAGACAGGTCCGTGATTATTCTTGGTTAAATCTGGTTCTCCATATACTCCTATTTTCCGCTGTCCTCTTTATATCTTGATAACTCTCTTTCCCTTTCAAATCGTCTATCAGCTGAAACCTTATCCTACCTTTTTCCCTTTTCCCATCTAGTTTTCCTTCTAACACGTCTTTAATCATACTCTCTCTCCTCAGGTAATGTCCAACCCAGTTAGCCTTCCCCTTTCTGATAGTCTGTATAAGCATTCGCTTCTCTCCTATTCTTCGTAGCACTTCATCGTTTTTCATCCTATCTGTCCATTTTATCTTCAGCATTCTCCTCCAAGTCCACATTTCAAAGCTTTCCATGTATTTGATCTCATTTTTCCTTAGCGTCCATGTTTCTGACCCATACAATGCTATACTCCATACGTAGCATTTTATCAACTTCTTGCGGATATCTTCCCTTATATTCCCTGTAAGTAGTTGTTTCTTTCTCCCGAAAGCCGCTTTTGCTTTTCCTATTCTAGTTTTGATCTCATCCGTACATTTTGCCTCTCGTGTTATGATACTTCCAAGGTATTTATATTCTGAAACTTGTTCTAATGGCTTTCCCCCAATAGTTATGTTCAGATTCTCTTCTTTACCCGATATTCGAATGACCTTGGATTTTTCTGTATTTATTTCCATACCGTATTTTCTACCTGTTATCACTAGTCTATTTATTATTTTTTGTAGCTCCTCTTCCTTTCTTGCTAGAAGTACTAGATCATCTGCGTATTTTACTGTTCTTATAATCCTTCCTCCAATTTTGAAATCTCGTGTGCCTTCTAAAGCTTCTTGGATTAGATTTTCTCCATATATATTGAATAGGGTTGGCGATAGGCAGCAGCTTTGTCTCACTCCTCTACCGATATTTATTCCGCAGGTGTCCACATTCTCAAACCTGACCTTTACAACTTGATTCTCATATAGATTCCTAATCAGTCTCCTGTCTTTCCAGTCTACACCTATATCCTTTAATATCTTCATCAACTTTACCCAATTGACTCTATCAAAGGCCTTCTGCCAGTCTACGAAACATGCGCAGATATCTTGACTGTATTCTATTGCCCTTTATGATATGATTCTAACTACTCCTATAGCATCTCTAGTTCCTCGTCCTTTTCTGAAACCGAATTGATCTTCCCCTATTATTTCTTCTGCCTTTTTCTCCAGCTTTTTATTAAGAATCCTCGTGATGATCTTCGATGTGTGTGACAGAAGGCTTATAGTTCTGTAATCTTTACACTGCATTGCCTTTGGCTTCTTCTTTAGAGGGATCATTGTTACTTCTAGGAAATCCTGAGGCCACTCTCCCGTGTCGTAAATCTTATTAATTAATTTCGTGATCGCTTTTAGTCCTTCTGATCCTATGACTTTAAGTATCTCAGCCGGTATTCCATCGCTGCCCGTGGCTTTCCCCTTCTTTAGTTCCACTATCGCCTTTTCTACTTCGCTCTCCATAATACTTGGTCCTAAGTTGTCTTCAATGTTTTCCTCATTTTCCAGTTCTATTTTTGCCGCTCCTGCCCGTTTGCTGTATAATTCCTTAATGTATTCTTTCCATACCTGTGATACATCCTTTGTTTCTGAGACTATCTTCCCATCCGTATTCATAATTCCTTTACCACAAATTCCATTAGACTTCTTATCTTCTAATTCCAGTGCCCTAGCGTACATCATATCGTACCGTCCTAACTTCTCCATTTGTTCTATTTCATCACATTTTCCTTTTATCCAATTTTCTCTAGCTTTATCTGTTACCCTTCTCAACTCATTGTTTATACGCCTATAGTTGGCTCTACCTTCTTCACTGTTAACGTTTTTCCATTTTCGTCTCTCATCCATTTTCTCCAGCATTTCCTTCGTGATCCATGGTTTTCTGATTTTCTTCTCTTGTTTTCCAATCTCTTTATCCAAGGTATCCTTGATACTGGTTTTAATTTCATCCCATTCTATAGCAACGGTTTTCGGTTTGTTTTCCAACTTTCTTAGGTTATCTTCCAACTTCATGCTGAATACATCCTGCCTTTCTTTCAGTTTTTCTAGGTCCCAGGTCTGTCTTTCTTTTCTCGTTTTTCTTATTTGTTTGAGCTTTGTACTCACGTCAACTATTAGAAGGCTGTGATCTGAATCAATGTCTGCTCCTTGCAATGCCTTGGCGTTCTTTATGCTGTTCCTGAATCTTTGTTTTACAAGGATGTAATCTATTTGGCATCTCATTCTATCTCCTGGGCTTTTCCATGTGTATAACGTTGGTATATATACCTGGATTATCAGCATGTCCACTGGGACTGCTTTTAGTTTTATTGCCATCAGTCTATCGTTCGTTGCTATTATCTTTGTCACGCTTTTCATCATATCTTTCCTAAGTACCAGAGCTACTCCCCTTTCCCCACTATTTCCTCCAGAATAAACTACCGTGAATTCTTCCGAGTCGAACTGTCCTTCTCCCTCCCATCTAGTTTCGCTTAGCCCTATAATGTCAACTCTATTTCTTCTTTCAAGTTCTCTAGCTTTCCTGCCTTTCTCATAGTTCTTACGTTCCAAGTCCCTATTCGTAATTTACTTTCGACAAATGTTTTCCTCAAGGCAGTCCCCGCCCGGAGATCCGATTGGGGGACTATTTTACCTCCGGATTGTTTTACCTCGAGAGAACTCATATTGTCCAACCATATAATCTTTACTAGGGATTGTAATGTGGTAGTTTCCCTCTTGCTTTCCACATCGCAGTACTGTAGCCGTTCAAATCGTCCTGATCGCGCCTACAGCTGTATTGGATATAGACCCAACCAACATCATTTGTTTTCGGCTCTATACCATACTGACAGTACTGCTGCCTACTGCCAGGCACTGATGATAGTTTTTTTTTAAATAAAACCTCCATTCGAGGGGTTTGAACCCCCGAACTTTGCAATAGAAAGCCGACACGCTAACCATCACACCAATACACTACACTACACTAGCAATATAGCTATTTAAAAAATTAAAGCTATCTTTAGGCTATATTCAAGCTCTTTCGCTAATCATGTATGCCTATTTATAAATAATACCAATGTTGAATTAGTATTCGAAAAATGTCTGCATTAAAAAATGATTATTTGAATTATGACTTACCAAATGCTATAAATTTTAACCAGGAAAATTTCGCTTAATTCGTAAGAATAGTTAAAAACAAAAGTTATTATTGTTAAGAAACCAGTCACTCCCGGAATCAAGTTTTTCCTCCTTAAAAATGCACTGTTCAAAATTAACTTAATATACTAAGCGAAAACCTTAAAATAGGATTCCATTATATCGGATGAAAATACTAATTAGCTATAATTCACAAACTACAAATCTTAAATCCAATTCCAAAAAACAGTGACGCACTCTCAGAAGAACACAACCCTTGTGAAACTAATGTCTAAAAAACGTTCTGCTTTTCTCAAATGGGGTTTGAAAATTTCCTAGAAAAACATTTCCTCAAAATCCACTCACTCGTCTCCTTCGCATGCTTACTGATTCCTCCATCTGGATGCTATTTGGGATCCAGGGTCATTTTGCTTTGCCCTTCACGAGACAAGACAAATACTCTGTCGTAGCTCTTTTCTCATTCGATTGCGGGGGTCTTCCGGTCACCATCCCGCCAGGTTTTGGGACCTTACATTCACTGTCTTGCGATCATATGCTATGTATCAATCCCTTGCCGCTTTCAACTCTCAAATTCCGACAGAAAAAGCCACACGTTACATCTTCCACGCTAGATTTCCCACTATCCGCTAAATCAGGGGTGGGCAAACTTTTTACGTGGCGGGCCGCATTGACTGTTGCAGCTTCTTAGGCGGGCCGCATAAACAGATGAAAATGCTTCTGCGGGCCACGTTAGGGTTCACATCGTAAGTAATGTGAGGTAATGCGAGGGATCCTGTTAGTGAAAATCAATAATAAATAATATGTTATCCCCATAACATCATTGGAGAAGGTTTTCCGGCATTAATTTAAACTACAAATATGAAATTATCTTTATTTTATATTACGGTTCGCTTTCATAATGGCATCGCGGGCCACATAAAATGCCCTCGCGGGCCACAGTTTGCCCACCCCTGCGCTAAATGATAATTTTTCCGCTAAGCGACTCCAAAACCAGCCAGATCTAGTGGAAAAAAGTCAGATTGACTGCACTGGGGTACATTGTGTATGTTTCCCTTGGTTTTCCCTTACCTCCCTCCCGTTTCTGCAAATGTCTCTTTGAGCAGGGTTGCCGCCCTTGCTGTAAGACCAAACTTGGCAAGAGGGAACGGCGTCAGTATGTCAACATGACATGAGGCCGCCCCCTCGACCCTGCGCCCAGAGGCGATTGCTTCACTTGCTTACTGTCTACCCTGATGACGATGGAGCCTTCCGATTCCGCATCAGACCTTGCGGGCGAAGGCATTCGGAAAAATATCCAAATGCTCTCATATCATATTGGAAGAATAAATAATCTACTAACAAGTTTCTAGATAAAAATGCTTACTTTTATTTATCAAACTGACCAAAACAGGGTAATTTCCTAGAGGTCATGATACAGAACGAATCGAAATAATCATCAGTGGTGCTTACCGAATGAGTGAGGCTCCATGAACGCCAGAGGACACGCTTCTGCAGCTTTGCCATCATCCGAACAAGTTTCCAATCGTTTAAAATAAAACGCAACACAAAATAATTTCATGAAACCATTTAATTAAAGACTAATTGTCGAAAAATGTATTTAAAAAATTAATCAATTATTTGATCCTTAAATAATATTATTAAAACATAAAAATTAAACTATAATAAGTCGTTCGTATATGGGTGTAATTAACAAAAAATTTTAATTTGCAACAAAAATAATTTTAATGAAAATAATCACTCCAGTAACATTTATAACAATGAATTTCAACGAGACGTTAGGATAAGGAATGAGACGGGAGTTTTGTCAGCCGGTCCTATGCATGTAGGCTCAAGCTGTTATCTAAACATAATCTCGTAATATGTCCATGGGAGAATTTTTAGTGGTGTCCGAAGAATGAGTAGGAAGAGCCCCCATGGGCGCCTCCGTGACCAGACGATACGCTGCTGTAGCTGTGGCCGCCTCCGAATCCGTGGGAAGAGGAGCCACCGCCGTATCCGTGGGCTCCGTCTCCCAGTCCAGCGCCGTCGTATCCACCGCCGTGGTGTCCTCCGTGGACGAAGACCGGAACGGGGTTAGCGATGGCCACGGGGTGAGGGACCGGCACGGCCACCGACTTGGGCACCGCGACGGGGTAAGGCTTTGGAACGAGGACGGGATAAAACTGTGCCACGGGAACCTTGACGGGGACGTGGACGAGATAGGGCACCGGCTTCTCCACAGTCACGGGGATTTGGGACGGGGACTAGGTAGGGCTTGGGGACGGCCACCGGGTAAGGCTTGTCGACGGGGTAGGGGACGGGGTGCGGTACGGGGTACGGGACCTTCCTCTCCACGGTCACGGGGTAGGGTTGCGGCACGGGGTAAGGCACCTGCTTGGTGAGAGTGATGGTTTTAACGTGTTGTGAGTCGTATCCGCCCCCGTATCCACCGGCGAATCCGCCCCCGTATCCGCCCCCTATCTGCCCCCTATCCGCCCTCATATCCACCTGCGAATCCGCCCCCGTACCCGCTTCCCTGACCTCCTCCGAATCCTCCGTCGTATCCATGACCTCCTGCGTATGCGAGGTCGGAGAGACCCCTCTTCTTCTGCTGTTTTGTCTACTCCTCAACCTCCTCGGAGGAGGACGTGAGGGCGACCAGAGCCAAAAGGAAAAAAACCAGGGTATCGAACCGAAATTTTTTTCGTTCCGGTTAACACAAAACAAAAAATTTCGTTTCGGTTCCGGTTTCGCTCTAGCAACCGCCATTGAATCTGTTCGAACCGGTTTTTTCGCCCTGTCTTTGAAATTTTTGGGGATATTTTCAAGAGGATTCCACCATAATCTTTATTTTGGGCACGGCCACCGGGTAAGGCTTGTCGACGGGGTAGGAGACGGGGTGCGGGACGGAATACGGGACCATACTCTCCACGGTCGCGGGGTAGGGTTGCGGGAGGGGGTAAGGCACTTGCTTGGTGAGAGTGATGATTTTAACGTGTTGTGAGTCGTATCCGCCCCCGTATCCATCGGCGAATCCGCCCCCGTATCCGCCCCCGTATCCGCCCCCGTATCCGCCCCCTATCCGCCCCCATATCCACCGGCGAATCCGCCCTCGTACCCGCTTCCCTGACCTCCTCCGTCGTATCCATGACCTCCTGCGTATGCGAGGTCGGAGAGATCCCTCTTCTCCTGCTGCTTGGCCTCCTCCTTAACCTTTTCGGAGGAGGATGAGAGGGCCACCAAAGCCAAGAGAAGGGCGCACGACCGCTGGAGGAAGGATTTAATGGTGATATGCACTCGATATACGTTGTCGTTGTTTCAGAATCCATAGGATCCACTTACCAGTAGCTTCATGGTTACGGCTTGTGATGTTACCGGAGGTCGTGCTGTTCGTGGAGTGATATTTCTCTAACCTCTTACCGCTTATATACGTACTTTACGTGCCGCTAACCATGCCATGCTTTCGATAGTGACTTCGTTAACGACTTTCTTTTTCGGCGATGTGAACCATAAAGCTAGATCATTAAATTATCGTGATAATCGTTGTTAATTACCGTTTGACCGGCAGATTGCGATCTCTCCCTAGTCGTGCAATGTTTTGTTTTTTCTTGTAGGTGTTGATTTTTGGGAAATTTTCAGATATTTTATAATTTTGACCTAACTACTGCATTTATACTCAACGTAATGATGCTTTTACACTTGTAATTGGCTAGATTAGTTACTTGCCAACCTTAACAAAAATTTGTATTAATAATAGTTTTCCGTTTCTTACTACAGCTCAAACACAAAAGAATTGCTGTAATTGTCCATGAGGTTGATTAAGCAGAAATTCCATACAAAGAAGCCAAACACGTAAGACGTCCTTTTTCTAGTAACACCAAATCAAGTACCATAGCAATGATTTTTATGATTTTTGCGCTTTAACTAATGCCCAACAGATTACATAAATTTCTTAAATTATCTTCTTTTCAGATAAATTATTAATAATAAAAAATTAACAAGTTTTTTTTATGCTGCAAGCGAAGTATTTCTTAAAAAATAGCGGCTAGAATGAATTTTTAACTTGCAATCGCTTGCGTTGCGCCAACAAAATACATTGCATTGGACATGCATGGAAAGCAGATTCGGAACAAGAAGAGTGTGCGGTCGTTTCAAAACTGTGTGTCGCGAAGGGATATCAGGGAGACGGAATGTTTTGGTTTCATTTCTTGAGCCTTTGCATGGGTGCAATTAACATATAATTCAATTGTCGAAATTAAGACGCATTATATTAATGTTAAATATGTATTGCATTTAATATTTATCGGTGGTCGGAGGTATTTGAAACGCTCGCTAAAAAATTACCTACCTAATGTTCGGGAACCGCTGAGGAATTAGCTTAGCGGCGAATGAGAATAATTAGGAGGATAAGAGATTAATATGAGGAGACGAAAATCAGTTACCCTGGTTACCACAGTCATTGACATACACCGCCGACATCAGAACAGACATATTTTTCCTCTAACATTCTTTTATCAGGAGCCAATTATAAAAGGTTAAATTGAATATAATACCCACAAAGCACGTTCCTGATTACACAATAAAACTATAGAAGTACATCATGCGTCTTCCCCCAATTGCATGACATATTATTTTTAGCCTGTCCTTCATGAGAAATGTAGGTAGACATCGACGAACTCAAGAAAATATGTAACAATATCTAGCAATAATGATGGTTTCTATGTAACAAAAAATAAATATATTTTTCATCTATAAAGAAATACAAACACTGATCGCTTATAAAATGCAACTGAAAGGCTATGCAAACCCCTGGCGTTCCTTAAAAATTGCGGATAATGTGTGACGGAACTCGTTGGGGTTAATTCTTAAAATAGAAAGCATGGAAAAAGTTCCTGAACCGTGTCCGATGTATATAAGCTAGTACAGAACACCCATTGAATCACTCCAAGAACAAGAGCTGCTCCGTTAAGACCACGAAGAACAACCATGAAGCTATTGGTGATTACCGTGTAGCGTCATGGATAGTATCTAACTGTATACTATTTTTTGCAGTCGTGTGCCCTTCTGTTGGATTTGTTTGCTCTCTCTTCCTCCTAGGAGATTAAGGGGTGAGCCAAGCAGCAGAGTCTCCAACTTCGCGCAACACATCGTTTACCACAGCTAACAAAATTTCACACCACGCAGTGATTCTCCTAATTATACTGCAGATTACAGAGAGTAACTAATACAGCGGCTACCGCTACTCATAAAGATTTAGTGGTTAGATTCCGAGGCATAGGACCGAGGAAATTCTGTGACGCACTGCTATATTTCATTTTACAATGTCATCAAGGGGAACGAATAACATGTAAATGTTACGAATTGAGGAACATCAAACCAGATGCTGAAGAATGAGCTTGTTTCCTCGAAAGCAATAGTCGTCAATAGGTCATGCTGTTCATGCTTCGGATTCGGCATGCGAGACTGACGCACGGATACTTACACCATATCTTCGCATCTTGCGAAGTACCCCTAACTTTGAAGCTCATCATAAAACACTGTCCTCTCCTGAGCAATATTCTGATATCATACAACGCTTCCAAAAGCATTAGAATGACGACCTGTTTTCATGCACTCATTAATGCAAGGTCATCGACTTTGTCAAATTACCGGCCAATTTTACAAGATCTAAACTACAGACATCTCGATAACCACTCAGTAAAGTTTTCATTTCATATTAACTAGCATGCCAGATGCAGTTGCGCTCGAATTTAATTTGCATTTAGAATCTACAAAGTAGTATTAACGGAAGAAAAGCAACCTAGTTACCGAGGAGAATTTTTCAGGTTGAAGGAATTTATAGCATGACAGGAGGAAGGAAGAGACAGGGCCTGCGAGAAAAATTGCTTTCGCGTCAATTAATTTGCCGATCACAAAGCTTTGTATTTTGCCATAAAACGTTAAGTAGCGCAATGAATTTATCCCATAACTAGAAGTTCCCTGGTATCACTGATTGTGAGGTTAAAGACCTTTCATCAGACCGTCTCTCTGTCCTGCTCCACGACGGCTACCTACCAGTGAGACTACCACCATTGCAGCGATGCTACTTTACCAAGGCCGACCGGGAAGCTTTTCGTCTAGAAATTATCGCAGCAATCCCAGTCCACCAAGAGGAGCTGATTACAAGCCAGCAGGTGGATGACACGGCTAAAAAACATCGCGTCAGTAATGCAGCAGGCTGCTGCTAAGACAGTCCCGCTGAGGCTTACTGTAAGATTGATCTCCCGCCTGCTTCCGGAGACAAAACTGTTCTACGCATGATTCTCCACGTCACCTGGAAGAGCTTTGTCCGGGTTATTGAACTTCAAACATCCATCGGAGTAGAGCCAATGCTGCAGGTTCTACACTCAAGAGGTAAGACGTTCTTCCAAAAATGTAAACTGAAGAATATCCAGCTGATCCATCAAATTGCCTCAGCGAGAATGAAGCTTTGGGACTGCTTTAAACGGTCAATAGCAACCGTAGTTCAAGAGTTCTTTCCATCATCCATAAGACTGAGACGGGACCGTCGATTAACCCAGCAAGAAGGAACACATCAAGAAATCTCATCAAAACAAGACAGGCTTATAGCCCATCCGGTGTCCTGACCAGGAATAAGCTGAAGATGGAGACTTTACACACCAAGACTGCAATTTATTTTACCATTCAACTTGAAGTAACGTAGCACGTAAGCAATTTTTCAACAGAAGTGACGATAAGTAATAACGCCTTCACCCTACCTCCCTCCCTCTCTCACCCCCACTCCCTCTCTCTCTCACCCCCACTCCCTCTCTCTTCGAGGTTAGGTGGAAGAGAGGCCCAAAAGGATCTAACCTCGCCAATAAAGGGTAAAATCATATCAAATCAATCTAATCTCATTCCCTTCTCTCCCTCTCTTTCCCTCCCTCCCTCCCCCTCCCCCTCTCCCTCTCCCCCTTCCTCTCTCTCTCCCTCCCTCCCTCTCTCTCCCTCCCTCCCTCTCTCTCCCTCCCTCCCTCTCTCTCCCTCCCTTTATCTGCCTCTCTTTCCTCCCACCCCTACTCCTTTCCTTCACTCCCAATCCATCGCTCTTCCACTTTTTCTCTGTCTCCCTATTTATCTCTTCGCTCCTACCATTTTCTACTTATATCCCTTCCTCCTCATCTACCTTCAAGACTATCTCCCTCTTGCTCTTTGTCCTTACCCCTCCATCTTTATTTACATCTTGATCTATACTCGTTTCTATAAGCAAAAGAATCCATACTAAATGCCAGACTCAAGAGGATTACGTAACTTTGTAAAAATTCAATAATAAAGGTTGCCATGATGGCGAAGAATTTTTCCTTTTGATGTAAAGAACAAATTTGTGGACCGATTCAACGTGCATTCGAAAGCGACTGTAGGTAAATAAATTTATGTTTTTCTAGACATTCTTTGGTTCAAGTCCCGAGTTTGTACGATGATTACTAGTAAATTGTAAACGGTCACGAAAAAAGGCTTGCACGCTACGTTTCAGCTCATTCTACGTTATTCTAAGGGAGAGAAGGAACGTTCCTGGAATCGAACCCATGGCGTTACTATAGAATTTGAACAGTAAAAAAATTAAAAGAGGTAAGGCCAAGAACACACTCTCACACACACATGCGCACGCACGCACGCACGCGCACACACACACACATAATTGAGAAAACGGTCAAAACGTGTTCAGGGGACCTCAAAACGTGTATTTCCGTTGAAATCTCGAAGTCGATTTTTTTCATGAATACAATACTTTCCCCTAATGTTTAGTGGAAATTGACAATATTTGTTTTTATTTATGAGTTGGGGTACTTGCATATTGCAAGCGCTTATAAAATCACTATACACCAAGATCTAAACTCGTAAATTAACCAACGTGATCTCCAGGGCAACAGCACTTCAGCCATGTGGAGCCTATATGTATTGGACAATAAATTTCATGAGTTTTAGCAGAATATTTATAATTTTCCGCGAAATTAAGTCAACTATTTGTAATTTACAAATTCTCTGGCAATCGCCTCGTCTCCAAGTTTCCGTATATCAGATCGCTCTGCATGAGCAATAAGAATAATCATCATTAAAACAATACACTATACACTAAAATTATGGAAAAATTAGGATATTTTGTGTTAAGATTATGGCATCATCATCCGTGCCTTAGCACGTATTTGGATAAAAAAATCGCAAAATAGGCAGGACACCGTTATATTTAATAATTGATAAAAGTTAAAATTTATCGAAAAACTACGAAACAACATAAAAATACTTTTCACGTTTTACTAAATTTCGTGTATTAGTATAATGACGTCATCATAAGTTTACGTCGTAGTTTAAAATCAATGGCATAATAATATATAAATAAGACAATAATTTACATTTTACGCGAGATTAAGGCATCTATCCGGAATTTCTAAATTCTCTGGCAATCGGCTCGCGTCCGAGTTTTCAAATTTTTGGTTTCATTCCTTAGATCGCCCTGTTTCAGGAATAGCTATAATCATCAAGAAAATAGCCTTTATATCACGCTAACGTGTATGTAAAAATTAGGACATTTCTTGTGTTAGGATTATGGCGAAATCATCCGTGACTTTTAGTTCGTATCCGGTTAAAGAAATTAATTTAAAATTATTACGTCATCATATATATACGTTGTTGGCTGAAACCAAATAGATTATAATGCAGTATAAGCATTAAATCAATGCCCTTAAAGTCATCATCATAAGGTGTTCTGCCTCAAGGCAGGTCCCTGGCACCAGCGTTGTCTCCAATCCTTTCTGTTCCTTGCCATTTCTTTCATTTCCTGATACCCTCCACTTTCTTTCAGGTCATCAAACATTATTATTCTTCTACGTCCCCTTTTCCTTTCACCTTCTACTGATCCTTCCAACACCATCAATAATAAACCTTCTCCTCTCAAGTTATGCCCTAACCAGTTACTTTTCCTCCTCTGAATTGTTTCAAGTAATCTTCTCTTCTCATTCACCCTTGTTAGTATTGCTTCATTCCTTATCCTATCCATCCACTTAACCTTCTCCATCCGCCTCCACACCCACATTTCAAATGCCTTTACCCTTTCTTTCTCTCTCTTCTTTAACGTCCATGTTTCACACCCATAAAGCAATTCACTCCAAACATAACACTTCACAAGACGTTTCTTCAGATTTAAATCCATTTTACTACACAGTACCCGATTTTTCCTATTAAATCTTTCTTTTGCCATTGCTATTCTTGTTCTTATTTCTTTTTCACTTCTCCAGTCTTCTGTTAGCATGCTTTCCAAATATCTATACTGTTTTACTTGCTCCACTCTTCCATCCTTTATTGACACATTCATAATTTCTCTATCCCTTATTCTCATCACCTTTGTTTACTTTATGTTCATTTTCATTCCATATTCCATCATCCTGTCTTCTAGCTTTGTAACCATTTCCTGAATATGCTTCGTTTCATCAGCCAAAATTACCATGTCATCAGCAAACCTTATACAATTTATTATTTTACCCCCAATACTAATTCCTTTATCATTGTCTATTCCATTGTCAATCATTTCTTCAGCATATATATTGAACAGGGTTGGCGATAAGCAGCACCCTTCATAGATCATACCATTCGGTCTGTGCATCTTTTATCCTCATAGGTGCTTTCTGTTTCATATACAGCTCTTTAATTAACCTTCTATCTTTCCAGTCTACTTTTTTTGCTTTTTGTATTTCCATGAGTTTTTCCCAGTTCACTCGGTCGAATGCCTTCTCCTTATCTGTGAAGCACAGACTAATTCCTTTACCCCTTTCTATATATCTCTCTCCACTCATTCTTATCAATCCATTTGCGTCTCTTGTACCTTAAAGTATGTAAAAAAAAATTCCCATTGAAAGGCATTTGAGTCGTTGCTATGGTAGTTTATAGTTTTCATTGTTGAAGACTGAGAAAAATTTCATAATTTTATAATTAAAATCAAATTTTTACGCAAATTCAGCAGGGATTTGAATTCAATCTTCAAGAAAAATAAACTTTATTATTTATTTCACAGTATAGTGCATGTCCTGACTTTGTATCTTAATTTTAAACAATTTAAAAAATCAATTTTATATAGCACAGCACAATTTTCAATGCTTTTCGTATGGGTTTGTAAAATTGGACATTGGGGTCAAAAACACCCCTTAAATAGAACTTTTTCTAAAATTTATGATGTTTCAGAGGTTGTAACCAATATGTAACCTATATTCATGCCAAATTTCAGCTCTGCATCACTTCTGGAAGTAACTTAGGTTTTATATGACATATATATCCTATATCCTGTATACGTAAGAAGCAGTTATTTATAATGATATTATGGAAGCTTTCCGCAAAGTCGAACTTTCCCAAGTAGAATTTGTTAAGGTAGTTATTGTTCGCTTGCAATGAAAGGGTAATATTGGTCCTCTGCAGGTGCTTGCCAAACATTTTCTGGTTCGCCTTTAGGTATCACAATAGCCAAACAACCATAAACTCTGTTTATTATTGCAGTTTAAAAACGCAGGCAATAATTTAATGATATATGCAGAGCGCACGGGCAAGAGACAACGGACATTATGTTTGTGATTGTTAAATACACACATGTTCGTTCTTTATTGTTTTAATAAAATTTACGAATCTTCTTTACTTCAACTCGGAATCGAATGTAAACTGGGTCATCTTAATGATGTGTTCCTTCAAGGTTCCGACTCCTGTGTCACCGCAAAGCAATAAAAAATCCAAGCTGAAACTTCAATTATTTCCCAATGAAAAGAACACGTGGCATCAAACGAACGCTCGCAACGAAGAGGGTCTTATAGAGCAACGCTTTTTGAAGTTACTGCATTACACGTGATGCTGCTTTTGTTTCAAACAGGAAGAGCAACACCTGCTGTGTATAGTGCTCAAAACATATTTGCAGAGAGGGTCCAAGATGAGAAAGCGGAAGATGATGAATACTATCCCCAATTAAATTTCAGAGATCTGTGTTACTTCTAAATTTTTATAGTTCATGTTCAATTTCAATTTGTTCCTGGTACAGCTTTTCTTCTATTTACTCACTGGTTAATGAGGGTATATTAATTAAAAATCATAGTGTGAGTGAAATTTGTTTAAAAACGAATGAGAACATTATATTACTATTGGCAATTGGTCTTTTTTCCCGATTTTCCAACGAAGTCAGAATGACTTAGGTTACAAAATACCGCAGCACCTTCCGATTCCGGATGAGACGCTGCTGCAATGATGACTGCATCCAAATCCACTGAACGAGACATTTGGTTATAGTCCCAAATGGTCTCCATCTTATTGGAAGAATAAAGGATGCACAAACAAGTCGTTTGCTAAAAATACTTTTTTTATTCAATGGACTAAAAAACGGGCAGTTTTTAGAGGTCATGAAACGGAGCCAATCGTAATCATCATCAGTTATGCTTAACAAATTAGTGAGATGAGGCTCCGTGAACGCCGAGCAAGACGCTGCTGTAGCTGTGGCCGCCTCCGAATCGGAATCCATAGGAAGAGGGGCCACAGCCGTATCCATGGTCGTTGCCTCCCAGTCCAACGCCGCCGAATCCACCGCTGTGGTGTCCTCCGTGGAGGAAGACCGGCTCGAGGTTAGCGATGGCCACCTGGTGAGGGACTGGCACGGTTACCGGTTTGGGCGCCGCGACGGGTTAAGGCTTGAGGACGGAGACGGGATAGGGTTGTGCCACGGGAACCTTGACGGGAACGTGGAGGGAATAAGGAACCGGCTTTTCCGCGGTCACGGGGTAGGGTTTGTCGACGGGAACTGGGTAGGGCTAGGGGACGTTCCTTGCGGAAGGCTAGTCCAAGGGATAGAGGACGGGGTGCGTGACGGAGTACGGGACTTTCCTCTCCACGGTAACGGTTTAGCGTTGCGGGACGGGATAAGGGACCTGCTTGGTGAGGATGACGGTGCTGACGTGTTGTTATGCTCATTCGCCTCTGTACCCAGCGGCGAATCCGTCCCCGTAGCCTCCAAGTATATCCGCCGCCGAAATCTGCTCTGAATCCTTCGTCGTATCCATGACCTCCTGCGTATGCGAGGTCGGAAAGACCCCTCTCCTCCTGCTGCTTGGCTTCCTCCTTAACCTCATCGGAGGAGGACGAGAGGGCGACCAAAGCCAACAGAATAGCAGACGACTGCGGGAGAAAACATTAAATAAAGTATTGATGTACATGGTCGTCATTTCAGAATCTCTATGATGCACTTACCAGTGGCTTCATGGTTTTGAGCTATTGTGTTTACGGTGGCCGTGCTGTTCTAGGAGTGATATTTCTGTATCCTAGTTACCGCTTTTATACGTACTTCGCGTGCCGCTGAACCCCTCATGCTTTCGATAGTAACTTCCTTAACGACTTTCTATTTCGGCGGTGTGAACCATGAAACTTGAGCATCATGCTTACCGTCCATAATAATCATTTGACCGGCACATTGTAAGGTCTCTTAAGTCTTATAAGTTATTCTTTTTTGATGTACGTCAAGATTTTCAGAGTGTAACTGATATTTTCTTACAATATTTACGTACAATATTTATCCAACATATTTATTTTTATTTATACTCAAGTTAGTGCCGCTTTTAAACTTAAAGTCAGCACGACTAATTACTTTCGTATCATTACTAGCATTTGTATTATGAATTGTGTTCCGCTTTTTATCACAACTCATACACGTAAGCCGATCATTTTCTTGTGACACAAAATCAAATACGACGTCGAGAATTTTAACGTTCTCTGTGATGTTGATATTTGGCCGGCATATAACGAGTTTTTCATTAGCTTGGATGTTTATTTTCGGAATAGGGTGCTTTGAATATTTTTCAATTTATACCTTAGCACGGCCTATGAAAATGTCAAAAATGACACCATAGCACCCGGAAGAAATATATTCGAGTCCGACCACGAGACCCTCGAGTGCTCGTTACTCTCATCCTCCTTCCGGCGTGCGTTTTCACCCACTCTTACAACCCTCAGAGCATGGAAAAAAAGTTACTGACCTTCTATGTACGGACCCTTTCACTTCTGTCCTAGGATCTCCTAGGGAGCGCTACCCTCTATGACACTTTAGCGCTATTATACGAATTCGTGGATAGGGCTATCTCTGATTCTGTTCCTTCCTGCGAATGAGTAAGGCCTCTGGATATCCATGGCACCCGCGCTTGCTTTTAGGAACAAGATGGCTGCCCGGCAACTGAGGAAAACACCTTTACGCTCACAATCGGGCTTCGTTCGCAAATCACCTGTACCACTGCAAATCCCTTCTGAGAAGAGGCCTCGCGAACCACATCAACACTATCGCCGCAGAAATTCAAGTTTCTTGACTTGGATCAACAGAAAAAGGAAGTCTACCCGCATCCCAAATCCAGTAGTATCAGATGACATCGTGTGCTGTTACTCCGACAAACCTTTGCTCTTCAATTTTCTCATTTCTTCCAACTTCTCCAGAAAATCTCTTCCTACTACCTTCCTCCCTTTAAACTCCATCTGGCCTCATTCACAATCGTCCATCTCTACCTCTTAACATGACGTCCTCAACCTCCTCCTTGCCGTCCCTCAGAAAACCCACTGGTTCTGACAACATAAGCGCCCTCTTTCTTTGTCGTACGACGGACAACCTCCTATTAAAAATCAACACCATATAAAATGCCAGCTGCTCCTTTCTAGCTTAGTGGAAGCTTTCCAATATTATACCCACTCTGGAAAGCAATCACAGCGTTCGGGTAGACAATTCGATCGGTTTCCATTATTCCTATTCTTTCCACCCTAATTGAACTTATCATTCACAACCGACTTCTTTCCTTCCAACTCCCTTACGTCTCTTCACACCAACGCGGCTTCCTCCCTCGTATTTCCTATCTAATCAACTTTCTTATACTTCTTCATCACATCACTTCTGCCTTCGGAAACTCATCTCAGCCTGTCACATACTATATAGATTTCTCCAATGTGTTCGACAAAGTTGACCACTCTTTTCTCCTTCACAAACTGTATAATCGTTTTAGCATACATGGAACCATTCTTTTTCTCCTTAAAGATTTCCTCTCAAGCCGTATCCAACTCGTGGTTCCTCCACATCTCTCCCTGTCTCCTCTGACGTTCTTCAGGGCAGTGTCCTTGGTCCCTCCTTTTTTGCCCTGTTCGTTGATGATGTTATTGACGAGATTATCTGACAGGAATTTGGCATCGTCATATTCACGGATGACTGAAAGTCATTTAAGAGAATACCTCAAAGGGGTGGCGGAATGGTTAGAACGTTGTCCTCCCACGCAGCGGCTCCAGTTTCGAATCCGATGGAGGTTGAGTTTCTCAACCTGGGATCGTTCCGTTCTCTACCCGTGGTGTGCTTTGAGGGGACCGCGCAAGTTAGCACTCTGTCCTTGGGAAGGGACGTTAAGCAGTTGGCTCCCTCGGTGCTCTTCGTAAAGAGTAGGCTAATGCCGGCACCGGGTTTCCCTTCTTCCTTGTAAGTGTGTCTGGCGTGCAAGGACTTATGGCTATAATAATCAAAGAGGTCGATTAGCCAGGAATAAACACAAACAAACAATATATAAACTCTTCCTGACGTTACTTTGTGGAATAATTCCATTATATGAAATGTATTTAAGAGAAATTCAAGGTAGAGGTCCCACTATTGCGTCAGTGAGAACTGAAACAGAAAACGTAGTTCTTGAGAGTAAGGAGAAAGCAAACCTGCTTCAACGATCATTTTCAGAAAGCTTTTACTGCAATTAGCGATGAATATGAACATATTTCTATGCATCAGGGCGACTCGATGGAGGATTTGGTCCTTTCGGTAGAAGGTATAGCGCAAACAAACAAAATAAATCTTCCGGGCCGGAAAAAAATATTCACGCTAGTTCTAAAGGAATTGGCTACTGAAATTGCACCGTATTTGAAAACAATATTCGAGAAATCAATTGCGCAAGGCGTCATTCCTGAAGACTGGAAGTTAACGCAAGTTATCCCATCCATAAAGACAGCGACAAAGTGAATCCTGATAATTACAGGTCGGTTTCGTTAACATCATTATCGTGCAACGTGCTAAAGCATATCACATTTAGCTCTGTCATGCGTTACTTAGATGGTCGCTCATCTCTTTGCGGATACCAGTATGGGTTTCGGAAAGGCAGAACATGTGAAAAGCAACTCGATCTTTTCGTCAATGATTTATTGCGATGCGGTGAGAAAAATATTCAGGTCGATGATATTTTCATGGACTTTAGGAATGCATTCGATAAGGTCTCTCATCGGAAATTAATAGCGAATCTCGTAAAATACGGTATCAACCCGAAAATTGTGAATTGGGTGAGAGACTCCTTAGGAATAGAGCACAGATAGTGAGCATTGACGGAATTCACGAGTCTCCCGTTCATGTCGTGTCAGGTGCTCCTCAGAGAAGTGCATTGGGGCCTCTTCTATTCCTAATTTATGTAAATGATCATACTTTTCGCAGATGACACCGCTATATATAAGAAGATTCTCAACCGAGATGACCATCAGTCGCTGCAGGAGGATTTAAAAGCCATTTCTACGTGGTGTAGTGAATGGAAAATTGATATTAATTACAGTAAATATGCCGCAATATGGTTCTGGAGAAGTAAGAATAGAGAAATGGGTTTCGAGTACGAAATCGATACAAGGAATATTCAAGCAGCTGAACATGTAAAATATTTAGGGGTAACCATTTGTCGTGACATGCATATTCGTCGTGTTATAGGTGCAGCTAGCAAGAAACGCGTTCATAGACAGAATAGTACGGAACAGTACAGAGAAAGTACTCGAAGCGTGTTATTTTTCACTAGTTAGACCGACGGTAGAATATGGCTCCAGTATATGGGATCCGCATGAGAAGGGCCATATAATTAAATTAGAAAGAGTACAGCGGAGCGTGAGTGGTGGTGGTAGTGAGCGTGGTGATGGTGGTGAGCATGGTGGTGGTGGTGGTGAGCGTGATGGTGGTAGTGGTGGTGAACGTGGTGGTGGTGAACGTGGTGGTGGTGAACGTGGTGGTGGTGAGCGTGGTGGTGAGCGTGGTGGTGAGCGTGGTGGTGAGCGTGGTGGTGGTGAGCATGGCATTGGTGGTGAACGTGGTGGGCCTGCTTATGATATTATCACGATGCAAGAATGACTGTTAAATAACAACGGCTTTACATCAAATTATAGACTAAAAAGTAAAAAAAAAATAATAGCTTTTATACGCTACGTATTACTGATCGTTACACGGTGTTGGGGCGCTTTCGCGATGTTACATGTGCATATTTATTTTTGCCTTCCTGACTTGCGATAGTGAACATGTATTTGGGTTAATTTAAAATTAACATTAATTAATAAAGAATATTGTGGAATCCTCTTGAAAATTTCCCCAAAAAATTCAAAGACGGGGCGAAAAAAACCGGTTCGAACCGATTCAATGGCGGTTGCTGGAGCGAAACCGGAACCGAAACGAAATTTTTTGTTTTGTGTTAACCGGAACGAAAAAAATTTCGGTTCGATACGGGGGCGGATACGACTCACAACACATTAAAACCATCACTCTCATCAAGCAGGTGCCTTACCCCATCCCGCAACCATACTCCGTGACCGTGGAGAGGAAGGTCCCATACTCCGTCCCGCACCCCGTCCCCTACCCCGTCGACGAGCCTTACCCGGTGGCCGTCCCCAAGCCCTACCCAGTCCCCGTCGACAAACCCTACCCCGTGACCGTGGAGAAGCCGGTGCCCTATCCCGTCCACGTCCCCGTCAAGGTTCCCGTGGCACAGCCCTATCCCGTCCCCGTCCCCAAGCCTTACCCCGTCGCGGTGCCCAAGCCGGTGGCCGTGCCGGTCCCTCACCCCGTGGCCATCACTAACCCCGTTCCGGTCTTCGTCCACGGAGGACACCACGGCGGTGCATGACTGGGAGACGACGCTAACGGATACGGCGGTGGCGCCTCTTCTCACAGATTCGGATTCGGAGACAGCCACAGCTACAGCAGCGTGTTGAGGCATTCACGGAGCCTCGTTTCTCTCATTCGTTAAACACCACTGATGATGATTTAGATTCGCTGTGTATTATGACCTATAAGAAATTTCCCGATTTTTCGGTTTGATGAATAAAAATAAGAGTGTTTAACAAGCAACTTGTTTGTAGATTCTTTATTCTTGCAAAGCGATTGAGATCATTTGCAACTTTTACTGAATGGCTCATGCCGCGATTTGTATGCAGTCGTCATTGAAACAGCGTCTCATCCGGAATTGGAAGATATTGTGAGGACTTCATTATTTATTATTATTTATTTTACTATGTAATTATATTTTAAAGTTATTTTTTTAGCCAATTAGTAATATTCGCATTCAAGATTCTAGTACGAACGCTCTTATATCTCGATGCTGTTCTCTTAATTTTTTTCAAATTTACTCATTATTGTGTAATCTAAGCACATTATTACGATGTGTGAGGATAACAAAAGCCTAATTTATGATTCAACAGAAAATATATTCGTTTTACAAGCACTTACATAAATCATATGTTACATGAATTCCATACCACTGTATTATAATAATCAACAATAAATCTATGACCACCATCACGTGGAAATTAGTATCGAAATAATCATTGCATTCGCGGTGCTCAATAATATATATATATATATATATATATATATATATATATATATATATATATATATATATTAGAGGAGAACGTTTATTATATATTCTGTATATAACTCATTCATCTTAAAATTGAATGTGTACCTCTAATGTTTCACTGGCTAAACACAAAGTGACCATTAGTGTACCACAATAATAATAATAAACTTAATTAACTCTTAATGACTAGTATACGTAGCGAATACTCAAACATTATCAACAACGACTGTTGTATCCCTTAATCCTATAGTTGATATAGATCCATCTGAGATAAATTGAGCAAAACAAATGCGTTTTTCTTCCTTAATATTATATTCCTTTAGTAAGCTGTAGCTATGACTACACGCTCTTTGATGCCTGTTGAAATTTAACCGGGGGCTAAGAAATGGTTTAGTCCATAGTCCGAGTTCATTGGGATACAGGCAGTCCTCGGTTAACGCGGCAGATGCTTTCTTTAAAGGTACCGCGTGTAGCGATTTTTTTTACAATAAGGATACCTGTCATAATGTTAGGATGCGTTTTGGACCCTAACCTTCTATGCACATACTTATTTAAAACCTATTTTATTGTCTTAGATGATAAACATTAAATAGATTTATTTAAATATCGTCCAAACGACGACTTTTAAAAATATTGTCGCAAGTCGAAAAATAAAACGTTATGTTTTCGCGATCCTGATTAAGTTTACCACATAATACTTTAGTTAATCGTGTAATTAAAAAATGTATTACAGACCAATGAAACTTTACCATACATCACATTTAGGAGGCAATTTTTCAGCATTTTGTTTATGACTGAGTAAAAATAATCACAGGAGCAAACTTTCGAATGCAAAGCTGTATAATACTATAATATTTACTCGAATAACTCACGCACTTTCTTCTCACAATATTGTAATCAAACAATTGGCTACGTGAAATACGACTGGTATTATGCCTACTTGCAGCGGGAAAATTCTCACACGACTATTTCTTCTGCTAAACAGTTGTGCTTTGTTTTACCTTAAAAACTAAAATCGTGTTTTTATTTTTTAAAACTCTCCTAATTTTCGGTTATCCGAACCACCCTCGGTCCCACCTAATTCGGAAAACCGGAGTTTTACTGTTTTAGATATAACCGAGCAACACTGGGTACTTAAAGCTTGTACTTTCTATTACAATGTAGCATATTAAATTAATTTGTTTCGTCGAAAAATAATACAAATTACTTTCAAAGTTGATATACAAAAGTGATAAACTGCTACATATATTAAACTTTTCATCACAAATAGTGATTCTGGTTAGAGCATTCCCGTCAAAAAATTCCCAGGAAATTGAAAACGTTTTCTTGTCTTAAGTCCCAGAAAATTTTCAATCAAGACATCGAGACTCGAGACTTTTTAGGCAGTTTTTACAACAAGTAGATAACATGTAGTTCTGGAAAGAACTAACTCGCCTACTTTCCTTCCAACACAATTTTAATATATAAATACCACCTTAAAATTAGAAAATTTTCGTGTTAGTAGTTCTAGCAATTTTTATTTTTAGGTGCATCGACGACTAAGGTCATTTCGCACAGTTGAATATTCTATTCAGAAAAATCCTTATAGAATCACAACATCCATGCCCTAGGCGATAATCGAGCCCGCGACCTTTGGGTTAGCTTGTTACCTGGATAGCTATGAATCGAAACACGGCTGGAATGTGCACTCGGCTATGCTCCAGCCGAGTTCGGCAATAATCATCACCATAGCAACAAATCAAAAAAATTGCTTTCAAAACGCCGAAACGAAAGTTTTTGAGAGAAATTCAAACAAATACGATCGAAAATCAAATTTGTGTCATAAGAATAAGAATCTTCACTTTTTTCTCCTAATAACAGTACAAATCCCACTCCGATATCATAGTTCTAAAATATTTTAAAATGTAAAAGAAAAACTCTCTGCACGACGGATTTTAGATTAACCATGTAAATCAAATTGGGAAAATAGAACTCGTGATCTGTAAATTCAGAATATAAATTATGACCCAGAGGTAGTCTCCGAGAGTACTAGCCTTACACCAAGTTTCATGGAAATCGGTTAATTCATGAAGAAGATGTTAATAAGGGACACACATGCACGGATACCGAGGCGATCTCGTAAGATTACATTCCATTTTTTGAAAAGTAGGCTAAAAAACGCCTCATGGTCAAGTCGCGTCCGTCTATCCGTCCGTCCGCATGTTTCATTTCAGAAACTACTGTGCGGATGTTGATGAAATTTAGTAATCCGGACATAGGGGCAAAAAAACTAAGAAAATGACATAAATAGTGTACGTGACCTAATCGGGAGAGCCACTTTACTGGTGACAAAAAATGAACTTTTCTTTGTATCTCATAGAATATCACTTACAACAAAAAAGTCTTTAAACGACTTTGTAGAAATAGTCAAATAGCAGTACATTTTTATCGAAGGAGTAGCCGATTTCAAGAAAATCAAACTTTAATATCGTAATTTCCTTTGGAATGAAAAATTTTCCCGTGTTTTTAAAAAATTCTTTAATACCTATATTTCTTACTATATGAATTTAGGGCGAACAATTAGTAAATAAAAATAAACTATAAATGATGTAATTTCTCACTATAAAGGTACATAATTATAAATATAATTACATACATACATAATTTAAATACGGAAAATATAAATATTTTAACATTAAAGAGTTATTCTACGTGATTATAATGCAGCAGACGCATGATAGAAATTTATAGTTTCTGCTATGGCATGTTATATAGAAAAAACAGATATTCCCTGCTGACCCATGCTGGATCTTAAATATTTCTTTACTAACTTCAGTTTGCTAAAGCTGCGTTCACATTTTGCTGTTGTTACAGGTAGTGTTAGGAATATGCAAAGAGTAATAGATATATTAGCGGAACTTTCTACAAGAGAATAGTCGTACAGTAATTGTAGAATTTTATAAGTTTATAGCATGTTCGTTTAATTCAGAAACCTCAATTTCAGCGTTGGCCGATCCAGACAGAAATGAGAAATCATTGACGATTTCATGTAATGCATCGTATCTCCGACTTAAATGAGTGATCAAAGTATCTAAAACTTGATTTAATTGAATCTTATATTGTATATTTGAGGACATATTAAAATTATCATCAGGTGACTCTTCGAGATCTAATTTTCTTAAAGGCTTTCTTTTTTTCCTTGGCATTTCAATTTTGATTTCAATTTCCTCAGCTAGTGTAGAAGCTTCTACTTCTAAAATTTCTGTAATAGTAGAATTCCTTAATTCTTGAACTGCTTGACTAACCATCATATCTTTTTTGTAAAGCTAAATTAATAATATATATATATATATATATATATATATATATATATAGTGTAGTATCTTACTCCAAACACATAAGTTACAGACAAATGTATAACCTATTTGATTAACAAAACTTTCTGCTGCTGATATTGTCTCAGGATCTAAAGATTCTTCAGTGATTAATTTTCTAATGAAAAAGGCTCAAGAAATAGAAACCGGACTGGCACAAGAGATGATTCATGCCCTTATAAAAAAAATTGAAGTGCGCATAGACATTTGCTTTGTTTGCTTGATGAAGTTTTTGCAATACTCTGAATCATCAAAGATCAAGAGCTGTTGCAACGACTTTTCCCGTCAGCTGCAGAATATTCTGATGATGATAAAGTTCAACAAGCAAAAGCAAATGATGAAACTACAATGTGAATTGCAGAAGAATTAAATTATGCAATTTTAAGTATTCAAATGACAGCTCTTCCAAAGAATCAATTCCAGATTTTTGAAGGAACAGGAAAACGGACACCGAATTTGAATCTGTTAAACAAGACTTTGCTTACCATCAAAACAACATCAACGGAAAGTGAACGAATTTTTTCAATAGCAGGAAATATTGTTACTAAAATTCTAAACAGGCTGGCCGATGCATCAGGCAACGCTCTTGTATTTATGAGAAGCTTCTTTGCAAAAAAAAAAACAAATAATATTTTTATGTAGCAGTTGTTTTGCATAAAATTATTTCAATATATTTTCTGTTCTATTTAATTTGAAAAATCACTAATTTTCTCGAGTTCCGGAAAATCCCGGGAATTTTCAGAAAGTGTCTCGAGCCCTGGGAAATGAAAAAGCTCAGAAGAGATCAGAATCACTAATCGTAAATTGCTTTTCAAGTATCCATGTAAAAAAATCATTTGCTTGACCTCTGCGCGGGTCCTAATCGAGAGTTTTCCGCGTAATAAGGAAAAATTGATGCGTTGTTTGAAAAATGATCATTAAATGAAAAACCGCGTAATAAATAATGCGCGTTAACCGAGGAATTACTCTACTCAGCTTGTAGCATCATCTATTGAGCCTTCCGCGTAATAACTAAAAAGTGCCGCGCAGTACGAAAAATTGATATGCCGCGTAGTAACAAAAACGCGTGAACGGAAAGCGCGTTTTAGGAAGATTAACTCAAATTGCAAAAGCCAATTCAAACCATAGAATGCGCTGCGGGGCGGAATATGAGGCCATGCGCCACACCTCAGGAAGAATATAAAAGTAATCGTACAATACTCCTTGTCTATCGAAATAATTAACCACAGGCAATGATTCTCTTATTAATTTTTACTGTGACTATATATCAGTCAACTAGAGCAATCCGAGAAACGCCGAAGAGCCATAGCAGGTGATAAACATTCTAGTATCTTGAACATAGATTTCAATACTGATCAAACACCTGCCATTATTTTACAACTTAAAGTCAAAATTAATCTATATCTTCCATTTAAATAACAATTAGTTTCAATTTTAATTTCATGTATAGGGTGAAAGAAATTCTTTATAACACCCACAATTGCTGTGCTCAAAATGCATTTTGAATATAGAATAACTTATTACAAATGAATGGATATCAATCGTTTTCCTAATGCAACATCAAAATTATTAGCAGCGCAAAAGCAATGACATAATAAAAATAACGTATTAGGTCAATCGAGGAATTATAAAAAGTTAAAATAATTTTTGAGATACACACAAATTAAAAACTATGTACCCTTAAATATTTACATAAAAAATAAAACTCTCTTTCCATATGAGAGCATGTTCTTTCTCTACTTGAAGGTAGAAAACGAACCAATAATTCCAATAATAGTACTTAAAAACATAGACCCGTAATAATTGACCGGCACGCATTAATGACGAAATTCCTTCGGATTAAATCCGGAAATTGAAAGCCTTAACGAAGCCTCATAGAAAGCTCGGAAAAGTTCTTCAACTGTAACCAATGTACGAGTATATAAGGTACTGAAGAACCCCATTGAATCATTCCGAAAACAGCAATTGCTCCGTCAAGACCACGTGGAACAACCATGAAGCTACTGGTGAGTACCGTGTTGGATTAAGTAAGTGTTCCGCGTGACGAACTGTATGTAAAACTGTGTTATTTGTTGCAGTCGTGTGCCCTTCTCTTGGCTTTGGTGGCCCTCTCGTCCTCCTCCGAGGAGGTTAAGGAGGAGGCCAAGCAGCAGGAGAAGAGGGGTCTCTCCGACTTCGCATACGCAGGAGGTCATGGATACGGCGGAGGATTCGGAGGAGGTCACGGGGGCGGGTACGGGGGCGGGTACGGGTACGGGGGCGGATTCGCCGGTGGATACGGGGGCGGATACGACTCACAACACGTTAAAACCATCACTCTCACCAAGCAGGTACCTTACCCCGTGCCGCAACCCTACCCCGTGACCGTGGAGAGGAAGGTCCCGTACCCCGTCCCGCACCCCGTCCCCTACCCCGTCGACAAGCCTTACCCGGTGGCCGTCCCCAAGCCCTACCCAGTCCCCGTCGACAAACCCTACCCCGTGACCGTGGAGAAGCCGGTGCCCTATCACGTCCACGTCCCCGTCAAGGTTCCCGTGGCACAGCCCTATCCCGTCCCCGTCCCCAAGCCTTACCCCGTCGCGGTGCCCAAGCCGGTGGCCGTGCCGGTCCCTCACCCCGTGGCCATCGCTAACCCCGTTCCGGTCTTCGTCCACGGAGGACACCACGGCGGTGCATACGGCGGCGCTGGACTGGGAGACGATGCCCACGGATACGGCGGTGGCTCCTCTTCCCACGGATTCGGAGGCGGCCACAGCTACAGCAGCGTATCGTCTGGTCACGGAGGCGCCCATGGGGGCTCTTCCTACTCATTCGTCGGACACCACTAAAAATATCTCCCATGGACATATTACGTGATTCTGTTTGGATAACATATTGAGCCTACATGCGTATGACCGGCTGATAAAAATCCCGCTGCATTCCTTATCCTAACGTCTCGTTGAAATTCATTGTTACAAATGTTTGTAGTGATTTTTTTCATTAAAATTATTTTTGCCGCAAATTACAATTTTTTGTTTATTACACCCATATATGAACGACTTATAATAGGTTAATTTTTATTTCTTTTTATAATATTATTTAAGTACCGAATTATTAATTAATTTTGTTTTATACATTTTTCGTCAATTAGTTTTCAATTAAATGTTTTCATGAAATTATTTTCTTTTGTGTTCTATTGTAAACTATTGGGATTTTATATTTAATAGGTTTACATGCAATCATTGCTTTTCTCGAGTCTATTTTCGTAACCGAGGACTAATAAGAATAATAATACAAATGTAATAAGAATCAGGATAAATAATTGGTCTCCTTCTGAGCCCAGTTGGTTGATTTATGGTTTGGATCATTTATAGACATTTATCTATTTGTTGTGACAAATATATTTAATCAATCTCTTGCATTCCTGCAAATGATATCCCGAATTCGGGAGATCAAGCTTTTTTAATTATCTTTTTGTGGATATCCCGTCTTCAAAACTATTCGACTGAATATGTATGACATGTTTTCATCATCCTACATTGAGGCTCTTTATTTTCAACTCCATCTGGTATACATTACATCCAATTTAAAATGTATAATTTGTCATTGGATTCTTTGCTAAATGGGATGGAACACAATTTTATCATTTTGGAATGCAATGAAAAATTTAAGGGACAGCACGTGTCTGTCTGCGACATGCAATGATGCCAATGCGAGGGACCTACTCTCTAATAAAACCTTTGACCGCTCTCCTAGCCTCGCCGCGCATAATGCATACATACGCCCACGCTTACCACATCCCAAAGGGGCGGTTTATCGCCACCCTATCAATGACTAATCAGCGCAACTGAACTCCACACAAAGGCTCTCCGGAATAAAATTGACGATTTTACCATTGAATCATTGGAAAAGGTATTATTAAAGGACATCGTGCAGTTGCCAATAGTTACTGCGTTAAAAGTGTCTTTATATTATTAATAGACTTGTTGAAGTGCTCGGCATTTCCCGGACAAATCCAATATACTTTATGTATGAAAAACTCCGTAGCTGTGAAGCACCGGTTAATAAATATTTTGGAGAAATTACAACATTTGCCATACAAAAGTCAGCGAAAGCACATAGTTACTACCTATAGTTTCGGAATAAAAATTCGAGGAAATGCCTAAAATATAATTACGTGCTTCCCTACATCGCATCGGTTGGGTCTTGTTTGTTCTCTGAGGCAGCAATTAAAAAAATTATTCCGCGATGAAAATTCTAGAATTTTCCTAGACTTCTTCACATACAAATAACGTAAACGAAGGAAATTTGCACCTGGACTCAAACCCTGATACTTCTGAGAAAAGTAATGCCTCTTTACCCTTCAGCTCGAAAGGAATAACAGAACTGTGACGAATTTTATCTTATTTGGTGGCTGCCGTGAGCGCCCAAGTTCTTCAGCTCAAAAACGTCGAATTTTCGCGCTCAAAACAAATTTGCGTATCGATTTGGCGCCACTTTTAAATCAACGGTATGGAAATAACAAGAATGTCCAATTGCCTTTGGTGTATATGAAATGCTAGTTTTCGAAGAAAATAAACTATTTCTGCTAAATATACATTTGTTGAGAACAAATATACTGTTCTACAGAGAAATATTTACATCTAAAATGATTACTAAATTTTATCCATTATATTTATATCGCACTATACTTTTATTTGTTATTAAAAAATTCTAATAAAATTTAAATTCATCTAAAAGACAGTCTAATAACAATGACCTATCAGGTCATCTGATGATGCTGTAGCAGGTGAAACCGGTCGGAATAAACTTGTAGCTGGTGGAAATGCACAACATTCGTTTTTATTTTCATTATGGAATCTTTTCACAAAGTAGAGCCTTCCCAAGTGGAATTTGTTTTTTATGGAATTAAGGAATGAAAGAGTGGAGTCGGAAGAAAAACCTCTGAAAAGGAAAATTTTTGGGATTCTGGTTTGTTTTTCTCAGTTGTATCTAATAACCTATTATCATGCCAAATTTTAGGTCTGTAGTGTTAATGAACTGTTTACCATATTACTTTAAAGTTTGCTAATTTTCCAAGTTTAGCGCCCTCTAACGGTGGAAATTCAAACTAATGAAGGGTTCGTAAAATGCAAATCGTAATATTTTGTTAGCACCTACCAACTAAAAAGAATTTATCTCTTTAAAAACGTTGAATGTAAACGGACAGGCGACAAAACAATAAATACAGTTCGCTTTTATATATTTGAAAATGAGCTAAAACACTAATCTTTTTGTCGTTTTTTGGCTCGAATCCCGAATTTTTTTCGATTATTATAAGTAATTTAAAAATGCAAAGCTAAAATACGGCGTACTCATTCCCACGCTCCATGTGCAAAATGTGTACACTGGCTCTCGTGGTGTCCGAATGCATAGAGGGCAGGCAGACATACAGACTGACAGATACTCTTCTTTATATATTAGATGATAAGTAAAGAATTAAAATCCGATTTTTGGGTGCGCCCCATTTTCGTTGAAGATGGCATATCTCAAGATTGAAAATCATTCCTTGTCAAAGACTCTAGACTGAGTTGTGCTAAACCCTTTCACTCTCACGGTGCTGGTTCTTTGGTTCTACCATTTTCATTCAAAATTTTTACTCGACTCATTGATGTAGTCGTTCTGTTTATCGATAAAAATCGCAAGACCCACATGTTACTCCAAAATAATTCGACTCAACCTTCTACATCCTCACTTTGCGAAAAGACTACCATACAACAGATTACATTCGTATTTATGAGGCAGTTAATGTGGACGCGCAGATGCTTGATAGTATCATTAACTCAAATTATCTAAGAAAGGTGTTTTTTTTATCTTCAACATTAAGTATTGTACCTCTACACAATATCTGATCTATATATTATGCAACACTATTTAGAGCGTAAAAAACTTTCCTAAGATAAAAGAGATTGGAAAAACGCTGCAATTACGTAGCTTTCTGCGAACATTATAAAAAGTCGAAGCACGGCTTCAAGCTGAGAAATATTCCTTTAGTATCAATGAAGTCGAACATTTTTAAAGAGCCACATCAGAAGGAAAATGAGGATTTTTTATGGAGCACGAAATGATAGGGAAGTATCGGATATTCAATTAGGATCGTGGAAGTGGAGTGAGGGAAGTGGCGCAATAGTCTTTTTGCACGCTGCTTCGCATCGCAGAATATTTAGAGAAGAATACTTCGTCCCCGTCGATCACCCAGGAGGAACAGCGTTTAGATCGCGATGGCAAGACTGAAAATCCGATACTTAAAATTTCAGCGTAATATTTGGAACGCAATTTTCTCATTTTCGCTGAAAAAGAAGACATTAAAAGCAGTAATCCTCTCCTACGTCTTAAAATTGAGCATCATTGCATTCCTGGTCCTCAGGTAATTACGTTCTAAGAAACCACCACAAATAGAACCAATTATTTTACATAAAACCTCTAAAAAGCGCTATCTACCGCACCTATTTTCATTTTTATAGTTTAGCTATTTGTAAAAGACACAAGAAAAAGAATTATTTAAATGGTAGGCTAAGTAAGCAAGCAAATGCCACAAGATATTTTCAGCTGTATTCTATTAATGTCTGCAACATTTTATACATTAGTTCATCCAAATAAGGAATCTGATTTAGATTAGATAAAGAATTTTAATTAGGTCAAAGCTGAATATAAAACATAGATGTCTGAAAAATATTTCAAAATATAGATTGAAGGGTGATAAACGATGAAAGTAACATAGTTTCCAATTTTTTTATTTGATCGACAATATATTAAGTAATAACTTCACTCAGCTTTGATAATAAGTGTCTGTGTATACATACGATGTGTATTTATGTTTTAGAAACGGTCGAAACATATGCGCAAATAAATACAAGTGAAAGTGTTGCTGAAAATTCTATGCAGTTAAACATACGCTGAGCATGAGGAATTTTGGAAAAGCAGGAGAAAATTTTTACTTCGACCGGGAATCGAACCCTTGGTAGTTCGGTGGTAAAATATCTGCAAAGAGAAGATCCGGGTTCGATTCCTGACCGAAGCAGAATTTCTCCCCCGCTTTTCCAGAATTCTACTTGCGCAAAGAATTAAGTTAAAATAATTACACATATAACAAATGTTTAATATCGCCATTATAAATTTTTACGTTTCTGCCCTGCACTTTCCCGCTCGAAGAAATAAAGGTAAAACAATGCTTCTCGCCTTAAGGTATACTTTCTTCTGTTACAGATTTGCAGGAGGAGCCCTGAACTTGGTATTCCTCTTCTTAAACAAGGCTTTCATGTCTGAAATCGCTAGCGCGGCCTCCGATTTGTTGATGGCAATCTTCAGACCATTGTTACTCTTCCGCAATAGGAAGGATCTCATCAAACTGCTACAGTATTACGAGAACACGTTCATGGGAAATGCGACATTGACTCCGAGGTTCGGAATCTTTCGGAAATGCGTCGCCAAAACCAAAAGATTCACTCTTGCGCTGATGGTCAGCTACACGATTATCTCGTTGCACTCTATAACGTGCTCTGATGCTTGGGCGAAGAAGCTGCCGTTTATGGCGTGGTTTCCCGTGGTTGTTTACTCAACCCCCGCTTACGCCTTCGTCTACTTTTTGCAGGCTGAGATAGCCATTGCCTCCAATTACGTCATGGTAACCTTGATGTCGTCCTTTGTCTCACTTTGCACCCTGACTTGCTTCCAGATTTCGGAGCTGAAAAGATGTCTGAGAAGTCTCGCCGCAATGTGTCACTATCAGGATACGGATTTAGAACAACGAATTGCGAGAGAGAGGAGAGAAAAGGAAATGGTAAAGAGGTGTATCAAGCAGCACCAAGCAATTATAAGGTAAGCCACGTTTCGGTAATGCTTCGCTAGATATTCGCTGGGTTGATATAGGTAAATACGGTAGACCAGTGGAATTCAAAGTCTGGTATCAACATCCAAAGTGACACCAGAAGAATCTGAAAGTATTACCAGTAAAATCTTGGTATTATCTTAGTCACCTCATATATCACAATCCTTCATCTACTTCACCTTTCCCTTTCATTAAATTGCTTAAATAAACTATTTAACTGCACAGGGTAAGTATATATTTTTCCACTTCGGCGCGATGGCTTTGATGTCATTTTTTCAGGGCAATTTCTTTTTTACGAAAAAATGTAGGGGTACATAATAGTTTATGAAACTTTCCCAAGGGTACACGGAAAAAAAGTTTGAATAGCAATGCGGTATACTAAAACGGTCGTGTTAACCACATGCGGATTTATCAAGATTCTCGGAGTTGTTGATTCTAACATTAGTAATCGGAATCTAAGATCGGTATACTACTCTGATAATTTATTCGTCCTCGTAGTTTAAATAACCGAATTTTTACCACATGGGTAATCTATATATCATTTATTTGACACAGTACGCTGATCCATATAATTGTCTGAAATTTGAATTAAGAAATCTATGAAATTGAGTTGTCCGGTTTATTTGACACTACAAAACTTTTTTCAGTTCAGGTAAAACCATAATGGCAAGTATACTGATTATTGAAAATTAAAATTAGCAATTCATCCGTGTATTGGAGTGTTCAGCAAAATTTAAAATTTACCTTGTGGGTTCTGCCCTAGGTTCAAAAGCTTTTTAGTAGACATCTTTTAAAGAAATTTTAAGCATCCATTTGGTTGAAATATAATTTTAAATTTTAATTTCTTAAGATACAAAGATATCTCAACTTTTTATATTCCCACGTATGCTTTAGATGCAATTCCTAAATTTTATTACCAGGAAATGATTTGTAGCCTTACGCAGATTTTCGTGAGTATTCCTTAATACATATTTTGAATGCAATGAAAGACATAAATTTGTCTCAGCAAAATAAATCTTTAAAAATAATTAAATATCAATGATGGTACATTTTGAGTGAATTTTTATGTTATTATATGATATAACTTGAGCACGTTAAAGATCAATCTAAACCGTTTGGAAAATTTCTGATAAATTACTTTGAACGTATGTTAATTTTCAGTCATTACGATGAAATACAAGAATCGATATACGTTTTTCCTCCCGTAAAACAACACAAAAATAAAAAGTGATTAATATAGCATTTCCGTATGTTAACTTTGAATTCATCCGTATTTGTTATATAAAGCGAGAAAATGTACATTCACGAAGCTCCTAATCGGCGAACTACATAAAATAGGCTTAATTTGCTATCTTGCTATTTGATTAATGAAGGCATGATCTATTAATACTTTCCCAGATTTTTTAAAGGAATGCAACGTGTTTTCAGCCTAATCCTTTTCGTAGAATTTCTTTACACTGCGTCGAATCTATGCTTCACAGCGGTCGAAACTACATCGGTAAGAAAATAGAATCTACTCCACGAATAAAATATGACGGATTTAAATCGTTACTTAAAATAAATATAAAGTTTATTAAAATTTCAGACGCCAATTGACAACAAGAAATTTTGGATTTGGCTCAAGGACTTTATAGTGAGCATGAGTATGATGTTCATTTACTGCTGGAACGGAAATGAAGTGACATCACAGGTAATCCGAATTAGTTATAATTCTATCTAACATAAAAAAATTATTAAAAGTTTCACAATTAGTACGTATCACAAAATATGATGGAAAATATTAATTGGAACAAGTATTATGTATAATGATTTAAAAAAATAGGAAAATTAAATAGAACTGCTAAAAAATGTTAGAGAGGCATTTTTCTCCAAAAGTGAAAAAGCAAAAAAGATATAAAGAACTCAAATAGTTTAGCTAGATAGATTTATCTTATCTCCAATGATTCACAATAACTGATGAGCTCAATTGACCGTTGGCATAACAAGTTAGAAATGGAAAATACTCTTCATCTTCGGTTTCTCTTGATATTTTGAAAAATTGCTTTGTTTTATAGATCGATTTAATATGTTTCGTAATGACCTTTCATCCAATCAGATGTAACAACGAATTTAGAGAAACAAAAAGTGATTAAACCGATTTGCTGATGCGTTAAACTTTACTGTAATGTAGCTGGCATATCAAGTGATTTATAGCAAAAGAAAACATTATGCGAGTTAATTCTTTAACTTCAATACAGATCAATGACGCAAAGGGTCAATTTTATGGTAAACTAATTTGACATGGGAGAGAGGTTTGATGCCATTTTTTCCTTTATAGTTGAGTAGCATTGAATTTTCTGCATCTGAAGTTTTGAGCGAGCGCATATCTGACGATGGAAGATGGAAACTTGATTTCATGATGTACTTCAGTGAAGTTCAGTTTAAACTTACTGGAGGAAAGCTATTCATATTGTCCTTGGGGATATTCGAAAAGGTAAGTCAAGGAAATAGTTACCAAAACTTTTACTGTGTAAAGTAATAGATATTATAGAAATTGCGGCCATTCTTAAGGTAAAACTATCTAGTCCATTTTTAACTAACATATATTAAAGGAACCAGCTCAATAAACTAAGCAGTAAGTGTTCATATTAAACGCCGAACATTGTAAATTTGTTTTTTTGTTCGTAGATCTTGAATAAGTTAACTTGAAGATTTCCTTTGAACAAATATTTACAATCTCATTCATTTACAGCTGATTGCTATAGCTATTACAAATTTCATAATTCTATACCAGCTAAAAGAAGCAAATCAACTTTGAGTGATTTTTCCTGCTATACTCCAGCAACTAATCATCCTCATAGTTATTATATCCTGGTTAGAGAATCTAGAAAATAATGGATATGTAGCATGTACACATTGAAATAAATAAGGCTGCCAATCAATTAAGGTACGTTTTCTATTCTTTTAATGTTCCCTAACCTAATATGGTACGTGATTGATCAATTCTAACAAACGAAAATATCCCACTGCCATTTCTTCTATAAAAAATTATAAACATAAAATGGTCTTTTAGGAATGAAGTAACCGAAAAATATGATATTTTAGAAATATTCGTGAGATGGTTGAACCAATATATCATTATTCAGAGAGATGAATTAGTAGAGTGTATGCCAGATAGAATTTTATCAAATCCAAGATAATTTTATGAATGAAATATTTTTGTCAGCGAAATGTAAGTGCAATGCGCTCAGAGACACGTAGGGGCGATTTTCTGAATTTTTAAGCTCACACACATAACATAGCATAATACTCTAAGAAATACAATATTCGGTAAACATTATTAAGAATATGGCTTGAAGGCAGTTCGTGCGTTTTTTAACATGGCCACCTTGGGTCAGCCATTTTTCCAAATACCACAATACCGCAATACCACAATAACATCTGAAAAATAAGGTTATAAGAAAGTTACCTTAGTTCACACTTAAATACAGCGCAATTAATGATGTGATCAAATCGTTAGTGTTCAACGGAAAATCTAGAAAGTTTACATCTGGCAGCAATTAAATACAGTAGAATAACACCAGAGCAAGACTAAAATAGGCACGTTATCGGCATGTTCAACACACTTGAGTAGAAAGTAAGGAAACTTTAATGAGATTTAAGAAAATCACTGAAGCGTCACGTTTGTACTCGTATATAAGCACCTGCGGAGAGGCCAAAAAATCACTCCGAGTTTAATATCTCTTTTGTCGTCATCACCAGCAACAAACATGAAGCTACTGGTGAGTACATAAAAGGACTAATGCCGTTTTAAAAAGATTTTCGTATTAACTAATATTGTCTACCTATGTTCTGCAGTCGTGTGCCCTTCTGTTGGCTTTGGTGGCCCTCTCGTCCTCCTCCGAGGAGGTTAAGGAGGAGGCCAAGCAGCAGGAGAAGAGGGGTCTCTCCGACCTCGCATACGCAGGAGGTCATGGATACGACGGAGGATTCGGAGGAGGTCAGGGGGGCGGGTACGGAGGCGGATTCGCCGGTGGATACGGGGGCGGATACTACTCACAACACGTTAAAACCATCACTCTCACCAAGCAGGTGCCTTACCCCGTGCCGCAACCCTACCCCGTGACCGTGGAGAGGAAGGTCCCTTACCCCGTTCCGCACCCCGTCCCCTACCCCGTCGACAAGCCTTACCCGGTGGCCGTCCCCAAGCCCTACCCAGTCCCCGTCGACAAACCCTACCCCGTGACCGTGGAGAAGCCGGTGCCCTATCCCGTCCACGTCCCCGTTAAGGTTCCCGTGGCACAGCCCTATCCCGTCCCCGTCCCCAAGCCTTACCCCGTCGCGGTGCCCAAGCCGGTGGCCGTGCCGGTCCCTCACCCCGTGGCCATCGCTAACCCCGTTCCGGTCTTCGTCCACGGAGGACACCACGGCGGTGCATACGGCGGCGCTGGACTGGGAGGCGACGCACACGGATACGGCGGTGGCTCCTCTTCCCACGGATTCGGAGGCGGCCACAGCTACAGCAGCGTATCGTCTGGTCACGGAGGCGCTCATGGAGGCTCTTCCTACTCATTCGTCGGACACCACTAAAGATGGAAACTGATTGACTAAACCTCACAAATTGGTGTTATTTTCGTCACCTTCCATCGCCTTTGTAATTTATTTTGTACTACTATGAAATCATGTTGGAAAATAAAAATGATCAATCATGAATTTTTACATTTTCACATTTTTATTTATTAAGGCAAATTAATTTGGTCATGCGCAAAGCGAATACTTCTACTCAATTGTAGATAGTCAATAAGCGGACAGTTTTACTTAGAAAGCGCGTAATTTTCGTCTTTATTGATATACTTCTGATTTTAAACGATAAGAATAAAAACCCTTAGTCATTTAAACTCGTAGCATAAATCCCACGTTAATTCTTTAGTGACTTTCTTTTATATATAGTATTGTTTTTCTGCGATTATCATGCGTAATAAAAAAATCCGAAGGTATTTTAAATTTAATTTCTACGATATAATATTCTTCCAAGGAGAATTGAAGGGATACAGTCTTAGACTGATAAAAAACAACATTTGTTCGGAGCTACAGCACTCGATCTTCAGGATCTTACGCTCTGTAGACTCATATGATAGACTCAATAGAGCCTAAATCAATAGGATTCACTTTTTTGGCTTAAAGTTATCATAAAACGTTTCCTAAACTTTTGTTTGAACAAAATGCCCTAATAGTTTGTATTTTGAAACAAAATATTTCTCCGTTTATGAATAGCTTATCCGCATACGACTCTGGTAATAACTAGTGCACATTATAATCTCTAAGAAATTTATTCAGGTATTCACAAGACGATATAATGTTGACACCTTTTCATTATTCCCATTTTTGTGAATTTTTGTTATTGTGTTTGTAGTAATGAAGCTAGTTATGAAGCCTTTTATTTCATAAAAATAACAAGTTTTTCTTTAATTTCCTGTCATAGAGCATTTGTGATTAGAACTTCTTACAATAATTTCACAATCTAACTTCGCAGTATAACTACTAATAAATTAAACGTTTTATGTTATTAGAAAGGATATCGTAGGGTTGTTTTCAATATTTCAATTAACGTTAAGTGGATTTTATCATTTTTCTTAGAAATAATTTAATTTTATATTGGCATACAAAGATGACTATTCAATAATTATTTATTTTCCCATTCAAACTATCATTATATGTTATTGTAGACAAAGTCACATGCTCAAATACACATTAATGTTTACACAATCCCATATTGAAGATGTTTTTGAAAAAAATCGATGGGAATGAAATTACCTAGTCTTCCTTGAGTTGGAAGTAGAAAATTACAGGTAGGAATTGCATATTCGATTATTGCCGCAAGAAGGGACACAGCATTAAACCTGCGGCTTCGATTCGAATTACACAACGCAGAGAAAACTTCGGCTAGTCAGATAATTTTAACTGACGAGTGTTCCATTTTGATTCAAGTGCATGATGACGGATTTCGATATAAAGTACTTAACATTTCAAAGCAAGCTATGCAGAGTTCTTTTTCTATTCCCGATGAGGAAGAAGTCATCGTGGTTCGTCCCTATTGGAGTTATATTCCAGCTTTTCTTCATTGTATTGCTACTAATAAGGTAATTATTATAGATGACACATTTCGAACTTTTTAATAATATAATTTAGAAAACATCCGAATTACATAAAATTTTATGCATACATTAAAGGCCAAACTTTCATAATTAATATGAAATATTTGGCGAATACTAAATACTCATATTTTGTCATTGATCCTAATATCTCGCAATTAGGCTGAAAGACAGATGGCAAATTAATTATACAATATTTTACAGTGTACAAGAAAGCACTTAAGAATAATGGCCAGAACTGATAGAAATTACTGGTTAATTTTTTTGTATGCATTGTGACAGGGTAATAGATATTTGAGAGTCGATTGGCGCCTACTGCTATGCCTTTTCGGTATTCTGTAACACAGTCAGTGTATTAATGAAAATGTAATGCTTCTTCTTCTTATCATTGATATTGACACCAACATTTTCTCACTTACGCGAAATCTCAATTTCATCCTAGCTCTTATAGAATTATTATTTAGGAAAAGGGCGAATTAGGTAAATTAATTCAATGCATTCATCATTTTGATTATATGATTGCATAAAATGCTTCATTTACTTACTGACAATACTCTATGCTAGTGGTTCTCAACGTTTTGCCTCTTGAGTCCCACCTATCACCTGCTCAAGGTATCCAAGTCCCACCCATAAAGAAAACCTAACTTTTTCTTATAGATGTATTTCTACATTTATAAGCATATAAGTGGTATATTAACGATTGGTAGACATTTTTAAGGATTTAAAAAATGTAGTCATAATTTAAAATGATTTTATTTCACAAATATGAAAGCATAAATTATGGATATACAAACAAAATTATGACTTTGACAGAAATATGACAAATGTTTTATTAATGAGAAACCTGAGATTGTACTTCATTGACAAGCATGTCAATTCTTGTCGCAATACAGGAAACGGCGAGTCGAAGTGCTGGTTTAAGTTAAAGACGATTTCTTTCCTTTGTTTTTACAGTTGCCATGGCAGAGAAACCCGTTTCACAAAGATATGTGGAAGGAAATGGAATAAGTTTCTTAACTGCATTTTCACTTAGTTGTTCGTATTCTTTTTTAACTTTAATCCAGAAGGTTTTTAAAGGCAAACTCTTAAATAACGCTTTCAATGTAGGATCACTTGCTAATTCAATCAGGCTATCCTGCTCTGAGACTAAAAGGGATAGCTTATTTGTCTCAGACTCATAATGAATGAATGGATCTAGTATCTACAAAAAACCAATTCTTGCATCGTCTTCAGAAGGAAAATATTTATTGAATTCGATCTCCAGTTTATCTAAATGTTCGGAAACAAGCTTGGAAATATTATTAATGCCACATCCTCTGCTGTCTACAACCTCAGAAAAGCAATGAAACACATAAAATATTCCTACATCTACCCTATTCTTCCAAACAATTAATTTCTATTCGAACGCTTCTATCGTAGTTGCGAGGTGGATGGTGGAAGACTTTGGGCCTTGTCATCGCCAATTTAGTTCATTTGGAAGTGAAAATATGTCTGCCAAATATGCCAATTTCGAACCCCAATTAGTATTATCAAACAACTCTGCTAGTTTTGATTTCTTTAGAATCAAGAAACTCCTAATTTCCTCTCTGAGTTCAAAGACACGAGATAACACCTTCCCACGTGAAAACCATCTAACTACCGTATGTAACAAAAGAGTCACATGTTCTGCACCCATCTCATCACAAAAAACTTTAAATAATCGGCTGTTTAGTGCATTGGCTTTGTTAAAATTCACCACTTTAATACAATCAGACAACACATCAGAGAGTTCCGGAACCATTACTTTACCAGCTAGTTGTTCGCGATGGATCATACAATGTGTGACTTGAAAATCATTATGTGCAACTTCGCGAATTTTTGATGCAACTCCGGAGTGCAAACCTGTCATTGCAGCAGCGCCATCTGAACAAAGACCAATTAAACATTTCCAATTTAGGCCCTTATTTAAAAAGTAATTATTAATAACGCGGAATATTTCTGAACTTGTTTTTGTCTGCAAACTACAAACCATTAAAATATCCTCAAGTAATTCGTCTTCATAGATATATCTAACATATCCCGTTAAAATGGCACTGCTCGAAATATCCAAAGATTCTTCTGACTGAAGAGAAAAAAAGCTGTGATTTTTTCAAACGGGTAATGAGTTGAACCTCAATATCACAAGACATGCTTTCAATGCAACGCTTAACTGTTATTGTTTGAAAGTGGGATAGTAGTAATCTTATTTACTGCTCCACCACCAAGAACCTCTCTGCAAGCATCTATCATCGTTGGTTTTATTAATGTTTCATCTATTGTGTATGGCTTTTTACATTTCGCAATTCGCAAAGAGACTAAAAAGGATGCGCGAAAGGCGGCAAAGCCAACATTTGAAAAAGCAAGCATATCTTTTTGTTGAGCTTTCATTGCTGAATTAAGTCGTTGGAAATAATCAATGGGCTTATCTTTTAAGTGCGGATATTTTCCCTCCAAATGTCTCTTCAAATTTTGAGGCTTCATTCCTTCATTTGTTAATGTTTCTCCACGTACGACACATAATGGAACAGCTGCATTATCAGTTCCTCTCTTCGAAAATCCATACTGTATGTAGCCTTCGTTGTACTTTCTTCTAACGCTCTTTTTCTGTCTCTTCTCCGCTGGAATCCCTTCTTCAGAGTTCGTTGTTTTCAATGAGATGAATCCAAATCTTTTAAGTACTTTATGACTCATTTTGATTCTGAGGGTAAAAATGGAAATATAAAGCAATAAGTAAAAATGAAATTGGATTTAAAGAATGAATTGAAATTATTACTACCATTAACTAAAAATTAAGTCGTATATCATCCAAAGAAAATATTCTTAGCTACTATAAATCATTAAATAATTATATACAAATAATAAATAAAATATGGAAATACAAACAGGATAAAACATTATCTCATTACCCATGGTCTAAGAAAAGTCAGTGATTTTTTAGCGACAGTAAGGATAAGAAATGGCTCTAGATATTCTGTCGTAACAGCGATGCACTAAATGTTTATTGATATTTTAATATTTTAATAGAATATAATTACAATGCAGTCTCAATTAGATGAGATTATTAGAAGATTAGAGAGGTTCCGTTTAACTCGAGGCGCATGAGAAAAAATTTGGTAAAGAATTGATTTGAAAATCTGTAAATGAAAAGTGCAATGTTCGATATAATCGCATCAAAGTTGACTCGTATGTATGGCATGTTTCCCGGCATATATGTTTACCATACATCCCGGGAAAATAGGCGATGGAGTTCTTTAATGATATTTTACATGAAAATCGGAACGTATTTTCTGATTTGAGACGTTTCTTATCATCTGATTTTGATTGTCGGAAATCGGTGCAGTCCCTTCACCTTCGATTAATAAAGACTCGGAGGTAAAATAATGTTTCATGTTTGTGGACAAATAAACCGTTCAAATACTTTTATCTGGGGGAATTGTCAAACATTGCAAAAAGCAATATACGCAATAAGTCAGTTACACAACTAAAGTAGAATGGCGTTTCTATCTGTGTGAATAAGTAGTACTGATTTCATTAAACTTATTACATCAACATAAAAATAACTCACCTTTCTGGAACAAAATGGTTTCCCAGGTTGATGTTTCGCTGGCTTAGTGGCAGAAATGGTGAAAAGTATAGTTTCTCTTCCTCCTTGAAATCACACAATACGAACGTACTTCTTCCACTCCAGGCAAAACGACAATCTTCACTAAGATCATTCACTTTACTAAATGAGAATGCAGCAGAGGGCTAGGAGGAAAAGACCACAATACGCAAAAGATATTTTCCGTGATGCTTAAACATTTTGATCTTTTCCCAGAAAAAGAAATAGGAAGGTAGTAAAAAAGATAAAGCACCATTCATTCATTCTTCCTTTGGGTAGCATGACGGTGAGTGGGGTAATTAGGGAGGTTTAGGCTCCCAAGAAAATTCGGTAGCCCCCCTGCTATACAATGTACAGACACATTCGCAGAAGAACCGAAAATGAAATCTCTGGAATAGGTTTTATGATCGGATTTACTTCATATCATCGGCCCCTGTCATTTGTTTTCAAATTGCTTCTCTGAAATATTTTCTTCGATCCTTTTTAGAGATAACAATATACTCCCAGGTTACCCATAGCCGATTGGGCCACCAAAATATCTTCAAACCGCTCGAGTCTCACCTAGAAGGCTTTCGAGTCCCACCAGTGGGACGCGTCCCACCGGTTGAGAAACTCTGCTCTATGCAATATAAACGTATAGAGTATAAAACTACATGAAATTGCAAATTATAATGTGAATAAGTTAATATATGTAATGAATATTGCAATTAAAAATCTATAGTTTAAAAATGTGTGAAACACTATACTGAGTTATGAATGAAATTCATCTTATCCTAGAGTTTATGCAACTCAAACACAAGTGTGTACTTTGGATTGCCTAAAATCATATTTGCAAAATAACCCCTATTGTTCATCACGTAATAGGTAACCTGCAAAATTAATTACTAATTAACAACGAATCTATAACCAAAATTTACAACTTCATCACTAAACATAATTTTCTAAGGAATAATACATACATCTGTAAAACTAAACCTTCCATTCTGTCTAAAGCATTGCAGGTCAGGCCATAGATTTCATAGTCCATTTCACAGAACTGGACGCATGGTCGGATATTGCTTGCAGCGCCATCATCGGCATATCAACGGCCACCAGGATGCTGATGCTCATCTACAAGCGGAACGACCTCCGAAAGTTAATCTGCACTTACGAGGACTCGTTCATTCTGAATCCTGCATTCCAAATCAAGATGAAAGCCGTCTTAAAACCAATAGCAAAAACTAAGAGATTCACTTTGAGGCTTCTTTCCCTGTACGCGATGTTTCTCGTCCTTTGGGTCACGTATCCTTTATTGGTGGGATACCTGAAGCCGAAGGGTCGCGCAAGAGAAATGCTTTACAGAACGGGGTATCCAATTGATCTTCACCCGAGTCCCGATTTCGAATGCATGGTTTTATTACAGACGGTGGTGACGCTCTTTAGCGCTTACGTGGCTGCTATTTGCGAGTCGTTATTCGCATCGTTCAGCATCTTGACGTGTTATCAGATGGAATTACTCAAGGGGAAGCTGAGGAAGCTAGGCGCGGCAATGAAGCATAAGTACAATATGGCCACGGTGGGAGACAGGCGACACAGCAGGATGCAATCGAAGCTTGTTAAGTGCATAAAGCACCACCAAGCAACCACAAGGTCAATACAATTCAGGTTCTATTTTATCTTCATATTGAGTTGGAACGAATTGAAATAAGTACATTTATACGATTTGATCGCATCTTTTATCTTAAGAATAAATATCAAATTTTGGCGAAACTGTAAGCGTAAAAAAAATATTGCTTTCGTTTTCATATTATTGTACGTTATTTATTTATTCTACGACCATGGTCGTATTTTGAATTTCTTCTCTCAAAATCACAATTATACTAAAACTTGAGAGATAAAGAATTTTCAATAATTCGCTTTTGATTGTATATTCACATGCACATTATCATCCAATTTTAAAAATATATTATTTAAAAAATGTATGTGTTAGAATTTTTAGGGTTCATAGTAAGCCGTAACGGTTAACAAAGTATTCATGCAGCCTACACCATCCTACCAAGCATTCCAATTCCCACGCACAATTATTAGATAGCTACCGAAATATTTAATATGTATAAAAAATCATAGATATAATATTTAATATTAATTGCAGTTTATCTCTAAAATCTTTTTCGATTCCTGTGAAGGGATTAAGGAGCTCTTCAGGAAATATGTACTCCTTTGCGGTTTTATTACTGAAGGGATATTTACCCACACATTTTAGTATCGATTTATCTTGTAATGTGTAATAGTTTTTCCAACTAAACAATGACTTAATAGCATATTCTATGGATCTTTTCATGTGAACTATAAGCGTGATAAAGCCCAACAGTTGGTTTACTTACTTCATACTTCCTAGTGATTCCAGTTGAAGCTTCTTTAGCATATCCGTTACGCTATCATCTTACAAAATTCGAATCTTGCTGCCATCTGAGCCATCTGATCAACATTTTCTAATATCCAATTGATTTCCATATCATATAAATTCAAAATTCCTGATTCATATTCTAACACCAGCCTTACGGACACTTCCGATGTGAATTCCCTGGCTCAATAGTACCATTTTTCAAGTTTCTCATTATAAAGTTTTCCGAAACCTCTTGAAACGACATCATCTACCGGGAGACCCCGTCCCATGCAATGCGGTTGAACGTAATTTGGTTCACTATTTTCCTCTCTTTGGACAGTTTATTAATGACTTATTATATAAAACAGATTCTTCAGAGATTTGGCAAACCTTTACAGACCGCTTGTCTTCGCCGAATTTGTGTTTTCTTCCGCCTTATGCTTCACAGCCGTCGAAATGACGTCGGTAAGCAGATCACAGATCTTTTACAATCATATGAAACACTTCTAGCAACTCATGATCAATTTTGATAAAAATTATCTGCATTCTTGCAGGTATCTTTCTATGACATAAAGTTCTTTATTTTGGCGGAATACTTCATCGGCTGCATATTTAAGATATTGGATTTTTGCTGGTACGGAAACGAACTGACTCTGCAGGTGAGAAAATTTAATGCTTTATGTTGCATGGTTGGCTATATCTAGTGAAAGTCGAGAACTCACTCGTTCAACTTCAAAAGTAAGGGAGAAAGATGACTCGCGCAACCTACGCAAACAAATGTAAGAACAGTAAACATAGCCTGCATTCAAATCGAAAAGAATAGGTATCAGTTAGACCTCCAAATCATGCTTTGTTGTTCTGGTTGGTAGAGAAAATTTGGGCCACTACCCTTACTTGGACCGAGTTTGTTATTCTTGAAGTTAAAAGTGAAAAACTTAATAAATAGTTGAATGAATATATAAAAGTGCTTAGCTTAGCAATAACTTAAACTCTACTATACACCAAACATTTTTATGACGCAATAAGTATACTCGTAGTACTCGCCTCCTGAGGGAAATATAGACGCTGGTGGAGAAATAAGCGATCTGAATTAATTACATGAACTTGGAACGGCATGGGACATTTTTGTTCCATTTTTAAGTTCGGATCGCTGCCAAACACAATTTATTTCCGGAGCACGGCGAGTCTTCACGACTTTTCATGATATTAATCTTGTTACGCACAGAAAAAGCTTTGCCTTCCCACTGCCTCGCTTGAGATGTGACGTACATTTTACCCTAAAACTGCCGATGGGGCGTTTTTGTCCCACTGTTGTAATCATTACTAATCTGCTACTTAGTTTCAATATAGTACGGTGCATAGGCCTTTCTGAGTTCACTGTTGAACTTACGTATTTTCCTACCTAAACTCTCTCTGGTCGGAAAATGGGGACTGTCGTATGTGATAAGATAATGTCAAGGAATCGTTTCCGAGAGATACTCAGATACCTTAGATTTGATGTCAAGTCCAACAGGCCTGAGCGCTTAAAAACTGAAAAGTTTGCTATTATTTCAGAATTTTGTAATAGGTTCATTCAAAACTCTCAGACTTGTTACAGACCTAGAGTTTAAATATCAGTAGACGAGCAGCTCTTTCCTACTAAATCTAGGTGCCCATTCATTCAGTTCATGGCTTCCAATCCCGATAAGTATGGGCGGAAGTTCTGGGATGCTGTAGATAAAGTAACAAAGTATATACTGAATGCATTCCATTATCTTGGCAAAGAGGAACTGCGACAAAATTATCAGCGCCATTCCCAGTACGTAGTAATGAAACTGATGGAATTATTCCTGAACAAGGGAAGAAATAAGACCTGTGACAACTTCTTCACTTCTCTGGCTTTGGCTGATAATCTAAAGGCTAAATCCACTAGCTTGTTTGGTACAATAAACCGAAGGAAAAGAGAAATCGCCTTGGCTGTGGAAAATCCACATGGAGCTTTGTATGACACCCAGATACTGAAAAATGGAGATACTACATTCACGGTAAAGCGAATAATAATATCACTATTTTAAGGACTCAAAACTCTGAAATGCATCTTGGGACAGATGCCAAGAAAGAGCCAGAAGCCGTGTCCTTTTACAAAGAAACTAAGTACGGGGTTGACGTTGTAGATCAAATGGCCCGTAAATAGTCAATGCAGCGCCCCGGATGTGGCCTGTACACACGTTTTACAATATTCTCGATCTAGCTAGTATAAATGCATGGGTACTATATAAGAATGTTACCAAAATCAAGATTTTACGGCGAGACTTCTTATTGAGAATGGCTGAAGAACTAAATAAAGTTAATGCGGAGAGCAGGGCATCAAACGCGCTCTCTCAAATCGCTGACGCTCATGCCGAGGAAGGGGAACAGGCGGATCCCGCAACAGAGAGCAATCGACGACGTTGCCAGATTCGAAAATAAATAAGGGTAGAGTGCGAATAAATGCTTCGTATGCAGAAAGGTAGTAGTATGCAAGAAGTGCAACGGAAAGGAAAGAAAGTCCTTCGTCTGTCCAGACTGCGTGAATGAGTGATTGTGACTGAAAAACCATGATTTTCTCATTTACATTTTCTTATTCTTATAAGTACATTATACCTAATAATCTATTGATGAATCAACAGAGGAAATATTTTTTAGTTTATTTTGTTGATTTATCTGAATGAATGATGAAAAAGGAAGTAGACTTTCGTACTTAGCAAAATATGAGTGATTAGGAGAAAGGAGCTTAAATTTTTATACTGGACTATAATTGTTCTTTCTTTCATTTAGTGACTGAACCTACCTCTTTGGTGATCTCATGATTACCAATATGTGTTGTATGTCGCTTTCAAATGAAAAACACTTAATTTTCTAAAACATGTTAAATTAAAAAGAATTACCGAATTATCACTACAATACGTCTTTCAATCTAATGTTGTATGAGACTGTACTTGAAAGAAAAAAATAATATATACTTGTATCAACATATGATTCGTTCGTTAGCTTCAAAAGAATAAGCTTCCCACACTAATATTAACATGCAAAACACTCACAATTCAATATGGGACATTTTTGTTCCATCGGCCGTTATAAGGTGGTCGTAAGGCCCGATCGTTCTAGTGTTAAAAGCAGCGGTCTAATATTTAGTCATTTTTGAAGTATTTATATCATTAACGATAATCAGTTGTTACTGAGTCGTAGCAGGTCGAGTGAAATTCATGTATATACAATATAAATGGCAATTAAAAGAAGACACGAGGGCTTCACTAGAAGTAGATGATTCTACTGACGTAGCTGATTTATCTTTGTTATACATCTCCATTCGATTGATACTGGTATTGATACCGAAAACCAGTGACATTAAAGTACGAGGTCAGGATGTATTTGCGGCTTTCCAAACTTTCTCCAGTTACTTCTGAATGAACTGGTCTCCATAACAATGACAAAGCTTTGAAAAATCGAAGGAAAAACTTTTTTGTTAAGATCTGTTGTTCATAATTTCAACTGATTTAAATGATTAATTAACATACTTCTACAAATGTCTCTAAGTTACGATCATTAATTTCATGCGACTAAAAATAACTTCAGAGTAATTATAAATAAGCGAGCGACTTACAATGCGCCGTTTTTCTTTGATAGGGAAGAAACCTCAAATGTGCAATTTTCGAAGTGCTCTCTGGACCAATGTACGATGATATGAAGTGGAAGCTTCAGTTCATGATGCTTCACTGTAAGCGGGAATTAAAAATTAAGGGATTCTTTACCTTGTCATTGGATACATTTAAAAAGGTAAGCTAAGATTATTAATTTAAAAAAGTATGCTGATAAATATATGCAAAATATAGGGGATAATTTTACCATGCTGACTTAAAAAACATGCGTTATGATCTAGTGGAAATTTTATTAGTGAGGGTGAAAACGAAAATTAAGCAATATGTAGCTTTAATATGTAAATAATTTCTAACAGCTTATTTATACTTATTTATAGATGTGTGAGGTATTTAATGCAATGAAAACTGAAATTGAAAACCTAATAAATGGTATCCGTTTCATTTTTCAGCTCCTTGGATTTGTTCTACCACCATTCTTAATTCTACGAGAGCTGAAGAACTCAAGAAACAATTGAGTGCAGTAAGTTGAGTAAATAGTTGAGGAACTAAATGGAGAATCTGTATTTGCTTTCCATGCATCTAAATTTTGTAGCTTTTAATATTTTATGTGGCAACGCAGATGTGCTTTAAATTCCACTATAATCCACTAAAATCAAAGAAGCGAAATTATTTATTTCACTGCTGAAGATCTTAAAATAAAAATAATAACATTTATTATTTTTTCAATGCCACGCAAAGCAACAATAAAAATATTAACTGATTATAGCACGTTAATTTATAAACTGAAATTTGGTAGTTGCATTTAATACAAGTGTGATTCTCGTCTAAAATGTCGTGTAATAAATGAAGTAGAAAGTATAAATTAAAATCAGGATGTAGACTTCAGAGGTAATTCAAAATATCAGCGTATATAATTAAAGTCTTAGGTGATTGTTAACATTTAATGACTCTTACAAAATACATGTTACTGATATCGTTATCGTTATACCTGTATGATTATTAACGTTAAGTTATATATATAACTTTCCAACCAGTTTATTTTGGACAACTTAGCATAAAGTACTTGAAAATATAATTAATAATTTAATCATTTCTATATAAGAGCAAAATTTAATAATGAAATATAAAATAGTTATTTTCAATTGCTACAAAAATTTACTAATAATTTTTTATAAAATTAAATAAAAAATTATAATGGAGCAGTTTGAAAATATTTTTTAAATTCCGTTATGGTATATTATAATAATATAATTACTGACACACATCTCAAAGTATACTTATAAACTCATTACAAATTTAATCTGAACATCTCAGGAAATAGTATTATACGCTACATATTAGTTATATCTAAATCCTCAGGATGAAGTATCGCGTTGAAACCATGGTTGCTAGTATCAAATAAAATATTGTAAAATTACCACGTTTTAAAAATTATTCATTATAATAATAGAAATATTCCACAAAGTGACGCCACAAACAGGTAAATTTATTTAAACGAAAATATACCCAAAGATTCACCATCCAGAAACTACTGTGTATTTAACATATATAGGCAGTCGTTAATCTGTATGAAGCATTTTTAAACCCAATCCTATACGCGGATAATCAGACAAACAATTAGAAACATATCTTTACAAACTTGTACATCATTTGAAAAATGATATCTCACCATAAAGGTAAACCACTGTATTTATGAGTCGGATTCTGTAAAATTTTATTTAAGGAATACATTTCCGGTAAAAACGGATGAAAACTTTCATTTTATGAAGTTATCAATCAAAACAACTAAAAGGTTTTTTATTTATAATCTTATCTATTTTTAAAAAGAATTGTATACGGATAATTTTAAGAAAATGCTTAAGAAAACATAACGGAAAATAAAAATGCACGTGCTTTTTAAATTGTGCATATATTTTTAAATAGCTAGCTTTAATTACGTTAAAATTTAATAGTACTATTAAGCCAAAAATATACATTATAAAAATGGCGTTTTAGAAAATGGGTCTTTCTTGACCAGGATACCGTTAAAATGACTCTGACGGTTAACAAATGAAACCGAGAGAGCTTAAGCAGAAGTTGGCGAAGCGAAATATTATTGGAATATTGCCTTCGTATGCGGGGAAATCCAGGGACGTAACTAGGAGAGGGCCTAAGGATGGGGGAGTTTTATAATTCCTCTGCCCCACTCGGAGACCTTGCTGAATATATATATATTTAAAAAAATAATTAATAAAGCATTTTATGTTTTCGTTCTAAAAAAATTACCTTTCATTTGTGTGACATGTTCAGTAAAATTATTAAAAACATTTTTACATATTATTATATTTTTGTAGTATTTAAAAAAAAATTGTGCGTCCTCAAAATATATTAACAATCATGGAGCCCCCACACAGTTCATGTTGCACTCCATCCATAGTTGGGAGGCTAGTTACGTCCGTGTGGGAATCAGGGACGATTAGTAAATATGATACGATAATCTGAACAGATCCAACGTACGGACGTGGAGAATAATGCAATAAAGAAAGGGCCGGATTAAGTGTTAAGTGCTGTAGTAATAACCTTTATGAATAAGAAATTTAATCAAATTCTACTAAGTCTTTAAGCCTTATACATAAGACGACAGCCTAAAAATGACAGACAACAGACAAGATGGAATTGCAAAAACAACTTTTTTGGACAAAAAAGAGAACTTAAAACGTACATTTATATAAAAATCACGAAGTAGAATTCATTTTGTACTATCGCAATGCATTCTCTATGTACTTCGTCCATGAGAAAGTAATAATTAGGAAGCATCAGAGCATGGGACAAGAAATTCCCGGAAATTGGGTTGGCTAAGCAACAAATGAGGAGAATGTTGAACAGATCAGATGATGATGTTGCATTGCAACGAAACCTAGGTCGTTTTGAATAAATTTATGTGAAAATACAATAAGTCTCTTTATTTTTACATTATGAAGAAATTCCACCAAGTGACGCCTGAAACCATTATCTGACTTCAAAGTATTCGAAACATTAAAAATAATATATATTGAATTAATAAAATAATAAAAAACAGAACGTGAGTAAATTTTTAAGTAAAAATAACGCTGAAGGATACACTGTGATAAAGACCTTAAAGTTAAAATCTGGATAATTGCGAGAGATAATTTATGTCTGTGTATAAAACCACATGCCAAATACTTCGGACTTTGCGTGACTTAATCTCTCTCTAAAACCGTCTCGTAATGACTCAAATTTGGTACGTTCTGGATGAGATACCCAACAGGTGAAAACTCTGATTCATATCTCGAAGTTTTGTTCAATTTCCTTTCTCTTGTGCGCTATTTTGTGTAAACGCTGGTGAAACATGCAGCTAAATAAAACAAAATTCCGTAACGTGGGCAAATCATTTCGCTTACCAGAAAACTCGCGCTAACGAGCACTGCTCAAAACTACGTGTGTAATAGACCAATTATTTATTTACCTTGAGCGTTGTAGAGGTTGTTCGATCAATCTCCACCTCATTGAAAATAATCATCAAATTTAAATCAACGAATAAATGACATACTAGAAATACGCAAGTGCAAAATATTATTTTGTGGTGGTTATATATTATTCAAATTATTGTTATCATATACATCGACTGAATGGTGGAAGTGGTTTACACAGAGAACATCCTGCCCTGTAAAGGTAATTACTGTAAAGAGATTTAATTATATTGATAGGAGCAGAGATGTGCATAGGGCAAAGCGCTCTACGCGGTAGCCTAGATCCTCGCGCTCCTAGTGTACTCCTGTCTAGGGTCAGAAGGTTACTGCTAGAGGGAAAAGAAATGCATATATTGAGTGTGAAACGTCCCAACACAAAGGAGCCGTAAAATATCCAAAACAATGAAGACGATAAAGTTAACGATGATGGGTGAAAATGAGTCCCAACTAACGGGCAACATTGAAATTATAATTATACCTAATTCGAAGACTTTGAGCTGCGACTGACATGGACCTCAGAAGCCCAACCCAGAGCCGGCTCGAGATACGACAAAGTATTGGAGGCGATAGTCTATACGGTACTTGCAAATGAATAAGTGTTGGGTACAAATATATATAGCAGAACAGGTGAATATATAGATTAAATTAATTTTAATTTTCATTATCAATTATTTTACGGAGCAATAAATAAATGCGCAAGTTCTCTTTAAAATATCCTGATATAACTTTTCGGAAGGGAGCGCTGGAGCGGATTCTCGCTGGTCCAACCACCATATGTATTGTAATATACGAACATGCAAATTAATATTAAGATTTCAATAGACTGTTTCCCTCTATAAAACTTAACCACATTTTCAAAAACTGCAGGATAAAGACCTCGCAGACCACTGTCGTTTTTTGCATCGCAATAACTAAATTCGCCCCTAAATAACATTAATTTCATTCTTGCAGGAAATGGACAATAAACCATAAATGCATGTATATGAATTTCAGAGTTTAGGAAACGCGTTGGAAATTCTGAAAAGAAAAATGGATTAATTAAGAACAATAATTTTTAAGCATATCATTCGAATAATATTTCAATTATTATTATTATTATTATATCATTTAATCACATAGCAAAATTTGACAAGAAATTTAAGGGATATTGTTTCAGAAAAGAATGTGAAGGAAATATAAATGTATATGTTTTACTGTGCATAAATAGCATAGAAAAATATTCAAATTGAAATAAACATAAATTATGATAACTAAATATCATAAATAAAAAATATATCCTAAACCTTTTTACAAAGAATGCGTTCCCGTATTATTGAAAATTGTCACCCTAGACATAGATACACGTAGATGTAATCGGCCAATTTGCAAAAAATTCGGGAAAAGATGAGAAAGTCTGTAGAGTTAAATGTCATGTAAGTCCGAAGAAAGTGTTCATAGTAGAAAAATTGTGAACTTATAAAAATCCTCAGGTGAAATCCTGAAAAAATGAAAAATAATAATACTTTAAGATGAATCACAAACACAGTATCATAAAACATCAAAAAAGTATACATAAGCTAACAAAGTTGGTTATGCAGGAAACATCACGGCCCAATAATTGGAGAGACACATAGGAAAAGATAATAATTCAAGAAGAAAGGTCCCTTAGCAAAAAAATTCCTCTCCCTAATTTCGAGCAAATGAAACAAATCACAAAAATTTTCAAATCATGTGACAAAACCCACAAACTGTTTGTGCAGGCAGGTTGAAGAGAAGATAAAGATGAAAGCGGAGAGAGAAATCAGAAAAAATTAAGTGAGACTAACAGAAATCGTCTAGAAATCAGAAAATCACAAACATTTAATTTCTAACAATAATTAAGATAAAAAAGTAAAATCCTAAATATGGGATTTATACTGAAGGCATTGCCGATTCTATGCTGGAATCGAGTATGACCAACTATGTTCCCTCCATAACGACAATTTTCATATGGGCGATAGTTCACGAGAAGAGGTATAATACACTGCGTGTTTTGATGAGAGCGGAAAACAGATTCGACGTTGTTTGAATGTTTAAAACTTCGCTTGCGGCTTCTATTTTCAGATTATAACCACAGAAATGACTAACATATCAAGAGACTCTCATTCACGAGAAATGAAAAGATTATTAGCGCGACGGGCGAACTCGAAAGATAAATGTTACATGTTTTAGAAGCATGTCCAAATTAATGCGGCTTATGCCCGCTAATTCAATAGACTGGAACCTCATAAGATCGGACTGCGGCCGAAAAACGGCGTACCCCACAGGACTACTTTAAAACTATCGCATAGCATGGGACAGAACTCGTCGGGATTAATTCGGAAGATAGAAAGCTATAGAGACGGCGGCTCAGAAAATGATTCCGAACCGTGACAGCGGTATATAAGCTGCTGCAGATCACCAGTTGAAGCACACCGAAAACAACGGCTGCTCCGTCAAGACCACTTGGAACAACCATGAAGCTACTGGTGGGTAACGTGTGGGAGTAGGTATGTGTTCTGCGTGAGGAACGGTATGTAAAACTATGTTATTTGTTGCAGTCGTGTGCCCTTCTCTTGGCTTTGGTGGCCCTCTCGTCCTCCTCCGAGGAGGTTAAGGAGGAGGCCAAGCAGCAGGAGAAGAGGGGTCTCTCCGACCTCGCATACGCAGGAGGTCATGGATACGACGGAGGATTCGGAGGAGGTCAGGGGGGCGGGTACGGGGGCGGATTCGCCGGTGGATACGGGGGCGGATACGACTCACAACACGTTAAAACCATCACTCTCACCAAGCAGGTGCCTTACCCCGTGCCGCAACCCTACCCCGTGACCGTGGAGAGGAAGGTCCCGTACCCCGTCCCGCACCCCGTCCCCTACCCCGTCGACAAGCCTTACCCGGTGGCCGTCCCCAAGCCCTACCCAGTCCCCGTCGACAAACCCTACCCCGTGACCGTGGAGAAGCCGGTGCCCTATCCCGTCCACGTCCCCGTCAAGGTTCCCGTGGCACAGCCCTATCCCGTCCCCGTCCCCAAGCCTTACCCCGTCGCGGTGCCCAAGCCGGTGGCCGTGCCGGTCCCTCACCCCGTGGCCATCGCTAACCCCGTTCCGGTCTTCGTCCACGGAGGACACCACGGCGGTGCATACGGCGGCGCTGGACTGGGAGACGACGCCCACGGATACGGCGGTGGCTCCTCTTTCCAAGGATTCGGAGGCGGCCACAGCTACAGCAGCGTATCGTCTGGTCACGGAGGCGCCCATGGGGGCTCTTCCTACTCATTCGTCGGACACCACTAAAGATCGAATCTGATTGACTAAAATTCACAAATTGGACTCCATTCCTCGAATTTCATCGCTTTTCAAACCCATTTTGTTCTATGGACTTCGAAGTTATGTATTGACTAATAAAAATCATCATACATGGAATAACTACTTCTACATTCTTTGCTACAATGGAACGTGTTTTAGGTCAAAAACCAATCTAACCACGAAATCTAACTAACAGCTAATCACCTCTAGGTGGTCAACTGCTGGAAATTATCCCCTCCTAAGCGCGTAATTTTCTTCGTTATAACCCCGACACCACATGATATACATGGGATATCCAGTTCATATCCAGATTACCCGGTGAATGTTTCGGATATCTCATGGATATCCATTGGATATTTGAAGGAGTAAAATTCTGTGATGCTAGTTATTAATACAAATTCCTTATGTTTCTCAAAATGTACGCATTAAAACTTGGTTGCTATTTATATTTACCAAGAGCACGTTTTTGCACAAATATTGTCTTTATGTTGATATTCTGTGGATGTACATAAGATAACTCACGGGTATCCCGACCAAGTGCAGCACAATATATTCCATTCTACTGCCACATTTTGGCAGCAATTGTAACAACAATTGAAAACAAACAAGATGGCTGACAACATGGAATCTCACACTGGCAGGCTCATTTCTCTTTACACAAAAGATGTATTTACTTTGGTGCTAAATCCTTTTTAACAAATGGTAAGCATAAAGGACACTATAAACCACTTTAATCGCATTTTATTAGTTAGAACGACCAAAAAATAATAAATAACAACTTGGTTATTTTTTATATGCAGTATTTCGGTCGTAAGGACTCAGCTGTTGCGTTTTAGTAAATAATAAACAAGGATAAATGCTATTATAAGGAGATACTGCAATTTATTCTTTTTCATTAAAGACGGTTTAAATACGCTTTTTGCTTGAAATAGAGGTTAAGGCTCATTGAATGATTATTGAGTTACTAAAATCATGTATTCTTGTGTGATCAAATGTAAATTATTATCACAAATAACGTTCAATGGGGTCCTCAAGGAAGATAATTGAAAGCAGAGAACTCGCAGATATGCATGCTGTTTGGAAAATAAATAATTCCATTATAAAATACGATATCCATACAAACCATTCCTTGGCAATGTGATATTATCTGCGGTTATCCATAGGATGTCATGTTTGGATATTCTGGGGGCATCACATTGGCGGACATTTGGATGTCTCGGAGGTATCCATTTCATATCCTCAGGATGTTATATGATCTTTCCAGGATACCCCAAATCTCCCGGTGGGATATTACGATATGGATATCCATGGGATGTATTGTGCTAGTTTCCTTCCTAGCTCTCTCCTACCTACCGTCGGCCTCCCTCGCGCACATGCTAACTTCTTCCCACGCACAGCTGGAACTTCGCGAATATTTTCGGACATATTGTGAACCTCTACCGATGCGCATTTTAAAATAGAACTCAATTTGAAACTGTGATCGGGAACGTAAGTATTTTCAATACTACAACATTAAAAGTACTGTCGTGAGATTTTAAGGCGTTATGTGCCATCCTCTTAAAACTCGAATGATTCGACCAAATACGCAGATATATGTATACTCGAGAAATTGGCAGAAATAATCTATTCCGATACAAAATTTTTGTGAAGAAGGAAAATTTACGAAAAACGTCCAGGGCTCGATTCCAGAGGATGATTCGCATTCCCCATAAGAGAACGTGTAAAAATCGACTCTTTGACGTGCGCCCTTCATTCTATTTTGAGAGCTAAATTTGAAACATTTAACATATAATCTTCGGATCTGAACGATATTAAAGAAAAATTATAAATTTCTAATTCTTTTCATGTTTTCCGCCCACCGTTCGAAATCCCTCACGTAAAACGTTTAATTGGCATATTTTGGGAAAATCTTGCCATTTTAACGGGATGTTGCCTTGCCAACCAACTACAATGCAACTTCATGAAATTCCGTCGTTATTTCAACCTTAAGGGGAGAAAGGGTGCCTCGAATGAATTTAATACGAGATAGAGAAGGAAGGATAGGGAAGTGATTCTCATGGCAACCAAAGGGAGACACATTCGTTGCGTTATTTACGAGAAGGAATACATTCGAATGTAGAACATTAATCATTCGCCCATTATAATTACTTCAAACCATCGCACGAGTTCGAGACTTGAAACGACGGACGCCTATACGAGCGAAAGTTTGTTTTCATGCCGCCGAGTTTTGAATACGCGTCTGTTTTTTAATGCGACAATTTGGCGTATACTTAGTGATTTGGATTGTTGCCGGATTCGTGCGACTGCGTCCCACGGACTTGTATAAAAGCTTCTCGTCGCGACTACTCACAAAATTTCATAAAAATACTTTCCCGTTGAATATCATATCCCTAGGATTTTGAAGAATTTTCCATACCCTCTGCCGAATATCTTCCGAACACTAGCAAGGCCTGCTTCTCCATCGAATTCGCGAATCATTTTCGTCTCGGAGTGAACGATGCGTCGGAAAGAAACCTTATATTTGGAAAGGAACTGCTGAATATTTAAGAAAAGCGTTGTAGAACTCGGTAGCGAATACGGACTAATGGTTATATCATCACCTTCCAGTTTCCAGAGAGTTGATAAAGTTCGGTAAAATTTCGCCTGAAAAACTTTCAACGACGTCCCCCCCGAATCAACACGGAGCAGTGCTTTTACTGTGAGATCGGCGGAGAGTTTTGGAACAGTCTTCGCACTCCCTGTGCGGCGACGTATCGGTCGCATTCGTGGCGGTTTCATCACCGGAATCTAAAAGGCGGTGGAATTTGAAGCATATCTGATTATACTTCCATCGAGGGTCATTTATTCGCCACTACAATCTTACTTACGGATCCATAGCATAATACGTATTTACGGATTAGGGATTTAGGTACAGAAATGAGGTTTTACAGCGAACACTACACACTCGATACACCCACGCCGCCACAAATTTTGAGGATTTCCGTTCTCTATCAGTTGGAGATTACTGCGAGAGATACGCTATTGAAGGAGGGCTAATAGGCTAAAATAAAGAAGTTATTCTACGCTTTTACCAAGGGAAAAGTTTTTGGGAGGTCAATACTAGGGGGGCGACTCGATGCCAACGCGGGTGTTGTTTAACGAATTTGGGAGATGAGCCTTCACGAGCTCCGGATAAGAGAGGAAAATCTACGGCTATGCAGTAGGACGGTAGTTTGAGTACCTACAACAACTTCATAATATGTTTTATGAGATAGAAATACGAGAATGTTGACGAGAATGATACAAAACAAGAGGCACGGATTTTATCAGTGTCGTCCATACTATAGTAGAATGATGAAAACCTAGCCTATATATGAGTGGTTAAAACATGGGTTTACATTATACAAAAAAACGATCTTTGCGGCAAAATAAATTTTAATGAAAAAAATCTCTCCAACAACAACATGAATGAATTTCCACGAGGCGTCAGGATAAGGAACGCAGCGGGATGTTTATCAGCCGGTCCTATGCATGTAGGCTCAATCTCTTATAAAAAACAGAATCACGTAATATATCCATGGGAGATATTTTTAGTGGTGTCCGACGAATGAGTAGGAAGAGCCCCCATGGGCGCCTCCGTGACCAGACGATACGCTGCTGTAGCTGTGGCCGCCTCCGAATCCTTGGAAAGAGGAGCCACCGCCGTATCCGTGGGCGTCGTCTCCCAGTCCAGCGCCGCCGTATGCACCGCCGTGGTGTCCTCCGTGGACGAAGACCGGAACGGGGTTAGCGATGGCCACGGGGTGAGGGACCGGCACGGCCACCGGCTTGGGCACCGCGACGGGGTAAGGCTTGGGGACGGGGACGGGATAGGGCTGTGCCACGGGAACCTTGACGGGGACGTGGACGGGATAGGGCACCGGCTTCTCCACGGTCACGGGGTAGGGTTTGTCGACGGGGACTGGGTAGGGCTTGGGGACGGCCACCGGGTAAGGCTTGTCGACGGGGTAGGGGACGGGGTGAGGGACGGGGTACGGGACCTTCCTCTCCACGGTCACGGGGTAGGGTTGCGGCACGGGGTAAGGCACCTGCTTGGTGAGAGTGATGGTTTTAACGTGTTGTGAGTCGTATCCGCCCCCGTATCCACCGGCGAATCCGCCCCCGTACCCGCCCCCCTGACCTCCTCCGAATCCTCCGTCGTATCCATGACCTCCTGCGTATGCGAGGTCGGAGAGACCCCTCTTCTCCTGCTGCTTGGCCTCCTCCTTAACCTCGGCGGAGGAGGACGAGAGGGCCACCAAAGCCAAGAGAAGGGCGCACGACTGCGGGAGGAAGGGTTTAACGGTGATATGCATTCGATATACGTTGTCGTTGTTTCAGAATGCATAGGGAGCACTTACCAGTAGCTTCATGGTTACGGCTTGTGATGTTACCGGTGGTCGTGCTGTTCGTGGAGTGATATTTCCTTATCCTCTTACCGCATATATATACACGCGCTTCACGTGCCGCTGACCCAGCCATGCTTTCGATAGTGACTTCCTCAACGACTTTCTTTTTCGGCGTTGTGCGCCATGGAACTAGACCATTCAAATCGTCCTGAAAAATCTTTTCACCTTCTGATTGAAATGTCTCCTGAGTCGTTGGATGTATAGTGTGTTCTCGTTGAACTTGATTTTTCGATGTGGTAACGTTTATTTTCTTACAATAATTACGACAAAATGCCGTAAAATCCTAAATACCGTATTTATACCGAAGGCATTGCCGATTCAATGCTGAAATCCGGCACGACCAATTATTTTCCCCCCTGAAAGACAATTCGCATTAAAAACTATAGTTCTCCTCTTTTTATCACACAACTCGAGCAGGCGCTAAGCCGATCAGTGTCTAGTCGCAGAAAATCAAGTGCGAATTTTATGCGATCAGCGATGCTAATTTACGCCCACCATTTTACGGTTTCGCCAAATGCTTAGATATTTGTTTTCGGAGCTCTTAAAGCATAATTACTTCGTAGCCGGGACGAATCTAGCATATTTTTCAGTTCATGCATTGGCACGGCCTTTGAATGCGTCGAATCGTGTATCGCCGATGACGGATCAAAAGAACCGCTTGCGAAACTCAAAAAATCTGCCTATTTTGATTAGCTTAATCGTATCGGCGGACGAGAAATCGATCGAGGAAAAGGTTCCTGGCCTGCCCATAGACATATTTTCATCTACATGCGTAGTTCGGTGCTCTTATCGCGATATTATTTAAAATGTTTAGCCGACGAAATAAGATGCGTTGGGGAAGCATGCGTGGCTAGCATTTGGGACCACGGAGACAGGGAGACGCGAAATTTAGATTTTTTCCTATGCGTATGAGAAGAATAATAAATATCCTGTTTCCGAAAATGAAAAAGGTATATTGATGACATTGTGAAATGCGTGTCGCATGTATTAGTTCCAGGTGGGAGGATGTGGTCGAAAGGTTGGCGATAAGATCCGCCATCTGATGTTTTCGGAACCGCTGACATGGCGGGTTTAGCATAGCGGAGGTTAAGAAGGATAAGATGGATGAGGGAAAAATGAGATCAATACGAGTGAGAAAATGGAACGACACCCGCCAACAAAGGTCATCGATGCACATCATCATCGACGGAATAATCACGTTTTCCCTTTAATGTCATATATATGACGTTGTGGATGTAAAAGGTTAAGTGCCCGCAAGGTACGCCACGTCCTGCTGAGTGAAAGAAAGACACGAAGGTCTGACCTTGCAGAAAAAACAGGCAGAGGAAACGAGGAAGAGTTCGCCGTCGGGTGCAGTATTTAAAAACGCATTGAAGAGTTTCGTTCCGACGATCAAGGAAGATCGCCATTGCGATCCAGCAAAAGGAAAAACAAGGAATCATACATGTTTCAGTCAGATGTCATGTAATCAGTTTTCCTATGACTCTGTCTCAACTCCGAGGACCAGCCTCCGTTACTAGCGATGGCTCACGAGAAGAGGTGTAATACACTGCGTGTTTTGATGAGAGCGGAAAACAGATTCGACGTTGTTTGAATGTTTAAAACTTCGCTTACGGCTTCTATTTTCAGATTATAACCACAGAAATGACTAACATATCAAGAGACACTCATTCACGAGAAATGAAATGATTATTAGCGCGACGGGCGAACTCGAAAGATAAATGTTACATGTTTTAGAAGCATGTCCAAATTAATGCGGCTTATGCCCGCTAATTCAATAGACTGGAACCTCATAAGATCGGACTGCGGCCGAAAAACGGCGTACCCCACAGGACTACTTTAAAACTATCGCATAGCATGGGACGGAACTCGTCGGGATTAATTCGGAAGATAGAAAGCTATAGAGACGGCGGCTCAGAAAATGATTCCGAACCGTGACAGCGGTATATAAGCTGCTGCAGATCACCCGTTGAAGCACTCCGAAAACAACGGCTGCTCCGTCAAGACCACTTGGAACAACCATGAAGCTACTGGTGGGTACCGTGTGGGAGTAGGTATGTGTTCTGCGTGAGGAACGGTATGTAAAACTATGTTATTTGTTGCAGTCGTGTGCCCTTCTCTTGGCTTTGGTGGCCCTCTCGTCCTCCTCCGCCGAGGTTAAGGAGAAGGCCAAGCAGCAGGAGAAGAGGGGTCTCTCCGACCTCGCATACGCAGGAGGTCATGGATACGACGGAGGATTCGGAGGAGGTCAGGGGGGCGGGTACGGGGGCGGATTCGCCGGTGGATACGGGGGCGGATACGACTCACAACACGTTAAAACCATCACTCTCACCAAGCAGGTGCCTTACCCCGTGCCGCAACCCTACCCCGTGACCGTGGAGAGGAAGGTCCCGTACCCCGTCCCGCACCCCGTCCCCTACCCCGTCGACAAGCCTTACCCGGTGGCCGTCCCCAAGCCCTACCCAGTCCCCGTCGACAAACCCTACCCCGTGACCGTGGAGAAGCCGGTGCCCTATCCCGTCCACGTCCCCGTCAAGGTTCCCGTGGCACAGCCCTATCCCGTCCCCGTCCCCAAGCCTTACCCCGTCGCGGTGCCCAAGCCGGTGGCCGTGCCGGTCCCTCACCCCGTGGCCATCGCTAACCCCGTTCCGGTCTTCGTCCACGGAGGACACCACGGCGGTGCATACGGCGGCGCTGGACTGGGAGACGACGCCCACGGATACGGCGGTGGCTCCTCTTTCCAAGGATTCGGAGGCGGCCACAGCTACAGCAGCGTATCGTCTGGTCACGGAGGCGCCCATGGGGGCTCTTCCTACTCATTCGTCGGACACCACTAAAGATCGAATCTGATTGACTAAAATTCACAAATTGGACTCCATTCCTCGAATTTCATCGCTTTTCAAACCCATTTTGTTCTATGGACTTCGAAGTTATGTATTGACTAATAAAAATCATCATACATGGAATAACTACTTCTACATTCTTTGCTACAATGGAACGTGTTTTAGGTCAAAAACCAATCTAACCACGAAATCTAACTAACAGCTAATCACCTCTAGGTGGTCAACTGCTGGAAATTATCCCCTCCTAAGCGCGTAATTTTCTTCGTTATAACCCCGACACCACATGATATACATGGGATATCCAGTTCATATCCAGATTACCCGGTGAATGTTTCGGATATCTCATGGATATCCATTGGATATTTGAAGGAGCAAAATTCTGTGATGCTAGTTATTAATACAAATTCCTTATGTTTCTCAAAATGTACGCATTAAAACTTGGTTGCAATTTATATTTACCAAGAGCACGTTTTTGCACAAATATTGTCTTTATGTTGATATTCTGTGGATGTACATAAGATAACTCACGGGTATCCCGACCAAGTGCAGCACAATATATTCCATTCTACTGCCACATTTTGGCAGCAATTGTAACAACAATTGAAAACATACAAGATGGCTGACAACATGGAATCTCACACTGGCAGGTTCATTTCTCTTTACACAAAAGATGTATTTACTTTGGTGCTAAATCCTTTTTAACAAATGGTAAGCATAAAGGACACTATAAACCACTTTAATCGCATTTTATTAGTTAGAACGACCAAAAAATAATAAATAACAACTTGGTTATTTTTTATATGCAGTATTTCGGTCGTAAGGACTCAGCTGTTGCGTTTTAGTAAATAATAAACAAGGATAAATGCTATTATAAGGAGATACTGCAATTTATTCTTTTTCATTAAAGACGGTTTAAATACGCTTTTTGCTTGAAATAGAGGTTAAGGCTCATTGAATGATTATTGAGTTACTAAAATCATGTATTCTTGTGTGATCAAATGTAAATTATTATCACAAATAACGTTCAATGGGGTCCTCAAGGAAGATAATTGAAAGCAGAGAACTCGCAGATATGCATGCTGTTTGGAAAATAAATAATTCCATTATAAAATACGATATCCATACAAACCATTCCTTGGCAATGTGATATTATCTGCGGTTATCCATAGGATGTCATGTTTGGATATTCTGGGGGCATCACATTGGCGGACATTTGGATGTCTCGGAGGTATCCATTTCATATCCTCAGGATGTTATATGATCTTTCCAGGATACCCCAAATCTCCCGGTGGGATATTACGATATGGATATCCATGGGATGTATTGTGCTAGTTTCCTTCCTAGCTCTCTCCTACCTACCGTCGGCCTCCCTCGCGCACATGCTAACTTCTTCCCACGCACAGCTGGAACTTCGCGAATATTTTCGGACATATTGTGAACCTCTACCGATGCGCATTTTAAAATAGAACTCAATTTGAAACTGTGATCGGGAACGTAAGTATTTTCAATACTACAACATTAAAAGTACTGTCGTGAGATTTTAAGGCGTTATGTGCCATCCTCTTAAAACTCGAATGATTCGACCAAATACGCAGATATATGTATACTCGAGAAATTGGCAGAAATAATCTATTCCGATACAAAATTTTTGTGAAGAAGGAAAATTTACGAAAAACGTCCAGGGCTCGATTCCAGAGGATGATTCGCATTCCCCATAAGAGAACGTGTAAAAATCGACTCTTTGACGTGCGCCCTTCATTCTATTTTGAGAGCTAAATTTGAAACATTTAACATATAATCTTCGGATCTGAACGATATTAAAGAAAAATTATAAATTTCTAATTCTTTTCATGTTTTCCGCCCACCGTTCGAAATCCCTCACGTAAAACGTTTAATTGGCATATTTTGGGAAAATCTTGCCATTTTAACGGGATGTTGCCTTGCCAACCAACTACAATGCAACTTCATGAAATTCCGTCGTTATTTCAACCTTAAGGGGAGAAAGGGTGCCTCGAATGAATTTAATACGAGATAGAGAAGGAAGGATAGGGAAGTGATTCTCATGGCAACCAAAGGGAGACACATTCGTTGCGTTATTTACGAGAAGGAATACATTCGAATGTAGAACATTAATCATTCGCCCATTATAATTACTTCAAACCATCGCACGAGTTCGAGACTTGAAACGACGGACGCCTATACGAGCGAAAGTTTGTTTTCATGCCGCCGAGTTTTGAATACGCGTCTGTTTTTAACGCGACAATTTGGCGTATACTTAGTGATTTGGATTGTTGCCGGATTCGTGCGACTGCGTCCCACGGACTTGTATAAAAGCTTCTCGTCGCGACTACTCACAAAATTTCATAAAAATACTTTCCCGTTGAATATCATATCCCTAGGATTTTGAAGAATTTTCCATACCCTCTGCCGAATATCTTCCGAACACTAGCAAGGCCTGCTTCTCCATCGAATTCGCGAATCATTTTCGTCTCGCAGTGAACGATGCGTCGGAAAGAAACCTTATATTTGGAAAGGAACTGCTGAATATTTAAGAAAAGCGTTGTAGAACTCGGTAGCGAATACGGACTAATGGTTATATCATCACCTTCCAGTTTCCAGAGAGTTGATAAAGTTCGGTAAAATTTCGCCTGAAAAACTTTCAACGACGTCCCCCCCGAATCAACACGGAGCAGTGCTTTTACTGTGAGATCGGCGGAGAGTTTTGGAACAGTCTTCGCACTCCCTGTGCGGCGACGTATCGGTCGCATTCGTGGCGGTTTCATCACCGGAATCTAAAAGGCGGTGGAATTTGAAGCATATCTGATTATACTTCCATCGAGGGTCATTTATTCGCCACTACAATCTTACTTACGGATCCATAGCATAATACGTATTTACGGATTAGGGATTAAGGTACAGAAATGAGGTTTTACAGCGAACACTACACACTCGATACACCCACGCCGCCACAAATTTTGAGGATTTCCGTTCTCTATCAGTTGGAGATTACTGCGAGAGATACGCTATTGAAGGAGGGCTAGAAGGCTAAAATAAAGTAGTTATTCTACGCTTTTACCAAGGGAAAAGTTTTTGGGAGGTCAATACTATGGGGGCGACTCGATGCCAACGCGGGTGTTGTTTAACGAATTTGGGAGATGAGCCTTCACGAGCTCCGGATAAGAGAGGAAAATCTACGGCTATGCAGTAGGACGGTAGTTTGAGTACCTACAACAACTTCATAATATGTTTTATGAGATAGAAATACGAGAATGTTGACGAGAATGATACAAAACAAGAGGCACGGATTTTATCAGTGTCGTCCATACTATAGTAGAATGATGAAAACCTAGCCTATATATGAGTGGTTAAAACATGGGTTTACATTATACAAAAAAACGATCTTTGCGGCAAAATAAATTTTAATGAAAAAAATCTCTCCAACAACAACATGAATGAATTTCCACGAGGCGTCAGGATAAGGAACGCAGCGGGATGTTTATCAGCCGGTCCTATGCATGTAGGCTCAATCTCTTATCCAAAACAGAATCACGTAATATATCCATGGGAGATATTTTTAGTGGTGTCCGACGAATGAGTAGGAAGAGCCCCCATGGGCGCCTCCGTGACCAGACGATACGCTGCTGTAGCTGTGGCCGCCTCCGAATCCTTGGAAAGAGGAGCCACCGCCGTATCCGTGGGCGTCGTCTCCCAGTCCAGCGCCGCCGTATGCACCGCCGTGGTGTCCTCCGTGGACGAAGACCGGAACGGGGTTAGCGATGGCCACGGGGTGAGGGACCGGCACGGCCACCGGCTTGGGCACCGCGACGGGGTAAGGCTTGGGGACGGGGACGGGATAGGGCTGTGCCACGGGAACCTTGACGGGGACGTGGACGGGATAGGGCACCGGCTTCTCCACGGTCACGGGGTAGGGTTTGTCGACGGGGACTGGGTAGGGCTTGGGGACGGCCACCGGGTAAGGCTTGTCGACGGGGTAGGGGACGGGGTGCGGGACGGGGTACGGGACCTTCCTCTCCACGGTCACGGGGTAGGGTTGCGGCACGGGGTAAGGCACCTGCTTGGTGAGAGTGATGGTTTTAACGTGTTGTGAGTCGTATCCGCCCCCGTATCCACCGGCGAATCCGCCCCCGTACCCGCCCCCCTGACCTCCTCCGAATCCTCCGTCGTATCCATGACCTCCTGCGTATGCGAGGTCGGAGAGACCCCTCTTCTCCTGCTGCTTGGCCTCCTCCTTAACCTCGGCGGAGGAGGACGAGAGGGCCACCAAAGCCAAGAGAAGGGCGCACGACTGCGGGAGGAAGGGTTTAACGGTGATATGCATTCGATATACGTTGTCGTTGTTTCAGAATGCATAGGGAGCACTTACCAGTAGCTTCATGGTTACGGCTTGTGATGTTACCGGTGGTCGTGCTGTTCGTGGAGTGATATTTCCTTATCCTCTTACCGCATATATATACACGCGCTTCACGTGCCGCTGACCCAGCCATGCTTTCGATAGTGACTTCCTCAACGACTTTCTTTTTCGGCGTTGTGCGCCATGGAACTAGACCATTCAAATCGTCCTGAAAAACCTTTTCACCTTCTGATTGAAATGTCTCCTGAGTCGTTGGATGTATAGTTTGTTCTCGTTGAACTTGATTTTTCGATGTGGTAACGTTAATTTTCTTACAATAATTACGACAAAATGCCGTAAAATCCTAAATACCGTATTTATACCGAAGGCATTGCCGATTCAATGCTGAAATCCGGCACGACCAATTATTTTCCCCCCTGAAAGACAATTCGCATTAAAAACTATAGTTCTCCTCTTTTTATCACACAACTCGAGCAGGCGCTAAGCCGATCAGTGTCTAGTCGCAGAAAATCAAGTGCGAATTTTATGCGATCAGCGATGCTAATTTACGCCCACCATTTTACGGTTTCGCCAAATGCTTAGATATTTGTTTTCGGAGCTCTTAAAGCATAATTACTTCGTAGCCGGGACGAATCTAGCATATTTTTCAGTTCATGCATTGGCACGGCCTTTGAATGCGTCGAATCGTGTATCGCCGATGACGGATCAAAAGAACCGCTTGCGAAACTCAAAAAATCTGCCTATTTTGATTAGCTTAATCGTATCGGCGGACGAGAAATCGATCGAGGAAAAGGTTCCTGGCCTGCCCATAGACATATTTTCATCTACATGCGTAGTTCGGTGCTCTTATCGCGATATTATTTAAAATGTTTAGCCGACGAAATAAGATGCGTTGGGGAAGCATGCGTGGCTAGCATTTGGGACCACGGAGACAGGGAGACGCGAAATTTAGATTTTTTCCTATGCGTATGAGAAGAATAATAAATATCCTGTTTCCGAAAATGAAAAAGGTATATTGATGACATTGTGAAATGCGTGTCGCATGTATTAGTTCCAGGTGGGAGGATGTGGTCGAAAGGTTGGCGATAAGATCCGCCATCTGATGTTTTCGGAACCGCTGACATGGCGGGTTTAGCATAGCGGAGGTTAAGAAGGATAAGATGGATGAGGGAAAAATGAGATCAATACGAGTGAGAAAATGGAACGACACCCGCCAACAAAGGTCATCGATGCACATCATCATCGACGGAATAATCACGTTTTCCCTTTAATGTCATATATATGACGTTGTGGATGTAAAAGGTTAAGTGCCCGCAAGGTACGCCACGTCCTGCTGAGTGAAAGAAAGACACGAAGGTCTGACCTTGCAGAAAAAACAGGCAGAGGAAACGAGGAAGAGTTCGCCGTCGGGTGCAGTATTTAAAAACGCATTGAAGAGTTTCGTTCCGACGGTCAAGGAAGATCGCCATTGCGATCCAGCAAAAGGAAAAACACGGAATCATACATGTTTCAGTCAGATGTCATGTAATCAGTTTTCCTATGACTCTGTCTCAACTCCGAGGACCAGCCTCCGTTACTAGCGATGGCTCACGAGAAGAGGTGTAATACACTGCGTGTTTTGATGAGAGCGGAAAACAGATTCGACGTTGTTTGAATGTTTAAAACTTCGCTTGCGGCTTCTATTTTCAGATTATAACCACAGAAATGACTAACATATCAAGAGACTCTCATTCACGAGAAATGAAAAGATTATTAGCGCGGCGGGCGAACTCGAAAGATAAATGTTACATGTTTTAGAAGCATGTCCAAATTAATGCGGCTTATGCCCGCTAATTCAATAGACTGGAACCTCATAAGATCGGACTGCGGCCGAAAAACGGCGTACCCCACAGGACTACTTTAAAACTATCGCATAGCATGGGACGGAACTCGTCGGGATTAATTCGGAAGATAGAAAGCTATAGAGACGGCGGCTCAGAAAATGATTCCGAACCGTGACAGCGGTATATAAGCTGCTCCAGATCACCCGTTGAAGCACTCCGAAAACAACGGCTGCTCCGTCAAGACCACTTGGAACAACCATGAAGCTACTGGTGGGTACCGTGTGGGAGTAGGTATGTGTTCTGCGTGAGGAACGGTATGTAAAACTATGTTATTTGTTGCAGTCGTGTGCCCTTCTCTTGGCTTTGGTGGCCCTCTCGTCCTCCTCCGAGGAGGTTAAGGAGGAGGCCAAGCAGCAGGAGAAGAGGGGTCTCTCCGACCTCGCATACGCAGGAGGTCATGGATACGACGGAGGATTCGGAGGAGGTCAGGGGGGCGGGTACGGGGGCGGATTCGCCGGTGGATACGGGGGCGGATACGACTCACAACACGTTAAAACCATCACTCTCACCAAGCAGGTGCCTTACCCCGTGCCGCAACCCTACCCCGTGACCGTGGAGAGGAAGGTCCCGTACCCCGTCCCGCACCCCGTCCCCTACCCCGTCGACAAGCCTTACCCGGTGGCCGTCCCCAAGCCCTACCCAGTCCCCGTCGACAAACCCTACCCCGTGACCGTGGAGAAGCCGGTGCCCTATCCCGTCCACGTCCCCGTCAAGGTTCCCGTGGCACAGCCCTATCCCGTCCCCGTCCCCAAGCCTTACCCCGTCGCGGTGCCCAAGCCGGTGGCCGTGCCGGTCCCTCACCCCGTGGCCATCGCTAACCCCGTTCCGGTCTTCGTCCACGGAGGACACCACGGCGGTGCATACGGCGGCGCTGGACTGGGAGACGACGCCCACGGATACGGCGGTGGCTCCTCTTTCCAAGGATTCGGAGGCGGCCACAGCTACAGCAGCGTATCGTCTGGTCACGGAGGCGCCCATGGGGGCTCTTCCTACTCATTCGTCGGACACCACTAAAGATCGAATCTGATTGACTAAAATTCACAAATTGGACTCCATTCCTCGAATTTCATCGCTTTTCAAACCCATTTTGTTCTATGGACTTCGAAGTTATGTATTGACTAATAAAAATCATCATACATGGAATAACTACTTCTACATTCTTTGCTACAATGGAACGTGTTTTAGGTCAAAAACCAATCTAACCACGAAATCTAACTAACAGCTAATCACCTCTAGGTGGTCAACTGCTGGAAATTATCCCCTCCTAAGCGCGTAATTTTCTTCGTTATAACCCCGACACCACATGATATACATGGGATATCCAGTTCATATCCAGATTACCCGGTGAATGTTTCGGATATCTCATGGATATCCATTGGATATTTGAAGGAGTAAAATTCTGTGATGCTAGTTATTAATACAAATTCCTTATGTTTCTCAAAATGTACGCATTAAAACTTGGTTGCTATTTATATTTACCAAGAGCACGTTTTTGCACAAATATTGTCTTTATGTTGATATTCTGTGGATGTACATAAGATAACTCACGGGTATCCCGACCAAGTGCAGCACAATATATTCCATTCTACTGCCACATTTTGGCAGCAATTGTAACAACAATTGAAAACATACAAGATGGCTGACAACATGGAATCTCACACTGGCAGGTTCATTTCTCTTTACACAAAAGATGTATTTACTTTGGTGCTAAATCCTTTTTAACAAATGGTAAGCATAAAGGACACTATAAACCACTTTAATCGCATTTTATTAGTTAGAACGACCAAAAAATAATAAATAACAACTTGGTTATTTTTTATATGCAGTATTTCGGTCGTAAGGACTCAGCTGTTGCGTTTTAGTAAATAATAAACAAGGATAAATGCTATTATAAGGAGATACTGCAATTTATTCTTTTTCATTAAAGACGGTTTAAATACGCTTTTTGCTTGAAATAGAGGTTAAGGCTCATTGAATGATTATTGAGTTACTAAAATCATGTATTCTTGTGTGATCAAATGTAAATTATTATCACAAATAACGTTCAATGGGGTCCTCAAGGAAGATAATTGAAAGCAGAGAACTCGCAGATATGCATGCTGTTTGGAAAATAAATAATTCCATTATAAAATACGATATCCATACAAACCATTCCTTGGCAATGTGATATTATCTGCGGTTATCCATAGGATGTCATGTTTGGATATTCTGGGGGCATCACATTGGCGGACATTTGGATGTCTCGGAGGTATCCATTTCATATCCTCAGGATGTTATATGATCTTTCCAGGATACCCCAAATCTCCCGGTGGGATATTACGATATGGATATCCATGGGATGTATTGTGCTAGTTTCCTTCCTAGCTCTCTCCTACCTACCGTCGGCCTCCCTCGCGCACATGCTAACTTCTTCCCACGCACAGCTGGAACTTCGCGAATATTTTCGGACATATTGTGAACCTCTACCGATGCGCATTTTAAAATAGAACTCAATTTGAAACTGTGATCGGGAACGTAAGTATTTTCAATACTACAACATTAAAAGTACTGTCGTGAGATTTTAAGGCGTTATGTGCCATCCTCTTAAAACTCGAATGATTCGACCAAATACGCAGATATATGTATACTCGAGAAATTGGCAGAAATAATCTATTCCGATACAAAATTTTTGTGAAGAAGGAAAATTTACGAAAAACGTCCAGGGCTCGATTCCAGAGGATGATTCGCATTCCCCATAAGAGAACGTGTAAAAATCGACTCTTTGACGTGCGCCCTTCATTCTATTTTGAGAGCTAAATTTGAAACATTTAACATATAATCTTCGGATCTGAACGATATTAAAGAAAAATTATAAATTTCTAATTCTTTTCATGTTTTCCGCCCACCGTTCGAAATCCCTCACGTAAAACGTTTAATTGGCATATTTTGGGAAAATCTTGCCATTTTAACGGGATGTTGCCTTGCCAACCAACTACAATGCAACTTCATGAAATTCCGTCGTTATTTCAACCTTAAGGGGAGAAAGGGTGCCTCGAATGAATTTAATACGAGATAGAGAAGGAAGGATAGGGAAGTGATTCTCATGGCAACCAAAGGGAGACACATTCGTTGCGTTATTTACGAGAAGGAATACATTCGAATGTAGAACATTAATCATTCGCCCATTATAATTACTTCAAACCATCGCACGAGTTCGAGACTTGAAACGACGGACGCCTATACGAGCGAAAGTTTGTTTTCATGCCGCCGAGTTTTGAATACGCGTCTGTTTTTTAATGCGACAATTTGGCGTATACTTAGTGATTTGGATTGTTGCCGGATTCGTGCGACTGCGTCCCACGGACTTGTATAAAAGCTTCTCGTCGCGACTACTCACAAAATTTCATAAAAATACTTTCCCGTTGAATATCATATCCCTAGGATTTTGAAGAATTTTCCATACCCTCTGCCGAATATCTTCCGAACACTAGCAAGGCCTGCTTCTCCATCGAATTCGCGAATCATTTTCGTCTCGGAGTGAACGATGCGTCGGAAAGAAACCTTATATTTGGAAAGGAACTGCTGAATATTTAAGAAAAGCGTTGTAGAACTCGGTAGCGAATACGGACTAATGGTTATATCATCACCTTCCAGTTTCCAGAGAGTTGATAAAGTTCGGTAAAATTTCGCCTGAAAAACTTTCAACGACGTCCCCCCCGAATCAACACGGAGCAGTGCTTTTACTGTGAGATCGGCGGAGAGTTTTGGAACAGTCTTCGCACTCCCTGTGCGGCGACGTATCGGTCGCATTCGTGGCGGTTTCATCACCGGAATCTAAAAGGCGGTGGAATTTGAAGCATATCTGATTATACTTCCATCGAGGGTCATTTATTCGCCACTACAATCTTACTTACGGATCCATAGCATAATACGTATTTACGGATTAGGGATTTAGGTACAGAAATGAAGTTTTACAGCGAACACTACACACTCGATACACCCACGCCGCCACAAATTTTGAGGATTTCCGTTCTCTATCAGTTGGAGATTACTGCGAGAGATACGCTATTGAAGGAGGGCTAATAGGCTAAAATAAAGAAGTTATTCTACGCTTTTACCAAGGGAAAAGTTTTTGGGAGGTCAATACTAGGGGGGCGACTCGATGCCAACGCGGGTGTTGTTTAACGAATTTGGGAGATGAGCCTTCACGAGCTCCGGATAAGAGAGGAAAATCTACGGCTATGCAGTAGGACGGTAGTTTGAGTACCTACAACAACTTCATAATATGTTTTATGAGATAGAAATACGAGAATGTTGACGAGAATGATACAAAACAAGAGGCACGGATTTTATCAGTGTCGTCCATACTATAGTAGAATGATGAAAACCTAGCCTATATATGAGTGGTTAAAACATGGGTTTACATTATACAAAAAAACAATCTTTGCGGCAAAATAAATTTTAATGAAAAAAATCTCTCCAACAACAACATGAATGAATTTCCACGAGGCGTCAGGATAAGGAACGCAGCGGGATGTTTATCAGCCGGTCCTATGCATGTAGGCTCAATCTCTTATAAAAAACAGAATCACGTAATATATCCATGGGAGATATTTTTAGTGGTGTCCGACGAATGAGTAGGAAGAGCCCCCATGGGCGCCTCCGTGACCAGACGATACGCTGCTGTAGCTGTGGCCGCCTCCGAATCCTTGGAAAGAGGAGCCACCGCCGTATCCGTGGGCGTCGTCTCCCAGTCCAGCGCCGCCGTATGCACCGCCGTGGTGTCCTCCGTGGACGAAGACCGGAACGGGGTTAGCGATGGCCACGGGGTGAGGGACCGGCACGGCCACCGGCTTGGGCACCGCGACGGGGTAAGGCTTGGGGACGGGGACGGGATAGGGCTGTGCCACGGGAACCTTGACGGGGACGTGGACGGGATAGGGCACCGGCTTCTCCACGGTCACGGGGTAGGGTTTGTCGACGGGGACTGGGTAGGGCTTGGGGACGGCCACCGGGTAAGGCTTGTCGACGGGGTAGGGGACGGGGTGAGGGACGGGGTACGGGACCTTCCTCTCCACGGTCACGGGGTAGGGTTGCGGCACGGGGTAAGGCACCTGCTTGGTGAGAGTGATGGTTTTAACGTGTTGTGAGTCGTATCCGCCCCCGTATCCACCGGCGAATCCGCCCCCGTACCCGCCCCCCTGACCTCCTCCGAATCCTCCGTCGTATCCATGACCTCCTGCGTATGCGAGGTCGGAGAGACCCCTCTTCTCCTGCTGCTTGGCCTCCTCCTTAACCTCGGCGGAGGAGGACGAGAGGGCCACCAAAGCCAAGAGAAGGGCGCACGACTGCGGGAGGAAGGGTTTAACGGTGATATGCATTCGATATACGTTGTCGTTGTTTCAGAATGCATAGGGAGCACTTACCAGTAGCTTCATGGTTACGGCTTGTGATGTTACCGGTGGTCGTGCTGTTCGTGGAGTGATATTTCCTTATCCTCTTACCGCATATATATACGCGCTTCACGTGCCGCTGACCCAGCCATGCTTTCGATAGTGACTTCCTCAACGACTTTCTTTTTCGCCGTTGTGCGCCATGGAACTAGACCATTCAAATCGTCCTGAAAAACCTTTTCACCTTCTGATTGAAATGTCTCCTGAGTCGTTGGATGTATAGTTTGTTCTCGTTGAACTTGATTTTTCGATGTGGTAACGTTAATTTTCTTACAATAATTACGACAAAATGCCGTAAAATCCTAAATACCGTATTTATACCGAAGGCATTGCCGATTCAATGCTGAAATCCGGCACGACCAATTATTTTCCCCCCTGAAAGACAATTCGCATTAAAAACTATAGTTCTCCTCTTTTTATCACACAACTCGAGCAGGCGCTAAGCCGATCAGTGTCTAGTCGCAGAAAATCAAGTGCGAATTTTATGCGATCAGCGATGCTAATTTACGCCCACCATTTTACGGTTTCGCCAAATGCTTAGATATTTGTTTTCGGAGCTCTTAAAGCATAATTACTTCGTAGTCGGGACGAATCTAGCATATTTTTCAGTTCATGCATTGGCACGGTCTTTGAATGCGTCGAATCGTGTATCGCCGATGACGGATCAAAAGAACCGCTTGCGAAACTCAAAAAATCTGCCTATTTTGATTAGCTTAATCGTATCGGCGGACGAGAAATCGATCGAGGAAAAGGTTCCTGGCCTGCCCATAGACATATTTTCATCTACATGCGTACTTCGGTGCTCTTATCGCGATATTATTTAAAATGTTTAGCCAACGAAATAAGATGCGTTGGGGAAGCATGCGTGGCTAGCATTTGGGACCACGGAGACAGGGAGTCGCGAAATTTAGATTTTTTCCTATGCGTATGAGAAGAATAATATCCTGTTTCCGAAAATGAAAAAGGTATATTGATGACATTGTGAAATGCGTGTCGCATGTATTAGTTCCAGGTGGGAGGATGTGGTCGAAAGGTTGGCGATAAGATCCGCCATCTGATGTTTTTGGAACCGCTGACATGGCGGGTTTAGCATAGCGGAGGTTAAGAAGGATAAGATGGATGAGGGAAAAATGAGATCAATACGAGTGAGAAAATGGAACGACACCCGCCAACAAAGGTCATCGATGCACATCATCATCGACGGAATAATCACGTTTTCCCTTTAATGTCATATATATGACGTTGTGGATGTAAAAGGTCAAGTGCCCGCAAGGTACGCCACGTCCTGCTGAGTGAAAGAAAGACACGAAGGTCTGACCTTGCAGAAAAAACAGGCAGAGGAAACGAGCAAGAGTTCGCCGTCGGGTGCAGTATTTAAAAACGCATTGAAGAGTTTCGTTCCGACGATCAAGGAAGATCGCCATTGCGATCCAGCAAAAGGAAAAACAAGGAATCATACATGTTTCAGTCAGATGTCATGTAATCAGTTTTCCTATGACTCTGTCTCAACTCAGGGAGGACCAGCCTCCGTTACTAGCGATGGCTCACGAGAAGAGGTGTAATACACTGCGTGTTTTGATGAGAGCGGAAAACAGATTCGACGTTGTTTGAATGTTTAAAACTTCGCTTGCGGCTTCTATTTTCAGATTATAACCACAGAAATGACTAACATATCATGAGACTCTCATTCACGAGAAATGAAAAGATTATTAGCGCGACGGGCGAACTCGAAAGATAAATGTTACATGTTTTAGAAGCATGTCCAAATTAATGCGGCTTATGCCCGCTAATTCAATAGACTGGAACCTCATAAGATCGGACTGCGGCCGAAAAACGGCGAACCCCACAGGACTACTTTAAAACTATCGCATAGCATGGGACGGAACTCGTCGGGATTAATTCGGAAGATAGAAAGCTATAGAGACGGCGGCTCAGAAAATGATTCCGAACCGTGACAGCGGCATATAAGCTGCTGCAGATCACCCGTTGAAGCACTCCGAAAACAACGGCTGCTCCGTCAAGACCACTTGGAACAACCATGAAGCGACTGGTGGGTACCGTGTGGGAGTAGGTATGTGATCTGCGTGAGGAACGGTATGTAAAACTATGTTATTTGTTGCAGTCGTGTGCCCTTCTCTTGGCTTTGGTGGCCCTCTCGTCCTCCTCCGAGGAGGTTAAGGAGGAGGCCAAGCAGCAGGAGAAGAGGGGTCTCTCCGACCTCGCATACGCAGGAGGTCATGGATACGACGGAGGATTCGGAGGTGGTCAGGGGGGCGGGTACGGGGGCGGATTCGCCGGTGGATACGGGGGCGGATACGACTCACAACACGTTAAAACCATCACTCTCACCAAGCAGGTGCCTTACCCCGTGCCGCAACCCTACCCCGTGACCGTGGAGAGGAAGGTCCCGTACCCCGTCCCGCACCCCGTCCCCTACCCCGTCGACAAGCCTTACCCGGTGGCCGTCCCCAAGCCCTACCCAGTCCCCGTCGACAAACCCTACCCCGTGACCGTGGAGAAGCCGGTGCCCTATCCCGTCCACGTCCCCGTCAAGGTTCCCGTGGCACAGCCCTATCCTGTCCCCGTCCCCAAGCCTTACCCCATCGCGGTGCCCAAGCCGGTGGCCGTGCCGGTCCCTCACCCCGTGGCCATCGCTAACCCCGTTCCGGTCTTCGTCCACGGAGGACACCACGGCGGTGCATACGGCGGCGCTGGACTGGGAGACGACGCCCACGGATACGGCGGTGGCTCCTCTTTCCAAGGATTCGGAGGCGGCCACAGCTACAGCAGCGTATCGTCTGGTCACGGAGGCGCCCATGGGGGCTCTTCCTACTCATTCGTCGGACACCACTAAAGATCGAATCTGATTGACTAAAATTCACAAATTGGACTCCATTCCTCGAATTTCATCGCTTTTCAAACCCATTTTGTTCTATGGACTTCGAAGTTATGTATTGACAAATAAAAATCATCATACATGGAATAACTACTTCTACATTCTTTGCTACAATGGAACGTGTTTTAGGTCAAAAACCAATCTAACCACGAAATCTAACTAACAGCTAATCACCTCTAGGTGGTCAACTGCTGGAAATTATCCCCTCCTAAGCGCGTAATTTTCTTCGTTATAACCCCGACACCACATGATATACATGGGATATCCAGTTCATATCCAGATTACCCGGTGAATGTTTCGGATATCTCATGGATATCCATTGGATATTTGAAGGAGTAAAATTCTGTGATGCTAGTTATTAATACAAATTCCTTATGTTTCTCAAAATGTACGCATTAAAACTTGGTTGCAATTTATATTTACCAAGAGCACGTTTTTGCACAAATATTGTCTTTATGTTGATATTCTGGGGATGTACATAAGATAACTCACGGGTATCCCGACCAAGTGCAGCACAATATATTCCATTCTACTGCCACATTTTGGCAGCAATTGTAACAACAATTGAAAACAAACAAGATGGCTGACAACATGGAATCTCACACTGGAAGGTTCATTTCTCTTTACACATAAGATGTATTTACCTTGGTGCTAAATCCTTTTTAACAAATGGTAAGCATAAAGGACACTATAAACCACTTTAATCGCATTTTATCAGTTAGAACGACCAAAAAATAATAAATAACAACTTGGTTATTTTTTATATGCAGTATTAAGGTCGTAAGGACTCAGCTGTTGCGTTTTAGTAAATAATAAACAAGGATAAAAGCTATTATAAGGAGATACTGCAATTTATTCTTTTTCGTTAAATACGGTTTAAATACGCTTTTTGCTTGAAATAGAGGTTAAGTTACTAAAATCATGTATTCTTGTGTGATCAAATGTAAATTATTATCACAAATAACGTTCAATGGGGTCCTCAAGGAAGATAATTGAAAGCAGAGAACTCGCAGATATGCATGCTGTTTGGAAAATAAATAATTCCATTATAAAATACGATATCCATACAAACCATTCCTTGGCAATGTGATATTATCTGCGGTTATCCATAGGATGCCATGTTTGGATATTCTGGGGGCATCACATTGGCGGACATTTGGATGTCTCGGAGGTATCCATTTCATATCCTCAGGATGTTATATGATCTTTCCAGGATACCCCAAATCTCCCGGTGGGATATTACGATATGGATATCCATGGGATGTATTGTGCTAATTTCCTTCCTAGCTCTCTCCTACCTACCGTCGGCCTCCCTCGCGCACATGCTAACTTCTTCCCACGCACAGCTGGAACTTCGCGAATATTTTCGGACATATTGTGAACCTCTACCGATGCGCATTTTAAAATAGAACTCAATTTGAAACTGTGATCGGGAACGTAAGTATTTTCAATACTACAACATTAAAAGTACTGTCGTGAGATTTTAAGGCGTTATGTGCCATCCTCTTAAAACTCGAATGATTCGACCAAATACGCAGATATATGTATACTCGAGAAATTGGCAGAAATAATCTATTCCGATACAAAATTTTTGTGAAGAAGGAAAATTTACGAAAAACGTCCAGGGCTCGATTCCAGAGGATGATTCGCATTCCCCATAAGAGAACGTGTAAAAATCGACTCTTTGACGTGCGCCCTTCATTCTATTTTGAGAGCTAAATTTGAAACATTTAACATATAATCTTCGGATCTGAACGATATTAAAGAAAAATTATAAATTTCTAATTCTTTTCATGTTTTCCGCCCACCGTTCGAAATCCCTCACGTAAAACGTTTAATTGGCATATTTTGGGAAAATCTTGCCATTTTAACGGGATGTTGCCTTGCCAACCAACTACAATGCAACTCCATGAAATTCCGTCGTTATTTCAACCTTAAGGGGAGAAAGGGTGCCTCGAATGAATTTAATACGAGATAGAGAAGGAAGGATAGGGAAGTGATTCTCATAGCAACCAAAGGGAGACACATTCGTTGCGTTATTTACGAGAAGGAATACATTCGAATGTAGAACATTAATCATTCGCCCATTATAATTACTTCAAACCATCGCACGAGTTCGAGACTTGAAACGACGGACGCCTATACGAGCGAAAGTTTGTTTTCATGCCGCCGAGTTTTGAATACGCGTCTGTTTTTTAATGCGACAATTTGGCGTATACTTAGTGATTTGGATTGTTGCCGGATTCGTGCGACTGCGTCCCACGGACTTGTATAAAAGCTTCTCGTCGCGACTACTCACAAAATTTCATAAAAATACTTTCCCGTTGAATATCATATCCCTAGGATTTTGAAGAATTTTCCATACCCTCTGCCGAATATCTTCCGAACACTAGCAAGGCCTGCTTCTCCATCGAATTCGCGAATCATTTTCGTCTCGCAGTGAACGATGCGTCGGAAAGAAACCTTATATTTGGAAAGGAACTGCTGAATATTTAAGAAAAGCGTTGTAGAACTCGGTAGCGAATACGGACTAATGGTTATATCATCACCTTCCAGTTTCCAGAGAGTTGATAAAGTTCGGTAAAATTTCGCCTGAAAAACTTTCAACGACGTCCCCCCCGAATCAACACGGAGCAGTGCTTTTACTGTGAGATCGGCGGAGAGTTTTGGAACAGTCTTCGCACTCCCTGTGCGGCGACGTATCGGTCGCATTCGTGGCGGTTTCATCACCGGAATCTAAAAGGCGGTGGAATTTGAAGCATATCTGATTATACTTCCATCGAGGGTCATTTATTCGCCACTACAATCTTACTTACGGATCCATAGCATAATACGTATTTACGGATTAGGGATTTAGGTACAGAAATGAGGTTTTACAGCGAACACTACACACTCGATACACCCACGCCGCCACAAATTTTGAGGATTTCCGTTCTCTATCAGTTGGAGATTACTGCGAGAGATACGCTATTGAAGGAGGGCTAATAGGCTAAAATAAAGAAGTTATTCTACGCTTTTACCAAGGGAAAAGTTTTTGGGAGGTCAATACTAGGGGGGCGACTCGATGCCAACGCGGGTGTTGTTTAACGAATTTGGGAGATGAGCCTTCACGAGCTCCGGATAAGAGAGGAAAATCTACGGCTATGCAGTAGGACGGTAGTTTGAGTACCTACAACAACTTCATAATATGTTTTATGAGATAGAAATACGAGAATGTTGACGAGAATGATACAAAACAAATGGCACGGATTTTATCAGTGTCGTCCATACTATAGTAGAATGATGAAAACCTAGCCTATATATGAGTGGTTAAAACATGGGTTTACATTATACAAAAAAACGATCTTTGCGGCAAAATAAATTTTAATGAAAAAAATCTCTCCAACAACAACATGAATGAATTTCCACGAGGCGTCAGGATAAGGAACGCAGCGGGATGTTTATCAGCCGGTCCTATGCATGTAGGCTCAATCTCTTATCCAAAACAGAATCACGTAATATATCCATGGGAGATATTTTTAGTGGTGTCCGACGAATGAGTAGGAAGAGCCCCCATGGGCGCCTCCGTGACCAGACGATACGCTGCTGTAGCTGTGGCCGCCTCCGAATCCTTGGAAAGAGGAGCCACCGCCGTATCCGTGGGCGTCGTCTCCCAGTCCAGCGCCGCCGTATGCACCGCCGTGGTGTCCTCCGTGGACGAAGACCGGAACGGGGTTAGCGATGGCCACGGGGTGAGGGACCGGCACGGCCACCGGCTTGGGCACCGCGACGGGGTAAGGCTTGGGGACGGGGACGGGATAGGGCTGTGCCACGGGAACCTTGACGGGGACGTGGACGGGATAGGGCACCGGCTTCTCCACGGTCACGGGGTAGGGTTTGTCGACGGGGACTGGGTAGGGCTTGGGGACGGCCACCGGGTAAGGCTTGTCGACGGGGTAGGGGACGGGGTGAGGGACGGGGTACGGGACCTTCCTCTCCACGGTCACGGGGTAGGGTTGCGGCACGGGGTAAGGCACCTGCTTGGTGAGAGTGATGGTTTTAACGTGTTGTGAGTCGTATCCGCCCCCGTATCCACCGGCGAATCCGCCCCCGTACCCGCCCCCCTGACCTCCTCCGAATCCTCCGTCGTATCCATGACCTCCTGCGTATGCGAGGTCGGAGAGACCCCTCTTCTCCTGCTGCTTGGCCTCCTCCTTAACCTCCTCGGAGGAGAACGAGAGGGCCACCAAAGCCAAGAGAAGGGCGCACGACTGCGGGAGGAAGGGTTTAACGGTGATATGCATTCGATATACGTTGTCGTTGTTTCAGAATGCATAGGGAGCACTTACCAGTAGCTTCATGGTTACGGCTTGTGATGTTACCGGTGGTCGTGCTGTTCGTGGAGTGATATTTCCTTATCCTCTTACCGCATATATATACGCGCTTCACGTGCCGCTGACCCAGCCATGCTTTCGATAGTGACTTCCTCAACGACTTTCTTTTTCGGCGTTGTGCGCCATGGAACTAGACCATTCAAATCGTCCTGAAAAACCTTTTCACCTTCTGATTGAAATGTCTCCTGAGTCGTTGGATGTATAGTTTGTTCTCGTTGAACTTGATTTTTCGATGTGGTAACGTTAATTTTCTTACAATAATTACGACAAAATGCCGTAAAATCCTAAATACCGTATTTATACCGAAGGCATTGCCGATTCAATGCTGAAATCCGGCACGACCAATTATTTTCCCCCCTGAAAGACAATTCGCATTAAAAACTATAGTTCTCCTCTTTTTATCACACAACTCGAGCAGGCGCTAAGCCGATCAGTGTCTAGTCGCAGAAAATCAAGTGCGAATTTTATGCGATCAGCGATGCTAATTTACGCCCACCATTTTACGGTTTCGCCAAATGCTTAGATATTTGTTTTCGGAGCTCTTAAAGCATAATTACTTCGTAGCCGGGACGAATCTAGCATATTTTTCAGTTCATGCATTGGCACGGCCTTTGAATGCGTCGAATCGTGTATCGCCGATGACGGATCAAAAGAACCGCTTGCGAAACTCAAAAAATCTGCCTATTTTGATTAGCTTAATCGTATCGGCGGACGAGAAATCGATCGAGGAAAAGGTTCCTGGCCTGCCCATAGACATATTTTCATCTACATGCGTAGTTCGGTGCTCTTATCGCGATATTATTTAAAATGTTTAGCCGACGAAATAAGATGCGTTGGGGAAGCATGCGTGGCTAGCATTTGGGACCACGGAGACAGGGAGACGCGAAATTTAGATTTTTTCCTATGCGTATGAGAAGAATAATAAATATCCTGTTTCCGAAAATGAAAAAGGTATATTGATGACATTGTGAAATGCGTGTCGCATGTATTAGTTCCAGGTGGGAGGATGTGGTCGAAAGGTTGGCGATAAGATCCGCCATCTGATGTTTTCGGAACCGCTGACATGGCGGGTTTAGCATAGCGGAGGTTAAGAAGGATAAGATGGATGAGGGAAAAATGAGATCAATACGAGTGAGAAAATGGAACGACACCCGCCAACAAAGGTCATCGATGCACATCATCATCGACGGAATAATCACGTTTTCCCTTTAATGTCATATATATGACGTTGTGGATGTAAAAGGTTAAGTGCCCGCAAGGTACGCCACGTCCTGCTGAGTGAAAGAAAGACACGAAGGTCTGACCTTGCAGAAAAAACAGGCAGAGGAAACGAGCAAGAGTTCGCCGTCGGGTGCAGTATTTAAAAACGCATTGAAGAGTTTCGTTCCGACGATCAAGGAAGATCGCCATTGCGATCCAGCAAAAGGAAAAACAAGGAATCATACATGTTTCAGTCAGATGTCATGTAATCAGTTTTCCTATGACTCTGTCTCAACTCCGAGGACCAGCCTCCGTTACTAGCGATGGCTCACGAGAAGAGGTGTAATACACTGCGTGTTTTGATGAGAGCGGAAAACAGATTCGACGTTGTTTGAATGTTTAAAACTTCGCTTGCGGCTTCTATTTTCAGATTATAACCACAGAAATGACTAACATATCATGAGACTCTCATTCACGAGAAATGAAAAGATTATTAGCGCGACGGGCGAACTCGAAAGATAAATGTTACATGTTTTAGAAGCATGTCCAAATTAATGCGGCTTATGCCCGCTAATTCAATAGACTGGAACCTCATAAGATCGGACTGCGGCCGAAAAACGGCGTACCCCACAGGACTACTTTAAAACTATCGCATAGCATGGGACGGAACTCGTCGGGATTAATTCGGAAGATAGAAAGCTATAGAGACGGCGGCTCAGAAAATGATTCCGAACCGTGACAGCGGTATATAAGCTGCTGCAGATCACCCGTTGAAGCACTCCGAAAACAACGGCTGCTCCGTCAAGACCACTTGGAACAACCATGAAGCTACTGGTGGGTACCGTGTGGGAGTAGGTATGTGTTCTGCGTGAGGAACGGTATGTAAAACTATGTTATTTGTTGCAGTCGTGTGCCCTTCTCTTGGCTTTGGTGGCCCTCTCGTCCTCCTCCGAGGAGGTTAAGGAGGAGGCCAAGCAGCAGGAGAAGAGGGGTCTCTCCGACCTCGCATACGCAGGAGGTCATGGATACGACGGAGGATTCGGAGGTGGTCAGGGGGGCGGGTACGGGGGCGGATTCGCCGGTGGATACGGGGGCGGATACGACTCACAACACGTTAAAACCATCACTCTCACCAAGCAGGTGCCTTACCCCGTGCCGCAACCCTACCCCGTGACCGTGGAGAGGAAGGTCCCGTACCCCGTCCCGCACCCCGTCCCCTACCCCGTCGACAAGCCTTACCCGGTGGCCGTCCCAAAGCCCTACCCAGTCCCCGTCGACAAACCCTACCCCGTGACCGTGGAGAAGCCGGTGCCCTATCCCGTCCACGTCCCCGTCAAGGTTCCCGTGGCACAGCCCTATCCCGTCCCCGTCCCCAAGCCTTACCCCGTCGCGGTGCCCAAGCCGGTGGCCGTGCCGGTCCCTCACCCCGTGGCCATCGCTAACCCCGTTCCGGTCTTCGTCCACGGAGGACACCACGGCGGTGCATACGGCGGCGCTGGACTGGGAGACGACGCCCACGGATACGGCGGTGGCTCCTCTTTCCAAGGATTCGGAGGCGGCCACAGCTACAGCAGCGTATCGTCTGGTCACGGAGGCGCCCATGGGGGCTCTTCCTACTCATTCGTCGGACACCACTAAAGATCGAATCTGATTGACTAAAATTCACAAATTGGACTCCATTCCTCGAATTTCATCGCTTTTCAAACCCATTTTGTTCTATGGACTTCGAAGTTATGTATTGACAAATAAAAATCATCATACATGGAATAACTACTTCTACATTCTTTGCTACAATGGAACGTGTTTTAGGTCAAAAACCAATCTAACCACGAAATCTAACTAACAGCTAATCACCTCTAGGTGGTCAACTGCTGGAAATTATCCCCTCCTAAGCGCGTAATTTTCTTCGTTATAACCCCGACACCACATGATATACATGGGATATCCAGTTCATATCCAGATTACCCGGTGAATGTTTCGGATATCTCATGGATATCCATTGGATATTTGAAGGAGTAAAATTCTGTGATGCTAGGTATTAATACAAATTCCTTATGTTTCTCAAAATGTACGCATTAAAACTTGGTTGCTATTTATATTTACCAAGAGCACGTTTTTGCACAAATATTGTCTTTATGTTGATATTCTGTGGATGTACATAAGATAACTCACGGGTATCCCGACCAAGTGCAGCACAATATATTCCATTCTACTGCCACATTTTGGCAGCAATTGTAACAACAATTGAAAACAAACAAGATGGCTGACAACATGGAATCTCACACTGGCAGGCTCATTTCTCTTTACACAAAAGATGTATTTACTTTGGTGCTAAATCCTTTTTAACAAATGGTAAGCATAAAGGACACTATAAACCACTTTAATCGCATTTTATTAGTTAGAACGACCAAAAAATAATAAATAACAACTTGGTTATTTTTTATATGCAGTATTTCGGTCGTAAGGACTCAGCTGTTGCGTTTTAGTAAATAATAAACAAGGATAAATGCTATTATAAGGAGATACTGCAATTTATTCTTTTTCATTAAAGACGGTTTAAATACGCTTTTTGCTTGAAATAGAGGTTAAGGCTCATTGAATGATTATTGAGTTACTAAAATCATGTATTCTTGTGTGATCAAATGTAAATTATTACCACAAATAACGTTCAATGGGGTCCTCAAAGAAGATAATTGAAAGCAGAGAACTCGCAGATATGCATGCTGTTTGGAAAATAAATAATTCCATTATAAAATACGATATCCATACAAACCATTCCTTGGCAATGTGATATTATCTGCGGTTATCCATAGGATGTCATGTTTGGATATTCTGGGGGCATCACATTGGCGGACATTTGGATGTCTCGGAGGTATCCATTTCATATCCTCAGGATGTTATATGATCTTTCCAGGATACCCCAAATCTCCCGGTGGGATATTACGATATGGATATCCATGGGATGTATTGTGCTAATTTCCTTCCTAGCTCTCTCCTACCTACCGTCGGCCTCCCTCGCGCACATGCTAACTTCTTCCCACGCACAGCTGGAACTTCGCGAATATTTTCGGACATATTGTGAACCTCTACCAATGCGCATTTTAAAATAGAACTCAATTTGAAACTGTGATCGGGAACGTAAGTATTTTCAATACTACAACATTAAAAGTACTGTCGTGAGATTTTAAGGCGTTATGTGCCATCCTCTTAAAACTCGAATGATTCGACCAAATACGCAGATATATGTATACTCGAGAAATTGGCAGAAATAATCTATTCCGATACAAAATTTTTGTGAAGAAGGAAAATTTACGAAAAACGTCCAGGGCTCGATTCCAGAGGATGATTCGCATTCCCCATAAGAGAACGTGTAAAAATCGACTCTTTGACGTGCGCCCTTCATTCTATTTTGAGAGCTAAATTTGAAACATTTAACATATAATCTTCGGATCTGAACGATATTAAAGAAAAATTATAAATTTCTAATTCTTTTCATGTTTTCCGCCCACCGTTCGAAATCCCTCACGTAAAACGTTTAATTGGCATATTTTGGGAAAATCTTGCCATTTTAACGGGATGTTGCCTTGCCAACCAACTACAATGCAACTTCATGAAATTCCGTCGTTATTTCAACCTTAAGGGGAGAAAGGGTGCCTCGAATGAATTTAATACGAGATAGAGAAGGAAGGATAGGGAAGTGATTCTCATAGCAACCAAAGGGAGACACATTCGTTGCGTTATTTACGAGAAGGAATACATTCGAATGTAGAACATTAATCATTCGCCCATTATAATTACTTCAAACCATCGCACGAGTTCGAGACTTGAAACGACGGACGCCTATACGAGCGAAAGTTTGTTTTCATGCCGCCGAGTTTTGAATACGCGTCTGTTTTTTAATGCGACAATTTGGCGTATACTTAGTGATTTGGATTGTTGCCGGATTCGTGCGACTGCGTCCCACGGACTTGTATAAAAGCTTCTCGTCGCGACTACTCACAAAATTTCATAAAAATACTTTCCCGTTGAATATCATATCCCTAGGATTTTGAAGAATTTTCCATACCCTCTGCCGAATATCTTCCGAACACTAGCAAGGCCTGCTTCTCCATCGAATTCGCGAATCATTTTCGTCTCGGAGTGAACGATGCGTCGGAAAGAAACCTTATATTTGGAAAGGAACTGCTGAATATTTAAGAAAAGCGTTGTAGAACTCGGTAGCGAATACGGACTAATGGTTATATCATCACCTTCCAGTTTCCAGAGAGTTGATAAAGTTCGGTAAAATTTCGCCTGAAAAACTTTCAACGACGTCCCCCCCGAATCAACACGGAGCAGTGCTTTTACTGTGAGATCGGCGGAGAGTTTTGGAACAGTCTTCGCACTCCCTGTGCGGCGACGTATCGGTCGCATTCGTAGCGGTTTCATCACCGAAATCTAAAAGGCGGTGGAATTTGAAGCATATCTGATTATACCTCCATCGAGGGTCATTTATTCGCCACTACAATCTTACTTACGGATCCATAGCATAATACGTATTTACGGATTAGGGATTAAGGTACAGAAATGAGGTTTTACAGCGAACACTACACACTCGATACACCCACGCCGCCACAAATTTTGAGGATTTCCGTTCTCTATCAGTTGGAGATTACTGCGAGAGAAACGCTATTGAAGGAGGGCTAATAGGCTAAAATAAAGAAGTTATTCTACGCTTTTACCAAGGGAAAAGTTTTTGGGAGGTCAATACTAGGGGGGCGACTCGATGCCAACGCGGGTGTTGTTTAACGAATTTGGGAGATGAGCCTTCACGAGCTCCGGATAAGAGAGGAAAATCTACGGCTATGCAGTAGGACGGTAGTTTGAGTACCTACAACAACTTCATAATATGTTTTATGAGATAGAAATACGAGAATGTTGACGAGAATGATACAAAACAAGAGGCACGAATTATATCAGTGTCGTCCCTACTATAGTAGAATGAGGAAAACCTAGCCTATATATGAGTGGTTAAAACATGGGTTCACATTATACAAAAAAACGATCTTTGCGGCAAAATAAATTTTAATTAAAAAAATCTCTCCAACAACAACATGGATGAATTTCCACGAGGCGTCAGGATAAGGAACGCAGCGGGATGTTTATCAGCCGGTCCTATTCATGTAGGCTCAATCTCTTATCCAAAACAGAATCACGTAATATAACCATGGGAGATATTTTTAGTGGTGTCCGACGAATGAGTAGGAAGAGCCCCCATGGGCGCCTCCGTGACCAGACGATACGCTGCTGTAGCTGTGGCCGCCTCCGAATCCGTGGGAAGAGGAGCCACCGCCGTATCCGTGTGCGTCGTCTCCCAGTTTAGCGCCGCCGTATGCACCGCCGTGGTGTCCTCCGTGGACGAAGACCGGAACGGGGTTAGCGATGGCCACGGGGTGAGGGACCGGCACGGCCACCGGCTTGGGCACCGCGACGGGGTAAGGCTTGGGGACGGGGACGGGATAGGGCTGTGCCACGGGAACCTTGACGGGGATGTGGACGGGATAGGGCACCGGCTTCTCCACGGTCACGGGGTAGGGTTTGTCGACGGGGACTGGGTAGGGCTTGGGGACGGCCACCGGGTAAGGCTTGTCGACGGGGTAGGGGACGGGGTGCGGGACGGGGTACGGGACCTTCCTCTCCACGGTCACGGGGTAGGGTTGCGGCACGGGGTAAGGCACCTGCTTGGTGAGAGTGATGGTTTTAACGTGTTGTGAGTCGTATCCGCCCCCGTATCCACCGGCGAATCCGCCCCCGTACCCGCCCCCCTGACCTCCTCCGTATCCTCCGTCGTATCCATGACCTCCTGCGTAGGCGAGGTCGGAGAGACCCCTCTTCTCCTGCTGCTTGGCCTCCTCCTTAACCTCCTCGGAGGAGGACGAGAGGGCCACCAAAGCCAAGAGAAGGGCGCACGACTGCGGGAGGAAGGGTTTAACGGTGATATGCATTCGATATACGTTGTCGTTGTTTCAGAATGCATAGGGAGCACTTACCAGTAGCTTCATGGTTACGGCTTGTGATGTTACCGGTGGTCGTGCTGTTCGTGGAGTGACATTTCCCTATCCTCTTACCGCATATATATACGCGCTTCACGTGCCGCTGACCCAGCCATGCTTTCGATAGTGACTTCCTCAACGACTTTCTTTTTCGGCGTTGTGCGCCATGGAACTAGACCAGTCAAATCGTCCTGAAAAACCTTTTCACCTTCTGATTGAAATGTCTCCTGAGTCGTTGGATGTATAGTTTGTTCTCGTTGAACTTGATTTTTCGATGTGGTTACGTTTCTTTTCTTACAATAATTACGACAAAATGCCGTAAAATCCTAAATATCGTATTTATACCGAAGGCATTGCCGATTCAATGCTGAAATCCGGCACGACCAATTATTTTCCCCCCTGAAAGACAATTCGCATTAAAAACTATAGTTCTCCTCTTTTTATCACACAACTCAAGCAGGCGCTAAGCCGATCAGTGTCTAGTCGCAGAAAATCAAGTGCGAATTTTATGCGATCAGCGATGCTAATTTACGCCCACCATTTTACGGTTTCGCCAAATGCTTAGATATTTGTTTTCGGAGCTCTTAAAGCATAATTACCTCGTAGCCGGGACGAATCTAGCATATTTCTCAGTTCATGTATTGGCACGGCCTTTGAATGCGTCGAATCGTGTATCGCCGATGACGGATCAAAAGAACCGCTTGCGAAACTCAAAAAATCTGCCTATTTTGATTAGCTTAATCGTATCGGCGGACGAGAAATCGATCGAGGAAAAGGTTCCTGGCCTGCCCATAGACATATTTTCATCTACATGCGTAGTTCGGTGCTCTTATCGCGATATTATTTAAAATGTTTAGCCAACGAAATAAGATGCGTTGGTGAAGCATGCGTGGCTAGCATTTGGGACCACGGAGACAGGGAGTCGCGAAATTTAGATTTTTTCCTATGCGTATGAGAAGAATAATAAATATCCTGTTTCCGAAAATGAAAAAGGTATATTGATGACATTGTGAAATGCGTGTCGCATGTATTAGTTCCAGGTGGGAGGATGTGGTCGAAAGGTTGGCGATAAGATCCGCCATCTGATGTTTTCGGAACCGCTGACATGGCGGGTTTAGCATAGCGGAGGTTAAGAAGGATAAGATGGATGAGGGAAAAATGAGATCAATACGAGTGAGAAAATGGAACGACACCCGCCAACAAAGGTCATCGATGCACATCATCATCGACGGAATAATCACGTTTTCCCTTTAATGTCATATATATGACGTTGTGGATGTAAAAGGTTAAGTGCCCGCAAGGTACGCCACGTCCTGCTGAGTGAAAGAAAGACACGAAGGTCTGACCTTGCAGAAAAAACAGGCAGAGGAAACGAGCAAGAGTTCGCCGTCGGGTGCAGTATTTAAAAACGCATTGAAGAGTTTCGTTCCGACTATCACGGAAGATCGCCATTGCGATCCAGCAAAAGGAAAAACAAGGAGACATACATATTTCAGTCAGATGTCATGTAATCAGTTTTCCTATGACTCTGTCTCAACTCCGAGGACCAGCCTCCGTTACTAGCGATGGCTCACGAGAAGAGGTGTAATACACTGCGTGTTTTGATGAGAGCGGAAAACAGATTCGACGTTGTTTGAATGTTTAAAACTTCGCTTGCGGCTTCTATTTTCAGATTATAACCACAGAAATGACTAACATATCATGAGACTCTCATTCACGAGAAATGAAAAGATTATTAGCGCGACGGGCGAACTCGAAAGATAAATGTTACATGTTTTAGAAGCATGTCCAAATTAATGCTGCTTATGCCCGCTAATTCAATAGACTGGAACCTCATAAGATCGGACTGCGGCCGAAAAACGGCGAACCCCACAGGACTACTTTAAAAATTTCGCATAGTATGGGACGGAACTCGTCGGGATTAATTCGGAAGATAGAAAGCTATAGAGACGGCGGCTCAGAAAATGATTCCGAACCGTGACAGCGGTATATAAGCTGCTGCAGATCACCCGTTGAAGCACTCCGAAAACAACGGCTGCTCCGTCAAGACCACTTGGAACAACCATGAAGCTACTGGTGGGTACCTTGTGGGAGTAGGTATGTGTTCTGCGTGAGGAACGGTATGTAAAACTATGTTATTTGTTGCAGTCGTGTGCCCTTCTCTTGGCTTTGGTGGCCCTCTCGTCCTCCTCCGAGGAGGTTAAGGAGGAGGCCAAGCAGCAGGAGAAGAGGGGTCTCTCCGACCTCGCATACGCAGGAGGTCATGGATACGACGGAGGATTCGAAGGAGGTCAGGGGGGCGGGTACGGGGGCGGATTCGCCGGTGGATACGGGGGCGGATACGACTCACAACACGTTAAAACCATCACTCTCACCAAGCAGGTGCCTTACCCCGTGCCGCAACCCTACCCCGTGACCGTGGAGAGGAAGGTCCCGTACCACGTACCGCACCCCGTCCCCTACCCCGTCGACAAGCCTTACCCGGTGGCCGTCCCAAAGCCCTACCCAGTCCCCGTCGACAAACCCTACCCCGTGACCGTGGAGAAGCCGGTGCCCTATCCCGTCCACGTCCCCGTCAAGGTTCCCGTGGCACAGCCCTATCCCGTCCCCGTCCCCAAGCCTTACCCCGTCGCGGTGCCCAAGCCGGTGGCCGTGCCGGTCCCTCACCCCGTGGCCATCGCTAACCCCGTTCCGGTCTTCGTCCACGGAGGACACCACGGCGGTGCATACGGCGGCGCTGGACTGGGAGACGACGCCCACGGATACGTCGGTGGCTCCTCTTTCCACGGATTAGGAGGCGGCCACAGCTACAGCAGCGTATCGTCTGGTCACGGAGGCGCCCATGGGGGCTCTTCCTACTCATTCGTCGGACACCACTAAAGATCGAATCTGATTGACTAAAATTCACAAATTGGACTCCATTCCTCGAATTTCATCGCTTTTCAAACCCATTTTGTTCTATGGACTTCGAAGTTATGTATTGACAAATAAAAATCATCATACATGGAATAACTACTTCTACATTCTTTGCTACAATGGAACGTGTTTTAGGTCAAAAACCAATCTAACCACGAAATCTAACTAACAGCTAATCACCTCTAGGTGGTCAACTGCTGGAAATTATCCCCTCCTAAGCGCGTAATTTTCTTCGTTATAACCCCGACACCACATGATATACATGGGATATCCAGTTCATATCCAGATTACCCGGTGAATGTTTCGGATATCTCATGGATATCCATTGGATATTTGAAGGAGTAAAATTCTGTGATGCTAGTTATTAATACAAATTCCTTATGTTTCTCAAAATGTACGCATTAAAACTTGGTTGCTATTTATATTTACCAAGAGCACGTTTTTGCACAAATATTGTCTTTATGTTGATATTCTGTGGATGTACATAAGATAACTCACGGGTATCCCGACCAAGTGCAGCACAATATATTCCATTCTACTGCCACATTTTGGCAGCAATTGTAACAACAATTGAAAACAAACAAGATGGCTGACAACATGGAATCTCACACTGGCAGGTTCATTTCTCTTTACACATAAGATGTATTTACCTTGGTGCTAAATCCTTTTTAACAAATGGTAAGCATAAAGGACACTATAAACCACTTTAATCGCATTTTATCAGTTAGAACGACCAAAAAATAATAAATAACAACTTGGTTATTTTTTATATGCAGTATTAAGGTCGTAAGGACTCAGCTGTTGCGTTTTAGTAAATAATAAACAAGGATAAATGCTATTAAAAGGAGATACTGCAATTTATTCTTTTTCGTTAAAGACGGTTTAAATACGCTTTTTGCTTGAAATAGAGGTTAAGGCTCATTGAATGATTATTGAGTTACTAAAATCATGTATTCTTGTGTGATCAAATGTAAATTATTATCACAAATAACGTTCAATGGGGTCCTCAAGGAAGATAATTGAAAGCAGAGAACTCGCAGATATGCATGCTGTTTGGAAAATAAATAATTCCATTATAAAATACGATATCCATACAAACCATTCCTTGGCAATGTGATATTATCTGCGGTTATCCATAGGATGCCATGTTTGGATATTCTGGGGGCATCACATTGGCGGACATTTGGATGTCTCGGAGGTATCCACTTCATATCCTCAGGATGTTATATGATCTTTCCAGGATACCCCAAATCTCCCGGTGGGATATTACGATATGGATATCCATTGGATGTATTGTGCTAGTTTCCTTCCTAGCTCTCTCCTACCTACCGTCGGCCTCCCTCGCGCACATGCTAACTTCTTCCCACGCACAGCTGGAACTTCGCGAATATTTTCGGACATATTGTGAACCTCTACCGATGCGCATTTTAAAATAGAACTCAATTTGAAACTGTGATCGGGAACGTAAGTATTTTCAATACTACAACATTAAAAGTACTGTCGTGAGATTTTAAGGCGTTATGTGCCATCCTCTTAAAACTCGAATGATTCGACCAAATACGCAGATATATGTATACTCGAGAAATTGGCAGAAATAATCTATTCCGATACAAAATTTTTGTGAAGAAGGAAAATTTACGAAAAACGTCCAGGGCTCGATTCCAGAGGATGATTCGCATTCCCCATAAGAGAACGTGTAAAAATCGACTCTTTGACGTGCGCCCTTCATTCTATTTTGAGAGCTAAATTTGAAACATTTAACATATAATCTTCGGATCTGAACGATATTAAAGAAAAATTATAAATTTCTAATTCTTTTCATGTTTTCCGCCCACCGTTCGAAATCCCTCACGTAAAACGTTTAATTGGCATATTTTGGGAAAATCTTGCCATTTTAACGGGATGTTGCCTTGCCAACCAACTACAATGCAACTCCATGAAATTCCGTCGTTATTTCAACCTTAAGGGGAGAAAGGGTGCCTCGAATGAATTTAATACGAGATAGAGAAGGAAGGATAGGGAAGTGATTCTCATAGCAACCAAAGGGAGACACATTCGTTGCGTTATTTACGAGAAGGAATACATTCGAATGTAGAACATTAATCATTCGCCCATTATAATTACTTCAAACCATCGCACGAGTTCGAGACTTGAAACGACGGACGCCTATACGAGCGAAAGTTTGTTTTCATGCCGCCGAGTTTTGAATACGCGTCTGTTTTTTAATGCGACAATTTGGCGTATACTTAGTGATTTGGATTGTTGCCGGATTCGTGCGACTGCGTCCCACGGACTTGTATAAAAGCTTCTCGTCGCGACTACTCACAAAATTTCATAAAAATACTTTCCCGTTGAATATCATATCCCTAGGATTTTGAAGAATTTTCCATACCCTCTGCCGAATATCTTCCGAACACTAGCAAGGCCTGCTTCTCCATCGAATTCGCGAATCATTTTCGTCTCGGAGTGAACGATGCGTCGGAAAGAAACCTTATATTTGGAAAGGAACTGCTGAATATTTAAGAAAAGCGTTGTAGAACTCGGTAGCGAATACGGACTAATGGTTATATCATCACCTTCCAGTTTCCAGAGAGTTGATAAAGTTCGGTAAAATTTCGCCTGAAAAACTTTCAACGACGCCCCCACCCCCCCGAATCAACACGGAGCAGTGCTTTTACTGTGAGATCGGCGGAGAGTTTTGGAACAGTCTTCGCACTCCCTGTGCGGCGACGTATCGGTCGCATTCGTAGCGGTTTCATCACCGAAATCTAAAAGGCGGTGGAATTTGAAGCATATCTGATTATACTTCCATCGAGGGTCATTTATTCGCCACCACAATCTTACTTACGGGTCCATAGCATAATACGTATTTACGGATTAGGGATTTAGGTACAGAAATGAGGTTTTACAGCGAACACTACACACTCGATACACCCACGCCGCCACAAATTTTGAGGATTTCCGTTCTCTATCAGTTGGAGATTACTGCGAGAGAAACGCTATTGAAGGAGGGCTAATAGGCTAAAATAAAGAAGTTATTCTACGCTTTTACCAAGAGAAACGTTTTTGGGAGGTCAATACTAGGGGGGCGACTCGATGCCAACGCGGGTGTTGTTTAACGAATTTGGCAGATGAGCCTTCACGAGCTCCGGATAAGAGAGGAAAATCTACGGCTATGCAGTAGGACGGTAGTTTGAGTACCTACAACAACTTCATAATATGTTTTATGAGATAGAAATACGAGAATGTTGACGAGAATTATACAAAACAAGAGGCACGGATTATATCAGTGTCGTCCCTACTATAGTAGAATGATGAAAACCTAGCCTATATATGAGTGGTTAAAACATGGGTTCACATTATACAAAAAAACGATCTTTGCGGCAAAATAAATTTTAATGAAAAAAATCTCTCCAACAACAACATGAATGAATTTCCACGAGGCGTCAGGATAAGGAACGCAGCGGGATGTTTATCAGCCGGTCCTATGCATGTAGGCTCAATCTCTTATCCAAAACAGAATCACGTAATATATCCATGGGAGATATTTTTAGTGGTGTCCGACGAATGAGTAGGAAGAGCCCCCATGGGCGCCTCCGTGACCAGACGATACGCTGCTGTAGCTGTGGCCGCCTCCGAATCCGTGGGAAGAGGAGCCACCGCCGTATCCGTGGGCGTCGTCTCCCAGTCCAGCGCCGCCGTATGCACCGCCGTGGTGTCCTCCGTGGACGAAGACCGGAACGGGGTTAGCGATGGCCACGGGGTGAGGGACCGGCACGGCCACCGGCTTGGGCACCGCGACGGGGTAAGGCTTGGGGACGGGGACGGGATAGGGCTGTGCCACGGGAACATTGACGGGGATGTGGACGGGATAGGGCACCGGCTTCTCCACGGTCACGGGGTAGGGTTTGTCGACGGGGACTGGGTAGGGCTTGGGGACGGCCACCGGGTAAGGCTTGTCGACGGGGTAGGGGACGGGGTGCGGGACGGGGTACGGGACCTTCCTCTCCACGGTCACGGGGTAGGGTTGCGGCACGGGGTAAGGCACCTGCTTGGTGAGAGTGATGGTTTTAACGTGTTGTGAGTCGTATCCGCCCCCGTATCCACCGGCGAATCCGCCCCCGTACCCGCCCCCCTGACCTCCTCCGTATCCTCCGTCGTATCCATGACCTCCTGCGTAGGCGAGGTCGGAGAGACCCCTCTTCTCCTGCTGCTTGGCCTCCTCCTTAACCTCCTCGGAGGAGGACGAGAGGGCCACCAAAGCCAAGAGAAGGGCGCACGACTGCGGGAGGAAGGGTTTAACGGTGATATGCATTCGATATACGTTGTCGTTGTTTCAGAATGCATAGGGAGCACTTACCAGTAGCTTCATGGTTACGGCTTGTGATGTTACCGGTGGTCGTGCTGTTCGTGGAGTGATATTTCCCTATCCTCTTACCGCATATATATACTCGCTTCACGTGCCGCTGACCCAGCCATGCTTTCGATAGTGACTTCCTCAACGACTTTCTTTTTCGGCGTTGTGCGCCATGGAACTAGACCATTCAAATCGTCCTGAAAAACCTTTTCACCTTCTAATTGAAATGTCTCCTGAGTCGTTGGATGTATAGTTTGTTCTCGTTGAACTTGATTTTTCGATGTGGTTACGTTTATTTTCTTACAATAATTTCGGCAAAATGCCGTAAAATCCTAAATACCGTATTTATACCGAAGGCATTGCCGATTCAATGCTGAAATCCGGCACGACCAATTATTTTCCCCCCTGAAAGACAATTCGCATTAAAAACTATAGTTCTCCTCTTTTTATCACACAACTCAAGCAGGCGCTAAGCCGATCAGTGTCTAGTCGCAGAAAATCAAGTGCGAATTTTATGCGATCAGCGATGCTAATTTACGCCCACCATTTTACGGTTCCGCCAAATGCTTAGATATTTGTTTTCGGAGCTCTTAAAGCATAATTACCTCGTAGCCGGGACGAATCTAGCATATTTTTCAGTTCATGCATTGGCACGGCCTTTGAATGCGTCGAATAGTGTATCGCCGATGACGGATCAAAAGAACCGCTTGCGAAACTCAAAAAATCTGCCTATTTTGATTAGCTTAATCGTATCGGCGGACGAGAAATCGATCGAGGCAAAGGTTCCTGGCCTGCCAATAGACATATTTTCATCTACATGCGTACTTCGGTGCTCTTATCGCGATATTATTTAAAATGTTTAGCCAACGAAATAAGATGCGTTGGGGAAGCATGCATGGCTAGCATTTGGGACCACGGTGACAGGGAGTCGCGAAATTTTGATTTTTTCCTATGCGTATGAGAAGAATAATATCCTGTTTCCGAAAATGAAAAAGGTATATTGATGACATTGTGAAATGCGTGTCGCATGTATTAGTTCCAGGTGGGAGGATGTGGTCGAAAGGTTGGCGATAAGATCCGCCATCTGATGTTTTCGGAACCGCTGTCATGGCGGGTTTAGCATAGCGGAGGTTAAGAAGGATAAGATGGATGAGGGAAAAATGAGATCAATACGAGTGAGAAAATGGAACGACACCCGCCAACAAAGGTCATCGATGCACATCATCATCGACGGAATAATCACGTTTTCCCTTTAATGTCATATATATGACGTTGTGGATGTAAAAGGTTAAGTGCCAACAAGGTACGCCACGTCCTGCTGAGTGAAAGAAAGACACGAAGGTCTGACCTTGCAGAAAAAACAGGCAGAGGAAACGAGCAAGAGTTCGCCGTCGGGTGCAGTATTTAAAAACGCATTGAAGAGTTTCGTTCCGACGATCACGGAAGATCGCCATTGCGATCCAGCAAAAGGAAAAACAAGGAATCATACACGTTTCAGTCAGATGTAATGTAATCAGTTTTCCTATGACTCTGTCTCAACTCCGAGGACCAGCCTCCGTTACTAGCGATGGCTCACGAGAAGAGGTGTAATACACTGCGTGTTTTGATGAGAGCGGAAAACAGATTCGACGTTGTTTGAATGTTTAAAACTTCGCTTGCGGCTTCTATTTTCAGATTATAACCACAGAAATGACTAACATATCATGAGACTCTCATTCACGAGAAATGAAAAGATTATTAGCGCGACGGGCGAACTCGAAAGATAAATGTTACATGTTTTAGAAGCATGTCCAAATTAATGCTGCTTATGCCCGCTAATTCAATAGACTGGAACCTCATAAGATCGGACTGCGGCCGAAAAACGGAGAACCCCACAGGACTACTTTAAAACTATCGCATAGTATAGGACGGAACTCGTCGGGATTAATTCGGAAGATAGAAAGCTAGAGAGACGGCGGCTCAGAAAATGATTCCGAACCGTGACAGCGGTATATAAGCTGCTGCAGATCACCCGTTGAAGCGCTCCGAAAACAACGGCTGCTCCGTCAAGACCACTTGGAACAACCATGAAGCTACTAGTGGGTACCTTGTGGGAGTAGGTATGTGTTCTGCGTGAGGAACGGTATGTAAAACTATGTTATTTGTTGCAGTCGTGTGCCCTTCTCTTGGCTTTGGTGGCCCTCTCGTCCTCCTCCGAGGAGGTTAAGGAGGAGGCCAAGCAGCAGGAGAAGAGGGGTCTCTCCGACCTCGCATACGCAGGAGGTCATGGATACGACGGAGGATTCGGAGGAGGTCAGGGGGGCGGGTACGGGGGCGGATTCGCCGGTGGATACGGGGGCGGATACGACTCACAACACGTTAAAACCATCACTCTCACCAAGCAGGTGCCTTACCCCGTGCCGCAACCCTACCCCGTGACCGTGGAGAGGAAGGTCCCGTACCCCGTCCCGCACCCCGTCCCCTACCCCGTCGACAAGCCTTACCCGGTGGCCGTCCCAAAGCCCTACCCAGTCCCCGTCGACAAACCCTACCCCGTGACCGTGGAGAAGCCGGTGCCCTATCCCGTCCACGTCCCCGTCAAGGTTCCCGTGGCACAGCCCTATCCCGTCCCCGTCCCCAAGCCTTACCCCGTCGCGGTGCCCAAGCCGGTGGCCGTGCCGGTCCCTCACCCCGTGGCCATCGCTAACCCCGTTCCGGTCTTCGTCCACGGAGGACACCACGGCGGTGCATACGGCGGCGCTGGACTGGGAGACGACGCCCACGGATACGTCGGTGGCTCCTCTTTCCACGGATTAGGAGGCGGCCACAGCTACAGCAGCGTATCGTCTGGTCACGGAGGCGCCCATGGGGGCTCTTCCTACTCATTCGTCGGACACCACTAAAGATCGAATCTGATTGACTAAAATTCACAAATTGGACTCCATTCCTCGAATTTCATCGCTTTTCAAACCCATTTTGTTCTATGGACTTCGAAGTTATGTATTGACAAATAAAAATCATCATACATGGAATAACTACTTCTACATTCTTTGCTACAATGGAACGTGTTTTAGGTCAAAAACCAATCTAACCACGAAATCTAACTAACAGCTAATCACCTCTAGGTGGTCAACTGCTGGAAATTATCCCCTCCTAAGCGCGTAATTTTCTTCGTTATAACCCTGACACCACATGATATACATGGGATATCCAGTTCATATCCAGATTACCCGGTGAATGTTTCGGATATCTCATGGATATCCATTGGATATTTGAAGGAGTAAAATTCTGTGATGCTAGTTATTAATACAAATTCCTTATGTTTCTCAAAATGTACGCATTAAAACTTGGTTGCTATTTATATTTACCAAGAGCACGTTTTTGCACAAATATTGTCTTTATGTTGATATTCTGTGGATGTACATAAGATAACTCACGGGTATCCCGACCAAGTGCAGCACAATATATTCCATTCTACTGCCACATTTTGGCAGCAATTGTAACAACAATTGAAAACAAACAAGATGGCTGACAACATGGAATCTCACACTGGCAGGTTCATTTCTCTTTACACATAAGATGTATTTACCTTGGTGCTAAATCCTTTTTAACAAATGGTAAGCATAAAGGACACTATAAACCACTTTAATCGCATTTTATCAGTTAGAACGACCAAAAAATAATAAATAACAACTTGGTTATTTTTTATATGCAGTATTAAGGTCGTAAGGACTCAGCTGTTGCGTTTTAGTAAATAATAAACAAGGATAAATGCTATTATAAGGAGATACTGCAATTTATTCTTTTTCGTTAAAGACGGTTTAAATACGCTTTTTGCTTGAAATAGAGGTTAAGGCTCATTGAATGATTATTGAGTTACTAAAATCATGTATTCTTGTGTGATCAAATGTAAATTATTATCACAAATAACGTTCAATGGGGTCCTCAAGGAAGATAATTGAAAGCAGAGAACTCGCAGATATGCATGCTGTTTGGAAAATAAATAATTCCATTATAAAATACGATATCCATACAAACCATTCCTTGGCAATGTGATATTATCTGCGGTTATCCATAGGATGCCATGTTTGGATATTCTGGGGGCATCACATTGGCGGACATTTGGATGTCTCGGAGGTATCCACTTCATATCCTCAGGATGTTATATGATCTTTCCAGGATACCCCAAATCTCCCGGTGGGATATTACGATATGGATATCCATTGGATGTATTGTGTTAGTTTCCTTCCTAGCTCTCTCCTACCTACCGTCGGCCTCCCTCGCGCACATGCTAACTTCTTCCCACGCACAGCTGGAACTTCGCGAATATTTTCGGACATATTGTGAACCTCTACCGATGCGCATTTTAAAATAGAACTCAATTTGAAACTGTGATCGGGAACGTAAGTATTTTCAATACTACAACATTAAAAGTACTGTCGTGAGATTTTAAGGCGTTATGTGCCATCCTCTTAAAACTCGAATGATTCGACCAAATACGCAGATATATGTATACTCGAGAAATTGGCAGAAATAATCTATTCCGATACAAAATTTTTGTGAAGAAGGAAAATTTACGAAAAACGTCCAGGGCTCGATTCCAGAGGATGATTCGCATTCCCCATAAGAGAACGTGTAAAAATCGACTCTTTGACGTGCGCCCTTCATTCTATTTTGAGAGCTAAATTTGAAACATTTAACATATAATCTTCGGATCTGAACGATATTAAAGAAAAATTATAAATTTCTAATTCTTTTCATGTTTTCCGCCCACCGTTCGAAATCCCTCACGTAAAACGTTTAATTGGCATATTTTGGGAAAATCTTGCCATTTTAACGGGATGTTGCCTTGCCAACCAACTACAATGCAACTCCATGAAATTCCGTCGTTATTTCAACCTTAAGGGGAGAAAGGGTGCCTCGAATGAATTTAATACGAGATAGAGAAGGAAGGATAGGGAAGTGATTCTCATAGCAACCAAAGGGAGACACATTCGTTGCGTTATTTACGAGAAGGAATACATTCGAATGTAGAACATTAATCATTCGCCCATTATAATTACTTCAAACCATCGCACGAGTTCGAGACTTGAAACGACGGACGCCTATACGAGCGAAAGTTTGTTTTCATGCCGCCGAGTTTTGAATACGCGTCTGTTTTTTAATGCGACAATTTGGCGTATACTTAGTGATTTGGATTGTTGCCGGATTCGTGCGACTGCGTCCCACGGACTTGTATAAAAGCTTCTCGTCGCGACTACTCACAAAATTTCATAAAAATACTTTCCCGTTGAATATCATATCCAGTGGCGGCTTGTAGCTAAAATTAGTGGGGGTGCTGCTCCAGAAATTTTTTAGCCATTGTTTTAAAATTGTGTAAAAGGAAAAAAACATGTATAAAAAGAAAATTTATTCAGGAACTTGATAAAATCTTAACAAAAAAAACCAAACATTTTTTCCTTATTTTAACTTAAATTGTTACAGTTCAAGCTTGATCTTTTCATTTAAAAATGAAATCCATTCTTCTTGTTTTAATTTGCCTAAAAAGATCAATAATTTTCTCCTAGATCTCTGGATGATAATTGAGGAAATTTTTCTCCATTGAAAGTACTGCAAGCACATTTAGTCTTTCCGAATTCATAGTGCTTCTTAAAAAAGTTTTTTTTTTCTTTTCAATGTTGAAAAGCAGCGCTCTGCCTCTGATGTACTCATGGGAACTGTCAAGTGGATTTTTATCAGTTTCGTAATTTCACTAAAAACATCATCTAGATTATTTTCCAAGATAAATTTCAACAGCTCAATTAATTTGCAATATTCATGAATATCAGTCCTACAATAGAATACTTTTAGTTCATTTTCAAGCTTTTCTTTGTCAATCATGGGATAAGCTTCAGTGGTCAGTACTATGTCTTTTGTGGGATGTTCATTCTTAAATCTAGTGAAGCATTTCTTGTTGAACAATTTAGCAGCTATTAAGTGTTTATTGGAAGAATATCTGTCCGTTATATCAACACACTTCCTTAGCTTCTGCCATGAGTGTCTTTGAAGGATTCTCACAGTACTTTGAGTTTCTCAATTCTAAAATAGCAGTTTTGAAATTTGTTATATATTCATTACCTTTAAACACACTAATTTCTCGAGATTGCATTTGGTTGTAAATTATTTCAACATGAGGCATAATCTGATGAAAAAGCTCTAACCAAAACTTGAAATTATCATCATTCAGGTATTTTAAAATTCCTGTTGCTTCTGCAATGTTTTGATCTGCATTAGATGGTGACTGAATTTCAGTAAGGCAGTTTTTTAAAGGTTGCAAATTTTCATGAACTCTGTTTATGGTCCGTGTGTTGAAATTCCACCTTGTAGAGGATGGACGCGGAATGCTGACGTCCATATGTTTCTTGAGAATGGACACACGTTGTGGTGATCTTGAGAAGAATGTTGGAATAGTCAGAATGTTAGAGAAAAATATTCTTGCGTTTCGTGTAATACTTGCTGCATTTCTCATTATTAAATTAAGTTGATGTGCATAACCGTAAATGAAATGTGCATTACTATAAACTGCTTTTATTTTTGCTTGAACTCCTGCTTTTTTGCCTTTCATGACATTTGCACCATCAAATGTCTGAGCTATCAGTTTTTGTCCATTTCCTTGAAGGATTATGTCCAATTGTTCTAAAATACGTTTTGATATGTCATCTGCAGTTTGATTTTCTGGAATAAAGAATCCCCAAAAACGCTCAAATATTTCTTCATTCAATACGTACCGTAGAACAAGGACCATTTGAGTGTGTTCCGAAACATCTGTTGTGTCATCAGCCATGACAGCTACAAAGGAAGCTTTTCTAATTTCCGTCCTTATCTCCTCATGGTATATTTGTAGCAGGCAGTCAAGTATCTCATTCTGAATGGTCTTAGAAACACCTTTGAAGACTGCACTGGTTTCTAAGTGATTCTTCAAATCTGAATCTAATTTAGATGCAAAATTTACTAATCCTCTAAATACCCCTGGATTTACTGAATCGTCTTTTTCATCATGTCCACGTAAGGGAGTTTCAAAGTTTCCACAAAAGTAAATGCAGTATTTTATTTTGGACAAAATTTCACGGTTCTTTTTAACTTTTATATTATGCTCATTGATTGAAAGTCTGTATGCCTCACTAAGTTTCTCCTTAATACTTACGGTTCCTAAAAGTGACAGTGGAACAACATTATCAACGTGCTTCTTTGACTTCTCATGCTTTTCAGTTTTTTCTTTCATTTTGTTTATATTTCTAAAACCATCTTTTGTCCACGGTACATCACCTCCAAACAGCAAACACGGGAAGCAAAACAGTGCATTTTTTACTTCACAGCCGCAAAGCCAACTTTTCCGTTGGTACCATTCAGAATTAAAGCTACAAATATATTTCTTGTTGTTGCTTTTGCCTGGCTGAGATATTAGAATATCAGGTGTTGAACGACCTCTTTTCTTAACTGTAACTTTCTCATGGAGAGATAGCTGTGAAAACTTAAGCTGTTGAAGTTCACTTACAGTCACAGAAGTTATTTCTTGGAGATGCAAGGCCATGGTTAAAGTTTTCTGTTAAATAAAAGAACCGAAAAAAAATGAATCAAATAGAATAGCTGGAAGCAGAATAATAATCTAATTCTACACTCTTCTACACTTTATCACATTCAAGAATATGGTACACTTTTTTTAAGCACAACACACGCTGAGTAAAAAAAACTTCCTTCCACCATCACGCCAGAGCCGGCACTGCGAGAGCAACAGTGCTCTCTCTACCTGGCAGTCCCGCCTTCCTCCCCACCCCCCCTCCTATGTGCGCATGTGCACAACAGTCAAACACCACGTCGCTGGCACTGTGAAGCGCACAGTTCCATACAAAGATTTTTGTATCTTTTTCATAAACTGGGGGATGGCTACTGAAGTACTGACATTAAGCTTAAGGAATATATATTGTACTACAAAAATAAAGAAAGAATTAAAGAAAAAAGGACTCATTATATTAAATGTTATCGATAATATCAAGTGGAAATAGGGGGTGCTGCAGTTCCGCAGTGCCTATACACGAGCCGCCACTGATCATATCCCAAGGATTTTGAAGAATTTTCCATACCCTCTGCCGAATATCTTCCGAACACTAGCAAGGCCTGCTTCTCCATTGAATTCGCGAATCATATTCGTTCCTGGAAAAGAGAAGAAAACGACTCCCTCGGCGACGGTGGTGGCGTCCCTAGGCTGCGGTGGTTGGTGGTAGCCAAACGCCGTCAGTCCCATCCCCAAAATTGGCTCAGCATTTTACTGCCTTACCGGCAGAGTAGCCGAAAACTTTTGAGATACACCAGCACATGACCACCGTCGGAACTAACTTCCGCTGTCGACCCTCGCTTGACTGTTACTGAGAATCCGTCTACATTCCTATTACAGAAGAATGACGCAAGACAGCCAAGGCGAATGCGACTTCGGAATAGCTAGTATTACCTGCTGCTCCATCAGGCATCACGGCTATAGAGACCTCACTCAAGGGCCCTTCAACAGAAAAAACTGTCCAGCATGAGGGCCGTTCCGCGAAAATAGTGTCCCCAGCTGAGGGCCTAGTTGCGAATTCTCGTCTCCCAGCGGAGTTGAGAGGCGCCGCTCTGGAGGTCGCTCGATCATGGGAAACCGATGACGAACTTTGGATGACGGTGTCTGGAGTCTGAGGGGACACAAGAGATGCTGTTTATTCATGCAGCGAAACGCCTGGGGTGGCAAGGAAATATGAAGGGACAATAATACCGCCGTCGCTGTCGTCAACGAGACGCACCGGCGGTTGGCTGATACCTGGAAGGTTCCTGGCTGGTTGATTTACCGCGCAGACAGGGCCGACAAACCGGCTGCCGGACAGGGTCGCGGAGGGTCGGCGCTGCTTTTTCACTGCTCCATCGATCATCGACCCTGTCGAACGCGTAAAATCGCCTCGATGGAGGAGGCGTCGGCGGACATGATGACCACTGGGGGTGGATATGGGTCTTCTCGGCCTACTATCCGCCTGGTGGATCTTGGAGAACTGATGAGGCGATGGATCTAGTTGGTGATGTCTGCTCTTCCTTATTCCTCGTTGACTTGAATGCCAAGCATTCCAGCTGGCACTCTCGCGACACCAACCACCGCGGGAATAAGCTGCGGGACTTGGCAGACGAAGAGGGCCTCACGGTGCTTGCAGCAGTGGTCCCTTACTTCCTAGGTATCCTGGATATAGCGGTTACCAACAACATTATGCCGTCGCAATACATGCACTCGGTCACCGACCTGTCATCGGATCAAAATCCAACGCTGCTACTGTTGGGGCCTCACCAATACGCACCCTCCGAATCAGCGGTTAGATCTAGCACTGACCGAATTCCAGCACTTCCACATGCTCGTCGCAGAACTGCTGCTGATTGTGCCTTCGGTTCCGAGGATAGCGGAAGAGGGCGACTGCATGGAGAACTTGCAAGACGTTGTCGATGATCTAGTCTCCTGATATCGTCGGTTGTGAATTGCAGTGAATCTAACCAAGATCTAGGCCATTATCTTCCACCTTGGAAGAAGAGCGCCGCCTGGAGTCGACCTGTCGGAAATGGGAAAAGTCACTCCCTGGAGCCCAGAGGTAACCTACCTCGGGTTGTTGCCGGATCGGATGCTTCTCTGGAAGCTTCAGGTGGAGTGTCCGTCGCAAGGCGCTCACGGCGTTGGCGAGACTTCGTCCCACCCTGCGCTCAACTGTCTTGACGATGGACACCAAGAGGAATCTGTATCTGGCCTGGATACGCCCCGTCGTCGTCTACGCAGCACCGATATGGTCCGGAGTCCTCATGTCCACCCTCTACAGGATGCAGAATGTGCAAAACAACGCTCTCCAGCTCATGGCAGTCGGATGCATCTAGACGGAAAGAAGAAACCCCTCGACATCCTCCTGTCGAAGATAGCGAAGGATTTCTTCCAAAAATTGGCAGCATCGACGCACCAAATGATGCAACGGCTTGGTGACATCAGGGTTCTGTGGTGGGACCGCTATAAGCGCACCGTCGTCGGCCTTGATACTCCATAAAACCTTCTTTGTAATGAACGGCCCAGGCTGAAGGAAGGTTACGACGCCCAATAGTGTTCTTATCGAAAACGAGCATAGTAAAAGAGCCGTAGACATGCGTTTGTAACAAAACTGGGAACGCGACATTCCAGCAGATAGGCTAAGACTGTGCTGTTCGAGTGCAGATTTGCTGCTTTCCATGGTCTGCCAGACACTGCTTATGGGATGTTTATTCATCTTTTTATACCCATACCACCTATTGAATCTACTTCGCTTTTATTATTTACTTATTAGTCACCCAATAATTTTAAAATGCTTTATTTCAGATTACTGACTCATCTTTATCCAATCTCGCTCAAAAGGAATGTAACGCATTATTTTTCTCTACTAAGATATAACTTTTTAATATAATTCATCTTTCATTGAATCATCTCAAAAGTTTATATAACCGATTCATTATTTTATTTAGATAATTGTATTACTTTTCAAGAGTATTCTTTTTCATAAAAAGAGAATTTGAAAATGTCTTCCTCCAATAATTGTATGCGTGTGGTTCAAAATTTTACACATTCTATGAAAGATCATTTATTGTAAAGTTAGTAGTATGTTTTTTCTGGGTATAACTCTCTAACGGTAAGGGCATTTATCCTTGGAACGTTTTTTTGTCAAAAACGGATATCTCAATGTTACCATCCGATCTCAGCGAAAGTAAATATTTCGTAATGATGCTCTATATATACAAACTTTCTACAATGTTCGATTATTATGCCTATAAACGTAAATATGACTAAAATAATGGTTAATGTTCGATATATATATACCATTATTATACTGTAGCATCAGCCGTTGTTTGCCGAAAAAAACAGGTAGGAGTATTTGTGGTGTATACTACCTGCTGGAACTTGCATATATTTGCTGAAACTAAACCTTAATTTCATTCACAGAGTCGGATATTTAACACAGTCATCAAAAAACAATTCCAATAATAATCACTTAATATTGAAGAAGTTGAGGAAACTATTTATCTCAAATATCTTCAATATCCACAAATCAATCATTAAAAGGACACACAAGAACGAACGCATCTGAAAGTTATATCTTAATTTATCGTATTGGTTTCCATTAAGTGATTTTGATACCAAATCGCTCCATAATTGAGTTGCTTTACCTATTTAAACACCCTTCTGTGTGCTCAGTATGGCTTCACTGGAGCCGATCTCGAGTTCCAGAAAGCGCGAACATTCTACATTCTACATTCTACAACCCATGTGCAATTCATTCCGCATAAGCTAAGAAGATTTAATTTATGATCATTATTTTATGCTAATCCTTCATCTAAATGTGGTAGTGGTAATATTCAATGTACGAGGGAAAAATAATTTTAAAAGATGACTTATATTCCGATACAGAAGACACGTAAAATATCTCATCTTTTAGATTGTTTAATGTAATTTGAGTACATTACATGAAGAAAATATGCATAAAATAATTTTGTTTCCTTCTGACATTTTATGTAATGCCGAAGTCAATTCTCATAAAATATTATTAATTAGCTTACAGCCTGCACAGTAAAACAATTCGTTGCCATCTCATTCCTTGGCTTAAGAAAGAATGCTAAATTCATTTAATATCTATTTTTATTCAGTTTACCTATCAAGTATATTTTTACTTTTTATACCTCCAAAATTCTATGTCACATTTAATGAAAGGACTACGTATTTAATAAATGTCAAAGTTAAATAATCGATAAAAACAATCAAGTGTGTTTCGACTCCTTCAGCTGCCGTAGGATTATGAAGTTTGAGAGAGCCATACCGACGAGCTGGAAAAGAAAAAGAAATCGATTACAATTGATTAAATGAATATTTGCAAAGGGTTTGGCTTACGGAATAATCAAAACAGTATGATGAGAGGGAATGCTTCACTTCTATAATTATTGAGGTGGAAAAGTTTGTTTGCATCACTTTTGAATAAATGTTTCGTTAAGTACCACGAATCCACCGCTGTATATGGTATAGTAATCTCACAATCATAAATTTCAGCTGCGAATTTGCAAATTACCCTTTTAAACGTTTCCAAGGACAAAATAAAGAATCTTCCTCCGGTTATTTTTAATTCCACATTGCTGCGAAGAATCATTAAACCGAGTTTCCTCCTCATGCCCCTGTTTGCGCATCCGAAAACTTCAGAAGCCGCAGACTGTACACTGATGAGCTGGAAAATCATTTCGGAATTATTCACTCGCTATTTATAATCAATTAGCATTTTTTCATTTAGCATGTGATTCCTCACAATACTTTTACCTGTGACGTCACCTCGTTACCGCTCAGGCATAAAACGAATATCAGGCCTAGACACACGATGAAATACTCCAGCCAGTTAAGGAACTTCGTGTCGTCAGTGGATATCTACGAATTAATCAAAAACTTAAGAGCTAATTTAAAAAACCTTAGGTTCGATTTTCAAAACATGTTTATAAATATCCAAAATACCAATTATTAATTTTTAAAATGTAATTTGTTTCCGCTTAAAGCAGTGATGGGCAACCTTTTTCACATGGTGGGCTGCATTGGTGGTGGCCACATTAGATAACATCTTATTTATTTAAATCATCGCATTCGTTTAGAGGTAATGGGAACCCAGATACTGTTTTGAAATTCACATCTTCCATCAGAATATTTTCTAAATTATGCTATGCTTAGGTTTCTGCAGATAGGTAGATGCTGTAATGTTGGGAATATTTTTGAAACGAGAAAAAAACTATTATTACCATCTATCAATTTCTAGCTTATTTTATTGCATAAGACTAAGGTTTTCGCGAAAATTTTGATTGTAACCTGTGTTTCTTCCCATTCTCTTTAATTCATAAAATGACATCATTGATGTAATGGAGTTTCAGTGTCCCATTGAGCCTTACGTTCTGCCTCAGTTTTATCCTATTGAATCTCTGCCAATACCTCCTAATGAATCATTGATAAACCTCTTGATCCATGGTTTGCACTAAGTGTGAAAAGTTGAGTGATATAACTTTTGCTCTGATATTTTTTCCGTAGCATTAATTTTGCCGTAGCACTCATCGTGCTCTCGCGTTTTTCGTTTGTTTTGCGGTGTTTCTGCTGATATCTGCAAGATTGTTTGCACAGAAGTGTAATTTCCTTTGGTATGCATCGCCTACATTAAGTATTGGTACTTACGATCAATTTACTCGGTGAGAGATCATTTTCGTAGTGGGAGCCTTTCAGTGCCACAATCCGCTGTTCCCCCTTCGCCCTGCCATCTCCTCAAGTTATCCCTCCTACGGCTGCTTGCCGGTGACGTTGAAGTTAATCCCGGTGTCCCATTTTTCGCCAGGATTCCAATAGTTTTTGGGGCATACTATAAAAACTTTAGGAGCGTCAAAAACAAAATCTCCTTTGTTGCCTCAAACGTGGGTGAATCGTCGTGTTTCCATGTCATCGCGCTCTGAGACATGGCTATCCGCTAGCGTCAGTGACAGTGAATTCTTCTTTTCAAACAGTCATCAAATTTTTCTCCGCGATCGTGTTTTCGTTGCTATAAACTCCTCTTTAACCAATAAGCGCCGAATGGATTTGGAAACCGCCTGTGAAATCGTTTGGACTGAGGTTTGTGCTGATGTTAATCCCAATTCTTCATCGTGGAAGGATAAACTTTTTATCGGCTGTTTTTATCGTCCCCCCGACAGCCACTTTACAGTCCTAGAAATTTGATTCGACTCGGTGTTCCGTGCCTTCACTTTAGGTGAAATGATTCTTTTTGTGGACTTTAATCTATCCACATACTGGGCATCTACCACATCGCCACAATCAATTCTTCATCGAACCCTTTATCCACGGCCTCGGACTACTCCTATGTAATTTAAACCCAACTCGAAATCTGGCAGCTCTGGATCTGGAACATTTTTGGAAGTGACCATGGCTTGCTGGAATGTACGCTACCCCTCTCCTCCACTCAAAATTCTCAGTCCTTCCCACCCACCAACCGCAACATCTGGGCCTGGAATAAGGCCGACTGGCCAGGTATAAAGCGCCCCGTCCATCTTGCCCTGGGACCTCCTGCAGCTCGGATCACCCGACGACGCACTTTCTCTACTGTGCAAGATGCTGAATTGCGTTCTCTTCGACTTGTTCCAACGCGAAGGATTTCCAAGAAGAGGTGCCTCTGAATATCCCCTGAAACTGCCCTCACCTTTAGGAACAAGGACGCTGCCGGGAGGCTGACAAAATCTTTCCCCAACGTCCACACCCGCAACGCCTTTGCGATGCATAGACGACGGGCAAGGTCACTTTTAAGGCGTGACTACAAGAATTTTGTAAAAGATGTAAAAGAAAATTCAAAAACGTTCCGGATGCTAATCAACTTGAGGAAAAAATCCTCCCGTATTCCTCTTCACATGTTTTCTGGTCCCAACTCATGTTCAGCCGACGGGAGATCGACATTTTTCAACCAATATTTTTCCTCCAATGTCACAACGACCCCTTTCCTACCCCTCACCCACTTTAAAACCAATTTTTCCTCAATCTCTCTCTTTTATCTCGACCTCTCCTCATAAAGTCTATCACCTTCTTTCAACCCTATCTCCTAATAAAGCCAACATCGGCTCCCTTTTCTTTCACCATACTGCATCCATTCTCTATCTGCCCATTTCTATATTTTTTAATAGAATTTCACCATCGGCTCCTTCCTGAGTATGTGAAAGACAGCCAACGTCTCCCCAATCTCGAAGGGTGGCCCCAAAGATCATGTGGAGAACTATCGCCCAATATCCATCCACCAGATCTTATCTATTCTCTTTGAACGTATTATCCATAATCGCCTTCTTTCCTTCACCCTTCCCTTCATTTCTCCTCCTCAACATGGTTTCCTTCCAGGTCGTCCAGGTCGTCTTCTTCACCACATCACCATAGCATTCGAAGTCTTTCCAACTCGAAGTCTGCTGCATCGATTTCGCCAAAGCTTTCGACTCCATAAACCATGAACTTCTTACTCATAAACTAGAAAAACGCTACAATATCCATGGCCATCCTCTCTCCCACTTGTCTGATTTCTTATCTCTTCGTGAACAGCGTATCGTTCTTGATGGCGTTTCTTCTTCCCCCATATTCGTCCCCTCTGGTGTCCCGCAGGGAAGCGTCCTCGGACCCCTGCAGTTCGCCTTATACCGGGACGATATTGTGGATTCCGTCATCGCTAGCGGCTGCAACATTCTTTTATATGCAAATGACTGCAAAATCTTCGTAGCGACAATGGATCTCTCCAAGTTGCACTTGATTCCATAAATAATTGGTGTTCTCTGTGGAATCTTAAAGTAAATCCTGCAAAATCGATTTCCCTAACCTTCACGCTCCGTAGAAATCCTATACCCACATTCTACCTTTACTCCAATCAGATAATTCACCTCACATAACGACTTAGGCGTAACTTTCGATTCCAAACTTATGTTTGCTAACCACATCAACAAAATCACATCCAAGGCCATGTCAATAGTTGCCCTCCTTCATAGATTCACCAAAATCAAGGACTCTCATACTATCCGTTTTTACCGCCTGTGTACTACCCCGTCATTAGTACAGTTCCCTCATATGGTCCTCAGCCTCAACATCAACTCTCATTCTTCTTAGCAGTCCACTTAAATTTTTCTTCGCAATAGTTCGATATCGTGTCCCAAATTTCCGCATCTTAACGCGAGAACAAATTTTTTCTACCCTCCGCTTAACCCCTATCACCTTCGGACAAAAAATCGCCGATTTTAAATTTCTTTGCCTTGTAACGAACGGCCACTGCAAATCAAACATCACCTTCTTTTTACTTCGTGTATCTCCCCGCCCTACCCGTAGCTTCAGACTCCTTTATCAACCCAAATACCGCCTCTCCGTATCCCAAAGATCCAAAGGTACTGTATCTCCCTCGACCTTTTTTCATCGCTTCCCACATACAGCTCTTCAATAATGAGTAGTCGTCAGCCCAATCCCATCATCATTTCATCTAATATTTTATTCATTTTCATTGTTGTTATAGTCGATTGTTATTGTTAATAATTTGTCACAATATCCTCTGTAAAAGGCTGTTTTGGATAATTACTAAAAAATAAATAATAAATAAATAAATACTCAGAATACGGAGTTCTTTCATAGGAAGATTTTTGTATTTTCAATGTGGAGTTTCTAAAAATGCTAATCCAACGCAAAATATTCTCAAAAATCGCAAATACTGCAAAAAGGTGATATTTGTACACGTTGTGAAAGCCCTATGTTTTAAACGCTTCGCAATTCAAACACTGGATGCTTATACGTTCGGTTGTAATGCTGCAGACGACCATTATTACTAAATTGTTGCCAGGCGTCGACAATTCCCGGGCTAATTTAATTGTATTTTAGGAATTCTTTTGGAGTTTACGATGGTTTCATCATGATAACATACTTTCTTTGCTACTAAGCTGTTATTATTAACGTGCCATTTTCCCCTATAACAATTTTGGTTACACGTATGGAATCGGCTGACATTTTTCCACGAAATGCATAAACGATAAACTCCGTAGGGTTTCTTCCGGTGACTTCAATCCTTTACTCAAAATGAAATAATTCCACGCATTTTTTATGGAATAAATTCTCTCATAAAAGCCACTTGTCGGATTGCTGTTTTACTTTACTGCTTAAACCAAAGTCGCAATGCAGAACAAAGTTCGAACTTGACTTTCTTCATAATATACCGACATTTGAAGACAATTCTATTCAAATATTTCAATTATTCTTCCCGTTTTTCACATTTTACCACGTATACGTAAATCACGAGGGACATTTATCCCAAGGACTTATAAGTTAAAAAAACGTGAATATGATGTATTTATTTTCATTTAATTGCATTTCGTATTAAGCTATCGCAACGTGGGTGGATTGGGGATGGATGAACTAGTAAATTTTGGATGCTAATGACTAAGAATGTCATTGAAATGCATTAATATCTCATTATTGATGTTTTTCTCAATTTTGTATCGTTCTGTATTGTTATTAAGTGCACTATGGGATATTATAGTAATGGGAAAATAATTTTCGTTTTACGAGTTTTCGCCTAACAAACAGGTTTCGTGGAACGAATTAAGTTCATAAAACGAGGAAAGGCTGTATCTCTTACTTCTCTTGCTTTCACTAGGTTAAGGTATGTATTGCTAAACAAATTTTATATATATGGAAATATAATGATTTCTAAAATTTTGAATTTAAAATTTTTAGATAAAATTTAACGATACAGGTTTAGAGTATCATGCTAACAAGTCTCCGTCATCTCTCACCGATGTAGCTTGGAGAGCAGTAAAACATAGCGGCACTATATATGTTGACATTCCAACGACCACAATAGGGCTGTAAACTTCTTCCATTTTGCACACAAACCTGTTGAAATTTAAATTTTTTAGTAAAAATCAAAAGAATTCAGAAGGAAGTTTATAATTAATAATACCCTAAAACAGCAACAATATTCCTACGTAAATATGTGCGAATCTATTTGTCTAATTACCGAAGATAACCTATTAAATTACATATATTCCTAATTTAAACGTATTTAATGCTTTTAAGCCTAAATAACCTCTTTATAAGGAAATTATACGTATAGATTAAGTCCACTGAAGGGATCTTCCAAACATTTTTTAATACCTCTTCACAATCTTGGTTGGTTTTTTCGCATCGCTCAACAAACCTTAAGATTGCCCTGTGATAGAGAATGCAACTCTCCAACTCCGCTTCCAGTTCGTGGACTCGATTATTCTGCAAGCCCGCCAACGCCTCTTTTTTCCCCGACGAAGCGAGTTCTCTCAGCCTCGTCTTCAGCTCGATCACCTGGTAACGGATCAGAATGCAAAAGGACGTGAAAGTGGTCTCGCAGACGACCAATAGGTAAGGCCCCACTATCGCTTTCGCCACCTGAATGAGGTAGACGAGTTCGTAAGTCGGAGAGGCGTACACATCCATCGGATACCAAATCCTCATCGGCAGTTTCCTCTCCCATTTTCCCTGGGACAGGAGGGCCGAGTATATAGGATACACCAGCCAATGGAACACTATGAACATTACTGTGATGGAGATGGCGTGGATGAATATCTTGGTTTTGGCGACCCATTTCCTCACGTCTTCCCTTTTCGTTTTGAACGGAGCGTTGCGAACGAACATGTCCTCCCACATGGTGAACAGTCTTAGGAGATCGTTCTTTTTGTGGAGGAGGACGATCATCCTTAAGATGCTCGTTGAGGAGAAAGTGGCCATGCACGCCGCGTCGGTCCAGATGTCGATCACCGAGATGTTAATGCCGAAGTCCATTATCTCGCCCACCAACCTCAAGAGAGATAAAGATAAATGAAATCTCCACGTCGTAAATGTAATTAGAGACTTGCCAATTCTGGATTGTTTGCCGTGGATTGAAAGTAACTAAAGTATTCTGGACATATAAATCTTCCAACAAGAATTTTTCATAGGGTTATTTAAGAATTTGAATGAGTTGCATATTAAAGCTACCGGATTCTTTCACGTGTTCTAAAATAAAATTACTAGCGTTTTCAAATAAAATATAACGCATTATATAATGCTAAATTTATATACGTCTATTGCAGTGATTATTACGTTTGCAAATCAGAGTGATTTTTCATGTGTAAAAAGTGATTTTATTTCATCCATTTTAATTTGATTAAATTTTTTTGAAAGAAATCAAAGCCTGACAGCATTAAGTCCTCAAATTGGCGGGATGAGTTCGTCAGCAAAATAGATATTACAAGATTCGATAATATACACCACCGATGGTTACCAATTACATTTACAAGCGTTCAAATTATATTAAAAAGCCATGAAAAATTCGTTTGTGAATTTCAATCTTAGTATTCTTTTAAATGAAGTCTGTTACAAACATGGTAATGTGGAATTAGCATGTTACCTAAGATATTAAATAAAAAGAAGTAGATACGATATTTACTGGAAAAGGAGCACCAGTATCATAGTGCAGTGGAAGACTAGAGCGAGAGCGCACCTCCAGGATTTCTTGGTCTTGGATGGAATTATGAAGAGAGGTTTGAAAAGAAATCGATGTAACTGAAGATATTCCAAGCGGCGATAGGGCATGGCGGAATACAAGTGAAAAGCAACGAAAATTGGATAGAGCGACACTGGCCCCCGAAGATTACGAAAAGACCGACTGGCTAAAAATTGATCGGAAGAAAGGAAATAACCTCGAACTTCTTAATCCTACCACGCAACTTTATAATTCGATTCCCCGCACGAACGCTGAATTTTAGATGCCCACAAAGGAAAAGAGAGCCCATTTGCCATAAGTGAGGCAATTTCACAGAAGAAATAATAAATTCGATGATTTCAAAGTAAAATGTTTTGCCAAAATTTGAACTCAATTCTTCTTTGACTCTTTTGCATATGGAGCCGAATATCTTGCTGAAAAAACCGGATGAAGTACAGCATGTAAGTGGTCGCTGTCAGGTGCAGTATTATGGAAAAGTATACTCCATAAATGGAATACACAGAGATTTAAAAGGCATTCTTTATGAGAAATACATACAACGCTATCGATATATTTGGCGGTTCTTGACTTTTTATCTCCGAAACTATGTCATAATTTTATGGTACGGCGACATTTTTTGTGGTAAATTTTGTCATCCATTTGAATAAATACAACTATTTTAGTCTATACATCACATATCATACAAGAGCTTGGGAGAGCAAGATATGGTTTAGAAATTTTTTGTTGTTTGCAGATATAATCGTCGTACCGATCGATGTAAACAAAAGTGCGATGTTATGCATGGAAGTTTCTCTAATTTTTAACTCCAAGACTATGTCGTAATTAGTAGGTCTCAAGGACATATTGTATTAATTGTTGTCCTCAATCCGTGAATCGATTCTTTAATCTAGACCTTATACATCATATAAGAGCTTGGGAGAGTAAAATAGTTTTAATTGTTGTTTGCTGATAGAAAAATCTTAGCGATCGTTCGAAACAAAATAATTTTGGGATTTTGTAGAATTTTTGTTTCCAAAACTATAGGGTGTAATTATGTGGCCTCGTGGAGTTTATGTGATAAACATTGCCCGATATCTTAAAATATTTTTACCTATACCTCACAGATCATATAAGGGAGAGAAAAATATGGTATTAAATTTTTGCTTAACGGAGGAAATTTAAAGATATACGAGTGTAAGTTTAAAGAAATGCTTATATAAAGTGGAAATTAAAATTACCAGATGCCGCTCAAAATCACGGTTGGTTAATCCATTTCAATAAGCATCACTCGTACTTAATTTAGTTAAAATCTGTACAGCGCTTCAGGAGATAGAAGTTACGACAGACGGACGTAAGGACGTACGGTCGAGACGGGCCCATAAACCGTTTCTCTACTACCGCTTCATTGGTAATGAAAGTCTAAAAAACATTGTAAAGTTTCATTCTAACAACTGTCGAAAAACATCATCGCAATGAAACAGAAAGACAAGGAATACCTAGTCATGGACACGACGGATGATTCGGAGGAGGTCACGGGGGCGGGTACGGGGGCGGATTCGCCGGTGGATATGGGGGCGGATACGACTCACACCACGTTAAAACCATCACTCTCAACAAGCAGGTGCCTTACCCCGTGACCGTGGAGAGGAACGTCCCGTACCCCGTCTCGCACCCCGTCCCCTACCCCGTCGACAAGCCTTACCCGGTGGCCGTCCCCAAGCCCTACCCAGTCCCCGTCGACAAACCCTACCCCGTGACCGTGGAGAAGCCGGTGCCCTATCCCGTCCACGTCCCCGTCAAGGTTCCCGTGGCACAGCCCTATCCCGTCCCCGTCCCCAAGCCTTACCCCGTCGCGGTGCCCAAGCCGGTGGCCGTGCCGGTCCCTCACCCCGTGGCCATCGCTAACCCCGTTCCGGTCTTCGTCCACGGAGGACACCACGGCGGTGCATACGGCGGCGCTGGACTGGGAGACGACGCACACGGATAAGGCGGTGGCTCCTCTTCCCATGGATTCGGAGGCGGCCACAGCTACAGCAGCGTATCGTCTGGTCACGGAGGCGCCCATGGGGGCTCTTCCTACTCATTCGTCGGGCACCATTAAAGATCGAATCTCATTGACTAAACCTCACAAATTGGACTCTATTCCTCGAAATTCATCGCTTTTGAAAATAACTTTGTACGTCTATGAATTCATGAGGACAAATAAAAATGATCATACATGAGGTACCTATTTAGAAAATTTTACTTTTTCTCATCAAGAGGTTCTATTTTATGGTAAGGAAGCTAAAGAAAATTCCGTTCGAATTTAGGCAATAGGAATTTGCTATCAGATCCTCGAAGTTAATATTCCCTATACAGTTTTACGTCACTTGTGCTAAAAATGCTCTCTTTCCCTTTATGGGCATCTAAAATTCAGCGTTCGTGCGTTGAATTGAATTATAAAGTTGCGTGGTAGGATTAGAAGTTCGAGGTTATTTCCTTTCTTCCGATCAATTTTTAGCCAGTCAGTCTTTTCGTTATCTTCGGGGGCCAGTGTCGCTCTATCCAATTTTCGTTGCTTTTCACTTGTATTCCGCCATGCCATATCGCCGCTTGGAATATCTTCAGTTACATCGATTTCTTTTCAAACCTCTCTGCATAATTCCATCCAAGACCAAGAAATCCTGGAGGTGCGCTCTCGCTCTAGTCTTCCACTGCACTATGATACTGGTGCTCCTTTTCCAGTAAATATCGTATCTACTTTTTTCATTTAATATCTTAGGTAACATGCTAATTCCACATTACCATGTTTGTAACAGACTTCATTTAAAAGAATACTAAGATTGAAATTCACAAACGAATTTTTCATGGCTTTTTAATATAATTTGAACGCTTGTAAATGTAATTGGTAACCATCGGTGGTGTATATTATCGAATCTTGTAATATCTATTTTGCTGACGAACTCATCCCGCCAATTTGAGGACTTAATGCTGTCAGGCTTTGATTTCTTTCAAAAAAATTTAATCAAATTAAAATGGATGAAATAAAATCATTTTTTACACATGAAAAATCACTCTGATTTGCAAACGTAATAATCACTGCATTAGACGTATATAAATTTAGCATTATATAATGCGTTATATTTTATTTGAAAACGCTAGTAATTTTATTTTAGAACACGTGAAAGAATCCGGTAGCTTTAATATGCAACTCATTCAAATTCTTAAATAACCCTATGAAAAATTCTTGTTGGAAGATTTATATGTCCAGAATACTTTAGTTACTTTCAATCCACGGCAAACAATCCAGAATTGGCAAGTCTCTAATTACATTTACGACGTGGAGATTTCATTTATCTTTATCTCTCTTGAGGTTGGTGGGCGAGATAATGGACTTCGGCATGAACATCTCGGTGATCGACATCTGGACCGACGCGGCGTGCATGGCCACTTTCTCCGCCACGAGCGTCTTAAGGATGATCGTCCTCCTCCACAAAAAGAACGATCTCCTAAGACTGTTCACCATGTGGGAGGACATGTTCGTTCGCAACGCTCCGTTCAAAACGAAACGGGAAGACGTGAGGAAATGGGTCGCCAAAACCAAGATCTACATTTTCGCCAACATCTGCATAATGATGTTCATGGCGTTCACTTGGTCGGTGCATCCTATATACTCGGCCCTCCTGTCCCAAGGAAAGTGGCAGAGGATACTGCCTACTAGAGCTTGGTATCCGATGAATGTATACACCTCTCCGACTTACGAACTCGTCTACCTCATGCAGACGGCGAGAGCGATAGTGGGGCCTTACTTAGTAGTCGTCTGCGAGACCACTTTCACGTCCTTTTGCATTCTGACCCGTTACCAGGTGATCGATCTGAAGGCGAGGCTGAGAGAACTCGCATCGTCGGGGAAAAAAGAGGCTTTGGCGGGCTTGCAGAATTATCGAGTCCACAAACTGGAAGCGGAGTTGGAGAGATGCATTCTCTATCACAGGGCAATCATAAGGTTTGTTGAGCGGTGGGAAGAAACCAACTTAGATTTTGAGGTGATTTAAAAAAATGTTTGGATGATCTCTTCAGTGGAGTTATCTATAGGAATATGTTTTTAATAAAAAATTATTTTAGACTTGATAGCATTAAATATATTTAAATTAAGAATTCTATAATTTAATAGGTTATCCACGGTAATTTTTTCCAGAAACGTAATATCTTTTGAATGAATCTTGTGCTTTTCAAAATATGGCATCTATTTTTTGTCCATATGTTTTTTATTAATTTTAAATTTTAGACAGATAGACGAATGAATGCCTTTATTTGGGAGGGGGTGCATGCCTTTTGTTACATCTAAAGCGTAATATGTACATTTTACAAAGTCAACCATATCGTTTTAAGGTCTGATTTTCGCAAATTTTGCAAATAGGTTTAGAGATGATCGAATACATAAAAATATACTAATAAAAACGCAAACATGGTTGAACCCACATAATAAAACCTTAAAGGAACACAATAAAGACCAATTATCGAGGATTCGGGCCAATATAATTTTTCGTTTTTTATATTTATTTGAATGTGAATTCGAAATTTAAAATATTTTCTTTTTGTTAGCGATCATTTGAAGTGATATATGCTCAATTTAACGAGATTAGACAAATAGATTCTCACATATAATTTCGTATGAGTAATATAGCTGTTTTGAGTAGGTATTTGAATTATAAACTTGCTTCTGAATTATTTTGTTTTTTACTAACAAAGTGAAATTCCAACAGGTTTGTTTCCAAAATGGAAGAAGTTTACAGCCCTATTGTGGTTGTTGGATTATTATCAAGTATAGCGCCACTATGTTTCACAGCTGTCAAGGCTACATCGGTGAGAAATTACATATACTTGTTAGCATGACTCGCTAAAGTTTTATTTGTAGATTTTAGCTAAAAGTTTATTATTATATTATTAGTTTTATTATTATATATTATTACATTTATTACATCATTATATAGTAGATAATAAAGAAAGGGATATTATTTCGTCGGAATGTCAACTTCATTATTAAATAGAAGATTTTGCGTTTCATAAGGAAACGAACTAATGAGGTTTTGTCCTGGGCATCGAAAATTTCCTGGTTTATCCTTCTCCAATCCACTCACGATGTGATCGATTAATGCTAAATTCAATTAAATAAAAACAAACACCAAAAGTATTCAGTTTTTTAAATAATTGGGTCCTTGGGAAAAAATCACTCGTGATATAGATATGGTGATAAAAAGTGAAATACTTGAGTAATGACTGGAAGAATGTCGAATAGATTTGTCTTCAAATGTCGGTATATGTTGAAGAAAGCCATCATCGACCTTATTTCTGCATTGCGGCTTTGGTGAAACCAAGAAAGGAAAGGAGGATCCATGACAAGTAATTATATTATCAAATAATTGATTCGATAAAAAATGCCGGGTACACTTTCACTTCGAGTAAAGGATATCTGGGTCACCGGAAAAAAACAGTACGGAGTACATCGATTTAGCAATTCGTGGGAAAATATCAGCCAATTCCGTAAGTCGAACAAAATTTGTATGGAGGAAAATGGACCGTTAAGAATAACGGCTTAGTGGCGAACAAAGTGTACCATGATGATGAAACCATCGTTAATTCCAAATTAATTTCAAAAATACAATTGCATAGCCGGGAAGCTCAACACCTGGCTGCAATGAGTGACAAAGTTCGTCTGCAGCAATTCAACCGGAACGTATAAGCTTCTCCTCTTTTTGTTTAAAACAAAGTGCCTTCATAAGTAACCCTTAACTTTTATCCATTGACTAAGATGTTCAAAAATCACTTTTTGGAGTATATGCGATTTTGATATTTTTCAATGGATTTACACTTTTAGAAACTCAAAATTGGAAATAAAAACACCTCTCTATGAAATAACTCCTTATTCTGGATGATGCTTTCGAATGCGAAATTAATGCTGCGGAAACAAGATGTAAGAGTAACAGTTGCACCACTCAACTTTCCACAATTGATGCAAACCGTAGACCAAGAAGGACCAATAAATAAATAAAAAGTATTGGTAGAAACTAATAACCTTTCAATAGGACAAAACAGAGGCAGAATATTTCGACGGGATACTAAAACCACACTACATCAATGATACCGTTTATATGAATTCAGGAGCATGAAAAGAATGTCATAAGATGAAATTCAAATTTTTAATTCAACAGGGAATTATCGAGCTCGTCTTAAGGCTGAAAAAATTCAAGACAAGCATTTAAACAAGAAGTCCAATCCAGGAATAATGCAGGCTGGTTTCCCAGAGTTGACTTCCCGAATTGATTACTTATATTGACAGAAAATGCTTCAGTATGTGTCAGTCATTCCAAGGAATTCTCATATCATAAATACCACTTGTAATTCATAGTTGATCAATGATAGCGAAAAATTGGTACAGAAATTAATAGAGCATTATCAGGTTTAAAATACTAAAAACAATGTCAAAATCTCTTTCTGATATTATATTTTGCGTGCATTTTTTAAAATAAACGAATTTAATAAATGTTACTGTTTATACGCTAATATGTCTGAATCAACTGTCCATCGCTGAAGAATAGTCTAGCGGAAAAAATATTAACCCATTTACTCATTCGTCTATGCTCAAGCCGAATACGGCAATAATCGTCTCATGGCAACAATCTGATAAAATGCTTTTCAAAATGCAAAAACTCTATATTTTAGTATAAATTCAAGTAAATACGATCAATTATCAAAATTAGGTGATAAGAATTAGAATCAACATTCCTTTTCCTTAGAACAGTACAAACCTCGCGCCGATACCACAATTTTAAGATGTTTTAATGTATTAAAGAAAACATCTCAGCAAGATGGATATGAGATTTCCTATGTAAAACAAATAGGGAAAAAAGATTCCTGGAATCTAACCCGGGACTTCAATCTCCGCCAAATTAAATATAGCCCGGAGGTGGACCCTGGCACCACGAACCTCATACCAAGTTTCATGAAAATCGGTCCATTAATGCAAAATCTGTTAGTAAGAGACACAGTACTGACCGGACCATTTCATAAGGCTGTTTCCTTGGGAAACCAGCCTAAAAATATTTATCTCACGTATCTTCACCACAACAACAAGATTGTAAAAAACAGACTCGGATTTAGGCTACAAAGCAACCGTCTTCAGTTGCAATTTTAAAATCTATTTTCAGAGAATTGGCAGTGAAGACGACTACTTTGTAGCCTAAATACGCGTTTGGTTTCTTATAACCTCGATGTGGCTATTGGAGATACCTGGAGACAAGTATTTTTTAAACGCTTGTTATTGAATTAAAAATACTGGCGAAAACTTGAGTCTTATGCAAAAAATAAGCACATAGTTTAGATAGTATTCTGATGGAAGATGTGATTTGCAAAACAGTGTCTGAGTTCCATTACCAACTAAACGAATGCAGCGATTTAAATAAATGAGATGTGCTCCAATGCGGCCAGCATCAATGTGGCTCACCATGTGAAAAAGTTCGTCCACCACTACTTTAAGGGGAAGCAAATTATATTTTTTAAATTATTAATTGGTATTTTGGATATTTATAAAAATGTTTTGAAAATCGAACCTAAGGTTTTTTATATTAGCTCTTAAGTTTTTGATTAATTCGTAGATATCCACTGACGACACGAAATTCCTTAACTGGCTGGAGTATTTCATTGCGTGCATGGGCCTGATATTCGTTTTATGCCTGAGCGGTAACGAGGTGACGTCACAGGTAAAAGTATTGTGAGGAATCACATGCTAAATGAAAAAAATGTTAACGGTGATGCTTTTCTTTTTATAAATAGCGAATGAATAATACCGAAATGATTTTTCCAGCTCACCAGTGTACAGTCTGCGGCTTCTGAAGTTTTCGGGTGCGCAAACAGGAGCATGAGGTGGAAACTCGGTTTAATGATTCTTCGCAGCAATGTGGAATTAAAAATAACCGGAGGAAGATTCTTTATTTTGTCCTTGGAAACGTTTAAAAGGGTAATTTGCAAATTCGCAGCTGAAATTTATGATTGTGAGATTACTATATCATATACAGCGGTGGATTCGTGGTACTTAACGAAACATTTATTCAAAAGTGATGCAAACAAACTTTTCCACCTCAATAATTATAGAAGTGAAGCATTCCCTCTCATCATACTGTTTTGATTATTCCGTAAGCCAAACCCTTTGCAAATATTCATTTAATCAATTGTAATCGATTCCTTTTTCTTTTCCAGCTCGTCGGTATGGCTCTCTCAAACTTCATAATCCTACGGCAGCTGAAGGAGTCGAAACACACTTGATTGTTTTTATCGATTATTTAACTTTGACATTTATTAAATACGTAGTCCTTTCATTAAATGTGACATAGAATTTTGGGGGTATAAAAAGTAAAAATATACTTGATAGGTAAACTGAATAAAAATAGATATTAAATGAATTTAGCATTCTTTCTTAAGCCAAGGAATGAGATGGCAACGAATTGTTTTACTGTGCAGGCTGTAAGCTAATTAATAATATTTTATGAGAATTGACCTCGGCATTACATAAACTGTCAGAAGGAAACAAAATTATTTTATGCATATTTTCTTCATGTAATGTACCCAAATTACATTAAACAATCTAAAAGATGAGATATTTTACGTGTCTTCTGTATCGGAATATAAGTCATCTTTTAAAATTATTTTTCCCTCGTACATTGAATATTACCACTACCACATTTAGATGAAGGATTAGCATAAAATAATGATCATAAATTAAATCTTCTTAGCTTATGCGGAATGAATTGCACATGGGTTGTAGAATGTAGAATGTAGAATGTTCGCGCTTTCTGGAACTCGAGATCGGCTCCAGTGAAGCCATACTGAGCACACAGAAGGGTGTTTAAATAGGTAAAGCAACTCAATTATGGAGCGATTTGGTATCAAAATCACTTAATGGAAACCAATACGATAAATTAAGAGATAACTTTCAGATGCGTTCGTTCTTGTGTGTCCTTTTAATGATTGATTTGTGGATATTGAAGATATTTGAGATAAATAGTTTCCTCAACTTCTTCAATATTAAGTGATTATTATTGGAATTGTTTTTTGATGACTGTGTTAAATATCCGACTCTGTGAATGAAATTAAGGCTTAGTTTCAGCAAATATATGCAAGTTCCAACAGGTAGTATACACCACAAATATTCTTACCTGTTTTTTTCGGCAAACAACGGCTGATGCTACTGTATAATAATGGTATTTACTGAACATTAAACATTACATTTCCTTATTAGATTTCTTCAATTATTTCTATTGCATTTGCCTTTCAATGACTGTCTATTATTATACCGTATATCCAGTGGCGGATTTACGCCTCCTGGTGGCCCTGGCGCTAAACATTTGTGGGTCCCTGTTGCTAAGCAGTCTGGGGCTCTGCAATCTAAATATAATATAGTGAAACCGCTTTTAACGGCTACCCTCCTCTGTGACCCCTCTTAACGATCCTTTTTGTATGGAATCATTGAGAGGCTCCACTGATTTTTAAATTGAGGCATTTAATATTCCTGAGATTATATACAAGAATATTTTCTTTGGGCCACTGGCGCGCGCCATTGGCGACCCTCCCTAAATCCGCCACTGCGTATATCCGACCATGTGAATGGAATCAAGGCTTAGTTACAGAAAAGTAATATAGTCCCATCAGGTAAACACCAAAAAATACACCTAGTTGTTTTGTGGACTAACAACGGCTGATGTTACAGTATAATAATGGTATTTATTGAAAATTAAACATTATTTTAATCATGTTTATTTATCTAGGCATAAAATTGGAACACTGGCAAAATCTCGTATAAATACAGCATCATTACGGGATACTTTTTACTTTCGGTGAGATCGGATCGTTAAAACTATCAGTGGTCTCTTTACCATGTGCAACGTTTATTTATTATAATCCCACTAAGCTAGCGCTTGGTATAATTTCGAACCAACCTTTAATTTAAATGCCCGTTTTTGACACATGTTCCAAGGATAAAAGCCCTTTCCAGAACAAAGTTGCGTAGTTACTTGGTATAGAGAGTTATTCCCAAAAATAGCATACCACTGAGCTTTGCAATAAACGATGCTTACTAAAATTCCTTAAGAATGATTAAAAATTAAGATAGTCGATAACCAGAGAATAGCGGTATCTATTATTCACGGTCGGAACAAGTGATAATCCTGAAACACACACATGATATGACTGGAGGAAAACATTCGGAAATTATTTTTTAAAGAAAAAAGATATTCTCGGAAAATAATGCCCCAAATTGTTGTTTAAATGGCATATCCATGGAGTTTTATCATACGGCTCTAGCGCAACCTCTTACAAATAACGCAACCTATGAGGAGCGGTTGTATATACTTTAGAGAGGACTCTGAGGAAGATGAATTACCGTAAATCGTTATTTCTTAGTATAGACCCAAATTATGAGTTACGCGCCTATTGAGCAAGATTGGGTAAAGATGAGAAAATAATTTGAAATAGCTTTTTATAATCTTGGATTATCAAACAGTGAATAATAAAAGCGAAGTAGTTTCAAGCGGGGGTAGAGGTATAAAAAGATTGACTAAACATGCAATAAGCATGGTATGGCAAAGCATGGAATGCACCAAATCTGCATTTAGTATCAGCTATCGTACATGCAGAGCCATTCATTATCCTTCCTCGTTTTTTCCTATAAGAATGATTAAAAAGTATTTCTCAGTCGCTCTTACATATGTCAGCGATGGTACCGAAAGTTGTCAAGTCCACGATCGAGCGCATCTCGATGAAAGCAAAATGGCGTCCAAAATCTCGTAGAAACCGCGAGCATGACACAGATCAGAATTTGCACTCAATTACCAAAAGCTGAAAAAATTAAGTGCATGTCTTCGGTATCTCCAACAGTCACGAAAAGGGTTTAGGGAACCAGAGGCGCACTTCCGCCACAAAGAAGCCGTCTTCAAAGTGATGGTTCAACGGAAGTAGATTCTAAAATTAATTTTCCACAATAAGATGAACTCGATGGCTCTCCGGTGAAACAGAATGCACGACGGTAGCCACTAGAAAATTCCTATTGTACCATGTGCATTGGTTTGGATTGTGAGATTTTAGCGCAGTTGATCCGTTTCTTTGACACGACTAAACTGGCACACGCTATAGAAACAAAAGATATCCAACCTGGACTAAGGGTGGCCATGAACGACGGAACTTCGCCACGTCATGAATATCCGATTTTGTTTGCGCGACGCCATATAAGGATGGTGGATCGACAGACGTAAGCAGCAGAATCTCGGCATTTCAACTCATTTGCCTTTTTTGGGACACCTCGATACAACGGTGCACAAAGATTAAGGATTCTAAAAATATGAAACGATGAATGCAATAGGACTATCAAATGATCAAAGACGATGTTACGAATAAGCTTCGCAGGGTTTAAAAGACACCAGAATTGCCGTCCTCCGACATTTATCTAATTATAAAAATAGCATATAGCAACCAATCTCTAAAACATTACGTTTAAAATTTGTGTGATAGTCCATGTTTCCACATTTCAAGAACAACGAACAATGAACTTATAAAAAAAATTTGCCTTTTTAGAGAAAAACTAATATATTTCAATGTATAAAAAATAGAACAGCTAAAAATATCCGATCCATCCACTGGTAATTTGAAAATATTTAAAATTCAAATCAAGATTTTCTTTTGAGAAGATAATGACCGAAATCAGATTATGCCTCCGCGACTCTATCGGTTGCATTTTTCATCCGTTTGCCGTTCGTGGTCACGCCCACGCCACGAAGGTCGATGCGGTTTCCGTGACGACCCACCCGTGACTATACTTTCCCCGTCATTTGCCTCTTTCTGATAATGACAAGGGAGGGAGGAGACAGAATGCGTGACATATCATTCTACCGATCGCTCAAACGACACATGACGATTTTCCGTCGCATGCACACGCATATCCTCTAACAGCAGATACATTTACAATTATATAGACAGCATATGGCCATGCATAATACGATTATATATATATATATATATATATATATATATATATATATATATATATATAATATAACGATACGGAAAAAGAAATAATATGATAAAATAAATGCAACGAGAGGTTGAGAGGGATAGGAAGGAGCCAGTGAACACTTACCATACGGTGGTGGACGTCCACAGCGATAGAGGAAGGCTTGTAATTTGGAGCTTTCGGGCAACACACGCCCTTCTTCAGCGAGAGAAAAACGAATATATACATATATATATATATATATATATATATATATATATATATATATATATATATATAATACGTACATGCTGGTTTCCCAACGTTGACGTATCGAATTGAATACTCATATTGACAGTAAATAGAAAAATCTCCTCCATGGCAATACTCCAATAAAATTACATTTAAAACGTCAAAAACACTATCGCTTACTAGAAACTCAAGAAATTACGGCCGATTAACCAAATTCTCTGATAAAAATTTGAATTTATTTTCTTTCCCCTTTAGAATAGTACAAACCTCGCTCCGATGTCACAATTTTATGATATTTGGAAGTGCCAAAGAAAAAATCTCTGCACGATGGATTTGAGACTTAATACATAAATCAACTAGGGAAATGACGTTCTTGGAATCGAACTCAGGACTTCTTCACTAAAAAAAGTATGGCCGCGAGGACGGCCGTGGTAGCACGAGCCTCATACCTCATGAAAATAGGTGGGGGCCGAACATACACACAGACATGAAAATTTCATAAGGCTATGCTTCCTAAAAATTAGATAATTCTAGAAGGCATTGGGTTGAATTACTATAATTTATCCTTCATTGTTAAAACAATCATTGAAAAGTATCATCGTGGAAGTAAAAAGTTCACCCGAATTATCAGCTGGAATAGTGCTTCAAATAAATAAAAGATATCAATTGAAAATAGTTCAAGTCCCTGCACCAGCTTCAAAACACTCGAATGAGGCAATAAAAGATTTCTATCAAGAGATCTGAGAACTGCACGACAAAGGAAGTTGCCATCTTCAAGTGGTCATGAGTGATTCCAACGCGAAGGTAGGAGAACAAAAGAAAGATGACAGCGCACTTGGAAATTGCCGTTTTGGAGACAGAAACAAACGAGGAGACCGACTTGTACACTTTGCTGAACGTAGCAGTCCCTGCATAATAATAAATACCTTCTTTAAGAAGAGCCCAAAGATAAAATGGAGCTGGGAAGGACCCAATGGTACAAAAATGAAACTGGCCATGTACTGGCCAATAGAAACAGTGGGAGAAGACTGCTCTTTCATTAATCAATTTCGAACTGGAAGCGATCATCGATTGGTACAATGTAAGATAAAATTCAATTCTGAGTTTGCAAGATGAAAGCTGGTAAGAAAATCAAAGCCTAGCATCAACATAAAAGAATTAAAAGAACGGAAAGAATATTCAGCTTGAACTCCAAAATCGATTTAGTGTACAGGAAGAACAAGATGCCGAATAAAAATTAACAAAATTGCTCAGATAAACTGCAAAAGTTAAATGTTAAAAGTAAAGCCATAAAAACATCTGAAAAGCAAAACTTCTGATGAAGAAAAGAAGGTAAATGAAAATAACTAAAGATCCTAAAGTAACGTCACAGAACTGAATAAAACTATAAGAAACTCCTTTAGCGAGGATGTGAAAAGATAATCATGAGCTAATCGAGAAAACGATATAAAACAACAGAAGTTATAAAAATAAAGTAACATCTCTCGATTGGTAAGATACAGCTGTTGGCGTTTATGGCGGTTCAATTACACATAGTAGGAAATTAATTCTACAACGATTACAAGAATTCTACACAAAACTATGCGAAGGAAAGCAAGTAAATGAAGAAAGAAATACGCCCACCGAAGAGGTTACAGATATTCTTCCAGAAGAGTTGATACATAATCAAAAGCATGAAGAATGGAAAAACGTCTGGAGATAATGACATCACAACAGAAATATTCAAAGGGTTACTGTTTGGACAACATCCCATCCAAGATTTTTATATCTTGTCTAACGAAGAAGAACATACTATAGTAGTGGAACAACGTAAGTGTCATCCTTTAAAAAAAGGATACAATGAAAATTTGAATAACTACCGGCCAATCAGATTGCTCCTGGAACTCCACAAAATGTCACGAAATTACTGGACTATGCACCTTCAAGACCATCTAGATCAGTGGTTCTCAAAATGTGTGCCACACTAGATATTTAGGGGTGCCGCGATAAACTTGGTTTAGTAAATAAATCAATGATTTGCATGTGTTGATGGGTAATTAGGGCAATATTTTTCTTCTAATAAATTGATTATGTAGTAGCATCAACAAATGGATGTGTCCAAAGGTTGTAATATACGTATCTAAAAATGTATAAAGCTTGTCACAGGACTAGGGTGCCGCGAAACTCTGTTAATCTTTGAAAGTGTGCCGCAACTCAAAAAGATTTGAGAACCACTGATATAGATTGTGCCCAACCAAGAAAACAAAAAGTATATAATACAATGGACCACATACAGGTCGTCAGAGAGATAATCAGTGGGACTACTGAGTATGAGTTGCCTCTCTGTATGTTCTTCATTGACTACGATAAAGCACTCGGCAGCATCCGAACTTCGTCGATCACAAATGTTCAGAAGAAAATAAGAGTAGAAGAAAAAACAACTTCAATCACGAATTACTACGAAAATATAAAATAATCCCTATAAGGATCAAAAATTAGAAAATTAAGTACTTGGCTTACGCATTTCCGATACCCATAAAAAGGTTATACAAAAACCAGGTAGGCATTTAGGTTAAAAATAAGCCGCCTTCAGCGATGACTGACCGAAAGTAGATTCTTCTGGAATTTATTTTCATCCATAATCCATAGCAGTGAAAGACAAGTCAAAACCATAAAGTCACAGGAAATCCATGAATTCAAGACAATGTAAATAATCTGGCATGACTGAACAGGTAGACCCAGGAACCACCTTGCTCAAAGACGTGATCTTGAACGACGAAACTCCAGATTGATTCGATAGGCATTTAAATTGATAAATGACCATTGAGTATAAAGTGAGCCGAATGGCTGCTACAATAGTATGCCCATAAAAGGGAAGTCGAGAGAGATGGTGTAAAAGGAACACCGTCAACGGCACCACCCTTAACCCATATTGAGCGGGACCACCCGTCATACACACATGCATCGAAGATGACATCAGCCCAAAAGTAGGTTCCTGAAGACTCATGCCGCAATGCGAGCGAATCGCCGGACATTAAAAATGTTATCAAATGGCCAAATCCGGAAACCTCGACGATTTCTCCATTTACCCTCAACTCTGGATAATCTTTGACGAATTTCTCTGCTTATTCATTGCACTATATTTGAACCAAGATTCCACCACCAGTGACGGGAGTGGCGTTGAGTAACTCTTCCTCTAATTCGCCCGCTCCATAGAATGGTGTGTGATTTCGGCCAGATGAGCAACTCTCCATTATAGTGCCTCGTCGAGGGGAGGAATATTTTACGCGCCGTAGGCGAAGCATTTTAAGCTGGAGTCGACATGCACCGATGCTACGAAGGATCGCTTTTAAGAATCGGTTGCACTTCTTTGCGCCGGGATTACGGTGGAAACGGTCGAAGATGACACGGTAGGATTCATCCGAAATCGATTGCCCACGGAGATAGCATAGCGAACAGCCCGAGGTCGTTTCGGCGAAAATAGGCTAAGAATTTCAAAAGAGGGGGGAGTTTTATCCTCTTAAAGTCTTACCGATTCTGATCCTCTCCACCTAAATATTCAAGTCTGCGACCCTTTAGGCCAAAAGGGTCGACTTCGTTTGGAATTTCCGCAAACGCATACATTTCCACCCTCCATGCCCTAGGTGTAGCGCGATCCTCTACGCGATTTCAAACCAGAGACGTGAAGAGTACGGCTACGGTCAGCGGAAAGAAAGAACCCAACTCTTTATATCACAGTTTCACTACTCTGGAAAACGTTTCGCAAAGGGTTCTCACCTACGACTCATAATATCCAAGCTCCATTTACGTAAACGGCCGCATGACGACAAGATGCGATGAAATAACGAAGGATTAACGAAAGGTGGAAAGAACTCTCCCGTGCAAAGAGAACTACATTCTCCGAAATACCACCAAACCATAAGCTCGCAAGTATTTTTCAATGTGTCACGGCTAATTAACACCAACATGCCGTTAAATAACAATGGTTAAACGAAAGGATGACGTGAACAAACTCTCCCCGGCAAGGAGATCCAAGATCCTCCGAAATACCATCAAGCCAAAAAACTTTCAAGTACCTTTCAATTTGTTTCGGCTAAATAAAGACAACATGCCAAAAAAATAAAGATGGTTTAACAAAAAGTGGAAAAGAATGAACTCTCCCCTGCAAGGAGAACCAACATCTTTGGAAAAACCACCAAACACAAAACTTCCAAGTAATTTCTCAATGCGTTCTGGCTAAAAAATAGCAACAAGCCGTGAAATAACGATGGTTAAAAGGTGGGAATGAAAGAATTCTCCCCTGCAAGGAGAACCAACATTCTCTAAGGGGGTGCCGGTGGTGTAGTGGTTAGGACGCTGGCTGCTACTCGCCCGATGCTTGAAAAAGTCATCGGGTACGAATCCTGCGCAAGTAGAATTTTTCCAAGGTCGCCCGGCCCCCTGTTTGTGTGGTTTGAAGAGACCGCGCAAATTCATCTGTTCCGTCCTTCGGAAGGGACGTTAAGCTGTTGGCCCCCCTGGTGTTCTTCGTAAGAGCAGGCAAATGCCGGCACCGGGTTTCCCTTCTCCCTTTCCCGGCTATTCATTGCACTACCTCTGAGATACCCATTTGTGCTGTAAGAGAGGCGAATTGGCTGGGCATTCAAACAAACAAACAAACATTCTCTAAAATACCACCAAAACAAAAACTTCCCGGTAATTTTCCAATGTATCACGGCTAATTAACAATATGTAAAAAATAATGATGGTTTAACGAAAGGTGGAAATGAAAGGAGATCCAACATCCTCCGAAATACCACCAAACCAAAAATTTCGAAGTAATTTTTCAATATGTCACGGCCAAATAACAATATGCCGTGAAATAACGCTGGTTTGTGTAAAGGAGGAAACGAAAGAACTCTTCTCTGCAAGTACATAGATCCAACATCCCCCGAAAACAATCCAAAAGAAAAATTTTACGTGTCCCGGCCAAATATCAACAATGTGCCACAAAATAACGATGGTTTAACGAAAGGAGGAAACGAACGAACTCTCCCCTGCAAGGAGATCCAACATCCTCCGAAATACCATTAAACCAAAAACTTGCAAGTAATTTTCCAATATGCCACAACTAATTAACAACAACATGCCGTGAAATAACGATGGTTTAACGAAAGGAGGAAACGAACGAACTCTCCCCTGCAAGGAGATTCAACGTCCTCCGAAATACCACCAACAAAATACACTGAAGAACAACAATCCAATAGTTCCTAAGAATATACAAGCTCCATAGTAGTTCAAAGTTTCAAACACATCGCAACATCACAACAGCATGCCACAAAATAACTGCGGATTAGTGATAGATGGAGATGAAAGGGAATTCCTAAAAGTACTGGAGAATCAAAATCCACTGAAAAACCACAAAACCAAAAACTTCCGAAGAAATTTCCAATCGGTACTTCCAAAGTCCCGTCCATGCGCTTCGAAAGTGCATGTGCTAGCGATGTTTTTGATCGATCTTAAACTATCGAATCGGTCGATTGTGTCGCTTCATTCGATGAAATATGTTAGTTGAACCGAAAAAACTCCAAGTATGACATGAAATAGCAGATTTGTCAGTTACGCTATTAATATAATTGTGAAAGAACGAGAACGTTAAACCAGAAGAGAAATTGCGCATATAAATGTCTTTAGAAAGAGCAAAAGACAAATGAAGTTAGAGTAGTGCTAATTATTTACAAAAATTTTAAAGAAATTTGGTGTAGGGGTAGTTTATTGTGCAATGCAATCCTAATATTTTTAAAGGACAATAAGAGAGGCAGTTAATTATTTCAAAAATACTTTGTATTCAAAAAACATTAACAAACAATTAATTTCAAGAAGATATCAATCCTTGTGTCGTCACTAAAAATCTTCCTAGGATTGTATAAGAAATGATAGATCAAGAACGTTAAAAAAGGACGTAATCCGAGAGCAAATCATTTCACAGAATCCCGTACGTAGAAAGTCGTGAAGAAAACCTTAATGAGATATTTAAGAAAATCTCTGGAACGTAACGCGAGTATATAAGCCCATTGGGAGCACTCACACAGTCACTCCGATTTTAACATCTCTTCCGCCGTCATCACCAGCAACAACCATGAAGCTACTGGTAAGTAATTCCAAGGACTTAGACCGTATAATCAGGTTTCCTCAACTAACATTGTCTTCCTATATTCTGCAGTCGTGTGCCCTTCTCTTGGCTTTGGTGGCCCTCTCGTCCTCCTCCGAGGAGGTTAAGGAGGAGGCCAAGCAGCAGGAGAAGAGGGGTCTCTCCGACCTCGCATACGCAGGAGGTCATGGGTACGACGGAGGATTCGGAGGAGGTCAGGGGGGCGGGTACGGGGGCGGATCCGCCGGTGGATACGGGGGTGGATCCGCCGGTGGATACGGGGGCGGATTCGCCGGTGGATACGGGGGCGGATACGACTCACAAAACGTTAAAACCATCACTCTCACCAAGCAGGTACCTTACCCCGTGCCGCAACCCTACCCCGTGACCGTGGAGAGGAAGGTCCCGTACTCCGTCCCGCACCCCGTCCCCTACCCCGTCGACAAGCCTTACCCGGTGGCCGTCCCCAAGCCCTACCCAGTCCCCGTCGACAAACCCTACCCCGTGACCGTGGAGAAGCCGGTGCCCTATCCCGTCCACGTCCCCGTCAAGGTTCCCGTGGCACAGCCCTATCCCGTCCCCGTCCCCAAGCCTTACCCCGTCGCGGTGCCCAAGCCGGTGGCCGTGCCAGTCCCTCACCCCGTGGCCATCGATAACCCCGTGCCGGTCTTCGTCCACGGAGGACACCACGGCGGTGGATACGGCGGCGCTGGACTGGGAGACGACGCCCAAGGATACGGCGGTGGCTCCTCTTCCCACGGATACGGCGGTGGCTCCTCTTCCCACGGATACGGCGGTGGCTCCTCTTCCCACGGATACGGTGGTGGCTCCTCTTCCCACGGATTCGGAGGCGGCCACAGCTACACCAGTGTATCGTCTGGTCACGGAGGCGCCCATGGAGGCTCTTCCTACTCATTCGTCGGTCACCATTAAAATTATGCTTCACTGGTTGGTGAAGTTAATTGGTTTGAATACCAGATTGAGCCTACATGCAAAGGATGGACTGATATACATCAATTTATATTCCTTATCCTGAAATTACGTTGAAATTCATTGCTATAAACGTCATTGGAGTGATTGATTTCATTAAAAATTATTTTTCTCGCAAATATTGTTTTTGTTATATTTAATACATATAAGAACGACTGGTGAAATTTTCAGTTTTTATGGTAGTCTGTAAAAATGTTTGTTTAAGGACCAAAAAATTCTTTAGTTGTTTCATAACTTTTTCGTTATTGTTCTCTTATTTTCAATACCATTTATATAATTTTGTTAAATTAATGTCAAATTACATAGCTTTTCGATGGTTATGTCCTGCCCTTATCGTTCGATTCTTTTCTCAAAGCTTCGTCCATTGCCATGTTCATTTCGATGCTCCCAGAAACGTGTTTGGTGTATCATGAAAAATGATGATGCTACGATCCTAGTGAAACAGGTCGTTTAAAATTAAATTTGTGGAAGTAACTAAGTTCTTTTTTCACAGGGTTGAGCCTGACCTCATTATTGATAGGTGTTTGGCGTAGTTTACTTTAACTCTCAGCGATTCTTTGAGACTTTTGTTTTAAACGTATAAATAGAGTAAAATAAGTAGTTTTCAGAAGAAATATCACAATGGTAGTTTTGTTAAAATTAATTTCAAGTGATCTTTATTTTTCTTCTCAACCGTATTTTTAAAAATCAGGAGTTGAGTATATGGCCACCGACTATTTTAGAACATTCCACAGAGAATGACTATAGACCTTCAATAAGATGAGATGTATGATAGTAGCTGCACCAGAAATAGTTTAGTTTGCAAAACAGAGTTTCTTTCCATGAATATTCCCCTACAAATTTACAAAGTAGTTTAATAATCTCAATAATAATACTGGAACACAGGAACTATCTGAAGCCTATCTATTTGAAATATAATATTATAAATGCCATGAAAAAGAAACTGAGCCTTAAAGCACATTTATCGCTTCCCTAAATTTCACAATTTTGTAGATATTAATGGAATTCATACGATGATACGATGCAATTTCGTAGAGCATACACATCATTTATTCGACTATTTGACTGTATCTTATTTTGCTGAGAATCTTTATGACAATAAAATGTAACTCATGCGCATGGGCTATAAATTTAATATGTATTTTATTAGAAATTGACACATCCAATAATTACCGTGTAATTATGACTAGGCCCATCAAAAATTGTCGATAGTGATAAAGACGAAGCCTTCAATGACAGTAGCAGTTTAAAACGTAGTTTTTATCTATCATAAAGAAATAATAGTTTCAAATCCACTAGCATCTCATCCAGTTAGCTCAACTTTTTTCTCGGCAAAATGCAATACATATTTTGGTTATTAACACATATTCACACATAATTTCACGCGTGTTACATTTGCAATTATATTTCTTTTCTATGAACAGACTTTTTACTTCGAAAAAGGTCATTATTTCAAAAATTTTTATACCAAATCGTAAAAGTGACTTGAAGGTTTTCATATCTCCAGTATGAGTGTCATGATTACACATAAAAAACGGTCGTGCTTTATCATTTTCAAAAGCTACCCATCGAGATAAGCCTTGGAAAACGAACGAAAAGGCAGGTTCATCATCACTTGCAAAATAATCCAAATCTGATTGGTAAAGATGAGTTCCTCGTCACATAACGATGAATCGTTACAAATATTTATCGGAATTATAGCTGACTCCTAAGACAAAATGTCTCTTTCGTTACCCGTATATTTATAATAATTACTTAATATAATAGCCGTTGTCCGTAATGTAACGCTGACGTCATCAATGGCACGTTTTAACGCGTTTTTAACAAACTTCCCGATTAGGTGGAAGGTTGAAATTTCGCAGGAATGTTTGATTCAGATATATAAATTAAATGACGAAAAAAACACGAAAAAAGACCCGGGTTCGACTTCAGGAGGGCGATTTACATTTCCCGTTAGATAACACGAGGGGGATGTGAGGAGGGAGATAGGAAGGAAGGGATATAGAATGGAAGGTACATAGAAAGCAAGGGTGGTATAGAATTAGTCTATTTTTCCGGAGAAACCAGCAAATATATACGTAAAAGAAAGTGTTTGTCAGAATGAATTAATTTCTAATGCGGGAAATTTCATTGTATTTTTCCTCACAATAAGTTCATATTTCTATGTAAACAGCAATAGATAGCATATTGGCCAATCCCATTGAAGATGAGGTCTTAGATTTTGAAAAGCGCATATAGGTGAAAATTTTTCGGTTGTAATGGCAGAGTGGTTTATTTTTAATGCGTTTAGTGTGAATAGGTCGCTGGAGAATAGTAATTTCCCCGAAATCTCCGTGTATGTGTATGTAAGTATCTTTTTGCCCCGCTTTTCCTTCAACCAGCGCATATGGTGTAAAGATATTTTATTTTATAACAAGTTAGGAAAGAACTGACGAATCAGATATTAAGGGCGGGTTTCCAAAAATAAAAACTTCAATTGCGGGAAGAGCATATGGCCATGAACATATCCCAAAATTTGTTTGCTCTAATTCGAACGGCGTACAAGTAGTTCACTGGTCACGAAAGTGTGACGGACGTACAATACAATTAGGTACATAAGCGGATTTAAAAAAACGCTAAAAAATGCATTCCATAGGTGTACTCATTATTTGCCTTACTTAAGAAAAGATATAAATGGTTAATAATGGGGTGCGGGACCAGTAAAAAAATAAAAGAATGCGAAGTTTTGATAAGAAGATGCAGATTACAACGGATCGGAGATTGGAGCCCGAATAAACTAGCAACTTTTAATTTTATCATTTCTTCGATAAATCGTACACTTGATGTCGAATGAACCTTGAACACCATGTGAGACTATTCCCTTATCTACGCTGCGCTGGCCCAACAAGACTCAGAAATTGATAAGGCTATATTTAAGCGACAAACCTTTACCGGAAAGACGCATTATCAGTCCTAAGTTCTCTTGGGAAAGATCTTAGGCGTCTTTCTGTCCCGTATATTTTTTTTGACATTTAATTCACAACGGAATTTGAAAACACACAACAACTGTAAGTAGAACGCAAAAAAATGGTTAAGGTCAAGAGATTTGTGATACACAAGAGATTTGAAGGGGAGCCAAAACCCAGCGATCTGAAAATTGTTGAAGAGGAACTCCTACCTCTGAAAGATGGAGGTGAGTTTTAAAAAAAAGATTGGGATAGCATTAAAAAAAACGATTGTATAATTTCAACGGTTACTATGTACATCAAAATAATGCACTGAATGTCAATTTTTATAGGTCGCTGAAAGTGATACTTTTTAAGGCCCGCGTGAAAAAAATTTAGGCTCTTTATTGTTTTTAAAGGAAAGTTTCCAAACCTCGAATGAAGCGAGATACTTATTCAATGGGCTGTTAAATTTTGCATTAATTTAGCGACAAAAACTCTATCATTAAAGAATAAATATCTACGATAAATAAGTTCGAAATTAATATACCTGATTAGAGAAATGAAACACATTATAGCAGAAGTTTCAAACGTGATCCGCGGGCCGCATGCGGCTCGGCAGTTCTAAAAGTGCGGCTCTCTCAATAATACGATTCTACTGTGAGTGGAAGAGAAAGTGTGGACGAGACAATAACGTACAACAATACCCCGTTTAACGCTGATTCGTTATAATGCTCCTTGTTCTCGGACCAATTTTTACTTTCTCCACCTGTTTTTGTGGACGTTCTAACTCAAGAACTAATTACCAAATCATCAACAAATTTCATATTTAACATTTTGATTACAGGGACAAGAGCTGATTAGTTATTGGTTAAAATCGGTTTACCGAAAGTGGAGCTTCACTCGTGTCATTTTTTTCAAATATCGCTTGTGAATGGTTTTGTTTGCATCTCACGAAATTGGACAATTCTTGGTGGTATTGGGCGCTGATTATAAGGGGGGGGGTGCCTGGAGTCTGTTACAGTGTGAGAACATGACAAAGAAGCTGCAGCAGTTATTATTCTGCAGGATTTCTGGTATGTAGCAGATCTGCTACATTGCACATTTAAGGATTAATTATTTACGGTATAGTTTTAGAGTATAAGAGAGAAGAGCAGCTATACTAATATTTTGAAAATAGGTAATAAATTACGATTTTAGAAATGCATCTCCATAAGTACTATACTACAATGGCCAGCATAGAGCTGATTCAGTTAGGGCTCTCTTATTCAGGAACGCATCCCCAGCGTTAGATGGGGTATGACTTCCCTCAGGACTCTGTTTTGGGACCTTTGTTGCTTTTAATCATGATGAATGATCTATAAAGTAATGCATCATCCAGTTTGGTTCTTTATGCTGATGACACTTCACTTTGTATCTCAAAGGACAGTACTGATGAGCTGAATATGTTAACAGCAAATATATTGAGTGAAGACTCCTTGTGGTTCCGTGCCAATAATTTTTTATTAAATGCTAATAAAACTCAATCTCTAGTTTTCAGTCTTAAGGAAATAAAAAGTGATAGAAATTCTGTGAAATTGCTAGGCTTACATCTAGATACTAAGTTGACACGGGATGCACCCATTAAGTATGTGAGCAACAGATTGTCTCAAGTAGTCTGTCTGCTTATATGTTTGAAAAATTGTGTGCTTAAGCAATATGAATGCAATGCATATTTTGCCTTCTTTCAAAGCATAATTCTATGTGGACTATGTCTATGAGGTTATGGTTCAGGAGTCAATAATATCCTAATGCTTCAGAAGAAGGCCATTAGGATTCTGACTAATTCACTACCAGATGAGTATTGTAGGCCTCTCTTTGTAAAAGAATCTATTATGACAGTCTTTAATTTGTATATATTTGAGGTACTTATTTTTCTGAAAAATTAAATAGGTGATTGATCACATAGGCACAATGTGCACTCCTACAATACAAGAAATAAATATTACATAGATGTTCCACATTGTAGACTGAGCAAGACTCTGGAAAAACATAATGTCTTAGTAATGTACTACCTCAGGCTGCCCAAAATGTAACTGTTGCCAAGTTTAAGTTGACTTTAGCCTCTTGGCTAATTACAAAACCTTTCTATAGTGCAGATGAATTTATAAATTTATCTGTTGACATAAGTTTTAGTAACTGAGTTCTGTAATTGTCTAATATGTTTATTAATGTTTTTTATATTTTTTATAGCAAAGTCTATTGCCCTGTAAATTGCTTAATGACAAATAAATCTATTACTATTATGAATGAATACAAAACAATAAATATGTTTGGTAATGATTAATTGTTAATTGTATGATAATATGTTCTCAGTTAAAATAGATACCATTTTGAGCCATGTGCTTTTAGGTTTAAATATAATACTTATCTATTTCAAAATTATCTATTTGTCCCCCATGCAATTTGACTTTGAGACTTCTGCATTTCAGCCTCTTAATAAGCGCTGTGGGCGCTTTTCCTTTCATTAACAATTGCATTTTCTTGACACTATTTATAGTTTGCAAGTTTTATGAGGGAGAAGGGTAGAGCCCGTTTTCCCCCCTTTTTTTCCAAGGTCCCTATGCATAGTATTCCCTTCATACCCTGCATAATGTCAACCACGGCCACTGTTTTTTAATATTTAAATTTCAATACTTGCGAATTTATTTTCCAGAATATCTTTGCAAAGCGATATGGATGAGTGTGGATCCTTACATGAGGTAAGGAAAGTTATTTTCTTTTTTTAACTTAGCCTTTCGGACTATTTGATAAATAATGAATTGAATGCATTTATATACAGGCATCGCAGAACTTGGTGGCACTTGCGCAGAAGACCCTTTTCAGTGGAAGGGTTCATTGTCTAAAAACTTCCTCGATGCGGGGGAGAAAGACAGTCTCCGCATGTGTCCACCAGGGTACCTGCAGTTGCATTCCTTCATTGCCAACTTTAAAATGCTTTCTCTCACTCACTCCACTCGAAAAGACCGCTTGCCCTCTCCAGGGTTAATGCGAGTATTTTGGCAGCTCTGCCTGCCATGCGCTCTCCTCTCCCCTCCGCTCCCTCTGCCTACCCCTTCCACACACGCTTTCCCCTCCCTGACGTCACACTTCGTACAGGCGCGTGCCACCAAGTTCTGCAATGCCTGTACCTGCATTTCAATTTTTTCAAAAAAAACAGACAACTTCAACCAATGTGTATATTTCCCTTAATTCAGCATATAGAATCATTGCATTGATATTGATTTTCAATCTATTACTTCCCTCAAAAATAATTTAATAACTGGAACAGATGCTGAATAATATTACCACCTCATTCATGAAGATTTTTCTTTATTTTTTTAAAAAGTTGTTAACACATATTTAGCTTTTGCTTTTAGGCAAAAGTTGCATTAAAGCATAAAACCATACCTAACTTACCCACTGACTCCAACCCAACCCAGATGGGGCCTTATAATTTCAATTGGAAATAACATTTTTAAGTCTGGAGATTCCAATTATGTTTAAATATTCCTGGAGTATTACTCTGCATCTACGCCTAGTAACTTTTACATTCATCACTAAATGACCAGACAGGACTTAAAAAGTTGCATTGATTTAAATGAATTATAATAAAAGTGTATGAAGTGTATCTGTACCTAAAGAATGAAGCTTTTATCTCTTTGAATCTCTTAAAAGTGTACAGAATGTCCTTTAACTTATGTAGGATCTTATAATAATATTTATGCTCCTCTAAAATTAAACTATTTAAATGCCATGAGAGTCAAACTTATTCCTGTTTCATTTAAGTCTGCAGTCTACTTTAGCTCACTATAAATTCCAATTTTAACTTAATCTCAACATCATATTAGTACATTTTATTGAAAAGTAATGGCAGTAAAAATAACATAAAGTTTACTAACAAGTATAACAAGTTTCTTGATTATGATGCAAATTAGTAAATTTTAAACAGATTTATGAAATAATAATCCTGGCAGAAATGTCATCCTTGTTTTTTATCTAAACCATGATAAAACCTCATCTGGATCATGAAATACCATTCACAAAAAATAGTTGCAATTTTTCTTTTTGCACATTTTATGGATTATTTTATGATAAGCTATTTCATTAGCAGATCTATGTTTAATACTGCTAAAATGTATCTTACTGAATTCTAGGGCTTATTCTGCAAGATATCCCCTTGGTTCTACTATGATTGGGTCACAGGTTGCTAAGTAAGTATACATAAAAGTTAATTTTGCACAGCCAATGATAAGTTCCTCAAATTACTTAAACAATTATATTAATGTTAAAGAGTTTATTTTTACTAAATTGCTCCTATCTCAGCAATTGGCTGTTAAAATGATTAGTAAATATCTCTTTTATTTACATGCTGCTACTTTTTCATGTGAGATAACGTGACTGCACTAATGGTATTCTCTGGTATTTTACAGTATTCTTTAAACCATAATAAAATATTTCCACATGAATCAATTGACACGCTTTAAATCTAGGGTCATTGAGAGCAAAAACTCTGAATACAGAGTTGGACAGCATGTTGTTGGGTATTTTGGTTGGCAGACATACACAGTATGCAATGGAAAGGGCACTATGGCAGACGGATGGAAGCCATACATCATTCCAGACATAGGAGAGCTACCACTTTCTCTGGCACTTGGAATATTGGGAATGCCAGGGTAAGAAATATATTTTTGCTGTTTAATTTTTATGAAACTTGGAAAGTCTAGACTTTTTCAAAATCTTCAAACAACAAATTTATTAATTTGCTTCTATGATAGGGACTAATCCTTTTCAAATTAGACATATACATCTGATATTAATATAAGACCATGTAACTTCCATTACTCAAGTGGTTTACAATATCACCTCTTTAGAATCTAATAGTAGTTCTGAGGTTGCAAGAACCAGTTAGTTAAATTTATTTTGAAAAATCTTTAGCACATCCATAATGCATCTTAAATTTTGCAATGATTTTAATTTTACAAAATTGTAATATCTTATTCTGTATATAAGTTGGTTTTACCTAATCCAACTTACAAGTCAGGAGAATAAATAAATGAGATATGAATTTATTGTTGTGCATGTAACTTATCTATTTGGAAGTATAGTTTTTGATGCAACAACTTCATTAAACACAGTTGCTTAAAAATCATCATTGGTTTCATAATGGTGGCAATATAATTTCAATATACTGTTTTGTTACATACAATTCATTTAGAAATAACCAGATGATAATATTGTAGGTGAAACCGGTCATAGAATTCTTGTTCAGTGGAAGTTAAAACAATTGTTTTATTTCTATTATGGAATCTTTCCACAATAATAATAGGCTTTTGCCTGTGAATAAATAAATAAATAAACAAATAAAAAACAATTTCGAGCCTTCCCAAGTGGAGTTTGTACAATTAATGTAGATTACTTGATGAAGTCCATTAGATGACGCCTTTCATAAAGTAAATGTTTTAAAGGCTCATAAAAATTTAAAAGAATGAAGGTTTCACAAGCATTTTATAAATGGCTGGTTGTATATGTGATGCACTGAAAGTATATATGAGGGGAACAGTGGCACATTTGGAAATATCCCACCCCTAGGCCAAATTATTTTTCTGCCCACTTTTTGGCACCTTTTTCCTAAAAGAATTGCTCATGTATATGGTTTTTCTATCCATCCATCCATCATCAGATAATAATAGTTTAATTCATCAAAAGTCTGCATAATATTAATTTCTTTGACTTCCAACCTGAAATTCCATATTTATTGCCGCCCCGAAATCTCGCCATCCCTAGGCCATTGCCTAATTGGGTCTTGTATCAAATCTGCTACTGGAGGGGAAGTCCAAAAGTAAGGCTTCCCAATTTTGTATTGCAAGTGCAAGTGGGTTACATTCAAGTTCACAGGTGGTAGATAGAGGGAAATCTGTAGGCTATTTTTCCACATAGTCTCCATGCTCGATCAGGCACTTATTGTAGCAGTCAATCAAAGTGTCGAAGCCATGGTGGTAGAACAATAAGACCAGCTGCAGTGGCCATCACCTGACCTCCTCTTGGATGGCCTCATCAGACAGGAAGTGTCGCCCTCACAGATTCCCTTTCAAATGTGGGAAAACCTTCTTTATAGTGTGTGTAGGAGTGCTGCTGTGGCATGACAATGCCCACCTGCGCCCTGCCCAAATACAGTAGCCCTCTTGAAAACTTGGCACTGTTGGATTTCCACCTTTGGCCACATTTGAAAAGGCATCTGTGAGGGCAACACTCCTACAAGAGGTCAGGTGATGGCTACTGCAGCAAGACATATTGTTCTACAGCCATAGTTTATTGTTAGCCACTTTGATTGACCACAACAACAATATTAAAAAGTAGTCTATGGTGGGGCCTATATCTTCCATCTGTGCACCAGGAAGTAGCCCACTTACACTTGCAAAAAAATTACTTTTTGACTTCCCTTCATAGTTAAAATAAAAGATTCTCATTCCCAAATCTGAGATACTATATCTGATGGCCGAAGGTTCCAAATTAAGACCTAGCCTATATTCATTATACATCAATGGCTTGTATCATATTAAGAGAAGTAAATTATTTATTATATGACAACAGTTTTTAAATTTATAGATCTCTATCTTCAATTGTAGTCAAAAGAATTATTCAGAATGCTATTGATTGTTTATAACTACTGATTTCAAATAATGGCCCTGTGAAATTGATTCAAGTACTTGATTCTTGATCTTTTTTAAAATCCCATTCTATTTGAATTTAAAGTAAAAATGTTGTGTTGATTCTCATTTAACTTTTGTTCTTCATTTGATTCAATTGAACTAATAAACTGTGTGGCCCAGTTAATAATTTTTCATAAAGCAATCAATTATTCACGAACACTACTGAACTCATTTTATGTAATTTAAGAATTCAACGCCCCAGCAAATTAGCTACATAACTCTATTATTAAGATAAGAAACCCTTGGCCTCAAACATTCTTAGCTTTATGCAAAGCATGTTTAAAATGTATTAATATTCCCTAGGAATACAGCGTATTTTGGATTTTTGGACCTATGTCAGCCTAAAGCAGGAGAAACTGTTGTAGTGACAGGGGCAGCAGGAGCTGTAGGAAGTATTGTGGGCCAGATTGCACACATTAAAGGTGCTCAATTCATTTGACAATTACTAGTAGTAGCAACAATGCATTTTATTAGCTTTCTATCTATATTTTTCTATCTATATTTTCTATCTAATTTTCAGGCTGCAAAGTAATTGGATTCGCTGGATCTGATTCAAAATGCAGTTGGCTGAAAGATGATCTTAAATTTGATGCTGCATACAATTATAAGAAAGTTAGCGTAGCTCAAGCACTGCAAGAAGCTGCTCCAGAAGGAGTTGATTGCTACTTTGATAATGTAAGTTGCATCATTTCTTTTATATTTAAATTAAATTGACCTTTAACAATGCAACAAAATTAGTTTTATTGATTATTTTTTGTGGGAAAAGATCTAGCATAAGAATTATACATAAATAGAAAGGAGTATCAAATTAAATCAAAACAAATTTTAAAATGAATTTGTAGGGAAAAAAGGAAGAGACAAGAAAATATAATTATAAAGTTGAGTTTTTAAGAAAATTCAAAAGATACAAAACACACCACTTAAGAAGTCTCGAGTTATTGCTAATTTGTTTGAATTATAAAAGTCCTGTAGATATTGAAAAAATAATTTTGTGATGAGATGATTCTTTACATAATTGGACATATTGTTTCATGAAATACCCTCATAATTTGATTCCAAAAATAGTATTTAATCTTTGAGTGGCAGACTTACTTGTACACCTAGTTATTTTGTTTCTGATGCCCATATCCATTAACCTCTGGTTATTGTTCCTCCAGGAGTGAATGAATAACGAATAATTCAATCTGTTGAAAATACAGAAAAATACAATAGATTTGTATCTCATTTTTAGAAAGCAATCAGCATTTTTGTTTCCACAAAATTAATCAACTTTCAAATTCAAGTTACCTCTCTGGTATAATAAAGCAATTTAAACTTGCTACTCAAAATGCCAAATGGATTGTGGTAGTAATTCAAATTATGCCAAAAGTTTTTTAATGGATGAAATGAAAATTTTCAGACTTCTATCCTTTCTAAAATGAAATGAACTATGCAAAGAGATTTTTATGGTTTCTTTGTTTACATTGAAGCATGCCTAAAACATTCTACAATTATATTAATTTCATAATTACACTGTCAATGTGAAAATATAGTGATTTTTCTGACATGAAGTCACTGTGTCATTCTAATGCATTTTCACATAAGATAAAATTAATGACATTATCATACCCTTGCTAAAAGGTGGAAGCTTTCAGTTTTAAGAATATAGCTTCTCAGTTTACCCCTATTTGAAGCACAATAGTTAAGTATAGAGAGTCCTCTACTTATGAACATCTGACTTACAAACATCCACACTTACAGACATCCACCCATATGAATATTGACCTCCAGACCATCTATGAAGGGAATTGAGTTCCATGTTCACAAATTGATTGAGGTTTCTAGGTTTCCGCGGTTCACTGCATCACGCATTTTATCGTTCTTACTCATGGTTTGTATCCTACTTTGTTGTTCATCACATATTTCTCTGTGTAGTCACAGTGTACTTTTGTTCTATAATGGCCAATAAGAGAAAGAAGGGCATGCAAAAGAAGGGCAATAACATTTTAGGTGAAATTGTATATTATTAAGAGGCATGAAAAAGGTGAGACGCTAATCCACATTGGCAATATGCACGGCCTGATTCGGTCTATGGTTGCGACTATAATAAAGGACAAGGAACAGATCTTGGAGCATGTAAGACATACACCCCAATGCAGGCATGATTATAATCAAGAAAAAAACTAACCCAGTTGAGGATATGGAACAACTGCTACAGATTTGGAGATATGACTCTACCTAAAGCCACATCCAAATCTAGAGAACGAGTGCAAACAATGAACAAACACTAATGAATGAGTACTCATCTGTGTCTATTGTTCTCTTGAGTTTGTACACTTGCAGATGCTCACTGTCTGCACTAGTTCCTGTTTGCTTGTGTTAGTTCATGTTCCAATCAGCGAGCAGATGAAAACACTCTATTGCGAACAGCACAGCTCAGACAAAACACCAAAACTCATGAGTGGAACAACAATCACACATGTTCATCACCACTTGTTTGAGCTCACAGATATGTCCTCATATAGGAAATGATCATTTGCTTCTGTTCATTTTCTAGTGTTTGTTCACACTCGTGCACTAGATCTGGATGCGGCTTAGATTCCTAATAATCTTGGCCTTTTTCAAGAGAAGTTTCTTAGATTACCGACTGGGGGAAACAGAAGGTTCATTACATGCAAGTTGTGAGCGGTTTTTTCATTTTAACCGCAGGGCAAATTTACATAATGTAAAAATTACAGGGGATTCTGCTAGTGCCAATGAAGAAGAAGAATCTAAATTTGTTAAAACATTGTTAAGGAAGGTGTATACAATGAGCATCAAGTGTTTAATGTTAATGAAACAGAACTGTTAAGAAAAAAGATGCCTGAAAGAACATACATACCTACCTAAAGAAGAAAAATGTATGCACGTATTCAAAGCAGCAAAGAGCCATTTAACCCTACTGAAGCCCCTCCTTGTGTTCCTCCCAGAGAATGCAAGAGCTCTAATTTATTATCATTTATGTACTAATTTCATAAATTCTAGGTTAAATAGGCTTTTGTGGAGGGGTTATGAACCTAACACACATATATTAGATTAATCCTTATGGAGATATTCATTTTGAGTACCAAACGACTTACGAATAAACTCTAGGAACGTAACCCATTCGTAAATTGAGGACTTACTGTACTTAGACAAGGAATGAGTAAATAATCTTACTTACTAGCAATTGATACCTTTTCTTTGATTTAATTCAAGTGTTTATAGAGCTATACAGTAATACCGTTTAATGCTACCCCATTCAATGCTGATTCGTTATAACACTCTTTGTTCTCGGACCAATTTTTAATTTCTCCGTATGTTTTTGTGGGTGCTCTAGCTCAAGAACTAGTTAGAGAATATTATTTTCTATAACTTTTGTTTGTGTATCCCAGTAAATTGCAATGCATAAAAGTATGCGGTGAGGCAGCAAGCGCCAATCACTAAGCAGCACGTGAATTTACCGCCGCATTCAAAGCAATCATCAAGCATGGTAACTGTCCTCCTGAGATTGTTTTGAATGTGGTATGTAGCAGAAAATTTCAGTCAAAATAACTGAAAACAACTGCCGAAATCATTCAAAAAAACACAGCAGAAACACCACATGCTCAGACTGCAGAGCAACGAATGGTTTTGTTTACATATCTCACGAAATTGGATACCTATTTGTGATACTGGGCGCTGGTTATAAGAAGAGCGTGTGTGGAATCTGTTACATGTGAGAATATGTCAAAAAAGCTGTGACAGTTATTATATTGCAGGATTTCTGGTGTAGCAGATCTGCTACATTGCAGATTTAAGGATTAATTATTTACGGTATAGTTTTAGAGTATAAGAGAGAAGAGCAGCTATACTAATATTTTGAAAATAGGTAATAAATTACGATTTTAGAAATGCATCTCCATAAGTACTATACTACAAAGACCTACATAGAGCTGATTCAGTTAGTACTCTCGTTATCAGGAACGCATGCCCAGCATTAAATGGGGTATGACCAGGGCAGGCCAAGGAGGGGAGAAGGGGGGTGGGTTCCGTGGATGCCTAGCATCCAGGCTCCCAAAATGTGGGGGACCCCAAATTTAAAAAATTAACCATTTTTTAATTCACAAACTAACATAACTATTACCTGTAATGTGCATGGCAACATATGCATAAACACATGAGCGATGCAAACCTCTGTAACTTCATTTTAAGTACACGCTTAGTAGTACCTAGTACAGGGATGGCAAATACATGATACACTTGCCAAACTTGGCATGCCAAGAAATTTTGTCGGCACACAAAAAAACATTGGCCGCCATTTGGAAGTCTGTCTTCCACTCGAAGATGCGCTCTTCGACACATTCGGTACAAAATTTCTCAAAAGTGCACCTCAAATTGGATTAAATTAGAAGAGTTGTTTGCCATTGGAAGCTGCATATCTGAGATGACCAGAGGTGGATTTATACGCAGACGCTTGCTGTGGGCCTTGTCAAAAAGGGCACCTCATAAATGTTTATTTTGTTTTATGACAACTTATTTTTTAGTTTTTTTGTGTATTTTATTTTTACTGTAAATGTAGAAATGTTGTGGTTTTAAAACTAGGATATTTTATTTACTGTATATTAAATATGTTGTTAACAATGTGTTTTCGTCAAATTTTAATTTTGTATACTAAATCTCTGAGTTGCATTCTGAAGGGGGGCTCAAATTAATCTTTGCACATCAGGTCTCTGAAAGCCTAAATACACCATTGGAGAGGACGATAGTTGCAATCGCCCCTATTAAATACTACCCATGTTCGATGTAATTTTATTTCTAACAAGTAACAATCTTGCGTTTAGGGGAACTTGTGAAATAATAAGAGAATCCTATACTGGAAATTTTTTGGGATTAATAGAATTATTAGGGAAATATGATGTTGTGCTATCTGAACATTTAACCAAAATTCAAAATGCCGATAAAAAAATTGTGCATCATTTATCACACATCTCAAGATGAGTTCCTTTCCAGAATGAGTAATGCATTGTGTTCTAAAATTTTGAATAATGTTAAGACAGCTAAATATTTTAGCATTCAAATGGATTGCACGCCTGATATTTCACAGATTGAACAAACATCAGTTATTATAAGATATGTTAACATTGCTGATAAAATAATTACAATGAAAGAAGCAGTCATAAGATTCATTGCAGTATCTGATATGACTGGTGAAGTGTTAACGAATGTACTTTTAAAAACATTAATTGACCTTAATTTAGATATAAATAATTGTCGAGGAAAGGCATATGATAATGGAAGTAATATGAAAGACAAGTTTAAAGGAGTCCAATCTAGAATTTAAAAAATAAATCTACATGGTTTTTATGTACCCTGCTTGACACATTCCTTTAATTTATTAATCTGTGGTTCTGCATCTAGTAATGCTTATTGTAAAACATTTTATGGATCATTGCAACGCATATATAATTTATTTTCTGCTTCTCCAAAAATATGGGAAATTTTGTTGAAATATTTGAAAATAACTTTTAAACCAATAAGTAATACCTGTTGGGAAGCCAAAATAGATTCGGTAAAAGTTATTCAGTTTAAATTATCAGAGACTTGTGATGCTCTTGAAGAACTAATAAATTCAAGTAATGATAATGTATTGGTTTTGGAAGTAAATAGTTTATTAAATTATATACAAACTATGCCATTTATATTGAATGTTTTGTACAATCTGTTAACTCTTACAAATAAAATTAACAAAATGATAGTCTGAGAATATGATTCTTGACATCGCTTTTAAATTGATAAATTGTGTCAAATCTGAGATTCGTGAACTAAGACTAAATTTTGACTCCTTTTTACAAGACGCAAATGATCTTGCCGGAAAGATCAATATTTCCAAGAATTTTCCTGAGAAAATCATAGAAAAAAAAGAAAGTTTGACAAATTATCAGCAGATGAAGTAAGCACTAATCCTGTAACTGAATTCAAGCATAATATTTACTTTGTTTTAATTGATACAGCTATTGCGCAAATAGAATAGATTGAAAATGATTCCCAAAATTATATCTAATTTTAAGTGTATCACTGATATCAAAACAATGGAAAAAGATGATTTAAAAAAACATTCTGGATTTCATAAATTTTTATAATAATGACGTTAATATGGATTTTTGGATGAAATTTTTATATTACAAACATTGTTAGCAGTGGCATAGTGGACACCCCTGCAACCTTCGAATGGCAGGGGGGCCCATGGCCAAAGCGGACCCATATTTATTTTGTGAGGGGGCCCCAGGTGGAAATTCCGGCCCTGAGTATGACTGTGTAAGAATTCGAACATCTGGTTGTCACACAAACTCAAAAAATAAGAATAAAGCGATAAAATCATGAGTGTTGGAAATTTAATGAAATAGTTGTTACTTTTTAATCCTAATAAACTGCGTTAATTTATTTCAAGAAATTCTAATGAATCATTCATGATTTGTCATTTAACCCCTTACTATTTTCAGGTTGGCGGGGAAATGAGCTCTGAAATTTTAAGGCATATGAATGTTTTTGGAAGAATATCTGTCTGTGGAGCTATATCATCATATAATGCCACAGAAATTCCAACAGGTAAATGTGTAAATGAAAAAGTAGAAGATATATATCTTAAGAAAAAAGTTTATCTTTGTATCTATATAAATAAAATATATGAGACCTAAGTGACTTTATTGGCATCTAATCAAAAGTGATTTGAAACAGCATAAATTTATGTAAAAAATTCTATTTAATTATAAATAATCCAGTTGTTTGATGGCATATGGATAAATTACAATTATCAGGATGGTACGACCAAATAATCCTCAGAAACTAAGCTTTTTTCACGTAGCAAGATTTTTACCTTTATAAATAACTTTAAATATTATGATATGGATGCTCACAAGATGATGTATCTAATAGCTTGTTCATTGCAGAATATAAAACACTAGAATTTTCTGAAAAACTATTCTTAACAAAGGATGAATAACATTTCCATGAAATGTAGTCTCATAATGATTCATTGACATAATTCTTATAAAATAATCTCATGGTTTTTATCTTACATATTTATCAATTCATACAAAGTTTCATTGTACATTTCCAGCTACAATTGTTCAGATGCCAATGGTTTCAAAACAACTGATAATGAAAGGATTCCTTGTAAACAGATGGAGAGATCGTTGGGATGAAGGTATAAATCAACTCTTGAAATGGGTCAAAGAGGTATGTATTCTAAGTACTGATAATTAAGCCCATTTCTAATTGCAACACCATTACTCATAAATTGTTTTTCAAAACAAATATTTGTCAAAATGAATGAAATGTTTGACTCTTCAAATAGTTGAAATCAAAAGATGTTTAACTTGTCCTCAACCTTAAAGAAATATTAAAATTTACCCTTCTCCTCCAATTCAGAATTACAGTTGCCACTCACTTATAATGAAATGCAAGTACATACTAGTACATAGTAGATGTATGCCACAGCCATATTTAAATGACTTTTTAAATTATCTGCACTACTGCTCCCCATCATTACTTCTGACTCTCAGGAGTCGCCTGTAATTACCAATTTTATAAACATAATTTAAACAAGAGGGTAAAATATCTTTAGTGCTCAAGCTAAAAATTTAATAATTCAATAAATAATGTAAAAATTCTTACTTTTTAAGGAGGAAAGAAGTTATTATTGGAATTAAATGAAGCAGCTGCATGAAATATGTGCTAGACATGAGAGCATTTTCATGCATCTCAATAAATATTGTTTGATTTGAATATTTTGGCATGAACACAAAAGTATTACTAATAGTTAATATAATGAGAAGAATAACAATGCGTTGGGAAAAGTATAGAGGTTTCCATGACACAAATTATGTACAGTATTTTTTGGGCTGTAAGACACACTAGCCCAGTGGTTCTCAAACTTTTTTGAGCCAGGGCACACTTTCACAGATAAAGAGGGTTTCGCGGCACCCCAGTCTTGTGACAAGCTTTATATATTATTAGATACGGATATTACAACCTTTGGACACATCCATTTGTTGATGCTACTACATGATCAATTTTTTAGAAGAAAAATTATTGCCCCAATTACCCACCAATACACCCAAATCATTGATTTATTTACTAAACAAAGTTATTTGTGGCATCCCTAAATATCTACTGCGGCACTCCAGTGTGCCGCAGCACACAGTTTGACAACCCCCGCACTAGCCTATAAGATGCACTCCAATTTTTTAGAAGATTTTACAGGTAAAAAAATATATTTTGGTTCACCAATGCATTTAGTTAGGGCCACATTGTGAATTTATAGCAGTGATTAAGTCTGTATCTGCCAACGTTTAAAGAAAATATTATGGCATGATAACAGTTAAATATAACGTTTTAGATAAACTTAATTCCTGAAAGTAAATAGGGATGATCTAAAACATAAATAGTTGCTTTGAAACTTGTATAGCTAAATGTGTCCTGCATGCATTTGGCAGTCCTATAAATTAGTCTGTCGGAGTACGCCTCACACGTTGCACGTATAGACACCCATTGCCTATAGTATTTTCTTACACTTAAGTGCAAAATGAAATTTTAATTCTTAATAAATGGAATGCACATGTAATAATAATAATAATATTTTAATGTTTTTGCTACAAATGACTGCCAATTATTCCATTTCGGAGATGTGGGTTTATGAGTGTCAGTACTGAAAACAGTAATAATCTTACCTTCAGTCTATAAGATGCAGGCTGATTTTGGGAGTAATTTTTCTGGGAAAAAGTGAGTCTTATAGCCCAAAAAATACAGCATTTAATGATTACATATACAATTTTCCAAAGAATAAAAAATTCAGAAATGATAATGATTGGATCTCACCTATCTATGTTTTTTATTTTATCATGCACAAAATTTATTTTTTTAAAAGAAAGTTTTCTTAATTAATTGTTTAAACACTTCAAATTGAGTGGAGAAATATTTAAATATAGTATTTCTCATACCATTTCCATAAAATTCTCGAATCGATTTTATTATAAGACAAATGTATTATAGAAATTCATGGTAAAAATCCAAGGTAGTGGATTGAAACATACAGTACTGGTCAAAAGTATTCGGACAAACCGTTTTTGTACTATTTCTCGACCATGGTTTTAGATAAGATTACTATATTCACTTATTAAATAGAGGAACAGGTTACAAATAAAATTCCATAGCTGTTTGCTTTCTAATTGCAAAGATGTTATACTAAATCAAAAACTTTATAATATACAAAGGCATAAGTATTCGGACAAATTTTTTCCGTGATAAGTAACAAAATATTCTGTTTGTATAAATGATTAACTAAAGTTAAAAATAACACAACTTAACTTAATACTTCATTGCGTATCCTTGGGCATCAATCACAGCCTGCATTCTATTCGGCATAGACCACAGTAGTTTTTCGATGGTCCTGAGTGGAATTTCATTCCACTTTTCCACTAGAGTTTTGAACAAGTGCACTGCATTAGTGAATTTGTATCCTTTAACACTTCTTTTCAACTCTTCCCAGAGGATTTAAATCTGGACTTTGAGATGGCCAGTCCATGAGTACAGTAAATGAGTTTTCAATTTTTGAAACAGGCTTTTAATTAACCTCGAAGTATGCTTTGGGTCATTGTCTTGCTGAAATATCCAATTTTGTTGCATGATTCATTTTGCAAAAGGCAACATTTGAGTCTCCAAGATGTCCTTGTACATTTCCTTGTTCATGTTGCCTTGGATGCGATGCAAAGGATCAACACTGTTGGCACAGAAACACCCCCACACCATAACATTCCCTCCACCATGCTTGACGGTGGGAATTTGGTAACAAGGATTCATTCTTTGACCATTTGGGTGCCGAACCCATTTAATTCCATCGGAACCAAAGAGTTGAAAAAACATACTCTCATCACTAAACACAATTTTTGACCAGTCCTCATAAGTCCAGTGGAAATGAGTGCGAGCAAACTCGAATCAATGCTTTCGATTTTTCGCAGATATCAATGGCTTTTTCACACCAAGTTGTCTAATAAGATCAAAATCTGTTAGACGTTGACCAACAGTTTGTACACTCACGTCAAGGTCATGGTGCTCTGCAAAAACGGTCTTTATGTCAGAGGAAGTTCTCTGGGGGTCTGCAACGGATAAGCATCTAATAAGTCTGCCTTGGTGAATAGTTGTTTTTCTTGGCCGACCACTTTTTGGTAGGCTGTTCAGATGCCCGTGAATATCAAAATATGTTTTTATGGGCGATACTGTCTGTTTAGCAATTTAAAGCGCCAAGAAACAGCACTCATTCACCTGCGCATAGAGCATTGATGATTAATGCTTTCAAATGCCCAGGTACACTTTTTCCACAAACCATGCTGAAAATTATTTGAAAAGGATGTGTATTTGATAAAGCAATAATAAAAACCTTATAAAATTAAACATTATACAAAAAACTTACCTTAAATGCACTTGTCTGAAATCTTTTGTCCAAGGAAAAATTGTAAACACTTGCGGAAAGTATTCACAAACTATGAAATTCCACGTCTTACTCCGGTGAAATATTGCAACATATTCAGTAACAACAATACACCATGTAGGAATCAACTCGTAACAATCAAAACAAAGGAAAATAGTAAACAAATACTGTTGTTACACCTCTGGGAAGAGTTGAAAAGAAGTGTTAAAGGATACAAATTCACTAATGAAGTGCACTTGTTCAAAGCTCTAGTCGAAAACTGGAATGAAATTCCACTCTGGACCATCGAAAAACTACTGTGGTCTATGCCGAATAGAATGCAGGCTGTGATTGACGCCCAAGGATACGCAATGAAGTATTAAGGTAAGTTGTGTTATTTTTAACTTTAGTTAATCATTTATACAAACAGAATATTTTGATACTTATCACGGAAAAAATTTGTCTGAATACTTATGCCTTTGTATATTATAAAGTTTTTGATTTAATATAACATCTTTGCAATTATAAAGCAAACAGCTACGGAATTTTATTTGTAACCTGTTCCTCTATTTAATAAGTGAATATAATAATCTTATCTAAAACCCTGGTCGAGTAATAGTACAAAAACGGCTTGTCTGAATACTTTTGACCGGTATGTAGAATTGCGAAGTCATGTTATGGAAAATTTCTGAGTGCATTCCAACTGATGCCTGAAATACAAAACATTAACAAATTCAATAAAAACCGCACATTTTTTACCAATACATTTCAATTCATTCTGAAGTACAATTAGATTTACAACAGGCTAAAAAGTAATGTGGTATTTCTGAACTTCTTTAAGGAAATAACATCTCATCTCACATCTATTTTCCATAGATGTATTTTAATGATTGATTTTTTAATGAGATACCTATGCTTGGTTCAAATAGTTCAATAATTTTACACCCCTGAGCAGGTGCTACTTATATACATGTATATTATATATATATATATATATACAATATAATGAACTTAATACACAGGGATGAAGTTTCATTAATATCCACCAGTTTACTTCTATTCACAAATAATTGTTTTGTGAATCTGAAAGCTATTTGCTTTTCCCTCACTTGATACGATTATATCACCACCTTTTATTAATTATTCAATTTTTATACATTTCATACTACCACATTGTATTTTCCAGTTTGAGCACTCACATACACAAATAAATAGATGAAAGAAATCTTCCATACAGGTTTTGCATCATGGCTTCCATTCTATCATGTGATGTTTTTAGTTGTTCACATAGTAATACAATTGTGGTGTTTGCCCACTGATTAACTTTTCAGGGAAAACTGAAATACAATGAAACCATAACTGAGGGTTTTGATAACATGCCAGCTGCGTTCATTGGAATGCTGAGGGGTGATAATGTGGGAAAGGCGGTGATCAAGATTTAATCTGTATTATTGTCTTTATTCATTAAAGATATCTACTTTTAATTGTTACCTTTTCATTTGATCATTGCATAAAAACAAATACAAACAAAGTGTGTTTACATAATAGTCTGAAAATTGGTTTAACAAAGAAGTAGTACTTCAATCATTTTTTGCATTACAAAGTAATCATTTAGTTTTATTTCCAAGATTTAGATGAATTCATATCCTTATTTCATTCATATTCCTTGTCAACAATCAAAACAGTAACACAAATTCACACAAATGTCTCTTTCACGAGATGACAAAATAAACAAAACTTTTATGAGTTACGTTTAATTAAGCCACAGGCACATAAATGGAAGGAACCACAAACACTGTTAATAACATGAATATTTACAAATGAGATGATTATGAATAAGTACAATGGCATGAGTTTATTTTTTAGATCAATCAAAAACACCTAAATCCTATCACAGCTTACTATATTTTCAGTTGGCATGAAACAAAATGCCACTGAAATCAATCATGTAAGAAAAATCCCATAAGCATATGCCTCAACTAGTTATTCCAAATAAATACTGAATGGCAATTAAGATAAATTAAACTTTTATATCGACAGAAAATCTATTACTTCATTTTTCGGAGAGAAATGAAAAGTAATAAATGAACAAATGGGTATCATACAAAGCAAGATGTAACAAAAGAGCATTATTTTCCCTTTTGGCATTGTCCCTTGGAATATAATGATGATTCCTTCAATAACGTGTGATAACAAAATAAATATAATTTCTCCAGAGTTAGCAAAAAAATATTATCCCGCACTGATAGATGAGTGAATGTTTTTAAAAAATGTGTCACTCCTGAAAATTTATCAAAAATATTTGCCATTGCTATTGTAGATTTGGGACTTTGAATTAATTACAATGTGTGAAAAACCCAACTTGGTCATGTTATATTCTGAAATGTAAAAACGTCAACTTAGAAATCTTCGAATAACTTTTGCTCTTTTTCTCCAACTGAAGGGGTCGATTGCCAATCTGTTTCAGGGTAGTCGTCAAAATTTCTTGTGTCGCCATCATAGGTGACCCGAGGTATGATAGGGGGCTGAAATAGCAAAATAAATGATTCGTTGGTAACATGTTACATAATCACAACAAGAGACTAGCTCTCATACATTTCACAACTAAAATAAATTAAGCAAATCAACTACCATTATATTCATTAATTCCTATTTTATCTTAAAAACCTTGTATTGCATATCATGTTGCATATGTTGTAAATATGAATACCTCAAATAAAATAATTTCATTACACTTCACAAAGTTTTATGCTATTCATTACATACAATAGAAATTTCTGAAGTATTGATTGAATAACATTTTTTCATATTTTTCTGAAGGCATATCTTTGAAAATATATGAAAAATAAACCTTCTTTCACTATTAATGCAACAATTTAATAGAAATTTTTTAAACATATTTTGGTTGTTTCCATAACAAAGTGAAAGGTAAACAAAGTGACGGTAGTGCTGTCGATAGTGAGAAAGCGATGAGAAATGGTACTAAAATGTAAAATACTACCAGTACACGGCATACACCAACTCAGCCTCCATGGGTTGGGTAAGTTTAGTTAAGTGGTATTGGTTCCTTCCCACATTCACTGTGGCCCCTCCTTGGGTTGGGTTGCATTCATCTTCTGTGATATTACCCATCCTACTATTTTCATCTTATATTTATGTATCATGTTTAAGTTTTGCTTTTTCACCTTTCCCTGCGGTAGTTCCATTTATCGTGGCTTTCTCACCATCAACAGTGCTACCGTTGCTTTTTTTACCTTCCACCCGGTTACATACCAAATTTTCTAATCTCTTGCTGTTGTTGTTTACTAACATAGTAAAATTTGTACATAAAACTTTCAAAAAAATATCTTTATTTTTATGGATTAAATCATCCTAACATACAGATGAATTCATAATATTTATGGCATTAAGTTGTAATATTAAGTTTCAGGCCTTGTCAAATCATATATAAAACTAAGATTTTAATATGAAGTTAGTTTCTTACCTTAAGTTTTCGATGATAAACATCTTTCCAGTCAACACCTTTAAACCACCTATGTCTCTTAACATCTTCAGCTCCATTCTGTAAAAGGAACGCATTTAGAATTCAATTCACTTATTGTTGCAACTAGCTGAAACACACAGCTATGCTCAGGAAAGAGTTTTCTTTTAAGTTGCAAATGATTTTTATTATTTATTAATTGTGGTAGCTCTGCTCTTAAGCTCCACTTTGAAAATCTTGATTTCATTATGGTATTTTGTAAAAACCATATATATAAAATTTAGTTGACATCCATTGAGCCAATTCCTTCCAAATCCATAGTAACTAAAAGAGTTTCATTTGTAATTGTGGCACCCCTGTTCAGTTGATGCAGTCCAAATATGGTAATATGGCTTTATATATATCTGTACATAATAAATATTATAATATGGTTAAAACCGATGCAGACAGTTCAACGCAAACACCTATAAAAATAAAATTTTTATTACTTTTATTTTGGCAGCCCTGCTTTGTATATCTATCATAAAAAATTTATTTTTGTTTTTTTTATCTTGCACAACTCCTTCATACAAAATTTCGTTGAAATCGGTTTGGCCAATTCCTTCCTAATTAATCGGGTCGAAGTATGGCATTTTGGCCATGAATTTCTGTGAAAATTCTATGTACCAAATTTGGTTAAATTCGGTATGGCCATTTCCTCTCAAAAGCATAACTACAAAAAATTTTATTTTGCAATTGTGGCACCCCTGCTTGGTCGATCCGGTCCAAATATATCATTTTGGTCATTTATTTATGTGAAGATTCTATGTACCTACCTAATTTGGTTGAAATCGGTTCAGCCAGATCTTCCCTGATACATACGTACAGGCAGATGGCCAATGCCAAAATTTGGACGGACACTTCCATGGGGATCTCTTGAAATCATGAAATTTGGATCGATCCTACATTACGATCCTTGACCCCATAGACCGTTTTTATCCATTTTAGGCTTGAAAATGTATCTCATCAAAACATTGATATTATTGGATAATTCAGCAAAATCGGTCCATTGGTTGCTGAGATATATTTAAAAAACTGGCATTTGGATAAACAATGGGGACGCTCGGGCCCCCGTAGGCCGATTTCCATTATTTTTGGCATTACCACTCTCAGGATCAACCTGAAGCTGCTGCCAAATTTTGAAGCTCCTACGTTTATTTTCTGAAGAGTTATGGCTGCCACAGACAGACAGACAAACCTTCTCTTTTATTTATAGGATATGCTTGCTTCAACAAAAATAAGATTTCCATAAATATCCACCAAATTAATATTTATTCCAAAAGTTAGGAATCTTCCGCAATATCAATTCAAATAAACAAAAATAATTTTATATTTTTTGTAGCATAGTTATGGTTTCCAAATTTGAAAAACAGAAAAAATTAATATCACATTTAATGTGTAGATATCTCATAAAATCTAACTTTTGTTGCTAAGAAAATATTTTGATAACCTAAATTGTAATGTATAACATATTATTATTATATTGTATTATATATTATTTTATATAATTAAATTTAGGAAAGAAAAGTGTATTCTATGCAATGCTTCAAAAATAAAAACATGCCCTGTATATTTGTATATGAATAAGGGAAAGTTCTGAGCCAAATTAATGGCAAGTGAGCAGCTTCCTTTGATTATATAAGTTTTTCAAATTAAGGCAATTTTAGGTTATTATTTTAACCCTTTTATAAATGCCATCGAGTGTGATATTTTAATGATTATTACTTATTAAAGTATTGCATATTTTTATAACAAACTAAGAAAATGTATAAAACTCACCTTCATGTTACCAAGTCTTTTAGTTCTATCTTGCACAAGAAGTTTTTTTATGAGATCTTTGGCCACTGGGTCAAGGTGCCTGGGCCATTCTACCTTGCCAGCTAAAATCTTTTCATATATACCAAAAGGGTTGTCATCAAAGAACGGAGGATATCCTGATAACATTTCGTATATGAGCACACCTGCAACAAAGTAAGAGTAAAAGATACATCACATTCTTGGGCATATTAAACAATTATCTCAAATAATTCATTTAAATTAAATATTATTTACATCTATATAATTTTGTTGTAAAAAGAAGAAAAATATTTTTGCTGTAGCAAGTAATCAACAACTTTTGAAGACAATACAGCATTTTTACTTTTTCCATATAGAAAGTGTATAGAAAAAATATTGTTTTCATGAAAAAATCAAATTCGAGATTTCAACAGAAATAGATGTTTTAAGATCCCCTGAATGTGTTTTGACTGTTTTCTCAATAATGTCTGTGGGTGTGTCTGTGACCAGGATTTTGTGGGTGCTCTAACTCAATAACTATTAATCAGGTCAATGCAAAATTTTATATTTCACATTTTTTTAAGGGGACAAGAACTGATTAGTTTTTGGCAGAAATTGGTCAACTGGAGGTGTGTGTTTACTCTTGTAACATCCGTTTTTTTAATATTTGCTTTAGTATTTGATCAATGTAAAAACTTATAGAAATAATAGTTGTAGGAAATTTAATTTTCTACAACATTTGTTCAAAACATTTTCCCATATAATGCATTGTTTAAGATGGGCCGGCAATGTTTTTTCTGTTGGATGCCACTCACTATCAATATTCATAATTTGTGACCTTTAAATTCAGTTGATCCAAAACCATTACGAAAAGTGTTTCTTTTATAATAAACATCCTGAATGTAATGTGGTATAACTACAATACAGATTACAGTTGAAATAAAAGTAGAATCACAAATATTGTGTCATGTGTATGTGTGGCACCTTTTGGCATGCATGCCATTAGTTGCAGATCCCTGGTTTAAGAGATATTTTTAAAACTAATCTTTTAGCTGCCACCACCACACCACCTACTGGCGAATAATGTAAAAACTTTATGCTCAGTTACGTCTTACAATTAGTAATGCTACTTTTTATTTTCTTAATTGTTGGAGCTTCCTGGTTATATCAAATATCAGAAGACTACAGTTTGAGTTTATTTCTGTTCTTTGTAAAGTCTTTAAATTTTTCTCACAGTTCCTTAAAATATTTATTATCATTTAACCTATTTGAAATTTTTAAAAATATTACAGGTATGGAGTAAGTCATTTGGTGGTCACATTAGATTTTTTAAACAAAACAGTAATAATTTAGGAAAATGAATAAAATGTTTGGTAAAGAATCCACTTTAATAACACAAAACAGATGACACCTGATGATGACTAAGTGTTAGTCGAAACCGGTCGTCTGTTTTGTGTTATTAAAGTGGATTCTTTACCAAACATTTTATTCATTTTCCTGAATATGGAGTTCCACCACGTCAAGGCTCCATCCATCGATTTTAGTAATAATTTATGTGATTGAAAAATGATAAATTTTTACTTTTTCCAATGCTAATCTATTAAAGCCGATTCTGTTGCTGAACTCACTAATAATGCTCAAGAATCCATAAATTATATAACATAATGATATATTTATATCAACCATAAAATGACAACACCATGCTTTCAAAAATTAAAAATATCATAGATATGACTCATAATAAACAAAACCGATGGCATATACTATATATGTAGTGTCAAGTGTATTCTGAAGTGTTCTGATCACTTATTATTCTGAACAGAACATTACAATGAATTACATATTCTGGTTAGAGAAATTATTGATAGAAAGTGACTACCTAAAGCCCACCAATCTACTGCTTTATTGTGTCCTTTGGACTGGATGATTTCAGGAGCCAAGTATTCTGGTGTGCCACAAAGGGTCCATGTCCTGAAAAAATATTTCATTGCATTGTTTAAAATTATATGACAAGCACATAATTTACACATAAGATGGTTTAATACCATAGGAAAAGCGATATGTAATTATTATTGCAAACACTCATATAAGTTAAATATGTACATATGTATTTTAGAAAAAAATTCCTATTCTAGGGCCAAAACAAGAGATGATAATGTTAAAAGGCTATGGCTTTAACTGATTAGGGAATAGTCATAAAGTTAATCACCTATCTGTAAGTTTCTTTGCAAATCCAAAATCTGTTATCTTGAGATGCCCATCTTTATCAAGCAATAAATTTTCTGGCTTAAGATCACGGTAAACCACTGACTGGGAGTGAAGGTATTCGAGAGCCATTACTATTTCGGTTGCATAGAAGTTACCTGAAAAATGGAAACTCAATTATAAATTTACATTCAGATATAATTAGAAAAGAAACATAACCAGATGATATATTAAGACAATGAGCTATAATGTCTACATATTATTAATATTTATTATATAATTAATGTACTCCGTGTATTCAGGAGCAAACACCCCTTTCAATTATTTTAAATTATATCCCAACTAATATATCATTTTACAGTAAAAGATACTCTGATTGAACAACACATCAAAAAACCAGAAAAACATGATGTTTTGATTGGAATAATTTCATTATAAGTGAATAGATTAAAACCTGCTTCATTTCAGCCTAGCTTAAGTGTGTCAAATGCAATTAAATTTCTCCATAAATTTCACTTATTGAGTATTCACTCAAAACAGCTAAAGCATATATATTATTTTAGTTTGGCATTATTCTTGATACATTTTCTTTAAAAAAATGGAAAACATTTAAAGCCAAAATTTGACTGCCATCTTCAGTTCTGTAGTCATCTAGGATCAGAGCAGCAAAATGAAATGATATATTATTTTTTTAGATTAAGCAAACATGATTTAGTTTGGTTCGAGTATTTAAAAAATATTAACCAAATTTGTTGGAAAATTTTTACAAGAGATGTGCCTATTATTTTGCACACAATTCATACAGCTCAAGTAATTGTGAAAAGTCACAAACACCCTTGACTCTAATTTACACCAAAAGAGAAAATCTAAGTAAACCCAGAATGGACTGTTACACCAAATGGAGTTCTAATTTTATGACACTAAAATGTTTGCTAGAGATAGTAATTTTGTATAGATTATGCAGTATCTTTTAACACTAGAACCCCAATAACGTCAATTTGACGGTTTTTTAATTTTGCTTCTCTGCTCTTTTGGCATTTTCCAATGCAGGACGGTGCTCCACCATGACTTTTAATCATTTTAGGGCAACTATTCTTTGAAAAAAAATTTACTGCCCCGGGGCACTAGTTAATGACAATAAAGGGGATTTACCTAGAACACCTGGAGCCATCAATTTGACGGCTGTAATGTTTTCGACATATTCCATTTCCACAAACTCGCATGTTGTGTCTAGTTCTTTCTCCCTCCCCCTTCCCTCTCCTACATCGGCGCCACTCTCATATCTCCCTCTCCCACTCGCTCCTGCCAGTCAATCATGAAATTTGTCGCATTCTGCCTGTGTGTCACATGTCTTCTCTTTACCCGCTGCATTTTTACTTCAGCCATACAACATAATGGCGCATAAGCGTGACTTCACACTGGCCGAAATAGTAGAGTTATTGCAGAAATCTTGTGAGGGAGGCCCCAGGTCCAACCGCACATGTGAGGTGAAATGTAGCTGAGGCTAGTTCTGGGTGGCTTTTTATCAACAATTTCATACTCAAGCATATCCAGAAGTGGAAGTGCACCGACAGCTGCAGGACAACATCTGGACTATGTCGCTGGAAGAATTGGAAGCTTTTATTTCTATTCTGTATGCTCAGGGCATAAATAGGGCATAGCATTTGGAACTCCAGTCTGAATCCTGGGGGCTGTCCTTCTGTAAGGAAGCAATATCTCGCAACAAGTTTTGTGAAATCATGAGATTTCTGAGAATTGATGAGAAGTCAACATGTGCAGCTCATCTAAAATCTATTAATTTTCCTCTCGATTCTGAAATGTGGGACAGGTTCATAAAAAACCGTAAAAGCTGCTGCAGACCTGGAGCAAACATTACAGTTGATTAGCAGCTTTTTCCAAGCAAAACACAATGCCCAATTATGCAATTCATGGAACAAAAACTAGACAAATTTGGTCAGAAATTTTTCTTAGCTGTAGACATAGAAGCTAAGTACTATCTATTGAATGTTATCCCTTTCCTTGGTAAGGGCGACCAGTGTCCTGAGGGCCAGCATCTATCTGACTTCATAGTCCTGCATCTCCTAGACCCATTCATAAACAAGAAAAGAAATGTCACCACGGACGATTTATTTACTTCACTTGAACTAGCCAAAAAGCTCAAAACAAGATAGAAGCATAGTGGGTATGGTGAACAGGGCCAGGAGGAATATACCTGCCACCGTGACAAAAATGTGAGAGCCTAAACACTCTTCAAAAATTCTGAAAAATGGTGACATCACACTCACAATTTATCAGGGAAAGGTCAATAAGAACATATTGCTGCTCAGTTCCCCAAGTGTCAGCATTGGCAACAATGAAAAGAAAACTCCTGAGACAGTATCATTTTATAATGATACAACTTTTACACCAATTATATTTTTCCCAAAAATATTTTTGTGTATTGTACCTGAATATATGATGGATATTGTAAAGAAGTTTCAATACAGTTCAATTATAGAAAAAGAACACGTCTGCACTTTATTTTTGTTCTTACATGCCAAATGAAAGGAAAGATCGCAAAGCCGTCAAATCGACGGCCACAGGGGTTCTAGGGGATTGACCAAGTCTGGACATTCTAGTGTTAAAGAGTTGCACTTATTGGGCCATAAATGGTTCAAAATTAAAAATATTATGAAGATACAGAAATCCATAAACAGACCCTCCCAGAGGTTCAGATAGGCCTAGGCCACTTCCAGATTTTGAGGCCCCTGGCCATAATAAAATTAAAAACACATGAAAACAAAATAAGGCAATCATTAGCTAAAACACAGAAATTTAATTTGTATATTTTTCATTTATAAAATGTTATTATAGCCACATTCTATGCAAATGTACCATTTCTTGAGGAAAAATCCAATTTTTGTGCAATTTCTCAGTTGAAATTAAGGATGACAAATCGATTCAAATGCAAATTTGGACCCCCTTGAGCTTGAGGCCCAGGTCAAATGTCCCTCCTGACAACTCTGGAACTTTTCCAGGGAGGGGGAAGGCAATAGGCAAGCTCCCACAGTTGGGTTTCGGCAGGCTTAATATTTTAGTGGTTTGTTTCAAGCATATTGCAGGGGTACCCACCTGCTTGCCTGACCTCAGAAAAAATGACCACATGAAGGAATATTACCCCTCAAACGGATATTTATTTCTTAAATTACCATGTCAACCTTAAATAAATTCTGATTAGAAGCATTTCGAATCCGTAAGGTATCGATTAAAAAATTTATTCGGATAGTGGACAATATTTACCACAAAAACGTCCGCGGGACCATATACTTACAACTTCCAATTCTGCGAATAAAAATTCGAGAATATCCCAAGCATAATATCCCATATTTTGTTTACATTCGCCGATTCTATCGGCAGACAAGAATTTAAAAAACCATATTTTTCTCTCCAAAGCTCTTATATGATCTGTGAGGTATAGAATAAAAAATGTATTCGAATAAAGGACAACATTAACACAGTCAAGTCCGCGAAACCATATAATTACGACTTATAGTTTCGGAGATAAAAGTTCAAGAACCGACAAATCTTTCGATACCGTTTTATACGCATTTCCCACTAATAACGACTTTGAAATCTCTGTGAATTCCATTTATTCGTATTCGAAGTTTTCCGATTAAAAAAAAAACAATTAGTTTTCCTAAAAATTTCATAATTTATCGATTCCTTTACATTATAACCAATAAACGTCTTGAATAATGATTCGTGATGACAGAACTCGGATGAAAAGTTTCGAATTTAATAAAATCATTATATTAACGCTTTTATAATGTCTCGGAAACTATTAAGGCTTTAGTAATTCACAGGGCGAGAGATGGAAGAGGATAAAATCTCGGGCCAACGAGATTCTGTTTTCATATCGCCTTCTGTGTCACGGAAGCAGTTGGCTTGCCTCGTGTGATCGAAAAGATTTAGCGGTCTGAGTTTCCATCCACTAACACCTTATCTGAAGCAATCATCTGACAATGAGTTCGTTGGGCGCAGTACCCCACGAAGGAGGTTTTTCTGTATTTGAGATTGGGCAAATGTGAAACCTTTTGAAATTTTCCGAGAACCACACCAACGGCAAAATAAATTCCAGAGAGATTTCGAGACGAATTAATAGATACTAGTGTTACCCGCAAAACCTTTTGCGAAGTCGGTCAGAAATCTGCATGTTTAAAAGTAATAATAGCCTATTTCTCCTTATAAAATTAGACAACTGACATTTTGAATTTCTTGTTTGTTTTTATAATTTATATGTGCAATTTTAATTGCTTCTACCTTACAAAAAAGGTAACATTCCAGTATTAAAATAAAGAAAGAAGATTTTTTTCTTTTGGTGAATCGTTAAAAATGTCCACAGTACATATGCAGTTTACTTAATAATAATAATCTGCAATTATTAACGTAGCAATCTATTAAGTTTGACTTTGCTACAACTATAATTTCGATGCTTCATAGAAAGCGCCAAGCGAATAACGCAATTCTTCCGTCTATTTGAAGGCTTAATAGCTGCTAATTCAATCGGAGGCAACAATGCTGGTCGTCTTAGCAACAACCGGAAAGAGTAAGAAAAAGGCATACAATTTCGAAAAGAAACGCGTGTTTCTGACAAATTCTTCCGTATAACATCTAAACATTGCAAAAATATGATATTTTATAGTTTTAGTCGTCGAATAAAACAAAAACGGAGAAATTCGGCTTATATTTACGTATTTTGATGAATGAAGGAAATAAATAAATCTTGCACTTTGAAAAATCGAAACTCCTGTGTAAACATATGGAAAAATATAATTGCCTCCTGGAGTCGAACCTGGGACACTTCCGTAAACGAAATTATTTTTCTCGAGGTCTCCTAGTTGTCAGAAACAAAATGGCGTTTACAACATTTCTCTAAGACAAACCGTCCAAGATATAAAAGGGGGACGGACTGACGGACAGACAGACGCACATTGAGTAATTATATACAAAAGATATTTCAGCAGAACCATCACGATTATTCATGAAGATCGCTATTCGCGATCTGCCGTTTATTTTATCGCGGTCGTGATTATACTTTTTAAAGCGACATATTTATAAACCGCGCGGGAAATTTATTCGAGTGCGAATGAAACACAATATTCTTGAATGGAACGTACCTTCCACCAGCGGTTCTCTATCTTTTGCATCTTAAGTCCCACCTCGCATTTTGTAAAGAAAATCCGTGTCCCACCGTGATAAAAAACAAAACCTCACCTTTTCCAAGAAGTGGATTTTTTACGTTAAATGCATTTCATTCTCGTACTAATCATTATTTGAAATTTTTTACATTATTTGTAATGTGTTTTCGAAACTTCGCGTCCAACTGCACGACATTCGCGTCTCACCGGTTGAGAAAGGAGCTTCAAATAACTCCCACGTTATATAACGATATTTCTCGCCTGGAATCGATATTTTAAACTTAAACGTCTTCACTTCCCGGTCCGGTAGAGAGATAGCTGATGAGAGAATTTATTTCCTCAACGTATCTGACATTCGCCTTTTCCATGGAAAAATGTTGTCTAGTTTTCAAGTTGGCATAATATTATCAGGGAAGAATTCCCGAAGGTTTATTTTAACCCTACATAGGTAATCTGGGGTTTAAACAACCCCACGCATGATGAGTTTTCTTTGCATTCTAATCATGTTGCGGCCGCGTGTATTCTCAGTAGTGATAGAGAGGATGTTGGTGCGAAATGCGTGACAATTTACTCCGTGTTTTTTTTTTCTGAAATATATCGCTTGAAAGGGTCGATTCCATCCAAAATTATGTGGTGAAGGTGTTCATTAATGGACAGTGTGCTGGCGAAGATTACCATTTATAAATAATTTTGGTACGTTTGTACGATTGTCATTAATTTTGACGTAGGTTAGGTTAATGTAATGTATAATATATTTCTTTTCTATATTTGTTACATTCAAGGTAATATAAAAATTTTTGCCTATTGTTTTATTTTTTTCATTTTGACATCATTTTTATATCATTTCAATGTTACAAGTCAAAAATATGTGCTTCAGAGATGGATAAGTACAAATAAAAACTATTAAATAAAATTGTGCGTAAAAATCTACACAATATTTATTTTCCTCTGTGGGATTCTTTAGACCCCAGATTACCCTTAATGTAAATTATTATAAGGATTGCCTATATAGGATTAAACGGTGTGCCATGTGAGCTAAGATAGCGAAAATAAAATTCCGAGAAAGATTACAGAGATGGACGGAAAAAATCTTTACTGCCACTGAATACTGAAGAAAGGCAGACCTTAGTTTAAAGCGAAACCCCACCACCGATAAAAAGGCGCGATCTGTTGCCCAAAAACGGAAACGTCTCTGCATCATATCAATATTGCGCGCCAAATGCGGCAAAAGAAGGAAGAGGAATTGATAGAGAGAAACGACGAATATTTAACGACAAGTTTTCCTGAAAACAGCATTTATTTGAAATAATGCAATAGGCCGTGGGCTGGATACATTTCATAAAATACATAGACTTGCAGAATTAAGAAGAAACTGACGGACCCGATATTAAGAGCGGTTTTTTTTTAAATAAAAACTACATCCCTTAAGCTAACCCTGGAATCTCCAAATTTTTCAACCGCTCGAAGAACTTATATTCATGAACAATCCCTCAAAATTTGGCTGTTCTAACTAGAACGATGTAGAAGTAGTTCACCGGAAACTGAAGTGTGACGGAAGGACTGAAGGACGAAACGATCACATTAGCGGATTTAAAAAAAAAAGCGCTAAATTCGATGCGTCGTGCGAAAATGCATTTCAAAATTTAAAAAACACGATGCAAATTATGATTTTTCAACTTAAAGTTTGGGCGTTGGACCCGCACAGCTATCTAGGAATCTATGAACACGCGGCAACGACTGGTGTTATGCAAATTTGGTTGCATAAGATCAAGTACGTGAAATATATTTTAGAACTAGAAGTGTCTAGGCGGGTTAAGGAAAAAAGACTCATTGTCAGCGTATATAGAGAAATTCGATTGCGTAATCTTAATGATTAGGATTCGAGGTACTGTATATATATTTTTCACTGTTAATGCAGAATATATCTTTCGAAATAACTCTATATAGTTACACACGGCGAATGATAGAAAAATAAGTCGTGCGCAGGAAAACGCCTGCTGTGCATGAATGAAAAAAATATTTTGGTTTTTAGCGTGCAAGTTATTAAGTAAGAAATTAAAACGACCGGTATCTCTAAAGTGACCTTTTTAACCTCTGACCCGCAGATAACGCCGAAATGAAACAAATTTTTTTTCTCCAAAACACACAGCATTTTCCGTTTTTATATAAAGAACTTTAATAACTCATATCATTAATCTTTATAACTCGTAAATGAAAAAAAAAAACGAAAATGTTTATTCCCTACGATAATTTAAGGACCTGTTTCCGAAAAAAATCTACAAATATGAAAGCTGGAATCAGTGGATAATTTTTACGTAACCAAGGAGTCAGACCAACACCTGTTTATGTATCAATAAAATCCGATGAAATTACAATTCAATTTTCGTTTATAATATTTCCGAAAGAGAGTCGGAGTCGCAGCCATGGAGCTGCAACGCTAAAGGACGCGACTAGAAGATTACATGAGGTATATGCGAGGAAACAAAATAAATTCGGTTAAACTCTCACTTATTAATTATATTTTCTAAAACTCGTCAAGGGAGAAAAATCGATACTTTACCAGTCGAAGTGCTGAACCTTCCAGCATTCCTGAGATAGGAGAACAACTCGCCACCGCAAACATATTCGAACAGCATGTATAGAAACGACGAATCCCTATGATGCCATTTCCTGAAACAATTCAAAGTATTAATTTACATCCTAAAAATTACACACAAAATGAAAAAACTTGAGGGCTTATAGCTCTTAGTTTTTAACCGGAAATTATCTATATAAATAATGAACTATGTTTGTTATTCCGTCACGTAATCCTGTCACGCTCAACTATTTGCACCACCGGCGGCATAAGATCCAGGGCACATATCTAAAATCTATAGCTACGTTTGCAATTCCGTCACGCTGAGAGAGCTATACTTATGAGAAGAGAGTATGAAGAAGAGAGGAATGGAGAATGGGAAGATGGGAAGTACGAATTTAATATTTAATTTATACGTGCCCGTCATTTTTGATGGGCAATTACACAAGTATAGAAATTATACCTCTTACTGTCTGCCTTACAGCCATATTAAACTAAAGTGTAGTGTTTTGTTAAGTAGACCATCGCGCAGTTAGAGGGGCATAATTTTATTACGCAACACTGCAAATGTCATGATTTGTAGTTGTTATGACGATTCATTTATTTCTCAAAAGAAGGGATCGATCGATCCATCAAGTAGCAGCACTGGGCGAGCCTCGAACGAGAATATCCGATAGGCTGAAAAAGAAACTTATTAGAAGGGTATAAATCTCCCTCTCCCAATGACACTTGAAAAAGTTCTATTCGCCTTCCCCCGCCTTTATCACGTGCCATTCTGGGATATTATATTTCAGAAAGTAGTAGAGATAGGCCTACCCGAAAACTAAACCCACACCTCTGGATAAGAGCTGTTTGGCCTGGGAAAAAATAAATAACGGCCGTGATTTTTCTGTCGTATCTATGGATGAAAAAATAAGTTAAATTCGGAAATGATGTTGGGATGACGAATGGATCCAAGTCGATTTCTTTTACCATAACGGCCCAAATTAAAATCTCCATGCGTTTATTCCCTCTGCAATTTTCTGAATTCGCAATTTCCCTGTCACCTTGACAGCCCATCCTGAACAAACACTACTGCCAATTTTATCCGCTAGCTTTTGCGTCTGAGCACAGTTGCAATCAGGCATATCTCAAACAGGTCAGAAGAACAATTGGAAAAATGCCATGAAGGTGGCGAAATTTTCGATCTGAGAATTAATGTAATGGTAACAACAATTAAAATGTGCCCTTATACGGTTCCGCTTAAAGTTGTTCGGCATATTGTTAAAATTAAAAATTTAACTCCTTAACCGTAGGATTCAAAATTTAGAGACGCTGAGAAAGAAAGGAAAACAGCAAAAAGGAGGGCGAGAGATCAATAAATGGAAACAAAAAATACACACAGGTTTATGGGCCGTTACTCCTCGCCAGGGACCTGATGTCACCCACACATTCGCTCACTCAATCGCTCAAGCGCTAATCCTAAAGATAGAAGAAGGATAAAAAGGGCGGGTTTGCGAGAGATTAATCTGCGCCAGGGACCCGAAAATCGCATTGTTGCTAGAAGGCTTGTGCCAGGCCGACTGCGACAGGAACCTACTAACGCGCACTCTAAATTTTGAATCTTACGGCTACGGAGTTAAATTTTTAATTTTAACATCAATTTCACCGTAGTCTCCACCTTTAATTAAGTATTTTTCGACTTAGATACGCAAATATTTTGAGCATAATCCTACTGAGCATAATCCTAAGGAAGATGTGTTCCTTTTAATTAAGAAACGAGATTCATAAAGTTATGCCACAACATCAAAGTTTGCTACTATGTTATATAAAAATTGATGGGATAATAGAAACTATGCAGAAAGGCTGAAGCTGTAATTTTGGGAATAACTTTGAAACACCCGCGTTCAGAAACAGGGAAGATTATCTGCTAAGGTAGTTCAGTGGTAGAATATCCGCCTGGCAAGTGGAGACCCGGGTTCGATTCCCGGTCATAGCAGAATTTTTTCTGTTTCAAAGTTATTCCCACTATGTTATATGTTAAAGTCGGGTAAGACGAAATTAAAAGAAAATAAACTGCCCCTGGTGCAGGGGTTATCAACCGGGGGGAACGTCCTGAATTATTAAGGGTGCGCGAAAGAATTAAAGACTATAATTTTTAATAAATGGAGTTCCACACAAAGGTATAGGGAGAGGAAAAATAAAATGAAAGCTAAATAAATAAACTGATGTGGGCAACACATGACTTTCTCCATATTTATATGGCAAATTACATGTTATTAGCTCTGGGACCGTTGTCAATATTTACTTCCGGTTGACAATTAAGAAAATAAAAAGGAGCGTTACTAAGACGTAACTAAGCGTAAATTGTTAACAATAGTCTTCGGTAGGTGGCGTGGTGGTGGCAGCTAAAAATTTCCAATACGTTTTTACATTTATCAAATATTAATGCAAATATTTCAAAATAACGGATAAGTGACAAGAGTAAACACCCACTTCCGGTCGACCGATTTTTACCGAAAACTAATCAGATCTTTCAACTTTTATAAAAATGTTAAATATAAAATTTTGTGTTGATCTGATTAATAGTTTTTGAGTTAGAGCGCCCACAAAACAATCTATCACATACAAACAGACAGACACACAGACATCATCAAGAAAATAGTCAAAACGTGTTCAGGGGACCTTAAAACACGTGTATTTCCGATGAAATCTCGAATTCGATTTTTTCATGAAAACAATACTTGCTCTATACTTCGTATATGGAGAAAGTAAAAAAATAGGGCCTTTATTTGCTGAGGCGATGTGAAAAAGAGCGTTGTATTTATTGAGGTTTATTTAGAATTATAAACTTAAAATTCTTTATAAATTTAGCAATATAATTATATGATATAAAGTAATTTATTCAATAGTTAACTTTATAAAAAATAACTTTCTAACCATTTACTCATAATCTTAAATTGGAAAAACTAAGATACACCGAGTTCTCCAAAAAATTCTCTGGCAGCGTAATAAACGGCATCATAGATCACACACGACCTTAAAATTTAAGTCTTACGTCTCTTATCGCTTACTTGCTATTTTAATTTTCAATTCAATTTATTGCAAAGACAGGCAGACGGAGCGAAAACATGAGAGCGTTTATATAAAAAAACGCGCTAAAAAGGGAGACGAGGTCGATTCTTTTTCCCGAGAGGGATTTCGAAACTCACAGTTCCACGATGAACGGATGCCGTATCTGCTGCAGAATGTTCTTCTCGTTCTTGACGTGCTCCACTTGCTTAAGCCTTATAACGTCTCCTATTGAGAGGATTTTCAGCGCCCCGTAGTCTCCGTTGCCTTTCTCGCGACAAAGACACACCCGCCCGAAGGTACCGGTGCCTGCAAAATCAAACAAAACAGTGGCGTCTCATTAGTTACATACGTCGTTTTATATATACATATAAACAGGGAGTACAAAATATGTACAGACGTTATTCGTGGAAAAAATATGAATATTTCACACGAAAAAAAAACAGGAGATGAAATACTGTCAATGTTTATATTTTACCGGTGGAATGGTATAAAGTATTCTCCGCCAACATGCTACCATTAAGGTGTTGTTAGAGCTAACCGTAATTCTACTCTTCAACATTTCATTGTACTTTATCGATAAACATACAGCCTATATATATTGTTTATGCATTATATATGATATAAAATATCTTAAACTATTATTTTCTCTCGTTTAACATTTATAATTATAACTACCATATTAAGACTGATCTATGATAGACGTAGCTCCGAGTATGTCGAAACGTTTAGTCGAGCCTTCTTGGAAAGCTGCGTGATTACTTCGAAAATAACGTGGAGGAAATCATAAGTTTTCGATCTGTTGCGCTTAAGGGCGTAATTAATATAAAAATGCGTACATTTCAGACAGGGACGAAAATTAACGCGATTAATAGGGCAATTGGGGGTCTGGGTCAAAAGGCCGACGAGACCGAAGGGCCTGCAAAATCCAAAAGGGTAGAAATAACGATAGGCCGACAGTACGTAAGGGCCGAAATATACTTCAGCGTCTAATTTGGTCCGGGTGAGGAGGAAGGGAGGTCAGAGCTTGGGTAGTAGAAGGTGATTATCGGACACCGCTCATGGGAGAAAAACCAATTCAAACGAACCTGAAACATATCCCCAAAATTTACAATATGAGCCGATAAAAGTAAATATGTAGTAAAAAAATTCATTTCGTTTTTGATTTTTCAATTTTAATATTTATACTTAAATGACTAGCGGATTTGGGCTTGAAAAACTTCAAACCATTAAAACCATAGAAAAAATATATAATTATTAATTTAAATATATTACCGTAAAATTACATTGTTAGCCTTTTGGCAGTCAGCTCTTTGGTTGTCGGCCCTTAGTGCGGGTTCCGACAATTAGAATGATTAAATATAAAAAACACAACTTATTTTTATTCTAAAAACATTTTTATATTGATTTAAATTGTGGAACTTAAAACATTTTGGAATAATTCACCAAATACATTGCATGAATTCCACGGGAATACAGGTAACTACACTTCCCCAACTTCGGGACGGCTGAATCCGATTCATTCGATTCAGTTATTATGACTAAGCGTATGGATCAATTCAAACGATGCTATTTCCAGAGTTTTTCTCAATAGCAAATAAAAAAAACATTAAGCATTACAGAAGCCCACATGGGTACGATTCGATCATTCTGTAACATTTCTGCAAAAATATGTAATTTTCTTCGAATTGCAGCTCTGCACCTGCACCAATTGTTAAATGACGTTATTTTTACTTTCTACGAAATTCTGAATTCTTTAAAATTTTATCTTTCCTTTGTTAATGTGCGTGCATATATTTTATTTCTTTGTGGAAACCTATGATAAATTCTGACAATCGAAGACAGCATTGGATAACTTTTAAAAGTTTCACATTAATTTAAGTAATTTTTATAAGATTTCACTACATTCGAGCGCATTTTTTCGTTATAAAGGTCTTATAAAAAAGTCGAATAGATTCATTGCATTAACAGCCCCTTATATTCATCAAAATTTGTATAAAATATCACCTTAGTAAGAAAATAACTATTTTTGTGCGCATTTTTCTTATTGAAACTTTTACAAAAAGAGTCGAATCGAATACATCGGATAAAAACGACTCAGATGATTCGATTATGGAACGGAATCGAAACCCATTTCGAATCGATTAACTTGATGAATCGAACCAATGGTCAAATTTGACCATCCCTAATACCAACTCCTAAAACAATGATTTGACACCTAGCGACAATTAAAAAAAAAACAAATTGAAAAACTCTGATGACATGACATGACTTTCTCCATACCTGTAATATTTCCAAAAATTCCAAATACGTTAAATGATAATAAATATTTTAAGGGACTGCGAGCAAAATTTAAAGACTACAAATAACAGAAATAAACAAACCGTAACCTTCTGATATTGAATATAGCCAGGAAGCTACCACAATTAAGAAAATAAAAAGGAGCGTTACTAAGACGTAACTTAGCGTAAAGTGTCTGCAATAGTCGCCGGTAGGTGGTGTGGTGGTGCCAGCTAAAAGATTAGTTTTAAAAATATCTCTTAAACAATGCACTATATGGGAAAATGTTTCAAACAGACGTCGTACAAAAAAAATTTACTACAACTTTTATACTAGTACTTTTCTACATTTATCAAATATTAAAGAAAATATGTCAAAAAACGGATGTGACAAGAGTAAACACCTACTTCCGGTTGACCGATTTCTACCAAAAACTAATTATTTCTTGTCCCCTTAACAAAAATATCAAAATTAAAATTTTGCGGTGATCTGATTAAGTTTTTTAATTAGAGCACCCACAAAAAATTGCCACGCACACATACAGACACACACACACAGACATCATTGAGAAAATGGTTAAAACGTGTGCATGGGACTTCAAAAGACATATTTCCGTTGAAATCTCGAAGTCGTTTTTTTCATGAAAACAATACTTTCCCTATACTACGTATGGAGAAAGTAAAAAGCAAAGCCCATTAAAAAATTTCTTCCATATCTAAGTAAATTATTTTCCAAACCATTGAGTCTATAAACTTCCATATATTCGATCCAAGATCAGGTACCCACATTCTGCGACGCATTCATATTCGTACGTATTTTTTCGTCGATCAAAAATTGCTAAACAAAAACACTGATCGGGAGAGATAGAGGAGAAAAAGGTAAAACGATTCGAAAAATCAAAAACGTTTCCTGACTCGAGTCTAAAAATAGCCAATGAGCCGGAGAGCAAGAAAGAGAGAGAGAGGAAAGCGTCCTCTTCCTCCCACCCTCTTTCCCCCTTCTTAATAATCCCTCAAAGATCCTCTCAATCTCTCCGAAGAAAATCCCTCCGATGGCCAAGGTCAAACAATTTCCAATCGAGGTTCTTGCGTTTGCGTGAGCTCCCGATCACGCGAGCGAACAAAAGACGGCGCATGAAATCGTGAAGGGCGGGAGGAAAAGAGCGAGTCTTGGGAAAGGGGATGAAAGCGGGCATGTAAAGGGGAAGGAAGAGAAGGGGAGGGAGGGAAGAAAGGGAGGGAGGGGAGAAGGGGAGGGAGGGGAGAAGGGGAGGGAGGGGAGAAGGGGAGGGAGAGGAGAAAGGGAGGGAGGGGAGAAAGGGAGGGAGGGGAGAAAGGGAGGGCGGGGAGAAAGGGAGGGGGGAGAAAGGGAGAGGAGAAGTGGGGAAAAAGAGGGAAGAAAGGAGGAGAAAGGGAGAATCGCGTGGCTCGAAACTTTCTCGGCTTCGGCCAGTAACATGCGATGGACGGCTGGAAAGTCTTTCTTTCTTCATCGGTGAAGGTTGAAGGGGAAAGAAACGCTGCGTGATCGAACGTAATTGATGATAGGATTCGAGCAACATGTTTGTTTTGGTTTGTTTTCCAACTTTCATCTCGCGACGTATTAATTCGGACTAAATAATTTTCGAAACGATTTGCTTTCGATCCGATTAAAACAGGATAATAATCTTATAAAAACTTCCGCATCGCTGGGAATGAATTATATTATCACCTTTTTGAAGAGAATTTTTCGTTTCGAAATTGAAACGACGAAATGAACGATGCATAATTTGTTATTTGTCCAAAAGAAAATACATTTAAAAAAACGAAGTAACTGGGAAAAGTAGATTATTTTGCAGGGAGAATAGTTCGTGAAATCTGAAACAACGCTTTGAAGTGCCAGGATGAAATGGAAAAATTCCAGAGACGAACCATGACAATGGTATCCATGTACCAACAACAGATTCACTCATTTCTTTTAGCAACGGCGAAGCGAAATAAAACGCAGCTTAAGTTAGGTACGAAAGAGAACCTAAAGAAAGCTTTTTATGACATGCACGTTTTTTTGGGAAACCGAGGCCTCGTAAGAGAGGATAATTTTTGTAGGAATCGTTAACGGAGATATTTCAGTTTTACTGCCGCTAAAATTTTTACGAATTAAAATGAAATGGCGTACAGAAAAGTGAGATTCTAAAATGAGAGATCGTGTGAATGGATGAATAAAAAGAATACTACACGATTCTGGCGTCCCATGTCTACAAGTGTATGGGTCGAAAATGTAGTTTTTTTACCTTCACATTCAAGTGGCGCAGATAAAAAAGGGTCTAGCATTATGAAAAAATGAATGCGAACGCGAGGCCACCACTCCGCTGTCACATGCAAACAGCGCCTGAAAGGCATAACGCATTCGGCTCGATATGCACTCGGAGAAACGAGGAAATAAAAATCTGATGTGGTCACCACATGACTTTCTCCATATCTGTAATATTTCTAAAAATTCCAAATTGGTTACGTAATAATAAATATTTTAAGAAACTGCGAGAAAATTTTAGACATGACAAAGAACAGACGTAAACTCAAACCATAGCCTTCTGATATTGGATATAGCCACAAAGATCCAACAATTAAGAAAATAAAAAGGAGCGTTACTATGACGTAACAAAGTCTCAATTGTTAACAATAGTCGTCGGTAGGTGGCGTGGTGGTGGCAGCTAAAAATATAAGATATCTCTTAAACAATGCAGTATATGGGAAAATGTTTCAAACAAAGGTTGTAGAAAATTAAATTTCTTACGTTTATTCTGAAACGTTTTTACATTTATCAAATATTAAAGCAAATATTTCAAAATAACGGATGTGGCAAGAATAAACACCCACTTCCTGTAGACCGATTTTCACCAAAAACTAATCAGTTCTTCTGACGTTTATAAAAATGTTAAATATAAAATTGTGTGTTGATCTGATTAATAGTGTTTTAGTTAGAGCACCCACAAAAAATCTATCACATACACGCACTCACACACGCGCGCACGCACGCACGCGCGCGCACACACACACACACACACACACACAGACATTATCGAGTAAATGGCCTAAACCTGTATTTCCGTTGAAATCTCGAAGTCGATTTTTTTCATGAAAGCAATACTTTCCCCTACACTACGTATATGGAGAAAGTAAAAAAACGGCGTGTGATGACAAAAATATATTTGATAAATGTTTTGCATTCCCGTAATATTAATTCCAAAATAAGCACTTGTTATGGCTATATATAAAACAAATACAGTCCCTTGCCAACCGCGGAGGGTATGTTCCTGACAACCCGCGGCTTACGGTTAGGAGGAGCGATCCCTTTAGAGCAGAGGTCGGCAACCTTTCCTGCACGGCGGTCGACATTCGCAGTTGTGAATACTTCGGAGGGCCGCATGAGTGAACAAATCAAAAGTTATCTCGAGTTTCTATGGTCTCATATAAGCGAAAATCAGTCGACGTAATTTACTAGCGTTAAAATTCCACCAGAAATATTTTGAGACCATCATTAAACAGAAACAATGAAATTGCTCAATGCGAATTTTCCCGATTCAGTTTTTCATTACCGCTCGCGGACCGCGTAAAGCGCTCTTGGGGGCTGCATTTGGGCCGCCGACCCCTGCATTAGAGACACCCAAACTTCTATTAAGTTAACTTCAATGCTAAAAATAAGTATGTTATGCTAAAATAACATGTTTGTTACATAGAAAAAAAGAAAATACGTTTGAAGCATAAAGAAGTACTCTACATTAATAATGTAATGGCAGTGAAGTTCCCGTTGACGCCGCCGCCTGTATATCCGCAAAAACTCGGATAAAAGCAACTCTTACATAAAATTCCTCAAACCTCCACTTCCCTACTAACTCGTGGTCTTATCGAAAGCTAAAAATTCTCTTCCCTATGTCTCTCCTTCTAGCATAGACTATTTAGTACATATCTACTTCAATAAGATAAACTTTAATATTAGCAAAATTAGCCAACTAGACATGGCCGCGGATACTCAAGACTGGATACCGTGCTTGGCAAGATCAAGGACAAAGTTCAAACCGAGGATACTCAAAACTGCGGTTGGCAAAATTTTGTTTGGCGAGGAACTCCCTTACTTAATTTTTCAATTTTCGATACTTAAGTGCTAATTCTGGATTTTGTTATCAGTCATGACACGAGCTCGACAATCCTACAGTGAACCCGCAGTATTAATTTAACTGATATTTCCAATACATCCCACATAGAATATACTGGATTCAAAGTATTTAAAAAAGTTTCGGAGGATTAATTCGCCATTAATCTTTGATTTACGGCCGAAATTTTTGTTCTTCCGACGCAAATTAACCAAAACGAGTCCTCGGTCTTAATTCTTTGGAAGTATTAAAGCGTCCTGTCAGAGGCATGTATACTTACGAAGACTAAAAAAAATCCTCCGAAGACAGCCATTATTATTTCAACCTTATCGGCATTCCAGAAATCGTTAGGAAATGGGATTATAATGAATTCCTCGCTGCGTCGACTCTTTTGCTTGGCAAAATTTATGAGCTTCTGGGGGGGGATGGGTTTTTAAATTGACGCGCAGCCCATTTGAAAATTATTCTTTTCCGCCGCGGCGTGGCGATGGGAAATCGTTAATATTCATCGGGTACGCGCAAATATAACGCCTTCACAAGGGTTATGGATTTCTTTCTTTTTTTTTAACGTTCGCCGTTACCTTTTTTGTTAGAGCGTTGGTTGTTTTTATTAACGCTTCGTTCAAACCTCGATGAATATTTATCAAGCGGTTTGGCTTTTTTTCTCTCTCTCTCTCTCAACCGAAATGCGATTAACTGAATTACGCAAGAGCCTCACCAAACGTCGCGACTGTTAAAGCAATTTCGCGGAATTTTAACGGTTAAATGAGAGCATTTCGGAAAAAATCGATCGGATGAAAAAAACCCAACCGCTCATTGGGTGGCCATCTCTCGTATAAACGTTTCTAAACGTGGAAAACGCAGCCGAATAAATCGAGCGTTTTTGAAAAGTAAAGATTTTGGGGAAATAGCACGTTCGAGTAGGAGAATTATTGTTTATTGGTGAGAATATTCTCGGAGGAAATACACACATCCGTCAGATTATAATCGTTTCTCTTTGTATGATTAATGAGTTTGCAAAATTCCAGGGGACAAATTCTAGAATGAGCATGAAAATCTGAAAACTTAAGCAACTGTCACCAACCTTTTCAGCCTTGACGGCGCATTTGCGAATTCAGAGAAGGATTGCGGGCGCCAATTGGGGGTACACAGAAAAATGAAGCTAAAAAATGGGTACGATTCTTTGTTTATTTTCAAACAGATAAATATTTTGATTTGAATACAAAATTCATTAATAATAAAGAAGGAGAATCTTGAAATTTTTTAACGAGAAAATTGAATTTGTACTTCTTCGACTAGCTTGTCATAATCAGGAATGCAGTTTGAACAGGCTGCTCGTAGGCAATCGTTAAATGATAAGTTTGCCTATGGCAGTAAATTAGCTACTTTGTAGCGAAACATCACAAAATCAGCTGAAAAACGAATTCAGTTTAAAATGTTATCCGATCGTATCTTACTTCACCTCCCCAGAAAATGACTTGCCATAGCACTAGTAGCGGGCGCCAAGGAATTCTATGAAGGGCGCCATGGCATCCGAGGGGCCCTGGTCTAAGGTGTCTCCGATAGCCATAACCAAGTTATACAGTACCAAATGCGCATTTTGACTACAAAGCAGCCGTCTTCGGTAGTGATTCGCTGAAAGTAGATTTTAAATGACAAGTACTTAATGTTTCAATTTTTTATACTCGAGCGCTTATTCTGGAATTTGTTTTCAGCCATAAGACGAGCTCGATAATTCTCGAGTGAATTGAATATAGATAACATTATAAGAACTTAGTCCCTCTAAAGCAACCGTTTAAATTTCACGGCACACTTTCGGGTTCACTCGAACTTCACCCCACACGGAACCAAATTTCATGAAATGTTTTTACCACCTTGTAGCTAAAAGAATGAAAGAAAATAAACGCCTTGCCCAAAAATATTAATAAAATTATTTTTTAAATCAACATTTTTTCAAATTGTTCAAATATTTAGTCCGGTTAACAAAATAATAGGATACTAAATATTTGAAATTCTCCATTTAGGGAGCAACCTTACCATACAGTATCGCTCTTTATAGAGATTTCCTTTCCGAGATCTCAGGTCGAGAAGAATAAAACTGAGTCTTTTTCCCTTCCAAATGTACCGCGACACACCAGGTACTTCGTACTCGGTAGCATATGCGCGACGGGTCAAAAGTATGCACCGTAAAAACGAAACGCAAAATAGAGACAGGCATTACGTAGACATGGGTTCGCCAACCGTAAACCCGCCGGCGCCAAAGTGCCCGTAAAAAGGCCATAATTTGTCCCGGTGAAATATGGTCGTATTATCAAAAAATATTTCTATTCATATGGCATCTTCTAATTGTAAGTCTTAGGAGGTCCGCTTTTAGGATTTTCCAAATACTTAACTCCACTTATTGCTGTATTACTACAGGATCTAGTGGACTAAATACCACGCCAAGTGTCACATGATTTATATGCACGTAAAACTCTTAATAAATGCATTTTTCTTTGCCCCCCATCCTCCCTCAGCCCTTTAATTATTGTCAAAAGTAGACAGCCAGCGTCGAAACGTTGGCGACCCCTGACGTGGAGAAGCGAAAACATTCGGATACGCATATAATTCTCAAGGAAAACGAAGGGTGAATGCGTAAAAATTTCCTCATCCGAATTTCATTGAGTAGCCGACTGTTATAGTAATTCCCATACGAAGGGAATCTAACTCCCTCAGAGGCGCGCAGTTTTGACATAGCTACGGATGCAGCAGCTGTTCACCGGGTGGCGTATATCGAAGGAGACAAAAGGAGAAATTCTTTTTGGACTGCAGCCACGGCGCGGGTGGGGATCTTGACCGAACGGACTCCTTAACGCCCGAAATAAAACCCCTCTATTGATTCAAAATCTCGTCCTAAACACTGCGTTATCCGCTGACGTATTATTACATCGGCTCTTTGTTTATCACGAGGTTCCGATGGGATTTAACGACCCTCCTAATGACGGCCATCTCCCTCCGATTCACCTCCACCCCCGTGGAAAGAAAAAAAAATTGAAGATCAAATTCCGCTGCGAGTACCGCGGCCGCGGGAAATAATAAACTCGGCCGACGTTCCGATGATGAAAATATTGGAAGCCCATATATTGCGGAATGAGTAAATAAAGTAGAAATATGTTTTCTTTTTTTGAGGTCTTTTCGCACATCCACATTGAGTGGGAGTGGTGAGATTCAACATCGGATTTTTATTCGCGGCGAGAGGAGCAAGATGGAAGAAGAGATTCTTCTTTAACAGCTAGTTAACGATGCCGGAATTTTAAACAGGGGACGGCAACGGAAAACTCCTAAAATAAAGTCAAAGAGGAAGATTAAACCGGAGCCAAAAATAACGCAGCTGCAAGTCTTCGCCGGGATCTAATGTTTAAGTATCGAGTATATTAACGGCTCGTACCGCAACGTAATTTCAAGAATGCGGGTTACGTTTCCCGTGAGTAAACGGTCGAAAAAGAAACACGATGAAAGCGCTCCAGATAATTGTAAATAGGTGTCGATGACGAAAACCTCTTATATTTTTAGCACTTGTACTTTCGCCGGGGAAAAGATTTAGTAATTACCTGTGAATCTGTAAGGTTATTTTCAAACTAGTGTGTGTAATTGCACGTCAAAAGTTAGGGGTGAGCATTGAATGAAGTATTAAATTAATATAAAAAGTTCAATACGTAGACCTTAGCTAAACGTTAATTCAAAATAGCAACCAAATAAAACAAATCCAAGGCTTATTGTTAACTTTTAATGAATTTTACAAAACAAATGTTTATCATATCGTTATTATTATGCTTTGAGGAAAAATACCATACTCTTCGTATGTAATCAAAGTTGCTGTCTATGTAGTGGTTCTTTGCATGATTCTCTCACTACGTTTTCTATTTTATCACCTTCCTTCAGAATGTAAGCCAATTCTCTTACGAGTGATACAAAAGCGACTACCAAGAAAAATGGCGTTATAAAATGACACTTAGGCATTTCAGAAGCAACGAAGCTGCTACGATATATCTTCCGTCGAAGTAAAGAATTTCCCGTTTCCTCGACAATACATGAAGCAACAAAATAATACTGCCTCTATCACGTCCAAATTATTTTTTAACAATAACAATTTTCTACACTTAGTCCTTCGTAAGTTAAAAATGTACAAAAGCGCCACTGAATTTTTTTCGCTGTTTCAGGAAAACCAATAGTCCCACAAAGACCGGAATCCTTGCATGTTACTTTATTTTCACAATATTGATATGCTACTCCATATAGTTGCAATAATAAATATAATAATTTTTTATTCTGATTTATTAACCCACTGGCATATTTCCTGACAGCAATTGCTCATAATTTTAAGCCAATGTTTGGCCTCGTAATCCATCCCCAATGGCACATATTTAAAAAAAATCAAAATTATTCTATTTTAAACTGGGCCGAATTTATTGGACCATCATAATTTGATAAATCTTTTTTATTTTCCCGACTCGGATAATTCATGATAAGTAATTTATTTCATTATTGTGCCTTGAGTTTTTTCTTGCCTTCTCTCGGAGATTTCTCAATTAAAATGTTCCAATCAAACTGGCACAGCATCCAGAAATTTAATCATCTCTTCATTCACTGCGTCGCATTGCATTCCTCGCGGCTTTTCGGGTTTTTATTAGATTTCGTGCAATCTAAGTTTCCAACGCTTTCCCAACATTAAAGTTGGAATTACTTTCTTACGGGTTTGAAGCTTATAGGACCCATTACTCAGGTCAAAAACCTAACGTGTCCGTTATCACGCACTAACTTAGTGACTAAATCTTAAAGGGAAACGTATGAGAATATAGCTTTCCCTTCGAGAGGACATGATGGTAACTGATCAACAGAAAGTGTAAAAAAATCACAAATGTGCTCGAAATACATAAATAAAATATTCTCAAATATTTTTGACTCAATTGAGGCAGATACTCTCTATTTATTAACCCAAACTAGCGAATATATACTAGAATTGCGAAGAAGTCAATATGCAGATGATTGATATATCTTGAACCCATTAATGCATGTATGCTAATTCAACGGCAAAACAACAGAGTGGCGTGTGTGCGCAAATGCCTTGGCGTCAGAACACTGATGGGGGAGGAGGCTGGTGACCCTCGAATTTTTCCGAGCCCAGAAAATAATATTTTTTTAGCGATTTCTCTTTTTTACCCTGATTTCTGAATTATCATAATGAATCGTTATTTTTGGAGAGAGAAATTTTAAAAGCCTAATTATCATAATGAATCGTTATTTTTGGAGAGAGAAATTTTAAAAGCCTAAGCTTTTCAGAATATCCGTGACGATTTATTAATAAGTGTAACTTGATAGACTTTAAAATGGGTTTCAGTTTTAATTGAACATGTGTATTTTGTTGCGTGAGAACGACCGCGGATGATATTTTGGACGAAATATTTATTGCTAAAACTTTTAAGAATTTCGCAACTAAAGCTCAAATCAAATCAACAAGAGTCAAATGGGCGTGGGTCAGTTTATATGTCGTTTCCTTAACCAATGGCGATTTTTTCCTTTCTGACAAAAACTAAAAAAAAACACGAAACGAGGGAAAAGCAGAGACAGAGCTGTCAAAGAAAATTGAACCGGCGCGTCCCCCCATTCATTCCAATTCTCACCTCGCCGAATCTCAACTCGATTTAGACACCCATCCTCCCCCACACTCTCCCCTCCCCCTCTCCCCACAACTCCTTCCCTCGCGCCAGAAAATCGTTTAGCTTTTGTTTCCCTCTTTCGCATCTCAGAGTCACAGCTACGTCATCGGGACCTTTATGTGGTCGATGATTTTAGGCGAGTACGTTACATCACTCTCTTGTCTCTCTCTCCATTTCCTTTGCTTTGCCAAAAGACTAAGGGTTAGAGCCCAAAACCCAACCCAACCCACATCTTCCCCCATCGCAACCAATCTTTTTTTCTTCCTTTGATAATTTTCCGCTTTCCCCTTCATTTTTTCCTCTTCCTCCGATAGATGGCAGTGGAGCCAAAATTAGTACTTCGAAAAAGAGCGGCGGAAAAAATATTTATTTTTCCTCTCTCTCTCTCTTCCTCTGATCTTCGCTCGCTTTTTTACAATTCAGGTCGACGAATAACAATGGACGAACGAATTTTTTTATGCTCAAAATGTTTTCTTTTAAAGAGAAAATTCAACGCGGCAACCGTGAACCGTGATGGAATTTGCAAATGGAGAATATTATGGGGTGAGTCTGAATATGCATCCCTTTTGTGTTTGCAAAAGGCGAGCAAATAAAACGTGGCTCGCTTTGAATCGCTGTTAAAGTCTACAGCGCGCATTAATTTCACTGTATGTTATAGCTTGTTTATAGCTTGCAATTAGTTTGTTAATTATTCGGAATAAAATTTAGTCATCATGGAATGATAAAACTCAATTGGTCAAATATATTAAGACGGCTCCTAGAGAGAAAGAAGACCGCAATTGAATTAAATTTCCGTTCATCGTTTGAATTCTCCGAATAACGCTCTGATTAACTCAATTAAAGAATAACTTCCGCGCCGATCGATTTAGCAGTAATCTTCCCGTTAAAATTTTCGAAGCAGATTTCAGAAGAACCTAGAAAATTAAACTCGGACAGAACGAATGAAAAATGCTAACGCAATGCCGCGGGTCAGTACCGTAAAATTATCACGCACCCAGCTGCATAAATTTACAAGCTAAATACATTCACGGAGTAAGCGCAAAACGTAACGCTTACACTTCTAAACAAAGCATAAACCAGCGCCCGAATTTCCCCGGTCCCGGAGAAAGTGCTGCCTTATCACTTCGCGGCACGCCCCGTAGTGTACACCTATCCATTCGCCAAAATTATTTAAAACGGCAATTTCCATTAGCTGAAGATATAAACCTGCCGTACGTAGCAACCGTTACTTCGAGCCTGGTATCAGAGTTTAATTAATGGATGTTTGGCGATGCAAAATGCGCAAGCATCATAGTTGATTCCCCTATTGTTTTTAATCCGGACGAAACTAGCTCCATCTTTTCCACGGCGTCGTTTTGTTCAAACGTTGACGCGATTATTAATTAACAAAAAATGTTATAATCCTCTTTTCTCGTTTACTCATTTACTTAAATGTTATCCTAGAAACATTTCGTTGATTAATCTGTCGACATCAAAAACCAGGCTGCTACGCAAGGGAGTAACTACGATTTTGGGACCCCTATGAAAGTAAAAATTTTGGGGTCCCTTATATAAAAATATATATAAATATAATATGAAATTATTTTAATATGATTTCAATTTTTGATTGTTTTCGACATTTCAATTTCGAAAATTTCTCTATCAACTCGCTTTCATTTCACATGCTTCTAAGTTTCTGTAGAAAAAAATAAATATTTCAACCTATTGTTTAGCGTACACGTGCGTAGGTAGCTTTTTATTAAGTTTAATTTTGAAAATGACCTTTCATTTGGTGACCAAGTCACTGGCAATGTCAAACATATCATCAAAGCTGTACGTATATTGCCATGTATGTACAGATGCCAAAGTGTATTTAATCATTATTAAATCCAATAGTCCCTTGGAGTCCATAAAGTTCTCAATCCCATCTTTCAAAACAGTGGTTTTGCTAGCGAGAGTAGTCATCACAAAGGCCTCGCTCAATACATTTGTTATAAAATTTTGTGAATATTCATTGATTTCCTGTTCATTTTAATTTACCAAGGCTCTTTTAAGCATTATTTTCGGGTCCTACAAAAAGCTTGGAGCCCCCACGCACAGCGTGGGTCTACACTCCCCTACTGCTACCACTTTTTGAAAGAGACAAAGAAATTTATCAAAATTCTACAATTCAATTCTACAATGACTTTTTAAATAATTTACATGATTCGGAAGGTGAATAATATTTTTTTTAACGGCGCGTCGTGATCGTGCTCAAATGTAAATCTATACAGAAAATGGTGGGAGAAAGCAGCGGAAGATTAACCTTCCATTGCTGGGATGTTTTTGAATGAGCAAGAGCAATGTTTCCGATACCATCGGAATTACAGCGGGAGTTTAATTCGCGAACTTCTGCCTCCGGATTTGTTTGGACAAAGCCTCTCTACCAAATGAGATACAGGCGACAGACAATACGTCGACGAATTTTCATTTTCGGAGACAAAGAAGTGACTTGTATGGGACCAAAAATATTTAAGGTATTTTTGGCGGGCAGAATCATGCATCACGCGGTCACCCGTTGAAAGACAGGAGGTATATTTGTTCCTATGCCGAGACTATGCGACTCCGGCTGTATTTATCCACGCAAATGCCGTATTTTATCTACGGTTGATAAACAATCGCGATTGTTGATTCGAGTTAAACTCACGCGCCAAAAAGTAATAATTCGCCGATGGGATGGCGATGACGTAAGATTCGCACCGACGATGGAATGATTTCGACACATTTTCGCAAATGATATCTCCATCATGTGCACCATTTGGTTATAGAAATGGGAATAAATGCGCCGACCTAGTTTTTTCCCATCTGTTAAGAGCGCCGCCAAACCACCCAGCCAGATTGCGTAACTACGGTGGGAGATTTTCTCAGAAAATCATCGGTTTCCAAAATTACTCTGATGTCTCTCCAATGGTTTTCGTCTTCCATGCATCTCATTTGGTTCCCCTCCTAAACAATTTACCGTAATTTCTCTGATCGTCTAATTCGCTTTCCTTTTTTGCCCTCATTTTATATTATCAATGTCGTCTCTCGTATTCCGGCTGCCATTTTTTCCACGAAATGAGATCTTATCAGTCTTTCCGTATCGACGTATCGTCATTTATTTAAAAAAAAACTCGAAGACAGTTTCGCGCAAAACCGCGTCGACATTAAATGAGCTCTTGGGATGAGTATGAATATAACTACGCACTGATGGCCAATTCAAAGCAAAACAGCAAGGTATTTTATTTGAAGAAATTTTAATACGTTTCTATTAATCAAAATCATAATGACGTTAGAATATTAATTTGACGCCATTTTTAGGACATAAAACTGTTTATAAAATAGGGTTTCCGTTAATTTTTATAAATATAGTAAAAACCAGCGGAAATTTAAGTGAAACTTTTAAAGGTCATATAAACGCGAGAAAATGAAGTAAAAGGTGAAAGTGGGATATCAGTAAAATTAATACGAGCTTTAAACTACTCTAGATGTCCTCAGATATTTCGTTGTTACCAAGTACCATGCCTCAGATTTCTTATAATTAAAATCTCACGAATTAAAAAATTAGCTAAAATTACCTTTTAAGCCCGCTGTATAAAGATATACATATCTGAATCAACGAGGTAGGCGACAACCAAACCGGTTTCGTTATAATTTACTTGATCGAAAACCAAAGAAGGTATTGCGATCAGGTTTATAAACTCGAGAGAGTCTTTAATTCGAATAACAAACTTGATCTTAAATCATTTACATTTACATAAATACTCTGCAAGTCGCCAGGATCGCTTGGCAGGGGGTGTCACAGCACCAACATAAATTCTAGCTAAACCCTCTATTGGCCCGTCATATTGCGTCTGGAAGGAATGATCTGTAGTATTTCTCGGTTCTATTATTTCGACCTATTTTCTGGTACGCTCTGATCTAACCATACGTTCACTAGCACCGATGGATGTCAGGTGACAAAAGAAGTTCAAGTTTTAGAAACAAATATTGTAGCTTAATCCATACACTTTCAGACGAAATGGAAAAAAGTAACGAAGGACTAGAGGACGATGTTATACATACCTGTATTGTAAATACGGCAAATGAACTGAAAATTTCTCTTCATGAATAAGAGGTACTGTAACCTCAACACGACGAAACTCAATATCATAATATACAGTATTCCCTCGCCAACCGCGGTTTCGAGAATCCTCAGTTAGCAAAAATGTATACCGTTTTATTAATCGCGGTATGAGGTTTTCAGTATCCGCGGCTACAGGCGCATACTCATTATTTTTTGCTGCAAATGATTTTTCTTAGATTTGAATAACCATTATGTTTTTTAACAGAAGAACATCAATGCTTACTATTTATGTTCAATTCAGCAATTTTATTTTCTTATTCATAACATATTATATTGCGTTAATTTTTCGTGATGGAAATTTTTATGTAGCCACGGGTAATGGCGCAATAAAAACCGATACTAAAACTAATGAACTTTATTTCAGCACGAACAAACTGAGAAGTGAATGAAAGGTAGTACACAGAGTTTATGAAGTCACTCCTATTTGCACAGTGACTAAACAGAAGGGACCCCTGGCCACGCGTGTATATCCCTTGGGACCTGTGATTTCCTCCTTCGTCAGCACTGCTTCAGAGCAGTATATTGTGAGAGATCGGGTCTTTTAGGCTGCTACATAGTTACACAGTGAGCTACTCTAATTTTTTTCACTTACACAGGACGCATTTTGCCTCTTCTACAGCCTCTACGCGCTTATAGCATTGAGGATGTTTGTGAGATCTTATTTGAAGTTTTTTCATTTTAGTTTTATTAATAAACATCTAAGGGAAGTAAAAATCTTCATCTTTAATCTTTGGCTCAATCTATATCTTTCCCTATACTGCCCTTGGATGTGGGTTTCCCTAACCCTCTATTTCCCAGAAGCCCTGGAATTTACCTACCGCGGTGTTTTCCAGAAACATAACCCCCACGGTTGGCGAGGGACTACTGTATATGCAAATTCACGAACCCAGTGACTTAAAATGTGTACCACTCCCACAAATCTAACATTTGTGAAAACGCATAAAAGCCTATCCTATCTTTAACGCAGCATACAAACCTAAGCAAGCACTCCGCACTCCCACATCATACATCCACATCATCGTACTGCAGCATATTTCCGCGCCTCGGATAAACTTGAACTATTCCCCGCAAGTATATTGCAGGATTTAACGACGCCCACACGACCAATGAGTGAACCTAAACCATATTCAACCCTCCCGTAGATACGCAGCCGAACTATCGGAGGCATTAATTTCCAAGTATTTGCGGCGCCACGCTTAACAAACTCATTAAGATCCCCAAAATTCCCTCCTCGGAAGGGCCTTCGCCTCGGGTCGTTAATATCGACTGCCCTATCCCTCCTTCCCAAAAAAAACACCCTTATCAGCGAATGTTTACCGCCCCACTCGAAGATTAAAGTAGGTACTCTTCAAATGGAAGATCCAATACCTCTACTCCCGTATATCTCGGTCCCGATATATAAAGCGCGAAAAAAACGAGGAGCGCCTTCCGCGCGCGTATTTTACACTCTTCCCCGTCGAAGATACGGAGCCGTCGAGTGCTCCTGGGCCTCGGCGTATCTCCCTCGCGACCGGACAGAGGGATCTTCGGACGTCACGGGCCCTCATACCCCCTTAAAGACCCGTATCATGGTCCAACCCCTGCCACCACTTCCAGAGGAGCTCTTACACCACACCCACGCAACCGACGCCCACACGTCCGAGAGCGAACCTTCACCAGGCTTCGGAGAGGAAGGATGGTGGGAGAACGGACCATTCCAAGCGGGATGGAGGGTGTGGGGATGCCGAAGTGTCTGCCCGCAGATGTGCCGGCTTATGGATAGGAAGGGAGAAAGGGAAAATGGGGGAGACAGGAGGGGTGGAAACGACGCAGGGAAGGAACATGGAAAGAGGGGGAGATGGGGGGGAGAGAGGAGGGAGAGAGGAGGGAGGAGGGAGGGAGGGAGGAGGGAGGAAGAGAGAGAAGAGAGAGAGGGAGAAGAGAGAGAGGGAGAAGAGAGAGAGGGAGAAGAGAGAGAGGGAGGAGAGAGAGAGGAAGGAGAGAGGGAGGAGAGAGAGAGGGAGGAGAGAGAGAGGAAGGAGAGAGGGAGGAGAGAGGGAGGAGAGAGAGGGAGGAGAGAGGGAGGGAGGAGAGGAGAGAGGGAGGGAGGAGAGGAGAGAGGGAGGGAGGAGAGGAGAGAGGGAGGGGAGAGAGAGGGAGGGGAGAGAGGAAGGGAGAGAGAAGGAGGGGAGAGGGAGGGGAGAGAGAGGGAGGGAGAGAGAGGGAGAGAGAGGGAGAGGGAGAGAGAGAGGGAGAGAGAGGGGAGAGAGAGAGAGGAGGAGGGTGAGTCGGTGTGGCGGTCCAAGGGAACACACCCATGCAGTCCCTCGTGAAGGTGTCCGACCACACGCTAACATATTTTTAGAATATCTTTCTGAGAGTGCCTCGCTTGCATGATCACATCACCCAAGCTGCCCATCCTACCCTTCACTCCTCCTCCTCCTTCATCCCTCCCATCGTGCGGAAGATGATAGTCTTTTTTCCCCCCTTCTTCCGCGAACGGTCGTCATCGGATCTCTCCCCACCCCCTCCCATTCTGCGAGAGTGGTTCGTGCCAATTGCCACCGGTGGGTGGCTCGACCTCTCTTCCAGAATGATGGAAGCCTCTTCTACTACTCTCCCTCTCTCTTCCCTCCCTCCCCGCGACCGTAAAATAACAAATGACGTTCGCGAGCGGGGTGGGGGTGTTTTGGTGAGGGAAGGGTGGAAGAGCAGGAAGGAAGAGAATGAGGGATGGAAGGGGTGTGTGTGTGTGAAAGAGAGAGAGAGTCGGCGTGTTCGCCCCTCCAATTCGCCGTTCGTCGCTCGAAAACGCTCGTTTTCGTCGAAATTGACCCGTTCGATTTAGAGCGCGCGAAAAAAAAATCGTCTCGGACGGTTCGTTTACGAGGGCATCGAGAGAGAGATCGATCGATTTAATGGCGCTTAATGAATGGAATAATTGGACGCGAATTTAATTTGATAAATGGATCCGGACAGAATGTGTCGATTTGGGTGCGTTTTGCGCTTCTGACGATCTAATTCGGCGTGGCTCTTTATCTGCACCACATAAATGGATCTGCCGCGCCATGGAAGGGTTCGGCGAAATTCATTTTTGATCGCATCGGACGTTTCAAAGGGCGCCGCGCAAAATAGAACGAAAAAGTCTTAGATTTTTACGGTTAATTTCCCTTCTGTGGAATAAATATACAGCAGTCCTTCACTAACCACGGGGGTTGCGTTCCCGACTCAACCCGCGGTTGGTGAGTTACGCTTTAAAGAACGCTGTTAAAAACCAACGCTTCCAAATACACCTCGAACCTCCACCTCCCGACTAATTCGGGGTCTTGTTGGGAGTTAAAAAAAACCCCTTTTCTATGTCTCTCCTTCTGGTATAGACTATTTAGTACGTCACTTCTTCAAAAGCATACATTTTAATGTTAGTAAAGTTACTCAACGGCAGCGCGTTTAACCGTGGATTCTCAAGACTGTATACCGCGGATACTCAAGACTGTATACCGCTGTTGGAAAAAATTCAATTCTTCAACCGTGGGTACTCAAAACTGCGGTTGGCGAGGGACTAATTTAATTCAAAATAAGGTTGGCATTTTGAAAAATACGGGGCGTGACTAAAAAGCACCAGAACTGATGATGCATAAATGAAAATATCTTAATATTTTCTTCAGCAAAATTGTTCCCTTGCCGAGCACTACGGTGTTACCACGCCTGGAAACATTATTAGAAGTCATGTTTTGTAATGTTCTTAAGAGTCGCCGTAGTTTTTGTTTAATTTTTACCAATGACTCAAAATGTCGTCCTTTGAAAGAATTCTTGAACTTGCAGAACATAAAGAAGCGATACGGGTTGAAAGATAAAATTATCAATCATATTTTTAGCGCTTTTTCTAAAAAAGACATGCATTTGATTAATCCGCCCGTGTACAAAATAACTCAAAAATGCCGTAAGTTACAAGCGCCAAAAATACTGCATTGTATAAATCTGGTGGTTCTAGTATCCGCTGCTGTGGAATAATCGGAAATAATCGCTAAAAGTTCATGCTACTACAAATGTAGGCAAACAGCAATACATCGTATCTGCGATTCTTTATTCCGATAAAAAGATAGCAATCAATGAAAAAAGCGTCTTATGCAATTTGCTCTGCAATTCTTCCCTCACTTGTTTACGTATTCAGACTGATTGTGAGTGCCTTTTTTAAATTATTATAAAATATATGTTGCTCTTTATGATCGGCCTACTGAGGATTGAATCTTTGATTCCAAAATTAGTATTTAGGCATTTTAAAAAAGGAAGTACATTTGTCTGATTGATTGTTTGTGTGTTTTGTGCGCGGGTGAGAAAAAGGGTTCCTTAGGTGGAGTAGTTTCCCCTAAACCCGGAGAGTGTGTTACTTTGTGTAAGTGTTCGATCCTTGGCATGGGGTAGGTAATTTCCCATAGATCAGCGTATGAGTACTTCCTTTTTATTATTTTTATGGTTATTAGGTTTCTCCGTTGTCATTATCAAATATGTTTTAATTCGATAAACTAATTTGAACGATTTGCTTTGGTAGAAATATGTACCTGCATTTTCTAATCCTCTTCTTGTTCGCATATGATGAGCATGCATGCTTTACATGAATCACCATAGCGCCGTTAGTTATGTATTTACTCTTCTGAGTCATCGTTAATGCCAGGTAGACTTGAGGGGCACAGAGAGGCGGTGTTAACGGGCAGGTCGCTTGGATTCGTGCGTTTGTGCTCCCATGTGTGCGAGTATGGGACACTGAAAAAAGGTTCCCGAAATAAATTGACACGCGAAAAACAAGCCCGTCCCAGCGTCTGTCTCCACCATCACACTTTAATCCCGGCACTTAAGCAAGCCCACAAAACGCGGTTTTTCTAGTGACATCGACGAAAATAAAGAAAAAACGCGAGTAAGATCTTTTTGGGATATTACGGGGTGGAGATCCGGTGAAAAAGACGAGTGATTGGCAGGAGAAATACATCCTTTCAAAGGTATCGATTATGAAAAAAATATCGCTAAAAAGTGGGTGCTTTCTCGCCGGATATCAATAAACTTTATTTATCATGAAAAATAGATCGCCATGACATCTACATCTACATCTACATCTACAAGTTACCCTGCAATTCACCAAGTTGGTGGGTGGCAGGGGGTGCAAAGCACCAAATCCTACCTAAAGATTGTCTAACGCAATTCGAAATTTCCTATTGTGATCTCTTATTGTCCTCGGAAAGAACGAGCCTAGATAACGCTCCGTCCTACAATCGATCTCACGTATTTTATCGTCTCGATCATTTCTACCTATATACGTCGGTGCCACAATTATTCCCACTACCTCCTCTTTTAGACATTCTGACCTATATTTCTCTAGAAGTTTCAACCTTGAGTCCAATCTACGGTCCTCCAGTGATACCCAGTTCAAATCGCTCAATAAAGAGGTGACGCTTTCCTTATGTCCGTACTTTTGTTTTACAAATCTGGCTGCTCTGCGCTGTACTCTTTCTAGTTGAATTATGTGTCCCTTCTCGTACGGATCCCATATGCTCGCTGCGTATTCCACTTGTGGTCTTACCAGTGATAAGTAGCATGTTTCGCGTACTTTCTCTGTAGTGTTCCGTACTATTCTACCTATGAATGCCAGTTTCTTGTTGGCCGCGCCTATAACTCGACGAATGTGCATGTCCCACGAAAGATCTCGACAAATGGTTACTCCTAAATATTTTACATACTCAGCTTGTCGAATACTCATTTCATCTATTTTATATTCGAAACCTAAATCTTTGTTCTTACTTTTCCAGAACGTGACTGCGGCACATTTAGTATAATTAATTTCGATTTGCCATTCTTTGCACCACGCTGAAATGGCTCTTAAGTCTTCACACAGAGACTGATGGTCCTCCTGATTTTTTATTTCTTTATATAGAACGGTGTCATCGGCGAAAAGCCTAATTTTACTACGAACAACCGAGCACATATCATTTACATAGATTAAGAAGAGCAGAGGGCCCAATACACTTCCCTGAGGAACACCCGAAGCAACTTTAACGGGGGACGAGTATTTCCCATCGATGACAACTATCTGTTCCCTATTCGAGAGGAAGTCTCTCACCCAACCGACAACTTTCGAATTGATACCACATTGTCCTAACTTCGCAATTAATTTCCTATGAGATACTTTATCGAACGCCTTCCTGAAATCAATGAATATGGCATTGACCTGAGTATTTTTCTCTCCGCATCGCAACAAATCGTCCACGAACAGGCCGAGCTGCGTTTCGCATGATCTACCTCTCCGGAATCCGTGTTGGCATCCGCTAAGCAATGAATGACTATCTAAATAGCGCATTACAGAGCTAAAGACTATGTGCTCAAGTATCTTGCACGATAATGAAGTTAAGGATATCGGCCTATAATTTTCGGGGTTCTCTCTGTCGCCACTCTTATGGATGGGCGTAACATGTGCCACCTTCCAATCTTTAGGAACTACTCCTTCTCTAATGGATTTCTCGAATATAATTTTCAAATACGGCGCGATTTCAGCAGCTAATTCTTTCATTACACGCGCGGGAATTTCCTCCGGTCCAGGAGATTTATTTGGCTTAATTGAATGAAGTTGGAGCGCGATGCCATTTTCCGAAAATACCAAATCTTCCATCGAATCGCCCTGACGCATAGGAATAGGGGTTTCACATTCATCGTCATCACGAGTAAAAGCTTTCTGAAAGTGATGATTTAATAGGTTTGCTTTATCCATACTATCGTGAACTACGTTTCCCGTTTCCGACCGCAGTGACGCAATAGTGGGGCCCCTACCTTGAACTTCCCTGACGTAAGACCAAAATGCTTTTGGGTTCTCTTTCAAGTTTTCCTGTAAAACCTTCTTTTTATAATTGTTAAACGCATTACGCATTGCTACTCTGGCTATGGAGCGCGCCTCCTTGTATTGATGCCTTATTATTGCAATCTGTTCGACCGTAGCTGTTGAGGATGTGTTATTTACGCGAGAGTGGAGTTTTCTTTGACGTCGGAGAGCGCTTCTTACTTCCTGATTGTACCATCTAGGCTCTGCACTATCACGCTTCAGTTTGCTCGGAATAAATTTATCTGTACACTCTCGCATCATATCTCTGAACATGCACCAGGATTCCACCGCGTCTGCACTATCGGTTAAATTGCGGAAATTAGTATATTTATTTCGCAGAAAAGACCTAAATCTTGTGAAATCGGCTTTGGCGAATACATAAAGTTTTCTTTTGGCCTTAACCTGTTTCTCAATAATTAACTGAAATTCCACGTACACTGCCTTGTGATCGCTTATTCCCTCAGCATCAGATACTCTATTCATACGCTCAGGAAGATTAGTAACAAATAAATCTAATATATTATTAAATCTCGTGGGAAATCTCACTAATTGATACAATGAGTGCTTACCGAAAGTTTCTAGTAACGCCTCGCACGATTCACGCTCTCTACCTCCGGGATAAAAGCAATTATACCTCCAATCTATTGACGGAAGATTGAAATCGCCCCCGATTATAATGGCTTTATCTTTATTAGACGAATTTAGCGTCGCCACTTGTTTCTCCAGAGAATGAATAGTTTCCACGCTCGCATTTGGGGGTCTATAAAAAGCGCATATATTTATAGTTTTTGAGTCGCTTCCTTTTACACGACACCAAACACTTTCGACTTCGTCGTCGTTAATCTGTATTGGGTAACTTTCGTATTTATTGCTAACTGCTATAAAGACTCCACCTCCCGACCGGATACATCGATCTTTTCTGTATACGCTATAGTCACGAGGAAAGATCTCCTGACTGGCTATGTCTGCCGTAAGCCAACTTTCAGTGCCTATAACTACATCAGCACGCAGACTACGAATAAGATGTTCAAATTCGGCCTCCTTCCTGCGAATGCTGCGACAATTAACCGTAATGATTTTTAATTTCTCGCTATGACTACGTAACGATTCCTCGCGCTCTACTGAGCTATTATTACTGTTATTATTATTAAGATTATAATTATTATTATTTACTGCCTCCTTATCCTTCCTACTATGTCGACTATTTCTACGCTTGGAATGTATTCTACTGTTACTTAACGTCGGGTTTATAGCGCTGTTAAGGTCGCACGCATTATCTACGGAATTGTTGCATGGAAAATCGTTTATCCCCATGCCTTCGATAATTCTGTTACCGCACGGATTTCTTACATTTTCCCCTATTGTGCTCTCAATTAATTCCGTACCGGTAAGCTGCCTACATCCTAACCTACCATCTGATCTACTAATGGCGTGCATCTCAACGCTTGCTAAAAAATTGCAATTGCTTAAATCTAACCTAACTAATGACAAATGCTATAGAAGTAAAGAAATCATCTCCGTCGCATGAACACGCATATGTAGACACTGGATATTTTTTCCAGAAAAACAGGAGATGTATTTATCGCTTATAGCATAAGTCACCAATTCGTTAACTATATGGGTCACACGAGGCGTTATCTACCACTGTGCAGCCCACATAAAAACCATTCAAATGACTAACAGATTAATTTTTGAGATTTTTTTTGTTTGTGCAATGTGTCATACACCTATATTTAAAGTATTGTATTAAATTCACGTACTCGAAAAATATTGTTTAGATTTCATATATGATATCCAATGACACTTCCTGCTGTAAAATATACCAATATGTGTCTTAAAGAAACTGATACGGTACGGATGAACACACTGCTCGGGTCGTAGTTTGGAGACTGAAGACTTATTGTACAGCTTGAATGCTACAGACCTATACTAATATCAGGAAGCTCTTGAGTAAATTGGACCCGAATGCGCAAAAAATCACACTTATTTAACGAATAATAAATAATATTCAGTTTATTTCCACCAGTGTTGCATCAAAATTAAGCTGGGAATTGCTACAGGACAGGGGAAAAAAGATTGAAAGGAACCTTAAAGAAAAATCTTCCAAATTTTTCAATTCTCCGACGATTATTTTCACAAGAGATAAATGTCAACAAAAACGCCATTTATTCAAGCGAAAGTAAAATTAATAAAATTTTCAAACTTCGATGGGTGCCTAAAGCGCGATAATCACTTTCCTTCGTCGTTCACGCACGAGGTAAAACAAAGCAGCGATAAATTTCACCATCAGTGATGCGACAAAATAAGTAAAAACGTCTTAAGAATTCGACGACTCGCAAATTGGGTGGCAGAGGCAAGAAGTTAGTTACATACGCTGCATCGCACGCCGGTGAGATGATCCACAAGACAATTATACTGAGGCACGTGAGTGCGACGAGAGTTTAAACAAACACTCCATTACCCCAGAGGAAAAGGTTTCAAAAGAAGATTTCTTCCCTTAGGCCTAACCATCCCGTCATTATCTCCGAAATCTTTGTGAGGAACGTAATGAGTCGTCCCAATTAATTTCGTCATCCCCTCGCTCTATTCACCCCATCTTAATTTGCCTAATTCCCTAGGCCTATTCCCCTTTGGCATATTTTCCCGTCAATTAACTCCGACACAGCTCATCCAGTAATGGCCTTCCATACCGACCTCAACCAGACGGGCGAACTTTCTCCACCGTATTCCCTTCCTTTCCAATCCGAGAGGGAAAATTCGCAAGACATTAGCTCACCTAAATTTTACAAGAACAAGTTTAAAAAACGAATAATACAATAAAAGACATACCGAAGCCACCATATGGCTTGAACATGACAAAAAACCGAGGTAACTTTTGGATAGATAAAACGGTTGAGTTTACCGTGTGTGGATTTCATCTAAAAAGCGACCTTCCTCAGTGGCATTTCGTCAATTGCTGATGGTAAGCGATCTTAGATCCGAACTTCTCCAGTGAATTTTTTTTAAACATCCTCCTATGAAAAATAAGAACGCTGCGAATTACCTACAAAAAATCTACCCAAATAAAATAATTAAAAGTTTTCAGAAAGGTTCAAACCCGATTTAGTGTGGTAGCAGTTACAAAAATTCGTCAAAAGAAAGGAGGAGCGTGAACAGCAGATAAAACACACCTCCCGGCCTTTTAAATGCTTGGGACCAGTCTGACCGGTATATCCACCGTGATGATAGCACTTTCTTCGTACCTCGCGTGTTAATTGCCTTCACAGTCTTCTCAGGCGCCACCGATATGTGGGGAAAGAAATTCCTGAAAGCATTACTCAACCAACAGATAACAACTATGGACACTTCTCGAAAGATTATTACCATGACGTTAATTTCTCTGTTTATACCTCTATTTATCTTATGTAACTACTTTTCTATCCCTTGATCCACTTAATTATCTACCTATATATTTACTTATATAGCATTTTGTTTATTCACTGATAAGTGATTCATAAACACCAATTAAGGGCCTTTTTCAACGAGCTTATTAGTGTTAACAAAAAAGAGAACATAGGTGTATGCCCGAGACAGGGTTTCAACGGACGGGCCAAATATATAGACCTACCCACCCTTCTAACGTGGCTGGCCTTCTTAATTAATGAAAGGTTCGAAGAAAATGAAAGTTTCCTGGTCAAAAACTCTTTATAAACCCGGTTATTAACTTACCCGCGGCCATTAATAAAAGCAAAAAGATTTCCCACATTGGCGTAAGGTCGATTTTGCCTTTTCTGCCATCTATGTCAATAACAGAAATTTCGTAGCTTTTTTATCGTTGCTACGCAAAATAAAATTCAAAGAAATAATTTTACACATTATATCTTTAATCTGGGTGAAAGAAAAGGGCGGGACTACATAAGAAACACTACCCAATCACTGTTCTCCCCATCGTAAACACGTACAAACACACCCAAAAACTGAACTGAAAATATCAGACGTGACTCAAGGGCTATGAATACGCTCTCTCATTCGACCGCCTTTATTAAGGAAATTCCCATTTCAGAAGTGCGAGAGAATCGCTTGAGGCAAATTTAAAACGGTTGGTGACTATTAGGCATCATTCTTGATTACAGATTTTTATCTCATCTGTTCGAGGTTGAGGAGAAATTCTGTTCCATTATTTTTGCCAATCAGAATGGCGTTGGGGTCAAATTAAACGCATCTAATTTCCGTGTTGTTTTCATAGAGATACGGAGATCACTTATCGATTATGTATGAAAACAGGATGCGAGCCAGACTCTGTTTCCGTTAATACGCTCATCAATTCAAAATGTGCCACGGGCAACATATTCAGCTCCTTTGGTGGAAATATCATACGTAAAAAATAAAATGAAACTCTCTCGTGTCAAATGAAGGGAAGGTTATGAAAAATATGAATCGATATTTTTAAGTTGCAAGTTAATAAAAAAGAATATTCCAAAGGCTGGAATATCCGTACATAAACTGCGACTACTATTTAATAAAGAGCTGTTTATTTCATTTTACATCAGTCCCCATTTCGCTTGAGTTTAAATTTCAGAATTCATCAGACTAAAACGGAAAATTTATTTGAAAATTATGTCAGCTTACAATGCAAGATATTAAACCACCAAATTCCCTGAATAATCAATAATTTATTTTTTAAGAAATGATTTTGAATATTTTGCTTATGAGAGAAAATTTTTAACACTACTACAATTAAATTATAGCTCTCAGATATTAATTATTTATTTTAGTTAGTTAGAATGATATGTACTGTACATTTTATATGATTATAAATAAAATAAATTCGCCAAAAAATATTGATTAGAGATATAAACTTTAGTCTATATAAAACAAATTCACCCTAATCTTTTACTTTTTTCGGTAGTTCGATACCGAGACACTGCGAAAAAGTCCTTCCATGAAGCTATTTCTCACCTGGGAAACAATATCCACCGTTTGTCAACCTTCGTTTTCAAAGCGTAATGCGTATTACTGCCATTTTGACGATTCAAACAGTTTAACCGATTCTGTTTTTCACTCATTCGTAAACCCTTTCAGGACTACTGTCGCGTATGATCGTTCAATAAAACTTCTTTAGTTGTTTACAGTCGCTTTCGAATTCCTTTCATTGCATTGTATGCTTAATTTTTATATGGGTCATAATCTTACCAATAAAATACATCTTAAATTTAGCTTTTATTGTCAGTTGCGTTGCATTGTGTTATAGTTTGAATTTTCTTAATTTATTCCAACACAGGTGATGGAGTGCAACTACTTAAATATTATGTTATAATCCTGTTACTGGAGATGCCTAAGACAAGGAAAACATTTTTCAATTTTTAACTTAAGCTCTCATTCTGGAATGAATGTCTAAAGGTCAACAGTTTCTATTCGGTCTCCTGCAGTAACCAAATCCATCTTCATTTAAAAAAAAACTTGGCGGGTTCGTCGACACTCCTCATAGCATAATGAAAACTCTAGAAACTATATAAAGATCAAACAAAAAAATTCGAGAGAAAATCATCCGTTTAGCACGGATAGAAGAGTGGAGAACCCGTGCAAATTCGGAGGGGTAAGCAGTCACACAAATAAGTTCCTTTGAAAAAGAAATATTAAATCTGCGTGACAAGCGGGTTGTTTTTTCTAGGAATTGCACGCCGATTTATGTCACTCAAAAAGACCAAAAAATAAAAATAAAAAAATGGGAGCTTTATTTGCTGAATATCGATTTGTTTTCTTTAAATTATGTGAATTAAAAGAATAAACAATATGAATTAATCATAATATCGTAGTTTGATTTTTAAATTTTCAGAAATCTCGATGCTCTAAGTTTCTATAAACTGTTATTAGAAGCCCGAGCAACGTCGGGTACTTAAAACTAGGGTACTGTATTACTGAAGATATCCCTCATGACGCACTCTCAATTCTCCTGACGCTCCCCGATTTGTCAAAAAAAATTATTCTGTAGTGTTATAGATAGCATCAAAGGCCACACAAATAGCGAAAATTTTAGTTTACTGTCTGTAACCATTTGCTCAGAATCTTAATTTGAGAATTTTGAAGGCTCACTCTGACGCTTCCAAAAATTTTATTTGACAGCGTAATAGATCATAACAACATAGATCGCATATACCCTGCGAATTCCAGTCTTCTATCTCTTACCGTTTAATTGCTATTTTAATTTGAATGATTGCACAGACGAACAGACCGAGAAAATACTAGCGCGTTTATGAAATAAAACGCGTTAAAAAGAGGAATACTTTCTTCATCTCCAAAGAGAGAGGAGCCATGCGAGTATTCATCTCTCGCTCTCTCCCCTCTCAATCACAGCCTTCCCTTTTCCCCCTCCTCCCTCTCGGTTAGAAGGAAAGGAGAATTGCGCCCGTCCACTAATTAAGTGTCGCCCCCTTTACCCCCCCCCCCTTCACCCCCTCCCCCGGCCAAGATCGCGCCGCTAGACGTGATCTTGTAAGTCGTCCGACGGAAATGTCTGGGTGAGAGGTGTTTACGGCTGAAAACGATATGGTGTCGAAGGTCAAACGAAAGATGTTACGGAGAGGATGCGACGAGAAGCGTATAACCCATGGCCATTAAAGGCGAAAGCGAAGAATTCCTCTTTTCTACTTCTTTTTTTGGCCTCGGGCCAAAATTGTAAGCCGAATGTTTTTCGCTTCGCGAGATAAATCTTTTTTTGCGGGCAGGTAGGTTATTGACATAGCAACAGCGCGTATTTCCCATTTACGGCTGATATCATATTTTAAATATTTTAAAATATAAATAGTTCGCAAGCGATTTTTATATATGATTATCGCGTCATGGATTAGGCTAGAATCTCTTACGGTACCCGTTGGTTACTTATAATACAGTGAATTTTTAAGTGAATGATGTGCAAAAAATGGGGGGAAAATATAAAAAGGACAATTGAAAACAATTGCCAAAAAAATATACAAGTCATGTAAATAATCCACCCAATTTCTAGTTTTTAGTCTTATTTACCTACTGCATATATATATCTTAATTAATATTATTTACAAATGTTTCTCCGCCATTTGGCACCACTGTTTAGCATTAGTATTATTCTTAAGTTCCCAAAATTACGCATTGCTTCTACCGTCGGAAAAGTGAGACACTACTCACGGGGACGGCAAACGCTAGGCCCTTCTAAACCGTTGTCAACCTCTGATTGGGATTGGGAGTGAATGGTGTGCTAAGCCAGTGGTTCTTAAACTTTCAATTGTCGCACCCCCATGAATATCATGCGGGCCCCCCTTTGAATCGAAAATAGTAAAAATAAGAAACTTTAATACAAATTTCTTCATTTTATATAACTATTAACAATTTTTATAACATCGTATTTCCTGAAATTCCCAGATAAAATTTTATAATTCGTGAAAATTTTGCGGCCCCAAGTTTGAGAAACACTATGCTAAGCCATTGCACAACCCCCAGCATGGAGGAACAATTCTTACCCACGCACGCACGCAGTGGCGGATTTAAGGGGGGTTGCACATGGCGTGCGCCAGGGGCCCCGCGAAGTATGGGGCCCCGTGACGTATGGCAGTGTTTCTCAAATTGGGTTACGCGAAAGTTTGGGGTTCTATGAGGATCAGTGAAAATGGGGAAAAAGGCAAGATTTCGCTACCGCTCATTTACCCTAAATCTTGAATTTCTCCCTCACACTCAGAGACGGATTTAAGGGGGGTCGTATTTAGCGTGCAACAAGGGCCCCTTGAAGAAAGGGGCCCCGAAAAAATGTCCGTGTATATAATCTCAGAATGTTAAATGTCTCAATTTAAAAATCAGTGGAACCTCTCTATGATTCCCTAGAAAAACGATTGTTAAGAGGTGTCACAAAAGAGGGTAGTCGTTAAAAGCGGTTTCCCTATATATTTAGATTGCAGGACCCCCGACTACTTAGCGCCAGGGGGCCCCAGGAGGCGTAAATCCGCCACTGCACGCACGCATATATTCGCACAAACATTCACACTGACGGGAGGGGAGCCCAGCGCTGACATTAGATTGCGAAACATTACATTTATATCATTGTTCTCTGTGTATCACTTGCGACATTTCGATCGAAAAAACACGTGCTGAGGACGGAGTGTATTAAATTTCGTTGCAAAGCTTCAAAACTCCACTTTCATCAAACGACAGCCTGTAATTTTAGGAAAGAAATAAACCCCACCGACGCATGAACTTGCGATCGCCATTATTGACAAAATACACCGATAAACCTCAATTTCCCAATTTTTCAAATGTCTGTAAATTTTTAAATCGGCAACCTTTGCAATTGGTAATGAATACTGTCCATAAAAGCTAAATTAAAAAGCAAATACGAATTATTCATTGAGAAGTTCAACGTATTCATTGGAATCAAATTAATTCACACGGCAATTCTTCAATATGTAGATTTGTCCGTATTTGTTGGAAAATTTGCTGCTTTTACTACTGAAATTTTATTATATAGCACTCTTTAAATTATCGGATGAAATGTTGTTTTAAAAGAAACACAACCAGCTTGAACGATAGCGAAAATGGATGAGTAATTACGTATAAAAGGATTCTTAAAAATTTCTGGCTTTCTTTGATTTTTCAAATACTAGTTATAAGAAAAATTTATGAACCCTTCAACTTATTAACTCATTTAACCCTTTAAAATTATTAAAAGTTGCTAAATTTAAAATAATTGGTCTCAAATAAACTTTATATTTCCTAAATATCTCTTGTTTAAAACAAAATCTTACTATAAATTTGTCATGTCCCTTATAATTAAATTAAATCACTATTTCCGTGAATCTGGATCTAAAACTAATTAATTCTTAAATTTGTAGAAAATTGCGCAAGGTTTTCTGAATCGCATTGCGTTACATTTGAGTAACAACATGGTTTCTTGAAGAAATATAAGATATGCCTCTAGAAACGTTACAAGTATGCAAACAGGCAGTGGAATGATCAATCAATTTTAAAATGTAATATCTTTGGGGTAAGACGAGTAATCTTGCGGCAAAGTATTAAACGAACGATGCCGTGGAATATTTCTCGACTCCGTAACAGTTACTACCTTTTTTTTAGCAAATCTGTTTTTTTAAATATATCATCCGAAAATTCCGGACCGAGTTATTTTGGGAATATTCCGCCAACCGCCAGCGCCGCTTGTTTATCGACTGAACGAAAATCGATATATCTCGAGGCAAGATTGAATCGCCTTCAGAATTGCTGGCGAGAAAAAAAGCAATATATCGGGACCATTCAAGAAACACGGTAGTCGAAATGCTTTCACGTCTCCAATGGGGCGAACATTTGACAGGAAGACGTCGGCGGAAAGATTCCACGAGAAAGATACGTTCCTTCTGGCGAAGGAAGACAGGTGGGATCTTAGAGAAAGGGAGGGTCGCGATGAAGAACCTGGAAGGCGAAGGACTGGACGGGCACAGATGTTGAAAAGGTTGCGGAAAGATATATAGGACAAGAGTTATAGAAAAACCCATCGATTAATTTCCGTTAAGCGTAATGGAAGTTTCAGACCGGGGAGAAAAACGGACGAATGATTCGCAGCGATTCCGAAGGATGAAACACCAGTAGAAAGACAAAAATTACATCATTCTCTACGATGCGTGCCTTTGCGACGGAGTTGGCGTGAAATTAAATCACTCGCTTTGCTCAATATTGACCATTTATGATTTATAAGGTTGGTTATTGCTACACATGCGGCTGAACTTAATTGCGGCAAAAAGACACTCGTGGTTGCCTTCAAGCGATAATTTCTGTTTCTCAAGCCGTCTAAATGGCCGATCTTTCTTTTATCCCGTCTGCAATGTTCTTAATTTCTTAAACTATAATGCTTGTATTACGGCAATAACAATGTGACTATGAATACGTGAAATGACTGGCTTTGATTTATATGCGACAGAAAAACCATGAGCTTTCCAAAAAATTTTCCTAACTCCCGTTTCAGCTTATTGCTATCGTGTTTCCAAATGATCCGCAAAAATTCCCACAAACTTAACGAGGTTTCTCATTTAATTTAATTTAAATACATAAAAAATTCTAAAGTTATCCAATAATAAATTATTAAAATACTTATCTTCTTTCCGTTTAAAATGCAAAATTTAATATTAACTTTAACTATCTTGATCGAGTTCTGAACACAACATGATAATTTCTACATCAATAGGCAGTAATAATTTAGCAAAATAAAAACAGGGAAGACGATGTCAACCTTTCCTAATTCTTTCCCATTCACAACTACTGTGGGTAAACAGCTCTGACAGCAATAAAGAAACAACGCATTAATTCATTGTGACTCCACTAAACAACTTCCACCATATCCAACGCCGAGATATTAAGGACAGCACCAAAGTAAAAGCTCCGACATAAAACAAAAACGTTGCTTTGAAATGTTGGCCCCATTCCGCGACGTTATAAAAATGCAAAAATATGCTGGAGCGCGCTGACAACGAGGTTTTTTCCTATCGAGCCGGAGGGGAAGACTTTTGTCTTCGTGGGAAGACCGTCGGAGACGCGAGGGAATCGAAACTGGGCGACAATCAGCCTCCGTCCATCTTCTCCCTCCCCCCCACCCCACTCGCGCTTCTGCTTCCTTTGATCCCTCTCGCCCCTTTTAGTGACCCCTCCCCCTTTCCATCCGAATGCACCCGTTGCGTACGTCACCAACAACTCGATCCCACCGTTTCTTCACGTCGCTTCTCCCCCGCCCCCTCTCCCCTTCCCTCCCCCCTCCTCTCTTCTCTACCGCTTTTTCCCACAGCACACAGCTGCATGGATACATTACGTAAGCCGACACGTATATTTGGCACCTGCGAGATCCTCTTTGACCGTTTGCCGAAAATTCTCAAACGGGAAACGAACACTCTTTAAAGAGAACCGCTTCGTGGCTGAATTTTGCATCTGCATTTATCTCCGAAGATGGTTCGCGTGGCGGTAATGGAGGCCATTAAATGAAATCGGTACAATTTACATAGCACAAACTTTCCCATACATTACGTATGCAGTTAAATGAGAAATCTTAACTCCTTAACAGTAAAGTTCAGATATTAGAGACACAGGATAAATGGAAAAAAAGGAAGGAGGTGAAAAGTCAATGAAAATTAAAGAGACAAACAGGTTTAAGGCGTGTTACTCCACGCCCGGGACCTGAAGTCACAAGCACAAATCCTAAAGATCTTTAGGATTAGTGCTTGTGCGATTAAGTGAGTGAATGTGTGAGTGACTTCAGGTCCCTGGCGTGCAGTAACAACCCCTAAACCTGTAAGATTGTATTTTTCATTTTCATTGACTTTTCACCTCCTTCCTTTTAGCCCTTTTTCCTGTGTCTCTAATATCCGAACTTTACGGTTAAGGAGTTAGATTTCTCATTTAACATCAATTTCGCCGTAGTCTTTACCTTATTTATTACATATGCATATATATTGTTTAACTTGTTTAACGAACCAACCAAACCAACGTTACCCAACCCGGTTGGAAAAAACAACCCCGAAGCAAAGAAAACTCCACGTAGTTCCATTTCCTGTCACTCAAGGCGCCACCTACGGGTCCTGCGGAAAATACGTAAGTACCCGGTTCGGTTTCATAATGGCATTGCGGACCACATAAAATGCCCCTCCCCCCCCGGGCCGTGGTTTGCCCACCTCTGCTCTAGGGCCTCGCACAGACAAACGACACGGCAAAAATCACTTTTTGAACTCGAAGACGCCTAAAACGTCTATTTCCGTCCAAATATCGAAGTCGAAGTACATATATACTTTCTCTATATATTACATATATGCGTGAGTAAAAAACGCGACCGTCTATCTGCATTTGCGATTATTCTGCGACAAAGAGGGTGGTCCTCCAAAGAGATTGGCAACGCTCTAGATTTTTACATTTTTTTAGCCTTTCATCTTTATTTATAACACGGGAACAAACTTTTCCGACAGTTATGGCGTCCGCACAGCTTAATCGGAAGTCGTATTTGATATTGATAAGTAAACAGCATTATTTCTTTTGATGACTTTGCTTGATTTTCCTTCACTAGAAAATTATCGATCTCGTCTTATGGTTGAAAACAAATTCAAGAATAAGCACTCGAGCATCAAAAATTGAAAAGATAAATATTATTTTTTCAATTTTTTTATACTTACGAACTTAATCTTGAATTTTCTTGATTTCGTTTTTGATAAAGGAGATGTTGTTTCAATTTGCGTTTAAGCTTCATTGTGTTGAAGAAATCATTGCCATACTAACGAAAAAATATGTACGTCTGAAGCATTTTTTTTAATGGAAATGTACTTATTATAATTTGCCGAAGTATAGTCGGGTGGAGAGTGTATCATCATTTTTTGTCGATAAAATTCTCGAATTGACTGAATTTTTTGCTCAAACGAACGAGAAACTTATAATATTCCATGAATTGACTAAAGACATAAACCGTTTATTTTCACAGCGATCACCTGAGTTGATTTGTAATTTACGTAAGTTATGAAGTGATATTTCCTCTTTTGTACCTGTAATAGTTTAAATGGACCTATCCAACGCTAAAATTTATCCCGCAATACCGAAAATGGTGCTTAATATTGCTAAAAACTAACTGCCACGATCCAAGAGGTTATCATGTCGCTGGATGTATATTTAAAAACGGTCTTTGGAAACTTTATATAAAGTTTACGTCACAATTGCGGAGAAACAACGACCAGTAGCATCGTATCGTCGCTTTAAATAAAAGAGAATAAGCAATCCATTGGCATATTTCTTTCTCCACCGCATACATCTCTCTTCGCCTCTCTTTCCTCCCCTTTAATACTTTTCCATCCATAAAAAACGAGAAAAATTTTCCGCTATCTTCCTCAAAAACCCTCTCACAGAATGCTTTCTCCCACCCTTTCGCCGTGCGATCCCTCCCCTAACAAAAAAAACCTCTGCTCTCCTTCCACGAACCCTCCCGCATCATCCAACCCGGTCCATCCCGCAGATCCGTATCGACACCCAAACCAACACATCCAACAACCCTCCCTCCATAGCCTTTTCCAAATCCTTCCCTACCATCAAACTTGCCCCCAATCCCTTATACCTCCAACTACCCCTCTTCTCTCTCTCTGCTTCCCTATTTTCCCCATCTTTCTCTCCTTCCCTTCTCTCCCTATCATTCTTTCCCCATTTCTTCCCCTCTTTCTCCTTCCCTCCTGTTCCTATCATTCTTTCCCTATTTCTACCAATCTTTCTCTCGTTCCCTTCTCTCCCTATCATTCTTTCCCTATTTCTCCCAATCTTTCTCTCCTTCCCTCCTGTTCCTATCATTCTTTCCCCATTTCTCCCTATCTTCCTCTCGTTCCCTTCTCTCCCTATCATTCTTTCCCTATTTCTCCCCCTCTTTCTCTCCTTCCCTCCTCTCCCTATCATTCTTTCCCTATTTTCCCCCTCTCTTCTTTCCTATTCCTTCCCCCCTTTTACCTCTTTTTCTTTCCCAATATCTCCCCTTCTCTCTCTATTTTTCCTTACCTACTTCCCCACGAAGTCCTCTCCTCTCCCTCTCCTTCCTTATTTCTTCACCTCTCCTTTCTTTCTCCTTCCCCATCTCTATCCTTCTCTATTCCTTCCTCCCTCTCCTTTCCCCATTTCCCCCACCTTCTCTATCCTCTTGCTTCTTCCATAGTTCTCCCTCTCTCTCTCCTTTATTTCTCTTTCCCTATCCCCAAACTCTCTCCTCTCTCTTCCTCCTAACCTACTTCTCCCTAATGTCTTCGTCTCTATAACCTCCAATCTCTATCCTCTCTTTCCCCTTAACTATTTCTCCACTCTCTCCTTTCTCTCTTTCCCTACCCCCCTATCTATCTCATCTCTCTTCCTCCTAACCTACTTCTCCCTAACCTCTTCGTCTCTATAACCTCCAATCTCTATCCTCTTTCCCCTTAACTATTCTCCCCTCTCTCCTTTTTCTCTCTTTCCCTATTCTCCCTATCTCTCTCCTCTCTTATTCGTAACCTACTTCTCCCGCAATCTCTATCCTATCTCTCCTCTCCATTACTCCTCATCTCTCTCTCTCTCTCTCCCACTCCGATGGTTCCGTCACATTCTCCTATCTCTTCCCCCGAAAAATTGCGTCCTTCAATCCTTCGCCAACCTCTTGCGCGCACATGCAAGCAGAAGACACAGTCCCTCAGGGACCCTAACACGGGTCCGGTCTTCTTGGTTTTCTTTTTTTTCCTCGTCCGTTCTCTTTTTGGTTGTGCGAGGCACAAAAGCATCACCACAAATAGAACCTTCTCGTCTTTCATCCCCTATCGTACAATCCTTCTCCCTCTCCCTCTTTCTCTCTTCCTTTACTAAGATCGCTCCATTACCCTCGGTCCCTAATAACCCAAACAGATCACAGGACTTCCTCTCCCTCTCCATCCCCAAACAGTTGTAAACTCATCCTTATATACTTGGTTCCCAAAAACGAACGGCCTGTAGTGGTATGAGGTAGGCAATAAATGCTGTTTTCGTGTATTCTTTGAGATAGAAAGGTGTATTCGCCTTTACGAAGGCAATTAGTTTGACTTCCTCGTTGTCATGGCAACGGTACTCGGATTAACAGAATTCTCACCTCCCTCCCCAACTGGAAATTTAAGAATTTGAGACTTCCTTCCGGAGATCGCACTATAGGGGAAATTTTCCGTCGTAGTTTCTAGCGATAGCTTTTTGCATCGCCCTAGACCAGGCGTTTCAAACGCGCGACTCGCGAAGTAAGATACTTTATATTATGGTGCAGTCCAAACCCATATGTATTTCTTATCAAATATTTTTAAATGATCCAAGAAATTTAAGGAATCGACACTTCCAAAATGTCGACAGTTAATTTTTCACTTCCCAATTTAAAACACTCCACGCAGTTGAGGTACAGCAGAATGTTCTTAACGTGGAATGCAGCTCACGGATTTGATACAACTACAACATCATCATAGGTAGTCTGTCCGTAGACAGGTCACTGATTATTCTTGGATAAACCTGGTTCTCCACACACTACTATTTTCCGAAGTCTTCTTCATGTTTTGACAACTCTCTTTCCATTTCAATTCGTCTATTAGCTAAAACTGTTTCCTACCTATTATTCTTTTCCCTTCCAGCCTTCCCTCTAACACGTTTTTAGTGCTTTTAGTCTTTGCTGAAAAGCACTAATTTTCCCAAACATGGCAATTGGAGCTATTTAAGCTATTACATCGAATCCAGACATTAGGTGGTCCCGATAATTCTTTTTAGTGCTTTTCGTCGTTGCTGAAAAGCACTATTATCTTCGTGATATCCGTCCGTCCGTCCGCACATATCAGGGAAGAATTGGTAGAACCGATTTTAACCAAATTTTGTACATAAAATCTTCGCATAAGTTCATGACCAAAATGACATATTTGTACCGGATCGACTGAGCAGGGGTGCCACAATTGCAAAATAAAAAGTGTCAGTAATTATGAATTTGGGAGGAATTGGACCAACCGATTTCAACAAAATTTTCTATGAAGTAGGTGAGTAACACAAAAAACAATATCAAGATGTTTAGTATAGATATTGAAAGCAGGGCTGCCACAATACGAGGAATAATAAAATTTCTTTTTACACGCATTTCTGTGTTAAACTGTCCACATTAATTTTAACATAATTTAATATTTATAATGTACACATACATACAAAGCCATAATAGCATATTTCAACCGGGTTGACTAAACAGGGCTACCACAATATCAAAGTTAGAATTTTTCTGTAACTACGAATTTGGCAGGTAGGACTGAACCGATTTCAAAGAAATTTCGTGCGTACGGCGAGGATAGAATGAAAAAATGAAATGAAAAAGCCCACATTACATGTATAATGATCTTCTGAGGCTATTTTCCGATTTAAAAGCAAATACATTAGTATTACACACACACACACATATAAATATATATATATATATATATATATATATATATATATATATATATATATATATGTATGTATGTATGTATGTATACATATATATATATATATATATATATATATATATATATTAACTAAAGGAAAAGAAAAGGTAGTGATGAGGGTGGCAACAAGGTGTTGAGGGAAGCCCAGCGGACACTCACCAAGTTGAGGACCAAGCTGGCAGGCTGCTGGGGGCGTCGAAGAGACACGTAAAACACACGAACACAAAAACACACGCAAGCTTATCGGGCCTAAGCCCTTCTTCAGCGAAAGAGTAACGTAAAGTGACACACTGGGCGGGGAATGACAGGGTGATGTGTCAACATATATATGTATATATACACATTACAGCATATGCCTATCGGCATAGGACCTAGATCGCTTTATTCCACCAATTTCACATTAGTATACGATTATACTACGGCGAATTTGACGAAAAGCACTTCTGTACCATGGGAAACCCGTGTACATCCATACTTGTTAATCATGTTCTCCCTCTCTCTACGGTAATACATCTACATATAATCCTGTAAATCGCCAGACAGTTGGGTGGCATGGGGTGCAGTGTACAAGGTTCCCTGGAAAATCTCACTTGCAGGTTTGAATAACATGTAGTGATCGATTAGGAAAAGATCCTCGATATCGCTTGGTCCTACATTCTATCTCATTGTGGCCTTGCCTTCCTATATAGTAATTAGGTGCTTCAATTATTCCGAATACTTCCTCAGCTAAGTTTACTGATATATGTATATTTCTTTAGGAGCTTCAACATAACATTCAGCCGGCTCTCTTCTAGAGATACCCTATTCAAATTCCTTTATAATGAAGTAACGCAATGTAATGGGTCATATGTATGTTTCACGAATCTTGCGGCCCTGGGGCGCACTTTTTCCCGATTCGAGTATGTGGCCTTTCTCATAAGGACCCAATATACTGGAAGCGTGCTCGACCTGCTGGTACGTTGCGGTCCATGGATTTAATGCAGCGCCAGCGTGCGACCCACGCATGATTTCAGCTTGAATACCTTGCCCTTCAACGGTCAGAAATTTTAAGGGCCTCAATAAAAATGAGCCGAAAACGAAAGACACGTACACATTATTCCCGGTACGTTTTCTCGGAAGAGAGTCATTAGCCCAATCCGCGGTAAGCAAAGATGATAGCCCATTATCACGCTTTCTTACTCTTCAAAAGAGTCGGTCCTATCCACACGTACACAACGGAACGATGCTTACTTTTACATCGTAGCGTCGTGAAGAGCGATCATCTGGCGAGTGGGAAGAAGGAGGCGAATCTTTCCCATCCCCGAACCCTTCTTGACCAGAAAAAAAAACACTCATTTCTCAGCCGCGTACGTGCCTAGCCCCACGAGGATGTCGATATTTTTCTATTCCCGCGTCAGGGTCGTATACTGATTCGCATCGCATTTTATTAGGCCACTCAACCTCCCTCTTTCCACGCCCACCACCATTCGCCTCTTCCCCCATATTCTCCATCCAAAAATGATTTATTATAGGGTGGCGTAGGGAGTTTATTTTTAACCTCCTCGACGCCGCCATTTTTCCACATATTTACCGACGATAATATCGGAGTACGTGGGAACATAACCGTGCTTCGAAAGAGAAATTGTGCTTGAAATTTTAAATTCGATCGAAAGAGAAATTGTTATTCCAGAATATTTAAAAGAACCGATGATGTCATATAAGAAAAAATCTCGGCTGAAATATCTTCCATTTCGGGAAATATTTCACGTGATGATAACTATTAAATGCCAAATTCAACATGTAACGGCTTCCAGTTAATAAAGCTCCTTCAGAAAAAATGAAAAACAAAACGTGATAAATAATCGAAATCCAGTTTCGTCTCCAATTTTATAATGCGACTTAGGTCCACTTGAAAAGTAAATCAAAATAAATAAATTAATAAAAGAACAAGTTATTATGGCAAAGAGAAAATCGATGTCATCTCGCGTAAGAGCAATCGACAATTCGCACAAAAAAATTATAAATAAATTTCAACCTGACAAATTATTGTTATTTATCGATGACTGATCTGCATTGCCCACATTTCAGTGTAACGGATGAGGAGCGAAGCATATCAAACATTTTCCTTTACAAAGATTAAAACTTAAAAATTTTAAATTTATTTTACGACAAACATTTAAGCGTCATAAACCTGCTTCGTGGGAATAGGATTAAAAAGTCTAATTTAATAGCTTTCAGTGTTGCGCAAACAATAGAGAATATATTTTATACTAAAAACTTCCGCAGAAAAAATATTTTACGTCAAAATCTACCCTTTTTCTTGTTTGAAACACTCCCATCCTTTAGTTTTAGCTAAATTCAAATGAGTATAGAAAATATAAGTGGCAATTACATTTCAGGCAAAGATAAGATGTCCTAAAATACGTAAATGTAAATATTAATGGGATATAAATTACGAGAAAACATGCTTCATAAAAAACATCTACTTGCATAATATTTTCCTTTAGCCAACCTTGGTTAAATTCTGTATATTTAATGACCGTGAAAATTTCAACTGTTTTAAATGCTTATTCTACCACCGAACTATCGTAGCAGACTAATTCTTCCGTTTCAGAACTAAGAAAAACCCCGTTCTTAAACTGGAGAATGCCTGCTACGATAGTTCAGTGATAGGATATCTTCCCGGCAAACCCCGAGTTCGATTCCCGGGCATGGTACAATTTTTTCCTATTTCCAAATTATTCATAAGGCGGTTTATCATATAAAAATGAAAAAAATACGGCTAAAGTAAAAAGAAGTACCTCGCCAACCGCGGGTTTTTCACATTTACATGAATACCCTAAAAGCCGCCAGAAGCGTTTGGCAGGGGGTATCACTGCACCAACATAAACTCTAAATAAACCCTCTATTAGCCTGTCTTATCGCGTCAAAGAAGAATGATCTGTAGTATTTCTCGGTTCTAGCAACTAATTCGACATATTATATTGTATGCTCCGATCTTAGCCTACGCTCACTGACATCGATTGCTACAACTATGTCGCGCGAGTCCTCGACAAATTCGGGGCTATTAAACTTTCCAACTAGTTTCCGCTTGTATTCAATTCTCCTACTCTTCAGTGTCTGCCATTTCAGGTCTCGCAAAATATCTGATACGCTCGCATCGTGTCGATACTCTCCCCTAACAAATCTAGCTGCTCTACGCTGTACCATTTCGAGCTCTCTAGTTAGATCTTCCTCAAAGGGGTTCCAGACTGCGCAGCAATATTCCACGACAGGCCGTACAAGCGAATAGTATGCGATTTCCTTAACATTCGAGTGGCGGCCCGCAGGACTGACAGGTTGCGTTCCAGGAAAAAACCGAGGTTGGTAAAACCGCGGTAGATAAAATCCAGCGCTTTCGGGAAATAGGTTAGTGGAACCCAGTTCCAAGCATAGTATATGGCAGGGGTTGGCAATCTGTGGCTCGTGAGCGGCATACGACTCTTTAAGGACTCAGGTGCGGCTCCCTAAAATCTATTTCTTCACGTGTATAAAGCGCCTAAGACATCCATTTCGGTCGTGACTTTAATTAGGTACCGTAAGTTTGTTTGCATATACCAATGTTCGGCAATATGGATGAAATTTTTAAAAATATAACCCATCTTATTCGCCATTGCTGCGGCTCTTTATGTTTGATTTTGTATTGAACCGGAAGAGTGGCTCTTCTGGTGAATTCGTTCGCAGACAGTGGTTCTTAACCTGTAGAGCGTATGAGTATTCCAGGGGGAGGGGCGAAGCATTTTGGACCAAAATCGGTTTTGTCTCAAATTTCTACCTCATATGTTTCTAATGCTGTCCAATTTACCCGCTTAAATATTTTTTCATTTATTTTATAATTATTTGGACTATATAAGTCATGTACTGATGCATTCAAATTCTCTGCCAACTTGTCACCTCCATAACAGATGTAGTGCAGACAAATGAATGTATTATACATAGAAATAATATATGAAAACTGCGCGTATTATTTTAGGTGAAGACAATTTATTGCCGACTGCCCAAAAAATGACGCTAGATTGTCAGCTGTTAGTTGTACTTCGAAACCAAACTGAAAAATCAGAATTCATGATTCAACTCAGTTCATGCGCTTAGGCAAACAGACAGAAATAAGCCTATGTCATAAAAATTGGTTAATATTACTAATATTTTTTTTATAAATAGATACCCCTAAAAAACAAAAGAGAATATTTTCTGGGAGGGGAGGGGAGCGTGGTAGTTTTAGAAGATCAGATGGGGGCGTGAAGATTTTAGAGTTTTAGATGCTCAGAAGGGGGGCGCGAGACGAAAAGTGACAAATATAAACAAGAAGTCCAAACCAGGAATAATGCAGTCTGGTTTCCCAGAGTTGACGTCCCGAATTTATTACTTATATTGACAGGAAATATTTCAATAAGTGTTAGTCATTCCGTACCATAAATACCACTTGTAGTTCATAGTTTATCAATGATAGAGAAAAATTGGAAAACAAATTAATACAGTATTATCAGGTTTACAATACTAAAAACAATGTAAAAATCTCTTTCTGACATATTTTGCATGTATTTTTTTAATAAATGAATTTAATAAATATTACTGTTTATACGCTAATATGTCTGGATCAACTGTCCATAGCTGAAGAGTAGTCGAGAGGAAAAAATAACCCATTTGTACCGAGTTCGGTAATAATGGTCTCCATGGCAACAATCCGATAAAATGCGATTAAAAACGCAAAAACGACAAGTTATAGAAAAAATTCAAGAGATTACGATCAATTATCAAAATTCGGCGATAAGAATTATAATTTACATTCTTTTCCCCTTAGAACAGTACAAACTTCGCTCCGCTATCACAATTTTAAGATATTTTTAAGTATTAAAGAAACAACTCTGCACGGTGGATTTGAGATTTCCTATGTAAAACAAATAGGGAAAAAAAGTTCCTGAAATCGAACCCGGGACTTCAATCTTCGCAAAATAAAATATAGCCCGGAGGTGGGCCCCGGTAGCACGAGCCTCACACTAAGTTTCATGAAAATCGGTCCATTGGTTCAAAAGTTGTTAGTAGGGGACACACACGCATTACACACAGACAGGACCAGTGGCGGATTTAGGGGGGGGGGGGGGGTCGCACATGGCACACGCCAGAGACCCCGTGAAGTTAGGGGCCCCGAAAAAAAGGTCGTGTTTATAATCTCAGAAATATTAAATGTCTCGATTTAAAAATCAGTGGAACCTCTCTATGATTCCATAGGAAAACCGATCGTTAAGACGTGTCACAAAAGAGAGTAGCTGTCACGATCGGTTTCACTATATACTTAGATTGCAGGGACCCCGACTGCTTAGCGCCTGGGGCCCCCAAATGTTTAGCGCCAGGGGCCCCAGGAGGCGTAAATCCGCCACTGGACAGGACCATTTCATAATGCTGTTTCCTTTGGAAACCAGCATAAAAACGAACAACTGTATCTCCCATAAATGTTTATTAATATAACTAAAATGAGAAAACTTCAAATGAGGTCTAACAAACAGCTTCTATGGTATAAGGGTGTACGGGCTGGAAAAGGAGAAAAGACATAACACGGTCTGAGTATATGAGAAAAATTTGGAGTGGCTCACTGTGTAACTACTTAGCAGCATAAAACACCCGACCTCTCACAATACTATATTGCGCTCAAGGAATTCTGGCGAAGAAGAAAATCACATGTCCCGAAGGAGATATACGCATGGCCGGGGTTTAGTCACTGAGCAAACAGGAGTGGCCTCATAAACTTCACGTACCTTTCATTTCACTTCTCATTTTGTTCATGCCGAAATAAAGTTCGTTGGTATTAGTATCGGTTTTTATTGCGCCATTAGCCGCGACTTCATAAAAACTTCCACCATGAAAAATTGACGGAATATATATGCACGACTTGTCGGTGCTTGCATACTGCAAGCGCTTAAAAAATCACCACGCACCAAGATCTAAACTCGCAAATAAACCAATGCGACAGCATTTGAACTTCCCATTTAAATAAGATAATAGTTTTCATTTTCTGCGAAAGTATGGCATCTATCCGGAATTTTTAAATTCTCTGGCAATTGGCTCGTGTCCAAGTTTTCGAATTTCAAGTTCCATGGCTCACATAGCCATCTTTAAGTAACTACCATAATCTCATTAAGACAATAGCCTATATATTACATAAAACGTTATCTAAAAATTAGGATATTTTGTTTGTTAGCGGTCATCATCCTTGCCTTTTAGTACGTATCCGGATAAAAAAAATTAATTTAAAATTATCACGTCATCATATGTATACGTCGTTGGCTGAAATCAAATGGATTATAATGCAGTCTAAGCATTAAATCAATGCTATTGAAGTATGGAAAATCAATTCCCATTGAAAGGAATTGGAGTTGTTGCTATGGTAGTTCATATTTTTCATTGTTGAAAACTGAAAAACTTTTCATAATTTTATGATTAAAATCAAATATTTACGCAAATTATGCATGGCTTTGAATTTTGTCTTCAAGAAAAATGAACTTCATTCCTTCTTCCACATTATGGCGCGTGTCTCGACTTTGTATCTTAATTGTAAATAATTTAAAAAAGCAATTTTATATAGCACTGCACAGTTTTCAATGCTTTTCTTATGGGGTTTTGAAATTGGACATTGGGGTCAAAAACATCTTAAATATAACATTTTCTGAAATTTCGGATTTTTTCTAGAGGTTGTACCCAATGATCTATATCCATGCCAAATTTCAGCTCTGTAGCACTTATAGAAGTACCTTAGGTTTTATATTATACATATATATATATATATATATATATATATATATATATATATATAACAACTTACGGAAAAGGAAAGGTAAAATAGATATATGGATGTCAACAAGGTGTTGGGATGAGGAAACCCAGTGAGCACTCACCAATCAGACGACTTCAGGTTGGCGAGGCCCCGGGGATGTCGAAGCGACACACGTTTGTGATGTTTCTGTGTTTTTGTGTTATTTTACGTGTGTCGCTTCGACATCCCCGGGGCCTCGCCAACCTGAAGTCGTCTGATTGGTGAGTGCTCACTGGGTTTCCTCATCCCAACACCTTGTTGACATCCATATATATATATATATATATATATATATATATATATATATATATGAAGGTACTTCTAGGTACAACCTCTAGAAAAAATACATATATATCCTATATAGTATTTGTAAGAAGCAGATATTTATAATGATATATGAATAAGAACATGAAATTGCTGAGTTAAATATAAATAGTAAGCATTGACGTTCTACTGTTAAAATACATAAATGTTATTCAGATTTAAGAAAAGTCATTCTATTTAACAGTTATTATATTGCAGGATTTCTGGGGTGTAGCAGATCTGCTACATTGCGCAATTAAGGATTAATTATTTACAGTACAGTTTTAGAGTGTCGAAGAGAAGAGCGGATATACTAATATCTAGAAAATAGGTAATAAATTACGATCTTAGGAATGAATCTCCATAAGTACTATACTAAAATGACCACGCATAACGCTGATTCAATTAGCGCTCTCATTTTCAGGAACGCATCCCCAGCGTTAAACGGGGTATCACTGTAGTTTGTTTAATTTTACGTGTGTACGTACTAGGTACGTGGTCTTACTCCCCTTCCCCCTCGTCTCCATACACAGGGTATACGCAAACTTCAAACCCTCCCTTCCCCCTCCGTGCGTACGTACTAAATGGACGGCCCATTAATTGAAACCTCATACCGCGGTTGATAAAACATTATACATTTTGTAAAGCGCGGTTGGCGAGGTACCATTGTACTGTACATTAATGATATTATCTCACAGCAGCCCTTGTTGACGTCGCCCGCCAGAATTTACGCTTCAAATCCATCAAACAAAGCACCACCACCCGACTCACTCGTTGTCTTATCGGGAGCTAAAGGTCCTCTTTTCTATGTTTATCATTCTGGTAAAGACTACTTATTACATACATAACTTCATCAGTAACATACATTTTAATATTAGTAAAATTAGCCAACTAGACAGGGCCGCGCGGAGAACCGCGGTTGGCAAAACCATGTGCAACGTTTCAACCGCGGATACTAAAAACCGCGATTGGCGAGGGATTACTAGTACATATTATTTTACTATACACGAAAGATAAATTCCTCTTTTCCACCAGCGACCGATAAGTAAGCTTTCGTTATAATTTACATTTCTCCTTCTGTCTCTTTTCCTCCTTTCACTTAGACATCCTCCGACAGTTTTTTCACTCTTCATTTACACAATTTAACGCGTGCGAGCGCCACAGCGCGAACTCGTTACCTCGACGCCCTTTCCCCAACCTTCCAAAGGACGAGAGAGAACGATGTAGTTATTCCTATGGCACCCGATACAAAGGGATCGTCGCCTTTTTCTTCAAAAAGCACAAACAAAGAGAGACGTATACCTTTTCATTAAGGACTCATCTCTCCCTCTCAGGCACACTCCGTCAGACGAGAAACAAGTCGTTCTTATCGTTTGCAATCTCTCCCCTCGCGCAAACATCCCTCCGAACGAAACCCTCTCCCTCTCTCGCCCCCAAGCAGCCTCCATATCACTCCCTACGAGCGTCTACCCTACTGTCGCCGTCATTGTCACCCTCGATTTCTCGTCGCCGCTCCTTGCGAGACGTCGAGATTACGGGAAAATCCAGGAAAGAGAGGAAATCAAAAGCGGTGCGGGAAAAATCGCCGTCTATTCGCTCATTTTGGTCGGATTCTGACGATTTTGTAGGAAAAATAAAAATTCATATCCTTCTTATTTCAGGAAAATCCCGAAGTGTACGATTGGATTAGGGCAAATCTCTTTATGTTAAATTTAAAGGCTTATTGCGCATACGCCCGTTTTGCCATTGTCTACTCTCGAGACTAATTCAAAATTCCGTATCGAGTCTTTCATCCTACGTTTCACGAAAGACAAATAGGAATGTAACATGGAAGAATTTGGGACGGAAATACACATATTCTTCCTTTTTCACATATGTTAAATGAAATTGTTTTGAAAAAATACAAACCTCTAAATAAATAATGAGCTATGTCTGTGATTCCGTCACTTTTAGGGAAGTGAGAGGAAGGAAGAATGGGAGGAAAACAGAGAGAGGAGAATAGGAAGGAGGGAGAATGGGAAGTCTTCATTTTAATTTAATACTTTATTCATGCATATTAGTCATTTTTGATGGACAATTACACTACTTCTTATGTATTCTTAAACATTTTGTGGAGATTGTAGAAAAAATCACCACTTAATATTTAATCTGTATATGTATTTTTTCATGCATATGCGTGTATGAAAGTGTTTGCATTTTTTCGTGGATAAAAGTTTTGCTAGTTTACTGACTTTGACAAAAATGGTTGAACATTCTCTATTCCACTAGACACATCGCGATAATCCCAGTAACTGGCACAATTCTTGGACATTTCGCAACTTACCCCATCTAGAAACTAGGATTTCCCGGTTTGCCGATCTGCCTGTGACACAGATGCAAGGGACATTCGCCAGTGCACACACGTACGCATACTTGAACAACACCCTTAGCTTTGCCTCGGCGTTCTTGGCTTCTCTTACGCATCGAAGAGTTCACGGCTAGGTTCCTCGGATCTGGCAACGAGCTCACTCACCTCCCCGCTAGAGACACCGGCGCTAATTTTAAGGAAGGCGCAACTGAAAGATATAACCTTCGCTGTCCATTCAAGGCCGTTTCCCCTAGAGACTGACTCCTTACCTTACCAACCCTTCCTTAAAACATTCCTTCATTTCTTCCGCTAATTAAAAACGACAGGTCGCCTTGACCTTCGCCTCATGGCAGAAAATATCCAATTAGGTTAATGGACTCGGATGAAGGGAGGCCGTCCCCCGGCTGCTATATGGGAGATGCTGCGGGCTTATAGGAGCCCTATCGCCTTGTGATGTCCGTCGGTTCGATTCCAGTCACGCGTACCGAAGTTGCGGTGCCTATTTACCAATTCATCCGTCGGTCCAAAAATATTGTTAGCCGTTAAAGAAACGCGTCGTAAATTTATAAATAATATTATGATGAATTTTGCTTAGTGATGAGTGGATATCTATCTCTACTAGTCGTTACACTAGAAAGAGAAATAATGGAAAACTAGCTGAACTGTGACGAATTGCGAGCGACTGAACACACAATCAGATATTTTCTTATCACATCAATTCATTAATGCAGTAGTTCATTTAAAACAACATTTCTTGTGAATACTCGTTTGTAAATTGTTTGCGGTTAAGCGGAAGAAGGAAATACATACCCTCAACCTCGCCGTTCAAAAGTGTGTATAAACAAATAAAATAAAACAATAACATAGATTATGAAGCTCAGCTTCCGAACAAGGAGACTAAATTTCAGTATTAACTCGCCATAACGTAAAATCCATAGGTTTGTCCTCTCTTTTGTAATACTTAAAGCTCGATCAAGTTTCCTTATAAAATAAAATGGTTTTCTAAATTGAAATCGAACAGATAAGGCAGAGATGTAATTGAGACATATGTAAACGGCATTGTTGAAGGCATGCCGAAAACCCGAGCGAAAATCTCGGAAGAAAATATTTTTTTCCTATTTTTAAAATCATCTTTCCAACGGTGGGTTTATTTTATTCTCGAACTCGAAAATGTTCGTTCTTGCTTCCGAGTAATGATTCTATGCATCGAGGAAATGATCATGGATTAAAAATAGGAACGGAAATAACTCTTTTTCGCTCATGCTCTTCGTTTTTAGAAATGTTTGCACGTAAACAAGCTGTAATTTAATCGTCACATCTGCGTAAGTTTCGATGATGGTATAATGAAAGGATATTCACGACGTCGACTCAAAATTCCAACGTGAGAAACGGTGTGTGTCTGCTGAGGAGAATGTACGTCGTAGACGTTCAAATTGTCGACAGGAAAGCAAGTTCGGTTTAATGAAAATGCCGTTGGGTGCTATAAAAATATTTCACATAAAGAAATTGCATTTGAGTATCTTTATATCCCGTTTCTAAGTAGCTGCACACATGTAGGAGCCATATCTCCCTTACTACGTGTAGTTTTGCATTATTTTAAATTAAAAAAGAAACTTAACAACAAAAATGTAAATATTTACAGCAGCGCAGGCAAATTGCTCTTGTAAAACTATATTTCGCATGCATCGATTCTATGAAAATAAAGACACTCATTTTCCTTTTGCAATCAGAGCAACACCAATATAAATCGCCAGGAACAACTTTTCGTAGTAGCATTTGTTTACTAGTAAGGAATATTTTTGAATAACTTCAAATTTAGCCCATTGAAAATAACCATTTAATCGCAACATTAAATATGTTGACATTTAAATTATTTTTTTAACCTATAGAGATATTTCTTAGATTCGAATAAAGTGTAAGCGGCAATATGCCCAACCAATATTTTATTGTTATTCATGGAATTTTAAACGTTCAACCGACTCAGTCATTACAAATAGATAAGAATCATCGGGTAAAGAGAATATATGCTTCCATGGTTTTGATAAAAAATCATTAAGTTAATCAATAGTATTCCGACGAACAATTCATTTCGGAAATCATAGATATATAGTTAAACAGAGAATTATCGAGCTCGTCTTATGATTGAAAAAATTCAACAAGCACTTAAAAATACTTGTCTCAAGTATCTCCAATCTGGTTTTTTATAACCTTGTTGTGGCTACTGAAGATACCTGAGACCATTACTTTTCAATACTTGTTCCTTGAATACATATACAGTACTAACTCGTTAAAATAAATTACAAGGTGCTTAAAATTTCATGGTTTTATAAAGAGACTTGTACTAATAAGATTATAAATTTGACGTTTACTGTGAGGAAGTAAGTATGTTCTGCAAAATCGAACGTTTTTACCAACGAGGTTTCACGCCTGGTCGAGAAAACCTCCAAATTTTATCGGAGTGATCCGCGTTCGCTAGAAAATAAAATTAATTTCATTTACGCGATCGATTTAAATCTCAAATTTTTCGTGTCTTTATATTCACGCGCCTTCTCTTTCATTTCTCCGCAAAAGAAGATGGAAAAACACAACACATCTCTAACCAGACAAAACAAACGAGAGAAATTAATGCTACACCTCATTTATAACCTGGATTCGTCTCAATTATAAGAAATGGAATTCTCTTTAAGAAAAGCACAAGGCAGCTATCGACATGCGAGGGCATTTTGCGTGATTAAGCGCATGAAAATATATACATGTATGTACATATTTACACACACACATACACACACGTGTGCGTGTGTATGTTTATATATTAGGATATTACTTTAGAAGAGAGAGCCTGATTAAAGAAGTGTTAGAAGGAGAAATGGAAGGAAACAAATGTGTAGGAAAAGGTTTCAGCTGATAGACAACTTGAAAGGGATAGAGAGCTATCAAGACACGAAGAAGGCTGCGGAAAACAGGAGTATGTGGATAACCAAATTTATCCAAGAATAATCCGGTGTACACACACACACACACACACACACATATATATATATATATATATATATATATATATATTAACTAAAGGAAAAGAAAAGGTAGTGATGAGGGTGGCAACAAGGTGTTGAGGGAAGCCCAGCGGACACTCACCAAGTTGAGGACCAAGCTGGCAGGCTGCTGGGGGCGTCGAAGAGACACGTAAAACACACGAACACAAAAACACACGCAAGCTTATCGGGCCTAAGCCCTTCTTCAGCGAAAGAGTAACGTAAAGTGTATATATATATATATATATATATATATATATATATATGTAGCTCTGTAGCTGAAGAAGGAGTAGTTCCGAAAGCTTCTACGTTTGTAATGTTTCTGTGTTTTAGTGTTCTTTTACGTGTGTCGCTTCGACATCCCCGGGGGCCTCGCCAACCTGAAGTCGTCTGATTGGTGAGTGTTCACTGGGTTTCCTCATCCCAACACCTTGTTGACATCCATATATATATATATATATATATATATATATATATATATATATATATATATATATATATATATGGAATGGCCCAAATTTACGCAATTTATTTTAAATCTTATATATTAAATCGTTACGTAGTTGTATGTGAAGCATTCCGTGACCTCTTAGTCTAACAGAGGAAAATCGTTTTTTTAATTGTTAAATATATCACACAATCTTCGTTCGCGATAAACATTAAAAATACCTTACGTTAACTTCTCAACTGCGAAGGGACATTTAGACCACCTTCTATATTTATTTATTTATACACACACACCAGTTTAGTTTTAAATTATGTCGGTCAAGTTTTTAAGATCTCCTCATTATGAATTTCTCCTTCCTAATATTTCGCCTACGATGGACACGGCTGGAAGGAAGCAAGCCGTGTGAATCCACCCGTTCTCACAAAGTCCCGTTTACGGCCATGGATTCTTTGAGAATAGTTACGTGACCATGCGGGATATCCTCTTCGCCGCCTCTTCCCTTCCAATCTCTCTCTTCCCCTCTTTACACACATAGACACACCCCTTATGCTCCGCCTTACTGGGGCGTGGATAACGAGTCCATCAACCCCTGTTTCTCTTGAAAAGAATCCCTTAATCCCTCAGGTGTGTGCGCTCGCGAAAGAGCGAGAGAGAGAAAAGGCGTTTATCTTTAGCAAGAGTAAAACCTTATCCTCTTCCTCTAATCCTTGCAACACCTCTACTATTATTGTCTCGTCCGGGGAACCCGTGCCAGTACCACACGGTCGCCTACTGGGTTATAGATCCGGTAAGCGTAAAACCAACCACGTTACGATCCTACTGCTGAATTTAGAGGGTCTTGAGTAAACATAAAAATAAAAAAATGTTTAATTTATAAACAGAGAAAGATCGTCATCCGCGATAGCTAAACTATTAAAATAATTTTAACGCCCACTAGCTCCTTCCTAAAAATAAATCGCTTCATTCTTCTTTTGTTTATCTCTAAGCGCAGTGGAATACGTAACGGATTAGTGACGTCGTACGAAATCAAAATTTAAAATTAACTCCTCGTTTATATGACGCCGTGAGATATAAAGATTACCTTTTATGAAATTATTTCGTGAGGTCGCAACCTTTCACATGTTTCGCATAGTAACTATCACTCCTGCAATCGGCGTGACAATTTAAGCGATCCTTTAATTTTCCGAGGAGCAGAGGCGTGAAAGAAAACCTTAATTATTCCGAACTGTAAATATATACCGTTATAGACTGCGGTTTCCAAGCAGCGAGATATTCAGAAACTCTAATTAACGGGGTTAACCGTATATAATGGAACCGCGCCTGGTACACGGCTACTCCTTCATTTTCTCCCAGTCGTGCGATTAATTACTTCTCCCCTTACGCTCCTTTTGTTTTCCGCTCACTTGTCCCGGCGGCATTTTTGCGCCCTTCCTTTACGACAAAGGGGAAGCAGCCCTTAACGTCGAATATACAGTTGAGACCTATCCATTTCACAAGATGCGCTTCAGCCTTTCGGTTCTCAGCGCTCTTAATGCTCTTTGATCTCCTCTACGGCCCGTTCTTCCCTTTGCCCTCTTTCGCCATAAAAGACATTCATTCTTTCATCGCCCAATTACATCCGGCGACTCACCTCAGTTTGGTGGAATGTTTACCACGCAATAATATTTTTTAAGCAATTATTTTAGGTATTAACAAAAACTTCCATTTATGAGCCCTTATATATCAAAATATCTTTTTTTATTCACAATGCATTCCTAAAATGCAGCCCTGATTGCTTAAAAAATATCGTTTGGGTAATTTCTCACATCTTTTTCATTTTTTTCTGCCACAGCATCCGGTCCACTGTGCTATTAATATCCGAGTGCAGTTTTCCTATTCGCTTGATATTTATATTCCTAGTTAGTTTGCTAATAACAATACACTATAATACACTTGTCACGGAAAAATACACAAAATTTTAAAATATGCGCCTTTAAACCGCTAGCACTCGATTCGGTCCTCAAAAACGAACCCTAAGGCGATTAAATATGTACATTTTCCCACCTCTGTTACAATGATTTCAATCTTTTCTGAGCATTGAACGAAGTAACCACGAGAAGTCTGGGACGTCAAACACACCTTGGCCATAAATTAAGAAATTTAGAGCTCATTAATACTTCCAGAATAAGTACTTCAGTAAAAAAAACTGAGATATTAAGTGCTTGACTTGGGTATCTCCAATAGCCATAATAACGCCATAAAAATATACATTGAAGATACCTGAGAGAAGTACTTGATGTTTTCAATTTTTTGATATTTCAGTACTTATTCCGGTATTTATTTACAGCCGCTAGACAAGCTCGATAATTCTCTAATGGGCATTTATGTATGTACTTTCCTCATTCTCCTACTCATTTGAGTATAAACTCAAAGGTTAATAAACTATGCCTCACTGTTTTCCTACTCTAAATTTCTAGTATAATTAAGGTAACTAACTAACTAACTAACGGAATTTCATTTATTTTTATTACTAAATTTCAGAAATGAGAAAATCGATCTGCTACGATAGTTCAGTGGTAGGATATAGCGGACTTTTTTTCTCGTTTCAAAATTATTCCCAACTTTACAGCTTATGCCTGTCTGCATAGGATCTTTAGATCGCTTTATTCCATCAAGTACTAAGTTATTACGATGATTTATTTTTTCGCGCATTAATCACACACGAATATCGACAAATTAAACTAATATGCAGTAAAGTTGTCCTAAGTAAAACACGTAATCTATTTAAAAACTTAAAATCCTAAACAAAAATTGGTTAATGATTTTCCATGAAGTAATGCTCATGATTTATCGAAACGTTTACCCAAAACACTGGCCGTTCCACATTAAGCCGCAAAATTTATAAGTTAAATTGGATACAAAGTTCAGTTCGTAATAAAAGACGTGAGCGGCGTTTACGCTTTAATTATTCAGGTGGAATAAGATCCAATCCCACGCTGCCTTTGAATTTATATTCGTATATTCAAATCCAAAACGAAAACTTCCTTCCGGATTTGTCTCTTAATTAAAAATAGTCTTTTTAATTCAGAACACGTTCAAAAATTTCACTGGTCGAATTTTATTGTTAAAATTTCATATAAATAACTACGGAAAAATAAATTTACAAGCTTAAACCATTTGAAAATAATAAGATCGAAAAAGAAAGACGTTTTAGCTCTTTTGAGCAATGCAGCGAATTCATTAGGTTCAATGCTAAAAGGCTTAGAGGAAATGAGAATTTAATCAATCATATTAATCAAATTAAAAAGGGAACATATTTAACTCACCTCATTAAGCAAAATAATTTTCAAAATTCATAATATCATATATGTATATTCACCGGTTTATCGAGCCTTATTTAAATAACGCAATTTGTTTTGAGGTGAATGCTCTCTTGCAATTAATCAAAGACTAGTTCAAGAATGAATTGTTAATGATTACTTACTGAGAAATTACAGGAAAATGTACGCCTCCGCGGAATTAGATCTGTTTATTATTCATAAGGAACCCTATAAGCCTTTGGTGAATTATGTATCTTAAGAAAGTACTTAAATAAAAAATATTTGTATCTTAATAATAGTTTTGATTAACACATTCGAAAAAGGTTATTTCAAAAGTTCGTAGTACTGAAATTAAAATAATCGAAAACTTGTTCAAGAGCGTCATTTAATATATAATTTCCGCTGGGATACTTAATTCTAGGCTATCCCTAGTAAAGAAGATATTTATAGACAAATCTCTGTAAAACGTAGATGACTATTTAATAAAAACATGCTGACTTAGGTAGACGCCACTGCAAATAAACTCCGACACAAATGAAATTAAGTAGACTTCAAAAGCCTTGGCAAGGTAACAAATGAGAACATTTTTCAGTTCCCTTAAAAGACGCAAGTCAAATTAACGTTCTGTAGTAGGCTTCTAGCTCGTGAAAGGGCACACTTTTTCTCGTCGGCTACAAATTAATTTAAATAATTATACAAATAAACAATAAATATAAACTGATAGAAATAAATGAAAGAATTAAAACTTATAATAGTGTAATATTATTTTTCTCTTCGCCGCTCATTCCAATAATAATCCAAGAGGTTGATTAACCAAAAATACACATACACGCTTTTTCTTCCTCTCGTTATGCTGTTAATCTGTTTTTCTCCGATTCTCCAGATTATTCATTTCATGTTTCGTGTACAACCATTCTTCTGTCTTTCCCTCCGTCTCCCTTAGCCTGACTAAAACAATGTTTGCATCCATCATTGTCCATTACCAGCCCCTTTACTATTGAAAACATATCTTAAATTAAACTATAGTATTAGTTAACTAATGTCCATTGGTAGAAACGCGTCAAAAAGTGGATTTTACATAAATATTACTTTTGACCAACTACGGGAAACATGTACGAAAAATTATTCCCACAATTTCATCTCGGGCGCGCGCTACTCTAAATGCAGGGTTTAGAGACGCTCCCCTATTTTAGGGGGCAGCCCCAGCTCTACGGTGCTAATTTTTCCATGCTTTAGAATAATCCGTTCTCGAGTACTATCCAGTTATAAGATTCTCGCATCCAACTCCGCACGTCGCGAGCTCGTGCTTAAAACAAACGAAAGCGAAACTACCCGAGGTGGGGGCGAGAAATCTTTTTTATGACATTATACATTTTTCTCGCCTCTTTTTCCTCAGACTTGACGCGTGTTAATTTCGTCGTTTTTATCGCGACCGAAAAATAAAACCCCTCTTTTCCCTCCACTTGGAAATCCTTCCAGGAGAGCGACGAAGAAGGACTTTTTAAACACGTCCCGCCTTCGTAACAACCGTTGCCAAGATCGCCCTCGCCCATTGTTGTCGGACGCCACGCCATTAGCGTGACATCTCTCCCGAGCGAAATTTCGAGACTCTTTTTAGACTCCAAAAATACCGACCCCGCTACTTGTCCTTCCCGACGAAAAGTAGTCCTCGGGAGAAAAAAAAATAGAGGGACAACAAACGCTCCTGCAACTATGAGCGAAAACACAAAACACAAGAAAAACGAAAAAAAATATGATGAGGGGAGAGAGAAAGTATATTCACCCCGTGTAATCCCGGGGTCTCCACCATGCGTAGAGAGGAATAAGACGCGACCCGAAGACCTCCTTTAACCTCTTCGACACGCTCCTCCTACTCATTATCACGACCTCTGGTTCCGTCTTAAAATCTCATTAAACCGTCAAGATGAGCGGAAGAGATTGGACCAGCGCTTGAGAAAATAACGATTTTAGGAGACAAAGCCGTGGAATTCCGTCGTTTAAAGGCTCGGGGGAGGGAAATATCCATGTATAATTAACTCCCTACGAGAGAAAGTTTTTTTTTAATCTCCGATTTAAGTTCACTCGCCGTTTCGTGTTTTGATACCATTTACAGGGTTGATGAAAGTTTTGCGTCCGATTCTTTCCCTTTTCAATGGCTTGGAAAAGAAATTACATTCAGACCCCGATTTCGCACTCCCCCTATAATGCCATCCCCGCTTACCGCCCATGAATCGCTGAGAACAGATACTACATCCTATGATTACATATACCTCGATTTACCACCAATGTCAGTGATGGACCAACGGTGGAGCTAAATCGGTTTTTGACTGCTTATATATATATAATACATTAAGAAAGTGATGTTCAGCCTGCGGCATCGAATAGCCTGTATTAAGTCAACGTTTTTGAAAAAAGAAACGAAACCGAGGATGAAATTTTCACATTTTCTACATTAATAGTTCGTGAATTCATACTGTTTGCTTGGGTGTATTTTTGGATAATCATCCTCTTGGATTACTATTATAGTCATAACTCCATACACGCCAGATACACTCACGAGGGAGGAGGGAAACCCGGTGCCGGCATCGGCCTACTATTTACGAAGAGCACCAAGGGAGCCAAGTGAATTAATAGGTTGCTAAAATTAATTACTCGCTGCATTTTATGACAATTAATCAATTGAGAGCTATTAAATCACTCACTGGGAATCTTTTAAATGGCCATTTTTAAAAATGGCGTTAAAATAAAAAAATAAGGTAAGTAAAAGGTAAAGGATGCGAAATGAGGAAAGCAAGTATTAAGCGCGAAGCACCATTTTTTGCTTGAGTATAGGGATCAGGTTTAGCCTCGTGATACAAACATACCGGATAAAGACCGGCTCGGACGTAATTTGCCTTCTGAAGACGAATTCGCAATAGCATTATCGAGTTCGTCTTATTGCTGAAAACAAATCCAGCAACAAGCACTCAAGTAACAAAAACTTAAAATATAATCACTGATCTTAGGTGCCGTAAATAGTCATTTCATAAACTGGTTACGGCTATAGGAGATACCCAAGATAAGCACGTTTTTCAATTAATTGGTTATTGAAGTTCTAAAGAAAAAATTGTAAAAACAATTATATTTAAAGACTTGGTACAAATTTTTCTTCACATTTTCATTGCGGAATTTCCAAAAAGTGACGCCTTAAACAGTCAAATATAATTGATTATTCTTGAATTCTCACGAAGAAACAAGTTCCTGGAATGTAACTTATGTAAATGGAATATTTTTCGTATTTTCTCATAAAAAATACATAACATAAAATTATGATACCATCTAAAATATACGCAACCGGAAGATACGGTTAAATTTTGCGAAAAAAAAATTAAACACACTTCTAAGATAAAATATTTTTTCCAATATCCGATAAAATTTTCCGCTAACATTTAACCAAATAAAAGCATTCAAATAAACATTACCTATGAAAATGAGGGGGTGTCTGTGGTGTAGTGGTAGCCCTGCTACGCTAAGCGGCACCGGGCACGAATCCTGCGAAAGTGGGATTTTTCCGAGGTCGCCCGTCCCCCTACTTTGCGGTTTGAGGAGACCGCGCAAAAGTCAACACTCCGTTCTTCGGAAGGGACGTTAAACAGTGGACCCCTTGGTGCTCTTAGCAAAGAGTAGGCAAATGCCGGCACCGGGTTTCCCTCCTCCATTCTGTATGCGTGCGTGTGTGTGTGTGTCCGGTGTGGAAGGCAACGGGAAACCACCACACCATGTATGTATATTCCTTAGTCAAAACCAAGGACCTGTCGTAAGACAGAAGACTAGAATGAATGAATGAATAAAAATGAAACTTTAAAAATTAAGAGACATTATAGGAAACATTTCTATTAGAACTTAAGCAATAAATGACAGAGAGGGCAAAGGTTGAGGACAAGAAGAAAATTTATTCCTCCTAAAACCCGTGAACGTCATGTGATTCATTAATTCATCGCAAATTTTGTCATAACAAATGGTCCCCAACAAATTAGCCAACTAAAGTACTGATAAATATTTAGTTGAACAAAGAGGCGATTTATCTTCGAGTGTTGGCGGCACAAGAGCTACCGATTCACTGCGTGCATCGTTTGTAGAACGCTATTCTGTGTCTCATCCCACGCCTCTTCCAGAACGTCGCACGTGATGTATGAAATCTCGTCTCGTGTAAGACATCTCCATTAGTTCATGGTTAGGTCGACTTCCATCCATGTACGAGATAAAAAACAACCTCGAGAAGATTGGTTGATGATAAAAATCGATGATCCTCGTTCCCGTAATAATTTGAACATCCGTAATTCGAATTTTCGATTCTTCAAACACTCGAAATCTGAAAACCAAAAACTCTGAGAAGCATCGTAAATGCTATCTATAATGTTACGATGTTGCGTACTACCATTATTGAAAGCCAAAAAACGCACGAATCTAAAAATATAACAATATAAACAAATTAATAACAATAAGATGTTTTGTTAGAGAAGTTCAACGCCCTGACATTTCTAGTTAAATTGCATTTTTCGTAACACGAAATTCTTGTTTTCCCTTACTGCCCGAACCGTCTATGCTCCAACGCACTCTCTGTATGCACCACATGGAAAAATATCGAAGAAATAAAACACGAAAAACATTTTTGCCAAGACCTTCCTCGCGGGAGGAGCATTTCCATTCAATTAAGTTTGTGCACGTCCGCAAAAGTTTAATGACGGAAAACGACATATTGCCGCTTCCAAAACCGCTGGCCTTCATCGTGAACAGCTCAATGGCGTCTCATTAAGCGAAAACATAAAAAAAAAACGCCGGCGGGATGAACAACACTAAACATTTGCGCATATTAGCTTTAACTCGTTCGACCTCCACCTTTTTCCCTCTCGCGGAGAAATGAAGGAAGAGAAGTAAACGGCAATGAGCGATGAGAAAGAGATTGAAAAAAGGAAGGATAAGCGGAAAGAGAGAAAGGGGGCGACGGGGCGAAAGGGGAGAAGATTTGATTAATCGTGCGAGCGAAACGCAGTATCTCATCAGGCCGAGGTATTCAGGAGGACGGGCCGATGAGTGACGAAACCACTTGAGCACGCCGTAAACAGGCCGTAAACGGGGCGGGATACAAACCAGCGACCCTGCGGTCAAGGGGCATAAATTACTCCTTGGCTAACGAGGTTGGCGCAGAAATGAGCACGGAATGTTGGAAGAGAGAGAGGGAGGGAGGGAGAGACGACGAATAGAGAGATAGAGGGGCAGAAGAGGGAGAGTGGTAGAAAAATGAGGAAGAGGGAAAGTGATAGGGAAAGGAAAACGGGAAGAGCGATAGGGAAAGGAGAGAAAGAGTGACAGGAAAAGAAGAGGAAGAGGAAAGAGTAGTAAAGAAGAAGAAAGAGAGATAGGAAGAAGAGGGAGGAAGAGAGATAGAAAAAGGAGGAAAGGAAGCGGGAAAGGGTGATAGGAAAAGGAGAGGGAAAGAAGATTAGAAAAAGGAGAAGAGGAAGAGGTAAAAAGTGATAAGTAAAGGAGAGGAACAGGGAAAGAGGGGTGGGGAAAGGAGAGGGAATATGTGACAGAAAAAGGAGAATAGGGAGAGGAGAAGCGATAGGAAAAGGAGAGGAAGACAGGAAGAGTAATACAAAAAGGAGAGGAAAAAACGGAAAAGAATGAGAAAAATGACGGGTTACAACGAAAGAAAGACACGAAGAAAATGAAAAAGATGAGGGAAAGAGAGGAAGAGATGGGAAAGTGGAAAGAGAAAGTCACGTAGAAAGAATAAGAGTGGGGATCACGAAATGTTTTCAGAGGGAAGCAAAAATGGAAAGCTATTGTTTTGAATTTTTTTATTTCACGTACGGATATATTTATTATAAAATTACTGTGGACGCTAATAAAATAGGCGTTTTATAATGTTATGGCATTAATGTCACATTTATTTATTTTATTTATTTATTTATTGTCAAGAACTCAGAGACAGCACAAGGCCAATTACACTCAATATCAAGAACAAATAACAATATTGACATAACAACAACAAAGACAAACATACAACCATGACCAAGGCGGGTCTCGATTGGGAGCCAGACGCGCTAGCCACCCCACCTCCTCTATCGCAGATTCGTGAATTTTGGGAACCGCTGGAATACGGTAAAGACGGAGAAGGAATAAGAGAGAAGTGAAGACGCGGTAGAGAAATATGGAAGGAAAAGAGAAAGATGGAGATTGGTAGCGAAATTGATAAAGATTGAAAATTAAGGGCTGGAGGGAGAGGGATGAGGAGATACCAAAGGCAAACCATAAAAAGGTCAGGAGAAAACATAATGCTCACTTCGGTTACCAGGCAGACGTCCTCAGTGTTATTCACCGACGGTATAATATAAAGTTCTTTCAGAAACAACTATCTGAGTATAGCACTGATGACGGCTTTCCCTTAGCCGAAATGCGCATATAGTTTTTTCATGACGGCTTTATGACCACTGGATGTGCCTGACATAAGATAACTTATTTTTTAAATTTGATTTATAGTTGCTTGTTTTTTTAGTTCAGCCGTGAGACGAGCTCGATAATTCTCTATTGGACCTAACGAAATATTTTCAGAATTCACGCCAAGCTATATAAATAAAAATAAATACTGGCGTAGATACTTAAAGGCAAATATATATGCTGTTTGAAAAACTAAGATCCTATAGTAACCATTAAAATTTTGTATGACTGTTGAAAAAACAAGGCTTTTAAATTTGATTTCAGCGTAAGTTAACCTAGTTAATAATTCGGGGAACTAAAAATTCGATAGCTTGAAAAATTCAATTTAGGTAATTTATTACGAAAGAAACATTAACCAACGTGTTTCTAAGACATAAGTTTCGAAGTTATTGAGAAATCTTTTCGTATTCCACAATATGATCTTTTATTTTGTATATGGGAATATTTGTCCTTGTTTTTTTCTGAATGCCAGACGAGCTTGCTTTAAAGGAAAGGGAAATTAGTCCGGAGCGTGAGAAAAAGTTATTTTCATATGTTGTTGCGAGGAACAAAGGAACGTAGATAAACAAAAAGACAGCCGGATGGGGCTTTCTCTGAAAATATAATAATCTTTAAAAAATGTCTGATTTGGCAGAGAAGAGGTAGCGGAAAAAAGCCCGAAGTAATAAAAAAATAGAAGAGGTTCAAAGGATATGGGTGGGGGTCAAAGAAAACAACGACACAATATACTTTGAAAAGGAGAATGGGTGAAAAAAAACTGGAAGAAAAGTAGAGAGCGGAAGGACGGGAGTGTAAACATTATGGCTTTCGAGATGAACAAGATCGAGTATTGTTTTCATTCTTGCGTGCACCCATCCGACATTTCCACTCTTTTACCCGACGAAATACGCGGTAATTTTCCAGAAGCAAGAAACAAAAGAAACACGCTTGCGCGCAAGGAAAACAACAGAGTCGCGGGAGAGCGGAAAGACCGATAACATTTCGCGGAGCACGGAAGATGGACTACGGTAAACATGAAAACAACGGTAAGGTGGAGATGGCAAAAACGAAAACGGAAAAGCGAAAACGGAAGAACGAGGCGGGACGAAAGCGAAGAAATCTATAAATAAAAGAACAGCGAAAGTAGAAAATTGCGTTAATTTTTCGCATATCCGCCCGCGCATCCGTCGAGCTCTTCCCGGGATAGAATCGGTTTCGTTGGAGAACCACGAGAGGAAGTTAGCGAGGGAGAACATGACGCACGGTGGCGGAGAGCGTAATGGTGAAAGGTGGGAAGGGAGAGGGGAGGGTTTAGGGAGAGGGAGGGAATAGGGAAATGGAGGGAGAGAACGAAAAGAGAAGAGTGAGCGGGAGACAGGAGGAGACAAAGATATTGAGTCAAGTTAGAGAAGGAGAAAAATTCTGAGATTGACCGGGAATCGAAACCAGGCCTCCCACTTTCAAGTTTAAGATTTTTCTCCTTCTCCAAGTTGATATTTAGGTTAAGCCTTATGTGTTCATGCATAAAAACTCTAGTTACCTGAATTCCTGTGTAAAGTGCGAGAGGGCGGGATACGTGGAGAAAGGCCAATACACATAAAACGCCTTTCTTTGGGTGATATTGAGTCTTGTTAGCCCCCTCCAACATCTAAACTCAATTGTCAAATATGCCACACTTACCACAATTATAAAATGTTAATAATTATTTATACTATTTATATATATTTATATTGTAGTGAAAAAAAAAGTATGGCAAAAATGCAATAAAAATTAAACAAACAAAACTGGAATATAAAGCTAAAAGTGATAACAAAAATTGATATGAAGGAAGAGGAAAAGAGGAAGAGGGAAAAATGTGTAAAATAAAAATAATTAATAGTTATTTAAAGGTTATAGTAAAAAACAAATGTGTTGCAAAAGGGCAATAAAAAGTAAAAAATCAAACACAAATGGAATATAAAGCTGAAAGAGATCAAAAGATTTTATATAAAGGAAGGGGGAAAGAGTAAGAGAGAAGAAAATGTTAAAATAAAAATAAGAGTTAATGAAAATAAATGAAAACGTATATGGGAAAACTGGAAGCTTAAAGATAAAGAAAAAGATTTGTACGAGCGAGATAGCAAGCGCGAGATGGATAATAATAGACAGCCACTTCTTCCATCTAACCCCTTTTCAATGTACGAGTCACAAAATTAACGTAACATACATAACACAGTACAGCTGTAAATGAAATGGTAGGATTTTTGTAGGGAAAAAGTAAGGAAAAACAGATTAGTTATACTTGAGGAAAACCCAACTGCAGGAAAACACCCACACAAGAAGGGGAGCGGTGTTATAAACCTACAAAACCTACTGGTAGCATAATTAAAAGTATGAGAGTAATACGAATAAAATGAGGCGCATTGATATACCTATGTATATAATCATCAATAGCTCTTTTCAATCCATTGAGGGATAAATTTAATGAAATATAAAGTATGGCTGAAAAACTTAAGTAAGAATTCGGGAAATGACTGAAAACTCAGAAGCATTTATATAATTTTCATTATTCTCTTATGTATAATATAAAAAAATTACATTAACTAAAGTAATGTATAATATTCAAATTAATATTTAATCGTCATCAAAATCGGAGGAAGTAGTCGGTGGTAGAGATAAAGGAGGGCAGTCGAGATGCTGTCAGCTCTTTCTTACAGAACATCGTGATTGGCAGCTGTTTTCTTTTCATTTGGATTCCATTAAGTAGCTACGTACCTTTATCTTGAATAATAACTAGTAATATAATAATATAATATTTTATTTATTGAGATTATTAGAAAAAATTGCAATAGGACACGGGCGCCAAAAGAGAAGTTTGCCTAGGGCGCTGAAATGTCTAGCACCGCCCGAGGGACCTCGGGGGGTCGTTCACGATAAGTCGAATCCGCGAATGTTAAGGGTCTAATATATATATATATATATATATATATATATATATATATATATATATAAGCATTGTTATAAGCAAAATAAGTGAGAAAAACAAGAAAAAAACAACAAACCCTAGTTAATACATACAGCAATAAAAAAAAGAATCAGCTTACATGGGAAAGGAAGAGAGAGTAAACAGTGGAGAGCGTTAGAGAAAATGGGAGCGTAGTGAAAGGACGGGAGTAGACACTATCGAAATTGTGGAAAGGAGAAAGAATGGATAAAAGAGAAGAGAGAGGGGAGAAAAGGCGGAGAATGGAAAGGGAATTAGAGGAAAGGGATAGGCTCTAAATAATGAGCGTTCTTCTCTCCGACAGTCAAAAAGCCGTCGATACACGCACGCCCACACGCTCGCGCGCACACACGCTCATACCATCGCTAGCCAACGCCACCACCAACGCCAACAGTCGTTCGCAACAGAGCGAGCGGGTGGGAAAAGGCGTGGAAATAGAAACGGGGAGTTGAACGTCCCTTTTATCCCCTCCTGCTCTCGGCCTCAAAAAGAAAAAACAACAACAAAACACGCACACACAAACGCTCTCGCGCGCGCACACATCACCTCTTCCGACCTCTCGCTCTCTCCTTTCACCTCCGCTCTCTCCCTCCACCCTCTCTCCTCCTTCATCCGTCTACACTTTACATATATCCCTTACCTCCGCTCAAAAAAAAATAAAAACAATTCGGAAATAAAGGAAAAAGTACAAATTGCACTCCCACGATCTTTCACGTAACCCTTGTTACGTCATCCCGTTTTGCATGGGGCGGGGAGATGGTGATAAAGAGAGGGAAAGACAAGAAACTAAATGAGAAGTATATACGAGAGGGCAAAGAGGAAAAAAGGATGGAGAAGGAAAAGAAAGTCATATTTTAAAAGAGATCAATAAAAGGAGAAAAAAAACTGGTAAAAAGAAAAAGACGAAGAGAAAGAGAAGAGACAGACCAGAGAAAGACAAGAGAAAGAGAATAGAAAGAGAAGAGAAGGAGAAGAGAAGGAGAAGCGAAGGAGAAGAGAAGGAGAAGAGAAGGAGAAGAGAGGGAGAAGAGAAGGAGAAGAGAAGGAGAAGAGAAGGGGAAGAGAAGGAGAAGAGAAGGAGAAGAGAAGGAGAAGAGAAGGAGAAGAGAGGGAGAAGAGAAGGAGAAGAGAAGGAGAAGAGAAGGAGAAGAGAAGGAGAAGAGAAGGAGAAGAGAAGAAGAAGAGGAGAGAAAGAGGAGAGAAAGAGGAGAGAAAGAGGAGAGAAAGAGGAGAGAAAGAGGAGAGAAAGAGGAGAGAAAGAGGAGAGAAAGAGGAGAGAAAGAGGAGAGAAAGAGGAGAGAAAGAGGAGAGAAAGAGAAGAGAAAGAGAAGAGAAAGAGAAGAGAAAGAGAAGGGAAAGAGAAGAGAAGAGAAAGAGAAGAGAAAGAGAAGAGAAAGAGAAGAGAAAGAGAAGAGGAAGAGAAGAGGAAGAGAAGAGGAAGAGAAGAGGAAGAGAAGAGGAAGAGAAGAGGAAGAGAAGAGGAAGAGAAGAGGAAGAGAAGAGGAAGAGAAGAGGAAGAGAAGAGAAAGAGAAGAGAACGAATATAGAAAGCGGATAGAAAGAGGAGAAATGAGTGACAAAGGGAAAAGCGAAATAATGAAGTATTCACCATGACACAGAAGCAGAGAGACAGCAAACAGAATAAGAAAGGTAAAGGGAAAAAACGAAATGAAAGCAAAAAAGAGCAAAACAGAAGAGAGACACACCGCGCCTAATTCCTGGCGAGCAATTTATCAGCCGGGGTCCATCGCGACGTTGAAATCGATCGCGACGAATGAAAGTCGAAAATATCGTTCTACGTTTTCCGACGCTTCGCATATTCGCTAACTCCCTCGCGCAGGGCGGATTGAAATCGTCGTCGGATTAAACTGTCCGGAGATAATTTGCAGCGACGAGGATGCAATTTTAAAAATGAGAGAGAACGGTAATGCTTTCATAAATTTGTAATTTGATGCTTCGGAAAATGTGGAATATTTATTAATAATGTTATTTGCCGGCCGATTGAAAAATAACGCGATTATGAGCGACGAATGCCGCTTTAATGAAGTATCTCTTTTGTCAACGTTTTAATAAATTTTCCATCCAATTATTATTTCATAAAATGAACGAGGGCATTTTGCCTACGGACACAAAACCTAGTTTTGAATTGGTCGCAGAGAATTCAGTCGATATATTCAAATTAAAACAAATAACGTGCAAGTAATTTAAGGCGCTTGCTTATAAGGAGGGAAAAATACCAAAACGATGAGAACCAATGACAGGAATATCCCCTTACTATTGACTCGGTTAAAATTATGAATCGTGTACCAAGCAATTAAATAATTTTTCCTGCTAAATAAGGAATATTTACAGTGACAGTTTATCCATTCTGGTTACCAAGAGGCAATTTCATTTCTGGGCAACTATATTAGCATAAGTGTTGATAGAATCATTTAGAGAATTTATATTGAAAGGATACACGTACCAGTAAATGTTTCGTAAAATACGAAGCATCTGATCTTATGTTGACCGCTTATGAGCTTATTAGCTTACTAATTCAGGGTGACAAAAAGGTCTCCGTACACAAGACACCGAAAAATTATTGTTACAAGTAAAAAACACCTTAACAATCTGGTGTACAGTGGCCTTTTGGACTCCCCTTACAAAAACTGGTACTTATATTTTTGTTCGTTTGGCCCAACACTTCCTAAATATAATCTGCCTTATGCGCCCTGTGATAAGTCCGCCAATGAGCTCTTATAACGACAGTAAAACACGTGGATCCAATTTAAATGTCACAACATACAATTCATCATCAATCCTCTACTGACGCAATTATTTAGTTTCGAGATATAGTTTCATCATCACTAGATTTTAAAAACTGCCATTTTATCATACTTAACGAATTGATGTCTATGATATGCTATACTGAAGCATACATATTCAGTGTGTGTAGATCTGTTTATATAAAAATTATCAGGCAGCATAAAGTATCTATGTGAATTTAAGTTAACATCTGGCAGTGTAAGGTTAAATTTGTGATAAATCATACATTCATACAATAAAATATATATGATTATAATGGCTCGACTGGGCTGGATTCATAATACACAAAGGAAATAGTATTTTCAAAGGGAACTTAGTTGTTAGGTTGTAACCCACATCAAGATGCTTTCAAACAATCTTAGCATCTCTCACCGACGGAGATTGAAATGTACATTTTCAATTAAATAAAATTAGAGATCTTCAAATTTTTTAAGCTCGTAACAGTGTTTCAGATTGTCCTATGCAACGTAGTCAGGAAATCACGAAGAAAAAGTTTCCGTACATCTCTGAAACATACTTGGTGAATTGTATAAAAGAATATCCGCAATGTTTTTATACATACTTCGTAAAGCAACGATAAATCCTTTACCGCAGACGCGAGCATATAACGTGGTGCGATATTTCACAATTATTGAGGCAAACATAGTATCCGACGAATGTATTTCATTAGGGAAAGCGGAATGAACGGGCGAACACATACACGAAATAATCGTTCTCTACGAGAACGAAATCGAAATGTCCCCAAAAGAATCGCCGAAGGAAGTGGACGACGATAGTAAAAATAACGCCCGAAGAGCGGTCGATTGTTTACCGTCGATTCTCCCCTCGCCTTGGAAATGACCTTTGTCGTCGATTTCGAAAGAGGGCAAGCAAACAAGTATTTCCGCGAAGGAGCGGGGGATTAACTAATCCTGCTTATCTCTGCCCAAGCGTGTAATTTATGGCCGCACAATATGGCGGAAGGCGAATAATTGAATTGGCGGAGGACAATTTTCTCGGCGATCAAGATGAAGAAAGAAAAAAAACAACCAAGAAGACGACCGTTTACTTTGTCATCTTTCAGACATATTTATGACAATGTGTCGATTATGTATAAAACGCAGTTAGTTATTCCTGCACACGATTAACTTAACAGTATATTCTGCGAGAAATAGAGATAGAATTTATTAATTATGAATTTATGCAGAGAACCGAATGAATATGAGCTTCTATTCATTTTATAGATTAATTTTAATACAAACCGACGCAAAGAACAACACAGAACCGTAGCGCTAAGTTAAAAAACAGTCAAATATGTCGTTGAAGGGTTGCTTCATACGTGTATACTTAAAGACCAAACATTCGACAATGATAGGTAAATTCAAGTTTAAAACAAGGCTAGGACCCCTTTTCTACGTTCCAGCATTTAGAGTTAACATTTCAATATTTTGTCTAATGATCATCATTTGATTTTTATAAATATGAATTCACGAGTTAAAGTTTACGGGTCTTTTTCATCATAGCTTCGCGGAGACCGCATACGGCCTGCGGGCCGTAGTTTACTCACCCTCTGTGCAAAGGCAAATCAAATTAATAACCAAATATTGAAACATCTTACATGCATTTATATGTGATTCCAAGTGAGGAAAACTTTTTTTAACTAAAAGTATACGCTTCCGATACTAATTTGAAAAAACTACCTTCTTGTTCTACTGCCAGTTTTTAAACATAAACACATATTTTAGCGAGTGGAAAATTTATGACCTGAGCACTCGAGCAGAAAACCAAACCGTTGCCTCATGGGTTGCGGGAAAGAGGAGAAACAATTTGGCGAATAATAACAGAAAAGAGCCGTTGTGTTTGCAACAGCTGCAGAATTCATCAACTTAATGCGTTCATTAGGGAGATAAATACATTTTCACCTGGGTGGATTTATTTCATCGTTAATTTCCTCCTCACAAGAATCCAAATGCCACAAAAGTTTAGATAGTATCCGCGAGTCACGTGATCATGTGTGTATATCCGTTTACAGGTACGTAAATATACTGATGACGCAGAGCACTTCGCGCTCAATGTGCTAAAAAATACACAAACATAAAACGAGTCCATTATTATCGGTGAAAATTGTGCGTGCTTCCACAGAGACGCATATAGATCAAATACAATTATATATTGTGTAGCATATTATTCTTATTAGTAGCGTTTTGTCTATGATTATGTATTAAACTGAGTTCTCCACACCATTTTATCTAGAAAAAACAATGTTTAACCATATAATCAATTCCACGGAAGTCTTAATTGCTTTTCCGAAACTAATGCCATGATTTCATCCGAGTAGAATTTCTTTCGCTGCTCTCTGAGCTACTCGTGTACCGCTGTTCAGACCTCTTCGACATAGGGACAATGCATTCCATTTAATTCCTATTTTGTGGTCCAAAAATATTATAGTCACTTGAACACGAGTCAAGAGAAATTATGCGGTAACACTTCAAAATGGAGAGGTTTAATCTTTAATAACTTAACATCAGAAATGATGTCGGGCATGACCAAGCTGTTAGCCTAGCCAGGTGGTGTAGCAAATACAAGATCATAGACTAAATTATTAAGCTTTTCGACTCATTCCTAGACGCTCCTTCGTGTTCCACGTTCCTCACGATATGCACATATCCATCCTGCCATGTTTTTCGCTACTACAATCAGAAATTTTACCTATAACTGTTCTCATCTTAATATTGGTACAACTTTTCAGACACACACAATCGAACTGCCAATGGGCTATGGGGAACCACCTAAAGCAAATTAATCTCCCTTTGTAAAATATGTATTTTGAATTAAATTCACATTACAAATAATTATTAACTTTCAATGTTTTGTTTGTTTGTTTGAGTGCCCAGTCAATTCGCCTCTCTTACAGCACAAATGGGTATCTCAGAGGTGGTGCAATGAATAACCGGGGAGGGAGGAGTGAAACCCGGTGCCGGCATTTGCCTGCTCTTACGAAGAACACCAGGGGGGCCAACGGCTTAACGTCCCTTCCGAAGGACGGAACAGCTGAATTTGCGCGGTCTCCTCAAACCACACAAACAGGGGGCCGGGCGACCTTGAAAATCCTACTTGCGCAGGATTCGTACCCGAGTAGCAACCAGCGTCCTAACCACTACACCACCGGCACCCCCTTTCAATGTTATCATTTGAACCACCCTCGTATACATACCTACGTGCAAAGGCGTAACTGCGAGATGGAAAAATTTTAAGGCAACACCTTGTTTATGTAGAATATGATTCTTGCTGTGTTTTCATAAAAAAATAATAGCTTTTTTACTAACAATAACTTCAACATTTGAGTATTATCTTAATACCTAATTATGAGAAAATTAACCTTTGCCATTTTTTGCGGGAACGTTTGGCGTCTTTTGCAGGCAAATGCCACCTTTGCCATACCCTAGTTACGGCACTGCCTGTGTGTGTGTGTGCGTGTGTGTGCGTGCGCGCCTATATATATATATATATATATATATATATATATATATATATATATATATATATATATATAGGGTTTACTGAGGTGAGACTACGATGATGGAGTGAGGAGGTTTTGTCGTCAATGTTGACAGACTATTTCTGCCTCGGACGTTCGATTTCGGATAAATCAAGTCGAGGCAGGAGCGGAAAAGGGGAAGGCAGGGGTGAAAGGGGGTAGGGATGGCGGCAAAAAATAAGGCTGCCCTTTTTCGCGTCTCTTTTGTTTCCCGGAATGGAAGACGGATGAGTCCGAGCGGTGACAATAGAGAGCGCGGGTTTTTCCTTCGCTCGAGGAAGGGGACACTTAAATTACAAGCAAGGTAATTAATCAAAATGGCTTCCTCAGTCTAAAGACGAAGTGCCGACTAGCAAGTTCGGAAGATTCAGTTTTATAAAAAAACAACAACAATGTGACTTGCCGGAAAAGACTTCGCCAATAAATTACGCTAAATTTTTGACGCCTCGGCAACTGTCCAAGAAGAAATGCTTATGGATACTTCTTTACGGGTAGAAGATATTGCTCGAAAATTTAATTTAATGGCCGTTCACATGAGCTAAATCGAAACACTATCTTTCTTCACTCTAGGCGGCGGGTGGGCAAACCATGGCTCGCGGGCCGCATGTGGCCCGTGGGGGCATTTTATGCTGCCCGCAATGCCATTTTAAAAGCGAACCGTAATATAAAATACAGATAATTTCATATTTGTAGCTTAAAATTATGGTCGGAAAACCTTTCCAGTGATGTTAAGGGGATAACATATTATTCATATATTGATTTTTATTAACAGGAACCCTTGCGTTATCTCAAATAACTTCCGATGTGATGAGTCCTAACGTGGCCCGCCGAAGTATTTTCATCTGTTTATGCGACCCGCCTGAAAGCTGCAACTGTTAATTCCGGTCGCCACGTGAAAAGTTTGCCCACCCCTGCTCTCGACGGTAACATGGGAAATATAAAAAAGAAACCTTGAGTCACGAAATACTAATCAATAATTATATTTGGCGGAATGTAATAATCATTACACATACAATCGAAAAATTGAGGTAAAATTATGATATTTCTCGTAATACTTGAATAATTATCCGACGAAAGATTATTCTGAATTTAATTAATGCATAAATAGGAATTATTTGGCGCGCGCTTCTAAAACGTAACAGCCGATCTTCTGCCGTATCCTTAAATGTTTATTAAGTTCTACCATATGGCATTACATCTCATTAAATAATTTCCGCTATTTCATCAATAAAGACACTTTTTATGGAATTGCTAAGGAAACTGTGAGGCACGCCTCAACAGAGAGGCATAAATTAGGTATGGCTCTGAAGTGAAGTAGAAGTAACAGTAATGGAAAGTTTAAATTTCTTTATTTTGTTTATACTTAAACCGAAACCCTAATATCCCCCAGAAGGATTGTGCCTATTATAGGCGCGAAGTACTGTAACCAAGTTTACTGTTTAACTGATGAATTACGTAGCCATAAGAATGAAGCTACCTAATGCATATATAAATACATAAATTGTATTCGAGCCATAAGGAAAACTGGGTAATTATCTTCTCAAGGCAACTGTTATAAAACTGGCCACGCTGAAGGTTAAATTTATACGTCGGTGTAGAAAATTTGAAGAGGCCTAAGAAGTGAGGGTGCATTTCAAGGTTACGCTTTCTGAGATGTATTTAAATGAGAAGCTCTCATTTTCTACTCAACAAAAAAACATTCTTTTTGTCTTTTACTGATTGATATTAACCGTTTAATTTTTATAAATGGATTGTAAAAGCCTTTCGCATAGTTATTATTTGAATCTTTATTTGTAATTTTTCAAAATAAGCACTAGAGATATGTTTACGATTATGCTAGAGCAGGGACCAGCGTGAGTGACTCCTGGGTGTTGGTAATAAATTCCAAGGTAAAATATTTGAGGGGTGGCGTTTCATTGTGGCACGACCAACGTTTTTTTCTAGTAGTATAGTACTTCCGCTTGTATTCTCGCAATATTCCCCTTCATTACCTCGTATCTTTCATCCTTCTTACTCTTTTCCGTCATTATTCCTTCGATAACCTCCTTAAACTTTCCCATACAAACAAAAGTCTATAAAAAACGCTGCAGCTGTCTGCTTAAATTTTTACTTCAAACGTGCTTTATGCTTCTTCATTGCCATTCTTCTCCAGATAACCTCCTTAAATATTCATCAACGACTGGCCGAAAAAGAGCGAAGCAAAAAACTTCACTTAAGATGTCTTACGGAGTAATTAAAGAGGAAAAAACTCATCTGCATCTTCCGGCTTCCAAGGAGATATCCGACCCATTGTTGCGACTTTTTTATTATAACTTCCCTTTTGCGGTGCGTGAAGGAGGAGTAGGAGTCGTTGGAGCGGAGGGCAGAGGGGAAGTGCCAGCCTCGAAGGAGGCGTATCAGAGCGGAGAAACGGTTCGCGGGGCCGACATCCAACTCGGAAACATCTTCTACGCGAAACCCCTTCGATCGATTCGCATCTTCTCGCTCTCGCGAATTGCGCGTCTTGTCTCGCGCGAAACGACTCTTAAACTCCTTTAGCGGTAAATATTTGCGCCTGGGTTAAGCCACCGAATCCAGGAGTCCCATTCGAGACGGAGGAGTTAGCAACCAAATGGTCTTTTACGCTCCTCTCCCGCCCTTACGTCGTCGTAAATCAGGTCTCGCCCGCGTCGTTTAAGAAGGCATTCGCCTATTTAGGAGGAGATTTCGGTTTGACTGTGGTGGATGCCTAGTAAGGGGCGACACGAAAATGTTACCCGGACGCGGAGTTTTTTTTCCGATTTAAATCTTTTCTAATCTTTTAAGTGGATGTCGTGCGGGGTTGGGCAGCGATTAAATCTGAGTTGAAATATTGTATCAGAAATACCCCGCATCAGTCACGTCTGAGAATGAGCATCTCCACATTCAGATTTAGATGTCCATGTTGGACATGTTTCTTATCGACTTATGAAAAAGAGTAGAGTCGAGGATGGACTTGATTCAGTAGGGAACTTTGCAAATTCGGTAGGTTGGTTGTTGGTTTGCATATATGGCTAATCAACCTCTTGGATTATTAAAGTCATTACTCATCCCACACCAAACACACACAAATAAGGAAGGACACCCGGTGCCGGATTAAGCCTGCCCTTTACGGAAAACACCAAAAGAGCTTAACGTCCCTTCCGAATGACGGAGAGCTGACTTGCGCTGTCTCATCAAACCACACAAGTAGGGCACGGTACGATCCCTGGTTGAAAAATCCGACCTCCGCCGGATTCGAACTTGGGACCGCTGCGTGGAAGGCCAACGCTCTAACCACTCCGCCACCCCAAATACGGTAGGTGTCGTTTATTAATATCACGTTATAGTTATCAGGCGAATAGAGCAATCAAACTGGAATATCCAATATAAAATTTAATTAAAGAAAGGTAGCCGTTTATTCTTATCGGCCGTTCAATGTAATCAATGAAACAAAACGCGATGCGATCTCATAGAGCGGCATCCACTGTAAATTCGTACGTAAGTAACAAAGAAGTGTCGCCAGTTAAGCATAAGCATATTTTTTAGCACAGGGGAATGGTCTCAAACACGCGGCCCCCTGGCCTCGAGTAAATTGCTTTATGCTATGGTGCGACTGAAACAGAAATGTATTCATCATAAAACATTTTCGAATAAGCAAAGAGTATTAGAAACGTATCACACCAACACTTCCAAAATATCCGGTTTATTTTTCATTCCAATTTAAAACGCCCTACACAAATTTGTGCACAGAAGAATGTACTAAATGTGGAATGCGACCCACGGATTTGGTACGATGGTTTAATTCTGTCCGCGGATTCAGTGCAGTACCGTCATGCGGCCCAAGCGCGATTTGAGTTTGAAACTCCTGGTCCGTCCATCACGCAAATGTTTATGATTTATAATCTTTTAATATGCAACACTACAATCCCTCTCCCTCCTCCTTTTCATGAGAAGGACATTTCCCGTCCGTCTACAAAATCGAATTATTCAAAAAGCGAATATACGGCAATGTTTCACTCCTTGACCTCAACAGCTTATTTTTCCATTCGCGTGGAGAGCCACGGAAATGGAAGCTGTTCCCTTTCGAAAATATGCGGACGCCACTTTTTCCGACGTGCCGTTGCGTAACGCAACTGGCAACTCGAATGACCGCTGCATTAGCCATCTCTTCCATAGATTACGCTCTGCAGAGGGAGAAGTAAGCAAACGGCGTTGAGAGCATCTCCAGGGATTGATGGGCACCCAAGTGCACAAGTGGGTATTGACCTCGATAGTAATACGGGGAGGAAAGCTTAGCGCAGCGGGAATTCTAGAACGCGAGCTCTAGGTTAAACAAGGCGGACATAATTAGTGCATTTCAAGCAGTCCTATATTCGCTGTATTCAGAAACGTACAACTGGTGGCTGTTTATACACAAAAAGGGTAAAACTGCATACTGTGGCATATAAATAGCGTCACCGACAAAGATATTGATTCTTTTCAACAATTCAATTCTGAATTTTTTCTGTCAATTCATCAGTTTTCATTTTGAATGCTTATATATATATATATATATATATATATATATATATATATATATATATAACAACTTACGGAAAAGGAAAGGTAAAATAGATATATGGATGTCAACAAGGTGTTGGGATGAGGAAACCCAGTGAGCACTCACCAATCAGACGACTTCAGGTTGGCGAGGCCCCGGGGATGTCGAAGCGACACACGTAAAATAACACAAAAACACAGAAACATCACAAACGTAAAGCTTTCGGAACTACTCCTTCTTCAGCTACAGAGAGAGAAAGCTTTACGTTTGTGATGTTTCTGTGTTTTTGTGTTATTTTACGTGTGTCACTTCGACATCCCCGGGGCCTCGCCAACCTGAAGTCGTCTGATTGGTGAGTGCTCACTGGGTTTCCTCATCCCAACACCTTGTTGACATCCATATATATATATATATATATATATATATATATATATATATATATATATATATATATACTAGTAGAAGGTGCTTGCATACTGCAAGCATTTCATCTCACCTTGAAAAAACATTCATTTTTCTGACAGATATTTCATCATTACAAATATTCTTTTAATTCAAAAGTTTTCACCTCCGCAGCGATTATTGTTTTTCCCTCATGTAAAAATAATAGATTAAAACAATCCCCAAATGTTGCAATTTTAAAAATTTTACACTTTCTACATTATGGGGTACTAACGCTACACATTTCAGCCAAATTTTAAAGTTGTAGCACTTCCAGAAGTGAAATAATATTTTTCTAGTTGTTTAAATTTTAAACATTTTTAACGGCCGCCGCAATTCATATATGGTAAAATTGAAATGTTTATTTGTCCAAATCCACTACTTTGTAAATAATTTGAAAATTTCAGCTTTCTAGCTCATCCCGTAGTACCTAAACATTTATCTATTTGTTTAAAATTTAAGAATTTTTAACTGCCAAACAAATTAAAATATCAAAATTTGTATAATCCCTATTTCGTTTTTTTAAGAATTCTACCTACAAAAAAAATTTCAGATCCGTAGCACATTCGAAAATACATAAACCTTGAAAATTTGTTTAAACAATTGCAAATTTTTAGCGGCCGCATTGTTGCACTTTTTCAAGATTTTCGTTTTTTCTAGTCGGTTTTGCACAAAATGCTACCTAATAAAAAAATTTCGAATCTCCAGCACATCTGGAAGTGCCTAAACATTAGTATCCTCCTGTTATATGTTATATCCTCCTCTGTAAGAGTCGTCGATATATAATGATATAATATATATATAATATATATATAACAGGAGGATACTAATTAATTAAATTTAAACAATTAGAAAAATATAATTTTATTTATAGAAGTGCTACAACTTTAAAATTTGCAAAAAGGGGAGCATTAGAACCTTATAATGAAGAAAGTGTAAATTTTTAAAATTGCGACATTTGGAGATTGTTTTAAACTATTATTCTTACATGTGGGAAAAACGAAAATCGCTGCAGAAATGAAATCTTTAGAATTAAAAGACCATTTGTAATGTTGAAATTTCTGTCTGAAAAATTAATGTTCTTTTAATGTGAGATGAAATGCTTGCAGTATGCAAGCACCAACTACTAGTATGTTATATGTTATCTCCTCCTCCTCTGTAAGGAACGTCTATATAGAATGATATATATATATATATATATATATATATATATATATATATATATATATATATACTGAAAGCTGTTATAAATAATTTAATCTACTTGTGGGCATACAAGAGCCGAACCCGATTTTATTAACTTTCATTTTGAAAAAGATCTTTCATTTGACGTCACAGTTACTGGCAATGTCAAATATATCATCAAAGCTGCATGCAAGTTGCTATACATTAATGCAAGTCTTTATATAATCATGATTAAACCAATAGTTCCTTGGTGTCCATACAGTTTTCAATCTCATTTTTCAAAACATTGTTTGTTAATAGCGAGAGAAGTTCGTCACAAAAATTTGGAGAATATTCTTTGATTTCTTGCTCACTCAATTTAGCGAGAGTCTTATAAGCATTTTATTTTTTCGGGGCCCCCAAAAAGCTTGAAACCCCCACGTACTGCATGGGCCTGCATCCCTCAAGTTTACGCCCCTTGATACAACTGACAGAAAAAAAAACAAAATCCCAAAATTTTCATTTTTACGGGGGCCCCATTGTTTTATTTTCACCCCCATAGGAAAAGCGTTGAAATCGGCGCAGGACATGATTAAATTGCATTTTTAAATTAGTTAAAACTAAGAAATAAACTCGGGACATAAACAGTTCCATATCTTAAAGAATGAGGTTTGTTTTTTGAAGACCAAATGCGAATCCGTCCCGAATGGGCCTAAAAAATTGTTTATAATCGTATTTAAAAACAATCGTGGAATATTATGTGGAGACTTAAATGTGGAACTAAAAGAAGAAGAGAATTCTCTTGAAGAATTCTTAAACCATCGATATGGACTTCATCTTGTATTAGACAGGTATCCAACGACGAACCAGAACAAAACCATTGATGGAGTATCTACCTCTACGTCGATGATGAATTTAACATCGACATTCATACACCACAGATCCTTTAGTTATCATAATCCCGTTTTTATTAGGTTATCCTTCATATGAATTTAAATATTATTCAAATTATATAACAAGAAATATAATTATAGTACAATATACAGAATATATATAATTTAGTAATTATTTGAAACAAAGTCCACTTGGAAATATTCCATTTAAATGGAAAAGAAACTTGTACATTTCCGCTAACAATATTGCTAGTGGAGATTTACAAGTTTCTTTTTAATTTAAATTATTTTAAATGTAAATATTTATTGGGAAAACGTATAATTGTCCTTAATAAATTTATAGTTGAACAAAAAGATTATTTACTTCGAAAACGACCATTCCATATTCGCCAGAGGCGATTGGACATTATTGTTTCTACTTATAAATGAAAATATTAACAAAGCATTTACAGCGGTCATCATTTTCAAAACTTTCTTGCAATGACGTACATGCGAATCTATTCTTGTCAGCCCCTGCAGCTGATGGATATTCAGGTTACATAAACGATTCCAAAGAAGCAGCAAAAGCAAAGTTTTGAAAACCGACAAAAAATACGTTCCATTGCATCCATTGAAATATTTCGTTTGGAGGATACATACTACATTAAAAAAAGAATATACTATTTTCGAATAATTTTCCTTTTCTACTATCTGATACTAGATTGCTTGAGTAAAACTTCGTCCTCGATTGTTTTTTTAAGCCAACACAGTCTCGCCCATAAAAGGCTTTTTATCTTTTCATAACCATCCGTGACCTCTTTTTCTCTTTTCTGGCACCCTTCCTGCCATTATATCTTTCAATAGAACGTAGCCTCTCAAATTTTGAGCTCCCACGATTTCTTTCCTCCCTTTCTTTATCACTCTTGATTAAACTCCTCTCTTCTTAAACTGTATTAAAAATTTCCTCATTTGTTTTCGTCTGAGTACAACTAATTATCAGTAGAATACGCCATCCGTCCCAGAAGCCCCTAATCTGCTCAAACCTTCTTCCCTAATAGTCCTCAGGCCATTACAATATAATTTCGCTCCACTATTTCCACAGCTAGGTGAAAATTTGTGAAAATGCTTTTTTTTAATTCAACAGTAAGAAACACATTTTTTCCCAGCCATGCCATACATACGACATTCCATCCCTTAAAAATATGCATCACACCCGTGGCACACCGAAAATAATAATCGGGGACAAAATTACATCGCCTTCCTCCCACCCCTTTTGGCACATTCCCTGTTTCGCAGACAAAAATATCATTTCTTGAAAGAAAAAAAATTAACCCTTCTTTCCTCGCACGGGTTGGATCCTCGACTCCATTTAATCTCACGAAGGCGTGTATTCCCTAGAAATAAGACCTGGCACTCAACAGTCTTCCTTCTCCCACTCATTTCAACGATGGTTTATAAACGTATTTGATCCAACTCCTCCTCATCCCCCCTTCCTCCGACTTTACTCCCTCCAACTTCCCCCCCTCCCACTAGCTCATTCACTGGATTCTATTATTACTCTACAAATAGTGCAGCGCTCCTCGAGCAAGCATCCTTTTTCCCACGGACTCTCGGAAAACTACTGCGCGTTATGATACGTAATTTAAACACATCCACACGGTACGCCCACTTCTGCGCTTACTACGCCTCCCCAGAAGAAGAAGAAGAGAGAATCACGGGCGAGTGAGCGCTCGAACTAAATTCACTCGCATTCGAGTCGAACAACGTTCCATTTTTTATACAAAACGAGAAACGGAACCTGAATGTGAGCCCGATCTGCATTCACGGTTCTATGCATTTAGCTCTGTGGGTAATTATCTCTCGACTGGAACACTCCATGCAGCTATTTATAGTCCCTTTAAATTGATCATTTACGACTTTAAGCTATCCCAATCACAAACGTTACGTACAATATTTAATGTATTTTGCATTTCATCTTTTATTTGGCTGTATTTTTAGTAAGCAGAGAGGAAAGGGAGAAGAAAAATAAATAAGTAAACGTGAGGATAATATTATTTAAATAATATTTGAACAGTATGTAAGTAGTAAAATTTTATATGCATAGAACAGATTTTTAAAAATATCTTTGATTTTGAGTTTTACGCCATTACTAAAACTCATTTCAATCAAAATCTGTTGAAATATGTAGTCATTCATGACGCTCGGCATTAAAAACAGACAGAGTTGGAAAAATGAATTTCTAAGAATAAATGCAAATATTTACAAGCAAATTATAATAAATCAATATGATATTTTTAACTTGACCACAAAATTAATGATTATGGAGTCCAAAAATGTCTGCTTAGCTTAGAGATTCAATGATAAAAAACATACATTAGTTTCCAAAGAAGAAAACTACTTATAAATTAGCGAGGTTCCTCCTTTAACCATAACACGTCCGATTAAAATGTATGCACACTCAAACGCAAGGAAGCCTTGCTCGGCGGTTACTCACGGATCGCTGAATCTATTCATCTATTGGATTCAGATCATACGGCGAATTCCATTAATTCGTTGCATAATAATATTTCTTGGAAATTAACCATTGATAGTATTTTTCCGCGGGAAATTCGACTACTATTTACGCCACTGAATGTACGACTTATGTCAAGACCTACAGCACCTAAAACAATTAATGGAAACGAAAATGCAGATCGTGTGAAACGCAGCTCGGCCTTTTTGTGAACGATTTATTGCGGTGTGGAAAAAATATTTAGGTCGATGCCATTGTTACTGATTTCAGGCAGGTGTTGATCAAGTACCGGAGAAAAAACGAATAGCGAAGCTGGGAAAACCAATCCGAAAGTTATGAGCTGGCTGAGAGACTTCCTCTCAAATAGAGAACAGATAGTAGTTATTGAAGTCAAGTGCTCACCCACCCTCCATTAAAGTCACGTCTAGTATACCACAGAGAATTGCTTTAGGCCATTTTCTATTCTTAATACGTATACGTCAACGATATCCGATCGGTAGTCCGTCGTAAAATCAGGCATTTCGCATACAACGCCCTTCGTATCTTAGAGACCTAAACAATCAGGATGATCTTCAGTAATTGCAAAAATATTTAAAAGATATTTCCGCGCGGTGCAGGAGATGACAAATCTAAATTAATTACAGTAAATGTTCCGTCGTAACATTTTGTAAAGGTAATATCAAAGCGATAGATTTAGAGTATAAAATATATGGAGTGGATATACAAAAAGCTGCGTGTTATATATTTATGAATCATTATTTGCCACGATATTTTGTGTCACATGCATATTCGTCGGGTTGTCGGCGCATCCAACAATAAATTGGCCTTCATGGGCAGAATAGAAAAGTGTTAAAAAGGTGTTATTTATCGTTAGTTCGACTACATGTCAAATATGCTTCAAGTATATGGGATCCATATTTGAGTCCAACACAGAGCAGCTAAGATCATACAAAATGTATCATCTGTATTATAGGATATGAACAGGGTTCCGCCTAAGGATTGCAGACTCAACGTTAGGTTAAGGATTCCGGAGAAATATAGATCGGAAAGTTTAGCAGATGAGGTTTTAGAAACAGTTGAAGCACCAGCGTACATTGGGAGACATGATCATGACAATAAACTGCGGGACAGAGCGATATTGAGACGCTCATACATGACAGGACAATACGGGATCTTAACAGGAGAGTCAAATCTGTGAGAGAAAACTGTCAGGGACCTTACGGTGCATTGCAATCTCTGCCACCAAACAGCTTGGTGAATTAGAGGGTTAGATGTAGATTTAATGGATACGAATGAAATTTGGTGAATTATACACATCACGTAAAGGGTTGACAGATCGCAAATACCTAATCTGGATGCTCTGTCTATTAGGACATGGAGCTCAACTTTCCACTCTCAAATTAATAAAATAAAAAAGTTAGGTATTGATGTTTTCAGAAAATGAAAATCATTCAATCAAAAGACTAAAATTAGGAAGGAAGAGAACCTAGAAATGCCAAACACAAACACTGAATTATACAGTTCGCAGGATTTGAAGGCTTTAATCTTCGAAGGTCGTAGCAAAAAGTTTAGATGGTAGCCTAATTTCAGTCTGGGATTCTCTTGAGCTTATCGGTAGAAAGTTGTTTCCCAAAAGCATCCATTTAATTAGTTTTACCAATTATACCGCCGGCATTCTGGAACACGTCGGCAGATGGAGACTGAGAAAGACGGAGGGAATTTATAGACAAGACCCAGCGAAGCGACAGCGCAGTACAGTTCGCCGTAGCTAGTGTAGGAGGAGGTGTGGGAGGGGGACGGAGGGGGGAGAGAAAAAGAGACAGCGAGCGGAAGAGTACTTCGCTCGTAATGGAGGAAATGCTAAGGGAAGCCTCACAACGCGGAGTGTTTTTCTCGCTTTAACGTAGGTGGATGAGGGCGCCATGGCAGGATGAGAGAACGGATCTTCTTTTGAGGACGCGCAAACAAAGCGAGCTAGGCGTCCATTTTCCGCTTAAAATGATTGCGACATCCGTTGCGTCACGGCTGAAGGTTTTAGCTTCTTATACAATATAATTAAAAAACCAGCTTAGGATATTGGCGGGTGGTAGGAGTGAGCAGGTGAAATTTTTATGAGCTCCGTAAATATGTACTTTATGGGGCGCCGCGAGGTAAGAATAAAGTAAGTTAGCCTTTCATTTGTTTTTCCCCGGTAAACAAAAACTGCAGAACAATGCGCGTTTGATGGCGATGGCGGAAATAATGAAATAGTCACAATACCATAAAATCCAACAAAAATAAAGCGATATAAATCTTTTTCAGAGGAAATGGACTATCGATCGGAATAACGTTTGCTGGTAGAGATACTCATCGTGGTTTAAAGTAGTGATTTATGATTTTAAAAGACTTTCACGGGTAATAGCGATGGGAGAAAAATGTGAGAAATTAACATCATTAAAATGGACGTACCTCACGACATTCTCGTGGCTAAAAATTACTGAGAAATCGTGCCTATTTTAAAAAACGCACATAAATCTCGTGTTACTTTTAAAAATACTGTTGAGTATTCAATTATTTACAATTAAGACACAAAGTCGAGACATGTACCATACTGTGGAAAAGAGAATGAAGTTTATTTTTCTTGAAGGCATAACTCAAATCCATGCTGAATATGCGTAAAAATTCGTTTTTAATCATAAAATTATGAAAAGTTTCTCGGTTTTCAACAATGGAAAATATGAACTACCATAGCAACAACTCCTCTCAACAACGTCTCTCAATGGTAATTGATGTTCCATACTTCAAGAGCATTGATTTAATGCTCACAAGGGGAGACTACGTACCTTGAGTTATCGATTTCGGCGAAATTTTTTTGGGTGGTCGAATACTTAAAATAAGAAAACCCGTACTGACTTCGAATTGTTTTGTTCATACTGTGCCGTGTATGAATGCGTGATTTTGTTCCTGCCTCTGATATATTTTTGGACAGCCTTTTCGCCTTGATGAGTCAAGACTCACTTCACGTCAACTCTGTACTCACATCCAGTTTGTTCGGTATTAATGACGTACTCGAGGTCATAGTTGGGTATTGTGCGCAATTTTCGGAAAACCTCGGCAGCTTTTAAAGTTTCTTCCAAAGAAGTTTCATCTTTCTGAAAAACGTAGTTTGTAACTTTTCGCTTTCGAATTCGGAATTCTTTCTTGAATTTTATTAGCCACGCTCGAGATGCAGTGAAGGTGAACACCAGCGATGTATGTTGATGGGCTGCAGCTAACGCCCACTGGATGTAACTTGGTCCTTCCTTTTCCTTGCTTTGCTAAATCTGTCTGTCGTATGTACAGTTTTTAATCATGTTATGTTTGTCCAAGCACGTTCCTCCTTTTGCATTACCTTTACTCCACTGTGATACCTGTTCTTTGCATTTCAACAGCTGCGATCCTCGTTCCTGTAGCGGTAGATTTACAATTCACATCGAAATATCTACCAATACGCTCTTGTGCATCGATTTTAATGAAGTAATAAATAAATAATAATATAATAAATAAATAAATAAAAACAATAAAGTTAATCAAGACAATAATACAATAAATTAAAAATAATAAAGTGGATTAAAACGAGAAAAAAAACTAATTATTACGTGGGATTTGAAACCGGGAAAAAATATTCGGAAGGTAGTACGGTAATCACCCAGCCAATCCACCTTCTCGTCATTTCTGGCCTATTATTGCATTTTATCCAGCCGCAGTTATTCTTGCGAAAAGAAAAAAAGATTCTGCCGAAACTAAGGCCCATTCAATCAAAAGCCTATACACGGGTCTTCTTATTTTAAGTATTCTACCACTCAAAAAAGTTTCGCCGAAATCGAAGACCCAAGGTACGTAGTCTCCCGTTGTTAGACTGCATTATAATCTATTTGATTTCAGCCAACGACCTATACATATGATGACGTGATAATTTTAGATTAATTTTTTTATCCGGATAGGTACTGAAAGGCAAGGATGATGACGCCTAACACACAAAATATCCTAATTTTTACATAAATTTTTGTGTAACATATAGGCTATTGTCTTAATGATTATAATAGTCATTGCTTTAAAAGGGCGATCTGAGCCATGAAGCTTTAAATTCGAAAACTTGGATGCGAGCGGATTGCCAGAGAATTAAGAAATTTCGGATAGATGCCATACTTTCGCAGGAAATTAAAACTATTATCTTATTTAAATGGGTAGTTCAAATCCTGTCGCGTTGGTTTATTTACGAGTTAAGATCTTTGTGTATGTTGATTTTTTAAGCTCTTGCAGTATCCAAGCACCGACAACTCGTATATGTATATATATAATGTTTGGACTCCTTAAGTAGTAATAACAACAACAATTTCTCATTACGCGTTAAAAAATTTCTGACTGGCATAGGAGATTTTTCCTCAATTACATACCTTTTATATTAATTTCGAATTGTATTATTTATTAAGAATAAAGTTTTTATAATCATTATTTGTTTATTGTTCAATTTTTAATGCCCTAGAATTGCTAATGATGGATCGTTCGGTGAAAGATATAGTTGAAATCAAAATAAATACACTAAAAAATAAACCTTCATCGAAATGCCAGCGTTGAAGATTTCGGAGGAAAACGAAGCGAGGATGAGAAAGAGCGCTTATCGGCTCGAAGTACATGCCCACGGAGACGGGAACTTCGTTCGGATGAACGCTAACAAACAACTCGGACAGATCTATCCCGACTTGACGAGTAAGTTTACGTATTTGGAACAACTCGTTCGCTTGGCCCTCCTTCGGGGATGCAAGTGCCAAACGAAGGAAAGCCAAAAATAATTTTTTCCTCCGGACAGACGTGAAGGCGTTGTTATAAATGACTTTTCGTCGAAAAACACCGAGGAAAACCTTTAGCCAATTCCGAAGCTTTTATCATCCTACAATATACAGAGAATTCATCGCCGCCTCCTTTAAGTATCCTCGTAATTTTAGCATCCTAGCCGAAATATCGACGATGGGTATTTACGAAAATACTTGAGAAACTACGTGAACCAGGGGAAACAATCCCATCATCTTAAGTTAATTCCGCAATTCGTATACAAAGGCGCATATTTTTAAACTGGTAAGATTGCCCGTCAAAAATGTTGGGAATGCATGACTTGAACATTAAATTAAAATAAAATAAAAATAAAAATGAATGAAGACAACCTTTATATGCACTAAAAGTAAACAATCAATTTAAAATTCACACAACTGAATTTTCCACGAGCTAAAAATAGTTTTTGGCAAGTAAAAGTTACGCAATGTCTTTAAAAAAATACGCCAAACAACGGCGGAGTTGTAAGCCTCTCAAGATCGTTCCCCGACTAGCAAACAAACAAACAAACAGAGGTGGGCTTTTATATTATTAATGAAAGAAAATTAAATAGAAAATATAAATAAATATTGGTCGATCGAAATAATTATTTACGGAGTTCAAAGTAAACGCTTTTATGCCGAATGAGAAAACGGATAGAACTTTGGAGAACGACTTCTGAAAAAATAAATCCATAAAATTATGAGCGAATCGAAATTCGTAGATTTTAATGAAACCGACGAATAAAACGCATCATACGGCCGATGATGACGTCACCGATATATTTAACCACTTCTGTTGAAACGCTAAATGGATACGTCATGAGCGGCGATCTTCGCAGAACACTGCCGTTATTGAGATAAGAACGGGCTTAATTTCGGAAAATATGATTAATTAACGATCTGTTTATATAAATCGTTTTCAATGATGAGATGAAGATCTCTGCCTCAACGCGCAATGCGTCAAGATTTCTGTCCTATTTTGGTACCTAATTCTCGAAGGTGGCCTTCAAGTTTGAAAGTAAAACCGAGATCCCACTAGCATATATCACGAGGAGCTGGCTAACGTCGCCACAAAGTGCCTCGCCTCTTTCTCCGAAGTGCGTAAATGGATTCATAAATTTTCTTATTGGTAAGGTGAAACTAGGCTAGAAGTCCACTCCAAGATAGATATAACAGCCCCCAGGAATTGATGCGAATGAATGCCGACGATTGCAGTTAGGAGAATAGAAATAGGACCTTCCTAAATTATAAATTCATTTTAGCTCGGACTCGTAAGGGAATTTGATATTAGAGGTGCCATAGTTTCAAAGGATCTCAATGTATATGAATTTTTGCAAAAAAATTTCAAAGAGTTTGTAAATACCGCAGGCATATAGACGCAAACATCCACGGCGCGCGCACACACACACACACACATACACACACACACACAGGCAATGCAGAAAATAGTAATTATAATAATCTTCGAAATATAAGTGTGTCCGCCACGGTATATGTTTTCGTATTGCATAAATCAAGCAGCAGTCGCAGCCGTGAAGCAATCAATTCGCGTCCTCCCTTCGTTCTCAGCAATATCCAAGTGTACGCCACTAATAGTATGCGATAGGTCTTATTCACGAGTAGAGGATAATAATACGAATGGGAAAGCGTTTCGTGACACTTCGATATGGAAGGCGACTAAGTGCCACGAGTCGAATAAATGAGGTTTTGGATGGGAGACTGGAGAAACGGCATGAACAGTCTACGCATCGACTCCCGCAGAGATTTAAAACAGAAGACTTTAAAAATGACGGACGTAATTAAGAGGCCATCTTACGCAGGACGCCGAGACCACAGAACAAGACACGAGAAATTAACTTTAGGAGGGTAGATATAAGATATCCCTTTTCCGAGAGCGGTAAAGGTCGATTTACGCCACACCTTACCGTGTTCGTTCCTTATCAGTGCCGTCCGTGACGGCACCGTGGTGTTCATATTGCCCAAAGTATTTCCAATGTATGCATTTGCACGTATCCAGCCCAGTGCCGCTGCAGTGGCGTCCGGCGACAGACAGTACCCGTGCCGTACTTTCAGATATCGTTGACAACGATATTTTTCTAGTTTTCGTTGTGGCGACACAGACACTGGCAGCACTGTGTCTGTTGGACCGGTGATGTGTGACATCCGGCACAGTGCCTTCAGTGAATTCACAATAGTGGGTTGTGTTGAATACTGAATTGCTGGTGTTGATACTAGTGATATGTCTAGTTGCTGTTAGCTGTATTACTGAGAGCTATTTAGTTTTCTAATTTAAACATGGATGACGAGAAACTTATAGAACTGGTTCGTTCAAATGAAGAATTGTATGATTTATTGCAGCTTAAGTACCTTGATAGCAATTTTTCATCATAGCTCAAAAGAAACTACACACACACGAGTGTAGTGCTAGAAACACTGTACGGATACGATACGGCCGACGCCCTGACATGTAAATACTACTAGTGTCGGACAAAGCACGGACAGCACTGATACGGAACGGGCACGGTACGGACACGTTACCGTGAGGTGCAGTGCGTGGCGGGGGAGGAGTGGTTAGAGCGTTGGCCTTCCACGCAGCGGTCCCAGGTTCGAATCCGGCGGAGGTCGGATTTTTCAACCTGGGATCATCCCGTTCCTTTTTTTTGTGATCTGAGGAGACCGCGCAAGTCAGCGCTCCGTCCTTCGGAGCAGTTTGGCCACCTTGGCGCTCTTCGTAAAGAGTAGGCTAATGTCGGCACCGGGTTTCCCTCCTTCCTTGTGTGCGTGTCTGTGTGGAAGGAATTAGGGCTATAATAATCCGAGAGGTTGATTAGCCATAAACACAAACAAACATCGGTGAAATTCATCCCCTGCCGCGCACCAATTGCGGCGGCTTGCAGGGTATAATTCGGATTCTGAAAAACTGGTACGTGAACTGCGCGGAATTCTCGCAACTTTAAAAATACCGACGTATGGAGCGTAATCATCTCCCCCGATAAAATTAACGACGACGCAGGATGCTGCTGCACCGAGGACGCAGCCGGCGAACGAAATCCTCTACGCAGCGGATCGTTCTTCCCTCGCGTGCGCCCGTTCTCCGCAGCTTCCTCGTTGGATTCTCCCGAACGCATTTGGATGATTGAGCTTTACGATGGGAAGCAGGAGGAGAACAGAGAGAGAGAGAGAGAGAGAAAGAGAGAACATAGAGAGAAAGAAAGAACATAGAGAGAAAGAAAGAACAGGGAGAAAGAAACAACAGAGAGAGAGGAGGCATAAGCGTTTTCACGGGAGTGGAAGGGTAATCGAATTGGGGGTTCCAGGGTTCGCTTCCGGCCCACTCGAGCGTACGTGACAAAGGGAAATGGATGGATGGGAGGGGGAAAATGAGGTGTTTTCCGGAATGGCTAATGGAATTCGCTCGTCCGAAGCGAGCGTGGAAAAATAAAAATCCTCATCTGTCCTCACGGACGGAGAGATATGGACGAGAAATAGCCGGTCGAATGGGACGTGCGCGACGCGGGGGAGCGAATGCACTTTGAAGCGGAAGAGCCGTCTTTGGTGCGGGAGATATTGCGAAGTTCGGTTGCGAGCGAAAAAAGGGAAGTTTAACTTGACGCTCTGCTTGAAAGGCAAAACTTATTCGTTTTTCAAGCTAAATGGTAAAAGTGCAAAAGGGTATTTATCGTAAATACCCATATATAGGAGGCAATTTTTCCATTTATTTTGGCTCAGAAATGCGGTGCGTCCTATATATGAGTACATGATTGTTTCGAAATGAAAAGACTAAAAACTCAAAGTGTAAATTGCAAGAAATTTATTTCAACCCTTTTACTGCCAAGCCTAGAGCTGTATATATACCTTTCTAGACACACTAGGCTGATCTTTCAATCTATTGGTGATCATTTAGTATTTAACCTATTATGGAAGCTAGGGGGGTGTAAATCGTTAAGAATGAATGTTTTCGCCGTCTCTCATAAAAAAGAAGCGACGAGCAAACGAAAATAACCTACATCGGATCGGCAAAATCGGCTCGTGGCAGTCTGGCATGTTGCATATCACGGAAACCGATAAAATTACATCTAACTCTTATCATAAAAACCAAATATTGTACGCGAAGCGAATAAATAAAATGAGCTATGAACCTCAAACACCGTTTGTACGAAATCAAAGGAAGCACATTTAAAAATCACTAAATTAAAATCCGTGAAATTCTTTCCTTGGGACCCTTAGCGCGCCTCTTTTGCGCATGTACCGTTTCATATATCTTTGCGGCTGAGAGAGAGAAAGCGAAGAAGAGACCTTTACAGCACGTGATGTTACGGGAATACTTAGGAATGAAATAGGTGGAGAACTCATTCTCTCTCTGGCCTCCGTTGTGCATAGATCGAGTCTGAGTGCTGTGTTGCCACGTGCCTGCGTTGTCCGAACAGTCAAGCCCCCCGTCCCAATAGCTCATCGCTCGCAGTTTTCTTTTTCTTCTGATCTCTCCGCAACGTATTCCAGTTTAGTAGATATGGCAGCGCCGAGTTTGAGTTCTCCAGCGAGGAGACGTCTCCTCGCTAGGAGGTGGGGAAACGTCCCCCCATCTCCTAGCAGCGGAAACACGCGAGCGGTCCCGAGTACGTACGAAATATCAGTCGCCAATATAAATTAAACAGACTATAGTGAGGGGCGATTTTGCCCCTCTCCGCGACTCTCCAAGTTTGGTAGAATACATATGAGTCCTATAAATGGGTGCATTGAATTTTCCTAAAAACCTAACTGCGTCTTATAAAGGGTATTTACGGTATATTAAATTCATTTATAACAGGGAAAAAACAAACAAAAGTAGAATACTCCTTTTTCAACAAGACCCTATACAAATTGACAGATTTAAACGACACACACGCCGAAAAATCTTTCCGCGTTTCGCTTGTTTCTCGGTCGTCTTCTTAATACTTTCCGTTTCAACCTGGCAGTTGGCTTCCAGTCACTGGTGAAACAGGTTCTACCCCTGACGATGCCCACCTTGTGGGCGAAATGCATTGGGTTTGCAGCCCTCTAGTTGTTTTGGCTAAAGGAGTATTCTACTTTTGTTAGTTTTGGCCAAAGTTATTGAGCTACTATCAATTACAGGGAAAAAAGCTTTCAAAAACGAGTAAGTTTTCAAATACTTCATATCAAAACTGATTACGGACTGTTTCTATTATATTCTCTGTGAGTAATTTTCAAAGTGATATTTATCCCTTTCGCTTGTTTCCCCCTCAGACTTCAGATTTGCTCTCGTGTTTTTGTGCTTATAAATTCACGGTAAAGAGACTCTCATGAACCGAAGACGACAATGCAGATTATGTAGATATATATGTAAATAGACAATTGCTCAACGTGGTATATATAAAATCTATTTTCCGATTAAACTGCTGTCGAAATTTAAACTGATAATTAAATCCTGTAAAAGTTTTCCGGGAAAACTAAAGATGGAACTAGTTTTTTTTCGAATGTCTGAGATACTAATCACTTTTCTGCGAAAGACGAATGGACGTCGAATATTTTTGCAACGAATCTTAGTAGTTTTATTTTCAACATTTTTCTACGTTTGGAAAAAAGCACTGAGAGATCTAATCGGTAAGAACGCATCACTTAATAAGGAGTCACAGAACGCGTTTTTACACAAAAAATGCTTCGAATAGAAACCGGTTTTAAGATCATTTAAAATAAACAATCGTGGCCGATGAGATTTAAAAGTGGCAATAATGTCAACGCGAACCATTTACAGAATCGCAACGAGTCTTTCTTTTACAGGATAATTTCCTGCCCACAATTTTTGCTACGCTCTGTCGTCTGGAAATAGTATAATTGTCTTGCTTCGTTCAGAATAAAAACAAAATAGTAGCCGTTGCCTGCATTTTTTTAAAGTTAACCTTTTTTGGAGATCCAATTACATAATCACATTTGCCTCTTCTCGATCTAATTAGGAACCGTTCTTGTTATCTGCAGATAGGTAAAATTTTCTTGTAAAAGCAGCGAGAGACAAGCTGGCAGCCGGGAAGGTTTAACCTGATAACGTTATTGGGCATTTCAAAACCCATTCCGTCCCGACGGTCTGTTTGTTTTAACAGTTGATCCAGGCGTTAAAACAGAAAGTTAACCAACGTAACAAAACTCCAAAACGCTTTATGTTTTTCAAATTAAACATTTTCTCTTACCAAGGAATGGAAGTGTTATTTCTTTACTCCCAAACTGCTCGGCGAGTTATTAATTTATTACCCCAAATAGCAAACTTTTAGAAGGTTTTTCTAAATCCGATAATGTCATCGTTTTATCCGTCAATACGTACGTCCGTCACACTTCCGTGTACGGCGTGCTATTTCTACGCCGTTAAAGTTAGAGCGACCAAATTTTGACGGATCGTTCAGGACCCTAAGTCCTTCCCGCGGTGGAAATTTGGAGACTCCAGGTGGAGCCTAAGGGGTGCACTGGGTGGCATAATGAACAGTAAAACATTAAATAAATTACCTGCCAGGGCCGTGCAAATGGGGGGTGCATTGGATGTGCCGCACCAAGGCCCCCGATCTAGCGGGCCCCAATCGAGGGAGCATAGAATTTGAAATGTTTTTTTTAAGTTTATTTTGACTATTTATCAAAATATAATAATATTAAAATACATAAAACATATTTGTGTAAATTCCCTCTGTGTGTCAAGCTGATGATAACATTTAATAATGTCTATTATAGGTGATTGTTTTGTTTTGACACTTTATCAAAACATAAAAATATTGTAATAATTATATTTTAATAGTATTAAAATAATTGTAATAATTAATACTTAATAAATAAAGGCTCCACTTAATATTTTTTGTCTCAACATAAATAAACGAGGCCCCTTAACCGCTTTTGCATCCGGGCCCCCAAGTACCTTTGCACGGCCCTGCTAACTACTTCTACACCGTTTAAGTTAGAACAATCAAATTTTCAGGATAGTTTTGGCTGGTGACAGTTATAAACCCAATTGATTTTGGGGTTCGTCCGCTTGTCCTGTCGCCTTTTAGAGGGTTTTTAAAAATCCCTTATTAACTATCTATACGTGTCCGTTTATACGGTAAGCTATCGTTTTCTTTACATTGCTACAATAAAACAACCCTCCCTTAATATCTGATTCATCAATTCTTCCCTTGTTCGACTTTTATTCGTTTCACCGAAGAAACAAATTCCGAATAGAAAGCATAAGTCAATTTGATATTTTAAATTGAGATTCACAGCCACACCGAAAGATGTATTACTCCTCATCCAAATAAGAATTCAAGTCAGCCACGACAACCCTAGAAATCGAAACTCCTAAGTCAACATCTTTGGACCGTTTTCGATTTCGCAGAAATATTTGATGACTTTGGGACCGGAATTGCGTTTTTTTCCTCCCATACTCCATACCCCCTCGAAAGCTCCATCTATGTATTGAACGCTGGAATCGAATGTTTATTTTAGCACCTACGGTTTTGCTGCGGCCATCCCCGATACAATTTGTCGTCCACAAAAAACAAACCCCAAAAGGGAACCCACCGTCGGGAACTTATAACGTCATTCCTGCTGCCAATTTTACCTCTTTTGCAGGAGTTCTGAATCAGCTATATCGACCGGAGCGCCTCCAAACACGAGCGGCGAGGATATCGACAATCGATCCGTACTCCATGAGCGAAAGTCGCTTTTTTTTTAAAGAAAAAGAGGGAGGAAAAAGGACGTGCACGGAAAGAGATGAGGAGGCAACGGGGATTTGGGGAAGGATTGAGGTTCCAGTTGCGACGGATGAAGAGGACGATAAGGAAGTCATTAAAAATGGATAAGGAATCGGAGTGAGGATTGGGGCGATGAGAGAAAGTAATGGAGGCGGCGGGCTATCTTTAACGCAGGTGGGCGGGAATTAAGGGCATAATAATCTCGGATCATTCGATCGCGTAGGGGATTTGGGCTGGAAAATTACTGCCCCGATAAAATTTTGATTTTTCTTACCGGAAAAAACATGGCAACCGTGCGGGATGATTCGCGCGGTCGTGAGCGACACTAAAACAACAACACGCGTACGTGCGAGGCAGTGGGGTCCTTTGTACGTCATCGTGTTAAATAACAACTTTTCTTAGAAACCTTTTCTTGATAAGGCTGATATTATTTCTAGGACATACGACGGAAAGTTCATTTTTTTCGTTCATAGAAAGGTGACAACCCTGCCTGGGTAAAGGTGGCGTCCCTGCTCGGGTTATGTAAACCTTTTATATCATTTTTCTTATTGCCCTTTGCCGAAAAAGTCCTTAGTCCTTCATGAATATTCAATCAACAGTTTCGGAGATGAAACATGAGGACAGACAGACACGACCTGACCATAAGACGTTATTGTTTTTTTTTAATTTTTGTATGGAACGCCTAAAAAATCTCGGGCCTTTCGGAGTGAAGGAGATTGCTGTGTATGGGTCTGTGCTATCAAGGCCCACATAATTTCCAAAGAGATGGTGGTAAAGTATGCGACCTTATAAGACCCGTGATGTTCTTTTATAGACTGCATTACTCCTCGTAAACTAGGAGGAAAAGGTTATGCAACGCAGTAAATAAAAGACGGTCGAAATAGGTCATTCGATTCGAGTATCGAAAATTGATTTGTAATCGTTCGTTGCCAAGTCGAATAAAAACGACCGATGTCGTCAAAATTCTGCGCAGCATAAAATATATTTCGCTTAAAAGTAGTTAAGAAACATATACAATTTTAACAATAACTTTCACTGAGCATATTTTCAATGAGGCAGAAATCCATAGATGTATTAAAAATCCTTTTAATATTTTTAACTTTGTATAAATCCTTACCTAGAAAATAAGTGACGACAATAGAAAGGTACGATAGAGCCAAACTATTGGATTCCGCCTATCTCGAATAACCATGTACATCACAATTTAGGAAGATCGTTCCATTTAGTAAATCCACCTTCTCCTGCTAATATATACTATATATAAACGATTCGGTCCCAGTCAACGCCTTAATCTCTAAAAATAATCTAGCAGTCGGAGTTGAATCCGAGCAACAATTAGTGCGCCATGCTGCCAATCGCAAGTATATTAAGTAAACAAATTTTCACGCTAAATTTTAGATTTCGAAGAAAGATTAAAATTACGCAGTGGGTGTTCACAGAAAATGGAAAACGTACGAAATTAATTTAAGTGATACATTTTTAGAATTAAAATCATTGGAAACGTAGGCCGAGTTTTTGAAAATAAAATAAAATTGTATTCACTATTAAACAAACCCCAAAAACGATCATTCGGCAATTAACTAGCTCATTTCTAAGAAAAATACGATGGAACTACACAAGCCGATGGAATGATGTTTCGGAAATGCCTGAATGAATTTAACACACTCAAATGATTAAATATTAAATCCTTGGTTGCTGGGTAATTAGTGTATCCAATTCTCCAATTTTACGGTGTAATCTTGAACGTTTCCGTCGCCGTCTATTAAAACATAAACCTTTGGAATACTAAGTCTCAGCAAAGCCGCCGCAATCTCCTACGCTTATAAATTCATGAGTTAACATCTATAGGGCTTTTATCGCTTTTACATCATTAGACACACACTGGCGTTCAGAAACTCTCGTAAAATCGGTACGGTACTCGAGGAGTTTCTTTTTGTAATAGGTGTATTACTGTACCTTTTCATTTAGTGAGTTTCCTTACGTCAATATGGGATCTAGCCCAAATAAGGCTAAAAGAAACGTCTCTTTCAACATAAAACTGCTAAAAATCAACGAAAAAACTCATTTTATTGCTGTAAAAACAGCCGCCACAAATGAGTATCATAACACAACAAAAAAACATCCAGTAACGTCAAAAGTTACCATCGAAAAGTTGTTTATTTTTTGATTTAATTATCCACAAAATAAAGAAGTAAAACGTTAGGCAGGGGTTTAAAACCGCGGATACGCGTACACCTAGGATACGCCAAGAGGGTACGCGAAATCGTTGAAGATTATAATTTTTCTTCTTACTTTGTCTTTTATGCATGACTTCGGAATCAAAAGTTGGTATGTTACGTAATAAAACGGATATATACGCAAACATTGTGAATTTTTAACGTTATAAACATGAGTTATCTATCTTAATACAAGTGTTATTAATTTTAATACCACTTTAATAATACTTGGAGGTACGGGACCGTTAAAAAATGCTCTAAGGCAGTGTTTCTCAAACTTTGGGCCGCAAAATTATTTTGGATGCAAGGTGAAACGTCGAAAAATAAAGTTTTCACGAATGATAAAATGTTATCAGGGAATTTTTGGAAAGACGATGTGAAGAAAATTATAAATAGCTAGATTGAATAAAGAAATTTGTAATCAAGTTTCTTATTTTTACAATTTTCAATTCAAAAGGGGGCCGCATGATATTCAAGAGGGCCGCATGATATTCAAGGGGGCCGCGATAATTGAAAGTTTGAGAACCACTGCTCTAAGGGGTTCGCGACCATTAGAAAAATCCTCCAAAATCGAATGTTTAACTAATCCTCTTATTACTTTCTCCATATAAGTAGTATAGGGGAAATTATTGCATTCATGAAAAAAATCGACTTCGAGATTTCAAAGGAAATACGTTTTGAGGTCCCCTGAACCCGTTTTGACTATTTTGTCGGTGATGTCTGAGTGTATGTGATAGCTTTTTGTGGGTGCTCTAACTCAAAAACTGTTAATCAGGTCAACATTTTTATAAACGTCAGAAGAACTGATTAGATTTTGGTGAAAATCGGTAGACAGGAAGTGGGTGTTTAATCTTGTTACTTATCCGTTATTTTGAAATATTTGCTTTAATATTTGATAAATGTAAAAATACATTGGAATAAAAGATGTAGGAAATTAAATTTTTCACAACCTTTGCTTGAAACATTTTTCCATATAATTCATTGTTTAAGAGATATCTTATATTTTTAGCTGCTACCACCACGCCACCTACCGACGACTATTGTTAACAATTGACGCTTACTTACGTCTTAGTAACGCTCATTTTTCTTTTCTTAATTGTTGGAGCTTTGTGGCTATATCCAATATTAGAAGGCTATGGTTTGAGTTTATTTCTGTTCTTTGTCAAGTCAAAATTTTCATGGTTTCTTAAAATATTTATTATTATGTAACCTATTTGGAAATTTTAGATATATTACGGATATGGAGAAAGTCATGTGGTGGCCACATCAGATTTTATTACCTCGCCTTCTTGTAAATAATTAAGTGCCTTATCTTAAATTAAGGGCGATTCTCTCCATTAACACACAAAACAAAACATCAACAGAGCAACACGAACAAGATACCTCGCTAAAAAACGTTGTTAATTCCTGAAGCATGGGATGATTAACACAAACCTAACCAATTCGCGAACTTCTCATCTGATTCATAAACAGTTGTATACGAGAATAATATCTCTTTAAAAGATTGGTTCTGCCTCGAGACCTCTTTTCGTGATGTGCACTTTATAATCATGTGGACAGCTCGTGAGTGGATTCATTATTCAGCCAACATTAACTATTTCCTCCTGTTACTTAGGAACCAGTTGCCATAGAGAGGCCGCGACACTAATCTCTTTCCCCAACCTGAGTTCTACGAAATTCGTCTCCTTTTGCCGAATCCCCTTTCCATCTCTGGATGGATTTACGCTAAGAGCGTCCAGTCTCATCCAGAGCCATCAAGCCTGATTTGACAGAACTGGGGAGGTTAATTATCGTCAATCCAGTCAAGTTCATTTTGTCGGTCGAATGTTGATGTGAATTCAATACTGACTAAATCGTGGAAATGAAGGACCATTATACAATTTAAGTTAAGGGATCGGAGTTGCGTAATTACACATCTTTATCCTGATTTAATTGAAGGCGGAAATCAGTTTTGCAACTTTTTCGACCCTGGCGAATGAACTCAAGAGTTTTTGAAGCATGAGATGATTAACACAAAGCTAATCAATTCGCGATTTTCTCACCAGATTCATAAAACGTTTTACATGAGAATAATATCTCTTTAAAAGTTGCAGTCCACTTCATCATAAGAGAAACTTGTGTAGTAATTTTGAATGTCCTAGAGTCTCTCCATATGCTAATTATATACTGCACAATGTATCACGTTCTACGGGACTTAATCCCGGAACAATAAATTTTTACATCTACATACGATTGTATCAGGCCATCAATAGTGGCTGGCCTGAGATGATCCAGTTTTCCAGAAATTTAACTCTCCGAATTGCATCTCGATGCATGGTAGTGTAGATTAAAATGCCCTGATGAAGGAATATCTCCATTCTGCAAGCACCATCATGGATGAACGCGTTCTCCATTTAGCTTGTCTGACTTGGCGAGAATATTCGGGACTGGACGCTCTCGGCGTAAATCCATCCCGAATTACCTACATTCTCTTAAACACGTCTCGTCCAAAAAGAAAAGGATTCGAATAAATTTGTGCATGGTCAACGTAACTCTTCCATGAGAAGGATATACAGGAATCAAAGCATAAGGTGAGCTTGATGATTTACTCCAGAAAATTCATTTTTCAACTCAACTGAAAATCAACAACATTCAACACGTTTCGAGTGTTTTCGCATGGCAAGTCCCAAGTGCTCTATGAGCGAACGCTGTCTTCTAACGCGTTTATTTCCAGTTTAATGCGTGCAAGAGAGACGTCAAAAAAACGTACCTTTCTTATGGCAAACTTGCGATCGTCTCTTCCGCGACATTTCGCCACTCAGCACGGAACCAGCCTCATTGCCATTGAGTCGCATCAAGAGTGCAATACTTCCCTCGAAACTTTTTAAAGTTGCGCCACCAGAAAACAAAATAAAACAAGAATTTCAGTAATAAATGGCACGAAACAATTCCCACGCAGTCGATACAAAAAAATAACCGATTTTTTCTCCCGATAAAAATAAAATAGAAATATAGAGCGATCTTAAATGCAATTTCTCGGCCCCGCGCTTCCGTAAATTCCCCCAGGAACATCTTTCGCGAGTCATTTCTAACTCTCCAACACCGAATCGTGTCTATATCGAGTCCAAGCCGTTATAGATGGCTTGCCGCCTCTCGGCGCAATCAACGTTTCCTTACGCGTCAGCGAGTCGTCATGAGCATCAAAACGGACCGCAACGTACGAAGGTCGTTCCCATTGTTGGGCATAACAACTACCGGAAAAAAAATCAACCACCGCCTTAGGAATTAGACCGGCTCTTCCGTTGAATAAACATCTGTTAATTTTTTCTCAAACTCAACCTCCTCTCTTTCTTTCCTTCTCTCTCTCTCTCTCTCTTTCTCTGGCGCAAGTTGTAAACCAAAATGGCAATAAAAGTTATAGATAGAGGGCGAAGAGAGCGGGCTAGGGTTGAAAAAACAAATAGAGAGGGAAAGGAAAACAGAGAAGAGTTGTGACGCCCGCATAAAAAGTGAGGGGGGAGGAGGAGATGGAGGAGAGAGGGAGGGAGGGAGGGGGAGAGAGAGAGCAGAAATAGGGAGAGAGAGAGAGAGCAGAAATAGGGAGGAAGAGAGCAGAAATAGGGAGAGAGAGAGAGAGCAGAAATAGGGAGGGGATGAGAAAGTTAACAAAATCTATTACGGGTTCCTTTTGTTGCTTGGTAACTGGAGAAAATTTTCCAAATATCTAAGTTGGTGAATTATCATTATACATATACGATATAGCAGTGGTGTACCGGAACCCTCCAACCCGCCCTCGCGTGAGGAGACGTGGTGGGATGGACAATGTTGAGGAATATGAATCCGTGGCGGGGGAGCCCAGCACGTTTCTGGCACTCCACTGCCATATGCCGTATTTATCCGAGTATAAGAGATTGGAGGTCGTCTTATATTAGCGAACGACAAAAAATAAATTCAATAATAAACATTTAAACTTCAAAATACTGAAAAAAGCACATCTCGATTCCCGGTCATGGCAGAACTTCTCCAGATTTCAAAATTCTCCCTCTTACGAATTCGTCAATTTTTGTAGCTGTTTATCTTTTGTTATGTTTGTAGTTAATCGTAAAACGGCAATTAACTTGCTGCGCGTAAAATTATTACTTTAATTAAATACGCAAATCGGAAAAATCTCACAGCGTGAAAAAAATTATCGCATTCTTTGTGTTCGTATAAACGAGTGAATTCGCGAATAATTTACACATGTAAACTTGCAGGACCGTCGCGGTAAACATCTGACGCTCGCTGCGCGATAACAATCTCCTCTTTTACTTCCTCGCAAATGCGTCGCGTATCTGCCGCATAAATCTGACGTTTCCTCGCGTTGTTTTCATTTCTGTCCGGGCTCCAGGGTTAATTTGACGCACAAAAGCGACCCCTAACGTTTGTTCTGTGACATCGGAGAATGGTTGAAGCATCGTCGTAAACTCCGTTTTTTCCAAATTCAAAGTGAAAATCTGGTTGAAGGAAAGCCAAAGAACATATGGATGTTGGGACAAAGCGCAGGAAGCAGAAGGAACGTTTGTTAACGCTAACAGGCTGCGACGCGGAGAGGATCCAACGACAGACGCACATGGATATGTACGTCTTCCTCAAAAAAAAAAACAAAAGATTCTGAAAGGAAGCTAGAAACCTATCTTTCGCTGATCGTAAATTAAATAACATCACGTAAACAGATTTTTTCCATTAAATTCGCGAGTAAACCGGCGGGCGACGCGAGACAAATCTCGTCCGCGCCGCATGAAGCGCATCTAGCGGACAGGCGACAAATGACTAAGATCGAGATAAATCAACCACCCTCCCCACCCCCCAAAATAAAAACACCAATTAAAACCGACCAATTCATTTTTTCTCTCTCTCTCTTACTCTACCACTAAATCACGACCGCGTTTGTCTTAGGATCGCGCCTAACGCTAGATAATAAATTAGAGCGATTAAATGCTCCAACTGCATTACTTTGCGCGTGCAAAGGGGAGGTGTCCCGCGGTAGGATGGATGGAGAAGGAGGGAGAGTAATGAGGAAATGAAGAGAGATAGAGAAGACAGAGAAGGAGAAGAAATAGAGAGTGGAAGGAGGGAGATAGATAAATAGGAAGGGAACGTTGGGACGAGACGGAGAGCATTTGGAAGAAGGTCATTCGAATCGGAAATCCCTCCTAAACTTAGACCTAAGTGGAAAAGATGTCCCTCTCCGCCGCTTCCTCCAGCCACGCAACACGGTGAGAGATGGGTGCCCACGCTCTCCCCCCCTCACGACCAATGCAGCACCCCCCTCCCCCTACCTTTCCCCTACCCCTGCCTCTCCCCTACCCCTGCCTATCCCCTTCCCCTGCCTCTCCCCTTACCCTGCCTATCCCCTTCCCCTGCCTCTTCCCTACCCTGCCTCTCCCCTTCCCCTGCCTCCCTCCTTCCCCTGCCTCCCCCCTCCCACTACCTCCCCCTCCCACTACCTCCCCCCTCCCACTACCTCCCCCACCTTCCCTTTAGAAACCCATTGCTATCCCCACTCTCCGTATCTCCCACTCTCTATCTCGCTCTATCTCTTTCGGATACGTACGCAAGCACACGATGTCGGATACACTTGAGCACGCCTCTTCTTTTTCTCTCCCCCTGCCAATTCTTCTCCGCGTCCAAAAAAGCTAAAATAAGAGGGTGACTCCAAAGAGTTGCCGACGGGCTACTTTTTTTCCGCCCTTTTTTTCCCCTCCCGGGAACGGCGTTTTTGCGATCGTGGTGCGTTACAAGTCTCCAGCCGGGAGCGTATGGAAGCGATATTCCGAAAGAGAGGGAGGAGAGAAACCTCTTTTAATTTTTTAACGGTGCTTACGTTTTGCCGGATCGAGAAATGGATCGGTCGGAAGAGGAGAGGAAAAAATTGATAAATAAGCAAATATCCTCGATTATATTGAGGATCTAGACCACGTTCCCGCGATCGATCCGAGGGGGGGGGGAGGGGGGGGAGAAAATGCGAACATTTTATTAGGCCATTTTTGTGGACGAGAATTTAAAATGTGAATTTTTTACTTGGTCTTGATTTACTCGTTTACATCAGTTCACTTTTGGTGCGAACTGTTTCTGGTGAACATGCAAAAACACCTGAAATTCAATTTCGCGGTTTTTCTTGCTCCGGGTGGTCATATTTACGGCATACGTACCAAGGAAGCATTTTGCTGCCGTTTTAAATTGATCAAAGATAGGCATCCTGAGCAAAAAAAAATTAAAAAATATTTTATGAATATTTTTTCAGTCTTTTCTTCTGTTCAGTCCGATGTTTTCATAAGATCTTGATTCATTTTCACGTGATAATATCGTCTGAACGCGCCTAGAATGTAATGAATTATGCTCTCTGCCCTAAAGTTCAAATTTATAGCCATGAGAAAAAATAAAAGATCATACTTACGAGTTAACTACCAGACCATAATTTGAGAAAATAATGCTTGAAATCCTAAAAATGAAAAAGATATAAGACAGACTGTCTTTTTTTAACAGTAAACTCCACATGCTATAACAAGTCATTTGTTTTCCGAATGACTACCTACAAGCAAATGCAAATGATAATATTATAATTCAAAATAAGTGCGATAAAGGCCACGGATGTGAGAATTTGGCGCAATCTCGTGAATTTGCGGATAGCGTCGGAGTACGAATTTTATCGTTAAAGTGTATGCGAATAGGAAAACAAAGGAAAAGTTAGAAAAAGGAAAAGTCACGGGACACGCTGACAAACGAAGATATTTTTAACTTGGGAGAATATTAAAAGAAAAAAGAAACGAATTATATTATGTAATAATAATGATAATAATAAAGGATAAGAAAAAAAGGAAAAGTCCATGGGACACGCTCAAGAACTAGGATATATGTGACTTGGAATAATATACAAACGACGAATAAATCGAGTCGTACTGCGAGGAAGTTATGAGGCACGACAGGTATTTTTTTTGAAAAACCTCACTTTTCCAGAAATATTTCATTCATACCCGCTCTCATCCCAAGGCCGTCGAAATTTTCACCCGCATCTGATGGTGACGTAAGCGCTCGAAAAAATACGCGATTTTCGTATTTATGTTTTTCTTCCCGTGGCCACGGAGCGTTGCTCCACCCACGCCATCCGGGTATCTTGAATGGGCTTATCTGTATGATCTCGGAAAAGTAGGGAGAGAGAAAGTCATTCATATTCCCTCGCGCTGAAAGTAATCGCCGAGAATTTCCACATAGTTTTCTCGAGATAAGTTACGGCCCCCATTGTGTTAACTTCCTTTAAATATGTCACGGCCAATGTTGAAAACTGGGTTCCCCCTTTAATTAGATTTATCTCTGTCTCTCTCGTAAATAATACAATTCCGCGGTTATAATTTCGAGCGAGGAGGGGGGGGGAAATCGATCTATGACCCCAAACCATCGAAAGTATTTCTACGGGCGGGAAAGTTCGACGCGGCGTAAAAAAACATTTCCTAACAAGAATTTACAAATGGTTGAAGCAGGAAACCTCACCTTATGCATGATTAAAATGTACCAAAATCGTCAGCAAAAGCGAGCCATCGATTAAAACATAAACGACATTATTCGCGAGATTACATTATAATTAACGTATTATATTTTGAGCATATTCCATATACTCTAAGAAGAAATTGTGACAATTTATTTAAGTTTTTTTCCAAGCAACTGCATTTAACAGATAATTTTAAATCTGCCATAAATTTTCACAATCTTCAAGTATCTCAAATAAGGTAAAAGTGATATTAAAGGAGCAGTTTTTCCCGCCATCAGAAACTTGAATAGATACAGAAATTAGATTGAAATAATGCGAGAATTGAACAGTTGAACCTTGTTCACTGCCAAGGCAGGTTCTCCCCTGAAGATGCCCACTTAGTGGGCGAAATGCATAGGGCTTACCCTACAATTTTTTTGGCTTAAGGAGTTTTATACAACTGTTCAACTTGGAGCCAAAGTGATTACGAGCTACCATCTAATGCGAGAATTGTTTTTGAAAAATATTTCGCGATTTAAAAACAAAACTTGAGCTCAGATTGCCTTCCCCTCCCTTACCTCAAAATTTATCTTGACAACTGATTGCTGCGAGAAATAAAATCGATATAAATGGTGATATTTAAAATAATTTATTTACCGTAAAAATTTTAAATTCCGTTTTTTATTAATTTTAACCCGTAATTTTTTATACTAGTATATCATTAAAACGACAAGATTCTCCAAAATATGTCATTTTAACGTTACATCTAGCGATTTCTAATATGTCAATTTTCACAATAAGAAAGCTAATCTTCATACTTTTCTCCTTATAAATGCGCAAATCCCGTGTCGATATCTCAACTTATAGATATTTTAAAATTTTACCGAAAAAAGGCTTGCACGCTAGGTTTCAGCTCTCCCCTAGTTAATAAAACAGAGAAGGAACGCTTCTGGATTCGTAACCGGGAATTTTTCGGGACCTATTTTTTTGGTAACTGACATTTAATGCGTAGCTAAAGTATTACCGTCAAATCTCAACTCGCATTCTGTTATAGCACTCGCAACGAAGTCTCAATCCGCCTCATGCGAGTACAAAAATTCTTATGTACGACAGATTAAAATTCTAACGTTATCTTATAGTAAATTTTATGCTAAATCTGATTATGCATGCATAAACATTCTGAAAAATCGGAAAACACCCTAAAAATTAAAAAAATATTAAATGTCTACTTTTTGTATTCTGCGTATATCATCCTTCCATATAGTACATACATACAACGTAATATTTCGGCTTCTATGGAATAAAAAGGAGCAATTTTTTTACGTGACTTCTACAATGATTCCGAATAACGATACAGTAACGCAAGAATAAATTAAAATTATGAACTGCCTTTAAAAAAAAGATAATCGTAACATTTATCTAAAAAAATTTCATTCGAGACGAATTTCCGCGCGACGAATTTCCCGCGACGAATTGGCGGTACACCACCCGTCACGCACAGAAGAAAGAGAAGAAAAAATTACGTAAAATTCCAAGAAAGAAATAAATTTATTATTATGAACAAATCTCGACCCTCATCTTGTCAACAATTCGAGGTATTAAATAAAATAGAAATCGTTTAATATATTCCGTTTTTAAAAACAAGCACACTCAGTTTACCGCCAAGTCCATCGACGCTATCCTTAAGCATGAATAGCATTATGATTTATGAAAAAATTGTATCTTTCGTTTCTAGTCCATAATACTGCAGTACTGTGGATGTTGCACTCAGAAAATTGACGGGGAAAACGAAAGTCGGCGGCACATTATGTCGGCTACGGTCGCCAAGAGCCCGAGTACAACAAAATGCGAGTCGATTTTTATCCAACATTTCTACTAAAAATTTTTTTAAATAAAAGGCTAAATGGGCAAGGTCGATCTACATTATTTTTACCAGACCTTCACCCAGGTCCCTGACCGATCGAAGAATAATCGAATATATGGCACACGGACATTGGTAAAATCGAATCGGGACTCGTTTGGTTCTAGAGCTTTCGCCGAACTATAGAGAAAATAAACTGATGTGGGCAACACATGACTTTCTTCATATTTATATGGCAAATTGCATGTTGTTAGCTCTGGGACCGTTGTCAATATTTACTTCCGGTTGACAATTAAGAAAATAAAAAGAAGCGTTACTAAGACGTAACTAAGCGTCAATTGTTAACAATAGTCTTCGGTAGGTGGCGTGGTGGCAGCAGCAAAAAATATAAGATATCTCTTAAACAATGCATTATATGGAAAAATGTATCAAACAAAGGTTGTAGAAAATAAAATTTCCTACAACTTTTATTCCAATACGTTTTTACATTTATCAAATATTAATGCAAATATTTCAAAATAACGGACAAGTGACAAGATTAAACACCCACTTCCGGTCGACAAATTTTTACCAAAAACTACTCAGATATTCTAACTTTTATAAAAATGTTAAATATAAAATTTTGTGTTGACCTGATTAATAGTTTTTGAGTTAGAGCGTCCACAAAACAATCTATCACATACAAACAGACAGACACACAGACATCGAGAAAATAGTCAAAACGTGTTCAGGGGACCTAAAAACGTGTATTTCCGTTGAAATCTCGAATTCGATTTTTTTCATGAAAACAATACTTTCTCTATACTTCGTATATGGAGAAAGTAAAAACAAAAATAGAGCGATGAAAATCAATTACGTCAGTTTCACGTCAACGATGGTTTAGGCCATATGGGAATATAAATATAAATAGTGCAGCCGATCGAATACTTCGCTTTCTTCATTGAGAAGTGCGCGGAATGGAAGATAGGATGTCCATTTGCTGAGCGCGATAAAGCACTTGGCGCTCTCCTGGAACTAAGGGAGTGGCGATCATTGCGAATCGCAGCACATGTCGATAACGAGTCGTCGAAGGCAATTTTTTCTCAAGTATCTAATCGATAATAGAAAGAAAGCGTAGTTATGCCAACTTGCCGCCAAATAGCATTAATACCTTTCCCTCGAGTATTTTATGAAACGGGAATATTTAATACTCTGTTCAAATACTTGAAACAACTACATAAATAAAATGGAAATATGAAAACATACAATCTCGCGTTCTCTTTAATTCAACATTATTTTATAAACTACATTTTATCAGCATTAACTGATTAAAAATAGCATGGTTGTCAATCAACGTACCTACTTAATGATAAAGGATAATGTAATTTGTTCATTCTGTTCTAATTTGGGTAGATTAAACTATTACATGAATTGACTTTGTTCTACCGTAAAAAATGGTTGATAAACATTCATATATCCATATATTGTTCAGAATAAAATTCTGCAAATTCTCACTCTATGACGACAAATAAAACAAAGAACGTTCTAGCTGTGAAATTTTCGAAGTCATGCCGTGTTTTCTTGCGCAATGGAATGTAAAGAATTCAGTCATGAAGTTAGCATTCTATGCTCAATTTTTTCCGGAATTCCATGACTTTCCTGCCAACGAAAGTCGAGTAACTTACCTATTCGTAATAACGGCGAATATTTTTGACATTCTCTTACAATGTCCTACTTTTTCTTGTGACGGGAAACCAGCATATTCAGCTATTTTACTGAATAACATCTATTATGGAAAAGAATAATGGTTGTTTAAATCGATACATGTAAAATTAAATAAAATTCACGGTGGTGGGATTAACCTTGTGGAACTGTTCCATGATGACCAAATAAAATGAAAAACTTTGTATTTTCCAAGGTTTTTAACAATTCACTACGACCCGGGTTTAGATGCGATAAATCATCTTCATCTTCTTCATCACATCGAAACCCGGGTCGTAGTGAAAGCTGCGGAGCTGTGGAAAATACTAAGTTTTTCATTTTATTTGTTCATCGTGTAAAATTTAAATCAAGTAAATCTATAAAGATAAACTCTTTCATTTTACTCTCAGAATATAACAAATTGAACCATTTAATGAAAAATATGTATTCCCAAAAGGAATATTTCAGATGTCCATAAACATAAACAGACTCTCATTAACGACATTAGAAAATTAAAAGGAATCTAGGACAACGAAAATTAAAAATGTATTCCTTTACCCAATTTTATCCAATGAATAAAACTGCAAACGCAATGCCACCGTAATCGCAAATAGCTTCTTCGCATAAAATTAACCACTGAGCTACCTAATTACTCCATCATTAAGAACTCGACTCGTGATCACGTACAGACGAACATACATTCACGACTACATTTAAACAACATAAACTGTTCGATGTGGAGTTCGATTAGAAAATCAATTAATGCGATCCAAATGTGCACGTACGCACTAACAGCCGCATCCGCGCATGCCTTTGTCCGCTAATCCTATTTCCGGGAGACGTAAATACTTTTGGGGCCGAATGCCTTTCCTGTCTCCGGAAACACTCTGAGGACACAAACACACCATCCGGTTTGCGCATGCACTTTATAAAAGAGGAAGAAAAGAAACCCGGTGCCAGGAAACTACTTATTTTCGAAAAAAGCCGAAAGAGCCCACGCGGATACTTCCTCGCAAAACTGGAGTGTCGTACATTGGTGTCTTCCCAAAATCCGCCAATTAAGTCAAGGCAAGCGATTCATTTAAGGGATTAGAAAAGAAACTCGCGATCCGAGGAATAACTTCCATTGTTTCTTAATGGCTCGATGAGCCATTATTTAAATTCTGGAAAGCATTATTTGAATTTATATTTACATTACGTTGAAACACTAACGATCTAAGGTTTCCCACTTACGATTTTTTTTTCAACTTATCAAAAATTACCTATAAAATTACGTGTAAAGCAGACCTGTCAAACTCGATAAGGCATAAGAGCCGCATTAAAGCGGTATAAACAAGTCCTCACGTTACCTCAATAACAATGGAAAAACTTTTTCCCCCTTTTCACAAAAAGCAAGTATTCATATAAAATATTTAGTTAACAATAAGACAAAAAATAGCATTCGAACCGCAGTAAGGCAGAGAAAGGGCAGCATGCGGGCCGTCAGTTTGACATGCCTGTTGTAAAGTTACCTAAACAGCCACAAACAAAGTCACCAAGAAGGTGTGTTAAAGAGATGTCTAAAAAAGTTCCCAAAATAACTGCCTGGAAAATTGAATTTACAAAGTGGCCCCGAGAATAACCCACGTAGACACTTTGCGAGAAGTTCGTGCAAATTGTATCGGAAATAGAACGAGTACAAAAGAGAAACGATCAGCATCGACCACAGAAGAGACGCAGAAAACGCGTCACCGGATCGATGGCATCACCACCTCCCCTAGTAGCAAAAGAAAGAGGAAGAGAGAAAGAGACATACTCCTCCACACGACGCGGAAGGCGAAACGGAATCGTCCGAACGTGACGCAATCTGTCAACGCCACTCTCCTTCTCCTCCTCCCCCACCAACCCCCGGACTAAAACGACCTCACCCTGGCACCGCTACCTAGGTCATCCCGACCGAAGCGTCCCCCACTAAAAAAAAGATATATCCGCCTCCGCCCGCGAGTACCGTTAACGCGCTCAGCTGTTAGAGATCGGAAGAGAGAGAGAGAGAGAGTGGGAGGGAGGAGAGGCCTCAACCACGTTTTTTGATGAACGACGACCCCGCCTATGCGCTAAATGGAACCCGAGAAGGTGCGGCTGCGTTTGGGACAAGAGAAAGGGTGACAGAAAGAGGGAGGGAGAGAGAGGGAGACGGGAGAGTACAGGAATAGAGAGAGACGGAGAGGCAAAGGGATAGAGAGGAAGATAGAAAATGGAGAAAGAGGGAGGGAGAAAGAGGGAGGGAGAAAGACGGAGGGAGAAAGAGGGAGAGAGAAAGGGAGAGAGGAAGCTGAAGGGAGAGAGGGAGACGGAGGGAGAGAGGGAAAAAATAGAGGGAAACAGCTAAGAGAGAGAGAGAGGTTAGGTAGAGGGAGGGAAAGAGAAGTAAAGGTAAAAGGATAGAGGGAGTAAGAAAAATATTGAAAGAGGGAGACGGGGGATCGAGAGGGCGAGATAGAAAAAGAAGAAGAGATATAGATAGAAGAGAAAGAAACAAAAGGAGGGGAGGGAAAGAGAGGGGAGCGATGAGAGAGGGAGAGAAAGGGAATAGGTTCAGAGAGAAAAAGAGCCGGAAAGATAGGAGAGAAAGAGAGGGAGAAAAGGAGGGAGGAAGAGAGAAATGGAGAGAGTAGAGAGAGGGAGAGGAGTAGAGAGAGGGAGAGAGGAGTAAGAGAGAGGGAGAGAGGAGTAGAGAGAGGGGGAGATGAGTAGAGAGAGGGGGAGATGAGAAGAGAGGGAGAGAGAAGTAGAGAGGGAGAGAGGAGTAGAGAGAGGGAGAGATGAGTAGAGAGAGGGAGAGAGGAGTAGAGAGGAGAGATGAGTAGAGAGAGGGAGAGAGGAGTAGAGAGAGAGGAAATGGGAAAGAGAAAAAAAAGAGAAAGATGGAGACGGGGGAGAGAGATACCAAAAAGAGAAAGGGAGGGAGACAAGAAGAGGGAGAGAAAGGGAAACAGAGAGAGAGGTCGAGAGAAATAAAGAGAGGGACGGAAGGGAAAGAGAGAGAGAAAAGTAGAGAAGGGCGTCCGATCATTAGCGCCGGTAATTTTTCGCCGCCGCGCCCGCAGAGACACCTCTCGCCAGAGGGTGTGGGAAGCAAAGCGGCGTTAAAAGAGGAATGAATTCCGTCGCGGGATAAGGCACACCCAGGCGGCGTGATCTAAGGGAAATAAAAGATTCGCACCGCTCGCGGTCCCGAGCAGGACACTTTCTCGAAGGACGATTATTCGAATTGACGAATTCGTGAATGATATCAATCCCGATGATTCGCCATTTCCCATAAGAATCAGAATCACTGAAATCCCTTGTACTTCCACCGTAATAGTGACCAGTTATTCATTGCACTACCTCTTAGATATCCACTGCGCTTAGGCAAGAGAGAATCAGCAGGGCGTAAAAAAAATAGAGTGACATTTACAGTTCCTGGGAGCGAGATGGGGAGGAGACGAGCCAAACACGCGCTTGGGAAGCTTCCATCGGTAGGTACAGACAGAGGCCGCCTCTACGATTCTCCGAATCTGGAAGAAATGGGACGTTAAAATCGGCATCGATACGTCTACATTTAGAATCCTCTCGGAAATCGACGGAAAAAATAAACAATTGATTAGTTAAAAAGGTTAACTGTAATTTAACCTATATATCGGAAGATTCGAACGATTCGCCCTTTTCTCTAGCTTCCGGGATAGATGTAGACAGAGGGGTGCGTCTATTATAATCCGAAGTTATTTTCTCTTCAATATATCCTCCTTCGTCCCTCTGAATCCTTTTATCAATAATTAGTTGCTTTCTTTTATGAATAATTTTAATCTTTGGGTGAATACAATGCGCATATTTAGTAGACTTTTTAAACGTTACCTTATGTGCTCACTTTATTTTTTTTATAATTCTAAAGTAAGTTTGTGCTCTTTTTTCACATGCCTTTCTTGCATTTTATTTCCCGCAAGCGGATTTTCATCAAATATGAACGGATATATTAACATTAGGCTTTTCCCACCTTCGTTAGCTGACAGTGTCTTTTATTCCTTCGTCGGTTTATCATATTGTATTTACTTTATATATGAAACTGTAGTTAACTCGCATGCTTATATGTACTTGCTATAGTACCGTCCTGTTCCTGATGACTAATTAAAGGGTTTAAAAGGGTGCTTACCATAAGCTTCGACCAAATAACGACTTCGAAACCTATATTTATAACCCAAGCCTTTCATTACGTCTTTTCCTTCGCATTTTCCTCAAACAGAAGTTACGTCCTTCAAAAGTCTTTTTTCTCCAAAACTTTCCATCACAATTTCTTCATTCATGCTATTAATAACTCTGACGAATCTACCCTCTTCTTTAACATTACTCGATCCCTTTCATTAATTTCCTTCTCCGCTAAAATTATTTTCTCCATTCCAAGTCTCGACTATATCTCGAAAGATTCTAACGCACTCATTCCTCGAAGCGGCGATTTCAGTCTTCCATTGTATGAATTATGGTCCTTCTTCAAACGATCTCAATCAAATTTCACGTAATGTTTAAGTTGGATAGTGTTAATTAAAAAACGTTTTCAAATCTCTCAGTGTTTTTAATGAAGCAGGCGCAAAGAAAAATAGAGAAAGGAAACTCCTAAGAGCCAATTAGCAGTTATCTGAGCGTTTAATATTCCTCTAATTATTTTTTCGACATCTGCACGAATTAAAATATTTCCAATGCAATAATACACACTCCACTTTATTTCATTTATCACCTCACTCCTAAAACCATGGTGACTAGCTACTTTCTAGAAATACTGAAAGTTATTTTTTAAATAAATTTGAGAAATAAAACCGCAAAAACAATTCATATGTGCATGCTTAGCAAATAAAAACAATGAAAGCAAGGAAACATTTCAACTAATAGAATTTAATCTCTAACATCATTAATAAGTTCAGGCTCCACTTTGGGGAATTTACTCATGCCACAAATTAAAACAACTATTTATCTTCCACGGAATTTTAATAGAACACGACCAGGAATAATTTTGAAACGAGAAAAAAAGTCGGCTATGACCGGGAATCGAACCCGCGTCTTCCACTTTCCGGGTGGTTATTCTACCACTGAACTATCGTAGCAGATCAATTTTCTCGTTTCTGAATGCGGATGTTTTCTTGGTTTCGCTACGATCGTAGTATCCTCAGGATTCATTTGTATCAGAATATAATTTTCTCCCTCTCTCTCTCTCTGAATGTTCCAGAAAGTGAAATTGTTTCTGGAATATAAAATTTGTCTACTGTATTGTTTAACAAATAAATCTTCATCAATATTTCTTTGTCACACAACCTTTGTAGCCACATAACTATTGTTACCTTCTGAAACATTCAACTATGTAAATTTTATATGTATTCTTGACTTTTTAATGCATATAAGAGTTGGATTCGTACATATTTTTATTTAAATTTTATTATAACTTAATACTTAATTCATTATTGCCCGTCGTTTTTGACGGGAAATAGCGTGAGACTGTCCGATCATAATTTCAAGCACAGAACTACTTCAAAAAAGTTTGCAAGAAAACCTGCGAAAGATTGGAGTTAAGAAAGGGCTCTTATACCTAATACAGAAATTACCCGGGCCTTTGTTTTACACGGCGAATAGTCAAAAATGACATCTGGTGTCAACCTTATATCAAAACCGAAATAATCTTCTGATGCAGCCGTTTCCGAATTATTCGACGTTATTGGAAACATGAATGCATGCGATGTCATCATATGTGGACAACATTCAACATCGCGTAATCATTAATAGGAGGTTAATAAAAAATCAATCAGCAAGGCTAAACCGGACGCACTTGGACCATATCCTAAAATTACTGAAAATCAACCATACTCGCAATCCGACAACGAAACTAACACGGACCAACAGAGAATGATTGGGACGCGTCAAAAACTTTAACCATAGCTTTACTTCGGTTCTTCTCCTTTTTATCACTTCCAAAAGAAAACGAGAATAGATACAGCTGCGATCCTATGGCTTACTCTCTCTCTCTCTTCTCTCTCTCTCTCTCCTCTCTCTCTTCTCTCTCTCTCTCCTCTCTCTTCTTTCCCTTTACCTCAACCTGTCTTCCCTCGCGTTCAAGAAAGAGCGATAGAGTTAACGCCATCCTTTAAGTCCAAAATGGATTGATTAATGATCCGAGAGAATGGCTAGTGGCATTTACGAGGATGTTAGGGAGCGTCGAGAGAAGATTAGGGCTGAGGGATTACGTCGGTTTTGCAAAGGAGGAGGAAGGATACGGGAAACGCGTCCAAAACCGTATGCGGAGGCAGTAACTGTCTCAAAGCCGTAAAGGGATATCTACTCGGGGCAATGTTACCCGAAAACGTGGTAGGCGTACTCCTTGAAGCAAGCAGAACCGCATAAAGGCGTGAGCCAGAAAAAAATCCTGCGATGACGGATGATGCGTTTCGTGAACATTTTTATGCTAGTAGGTGAAGGATTAGGGCCCCTCGGTTGGCCCAATCTGCCTTCTTGATTCTCTTTTTATTAGCTCTCATTACGCAAAAATGAATTATAGAGCTGAACTCTTGGCTGGAAAAAATATGAAGGATATATGTAGCTGTTAAATCAAGTTGGTTTGGTCTTTTCAAGAAGGAAAGTCTTGCGAGAGATTAACAGACACCAAAAGTAGAGATTATCTGGATAAGGAGTAAGCAGTGGCGTAACAGCAACCAACCCCTGTAGCCCCCGTAGGGGCAGAACAAAAGGAGGCCCAGAGGAAAGCTGAAAGGACCTAATAAGGGGTCCAAATGAAATGTAGCGGGGGGGGGGTCGAATTAATTTTACACCTCTGGTCTCAAGGGAATAAATATCGTATCTTTTACCGTTATATTGTAATGGGTAATCCACATCGAAATTTATTCGCACCAATCGCCTAATCTAGCTTTTAGGTTAATCCTATCTGAAAAGTACAGTCGACTGACACAGAAAAGCGGAGTTAAGGGTAGCCTAATGACCAAGAATATAGCAATGAATATAAAACAAATTTACTCCATCATCGCTTAAAACATGTAGAATATGTAAATTATGTTAAGCAGCTAAACTAATACTCAAAATCCTAGTCGATTTGGAAGAAAAATAATTTTTAGCTTAACTAACACAAATTCAAACCAATAAATGTACAACAAAAACGTGAAAATTTTACGTACCATAAATTTTATGCGTAATTTCTTAAATTTACCGATATAAAGATCATAATGAATAGATAATTATCACTAGATCTTCAATCCAGAATCCCAGACCATAATTACATACTCTATTCCTATATAGAAAAAATATCGGACGAATCTATTTTTGGGCTAAAAATTTATTAAATAAAAATCTGTTAAAAATTCATTGCTCCTTTATCCATAAGTTACGTTCTTTTATATAATGGCGTTAAAATTTCAAATAAAACGCCAACTCAGCGAAATAATTCATCATAAAATCGTTAAATACTGATGACTATCAATTAATCAAGCCTACGTAGAGGTTCAACGGTGATACGTTTCAAGCACAAGTCTCCTTAACGCGTTCCCTGCTACTCCTACTCGTCACTTTAATCCCAATGTTGACTAATTCCATAACTTTCTCTTCTTAAGGATCAAGTCTCATTCGTTACAGAAAATTATAAACCCGATATTTTGATACTTGACTGCTCTTAAAAAATTCCGGGGTCGCAATATCGCGAACACGTTCGATTGAATCATACTGTACACCAGGAATGGGCAAACTTATTACGGTGCGGGCCGCATTGGCAGATGTGGGATCTTAGTTGGGCCGCATTGACAGATGCAAGTACTTCGGCGGGTAGAATTGGAAGTTACTTGAGAGGATGGGAAAGATCCTATTAGTGAAAATAAATGTAGGTAATAATATTTTAGCCCCATATCTTCACTAGAAAAAGCTTTAACCAAAAAATATGAAAAATATCTGCAGTACATTTCACGATTCGATCCGCACAGAATGCACTCGCGGACCTGATTTGTCCCGCGAGTCCTAGTTATCCCACCTCTGCTGTACGCGAACCGCAAGCATAAGGTGAAATCTCCAAACGATAGGGTGATACGAATCACGTAAAAACATTAATTTTTTAAATTTCTATGTCGCCAAAAACAGAATTTTTAGTTGACCCCAACTCGGATAAGGATAAGCAACACATTGTTATGATTACATAATGAATTTTACTTTACCATTTTTAGAAAAATATTTGCGATGGCGGTTGTTCATCAAGGGCTTCCTGTGCCTGGTGTCTATCCGATTAATGAACGGGCGCGAACCGCTCACTTTGACTGGATAACGAGACACGCTCACTTCTCGCTTTGCACGGTAAATGGGCCCTTAGAAAAGACCGTGTAAAGCGAAAAACTGCAATTTTGGGTGATTTCCTTCATAGGAATACATGAGGTTACATTATAAAGCCATCTTGAGCTTAACATGCAATAATTTATTTACACTGCATTCAGAATTTTTTCCTTTATTGTTTCTTATGATCTCTGAATAGCACCGAAACGTTTTACGACTGCTAATGCTTGGAGTCCGCGCTAAAATGAAATTGCTGGCCAGGTAATTCGAGGTAGTGCTCCAAAAACGAAAATCGTGCTAAACCTAAAACGTGTAAATCGAAACCGCGCAATTCTAGGGATGTGTTTGCCAAAGTTGCATCAGAATATTTAAATTAAAAATTGGAGCGATAATTAAAGTGATTTTTACAGATAATTGAAATAATACAAATTATTGACGTTGACAATTCATTGGAGATTTACAACCTCCAATACTTCGCATTACTTTGCCTTGCATCAGAACACACAGATCGCCAAGGTAACCGGACAGCCTTTCGGTCATTTCACGCGCGTGCAGAAAATTACGCGACGGGTTTCCCCCAAAAAACGCAAAGAGCGTGGGGATTGAAAACGCGCGATGACAGGAGGATTCTAAAAATACCGCGGGCGTTGGCGGAATAGGTCAGTGCCAAAATAATTCAGCCCCTCCGAACTCTGCGATTTTACCTCTTCTCCATTCTCCTTCATCCTTTCTTTATTTCGCTTTCCTTTATTTTCATCGCGGTCTTCCTTTCGCGCCTGATTTCGCAAGGACGGCGGAAAAAAGTGAAATCTCCCTCGTCCTTCAAAAAAAACGTCCCCCGGGGGGGAGGATTTGCGAAAGTTTTTGCAATCACGTCGCGAATCGTCGAGATGACAGGCGCGGCGGAAAAGGGGCTAGAGGATGCCCTCCGAAATTGCGAAACCCTCTAAATAAAATAAAAAATCTCCGGAAAGTTTATAGAATGAAAAAATGGGATCCCTTGTAATAAAATACAAAAAAATCTGATGTGACCACAACATGACTTTCTCCATATCTGTAATATTTCTAAAAATTCCAAATAGGTTACATAATAATAAATATTTTAAGAAACTGAGAGAAAATTTTAGAATTTACAAAGAACAGGAATAAACTCAAACCATAGCCTTCTGATATTGGATATAGCCACAAAGCTCCAACAATTAAGAAAAGAAAAAGGAGCGTTACTAAGACGTAACTAAGCGTCAATTGTTAACAATAGTAGTCGGTAGGTGGCGTGGTGGTGGTAGCTAAAAATATAAGATATCTCTTAAACAATGCATTATATGGGAAAATGTTTCAAAAAGGTTTTAGAAAATTTAATTTCTTACAACATTTATTCCAATACAGTTTTACATTTATCAAATATTAAAGCAAATATTTCAAAATAGCGGATAAGTGACAACCCACTTCCGGTTGACCGATTTTTACCAAAAACTAATCAGTTCTTCAGACTTTTACAAAAATGTTAAATATAAAATTTCGCGTTGACCCGATTTTTGTTTTTGAGTTAGAGCACCCACAAAAAGCTATCACACACACACACACACACACACACAGACATCGAGAAAATGGTCAAAACGTGTTCACGGGACCTCAAAACGTATATTTACGTTGAAATCTCGAAGTCGATTTTTTTTTTCATGAATACAATACTTTCCCCTATACTACGTATATAGAGAAAGTAAAAAAGAAATCGCCTACGATCGTACAATGTCACCCGCGTTGTAATTCCGCCTGGAGGTCGATCAATCATGGCTGCCCCACATAAACGACTTTCCTGCCCACTGTCGTGAAGTAATTAAATTATTCCTCGACCTCTACGTGGAAATTCGAGGAAGAATGTGTTTAGTTGACCACGTCTTATTTATTTTTTAAAAGCTGTCGTCCTTCTTCAATTTCATCCATTCCGCCCACGGATATCGAATCCCATAAGTAAAAAGCGCTCCGGCCTATTAATCGTCTGTAAATTGACATAAAACTCGAGATCGTGACGGTGAGCCAACTCCATACTTATTCGTATTTCTCTCTCTCTCTCTCTCTCTCTCTTCCTCTATTCAAATATGGCCGAAAATTTGATTAAAAAACCATTCCCAGCCAAATTGATAAACTATAGTCATTCAATGGGTTTATGGTTATTGGAGAAATATATTAGTTATATTATATAGTTGATATCAGCCGTGAGGCGTGCTCAATAATTCTTTCTGGAATACTTTTTCCAACATGACTTAACGTTTCATAACGAATTCTTTAAAATAGGTTTCATTTCCTCGCTTAAAAATCATAAATTTGGGGAATCCTATATCGTTGGATGGGCATGAATATAATTGACAGGCAAAAAAGACACTCGGAAGGAAAAAACCAGCAGATGCGTCAAGGTGCGGAGAAGAGAGACAAATATGACGGAGAAGCTTTCGGAGGCACTTAATCCTTCATTTAGATTAATAAAAATACACATATACACGCATATATTTTTAACAGACAGAACTGAATCGCTCGTTTGCGATTATTTTTTTTAGATAAGAAACATTTTAATCATAAGTGAATATTTTTCAATTTCAACAAAATGATAAATTTTCCTAAATAAATATTCCACTTAAAATGCTGATTTTTGACGTAAATGGGAGCCATCTTCCGCGATTACTCCTTTCCTCTTCAATTTTTACAGCGCAAAAATAGTAAACTTAAAAACTCATATAGGTGATTACGTAGCAGCAATACCATAAATTTGTACAATGAATCAGATGCGCATTTCAGTTTAAAAGTATCTGCCATCCGAGAAAATTCACATATATTTTATCCTATAAGGAAATCGTAGATCGCAGTGTTAGCAGTCCTTTGAAGAATCGACAACCACTGAGGACGGATACATTGTAGATGAAATGCTCATCTGCTTATCGTTTTATAGCTATAAGAGCTTCCTCCATCTTCACTACGATTCAACGCACAAAGAGAGCTCGATAATTCATTTTAAATTAAGAATCTAATTTGAAAGCCTTTAAAAAAAAACTAAAAATAGATCTTTAATGGCTAACTTAAATTTAAAAGACAGGCCGATTTTTGCCCCAGACATCTTGGGCGGCGAAAAATGAACGCTCGTCCATATCCACACAGGTGCAGTATTCGTTTTTCTCCACGTCAAAAAGACCCTTACGCTGCGTAGGTCTTCCAAAATGGAGTCCCCTTTTGAGACCAAACCCTCGTGCGAATTCGAGAGAAAGTCACGGGGATTAATAACCTCACCGCCACAAACTAACGCTGCCAAAAATAGCCATCCCTCCTCCGCAAAGAAAATCGCCGGCAAAATGAAAATTGGAGAAAAAGGCGAAATTTATACCCAGATGAGATTATACAAAGCCTTTCTACCTTTCGGATTCTTCCAGAAAAGGAGAGGATACCATAAGCAAATCCTCGAAAAATAAAGCCCTAGACTTTTAAGAGTTAAAAATAAATTCGTCAGAGGAAGACTCGGTCGTCAAAGTATCCGATTTTGGCAAAAATCCTCAAAGAGCCAGCCATTCCGATTAATTCTATAATAAAACCTCGAGAAAAGGTCGATCCGAGCCACGCAGCGCCGCGTGAATGCATAAATTCCCAAAGCGATCGTCTTTCGAAGCGATGCTGGTGAAAAACCGAATCGAACAGCAACTCCGATAAAATAAAACAAAAGAGAGAGAGAGAGAAGGGACCGTTCAAAGCAAAAGGGCGACCTTTTAGCATTTTAACTTCCAAATACTATTTCGGACCCTTTTCTATAAAGGGAGGAAAAGGTATTAATTTCCCGATGACGCGACGATAAATAAACCTAGGACGAAACGGAGCGAACGTTTCGAAGAGATTCTTTGATGCTCTTTCGAACAAACGCTTAAAAGTCATTATGCCAGCTTTTGATTAATTACGAGGTCTTACGTTCTGTCTCGGGAGGAGAATTTGGCCCCGGTTACAGAGACCTTAAAATTGGAAGACCCCGCCCGATCGTGCGAAATGAAACCACCGAGGAAAATGAAGAATGGATTTTTGGGTCTAAAACTAAGCTATTTGGATGCTTTCTAAAATTAGTCAACGGCACTTTCCCGAAACTAAATGACTGAATGGAAGATATCTCATTATTCTGACGTTTATGCTTCGGGTAAATCTTACCGTCTATTTCTAGGACCGAAGCTAAAAATGGTTTTTGATGGTTTATGGTTACGAAATCAGCCCATGCAAACCAACACGCCCTGGCTCGAGCTTCTTTTAAGTGATTCGCATGGACGCAAAAACCTTGCCCGATAAGCAAATGGTTATCGAATTAATATTATTATTAACGTGCAACTACTGGATAAACGATCATACCGATCACATTTCCCCCGCACGATACATTTTTGCATGCGGTTCCAAATAGTAAACCTTTCCATTTGCGCACAACTTTCCAGTCACTCCTCAAGTATACGGCTATTCCAACGGAACCGTCTTCTCAGTCACGCATCTAAACTTGGCATATTTTCATTTTTTGCCACTCTATGTGTCTCAATCTCACTATTTGTATTCTATTCCCCTTTGTCTTTTCCCAAATCGTCCCTATTTACAAAGACTCAAACGTAATCCATACCCACTCGTACATCGCAATCTCCAGACTTTTATTCGGGAGCGTTTTTAGCGTAGGTGCAATCGATGCAACATACCGATGGGCCCCAAAATAATAGGAACATAGTAATTCACGGATGGCGCGGCTTGCGCCCCATTACCTTATACATTGTCATTACCGTATGTTTTTATTCACTCCACTCCATAAAACCTTTTAGGTACACGTTAACCCTGAAAAGGTTACGTAGGAATCATCGAACACAATGAGTTACCTGGGGAACTGAGTTCCCCTTTGGGATAACGTTCATTAGACTCAAAATAAACTTCTACTTTTATCGATATTATTACAAATTTTAATTTTTATAACAAATAAGAAAAATTATATTGTTTAAAAATTTCACAGCACAGTGTAATATAACACAATTAAGGCTCATATTAACAGTATTACGCATACAGCAAACAAGAAAATACAATTTTTCCCCTCATTTTTTCAAACAGTAAAATTATTGATACTTGGCAAATCCTTATAAATCTTCTTCATCTGATTCCTTCAAAATTTCTTGCAAAATAAAATGATCATCTTCTCCCGCAATAAAAACGTTTTTGCAGCCATTATTTCCTAAAAAAAATGCCCATATTAAAACGGAGACAAAATAGAAAACTAATTCGTTATGTAAAACAAAACTTGAAGGAAATTTTACCTGCTGAGCGAAGAAAGGCAAAAATGAATTCACTATCTATTCAGTTAATTTATAGCATAATAGGTTACATGGGGGATACTATGCCCCATAGATGTTAACTCGCTCGAAACTCTGAACGGACTAAAGATACAAGGATAATTTGATTCTCTGCTTACAGATGGCATATCAGAGCTAAAAGTCACTACAATGTTGCTCTTTATTTCATTCTAAGGATATCAAAGTAGTCAATTTTGAATGGGGAACAGAATCAGGGTTAAGATACGTACTATCATGCTACAATGAGACAGTTCGCAGTACATTAAAGCCGCAGGAGGTGGATTTTTCCTGTCTGGAACGGCTGCATAGTGCAAGTGCTCCTTTAGAGCAGCGGTCTTCAAACCGGGGTACGCGGAGACCTTCTAAGGGGTACACGAGCATGGATAATTTTAAGGGAATCAATTTCCAAATCCTTAACTTCCATATGTACTCTTTCCAAAAATTGATAAGCCTGAGAACGCGCATTTTTGCCTTTCGAACTTCTTGTGAGAAAAGAAAGAGGGAGGAAAGAAAGTAAGAGGTGCAGCCGGGAAAGTAGTTGCCACCGAAATATTCTCCTTCGTCCATCCGCTGACAGGTTCGTCAGCTCCCTTCAAGTACCTTCCCTGGGTTCACGCAACTAGAAACTTGTCACTCTTCCCACATTCCCAAGGCAAGGAAGAATTACGACCAAGGCCCTTCTTCCCACAGTCCCCTTATGAGCTTTTCCCACCCTCTGTCTCTCAACACCTCCTCCTCTCTTTTTCGTGACCTCGATAATGAGCAACTTCCAATACTTGCATAGCTATCAATACTAATGATATGAAACTTATATTGGCCGAGTTATATAAATTTCAGGGAAATATTTATAATGGATAGCAATTATTATGCGTATGATAGGATGCTGCAGTTTTTATTGACTTAATCGAGGAAAGTATTCTTTGCAATACCTTGGGTGAAAAATTATTATTGTTTGTTTTATGAAGGAATACATGAAATAAATTTACTATTTACACAAAATGTACGCACGATTCTTTTATATTATAGACATTTATAAAATTTCCCGCGTAGTTGGTATCAAAGTCAACGTTAGAAGCGAGCAAGCTGATATTTCATTCGAAGTCGCCATACTTTACAAACTACACGGTAAAATCAGGGACTGTCGTAAGGTTTTTCATGATTTGCCAGATTTGATTATAGTGTTAAATTATAAACGTCATATGTTTTAGTTGCAGTATTAATAGGGCTTGTGAAAAGAGATAGTTGAAGTGGTCAGGTTCTTCCCAGAAATCTTCCTGACTGAGGGAGAGGAATGGAAGAGAAAATTTTCCTCGTTTTAGAAAAAAGGGTATGGTTAAGGAATAAAGGGGAGATGATTTAAGAAGGAGCTCGAATTACGAGGGAAAAGAACACAAGTGAAATGGGCGAGGGTTAAGCTCGAAAAGGGCATGGCACTGGGTGAAGGATACGAAACAAATTAGTTCCATTCATTGTTGCAGAGTGATTTGTCGTTCTTAAAGGCATCCTCACCATATGGGTTTCAGGCATTTAACTCCACCCGTTGTGTCTACAGAGACATACACTCCGTTATTCTGCTGCAAGATTTTCGTCGGAGTGGTTGTGCGTGTCAGAAGGCTTCTTGGTGTGAAGTTGCCCGTGAAAAGTGTCTTTATCATCTCGAGAACTTATTTTCATAAGTTTCTCCGAGGCTGTGATCATAGCAATTATTTTCAGCTATTCTCAATATTCATCCTTAGGAGATGCCATTAGTTTTAAAGAAATGCATCTTCGAACAGCCGAAGCGGTACAGTTTAGTGAAGCTTATTCTTTTAAATGTAACTGGAATGTTTTCCAGGACTACCAAATTTTTCAAGATACACCGGATAAAATTCGCAGATAAAAATTTAAGTGAATTTTTCAGATTTGGTGGGCGTTATTGAAAAAAAGGCAGTTAAAATTATATTTTATCTAATCAAATCAAGAATTATTTATTATTCTAATTACAGTAAATTATTATCTTATTTCATCTTATAAAATATTTAATATTTTCTACCTCCTATTAACAAAAAATATAATTATGTGCTAACTATCGGACCGATTAGTTTCTAGCAGTACTTTTTTCCTCCATTGGAAAAATTTCATCATAATGCCTAACGAAATTAACGGAGTCATTTCTGATTTATTATATATGATTCTGATTTAATCATTCCCAAAAGCCGAACACCAGAGTTCGATACACAAACACACACATTTAACGAAGGAATACCATGCCTTTTATCATACTCCTCGCCTGATAACTTATAATTTTATCTACACTTTACATTGGATTTTTACAAATTAAGTAATGAGAAACGGCATATTGATTTATTATCTTGTTTTTATAACTTATCATAAAAACGAATAAATTAATTATATTAGATATCCTTCGCTTTAATTTTGACATGACTGCTTTTAGTAATCTATCTTACAAGATTTATTTCTCAGTGGTTTTTATAATATTCCTCGAAAATCTTAATCTAAATATTGCGATGTATTTCTTGAACATATAAAATAAATTATTCACTAATAAAATATACGTTGTTACTGAACTACATAAAATAAAAATTCTTTTTCGGTTAGTTACAATGTAGAAATTTGTTTGATGCAATTGTTACCTCATTTGCAGAATTCAATAGTATTTTAATATTATTAAAACTTTGTAGTAAAAATTCACTTTTTGGTATAATTGTTTAATTAGGTTATTTCATACAAATTTGCTTTCAGTTTCGAATTTCAGTTGTTGCTTTCTGGTCAGAAGGAATCGGCGTTGTATACGATTAAAATTTTTGAAAACTCGTCAGCCCATGGATAAATTTCTAATAAAGAGGAATCGGGATGTTGAAGAAAACAGAGATGAGAATCCCTTTGGAAGCAGTAAGGTGGCAGTTGCAGTTTCTCAGGAAACAGACTCAAGCTGTGATTCGAATATAGTGGAGATTTTTCTACCAAATAAAGTTCCAAGGACTACCAAAGTTGAGTTTAAAGAAAAACACTGATACTACGACCAATCCTACATAAAATATGGATTTATTTCCAATAACACTGATCCTCCTTTACCACTGTGTGTTCTTTGTCACCAAACATTGTCAAACAATAGTATGAAACCATCTCTCTCGCAACGACATTTATTTACAAAACAACCAGGCTCTAAAAATAAAACTGTTAATTATTTTATGAGGAAGGCTGAGGATATTAGTAAAAATGTAAATAAGCTTCACATTTTCACGCAGTCATCAAAGTTAGCTTTGGAAACCTCATACAAATTAGCATTGCTCACTGCGAAAGTTAGGATATCGTACACGACTGTAGAAAAGGTTATTATACCTGGTGCACTGTCGATAGCTAAAAAGATGTTAGATGCCAAGTCCATTACTACTATTAACTCGATTCCCTATTCAGACACCACTGTACATGAAATGGGAGAAGACGTTCTCCAGCAGATTGAGGCAGAAATTACGGTTGATAAAAGATATGCCTTACAGATTGATGAATCCACGGACATTGCCAATCATTCCCAGTTAATAATTTATGTCCGCTATCACAGCGAAGAAAACGGCATTACTGATGAGATTATGGCATGCAAAGACTTGCCTATGAATGCAACTGGGGAAGAGATTTTCAAAACTTTAGATACTTTTATTCGAGTTGACTCAGGCTTACTTTGGGAATGGTGCATATGTATCTCTATGGATGGGGCCACTACAATGACTGGGCACAAGAGCGGCCTTATTGCTCGTATCCGCGCTTTAAACCCTAAATTAATTTGGGAACACTATTTTATTCATAAGCAAGCTTTGGTTGCAAAAAAGTTGAGTCCTGATCTGCACGGGGCATTGGATGTTGCCATTAAAATGGCAAATTTTATTAAGTCTAGGGCTTTAAACTCGCGTCTTTTTAAAGTGATGTGTGAGGAAATGGGATCAACTCATACTCAGCTATTGTGTCTGATTTGGCTAATTGGTTCGAAAATGAGGACTAGATTTGCCAATTAGGTTATATGGCGGACATTTTCCATAAATTGAATGAACTAAATCTACAGCTCCAAGGTTTTGACAACAATATATTTAAGGCACGTGATAAGATAAAAGCGTTTTATAAAAAAATATTGTATTGGCAAAGTTGTATGGAAATTAACAATATTTCGATTTTCCCATCCCTTTCTGAGTATATTGGGTTAGACCAGGTGCCTCTAAGTGAAAGAGTATCAGGTATAATTAACAGTCATTTGATAAATCTTGGTAAAGCCTTTATGGTATAATTTCCAGAAATTGAGAAAGGGAATGGCTTTGATGACTGGGTAACAAATCCTTTTGCAAATCAGGTTGTTTCCAATTCTTTGCTTTCAACGAAATTGAAGGATGACCTAATCGAGTTGTCAGCTGACAGGTCATTAAAAATAATTTTTAATGGTAGATCACTATGTGACTTTTGGCACATAACCCGGAAGGAGTTCAAAGAATTGGCTGACATTGCTGTAACAAAACTCCTTCCATTCCCATCTACCTATTTATGTGAACAAGGTTTCTCAGCACTTTCATCAATAAAAACGAAAAATAGATATAGAATTGATGCTGAACCCTGTCTCATTCTATTAATAAGTAATATACATCCATGGATACATGAACTAATTGAAAAAAACAGCCCCATCCATCTCATTAAGAAATACATTGCCAATAAAATTTTACTTTGTATGATTAATAATTGTTTAATAAAATTTGTAATATATTTATGCTGTTTTGCTCAATTGTGTACTAATAACAATTGTAATGATACCTTAATCCAAAAGAAAACTTCAAAATTAGAGGCTTATGGCCACATAATATAAAAAAATTAAAATTTTTCAATTTATGTACGTTTTGCAGAGATGTATGATCAGTAAAACACTTTCAAGCATGGAAATATATTCCTTTAGGATAAAATTTTGTGGGGATAGAGGAATGGAAATACGAGACCAAGGAGAAAAAGAACGTGTAAAATTTCCGACTGTTAAAGAGATTGTTCTTGTACTTCTTAAATGGATGATGATGCGTGTCAAATCGCAATGGTATTTAGATTCCAATGGATACATTTAAAAGAGTGATGTAAAAGTTTCATTTAAAAATGTCAATATTTATAATACGCCAAAAATTATATCCTTTGCAACTATTTAAACTTATGATGAAAAATATTAGATGTTAACTTAAAAAGGTGTGAGGGGTACATAGGTCTTCAAAATTCTTTTAGGGGGTACGCGAGCGAAAAAGTTTGAAGACCACTACTGCTTTAGAGCACGGAAAAGTTTGAAGTCTGGTCTGGATGGCGCGGCTTGCGTGTTAATTATTGCTCAGAAGTTTGCCTTTGTGGTCTTAACCATCGGAATCACTCACAATGAATAATTCTTCCTCTATTTGCGCATTCGGCGTTTTATGCTAAATTAAATTAAATGCATAAATTAAAATATAAAAATTGTAAAAATGAAAATTCGAATTTTTATAGCTGATCAGTACAAGAAAATTGCACCGAGTAGTTTGAAGTCTTAAAAACGCCCCTGCTCTTATTAGTGCTTAATGCATTGTCAAAAACTTGGTTCCTACTCTTGCGCATTATAAACGGAATTAAATTCACTGGTATGGGATTTGAACTAAAATCTCTACAATGAATCCCTCAGGAATTGTAAATAAGCGCTGCTATTGTATAAAACCAAGTACACTGAAAGCACTGGGGAGTCCAGAGCGCTCAAGTTCCATTCGAGATAATTAATTCTCCGAAAATGCTCGAATATAAATAGTTTTTGTGGTGAGGCATTGAGAAGAAAAGTGCAAAAAACCTGCACTGCCTTGCAAAATGATCTAATTAAGACGAAAGAACGGATTAACAAATACAGTGCAACCTCCATAATCCGAACCCACGTTAATCCGAACTCCCAGTAATCCGAACTGTTTCTCAACATCAGGTGTAAAGTGTCGGTTAAGCGAAGCGAGCGTCGGAAAGTGAAATTTGCAGCTTTTATTTTGTAACAAAGTCGGGCACAGATGTCCACTATTAACGCCTCTTGCGGCCGAATAGATGATTCTTTGGAACATTGTTTTAAAAGGAATGAGCGATATCGTCATGGCCGGCCGGGCCGTTATCGCTCATTCCTACTGCCGCGGTCCAGTGTAGAGTACAATTTCCCCGTCCATCAACCCGGATTTCTCAGTCATTTTAGTGATCTGTAAGAACATTAATTGGCGTTTTATTCACAGAAATTTAATACGTGATACATTTTTTCCTCGTTATTTTACAGGATTCAGTAATCCGAATACCTCGATAATCCGAACACGCCCTTGCATTAATTAGTTCGGATTATAGAGGTTGCACTGTACAAAAATAGAAAGTCGATTCGATCCCTAAATACATTATAAAACAGGATGAAACGCCGAGATAATTTAAGAAAACATATATTGACCATTCAAACACAAAACTATCATAACTTGAGGTGGGAAAACTCCCTCGCGGCACAGTTGTTAAGACTCCAGGCAATCACAATTCATTAAATATGTCAGTAAAAACGAATACCTGAGACCTATCTTTGGTATTCTGTTACCTAGAATAATCAACGAATTTAAGTGTTGATTATACAATTACAAATTAAATCCTTTTGCATTTAAACTAAAATCCAGAGTCAAATGAGAAAATGTGAACTTTCCAGCAGATGAATTTTTCAGCTTTAATCCATATAAGAACATCCCATAATTGTACTTGATCCTCTTCTTCTAATATATGTACACTTATCATTTACGTAGAACGGAAATTGTTATCATAGCAATTTTTTACATCCTCCAGAAAGATATTAACAATGCACGAATTTCGGAGCGACAAAAAGATAAAGAAATGGTCGCAGGTTATAAATAAATCACGAGAAATAACTTCCCCTTTTCGACGAGGATATGCGTGGAAATGTTTACTGGAGCGAAATTAGAAGAGGGAAGATATGGAGGAGAGGGGGAGCAGTTGAAAGGGAAACGAGGATACGAGTGAGAGATGGAGAGGAAAAGAGAACGCGAAGAGGGAGAGAAATAGAGTTAAGGGTTAAGATATCATCGGATATATTTTTAGGGGTTGAAACGTTGGCTACACTGAGGCTGCTGCAAAGGGAGACGCAGGGAACGGGAGAAATCGGACCGAGAGATCAGGGTGACGCGATTCCGAGACGGCGAGGGAAGGAGAGAGAGAGAGTGAGAAAGAGAGAAAGATAAAGGATGAGGAAAACACAGGAGCCGTTAAGAAATGAGACAGGGAACGAGGGAGTAAAATGGGAAGGTCGAATGGATCTGAATAATCGTGCGAAACCCGGCTACGGTTGCGATCGGCAAAAAAAACGGATCGACGGCAATATGTGCGAATGGAATTACATCGAGATGACATCCTCTTCTCTTCTGGAAACTCAGATACCGTGCACTGGAAGACGCCCAACGGACTCGGACGCGTAGACAACCTCCGGGAGTAAATGGAGCGAAGAGAGGGGAGGGAAAGAGATATTGAGTGAGCGAGAATTACGGTAGAGGAGGAAAGGGGTCAAATAGAGGAGAGAAGATCATGGAGAGATAGGAGATAAAAAACGACTGGGAAGAAGACGTAGACATAAAGCGAAGGATAAAGAGATTTATAGAGAAGAGGTAAAAGAGTGAAGAGGAGCAGAGTAGAGAAAAGGAAGGAAAGAGGTAGGGAGAATGAGATGCGGTGGAGAGAGGAATAGAACGAGAGATTGGCAGAGAGAGAGAAAGGGAGGCAGAGGAAGATAAGGAGAGAGGCAGACATACAAACAACTTTATTAAGGGCGAAATCGAGGCTATATGATCCCTTCTTACATTTAAACTTAAATTCATGTATGACATAAAATAAATATTAGTTACATATTTGATTAGTAGAACATCAGGAGGTACTAAAGAAGAATGTTAGGTCTGTGGGTTGAAAACATATTATGTATCAACCTAGATTAAAGCGGAAAAAATCCCCACTGCAGAAAACACCTACGGAGAGAAACGAGGTGTAAAAATTAAGAAAAATTCCATAGTAGTTCAGAAGAAAGAAAAAATGTGTACGCATAAAAATGAGGGACGAAAGAAGGAGGACAGACAGACAAACAGCTTTATTCAGGCAAAATTGTGACTATAGAGTCCCTTTTTACATCTAACCCTTCGTCATATGGTACAGTTTATGCGACAGAACCGAAACATTTACATCAGTTGTTAAAGAAAATAATAAAATTTTAATTTACGACACAGGGAGAGGAGTAGAAAAATGGAGAGAAAGAAGAGGGCGAAGAGATGGAAAAGTTGGAAGAGAGAGCGGGAAATGAGGGAGTTTTAGAGTGGAAGAGAGGAGAGGAAAAGAGAGAGAACGAAATAGATGTAAAGGAACGACAGCAGAGTTGGTAAATGGAGAATAGAGTGAATCTGAAGAGAGAGAGAGAGAGAGAAGAGGAGAGAGAGGGAGAGAAAGAATGCGAGAAAGGATTAAGAAAAAGAAAAAGGTACGGCGAGTCGTAAATTAAGTCGGAGAGTGGATGTGAGAGAGAGAGGAAGAGCGAGGAATGTAGAGGGGGAAAGGGAGGAGGGAAAACAAGAAAAGCGACACAAAAGAGATCAAATGAACGAGATCGAGACAGCGGAAAATAATCGGGTTGACGTACAAGTAAGGCTGGAGAAGAAGTCACGAAAGAAATCGAATTAAAACGTCGAAGGAGCAAAATAACCACGCAACTCTCTCTCTCTCTCTTTCTCACGCCAATGTTAATATCTATAAATTTTGTCATTTTCATATGTTTATTTTATCAATGATCTATTCGTGTTGTGCCAATTTATTTTTGTTTATCTTTTTATGATTTTTATTCATTTATAACTTGTTCTAAATTTCATTTATGTGATGTCTTTAGTGAATCTCATAGGTGTCGCAGGTTTTTCACACACCCCTTCTCGTGTGGGTGTTTTCCTTCAGTGGGTTTTTTTTACACGGATTCCAATATTCAGTAGCTCATATTTTGCCCAGAAAATCACATCTTTTCTTTTAAAATACTTGTATTTTTATTGTTACCTGTATTTACATTGCTAATGTTTTATGTATTATTATATATGTTTCATGACGAGGGGCTAGGTGGAAAATGGGACTTCTTAGTCTCAATCTCGCCCCAAATAAAGACCAAATCAATCAATCAATCAATCAATCTCTTTCTCTCTTAATACAGATTTATTACGTTACTAAGCATTCATTAGGAAAAGTAAAACAAAAGGTTAAGTATCGTTCGTTCATCAGAATGTATGTCCGCATATCTAATACCCGAAACTATTACCTATTTAATGAAGTCTACCACTAAGGACTTTTTGGACAAGGATAAAAAAGAGGATTATATAAATGGTTCACAATGACCAAAAAATTAACTCCGCTATATCTCATCTCCGAAACAGCTAAATGGATTTTCATGAAGTTTATCACCAAGGACTGTTTGGCCAAAGGGCAATAGGACATAAGTGGCTCACATAACCCAAGCAGGAGTGCCACCTTATCCCAAGAAAGAGTGCCACCTTTCTATTAACAAAAAATAAACTTTCCGTCATATCTCGTGGAAATAAATATTAGTCCCATCAAAAAAGGTTCTTTGTGTAAAAGTTGTAGAATTAGTTACTTATGATGATAACACAATTCATAAAGAAAGCCTCTGCCTTGCACGCATTAAGAGTGCATCTTTCCTCTTATGTTTCCGTAACGAAAAGATATCCGTCGATGTCTTGTAAAATGGTACTTGAAAAAAGGGAAACCAAATTATCTTAAACGCACGTCACAGCTGTTAAGACTAGGAGTTTGCGCCTAATCGAAGACCAATTACGCAATAAACTCAACATCGCCCATAAAAATCGTTCGAATAAAAAAAGGGTTCTCATAAAAAACCGGACGAGGCGTGCGAAAACTGAACTCTTTCCCACTGATGGTCTTTTCATGACAAATAAAACGTTAAAAAAAGAAGAACAAACATCGATAAAAAATCTAAATTTAAGAGCGGCCGGAGAAAGATAAAAAAAATACAAGGAGGTTAGATCCGGAGGACGGCCATATTTATTTTTTATTCCAGGGTTGTCTGGTTGGATCTTGCGGTTACCGCAGAAGCGACTTCGATGCGAGATAGGGGAGAGATCGGATGTGGGATAGGCGAGAAAAGGAGGGAGAGGGAGGGATGGAGGGGGAAAGATGGAGGAGAGATGGGGAGAGAGATAGGGAGAAGGAGGGAGAGAGATAGGGAGAGGGAGGGAGAGAGATGGGGAGGGAGGGAGAGAGATGGGGAGGGAGGGACGGAGGGAGAGAGTGAGAGAGGGAGGAACAGAGGGAGGGAGAGAGGGAGTGAGAGAGGGAGGGCGAGAGGGAGGGCGAGAGGGAGGGAGAGAGGGAGGGAGAGAGGTAGGGAGAGAGGGAGGGAGAGAGGGAGGGAGAGAGGGAGGGGAGAGAGGGAGGGAGAGAGGGAGGGAGAGAAAGAGGGCGAGAAAGAGCGAGAGAGAGGGAATGAGAGAGGGGAGAGGGATGGAGAGAGGGAGGGAGAGTGGGAGGGAGAGAGTGAGAGAGAGAGGGAGAGAATGAGGGGAGGGAGGGAGAGAGAGAAGGAAAGAGGGAGGGAGAGAAAGAGGGCGAGAGGGAGAGGGGGAGAGAGGGAGGGAGGGAGGGAGAGAGGGAGGGAGAGAGGGAGGGAGAGAGGGAGGGGAGAGAGGGAGGGAGAGAGGGAGGGAGAGAGAGGGAGGGAGAGAGGGAGGGAGAGAGGGAGGGAGAGAGGGAGGGAGAGAGAGGGAGAAAGAGAGGGAGAAAGGGGGGAGAGGAGGGAGAGAGAGGAGAGAGGGAGGGAGAGAAAGAGGGCGAGAGGGAGGGAGAGAGGGAGGGAGGGAGTAAGAGAGGGAGGGCGAGAGAGAGGGAGGGCGAGAGAAAGGGACGGCGAGAGGGAGGGAGGGAGAGAGGGAGGGAGAGAGGGAGGGAGAGAGGGAGGGAGAGAGGGAGGGGAGAGAGGGAGGGAAAGAGGGAGGGAAAGAGGGAGGGGAAAGAGGGCGAGAAAGAGGGCGAGAAAGAGGGCGAGAAAGAGGGCGAGAAAGAGGGTGATAAAGAGAGCGAGAGAGAGGGAATGAGAGAGGGAGAGAGAGAGAGGGGGAGAGAGGGAGAGAGAGGGAGAGAGAGGGAGAGAGAGAGGGAGAGGGGGGAGAGAGATGGAGAGATGGAGAGAAATGGAGAGATAGAAAGAGATGGAGAGAGAGAGAGAGGAGAGAGATGGAGAGAGAGAGAGAGGAGAGAGATGGAGAGAGAGAGAGATGGAGAGAGAGAGAGAGATGGAGAGAGACGAGGAGTGACGAGCGAATGCATGGCGGAGATGGCGATGACTATGACGGGAAGAAACCCGGAGAAAGAAAATGAAGAGTAATATTACTTTTAAATAAGGTTTCTCACACCGCGTAACATTCATGTTACAACTCTTTGCTCGGAGAATATGAATTTCTATCCTTGTCCTTATGTAACCCACTTGACTTTCGCATAGATTTTAATACGCGCCCACCATTACTCGTAAGCGGATATAGGGATTCAACTCGATGTCTCAAATTCAAAAGGGAATCATTTAGATCTCCCTTACGGCTGACTTATAAACTGTTTCGCCTATAGCAATAAAAAAAGCTTGGAAAACAATCCGCGGTCCTTCAAGCAGCCGTGTCTAATTGGTTAATTTACTAATATTAAAATTTATGTTATTAAAGAAGCTACGTACTAAGTAGTTTTTACCAGAAGAAGAGACTTAGGAAAGAGCATTTTACGAGTATAGCACATATATTTTGTAACCTTGAAGTGTACATTACAGGACATCAAGTATGTCCCTCAGGGGTCACTCCCCCTAACTCCCCATAACACCTGTACCTCGCTAACCGCGACTCTGCCAACGGGTTGTTTGCAGTGGGTTGTCAGGAAGTAACCCCCGCGGTTGGCGATATATATATATATATATATATATATATATATATATATATATATATAACTAGTGATCAAAGTAAAATATAGTGCACCCCGGTTATAACGCGGCTCGTTATTGCGTGGTATAGAATATAACGCGGGTCTTACTAAAGGCAACAAGTTTTTTTCGCCAAATGGATACTATTTCTTACTTTAACCCTTATGTGGATTGATGATTTGACTAACGTAGTCGGATTCCTGGCCCTTCTATGGCGCTAGTACGTAAACTATATTATTTTATTTTTATGAAAAAAATATTTTTTTTTTAAATAAACTAATTGTTCCCATATTGAACAAAAGGCTATAATTTCTAATTTCTCTTTCCTTCCACTGTTTTACATTAATATTAGTGCATGCAAGTAAAACTAATTTCTAAGTTGAATTATCTCGGTTTACTCTATAACGCGGGATAACTTTTTTCCCCGATACCCGCACTATAACGAGGGTGCACTGCATATTTAAAAAAGGAAAAACTCCAGCAAGACCAAACAAACCAAGTAGAGGAATATGAATGATTTTGTCCAGAAATAGAGGGAAAGAACAAATGGATATTTGATCGAAGAAAAAGTCGCCGAAGGAAGAAGGCGGAGATGGAAGAAGGATGGTGGAAGCGTTTGGACGGCAGTGGGCTGGAGGTGAGATGGGTCTGGTTGGGGGATAGAGGGAGGAGGGGAGTAGTGGGCGGATGGGAGGAGGAGAGGGAGAGGATGGGAGTTAGTGGGTGGCGAGGAGAAGACAAGATAGAGTGCTTTTGCTGCCCGGGACCGAAAAAAGCTCCTTCAAAGAAGGAGATGACAAGCTGTACTTAATAAAGCGACGCGAGCATCCACCCAACTCACTCTTCGCCTCTTTCCCACCGTCACGTGACATCCCCCTTCACCCTCCACCCCCTCATCACTCCCTCCCTCTCTCTCTCCGCATATCTCTCCCACTCTCTCTCCCTCTATACCTCTCTCCTCTTCCTCCCTCCATCTCTCTCTCTCTCTATCCTTGTATGGGCACTACAACTTTACAAATGAACTAATGAAAGGAAAAACTTTTAACTCCCAACTTTTTATTATAAACAAAAAAATCTGATGTGGCCACCAAATGACTTTCTCCATACCTGTAATATTTCCAAAAATTCCAAATAGGTTAAATGATAATGAATATTTTAATGAACTGCGAGAAAATTTTAAAGATTACAAAGAACATAAATAGACTCATACCGTAGCCTGCTGATATTGGATATAGCCAGGAATCTCCAACAATTAAGAAAATAAAAAGGAACGATACTAAGACGTAACTAAGCGTAAATTGTTAACAATAGTCGCCGGTAGGTGGTGGCAGCTAAAAAATTAGTTTTTAAAATCTCTTAAACAATAGAAAAATGTTTCGAACTATGGTTGTAGAAAATTAAATTTCCTACAACATTTATTCCAATATTTTTTTACATTAATCAAATATTAAAGCAAATATTAAAAAAAAACGGATAAGTGAGAAGAGTAAACACCCACTTTCGGTTGACCGATCTTTACCAAAAACTAATCAGTTCTTGTGACTAACGTATAAATGTTAAATATAAAATGTTGCGTTGACCTGATCAATAGTTTTTGAGTTAGAGCACCCACAAAAAAACTCGCATGCAAACACGCACAGACATCATCGAGAAAATGATCAAAACATGTTCAGAGGACCTCAAAACGTGTATTTCCGTTGAAATCTCGAAATCGATTTTTGTCATGAAAACAATATTTTCCCCTATACTACGTATGGAGAAAGTAAAAATCGATCCGAGTTTCGACACTTGGCGTCACCATCAGCGTCGAAAACCGTGTCGTATTTTGTCAATGAATAAAAGTGATACGTTAAGAGTTTTTCCACAGTGTTCAGGCCAATAATGTCGATTACAATTTTGCAAATATCTACAACAGTTAGACAATGTCGTGTTTATAATCTTTTGTATTCTATGGAACGTCTAACGACTTCTATTTTCGTGCCTGTTTATTCTTATTTGTATTATTATTGGCGTACTAAATATTACTGTCACATATTTTTGGTACTATATATATTTTACATGTATTATAATTGTTTTCAAATATGTACGTTAGCCCATTATTTGTGTAATCGTTGATCATCTTTTGTACACTATTGCAATCCTCACATTATTGTACATTTTATGTTTTATTCACATATACTGCGTAATTATTCAAATTTTAGCAATTTAGTCGTAATTTAGGGAATTTTTATTGTAAACTCTTAATACCTTCTAAACCTTGCATTGTTAGGGGGAATTTAGCCTCAGCCTCGCAATAAAGATATTTTTCTTTCTTTCATTCTTTTCCCGTCTCTTCCTCCAATCTTTCCCACCTCAACTTTTCTCCTTTCACCTCTATCTTTCTTCCTTTTCTCCCTCCATCTCTTTCTCTCTATTTCTTTTACCCGAGTGAGAAGCACAACTCTTTAATTCTTCCCCTCGGGGAAAGGGAGTGTCAAGCGAGGGTGCTCGAGAGGTTTGTAAAACCAAAACAATCGCCGCACACCACACGCACACGCAGAAAGACAACGGGGACGCGCATAAAACCCAGGGAGCGTTAACCAAGGTGCTGGGAGAGTTTGTCATTGCCTCAAGGTTATGCGGGTTTTTTTTCGTATTTTTCTCCTTTTCATCTGTCGGGAAGAAAGGAGGAGAGAGGGAAGGAGCGAGAACCTTTAGGGAGCTTCTAAAATTGACATGCATAGGGGCCAATGGCCTTCGTGACGAAGTTATACCGCTCGGCCGCGCGAGATTTACCGACACCAATCAGGCCGCTGAAAAATTCGGCGCACTATACTTCTACCAATAGGCAAAATAATGTGTTGAAGCAAAATGACTTTTAAAATTCAACTTTATATATATATATATATATATATATATATATATATATATATATATATATATATATATATAACATCATAGGTAGACGGTCCGTGATTATTCGTGGTTAAATCTGGTTCTTGATTACTCTCTTTCCCTTTCAAATCGTCTATCAGCTGCAACCTTTTCCTACCTCTTTCCCTTTTTCCATCTAGTTTACCTTCTAACACGTCTTTAATCATACTCTCTCTCCTCAGGTAATGTCCAACCCAGTTTGTCTTCCTCTTTATAATAGCCTGTGTAATCATTCGCTTCTCTCCTATTCTTCGTAGCACTTCATCGTTTTCCATCCTATCTGTCCATTTTTTCTTCAGCAAATTTATGTATATATATATATATATATATATATATATATATATATATATATTTCTCTCTCTAATGTGCTGAAGAAGGGATCGAACCCGAAAGCTTCCGTGATTTTTGTGTTCGTTTTACCTGTGTCACTTCGACATCCCCAGAAGCTCGCCAACCTGAAGTCATCTTATTGGTGAGTGCTCACTGGGCTTTCTTATCCCAACAACTTGTTGCCATCCATTAATCCCATTTACCTTTCCTCTTCCGTAAGCATATATATATATAGTCAAGATATCTGCGTATGTTTCGTAGACTGGCAAAAGGCCTTTGATAGAGTAAATTGGGTAATGTTGATGAAGATATTAAAGGATAATTAACATATACGCGAAATGGTACACAATTCTGTAAAAAAGTTGTATAGACTTTCAAAACGAAACTTTTGGAAATTAATCTTTGAAAGATCGTCGGAGAATATTTATATCTTTCTCCAAAAAACAACTCAATAAAGTTAGAAAATAAATTCACATCTTCAAACGACTAAAACCTTACAAATTTTGATAAAATTCACTTGGTATGATAAAGCAGCACAGAAAATTTTCACGAACAAATGCAAACATTAATAAATCCTCAATTTCAGAAATCGGAAATTCGGCTGGTTTCACATTATCATTTTACTTATAATCAGAGAAGATTAACAGAAAACCGTAAATTTTTAAATCTTCCCGTTTCACTTGCTTTGCCTTGTAGATTCCGCGCTCATCTGACGCCGATCTAAGCATTGTTTATAAAACATTGACGTAATTTTTATTTGCTTCCCAAGTTGTAAATAAAATCGAGAATGCCTCTTGGCCTAAAGAAGATAAACAAACCTTGAGATCCATTTAGATCCATCTTACAAAGCATGTTATGCCCGTGTTATTCTGCCACTATTACGTATTGTTATATAACAATGGCCCACTTTCTAACGCGCCCACAGCTTTATTGACCTACCGACTAGAGACTTACGTGATTTCCGTAAAATATGAAATATTTATAAAGCCTTACACTTCTTAATGCGCGGGAATAAGTTCGCTAGTGCTTTGATTTTTCTCAAATAATCACTAGAACTTTCACGTCAATCCTTTCTAATACACCAACAAAAATTAACACACCCTAAAAAGCCTGGGCCCTTAAATACGTGGCTGTTGTTCCCCATGTTTTTAGGCAAAATTCCTAATTCAGTAAATCGGAAAACGATTCGGACCCGAATGTCCCAGATTTTCGAGAGTGCACCTGTATATTAAAAGGGATGGACCGAGTGAATGACTTCATTTTAAGGCGATTTTCATTCTTATTAATGGCGTTTGACTTATAGATCGTTATTTCAGCCGTGAAATTCTTACACCTTCCCGGAAGGTCAATTTCGACTGTTGATCTGAATGTGTAAACAACGTGATCAAAAACAGAAGCTTATTCCTTAAATAACTTCACCCATATAGAAGGGAGTTCTAACAGGAAAAGTGGTCGATAAACTTTCAAGTTAAACATGTTTCAAATAATTCTCTAGGAAATAATCGAGTTCGCCTTACGGCTGAAAACAAATTCAAGAATAAGCACCTAAGTATAAAAAATGAGCATATAAGTGCTTATTTTAGATATAGCCATAACAAGGTTATAACAAATCAGATGCGAATTTCGGCTACAATGCAGGCATCTTCAGTGATGATTCACTGAAAATATTTAGAAACTATTTTCGGTGAATCGCCATTGAAAACGACTGCATTGTAGCCGATAGGCTCATCTGCTTTTCATTAATCTTGTTATGGCTACTTATTTTCTGAAATGTTTATACTTTATCGCTTATTTTTTAACAGGTTTAAAAAAGTTACTCTCTCAATACCGTATGAAGACTTATAGACTGAAATTCTCCCACACAGGATTATTATAAAATGGAGTAACACTAAATTTCTTTTGTATTCTTACGTACAGGGCGATCCGTAACTATCATTTGATTGCGTGAAACAAAAACGAAAAAATAAAAGAATATTTTAAAAATAAATTTTGAAATATTAACAAAATACAACCACCTCAATAAATATTTCTAAATTTATTCTAAAACTTTTACTTTGATTTTTCCCACCTTTTGCTTCAAATAACCAATTAGGACTTATGGACCAACCTGCATATCGCCCCGACAAGACGACAGTGTAATGCATTGATCAACGCAAAGAAGGCTCTCTAATCGAGGAATTCATTTTATCCAACATACAAAAGGTAGTAATTCTACTGACTACCTCTTTATTACCGTCAAAAAGGTACTTTTAAACGCCCACCGACGAATGCAATTTCGACGATTCTATTTTGCTACGAATCTCCAAACCTGTCGCGGCAGTCCATTCGAATGTTCACATGTCATTCCAAGTTCCAAACTCGTATCACGACCGAGTCCCAGGTTCCATTGGAGGATTATCACGTTAGGGCGGGACTCGGTCCTCTCCGACGAAGTATCCTTACTCCGAATCGCCATGACATCAAACCGAATTACCAACTAGTCGAAACTATTAGAGGCGATGGTGACAAGGGACCTACCCGGACTTACCCTTTTCTCAAAAAGAAAAAAACAGTCTATCTTCGAGACTTTTGGACGATTGAAAGAGCAGTGCAAGAAAACCCTTTTAAATTTACTATTGGATACACGCGCTGCCAACGGAAATCGTTAAGGGTATAAGCTTCTCTTTCCCTCTCTTTAAACCTTCCTTCCTCTCTCCATCGCATTCTCACTGCCACTACATTTACCTCTTTCTCTCTATTCCGCCCTTTCTCTCTAATTATCTCTCTCCCGCCCTTTCCTTTCCTCCCTCCCCCTCTCTTTTTCTCTCCCTCACTACCTCTCACTCACCCTAATTTTTTCTCCCACATTCTCACTCTCTACTCCTCTCTCCCTCATTCTCCATCCCTCCATCCCTTCCTCCTTCCCTCTCTCTTCCTCTTTCTCTCCATCTCTCTCTCCCTCACTCTCCTTGATTCTCCCTCCCTTTACTCATCTCTCCCTCACTCACTCCCTCACTCTCTCCCTCACTCTCGCCCTCACTCTCGCCCTCACTCTCGCCCTCACTCTCTCCCTCACTCTCTCCCTCACTCTCTCCCTCACTCTCTCCCTCACTCTCTCCCTCACTCTCTCCCTCACTCTCTCCCTCACTCTTTCCCTCACTCTTCCTCCTCATTTTCTCCATCCCTCTTATCCTCTCTCTCCGTCATTTTCCCTCCCCCAATTCCTCCCTTTCACACCCTTGCTCTCTCTCTCCCTCTCTACCTCCCCGCCATTCTCCATCTCTTTGCCTTCCTTCCTTCTCTCTTTCTTTCCTCTTTTTTCTGACACCCCCGCCTCTACCCCATCTCCCCCTGCACGCCCACCGTCGTGGCAATATTCCAGACAGTTAATTCGATCCCAACGACACACAAGAACACACACACACACTAAAACACACGCTGGCGGGCACGCACACAGGCGGACTTTAACTGTCCTACTCTCGTCACCAAAAAAAAACCGTCGGGATAAGAGAGAGAGAAAGATCGACTCTTCCAGTTTCACACGGTTACCTCAATTTTAGCATCGTCCTCTCCTGCTTAGCAGATGTGTCCGGTATTATTTGGCAGAAGGGGAGGATTTTGAGGTCGAGTCGTAATTCTCAACGCTCCCACGCACCGCGTCTCTCTCTTTCTCTCCTTCCTTCCGTCTCTACCTCTCTTTTCCTTGGTTCCTTTTTTATTTCCGCGATTCTGCGGCGAGATCTGCAAAATATTTATCCCAAACTGCATGTAAGCCTTTACTCCGAGATGGAAACTTTACGAGGATTGGATTTTCACCAACGCAAAGACTTCGCAGAGACGAGAAAATGCTGTCGGATATCCGTCGAAAGAGTTGATAAACATCAACCTCTAACCTTCGTCATTTTTGCGGTGCAATTTTTATATTATTTTTTCAATGCTAAATGCTCATTTTAACACAACTATTATTATTTTTATTGCAAAATTTAAAAATGTACGCAAACGAGCCTTTATTCCATAAACGCTGGGAATACATCTTTTGCGGTGTATTTTCGCAAAATTTAAACCGAGTAAAAATCAATTTAAAAAAAATAGACGGATTAAAACTTTTGCAAAATTTCTTTTCATCTCATACGATAGAGCGATAGAGCAAATGATGTATATGCATATTGAAATTATTTTTAAATTTTTTCCTGAATATAATCTCGTATTGTTTTCAAGGATCGCGCTCATGGTTCCGAAGTTTTAAAGAAAAGAAAATACATTCAAAACTATCACTCATCCGGTGAACTTAAAAATAAATGTTACAAAAAGATTATTTGGATAGTACCATCCTCATTCGAAAGAAACAATATCTTTTTTCAAAATAAAGAATCGAAAAATATTAAAATTTTGCAAAGATTATAAACTCGACTGATAAAAGATTTATTTTACGATCCACGTCTGCATCAATAAAATATGTTATTGGATCATTTTTAAAATAGAGGCCATTACTAGCGCGCCAAAATATTTTTCCTACATTACAGCATATTTTTGCCACCCAAAATCTCATAAAGATTGTCTTGATTTTTAATGGAATAACAAATATATACTATTATATAAATCAATTTAATGACTATCTTTTAAAATTATACTTTGGGTAAATATCCCGTTGGTACCCAATAATTTACCTATAAAAATTCTACTTTTAGTCATAAGAGATAATGAATATATTTTTTGCATCATTTCACCAATAATAATCTTTACAACTTAAGTTTTCTCTTTGCCTAAATTTCCTCATTATATCATTTGTAACATAAGACTTGAAAACATTAGCACAGCCTGCAGATACTAATAAATAAAAATTATTTTTTCGAGAGAAAAATTAATTTAAAAATTTTCTATTCCAACAAATAAGACATTATTTTTCAGGGATAAAAATCCATTTATCATTCAGGTCATAAATCATCTATCATTTCCTGACAAGGAATATTCTTTTAGCATCCTCATTTACCGGATTAGCAAAAATATTCTTTTTAGAGAACTTTTTCGAAACCCCAAATTCTTCGACATACAAAAACATCACTATTTGTTACATAATTCCAAGATTGCGAACATCGTACCTGAGAATTCGCTGTAAGGAAATATTCATTCTCTTGTTTTTTTAAAAAAAAAACACCTACGAACGAGCATTTATCTATGCTAAATCAACATATTTAATCTGGAAAATTGTTAAAATTTATGATTTTACACTAAAATTTCTTCGTCGTTTCTATGGTTCAGTTTTTAAGGATTACGATGTACTTCATTTTTAAGTCGTGAAGTCCTTCCGCACACAGATTATAAAAAAACCAGGAGATTATATAAAAAAAATTACATTTACGTAAACAACGAGACTATTACTATTTTAAATATTTATATATACACTTTTCCTCTCCTCGATGTTAACTTTAAAGCTTAATTCAACCGGAGACTAATAAACTTTCAAATTCCAACGAACAAATTTATTCTTTCCTTTGAGTGTCTTTAAAATATTTAAATAAAAACAAATACCCATACAATTTCCTAAAAACAGATCTAGAACCAGTAAGTAATGGGCACGTCTTCTAAACCGCTAGACGGATTTTAATTAAATAATTATATTAATTAATTATTCGGATAGAGAACAACATCTACTACAAGATAGTCCCCGAGATCACATATTTACGAGTTCTAGTTTCGAGAATCGCCTAATCTTTCGATACTGTTTCACACGTATTTACCATAAAGAACGCCTTTGAAATCTCTGGGTATTCCATTTATGGAGTATACTTTTCCGTCATGTTGTAGTATTTCTAAATAAAATAATAATCAACAAAACTTTCCATCAGTGAGATATTGATGTCTTTAAAAAAATAACTGATTATTCATTGATAATGGAAATATACGACATTATATATGGCATCATAAGAGAAAAATATCACCGCCATTGTTTCAAAGAATTAGCAATGACCTTATGATACCCAAGAGAAAAGGCATTATTCGCACTGCTAACATCCTAGACAGCGACGAATAACATTTAGAGCAAGTAAAACAAAAATGCCGCATCGCGGAGAGTGCACTGCAGGCTTCGGGAAATGAGCGTTAAAAATTCTATAAAAAATCATTGCTTGATATTTGGCTTTAAGTTGTACCATAGAAATGTTTTCCGCAAACACACCACTCCGTCCAGTGCAATATTGAGAACGTAGTTAGGCACATCCGTACCCGTCACGAAAGGAAAAAAGATTTTTTCAAACGAGTAATATGTGTTTTTAATTTGTTTATATCTCACGTTGAAGGACTTAGTCCGCAAACTTCAAATCATTTTTTCCCCACTGTAAGGTTTACTGGATTTCCTTCTCTATCCTAACACAATTACATATGTATTTTCCTTTCCTATCTATTAGATTATATATATGCTTGAGGAAGAGGAATGGTAAAATAGGATATGGGTGGCAACTAGGTGTAGAAGGAAGCTCAATGAACACTTACAGGAGAAACACGGGGAAGCATATGGTGTAAGCTTTTCGGGCGAGAGAGAAGACAATTGTATCTGTGCATACACACACACACGCGCATATATATAGTAATCCGATTTAGCGCCCCCAATATAGTGCCACCACCGCATACCAACACCAGCCCCCGAGAAATGTCGAAGACTCTAAGGCCGGAATGGCCCTCCTGATGTTGACTGGCGCTGTATCACCACCACAAGGCACCATCACTGAACAACTCTAGGGCGTTAAACAGTGAAACCAGCTGTCCTGAGATAGGACAGCGACATATCTTATGATTACATAGAGCAAACATGTACTTCGATTTACCGCCACATCCGCTTAAACTTCAACGTTAGTGAGGGACAAACGGTGCATATATGTGTGTATATATATATATATATATATATATATATATATATATATGCACTCTATCTCCATCGCTGAAGAAGAGCATATGCCCGAAAAGCTTACGTGTTTTTTTTTGTGTGTGCGTGTTTTCTGTCTCTTCGACGCCCCCAGCAGGCTGCCAACTTGGTCCTCAACTTGGTAAGTGTCCGCTGGGCTTCCTTCAATACCTTTTTGCCACCCTCATCACTACCTTTTCTTTTCCTTAAGTTAATATATATATATATATATATATATATATATATATATATATATATATATATAATAAAATTTAAACCATATAAGATAAAAAACAAATTAAACAAATGCAAAAAGTCCAATCCTACAACTTTTAATCTAATAACCGTCATTGTGTATATGGTCTCCCTATTGCTGATGAAGGACACAAGCCGAAAGCTCCAATCTACGTGTTTCAATGTAGTACATAATTCCCTAATACCCCAGCGGCTCTCTCATTGCTAAGTGTACGCTGAGCTTCCATCCTTCAATACCTAGTTGCCGTTGATATAACTATTTACCTTTCCTCTTCCGTAAGAATATATATATATATATATATATATATATATATATATATATATATATATATATATATATATACACACATACACATTCCTATATGTTCCCAGCTCTTTACTTCAGCCTACGTTTTGACGACCTTCAACCCTCCTCCATCCGAATGAGACAAATGTCTTTCTAAGTCCACTCCATCATCGCGCTACTCTCCAAGACCGCTCACTCAGTGAGGAATGAAACGAAGCACACGCCCCTCCCGGAGCGCTCTAGGCCCGCCCGCCCCTCCCGGAGCCCAGTAGCCACCCTGCCTTAAAAAGTCTCCAGAGCCTCCTCCCCCTCCTCCTACATCTCCAGACTATCAGTTTTATTTTAGATCGTGGGAAAAAACACACGTCTGACCTATTTCGCGAGAGCACAATGTTACCGGTCCGGGACAACGTCTTCGTATAATCTCCCGCCGATTTTTTTGGTAAAATCGTGCGCCACGGTTCAGGGCCGCTTCCTCAAAATCCGAAATCCTGAAAGCGTTTAAAGTAATCACTTCTCCCTCCCTAAGGCGAGACGGTAAAAACTTGAGATACGGGAAGGAAGAAGTTCGATTGTTTTTTGTTCAGGGCGGACGCGGTTTATATACGCGTATAAGTGTGAAAGAAAGAGGCTAGAGACCACCTACCGCATCCTACAAGGTCATCAGTTAAAAGTAAAAGAAATAAACACCTTAATAAAAACGACCTACGTGACAGCCCATCGCTCGGGTCGTGTAATCTGAAATGAAAAATTACTCTGATTTATTTTTGAGCGAAAATTTATAATTTACGAGAGCAGTTTATGTTATCGGTGTCGCTAGTTGATTTTAAAGGAAAAACAGCTATCCCTGAAGATATTTTAACTAATAGCGCAAAAAAAACCCCTGCGGTTTTCGCGAATCTACCAAACAAATAACTAAAGGAAATATAATTGTTGATCATGAAGGCTGATCGTTAATGACAAAAATAAATATCTTCATCAGAATCGTAATTTTTATCAAATCATCTTAGCATCGACACATCGCGCTCAGAGTAAAATGCTTAATTTTTATTTTTAAAATTTAGTGATATTGTGAATTTGCTGTTCCCATCTTGCGCCATACTTAAGAAAGTAGAAAACGCTCCACTGAATATTTTCATCGACCCTGAATTTAATATAGTATAAAAGGACATTTCACTCACGTTTGAAGGCGTTTGTTACGAGACAGAAAAATGTAATTATATGATCTTTTCGACACCTTAAAATTGATTATTACGTTCTGGATTATTTCTTTTGGTGACTCTCGGCTACGGTTGACCTTTATGTCCACTCGATCATTTTCTAAGACATCACTTTAATTAATTTTTTTAATTTTACAATTGTTACAAAATAGGCGTTTCACAAATGAGGCAATAAAAGTGAATAAACTCCTTGAAAGAATTAAAAGGTGGTGAGTGTAATTTCTTATTTTCTACAATTTTTCTGTTCATGTTGATACAGATCTTTTTTACTTTTCTCTAAAGAATAAACCCTGAGACTCAAAAATAAATGTACGAAAGATCCATCTTCAGAATAATAAATGGACTTAGCAGTAAAATTTAGCAATGAATGCTATATATTTAGACGAAAAGCCATAACATTTGTAAACAGAAGCGCTTTAACTTCGCTAGCTTCATTCTTTTTGAAAAATCTCCAAGAGATAAACTCTAGGATGATGCATATGCTGTGACTTGAACTAATGACTGCCATAAAAATATTTTAGTAGGCATTGTGGCTTTAACTCAAAAGCAAACGAATTTTTTCCCTTTTCAAGTTTTTCTAAAAAATCAGGTTTGGGGCGACGACGTTCTGCCAATCATCGTGATTTTTAAAAAACTCAAATACAATAATAATTTCTATAAGTTCTATAAGGTTTAATATGCGGAAATATTGCCCGATATACTCGGGCGGAAATATATGAAATCGAAAATGAATTAGTGGCGTTCTTTTAATGCGAGCTATGCAATCAAAATTCATGAGCTTAATTTTAAGCACATACAAGTTAATTATTTAAATATTCGTTGCTTTAGTACCTCAAATTAAAACGTTTAATTACACAAATCAAAAAAGCACTTAACTTGTAATTTAACGAGTGACATAAAGCAGCTTCTAAGGAACATACCTGAAAAGAATAGAAAAAAACCATAATGAATAAATATAACAATTTAAAAAAACTACAACTTTCGAATTCAACAATATTTATGCAAAAATATTTTAAAGTATAACCATAAGAATAAATTACTTAAAATGGAGTAAACATAAACTTTACACTATAATTATCAACATGACAATGAAGTAATGATCATAAATGTTATATTATTTTATATTCGTCGAGTAAAATGGAAATATAAACGCATCCATTCTTGTCAATATAAAGAATTCGTATTTAAACCTTAAAAATTATTGTTATGTGCGCAGCAGACAAAGACATATTTCATTCTTTTACTTGCGGGAAAAAGAACGAACGTAATATTATTTTAAGTCGGAAGCGAGCGTTAAAAGGTTCCACTGAACAAATAAGGTTTTCCTCGTATTTTTCCAAAGCGACCCAGCACTGAAACATACCAAATAAAAAGGTCGGTTCTTAGACTCTCTTTAAATTTCTATTCGTGGTCTTTCGCTGGAACCGTCTTTTTTATCAAACGCGAGAGCGTACGCGCTAAAAATTCACAAAGACGTAGCACCGCCGCACGCACTCTTAAAAACGGCTCCCATCAACTACTGAATTTACGCCCGACCTAGCGCGCGTTCTCGGTCCCACCTACATCTTAGGAAAATACAAAAAAAAAGAAATAAAGACCCAGGTCGCGTGGAAACCCATAAGTAACCTTGGCTGCCTACATCAAAAGACCAGCGAAGATCTGACGACTCCAACACGGTCTTAAGAGATCAGTGCCCTATGGTTTTGGGTGCCATACGCTTGTCAGGGAGTGATCTAATAATATATTTGGCAACACCATTGAGAAAGAATTTCCACGGAGAAAGAGAGAAAAATAAAGAGAGAGAGAGAGAGGATAAGAGAAGTACGGGAGCGTGAATAGCTCAAACCATGAGAGGATGAAAAAATCGATATGGAAACTGAGGAACTGAGGGAAAATGATGGAAAGTAACAACTTGTACTTCGCTTCAAAATCCGCTACATCAATGTTTCTCAACCGGTGGGCCGCAAAGGGATTTGAGGAGAGTCGCTAAAACATTGAAAAAATTAAGATCGATTAGCAATAATTAAAAACTGTCGTAAAAGTCTAGCGAAAACAATATTTTGTAAAAATAAAACTAATTAAAAATTTAATAAATTGCTTTGTTGTTTTGGTTCGTGTTAACTAGCTGGACCCACATCCGAAACTGACCGCTGAAAAGACCTCACAACTGTCATTAACTCGGATTAGGACTGCGGAACTCGAGGGTCCGAACCGCAACCAAGCTCGCATACCTGCTCCCTTGCAGAAGGGGGTCTCTCGCCGATCAAATCATTTGCAATAAAATTTAAACTATTTTATGTTTTTAAATTAGTGAGAAAGTAACTAAAGTGTCGAATCTGGGAAACTACGCTGATTAAGAGCGTCTTTTAAACGTAATTCTACGATAAAAAATAAGATATTTATGCTCATGTAATCCTGATGCCCAGGAATACCAACCTTAAAAATTTTCTGGGACGGGATTATATTGAAAACATGAAAAATATGTGTATTATATGGAAGTTGGGTTGAGTCGGTTGGTTGAACTGGATTGGTAGGGTTGGGTTGGTTGCAGCACAAACTTGGTGGCCAAACATATTAACAGAATAGGCCAGAATTATTACTAGTAGTCTTATTTTGTTTTGAGGCTGAACACTCATCAATAAGATGTCTTCAAGTTGGCGAGCTGCTGGGGGTGTCGAAGTGACACGTAAAAAACATAAAAAACAAAAACGATATGTATATATTAACTTAAGGAAATGAAATGGTAGTGATGAGGGTGGCAACACCGCGGACAACATAAGCGTGAAACGTATAACAGGAAAGTTAAATGAACATTTTGCGTTTAAGTTAAAAGCAGATGGAAAAGTTGATGATAGCGAAAAGGTTAACTGTCGTCCTTGCAACAAACAGCATACCATGGCTCTAATACGTCGTTGACATATCACCTGCAGCACAAACATCCACTGCAATATCAACGCGTACTTGCAAATGAACAGAAACGTACTGCTGTTCAACAACAAAATTCAATAATCCAGTACGCATGTCAGAATGAGAAACCAGTGAGCGCTTAAGTTAGCAAGAGCATTTGCTATGTTAGGGGTTTATGACATGGAATTTGGCAAGTATGATTAATAATTACAAATTGTTTGGTTTAAACTTTTTCACTATTTTCATTATATTTTCAGGACTATATAAGTAACATTAAAAATGTCTTCTGTGGTTTAAAAAATGATATTTATGATTTTTTATAATTTGTAAAATTGTTCGAATTGATCGATTAATTTTCGATTCAAGAAATTTGATTAATCGATTAAAATTTTAAAACCAATCTCAGCCCTAATACACACACACACACATACATATATATATATGCACTATCTTTTTGAACTTCGCGTGCTTTCATGAATTTCCACTTCACGAAAAAAATGTTTATGATCATTACTTCTGTTTCGCGCCGATTATTTACATTGAGCGTCATGCTTTTGAGATGCTAACAAACGTAAACTCCGGCTACTTTTTTGTTTCGAAGTTCAGTTTAAACTTTGGTGCCTTAGGAAAGGACTTATTACTATTATTTTATATTTATAATGCTCATTTTTAGCAGTTTTCTAAGTAAACAAACGTGATAAAGCTCGACTTAATTATTTTGTAGTTCAATTTGAACTTAACCGTTAGCGCCACTATTTTCGATGATGAAACTTGAGTTTAAAATTTAAAGAAAGGTCATCATTTTGGAATATAAGGTTTTCACTTGCTATTATCTTTGTATTTTGAAATTAATCTAAGGAAATGTTATTTTGTTAGGGTTTCATTTATTAAAACGAATTTTTAATGTAAATCTAGAAATTGATATCATCTTCTAAACGTAAGATTTTCTGACGCGTATTTAGAACGCGATTGCTAAAAGAAATGTTACCACTTTAATGCTTCGTTTTTATTTTTGTGGCCTATTTTGAACAATTAAAAGAAATTTTATCGCTTTCTTACACTAGGTTTTAATTTTCTGTGACGAATTTCGTACGTAATTAATAAAAGATATGTTACCGCTTTATAATGCTAGTATTTTTTTGCGGCTTGAAAATGTTTGCGGCAGAACCCAAGAAAACATCCGTACATCGCTTTCTCAACATTCCATTTCAGTGGTTCAACAATTTCAGTTTAAGGATTTCCGTGGAATGACCAAAAGAAGATCGAAAATCGCTTGTAAAATGTGCTGTAGGTAAACTGCACAACTGCCGAAAGAAGTGTTATCGCTTTGTAATGCGGGGTTTTCATTTGCTATTAAGCGCTTTGAAGGTAATTAAAAGATTTTTCACTTTATGATGCTAGGTTTTCATTTGCTGTTAACTTTTCTTTTATTCTCTGCTAAACTGCATTATTTATTGAGACGCAATTGTCTCATTTACATTAATCATAAATAATTAATTCACAAGGTACTTAGGATAGAAAAACGATACTTCTTAAGTGACACTGTTGCTGCCAATAGGCAATCAAATATAACACAATGGTAAAGTGACAAGGAAATATTGGAGTGAAATTATACAAAGCAGAAATATACAAAAGATATGCTCAATATAATTGTCCACTTGAAGGGGTAACAAAACGAAACGAAAAGGCAGTACGAGGGATAAGGAAATTTATACCATGATTTGTCCCCTTGGGACTTTTTTTATGGGGACATGTTAAAAGCACAGTATACTCCTCGAAACCTGGTTCTTTGGAGGAATTCCGCGATAGAATAAAACATGTGATCGACAAAATAACTCAAGAACAGCTGGAGAATGTTTTCAAGAGCTGAAAAATCGGATCGAACGATGTATCCTAACGGAAGGCAGCTCTGTTGAACTTTAACACTCTGAAAGTTGATTATGTTAAAATTTAAATAAATTATCTTTTAAATACCGTTTACAGTTTGTATTTATCACATATACAACAAAAATTATTAAACTTTTAAAGTGCACACGACTTTATGAACATAAGTACACATAAGTAGGGCGCGGATAATTTCCTGTAGCATAGGTGGACCGTATTATCAAAAAGGTTGAGAAACGCTGCTCTATATCAAGGTTTCTCAACTTGTTCTCACCAAGTGCCCCTTACTTCTGAACAACTTCAATAAGTGCCCAATGCACAAGCTTCTTTTAATTTTATATTTACAGATACATTAAACAGGTCGTCGCCAGATTAAATGAAATAGCGTACGCAATGATCCGGAATTTCTGATTTCTTACTTTTTCGAGATTGTTGTAAGTGTTTCAAAAGAATACGACCGGTACGGGGGAGAGGCATGGCCAAAGGGGAGCCAATATATTTTGTGAGGACCTTAAATTTTTTCCCGGGATTTTCAAACTTGTTTTGTCGGGGGGAGCTACACATTTTCCGGTACGCCACCGAGTATGACATTATGAGGCATAACGTATAATAAAATAATAAATGAATGCCCTCGGAGTGTATCTCACGTACCCCATGGGGTACGCGTACCACTGGTTGAGAAATCTGCTCCATATCACTGCTCAGCAACCGTTAAGCCGAGCGATAGGACCAGCACAAGTCGGCCAAACCGCTTGCAACCGGTATGCTGAGTCACACTGTTGCGCCGCGAAACGCCACCAAGGTTTGGCAGCCGGACATTTGCTCACTCCCCTTCTCCCAATATCGCAAATAATTTGATATGTGCCTGTTTTAGCATTAATGTCAACTTTAGCTTGAAAATAAATGTACTTCTTAAATGGCTGCTTGGATTTTTTAATTTTATGAGCTATTAATGGAAATTATCAAAGGCAAATAAGACGGTAATAGTACAAATCTGATGTGGCCACCACATGACTTTCTCCATATCTGTAACAATTCTAAAAATTCCAAATAGGTTAAATGATAATGAATATTTTAAGGAACTGCAAGAAAAATTTAAAGACTATAAAGAACAGAAATAGACTCATACCGTAGCCTTCTGACATTGGATATAGTCAGGAATCTCCAACAATTAAGAAAATAAAAAGGAGCGTTACTAAGACGTAACTAAGGGTTAATTGTTAACAATAGTCGTTGGTAGGTGGCATGGTGGTAGCAGCTAAAAATATAAGATATCTCTTAAACAATTATGGGAAAATGTTTTAAAGGTTGTAGAAAATTAAATTTCCTATATCTTTTATTTCAGTACATTTTTACGTTTATCAAATATTAAAGCAAATAATTCAAAATAAATGATAGGTGAGATGAGTAAACACTCACTTCCGGTTGACCGATTTTCACCAAAAACTAATCAATTCTTGTGACTTGCATAAAAATGTTAAATATAAAATTTCGCATTGACCATAGTTTTTGAGTTAGAGCATCCGCAAAAAAAGCTGCCACACACACACACACATACATTATCGAGAAAATGGCCAAAATGTGTTCAGGGGACCTCAAAACGTGTATTTCCGTTGAAATCTAGAAGTCGATTTTTTTCATGAAAACAATCCTTTCCCCTATACAACTTATGGAGAAAGTAACAAGTAAGGAAAGAACTGATGAATCAGATATTAAGGGCGGACTTTAAAATGAAAACTACACCCCTTAGGCTGCCCCTGAAGTCTCTAAATTTTTGACCGATGGAAGAACTTATAGCAGTAAACAATCCCTCAAAATCTGCTTGTTCTAACTAGAACATGTGAAAGTAGTTCACCGGACATGGAAGTGTGAAGGACGGACTGACGGACAAAACGATTACATTAGCGGATTTAAAAAAACCTACAAAATTATAACAAAGTTGCAGAGATCTGCTATATGTTACAAGACGAGATGAGGAGAGCGATTGAATTGATTCTGAAAGTGGGAGTTGATTTATTTTTCCATCCTCCGAAAACTCACTCTTTCTCTTCCCTCATACTATCTTTCTCTACCTTTCCCTCTCCACATTCTCTCATTTTCCTTCTCTCTCTCTCTCTCCGCCTGACCCCAAACATGGAGAGAAAGAGTGGGAGAAAATATAATTCCTCCAAAAGGATCAATCACGAGGAGAATCGCGCAAAATGCGGAGACATAATACGGTTTTGAATATCGTTAACCTTCGCCTCCCCCCTCCTTTCTTAGAGATTCAGGAATGTTTCCCTTCGCGGACATAAAAATGCGTGATATCGTATACTCGCTTGAAAGATGAAGGATTTGGTGGGAGCGCAATAAGAAAGGAATATTTTTTTCCCCAAAGAGCCGAGTTTGATATTTTCCAAAAAAACGAACAGTCGGAATTGCGTTCTTTAATACAGCTCGTACGATCTCCGCCTTTCTATCGACGGAAAAATACCAACGATAGGAAAGTTACTGTTCCGAAATGATTCACGGAGGAAATTCAAAGTAATTTCAACTTCAAATCATATTTATGAGAAAACATCATCCAGTTTATTTCAGCGCCTTGTAATATTTTTGTTTGATTAATTTTTGATTCGGTCAAATACGCGAAAGCATAATTATAAAATTAAACTAAAATACTTCTCGTACATACATACTATATGGATGTCTGCATGAACAGCAACGGATTTACGCCTCCTGGGGCCCCTGGAGCTAATCATTTTGGGGCCCATGGCGCTAAGCAGTCAATTTCAATTTCAAAGGTTTTTATTTGTCACGAAACAGGGTGATACATAAATTTTGCCTTTTACATCGATTCAGATACAATAAGATTTTTTGTGCCCTGCTTCCTGACAAATCCCTGCTATAGGCTTATGGCCTCTTCAAGGTGGTTTCAAACATTAAGGTGAGCATTTGTTTAACCATGTGGTAGTATTGCATTTTGCTTTCTCCGGGGGTGGCATTTGCCTGGCATTCGCCCTGAGACGGCTAAGCAGTCGGAGGCCCTGTAATCTAAATATACGTATAGTGAAACTGCCACGCAGACACTATGTAAGGAGCCTCAAACTTCGAATTACAAGTGGGCAAAATAGATAATTTCGAAATAGGTGACGGGCCGCATGCTGCTTTGAATACATACGCGGGACCGCATGTCACTGTAACGACCTTAAACATTTTGTTTAAATTTAAAAACACATGATACAATATGGTACGTTTTGATTAAAAAGAAATTGCAATACCATTACCAAATATAAAACATTAATATTTGTCTCATAACTCTTCGTAACTTCGTGATTATCTCGCCCATAATTATAATTAAAGTAATGAGGAGGGCGCAAGTTTATAAATATCACGCATGCGTTCCGTGAGCTACGTGTTTGATGTTCTGCATTAAAGAGTTATTGAGCAAAACATACTAAACGATATTTCATTAAGCGGAGATTTATCAAATTTAGGTTAAGTTTAATTTGTAAAGATTAAGCATCGATCGTAAATTTCGCATTTTTTTAATGCGATTGCAGTAATTTCGATGCTGACGTGAAGCTCGTATTTTAAAAGACGCGTGTCTTTTGATTTTCATGAGACTTTCTTGCTTTTAGGTTTTAAAACGTACTCTTCTTAGAATCCTACCCTATTTTTCTGTTGGGGTGACTCCAATTTGGAAAAATAATTTAAAATTTTCTCCCATTTAAAATATCTTTCTGTTTGAAATATTGGTAACATCCGCTAAATATAAGTTTAACTGAATGAAAACCGTATAAACAGGAACAGCATGGAACATTAAAAAGCGAAAAAAGAATAGCATTTTTACATGAGACGTTCTCCCATGAAAATATTTGTTTCGAGCAGGACGACAATAACTCCAAAAACTAAGAGATTTTTTGTGTATAGGCAGTAAAAATTTTACGGTAAATATTAAACTCTCCGTTACTGCCAGAAGCCAATTTTCTAAAGTCCTTCGAAACGGTTCTGAATGGAGAGAATTTCCCAAGAAAAACAATTCCGCAATGGTTGGACTAGTAAAGCGCAAACTAGGTCGAGTCCATCCACTACATCCATCCGTTCAAACAAACCGAGGGTCTAAACCCAAAAGTTAACACAACCATTACGTTAAAAAAATTTCTCGCATACACGGGGAACAGAAGTGACAAGGAGCGATTTACGTTCGCCGGATAATGATCTTCTAGATGAAGACACATCACATACTCGCGGGTTTGGGTAAGCGAAATATATTCAATTTGCCAAAAGGCGTGAACTGACAAAATCTGTTTTTAAAATGGCGAAACTGATAGTAATTAAAGAATTTGAAGGCGGTTTCAGAACACCCTCCTTCCTTTATAGTTTTCAAAGACCGCGTAAAAAAGAGTAGAGCAACTTGATTCATGAGCGAGTCGCAACCTCCGAGTTATTAAGGAATACATACATTCATATCAGAGAAAAGCACTTTTTCCCCTCCACCCCCACTCTCGCCGCTGACAGAAGTAAGAGGACGAGAAAAGATGGTGGTGAAGAGAGAGGAGAGGTAGAGAAGGAAAAAGAGATGGGGTAAAGAAGGAGAGAGAGGTGTGGTAGAGAAGGAGAGAGAGGAAAAGGAAAAAGAAAGGTGCAGAGAGAGGAAGTAGAGGAGAGGGGGAGAGAGGAAGTAGAGGAGAGGAGGAGAGAGGATGAGAGGAGGGTGGAGGAGAGATAGGATGAGAGGAGGGTAGATGAGTGGAGGAAGAGAGAGATGGAGAGAAAGAGAGGTGGAGAGAGAGGGGAGTGTTGGTAGAGAGGAGAGGAAAGGAGAGGAAGGGGGAGAGGAAGGGGGAGAGGAATGGGGGGAGGAAAGGGGCAGGGGGAGGAAGGGGAGGAAGGGGGGAGGAAGGGGGAGGAAAGGGGAGAGGACGGGAGAGAGGACGGGAGAGAGGACGGAAGAGAGGAAGGGGGAGAGGAAGGGGGGGAGGAAGGGGGAGAGGAATGGGGAGAAGAAGGGGGAGAGGAATGGGGAGAGGAACGGAGAGAGGAAGTGAGAGAGGAAGTGAGAGAGGAAGTGAGAGAGGAAGTGAGAGAGGAAGTGAGAGAGTAAGTGAGAGAGTAAGTGAGAGAGGAAGGGAGAGAGGAAGGGAGAGAGGAAGGGAGAGAGGAAGGGAGAGAGGAAGGGAGAGAGGAAGGAGAGAGAAGGGAGAGAGGAAGTGAGAGAGGAAGTGAGAGAGGAAGTGAGAGAGGAAGTGAGAGAGGAAGTGAGAGAGTAAGTGAGAGAGTAAGTGAGAGAGGAAGGGAGAGAGGAAGGGAGAGAGGAAGGGAGAGAGGAAGGGAGAGAGGAAGGGAGAGAGGAAGGAGAGAGAAGGGAGAGAGGAAGGGAGAGAGAGAGAGGAGAAATGGAAAGATGGACAGAGGGGGGAGGAGGCGAAGATAGAATGGGGAGAGAGGGTGGGAGAAATAGAGATGGAGAGAAAGAGATAGGGGAGGTCCGTGGAGGAGGACGTGAGATCGAACGAAAAGAGGACGAGAAGCGTCTCGCGCAACACTGAAAGCGTCTTGGAGTTCTGAATAAACACCCCCTGACGTCAAGACTTCAACGCCGAGTCTAAAAACCCCTTGGCGGGAGGCAGGCTAAGGGAAAATGGGAGTGCCCTGATAATCACCTGGCTGGACCCAACTCTTTTTCCCGTTGTTATTTTCCCTTCTCCTCTCTCCTAGTATCGACTACGGAAAATGCGAGTAAATGCGAGAGGGAGGGAGTATTGCGCGGAGATTGCTCTTTATCGTAACAGGTAAAAAAAAGATCATTGGTCAATGGAGAAACCGGAAGCCTTCTTCTTATTCTCTCTCTCTCTCTCTGTGCAATATGGAAAGACTTAACCGACTGTCAAAAGCCGGCGCAGCACGATACCATATCACACGAGAAGGCTTTTTTGAAAAAAATTGAGAGGGAAGAGAGGTTTTTAAGGCTTTGCCAAGTACATTCTTACTCTCCGAACTTTCCTAACTGAACGCGCGGAAATAGACTGGAACTATAAAGGGACACGTTTGTTGCCAAATCGTTCCATAATGGAGAGGGGTAAGGCGGATTCAAAATATTGCGCGCGTGCGTTTTCTTATTTCCAAGCTATCTTGGCGGTGATGGTGTAATATACTTGACCCACTTAATGAAAAAAAATTGATCCCTTCTAGTATGCGCCTATTTATGTTTACACTTTAAGGATTCCGAATTCTCAAAGAAATATCTTTCCGGGAAACATTTCGGACGTCGTTTCCGTCATTTCGCTCCTTTTTGCGAAGGATTTTGGCGGAAATACGAGGTAGGGTCGGTCGATGTGGCACGCAAATATCTTGAATTGTTGGAAAAACTTTTATTTTTCCCTGCGTTTTTTTATTCGTATTATTTATTAGATTTGTTTTAAAATAACGTGAACCGGAAGGCGTTAAAAGTATAAAAATGCATAGCAAAGTTGAGTTTGAATAAAAAATACGTAGTTTTCCGTACAGAATAAAATCCCAATAGGAAATAAATACAAACTTAATAATAGAGAAATTTTTCCGAAGTGCTTTTGCAATCGTGAGCGATACGGGATGACTTAAACTAACCAAACAGGTATTTATAGTGTTAGGTTTAAAATGTAGTTTTAAAGTAAAATATTTCTAAAAAACGCCATCACTATGAAATGGAATACACGAGGGGGTAGCAAATAAATAACCAGAATTTTGTTCCTGTCGCTTAAAATTAAACGCTATTCGAAATAGCGAATTGTAAAAAGTGCCTGTTATGCGTGTCTGTCTTTTTCGTATCCCTGGCAACGTTATCACATGTGGCGACGAAGTTTACTTGTTTATATTGCAGGGCACAACAACGGCACAGACAGTCTTCCATTGCGCTGGGGCAAATGTCCAAACAAACTCTGTGGCTGTGTTTAAAAATAATACACCAATGTCTATGTGTACTATAATAGTTTTCTTCAAGTCAAGAAATGTTTGGGAAATTAGCCAAATTCTAGTTACTTATTGATCCACCCACGCAATAATTTAGGGTAAAGGTCAGAAAAATTTACGAACATACACAATATAGTTCCATAAGTATGTAATAATACAACGTACGTATTACGCCGCTGTAAACAATTTCGTTTACAGAAATTATGAGTATTCAGAATCCCATCCTCGATTTAGAGCGCAAACATATGTTACATATATGTTGAAATGTTTCCAGGCGCAATCGAAAGGACAAATACAGCAAAGTGCGAAGAAAACAAAATTTACAATCATAGATGATAGATTCCTCAATTCCGAATATTATCATTTCTTAATCGAAGTCAACAGAACATCCTTATTCACGTCGTGACCGAGATAATTTCACCCTGACATTTTTGTTTTATTTATTTTTTTGAGAAAGCAATTAATTCTTGGGTATTGCTTGGGATATTTTACACTCAGGGAGAAAATATCGTCGCGGTCGCTTTGTCCTTCCCATTTTTTTTATGACCTTTCGATCTTTCAGTCGATTTTCAATCGCAGTTAGCGAAAAATAAGGAAATGGGTTTTAGGTGATTCCGAGAGATGAGAGAAGACTTTCGACCGCTCCCTTAATGCAAATATGGCAGAAACTCGAAGTTTTTAAAAAATGAGTCTCTTCATCAGTAAAAACAGGTGAGCATGCAAATCACTCGAAAGTATTATGAATATTCACAAGTATTCGCACTCATAAAATGTTTATCGGATAATCATATACGATCCCATAAATCTCGATTTATCAAGTACACCCATCCCTCGCTCTGCACGGTACATGTGTCTCTGGAAAGGACCGCGTCAAGGGAAACCGTGCGATGTTGGATATTTTACCTCAGAAGAATACATGAGATTACATTTGAGCGCCGTCTTGAGTTCAAAATGCAAGTGAAACGTTTTACGAGTTTTAATACCGTTCCGAGACACTATCAGTCATTAATTTTACTGCGGGAGTAAATGTTTTTTCCTGCAATTGCATCTTAATTGAGCACTTCACTAATTCCTTAACCGAATTTGTTGACCATGGGCCACAAACTTTACGATATCCTTTTTTATCGTGTCTATAATACACATCAGAAGTTTTAAAAATAACGTTATCGAATGCCATAAAAATGGACGTTGTGCCTGAAAGGTTTAATGTGAAATCTATGGTCATGTGATTTGACGTAGTTCTTTAAAAAGTTAAACCGCGCTATACCGAAACGTGTAAAGCGAAACTGCACAATTCGAGGGATGAGTTCATATTATCCAAAATCCTCATCGAGAACGTCAGGCATAATTACGCCAAAGAGTGAATAAGAATAGCTGCACTTTGATTTTAGAGGCACTGAAAACTTCCACGCGCTAGCAATTTCTTCTGAAAAAAATCGCACTTCCGCCACGCTGGATTTTAAAGAGGCGATGCCTAAGATTTTCCCGCGGCGCAATTATTTTTGCCACGTCGCCAACTTCGCTCTAGATCTACAGGGAGATTAAAAAACCATTACGAAGAGATCGACGAAAAAATGAGACATCCGAACGAGGTTTTCCACCTAAAGGGAACCATCCACAGGAAAAATAAAAGAAAAAAATGCTTTTCGAACCGTACTCTGTGGCGCCGAACTCCGGCCGTTGATCTAAATTCGGTCGTTTTTAATGGGTGCCAAACACAACAAAAAGTAACGCACGTCTTGGTTTTATGTCGAGTCGAGATATGAAGAAGATGGAAGGGATTTGTGCGTTAGCAGTCCGCGAGCGGCAAAAGTCGTCACACATTCGAAGTTTTAGAAATAAGAAAGATAGGGAAGAGCGGGGTAAAATTTGGATAATTTCACACTTAAATGCAATTTAAAAAATAAGAGCATTAATAAACTACTACGTATATTAATATATCAACTGATAGCTAAATGTATTGTTTTAATGCATAAAAAAAGAGAATGCATAAAGATGAATCTAAACATGTTTTTCTTGACTATCCGAATTACCCTCAAAAATTGCAACTTAAAAAAATAGTGGGGCTAATTGAATAACTAGATGGGCCAATTCGGATAACACTAATTTATACTTTTACATGTCTTTTTACGAGCATTGTCCACAAGTGAACTGTTTGTTTCCTTCAGCACCCACACATATCTCATGAAACCACCCTTTGCATTTCTGGCACTATACCCAGTCACCTTTAACAATCGATTTTTTTAAAATAGTAGTTCAGCTGACAGAAGCCACATATTGCCCCCTCCCTCCCCCCCCCCCCTTCACCACCAGCGCTGCTGCTACTTTCCTCTTCACTGAAAGACGGCATTGGAAAAGAGAGCTTACGTTTATTCTCCTTTTTCAGGGGTTTGTTTTTGGATGCGAGTAATTCATTTTGGCCTTTTTTCTTGAAGCCTAGCGCTTTTTTAGTTTTCAATGCTGAGATATTTTCTGGTGAGGTCGAATGAGCAGCCAAATGTTTCTGTAGTGGCATAGTTTTCCTAATTACCTTTGCGGGGGTAGGAAGAATTTCTCTACTTTTGAAAAGGTAAGAAGCTGATTTCAGAGGCGTATGAGGTGACTTAGAAGTACTGGGGACATTATCAGAAGTGCAGGCTTGTTCTCTTTGACTGTTGTCGCCTGCAGCTTTTGAACACTTTGCACTGCAGTTGAAAATGTATTGGAGAGAGAGAGAGAGAGAGAGAAAAGAGCGATTCGTCGATAGCTTGAAGACCGAAGGGAAATATACCTGTGCATGAAAACACATTAACAGAAAAGCCTACATATGCTGTACGCTTCCAGGCTCCATTGAACAAGACTCCAAATTGTATTTTTGTAATATTTGAACCTGGGCTTCTGTGCAACCATGATGGTAGTTTGCTTTCGGAGATTTGAAAACACACCGATCAAGCGGCTGCAGGACATGGGTTGTGTGGAGAGCAAGCATAACAATTCTATACCGTGGTCCCTACAAAACTCCAAACAATGAAGAGAAGCGTGAGAGCTATGTTCATCCAGAATCAAAAGGACTTTTCCGGAAACCCGGTTAGCATGAAAGTGCTGGAGCCAGCGCAGAAACACATCTTCATTAATACATCCACTTTCACTAAGACAAACGGCGGATTCATGTGGAAGATTGTCTTGAAAACTCTGGGCGTTGCCGCATTCCCTTAAAAATAATCAGTGGCGGGATGTTAGTCCCAACAGCGTTGCAGCATGCAGTAACTGTGACATATTCTCCCCTGTCAACGCTGGTTCGAGACACAACCTCCTTTTTTCCTTTTTTTACCAGAATCTTCAGAGGCCTATTGTTGATAGGAGGCCCACTTTCATCCATGTTATATATATGCGCTGGTTTGCCATGGAGAGAGAATTCTGACAAGAGTTCATTGAGAGAATTAAAATAAGTAGTCGTCGCTTCCTTATTCAGACCATCTGCTCTCGCTCGTGACAAACCTTCAGGTTTACGTAGACTTACGTGGTTCCTTTTTATAAACCCTAGGTACCAGTCCTTTCCTGCCATTTTTTGTTCTTCAGATCATGGATGAGAAATACCATTTGCAATAGCGTATTTGTAGGCGGCCATACGTAATTCTGAAGGCGTTGCTCCAAATCCGCGTTATTGTAAATACCTAACTCGATCGGCCAAGGATACTCTGAAAAGTGAAGGCGAATTTCCGAAGTCAGTCAATTAGGATAAAACCCGGATAAAAAGCCGGATGAAAAGCTGATACTTGCTTCGGCTACGACGTATCCGTCATCATGGGCTAAGGACTTGAGAGCGGGCAAATTGGTGGAGAGTCCAGTGGCACGCCCTCAAGTGGCTATGAGGGGCTGCGCGCGTGCATTTATTCGTCCGAGAACTTAATTCCATCCACAATTCCATTAATTTCACGTATGAAACTGAAGGAAACAGGTCACTTCTCATTTTAGACATTTTGATCATAAAAAACAAAGGACGACTTGAATTTGACGTTTACAGGAAACCTACTCACACGAACAATTACATAAAAAATGACTCGAATCACCCATATAAACAAAGGATCGCGGCTTTTATCCACATGGCACATAGACTCCTCACAATACCATTAAATCAAAAACGTTATGACAGAGAAGTTAAATACATTAAAAAGGCGGCCATGGACAATGGCTTCACCCATGAAATGATTGACAACATCATTAAGAAACAATCCAAGAAAATGAAGAACAAGAAACAACGCTTGCCCCAATTGACGATAAGAAAAAGTTTATTTCACTTCCTTTCTTTCCAACCCTCACCAAAGGGTTAACGAAAATACTTCACAACGTTGAATATTTAGTAACATTCCGCAACACAAACAACGCCAAAAATTTAATAGGGAACCCAAAAGATAAAATGCACACGCTACAAAAATCTGGAGTATATCAAGTGCTTTTCCCCACTTGCGACATGTCATATATAGGCCAAACGAAAAGAAACCTCACCATCAGATTTAAGGAACACTTAGGGCATTACAAACAAGGTCATATGGATAAATCTGCCGTCGCGAAACACATTTTTGAAAACAATCACCCATTAGATACAGACAATCTTAAACTGCTAAAACAAGTTCCCAATACAAAACTTGATGCGACGGAAAGCCTTTATATATACAAACATAAACACACACTGATGAACAACGACTTTGGGGTAATTAATAGCGTTCTTTTTCAACTGACCTCACCCCTTCCCCCACCACCTAGGTCATCTATGTCCCCCTCCCCTTCCCCCTGCCCACCTACCAGGTATAAAGGCACGCGCACAGTCCCTCATCCAAGGTGGCCGGCCCCCTGTTTGCGTGGTTTGAGGAGATCGCGCAAATTCAGCTCTTCCGTCCTTCGGAAGGGACGTTAAGCCGTTGGTCCCCCTGGTGTTCTTCGTAAGAGCAGGCAAATTCCGGCACCGGGTTTCCCTCCTCCCTTCCCCGGCTATTCATTGCACTACCTCTGAGATACCCTCTGTGAGTAGGACAGAGGCGAATCGGCTGGGCACTCACAATCACATCGCCACTTGAGATTGTGCCACTGGACACTTCCTTCCACCAGTTTGCCCGCTCTCAAGTCCTTAGCCTATGATGATGGTTACGTCGTAACCAAAGAACTTATCGGCTTTTAACCCTAGAACTACCAAGTGATTTTCACTACCAGGGGGAGGGGGGAGCTTAGAGGCCCACCATCTAAAATACAATAAAAAGTCATAGTAATGTTTCAAACCTATTGCTATACATTTAAAAACATCATAGGAATACAGCTATACAATTTTAGTAATTTATTTGAAATTTTATATACCTAAAGGCAAATATTTACATTAGCACAACTCTTTTACATTCTTCCTCATTATGTTTTCAAGATCAGATTAATATTGCAGTAAGAATGAATTTACAGAAATAACAACAAATTGATTAGAAAAATGATTTAATCTGATTCATCCGACACAACAATTTAAACAAATAGCGCACTTCACACTGTGCTTTCCACACATGGTGCCTATAAGTTAGGCTACCCGCGTGTCAAGGCATGCAGCCAATGACTAAATAATTTTCAGAAAATTGAAATATGCATACATCGATGAGAAACTTTGGGTATTTATTTTACATAAGTCTTTGCACAATGTAATAACATATCCAGACTTTTTCTTTGTTTATAAAAGAGAAACATACGAAAAAAATAATTGGTAGTTCTAGGGTTAATCCGGCTTTTCATCCGGGTTTTATCCTAATTGACTGGCTTCGGAGATTCGCCTTTGCTTTACAGTAGCCAGTGTAGCTCGCACTTTCCTTATTCACGGCCAAGGATACTTCAATCTCTTTTGTGAACACTTTAGGATGATCTATTCCTTCGAATTTCTGCACTTTTACGAGATCTGCTAACCCCATCTGCTGATTCCTCTTCTGTTGACTCTTCTATGAAGACTTGTGTATGGAAAATTATATAATGAAGCAGCTCCAATGAGAGAGGTTTTCCTCCAAAACACACCTTACAGCATCTTCCATCGTGTTTGCACTCCACTGAAGTCGAGCGTCCTTCTTCTTGTAGTGTTTAAACATACGAAAAAGAAACATATGTCGTTCTGCTTGCTTTGTGCTTAAGCACAAAGCTATCCGAATAGCCTCAGCAATAATTATTCAAATAGCCCCACTTCAAGGAATAAAATTAACGCGACGTAGTTCCTAAATGCATTGAAAGAGCGCAGTACCATACAAGCAGCGCATTAGAAACAAACCAAAATGTAACATTGCAAGTTAAAAACGTTGGTTACTCGAACATCTTGTAGCAGTACGGCTTCAAGTGTTACCTACAATATTAACAACAGAGAAATGCAGGTAGCATATTAGCTTACCTTCATACGTTAAAAATAATTCCACAGAATCTCCCGTTAAGACTAGGGTGACCATACGTCCCGGTTTAGCCGGGCCAGTCCCGGATTTTAGATGTTGTCCCGGAGTCCCGTCCGGTTTAGTATTTGTCCCGGTTAAAAAATTTTTATTTTTTATTTCATAAATATAGAATAAATAAATCACATTCCACCACTTATATGTTATTACACAAGAAATCCATTTAATTATTAGCAATTAAAATCTCATCTTTCAATTATGTTTGAATAAGTACAACCCATAAGGGGTGCCTATAGGTGCGAGGTGTGCAGCGCACTATGAGAGCAGAGTGCGCGCAGGGCACATTTAGCTATAGGAGTTTCGAAGCAGTTATTTGTTTTAAATCATCCTTATTTACTTTCACAAAACAACTAAAGATCTTATATTGTCTCGGTTATGTCCCAGTTTTTCTTCCCCAGAACACGCTGTGTCCCGGTTTTACTTCCTCAGAATCTGGTCACCCTAGTTAACACCAATTGAACACGACTCGAAATACAACGTGACAAAAAAACCGTGTGTCCAACAGTATACTGACTGACCTCTTGGGGCGCTTTCTGACGAACGTTAAAGCTTAACTTGATCCGAATAGCCCCGCTATCCAAATTACCCCTCTCTACCCTATACACAAACAATTTGGGAGAGGATATAAAAATTTCGACAAAAAGAACCACTTTCAACCAAAATTATTCCTTTAACGATCCATTAGATTAACATTTAAATAAGAAAAACCAGACTATATTACCGCTACGGCGCGTCGAATCGAAATCAAAATTATGCGCGACTTTTGACGCAACCTCGCTAAGTTATCAAATAAATATCTTTAAGTGGCAAAGGGAATAACTTTCGCCGGCATTTTTATTGCAAAGGGTTCGATAAAAAGTTGGTTTCCGAGGCAAACCTTTATGGGTGGGTCCGTTTTAATAGTCCCCAAGTCGATATTAAAAACTAATTAGCTCTCTCCAAAAAGCTAACGCAATCTTTTTTACTGTCATCAAACCTGTATTTCTCCATGAGGTTTGGCGCGCCGACGCGAGATTTCTTCTTTCTTTTCATTTCTACCATTTTTTAAATCTTTTCTCAGTTATTTGTGTTCTCCTTCCGACCTCTTACATGCTTCTCCCTATCATTCTCTCTCCCTCTCATTTTTTTCTCTTTCTCTCTCTCTTTCTTTCTCTCTCTCTCTCCACTTGCCTACATGACGCTCAACTCGATCATCACTCCCATTAAGTCCCTATATGTAATTTCGCATTCATCGGACGGCGCTTCGCGCGCGCACATTGCAACGGAGAGAAGATGACGTCATTGCTGGCCCCGCCCATCTCTTTAATGGGAGAAAGAATCTTTACGATCTTGGCAGGTGTAGAGTTAATAGTCATAAGGAATCGTTCTAGGAATGCGCATTATGCTAAGGAATCCAGCGCGCGTGAATCCAGATCGGACGTATCTAAAATCGCTCAAACACGCCGAACAATTTTCAAGCAATTATCAAACGAAAGTTTTCTTCCCTCGTATGATTAAAGAAAACTGAACAATTTATGACAAACTGATGATATTCATAAATTTGAGTGACATTTCTGGCGTCAAATAGTCTTATATGATTGATACGACAAAGAAAAATCGCAAAATAATAATTAAGGAATTATTTCATTTCCGAGACTATTTAAAAACATTGCGAGCTATTTAACGAGCGATTAATGTTCATTAACTGAAAGGGGTATTTTCAAAGTCAAGTTGTATTACGACTAGTGTATCATTTTACATCTTTTAAACATGCGGTTAAAAGGTAAAATAAAACCGATTCTTAATTATGTAATTTTTGCAATGGGCATATTTTATATGAAAAGGTAAGCCAGCAAGTTTATCCACCTTCTTAGTGAGGATATTCCCCAATAGAAACATCATTTCCGACCAAACTCACGTCTATTTTAAACATGCAGAAATCAATACATCCATTTTAAAAAACTGCTTCGCCAATTATAACCCTGTATGCAGTTCTAAAGAAGAAGAGCGAAGTCGTTCAGAAGTTGTTCCGCGACAGGAACGAATGCGTTTTTCCTCTCTTTTACATTCCAATCAAGAAATTGCTTCGTTTAGTTCGCACGCACTCATGAAAGCTCAGACTTCGCTGCGCGCAGCACGTTTGCCAGTTGTTACGAATTCCTCACAAGGAGAGAGCGAGAGAGTATTGATTTTGTAATGGCGAAAGGGAGAATTTGACTGTGGGGGCATTGTTTAAACAGCATTCCGTGAAGTCTAGGACACATTACTTCGCCCCTTTCACATTACTTCGCTCCTTTCATTATTACTTCGCCCCTTTCATTATTACTTCGCCCCTTTCATTATTACTTCGCCCCTTTCACATTATTTCGCCCGTTTCACATTACTTCGCCCCTTTCGCATAATTTCGCCCCTTTCGCATAATTTCGCCCCTTTCGCATTATTTCGCCCCTTTCACATTACTTCGCCCCTTTCGCATTATTTTGTCCCTTTCACTTATTTCGCCCCTTTGTCCTAGAAATGGGCAACAACGTCGAAGAGCGCTAGTGTCCCACCCTTCTAGAGCCAACCCCGGATGGAATTCGAGGCATTCCTACCGAATCCTTGTTCTTCTTTCTTTTTTTTCCTTCGCTCCCAACGAAATTAATCGTTACGCTCGCTTTGCGAAAGGTCCACTTCGTGCGCGATTGCTGGACAACGAACGAACTTTTCCCGAGTACACAATGAGGTTAGAAAGTTTGGCACAATTATTTTTCCTCGCTGATGATCAACATTTAATATAAAAGACGGTTATTATAATAATCATAATGATCATAATAATAAAAAAGCCTTATTTTATAACTTTCGAGGAAAACGTAATGCGACTAATTTTCGTCCCGCTTTTGTTTGCGTCATAAAAAATTAATAATACACGAGAAAATAGCTCATTCAGGAAATGATATTAACCATTAACTACCGAGGTGCGGTCTGAGAGACAATACCTAGAACTAAATTACCCCGCTACTACTTTACTTTCCGATAGTTTAAATTTTACAAAGAAAACAAGAGAATATTATTCAGTTTTTTCTTTTAATTACCTTTTAACCCTCATGGGCGAGTATTGAACACGGAAAATCCAATTTTAGATATAGTTGGCGAATAAATATTAATAACAAACAATATCGGTCTGGGGGATCGCGCTTCAGTTAAAATGTGATCGTAATTTCACCTCGCCGGTTAAAGGTTACGTTGGGCACTTTAAAAATTGGAATAATGGTTTCTAGATTCAACTATGACGAAAAGCCGAAGATCGAATTAGAAAGAATGAATCGCAATGCCGGCGCTTAAACGAACCGATTTCTCAGAAGCGGCGCAACCCAAATGTCTCCATATCACGAATCACCCTCCGAAAATTTTTAAATTATTACCGTAATCTTCGTCTACGCGTCAATAAAAAAAGAGGAGACCCGATTACGTTATTCTCTAATACCTATAATTATGAAACGATTCTAATTTAATTCACACACGTTAAAATGAGTTTAACTATCGTTCCTACGCGCAAATTTGAAACCCATAGCTACATTAGTTTAAGAATACCATTAAAATAAAAAACGTCTTGTAGAATTTGTGTTGACATGGCGATTTTTACTTCTTGACAAATTAATGCAATGTTATCATCAGACTCATAAATCCCCGAAAAACCACTTATTGCCTCTTTTACTAAATATTTTAACAAGATGAAGTTAAATTAGCATCGTTTTACAACCATAGATTTTATAGCATACAATATATAGGATTTCCTTTTTTATTGCATTGCATTGCATTTATAAACTAACTAAGCTTGTATCATTAATGAGGTCAGGCTCAACCCTGTGGAATTTACTCATCATGAAAAAAGAACTTAGTTAATTCCACAAATTTGCCAAGTTTTTGTAACTTTTTGTAACATTTTGCTACTATGTTGCTTTCGCCTTCTTTTCCAACCCCTACCTTTTCCTAACCGTTTATTCAATTACCTTCCATTCGTTTTCTTTGTCTCCCTCTCCCCCCCTTATTTTACCCAATATATATGGAACGATTTTTATATTTTATCACCTGATGATGCTACGATCGTTGTGAAATCGGTCGTTTAAAATTAAATTTGTGGAAGTAACTAGGTTCTCTTTTCATAACTAAGCTTGATTTCCCGCAGGAATTGCGCGATGTCGCGAAAAATTACTCCGTCGCGATATTCCGTACAATCTAAATATGAAAACCCGTCTGCGGAGAGCGTATCTTCCGCGCGGACGTATTTTCGAGCCGAATATTATTTCCGCTCCGTAACTAATTTGACGACAACAGACCCCGTCCCCTTTGAATTATTCAACACGTTCCGGAGGCCGGCAAATATTGACTCACTTTCGGTGGCGTAACTTTTAAGGTCCGCGAAAACATAAGATTTATTTATTTTCGACTCATTTTCCGGACGACTGCGCCACCAGGGGGTGCATTAAAAATAAAAAGCGATACAGCGCGGATTTAAAAATACCCCCTCTTTACGACCGCCGACGCCAAATTTATCGGAAAAAAGGAAACAAGATGGAATGAGAAGTCAACGGGAAGAGCCAATTGACTCCCGACTCCGGGATTATCTTCGGTCCTCCTCACGGTTTGTTTGCTCGGTGCGTGTTAACACACACTTGGAACGATGACGCGATTTCTTACTCCGGGCGATATTTAGAGACGCCAAAATGAATGAGTTAATAATAATAATAAAACAAAAATCTCTTCGTACGGAGGTGCCAAGCAAAATCCCGCCTCGAGCCAAACTTCGGTGCCTGTGGGACCACCTACGGTGGCTCACGCGACGCAATTCATAACAGTACGCTTTACAGGGCGTAGATCTGGGGGAAAAAAGCGACCGTGCTCGAAGGAGTTGTCTGCCGAGGTTTCTATGGTAATAGGAGTACGGGGAGGGCGGGGGGGGGGGGGGGGAAGGGGAGGCGCCGTAGATGCCGGCGTAGATGTAGGTCGAACGCAAGTATGAATGTGTCGGGAGAGGCGAGAATCGGGGAAAGATGTGGAAGCAGGAAATATCACTCGACGCAACGAGACAAGCAGCGACCGGTTAGCCAATTTGCATGTGGTGCGGACGTGCGCTCCAAAGCGTGTATAGCGAATAATTTTGGATTTTACCGGTTCTTACACAGCTTATTTTTTTAAGCAAAGACCAAACGTGCATTTTGTGCATGCTTATACACATTCTGGAATTATCACTCGATATCGATCATAATATAGGAATTTCCAAATTGCATATACAAATAACAGTTGCATAATATTTTTTTATTTGAGATAACAATAATTTTACAATAAAATAACCTCTGGTGGATTGAGTGTTTCATTAAAGTTCATAATCAAGTCTACACTAATTTTGTAAGCACAGAAATTCTCATCAAATGTCGTACCAATGATTTTTATACGGCTGTGTTGTAGAATGTGTGAATTTGACTGAAGATGGTTAATGATGGAACATGCGTAAAAGTTTATTGACTAACTTAAATAAAATGCTCAACCTTTCAGTGATTATTTTATTTAGAATCATGTTGTTCTATTAAATAATAAAATAATAATTTTATTTTGTATATGGTATATTCTTTTGGCACACCATGTATTTTCGGTCTATTTAACAAATATGTATTTTTCAAAAGCAAACAGAAAACTCTTGAGGATGATTGATGTACCTGTCTCTCTATATGTTTTTACATGCAATACCCTCTAGAGCGAATGAATAAAGACATCAATATCATATTCCGTCTTCGGAAGTAGGATGGCGATTTTCGGTCTACAAACAATGAACTCTTTACGAATTTGCCTTCATGTAAGCTGATTCCAATTAATTATCTCCAGACACCAAAATCTTGCAGTATTATCGCCACAAAATTTTGGTCGTTAAATTTTTAGTTAAATAAGCTTGGACTTATTTATGAAAATGCCAATGCACGAGTATTACTAGCTCAATTTCTTTAAGAGACAATGGCGAAAATCGGTTACAAATATAAAGGAGATAATGCCGTCACACCGCATAATCCGCCGGAGTCTAAATTAGCCTCGGGGATGATTTTTTATACCACGGGATTTTCGGAATTGCTATTTGATCGATCGCCGCAAAAATAAAAGACACGAAAAAACACTAAATAAAAAAAGAAATAATCGTGTTTGCATGCAGTCAGCATTTTACGATCATATTATTAAGATTATACCTCATTTAAGTTGATGAAATTCAGTACCTCTCAAAAGAAACACCGTGAATAGAGAAAATAAGCAATTCGTTTTATTTTTATTCATTTCTTCAGAGAAAAAGATTTCTCTTCTACCTTCTTACCCTCCCTTTCTCTCTCTCTCTCCCTCCCTTTCTTTTTCTCTCTCAATTTCTTCGGATAGGACTGACAGCGACGATTTATATTCCCCATAACGAGAATTCCTGGATGAAAGTAAAGAAAGGAACTTCTCCCTTCTACTCCATGAGAAGATGAGGAAAGATTACGACCGCATGAACCATTCTCCATGTGAGGTCCTTTATGAAAACTTCTTTAAGATTTCTCCTCTCTCTCTTCCTCTTTAACTAAGTCTCCCTTGCTATCTCCTTATCCCTCCTCTTCCTGTACATCCTCTCTCCCTCCATTCCTCCCTCCCCCTTTCTTTCTTTCTTTCTTTCTCTCTCTCTCTCTCCCTCCCTTCCTCTCTCTCTCCTTCCCTCACTCTTCTCTCTCTCCCTCACTCTTCTCTCTCTTTCCCTCACTCTTCTCTCTCCCTCCCTCTCTCCTTCCCACACTCTCCCTCCCCAATTCCTCTCTCCTGCCCTCTTGCCCTCCCTTTCTCTCTCGCCCTCCCTTTCTTTCTCTCTCTCAATTTCTCCAGCTGTATAGAGCGCACTTTTCAAGAAGGTCACGTTCTAAAACCAAAAAGGCCGACCCGCCGGCATGCCCATATGGAGATGAATACCCTCGTGGTCGGAACGTCATCTGCGTGGCGAGAGAACCAGAGAGAGACAGCGATAGAGAAAGATATTGAGAAGAGAGAGAGAAAATAGAGAGTGGCAGGAAGGAAGAGAAAGCGGAGGTTGAGAAGAACAGTAGGGAGAAGAAGGGTGTACTGGAGGGGAAATTGAGCGATGGGTAGGGGAAGATATTCGCAAAGGAATGCCATCTACGGCCTTGGGAGACATCCAGCCCAAAGCCTCTTTCCGGGGCGTAAAAAAAATCTCGGGTAATACTGCTCGGGTCAGAATAACTTCGGACGAAATGCGTAAGTACAGCTTTTCTTCCGACTTAATGGTTTAACTTTAAAATTTCTTTTAGTAAAATGACATCCCCAATATCTATCTTCGGATGAAAGCTCATCAGTATCCAATCCGACAGTGATACGTCTTCGAAAAAATATCCTCGCCAACTCTACGGAAAGTGTGCCAGAACTGCCTTATTAAAAAATTATTTCAGTAAAATATTAGCAAGAATCATCCAATCATACAAAAAACATTTAAAATTCCGAGCTAACAATATAAGTTACGGTGTAATTTTAAAAACTATTTATTTATATTTTCTTGTTAAATTCAGTCACAGTAACAATAAAGTTGTAAGGACTTCTGAAGCGGGACCGACAAACCGCCCAAAATTTTAAATTTATGAAAAGAATCTATTTTATTTTCCAACTGCACTACTCCTCCGGTATTCGCGAGGGATGCGTTCTGCAAAAACCTCGCGGACACTAAATTCGCGTATACTGGATCCTATGTTTACACTATAATAATATATAATATAATATAATAATAATATAATTGTATAGGTTCCAGCCCTCAATAGAACGTACAAAAGAAATAACTTATATAGAATTTATTGCTATATTTAGGATCATTTTTAGTAGTAATAATGGATTATATCAATTAGAAGAGATTGAGGATTATTTCATTAGGTACAGTTGTTCCGGCTTGGCACAGCAGAGGTGGGATAGGGAAATTCTCATGCAGAAAATAAACAAGAATAATTATAGATCAATACAATTTTGATGACAGCATAAGGGTTTATATAGTAGCCTCGCTTGTCTGCGTACTTGTGTGGTAATCTACGTGTTCGAGACCTTCGCGGATATGCTTAGTAATGAAATATACAATACAACTCGCGTATACGTGAATCCGCGGATACTGGGGGAGCAAATATAAATGTTAAATTTATTACTATGACCGCAACAATTGCATTTCGGAACAACAAAATAATAACTCGTCCCCAGGGTCCTTTTGGCTTCGATCGCCAATTTCGCCCCTCTCTTGCTACGGGAATTTCATTCGAAATTTTGTTAAAGAGAAGAATGTATGAGGGGGAAAAAAACAAAAACACACCTCCGAAGGGAGATCGATTTTTCAGCTTTGGTAAAGAGAAACATGGATAAGATTCAAAAACCAAGTAGCTCAAATGTCCATAAAATGGTATGGTAAATCAGATGCCTACTTCGTCAACAAACAAGCCGTCATCAGCGGCGATTCACAAATACCATCTAATCACGAACTAGCCACAAGCGAAGCTTGTTAATCCACTATTGAACAGACAAGCATTTCTGCAACATATTCTTTCATATTCAACATGTATAAAATGCGCTACAAAGTTTACGCGATGCTTACTCTAATTTGACTTTTAAAATGTCTCTACGTCTTCCAGATGGCCGCTAAACATACACCAACAAAATCAGAACGCAATAAGTTTTCAGTTCGTGGCCAATTAAATGACACTTCTCAACGATACGCGCGATTAAGGATATTTATCGTTCCATATGCGAGAATTACGACCGTTCCACTTTCTTGGTTTATAGATAGCCAATTATAGCTCTACTCGTAAATTGCCAAGATTGCAACTCGGAATATTTCCCGATTCAACTTCCCGGTTTGAAGCGGCGTTCCGCGTCCCGTTAAAGGACATAAATTTGTAAGTTTAATGCATTAATCAGGCTTGGCGATGGGAGAAGATATAAGCGGCGTCTTATCACGAATTTGGTTGCACTTAGTTAATTTTTTTGATTAAAGAAAGATTTTATCTCATTAGGCACGATGTGACAATAGAGTCTGTAAATTGCGGGATAATGCAGATTTCTCCCATTAATGCCAACAATGCAGCATAGCATGGCGTGCTAGCATCGATATAAGTGGCAGAACTTCTCATTTGGCACCCCGTAACGTTACATTTAACAGCGATCGTAAGTAAGAAGATTTTTATGCTTGAACGTGCACGTATTCTAGTCAAAACAAAATTAGTCATGAACGTTCGGGATTTCTACTATCCTCGCGCAAGCATTTAAATTCCGCTTGCATTACTCTCGTTTTGCGTCTAAAACGCTTAAAAGGAACACAAAAAAAGGCTACAGCGCGGGTTTTCAGCAGAAAGTAGGTACGCCCAGATTTATTCATTCATTTAGTTTGATTTCAGAATCAAATCTTATAGTGTAAAGCGATATAAAAGGTATAAACAGTTTTAATGGCAAAGGGAAATTGAGATAGGAAAATTATTTCAGTATTTTCGCGTCGCCTCAAAGTAACCCAACAACGGTGATTAAATAGCTTAGAGGCCGGGAAGTCATTTTTCGCAAAAGATATCACATATTGACGTTTAAAAAATTACACAAAAAACAGATATATGAAATTATATTTTTATTGTTTACATCTATAGATATTAGCTATCTGTTTCAATACAAGTTTTGTTCATTTCATCATCGCTTTAAAATATTCTAGGGTGTACACAGTGGCGTACAGGAAAATGGGCAGGACACCCCACCAAAAAAATTGAAGTCCAGAAAAAATGTAACACTTTCAGAAAAAAATTTCGGTCCCCTTTGGCCATGGGCCTCCCAGACGTGCGGGGGTTGCAGCAGTGTCCGGTACGCCACTGTATGTACGTGACTATTTCAAAAGTGCTCAAAGGGGTACGTCAGCCAGAAAAGATCCAATATTCCTGTGCTAGAATGAAGCTAACTCTCTTTACAGCATTCAAATAACACTATATAAGAAGAAGAAACAATCATATGAATGATTACCTATCACAGAGGTGGTCCTAGGAATTATGGCGCCCCGGGAGAGATAGCACCCCAGCGCCTCCCGCCGTTAATGTTTGTTGAGATATTTAAAAAGCACATGTTAATTTATTCATGGATATGTAAATATTATCGATAATAATTGATAGTAGCTCAATAACTTTGGCTAAGATTAATAAAGGTGAAGTACTCCTTTAGCCAAACAATTAGAGGGTTACAACACCCAATGCATTTCGCCCACAAGGTGGGCATCGTCAGGGGTAAAATCTGTTTCAACAGTGACTGGGAGCCAACTGCAAGGTTTGAAACGGAAAGTATTAAGAAGACGACCGAGAAACAAGTGAAGCGCGGAAAGATTTTTCGGCGTGTGTGTTGTTTAAATCTGTCAGTTTGTACAGGGTCTTGTTGAAATCTGTGTCCGTGCTCATAAGTGTATCGCGGTTTTTGTAAATGTGAAGGTTTTCTAACGAGTTTAGTGAGTTATTGGCTGAAGTTATCAATGTTAAATCGTTTACGTGTATACTATGACCTGTTTCAAAGATGTGGTTGGCAACGCTTGATTTTTCAAAACGATTATATTTATAGTGAGCCATGTGTTCCTTGAAGCGTGTTATTAGTTTCCTTCTTGTTTGTCCTATGTACTTTTTGTCACAGTGTGAGCATTGTATTTTATAAATTCCGGACTTGTTCAAAGATTCTGTTCTGTCTTTTGTACTGCCCAGTAAATTTTTCAAATTATATGGATTTGCAGTACATAGGACAAACAAGAAGGAAACTAATAACACGCTTCAAGGAACACATGGCTCACTATAAATATAATCGTTTTGAAAAATTAAGCGTTGCCAACCACATCTTTGAAACAGGTCATAGTATACACGTAAACGATTTAACATTGATAACTTCAGCCAATAACTCACTAAACTCGTTAGAAAACCTTCACATTTACAAAAACCGCGATACACTTATGAGCACGGACACAGATTTCAACAAGACCCTATACAAACTGACAGATTTAAACAACACACACGCCGAAAAATCTTTCCGCGCTTCACTTGTTTCTCGGTCGTCTTCTTAATATTTTCCGTTTCAAACCTTGCAGTTGGCTCCCAGTCACTGTTGAAACAGGTTTTACCCCTGACGATGCCCACCTTGTGGGCGAAATGCATTGGTTGTTGTAACCCTCTAGTTGTTTGGCTAAAGGAGTACTTCACCTTTATTATCGATAATGAAAAATTAAAAGGAATACTATCAAGATTCTAGCCCGTTCCTCGATATAAATTCGTATCCAATATTTATTCATTTGGAAGTAATTCATAGATAAATGATCGGGATAGCGCCCCCAAAACTTTAGCGCCCCGGGCAGCCGCCCGGCTCGCCCGTAGCTCGGGCCGGCCCTGGCCTAGCACGTCGACTTTAATGAAACCATTAATTTGGAAGTGCTTGGCAAGAACAACGCTTTTGGGGCACAATACCGCGAAAATAATAATAATTCCGAAAATCCCTCCAGCTCTCTCTCTCCTCTCGCCACTTCAAACCCAAACCTTGACTCTTCACCCGCTCCGCCCCTCCCCCTCTTTCCAACTCACTCCCCCACACCCTATTTCCTCTTTTGAAGGACCTCTTCCCAACCAAAAATTCCTCTTCGCGCGAATCTCATAAGAATCTTCACGCGTTCCTAAGGAGGCTCTAAAATCTCAAGGACCGAACCTTTGAAACAAAACTTCCACGAAACAAACCAACCTCTGGAATGAAACAAGAAAAATTAATTACGGCGTGCGTCCGTTTTTGGAAGCGTCTTTATTTAAGCAAGGAAAGGAAACATACCTTAGATAAACGGAGACTGAAAAACGCGAAGGTACTAAATGAGGAAGAAGATGGGTCCTGATGTCGGTAATCAAAAATTAGTCATTAAACAACGAAGTTATATGATTAAAGCAATTGCAGCGAAGGCGGAAGCAAAGGAGACATTTACGAGACGACGAGAGTTGTTGAGAGGCAATCTTAATAAAGTTATTAAAAAGAGGTTTGTTAAACCTATGATAGGGAGTATAGCATTATATGGATTTGAAACATGGTTAAGGAGAAAAGAAGATTTGATCGGAGGCGTTTGAGATGTAGGTATGGCGTGGGTTGAAATATGCAAATTAGTCGGACGGAGACAAAAACAAATGAAGAGTTCCTGGATGCAGTATGTGGAGAGAGAAGCTTAACTAGAGTAATTAGGGAAAGAAAAGAAATGGGTGGGTCAAACGTTGAACGGTCTGATGAAAGAAGTCATGGAAAGGAGGATGCTAGGAAAGAGGTTAGAAGTGGAGAGGAATATTAGACGCATTAAAGAAGGAATTGGGTATGAGAAGGTGAAGAGGAAGGCATTGGATGGTATAAAGTGGGTTGGGTGATCCAAAACCTACCGAAATGTAGAATAACCATGATGAGTGAAGATGGGACTGTACCCGCGGCCAAAAAGGGTCGATAACTGGAAACCAATCGTATATTCCAGAGGTGACCAAACCGCGGCTCTCGAGCCGCATGCGACTCTTTTAACTCAGTATTCGGCTCTTTCAAATTTACACTTAGAAGCGCGTCAACATTTTTCACTACAGAACACAATGTTGTAGCGTGATCTGAAACGCGTTGGGGATGCTAAGGGACATGTATTATATCTGAATTGCTTCGGATCCAGGTTATGTTTTACTATCCGTAAATTTATGAAAACGGAATGTGTCATGCGGCTCTCGAACTTCTGAAAATTATCGAATGCGGCTCAGAAAGTAAGTAAGTTTGGCCACCCCTGGTATATTCTAGCAAAATAAATACGATTGGAGGCAATCCAAGCTTACAGTATATTCTGGTGGTTGGTGTTTGAGAAGGTTGAGAAATGGAGGTTTAAAAATTTCAAAAAGGACCTAAAGACTTTTAATTAGCCGAAACACATTTCTGAAAAATTAACGCTCGATTCGATTACAAAGGGACGTTGCCAACGGGTGCAAGACGAGAAGCGGATTCTCAGAGACAATATTGCATCCCGTTCCTTTTCCTTGTCTTCCGACTGCCATTCCGAAATGCCTCCGCAAAAGAGGATCATAAAGCGCCCCAGGGATTTTAATCATATTAACAGCGCATTGGATTGCAACAGAATTAATTCAAGCCTTTGAAGCCAGAGAGGGATTTGGATGCTAGCAAATTGGAATTGAGCCTTTTAATCTCACACAAACCCATAAGTTTTCAGGTATCTATCGACTTTTAACTTTCTGCGGATCTGTTGAAATATAGTTTGCCAAAACAAATTATAAGACTTTATGGTTTATAATTGATGACTGTAAACGGGGGCGGCCCGAGGAATTTTAGCGCCCCGGACGAGATAGAATTCCAGCGCCCCCCTCCGTAAATGCGTTTGAGATATTTTCCAAGTACATGTTAATTTATTCATCACTCTGTAAAAATTACTGATAATGAAAAAATAATAGGTATTCCGTCAAGGTTCCAGCCTGCTCCTCGATGTAAATTGGTATCCAATATTTATTCGATTGCAGGTAATGCATAGATAGATGATTGGGATAGCGCCCCCAAAACTTAGTTAGGCGCCAAGGTTTGAAGTACCTTAAATTAGTAATTACGGATAGGGAATTATATTTGGTGGTAATTCCTTTTATGGAAAAAATATTTTAGCATTTAAAATAGTTTTAAATAGGATTTTGAGGATAAATTTGATAAAGACTCAGAAGACTGTAAAACACTACTACCTATCAAACAATGAATGAAAAATATTTTCTATAAAACGATTAAGATAGCAATTTTGCATAAAAACAGCATCGCAGAAAAATAATGTTTTAATAAAAAATTTGGTTTGGAAATAAAGTTTTTGAAATAACCACATAATGGCTTAGCAGAAATTGCGTTTTGAGTGAGTAAAGCAATTCTCCCAGGAAATTCTAAGAAACCTAATCCAATTTTTTTTCGCATTTGATCTCGCTCCCAATACCGAATTGCCTAATAACATTAAATTTCAATTACTAGCATTAACCTCGTTCAAGACGGAGCCACGCGTTAAACCACTTGGCTGGGAAACACACCCTATCAGTTTAATTGGCAGAAATACGGACGCGAAGCCGAGGAAAATACAACCGAACATGAATTCTTGGGCTCATTCCGCGATGCATAGCGGCGACTGAAGGTAACCTCCTCCCCCGCACTTCTCCCCCCCCCCACCACATCCCAACCGTTTTAATGTATCGCGAACACCTTGCTCAAAAACATGTTATGCGAACGCTCTTCCCGAGCCCGCGTTGCGAGAAATATGATTCCCGCAAAATGTAGGAGCGAATAAAAAATAGAGATGGAGAAAGGCGGAGAGAAGGGAGGGAGGGATCGTAATTCCGTCCCTTATCTTTCCATTTGCCTTAGTTCAAACATTTTTCTCTTCCGCTAAAAAATAAATAAATCCCATGATACTTCAATCCAGCGCCGTAACTAGGGCGGGGCATCTGCCCCGGGTGTAACTAAAGAAGGAGCGCAAAAATTGTTAAAGGAAAGTTGTGCATGTCACAAGAACAGGGGAGATTTCACTGCTATACTTTTTCCAGACATTACGCATAGCAGAAACTATAAATTTCGATGATGCTAGTGATGAGTTTGCTGCATTCAAATCACATAAAATAACTCTTTAATATTAAAATATTTATACTTTCTGTATTTAAATTATGTATGTGTGTAATTATTTATGTAATTATATTTATAATTACAGTACAAAAGCCCGTCAATATGACAGGTATGCGTGGATTAAATATTAAATTTAAGGCACGTCCCATTCTTCCTTCTATCCTCTCTTCCATTCTCCTCCCTCATATTTTAAGTTTATATTAGATTTTTTCCGATTTTTCGACATTTCATAAAGAGGTTGCCATGAAACAAAATCATGGAGGACAAAAAACGATTGAAAGTTTATGTGAAAAGTTTCATGTAAATTTAAAACAAATAAACACGTAGCGTAAAAACTTTAAGTCAGAAACGAATCCAATGCATTGTAATGATGGACAACTCAACATTTCAAATAGGAAGATACTTCACGCGTACACTGAAAATATCTTTTCGTTTGCAAATTTTATCGGGTAGTTTAAAGCAAATTACTATATTGACAATGATTATGATTAATTTCTTTCGATAATTAAGTAAGATATTTGACGCATGGCCGGTAAATTTATAGTGATTCCAAAAAATGTGTGAATTAAAAAAGCTACTGACTAAGTTCTTTCGTCGTAAAGGTAAACAAAACAAAAAGCTAATTAAAATATTAGCTGTCGTATGCTCGTTCACATTCCTTCCACACCTTAGAAATGGCACTGCAGTAAACAAACCTATCGTTCTAGCTTACTTCTGAGTTCTTTGGTGAGTTAAAATCAGAGAGTCGATACAAAATATTTTCACGTGAGACACATTCATAGTTTCTTGTAATTTTTCACGGCTTAAAAAGGAAACGATTTGTTCATTGATAAATAAAATATTTATGTAATTAGTCATAAGCATATTGAAATATTGTCCACAAATGTTATCAGTAATTCATAAAGAATTACTAACAATTATCTTGTAGAAAATATTTCTATGTGCTTATGACCAATTAAATACATATTTAATTTTTCAAACATTATCACTTTTCATTACGATCTAAATAATGATGAATATGTGCCACAGAAAGGATTTCTATCTTTGGCGACGAATAATTCTGACAAATACTGAAATCTAGTCCAATATTTTTAACATCTGGATTAACAATTCTGACGGATGCTAAAGAAACAAATGATTAAATGCAGCTAAAAAGGCGTTTATCAATTGAGTTTCACATAAAAATAGATTTTTTCTCACGGCCTCACGCACCCCCTCCCCTCAGGGGAGCGCGCCCCTCAGTTTGGGAACCACTGGTTCTAGAGTTTTAAAAAGGAGAAAAGAGACGTGAGAGATTAAATAAGGTGAGAAAGTGAGAGACAGTAAGTAAGAAAGGAAAAACTGATGAGCGGGAGTGAGACGACAAACCCTCGCCATCATCTCGGAGGCAGTTCGAATCCCTCTGTGAACACATCTCTGAGAGAGAGAGAGAGAGAGACAGACAGATAGGGATAAAGATAAAGATACAGAGAGAAAACATTAGTCAGAGTTTCCGTGGAAACGGGGAGACAACTTGGAGTCACGCTAATTTTAAACCTTGGGCTGTGGGATTGGGAAGGGAGGTGGAGATAGGAGGAGGATGAAACGGATGACGAGAGAGGAGTGATGGAGAGAGAGAGAGAGAGAGATAAAGAAAAGGAGAAACAGGAATGAGAGAAGACGAAGTGCGAGATGAGAGTGAGAGAAGAGCTGGAGTGGGAAGAAGACGTACGATGTGCATGGTAGAGAGAGAGAAAGAAAGAAAGAAAAATGTCTTTATTGGCGAGGTTGAGGCTAAGTAGCACCCTCTTCCACCTAAGAGGGGGGGAGGGTGAGAGAAGGGGAGAGAGAGGGGGGAGGAGAGAGATGGAGGAGCGGAAGATGAGATGCGGCCCCGAAGAGAAGTGGTGCTGTGGCCATAAGATTCTTTTTTAAAACGAACGATAAACATCAGCGAGCATCTGCAGCTGTCATTGCGAAGCGGTCGAGACGTAACTAACAGACGTAAAACTTCCAATTATTTGCATTAGAAAAAATTAAACATTAAATAAATGGTAATTTCCAATGTTTAAAAAATAAAGCCACCGTTTGAGCAACTATCGACGTTCTCTTTCTCTCGATGACCCCGACTTCTAGAAAATTTCGATAGTAAAATTAATACCTAACTGACATTAAATCGAGTCTCCTAAATCTTTTGTCCGCTTTAAAACAAACATGAAAGAAGCAATACTTTTAAAAACACGAGTTCACTTAATTTACCGTCTGTTATTTTGTTAAAGATAAATTTGTATAAATTTAATTTTAATGGAATAATATTTCTGCGGTTTTTCACGCGATAGTAACACTAACGGTGTACTAATTTCCTATTGTTTTCGACAAGAAAAATGAGCTTTTGTCGCAATCTGGGTGTAAATTTTAAAAGAGTAAAATCCGGTCTACAATAAATACTCGATCCATGTTTTTCGCTTTGAGCATTTAAAAATTTCGCCTTCCTATCTCGTCTCCAACTGATTATAAAATGTAACTAACGACAATACTAATTCCGGTGAACCCATTCACTTTGGATTCGATTCAAAAATAATACCGCAAGATTCGGAAAATTTATGTCTCTGTTCCCTGGGAATCGAGGGTTCAAAAGATTAAAATGTGCGACTTGAGTGACCGCCAAAATCCCGACGGTAGCCAATAGAATTTCAATAAATAATTTTTAGGAGTGCCTATTTTATTTTTTCCGTCCCTCTGTGCGTCTTTATAATAAACAAGATGATCCAACCGGAGCTTATGATGCCAAATTTCCATTTAACCATTTATTTAATACATATACTCAAGGGTTTAATGTAAGAATGGACCTTATGGTCTAAATTTCGCCCGAATAAAGACGATTATCTATATATCTATATTGGCGTTAATAGCTTTAAAAACACCGTGGATATGTAGATCTTTGTGTTCCCAAATTTCACAATTTAGCGTTATAAAATACACATTACAAATAAAATATATATTACAAATACATTCGAACGGAAAACTAAATTGATCACGTGTATTTGTGTGGCAACAATAACGTGTATTCGAGACAAACAATAGTCGTTGCGATGGCAACACTCTCATAATGAGTAATAAAAACTTCAAAAACGCCGGCATTTACGCGAAATTCTAAGAAATACGATCAATAAGCAACATTCTACGATAAAAATTAGCATCTTCACTCCTTTCCTCGGAGAATAGTACAACCCCCGGTCCGATATTACAATTCTTATATTTTTTAATGTGCAACAGAAAATTACCCTGCACGATGGATTTCAGATTTCCCATGTAAATCAAATGGGAATTATAGTTCCTGGAATCGAACAAGGATCTTTCGATCTTCGAAACAAAAACTATCCTCAGGAGCTAGGCCCAAGTAGCAAGAGATTTCCACCAAGTGTCATGAAAATCGGTCTATTGGTGCACAAGTTAATGGGGGGGACGGACAGACAGACACAATGACGAAACTATGTATAAGCTTATTTCCATTCTGGAAAGTAGGCTAAAAAACCACTTTACAACTAGATGGATTTTCTTTGAATATTTTTGTAGTTTTGCTTCGTTAAACCGATTGAGACCCGTATACTGAGTCGACGTTTGGAGAGAGATTCGGGCCCATCATCATTTAAAGGGAAAACATTCTAGATCAGGGGTTGGCAAACCTTTAAGGAGGCAGGGCCGCATTAACAGGTGAATTCGCCGGGTGGTTTACATCCGAAGTTACTTGAGAGAATTCGAAGGATCCTATTTGTGAAAATCGATCATTTCATAATATATTAGCGTCATAAATTCGCGATAAAAGGTTTTTCGACCATAATTTTGACCGACAAATCTGAAATAATCTGGATTAAATTTCACGGTTCGCCTTCGTAACGGCATCGCTCTCGGGGGTCTTATTTGGCAGGCGGTCCGTAGTTTCCCCAACCCTGTTCTAGGTAGATACAGGATTACGAAGGCGGAATGGATATCTATTCAATTCCACGTACGGAAAATCTTGGTAACAGCCATTATTCTAATCAGGATTTCGCAAGAAATGAAATTCCCGAGAATATATAAATCCGTTCGAAACGTTTCTTCGCCCTGACGCGGACTATTTTTTTGCGGTGAAACATAAATTTCGTTTCGTCCTCATCCAGCAGGGACCGCTTCATCCGGATTAAGTCTGCGATCCACCGGCGAACAATGAATCGCGGAAACGGTTGAGGGATACAACGACCGCATTTCCAGCTATTGAGAGCGGATTTGCAGCATGGACTGATATATTTTTTTATATTAAGATGCCCATTTGTCCCTTTTTTAAGGACCCAATGTAATAACGATTTCACTCTAGCTGCCGCACATCGTGAACTGAAATATGAATTGCGGATATATCAGATTTTCTAAGATGAAATCTCCGGAGTATGTGGCTTTTAAGTAAACTTAACTTTTGTCAGCTTTGAGAAATAAATCAAGTCTTCTCGCTGTATTCGTTTTTACCAGAGAAATTTCGCTCGATTTCTATAACGCCGTTTCTTTAACGAAGTGGCTTCAAAATTTTTGTACGCGCAACACCCATTCAAAAATTAACACTTCAACCTTAAAAATAGGTTTTATATTGATGCATGTATTGATATAGGTATCACAAACTTTGGACCCGTTCATTTGTTGGTGATAGATAGATAGATGTCTTTATTCGGGCGAAATCTAGACCATAAGGACCACTCTTACATTTAACCCTTCGACAGTGTTGTTACATTATATTAAAAAACATTAAATTACATCAAAAACCATTAATATAATAAAAGACTAATACAGACTAATAATAATACTAATACAATACAATACTAATACAACATAATCAACTTATATGAGCAAAATTCAATGCCCAAATTACAGTGTAAACTCGTTAGAACGAGTGCGGCAAATAACAAGAACTTCATTATAGCGAGCGATTATATCGTTACCCTTCAATTTCTTATCGTTAGGTACATGTACGGAATTTAATTTTCCGATATTACGAGTTCTCGTAATTTTTATGAGTTTTATAAATTCTCGCCATATCGAGATTTCACTACTGTGCCTCCAAACAGTTCCAAATCGTCGATTTTTTTAACTAAACAGTTTTTTCGCGGAGCCCCAAAAAATCAACTGCGGTACCCAGTTTGGAAAACCCTGCACTAGTATATGCGTGAGAAACAGCAGGATAAGAATAAATCGAAAACAACTAATCGGATTGTGTATCTGTCAATGTGGATCTCTGCGAAGAAAGGTGAAATGGGTAAATAAGAATTATGACTGTATATCAGGGGTGCACAACGTACGGCCCGCGGGCCAAATTTGGCCCGCCGGCACATTTTGTGTGGCCCGGCAGGATTCAACTCAGCTGGTGGTTTCCTTTTCCGTAAAAAACAGAGGTCAAATTCGTTATGGATATTTATCGCATGTGTGAACAAATATTCTCTCTCTTACGAAGTCAAACAGAGCTCCATTACGTTCAACACTGACAGATCAGAGTTTAAGAGACATTATAAGAACAGCAACTACCACCATTACTCCGGATATAAGTGGAATGACGACAGAAAAACGGTGCAAATCTCCCATTGACTAAGTAAATTATATTTGTTTGGGCCTCATTTTGGTCACATAAAAATTGCATGTACAAGTTGTTACGGTAATTATTGAATCTACGATACAATAGCGTACTTAAATTTTTTATGTAGAAAACTATCATAGCGTGGCCCGCCTAGGTCCAATCAAGGCCGATTTTGGCCCGTGTCATCTTTTGAGTACTCTGCTGTAGATGAAGAATGGAGAATGTCCGAAAATCTCATCATCCCGATCAATCTTTCCCTGCCGTAAACATCTTTTAAGCCAGCCAAGCCTTCGATTTATCAAATATTAGCTAAAAGGCCCGGCTTTGCTCGGGAAAGTTTTCTTTTAAATAGCAACCGATTTTTATTACTTATTATTTTTATTGATGAATCACTTTTGATGTCATATTACAATAAAACTAATACAATAAATTCTGAAATTTACGTACTTACGCTGTTGGGCACCCCAAGTTTACCAAACGTTCCCTATTCCTTAATTACGCAAGCGATGTTTACATTAACATTTGATATTTTATCTATTGTATTGTAAAGTTTAACCATTAATATATTTACGCATTAACGTCTTGCTTAATATCCGCATGGATAGATGCACCGAAGCCTTTAAAGCAGCAATAAAATTATGTGGATTATGTCAATACTATTAGCCAAAACGTAAACAAGAAAACATTTTGGTTACCGAACAAATGTAAGTAGATGTATCGATTTATGTTGCGATAAATCTTTCAATGTTAATGGTAAAAGATAAAAATGTTATAATATTCCTTAAAAATCATTTGACTCACTTTAAAAGTATTCATAGACTATATTTAATCCATTAGTACCCTTTATCTTGGATTTAACTATTCTTCCTCTACCGCGCGCCACAGCGTGGATTTTCCTTGCATTAATCTTTACGTGGCTATCTCCCTTTGAAGAGGACAACAATTAAGAAATTTAGCTTTGTTGCCGCCTGGAAAATGTTAATAAATTTTGCGCTTAAAGGATAATTTCGAGCGATTTAACATGTAATACGACAAAACATGAACAGAATTAAAGTATTCAGTCTTTCGAGCGTAAAATAAGCCATTTCCCGTGATCGTAAGTTAATATTTAGGTATATTTATATCCACATCAGTGAAGGGCTGCATGGCATTTTGGGGCTTCTCCACACCATTTCCCATGCATTCTTATGGAAATAGTATTTTGTTGACCCCATGGGGTATAAGAGACCCCACGGTCTGCAAACCTAGACCAAGTTCTTCCTTTGGTCCATAGGATGGCCCATGAAACTTTTGAATTCGATAGCTTCAACGGTGTATAAACGTATAAAGAACATACATGCATACACGCATACACACACACACTAAAATATTTATAAGATATTTACACAAGGGGCTCAGAAACGCACACGTTAAAGTAAAACTATAAAAATCCATCGCAAGGTAAAACTTTGAAAATATTAGCGACGCGGTAATCTCTACGAGAACGAATTACTTTCCCTTTAATTCATTAGCACAATTTTCTGGCTACAGTCAAGAGATAAAATTTGCATTGTTAACGGAGTCGTTTGTTACGATGGCGACAGGGTTGGACACATGCCCAGTCGTGGTTTTAGGAGGATCTATATCGTTCTTTCTAAATCGTTAAACAACGAGTGGGGTGATTAATGGCGACGCTTAGCAACCGTAAAAACAAAACGACGACGTTTGATTTAAAATCGCGACAACCATTAAATGACGACCCGCTTTAAGTTTTTTTAAATGTGTTAAATGCAACTTCCATCACACGTCCGTGACTGCAATTCAACTATGTCGATGAATGGAAATTGACATTCCGACATGGAAACTGATTTAAAATAGAATACCGTTGCCTAGATGAAAATAAAAAAAGAACTCTTTTATCATAATGTATACCGACTGGATGTTGGAATAGTATATCAGGAGATAAACTCAAAAATTAAAAAGCATGCATCGAATTAGAATGATGGCACTGCATGCGATAATTCCTTTACATCCGTAACTCTTCGCGGTAAAAAAAACAATAGAAGTTAAATTAAAAACTCGGCGAAAAGTATGAAAAACTGTCGTTAATACACTAAACACTAAAACTCGAAATATGTTTTACGGATCCAAGCGTTCAAAGCGGAGAGATTGATGAGAGGAGCCGAACATGTGAACATTCAAGAAGCTAAACCGGTGACATAAGAAAACAAAGCGCCGTTCAAACCACGTAAAACTCTTAAGATTCCTCGGGTCGCTGTCCAAACCGTTCCCTATCTTGACGGCTTTTAACCAATCCACTCTTCCGAGAAGCCCACTAATTCCGCCGGCGAAGGATTGATAAAAATAAAAGGAATCAGCACATTTTGAGGGCACTGATGCAAAGATGGAGGAAGGGGACGACTTTATTTTGGCACGGGCCCACCCTAGGGACTCTCTTCTCGAAACCGTTATTTTTTTGTAAAATGGATCCAAAAAAATGCGTGACCGACATAAATGAGAGGGATAAGAAGAGAGAGAGAGATTTCCCATCCTGAAGCGCGTTATCAAAGGGGGGAAGAAATAAAACGAACGTCTTTCGAAGCGGACAACTTCGGAAAAACTTTCATCGGAGATCAACCCTGCGTTAAAACATGTCGCTAGCGCCTCTGCTCGATGAGAAAATATCAAGAGGTCGGGTCAAAATAGAATCGAACTAATTAAAACACGATATAGGAGGTCATTGGTTGATACCGATTGATCCTCGGAGCGATCCATAATATTGCATTATGGGCGAAACAAATGCTACCGCATCGGTTTTTAACGGCCAGAGCATTAGGATTACAGACGAAGAAATCCAAAGGAATGCAGACAGCCAAATTATTGTAATGTATAAGAATGGGTTTAACTTCTGGAAAATGGCTATTCATCGGCAGAAATGGTTTGTTCTTGTTTCACGAGTTCGTGGAGAAAACTCAAACACGTCACAAGATTCTTTACATAAGCGGCGGCGTATCTAGGATCGGAAGGATCCGCGGCAAAACATTAGCAAACAAACTCATTGCAAAATCTACCAAGCTGCACTTATTAATCAATTATCGGGAATATACTGAAAAGGTTAGGCTTTATGGATTACTCCGTCCAAAAATAACGATCAACTGAAAAGTCATCCAGAAACTAGGATAAAAAAGACATATCGCTACAAAAATCGTTATTTTATTTCGAGAGCTCTATAACCAGTCCACTTAAATTGCCCCTGTCAGACATACACTGCATTTTGCAGTGTGAGATGTGCTCACAGCTGTTCCTAAAGCATTTTAAGAGGTAAATTTTATGAACTCATTTAGAACAAAGCGTTTATGAAACTATTTATAATACTATTTTTAACTTACAACCCAAGTAGGAGCATAAAATATTGCAATTATTTAGTGAAATAATTACGTCAAAATTGAGAAACCGTAAAATAAATCAAAAACAGCAAACCAGTGTCTAATTACTCATTGTGACCCTAAGCTTAAACTAAAAATATATAATGCGCTAATTGGCATGCTATGGTAAATAACATACTGCTTTTCCTTGCTGTTAGAGAGTAAATAGTACAATAAGTACAAATTCTGAAAAATAGTTTTACGTGAAATGTATTACATCTTCAATGTTTAGTACTCGAAAATTAAGGCTTTAAACAAGGTGCCAGAAAGGTTCTTCTGCTTGGTTCCATTATCGATCAACATTAAAATTTATGACCCTCGGTGAGAAAAACCATTCAATTTGTTTATGTATTGGGTTTATGGTGAGAATTATTTTTACAAATTACACCCTGAATATGATTTGTAATGATAGTAACACGGGGTACAATTGCAAAGATATGATTCATTTAATAATTAAAAAATATTTAACATTTTTCTATGACGCTGGGCCTTTCGAACTTGATCCGATTTAATTAATTGAAGACCACTAAAATTGTGTAAATTATTTAAAGCTTCTTTATAATTTTATAATTCCCATAAAATAGGTATTTACACAATCTAATGTATATTGTAATCGAAAAATACTGTATTTTCAATTATAAAATTAGTATTCTTTAATATAGAAAAAAAATTGTAAGCACGTATCAAACCAAATTTCATGCATTTAACAATCAAACTGCTAAATGAAAGTGACGCAAAAACATAGAAAACCAGAGTTTCCTAGTTATGAACCGATCGCTTAATATATTTTCATCCCTAGTAACAACTCGAAGCTTAATTTCAGACTTCACCTTTAACTGTTGAGGTGCTGTCGGTGAGGCACCGCCTACATAAGTTAAATTGTAAAATTACCCAGCTACTTGACTTTCCGCTGATTTGCATTTTAAAAAGAAATAAAGTTAACATAAAGTTTTTGTTTAAATACCTCTTAACCCTCATTACAGCATGTTAAACACGGAAAATCCAATTGTAGATATATGTAAGTATATGTATGGGGCAACGCAAAAATCTTAGATTTATTGGTCCGATTACAAAAAACCTGACACTGAAGGAGTTAAATCAGACCTGGGCAACCCGTGGCTCGCGAGCCACATTCATAATTTTTGTGGGTCTCGCGTTCTTTCTATGTGGCCAAATAATTTGGATCTATTGATTTAAAAAACATCCAGAATCATTAAAATTGAATTTTATAGCAAATTCTCATAACAGCTGAAAAATACCGTTTCAAGAAAACATGCTTTAAAAATTGTTAGTCTTTTCGGAAGTACGTGGAACTTCCATAATTCGAACTTCAGGGAAAACAAAAAAATATTTGAGTTATAGAAAATTCGACTTGTGGATATATGTTTTTCTCATAGGGATTTTGTCCGGTAAAATTAATTCACTTCGAGTAATGGAAAATTCGAGTTATAGACGTTCGAGTTATAGAAGTTCCATTGTACATATCGATATGAAGCTCTTTTTTTTCAAAATTAAAATTCGCAAAAAATAAAACCAGAACTTCGATAACCTATACAAAATTTGAAAATCAATTCCGAATGGCGGCATCCGAAATTGATGCCAACGTGGAATATCTCAGCAGAAGTACGGAAAAACTAATTTCTCATTAGCAAATCTATTTATTTCTTTTTTAAGGAGCGTTTCGCTTCCAGCATGAGCGCCTTTTAGCTTCGGTGACAAAAAAATGAACTTTCCGTCAAATCTCGTCAAGTATCAAAATAGTTTTCAAATAAAACTTGTAGAACTATAAAAATAGTAGAGTATTTCTTTTCCTGTACATTTTTATCGTAGGAGTAGCCGTTATCAAGGAAATCAAACAAGAAAGTCGTAATTCGAGTTGGACTTGGAGAAATTCATGCATGAATGCGTAATTATTGTCAACGTAAAAAATATTCGCGGTAAGTGAAGTAAATAAGATCTGCTATAACAGCGAATATACGTTATTACCATTATGTGTGCATGCAGCATTTTGCAAGCTGAAGAAAGTGAATTATCTACGACGAAGAAAATAACGTAAACCTAACGTAACTAACTATTTTAGCACCCAGGGCCAACTCCCAAATATACGCCCCTTCATAAAAAATTCTCTAATACCTATATTTTGTTACAATATGGATTTTGGGTGAACAATACATAAAAATAAACTATAAATGATGTAATTTCTCACTATAATTCTCACATAATTTAAATATATAATTAAAAATATAATTACATACATACACAATTTAAATACAAAGAGTATAAATATTTTAATATTAAAGAGTTATTTTACGTGATTTTATTGCAGCAAACTCGTCAATAACATCATCGAAATTTATAGTTTCTGCTATGCGTAATGTCTGGAACAAGTATAATTGTGAAATCGCCCCTGTCGTTGGGCCATGCAACCTCGCACAACTTGCCATCAACAACTTTTGCGCCCCTTCTTTAGTTGCGCCCGGGGAAGATGCCCCGCCCTAGTTACGGCGCCGCCTAAATATTACAACTACTCAACTCAAGTGAGGTACGTTTTAAATAATTTTCGAGTTTTGATTAATTACAACTGATTAGAAAATAAATTCTTAAGTGAGAATTTAATATTTCCCTGACATAATTTGTGATATATCGTTTTGCAGTAATATTTATTAATACTAAAATTACGTAAATGCGTTTATTTATGCACCAACTTCGGGGAAGCAAGAAATTGTTAGTAGAGACAAACGGCTCGTGGTGTTTGGTTTTATGGTGTGCGTTCCTTCAAATACTCCATCGTACGAAACACGCCTATATGTGATACACTGCACGCTTTCTTAAATTGTTAATATGTTTTCTTTGGCTCCTTAAAAACAATTTTTTTTTTCAGGTGCTCTTCACCCGGTTTGGATTGCCCGACCCTAAGGTTAATACACATGCCATTATTAAATTTCAAACGTAATCGAAACAAATTGGACCAGTCAGCTACCGCGCAACACTTCCTTCGTAAGTGAATGCATCGATCGAGGAACAATAAGACGCCTCAGCAGGGTCCGCCGCCTCCATAGATTGGAGCAAGGGCCCAACCGCCCGCTTAGCCTTCTTCATAAGACAGAGAAAAGAGAGAGAAGAAATGGTAGACAAATGTGGGTGGTCGAGAGAGAGAGAGAGAAAAGGGTAAACAAATGAATGCTGAGCATCGCGGCGGGAGACGAATGGCGCGCGTGGGCGCCGTGAGACAAATGGAGGAGCGACCCGACCGTCACAAAAAGATCGGAGCGATCGTTAAAATCGCCGTCGCCGAACTTTCGGATTGGCGCATCGACGACCGTCGCCCCATCTGCACGTATTCCGGAGGAACTACCCACTTGTTCTGAGCGAGGGTGCGGGAAGGTTACAAGAGCAAAAGAGGTGGTTTATTTTTCGCGAGGTGCTTGCGAAGCTTCCGGATTTTTTTCCGCCAGATCCATTAGCGTCCATTTCTGCACATTCGCGTTATTTTCTCACTTCGCTCCCTCTGCTTCCCTTCCGGCCTTCTTTCATCTCCGATGATTTAAAAAAGAAAAGCGTGAAAATTCTTTGTTTCCCCCTCCCCTCCCCTTCCGGGAAGGTACTTGCGGGATGAAAACAGCTGCCGATCAAACGTGGCAATAAGTAAGAAACGAATGTTGCCAGGAAGAAATATGTTCTCGTTGAGTCGCAGAAAGGGCAATTACTTTTGTATCTTATAGGGTTTTACCGGCAGTGCTCCACTCTGATTTACGTTCACGGCAATTGCACTCGATATTATTATAACGTTGAAATTCAGGAGCGTATGAGCTAGTCATACCCTACAAAAACTACAAAACCGCTTTTATACAACTCAATTGAATCAAATATCTGAGGCAAATAATGGCGCACAGCGCCGTAACTAGCTATTTTAGCACCCGGGGCAAACTGCCAAATATGCCCCCCCTCCATAAAAAATTCTCTAATACCAATATTTTTAACTATATGGATTTTGGCTGAACAATTAATAAATAAAAATGGACTATAAATGATACAAGTTCTCACGATAAATGTACACAATTTAAATACATAATTATAAATAAAATTGCATACATACATAATTTAAATAAAGAAAGTATAAATATTTTATTATTAATGAGTTATTCTACGTGATTTTAATGTAGCAAACTCATCAATAACATCATCGAAGTATATAGTTTCTGCTATGCGTAATGTCTGGAACAGGTATAGCGGTGAAATCTCCCCTGTCCTTGTGCCATGCAACCTCGCACAACTTGCCATCAATAATTTTTGCGCCCCTTCTTTAGTTGCGCCCGGGGCAGATGCCCCGCTTGCCCCGCCCTAGTTACGGCGCTGATGGCGCGAAAGAAGTCTCAGCGACTTCGCGAAGAGCTGATTACTTTTCACGTAAAAAATGATTAACTTTACATAAAATGACAAAGAGAGATTTTAAACTTTCGTTCCGCAGTTAATTTGGTTTGCACGAAGTATTAATGAAATGAGTCCGCGTCTCGACTACTGTCAAGATCGGATCGCGCTTCAGACGTAACGATTCGCTGCAGACACACTAAATCTAGCATAAACGGAAACGTGAACACTAAAAAATGCATTGAAACAGTATTACTGCTACGGAAACCTTGAACTTCACCGCGTAAACTATTCCATTGTCAGTATTTTCGCGGCAAATTTAAAAAAAATTTATTGGCACGAGTTTTTTTTCATTTTCTTAACGAAATTACTCTTTTGTCAATCAGATCGCATCCGTTTATAAGGCCGTTTTCATTAATTAACCTTTAGCTCTGCATTATTTTGGTCAATAACATGGCGCTTTTGATATTTTGAAAAAACGGTCTCGTTAAAACGTGTTATTACGCGGTAGAGCGACATGGACGCGGGGTATCGCGTTATAGCGGGACCATAGCGCGGTAACATGATAAAGTACGAAATCGTGCGCTACTTCGTCAACGAAGCCAATCCTTAATGAGAACAACAACTTTACAGCATATTTCTTCTGATGTAAAAGACTTCGCTTCCCTAACAAAAAGGCTCAGTTTAAGGATAGGAATCACGAAGGCTTGATAAGAGAATGTGGATAAAAAGGGAGAACATTTCGAGCTAGAAATACTTACAGAAGAAGGGAATGGGGGAGAAGATTTCTTCGGATGTGCTGGAAGTGAAGACAACGTGGTGGGCGTAGCGCTAATGGGATCCGACGAAACTCCGGAAACCGGAAAACGGCGGAGGCGGGAAAAAAAGGGACGAACGATTCGGTGGCCATAAGGAGTTGGGTGGGGAAGTGCGGAAATTGAACGAAAAACAAGCCGCAGTCGCGAAAATGGCCCTCCGACGAAGCAATGATTACGGAAAATCCATTAGGGACGCCGGATTCAAGGCCGACGCGCAAAATAAATTTCCTTGTTTCGGTTGTCTCCGCCACTTCCATTTAAAAGGAAAAAGATGCTCGGAAGCTAATTCTATTTATTTCTTCGTCTGGGAAATGGGATTCTTTTTTTCGCCCCTCCTCCAAGCGGTGTAATTTCCAAATTGCTGAGATTTTCTCCCCGGGACATCGAGGCCTCGGTCGTAAACCCACTTGAAATATCATCGGCGTATGCGATTATATTATTTCCTAGAGCCCCGAGAATTGCTCGTCGAGAGCCTGTCTTTGGCGCCGCTTTTGCGCTCAAGAGAGAGAGAGAGAGAGAGAGATGCAAGAGAGTGCCTTGTCAACGGGAAAGTGCCCTTAAAACTGTAGGGCGTCTCCAAGCACTTATCTTCATTCATTTCATACGCCCCAATAAAACAACGCATCGATTTGGAATTGATCTAATAATAATGTTCCCAGATTGGTTGGTCCTAGGGTCATAACTATGATTTTGGGGCCCTTATGCAAGTAAAAATTTTGGGGACCCCGCCCATGCTAAAAAAACCGCTATAAAATTATTTTTATTATTATACATATTTCAATTATATTCGACATTTCAATTCTGAAAATTTCTCTATCAGCTATCAGTTTTCATTTTGTTTGTTTTTGAGTTTTCTGCTTTAAAATAGTTATAAATACTTAATATTTCATTTTGGGGCCCCAATCTATGTTTAAAAATCGTTATAAAATTATTTTTATATTATTTTAATTTTTTTTTATCGATAATTCAATTCTGAAATTTTCTCTATCAACTATCGGTTTTCATTTTGCATGCTTCTCATTTTCCTGATGAAAGAAGTTATAGATACTTTAATCTACTTATGAGCAAACAATTGCGTAAGTAGCTTTTTTAACTTTAATTTTGAGAATGATCTTTCATTTGACGACACAGTTACTAGCAATGTCAAATATATCAGAGCTGTACGTACATTGCTATAGATTGATATCAGTATGTATTTAATCATTAATAAATCCAATACAATAATCCCTCCATATTCGCGGGTTTCGTATTCGCGGTTTCTATTGTAGCAAGTTTCAATACTCGCGGGAGGTAAACTTCACTTATTCGCGGTCACTTACCTTAAAACACCGTGCGATATAACGTCATTGTGCTTGCTCAGTATTTTATATAATAGCCCCACAACGCGAAGGAAGTGAAATGAGTGCCGATAAAAGTGAGACGAGCAAGAAAAGTTATGTCATTAAGTGAAAAGGTTGAATTATTAAAAAAGCTGTCACAAGGCGAAAGTGTAGCGTCCGTTGGTAGGGCATATAACATCAAGGAGGCAAGTATACAGGCTAGTGTAAGTGGAAGTGCGCCTAAATGTGCCAAAGTGTCCTGCTATACTCGTAATCGTGCCATCGAGAAGCTGGAAAATACCCTAAATATCTGGATCGAAAATCAAACGCGAAAAAAAGTTCCATTGAGTAGCCAGGTGATACGCAAAAAGGCGCTTCGTTTATATGAGCGCTTAAGGGCAACATTGGCCACTGAAGGAAGCAGCACCAAATTATTTACAGCAAGTAAGGGATGGTTGGAGAAATTTAAAGGAAGATATGCTTTACATAATGTTAAAATAAGTGGAGAATCGGAATCAGTAGATACTGTAGCAGCTGAAGCTTTTCCAGGTCATCTTAATAAAAGCTCATCGAAGAGAAGGGTTACAAACCCGAACAAGATTTTAATGCTGACCAGTTGGGCTTGTTTTGGAAGAAGATGCCTTCGCGAACATTCATCTCCACAGAAGACGTTTGTGCGCCTGGATTCAATGCAGCTAAAGACAGTTTAACCCTCCTTCTCTGTGCCAATGTGCCGAGGGATCCTCGTGCGTCGAAAGGAAAAATAAGCATAAACTACCTGTTTTCTGGCGTTCAAACAAGAAGGCCTGGGTCACCGACACAATTTTTATGGATTGGTTTCATAATCGTTTTGTTCATGAAGTCGAAAAATATTTAGCTTAAAAAAATTGGCATTTAAACTCCTTCTCATTTTAGATAATGCGCCTGGTCATCCGCAGAGTATTCAATTTGCACATCCGAACATCGAAGTTATCTTTCTGCCCGCAAATTCAACCTCACTTCTCCAACCCTTAGACCAAGGAGTGATTGCTGAGTTCAAGAGCTACTATACCTGTCACACATTCCGCTACATCTTAAATGAAATGGAACGTGACCCCACTATGACTGTCACCGAATGCTGGAAAATTTATACCATTGCACATTGATACAAAACATTCAAGAGTCAATTGATGAGGTGAAACCTTTGACTATAAACGAATGTTGGGGAAAATTGTGGAAGAAATCTCTCAATAACTTCGATGGATTTCCTTCACTTGATGTAGAAGTGAAGATGATTGCAAGGAAGGCACATGATATTGGAGGATTTGCGATCAGAAGAGATATAGACTCGCACAGTGGAGAGTTATAGGACCTTGTCGAACTTGTTCAGTTTAACGATGAAAATGATGATGTGGAGGAGGATGTGACGACAAAGTCTAAGTTGAATTTGAAAACATTGGCAGGGATAATGAAACAGGCGTCTGAACTTATGGATACAGTGTTTGATGTTGACCCAGTCATGGAACGAAGCATTAAATTTAAGAGAAGTATGGAAGATTTACTAAATACTTACAGAGAGGACTACAAAGTCCTTCAAAAAAAGTTGAAGCAGGTGCCAATCACGAGATACTTTAAGAGAAGCTCAAATGCTGTCTCCGAAAGTAGCACCGCCAACGGTCGAAGTTCTCCTCATTCATCTGTTGGATAGCCGATGGATGATCCACAGGAGGGAGCCTCATCCAACTAATATTTCCAACGCCGCAATTATCATTATCATTAAAGGAACATCAACACCGTAATTAAAGGTATGAGTTACCATTTATTTATTGTTTTTATGAATACATTAAATTGTAAATGAACCACCATATTTACTTGAATTATTTTCGCAATTTTTACTTAAAATAGTGCGAATAAAACTTTGGGTGCGTTATTACATCTACCGTGTATTTTTTTCTTAATTCCACTTCGAGAAGTAAAGATTCGAAAACTACAGGCTATGCTTATTAATACTAAATATAAGTTTAAAAAACAATAACAATGTTATTACTATATAAACAGGGGGTAGCTGTTCCCCTATCCCCATTTATCCCATTAGCCTTTAGTATCTATATTCGCGGTTTCTATATACGCGGCGTTTTTCAGGAACGTAACCCCCGCGAATATGGAGGGATTACCGTAGTTGCTTGTTGTCTGTACTGTTTTCAGTCTCATCTTTCAAAACAGTGTTTGTTGCTAGCGAGAGAAGTTCGTCACAGATAAATAATACATTTCTCATGATTTTTGTGAATATTTTTTTATTTCTTGTTCATTCAATTTAGTTAGAGTCTTCTAAGCATTTTCTTTCGGGGCCCCCAAAATGCTTGGAGTCCTCACGCCCCAAATTATGCCTCTGGTTGATCTGTAATACACGGTAACGACGAAGCCGGTAAAAAAGGAAATAAGGCATCATCAAACGATGAGTACGATTTAAGTGGTCTTTTAAAGGTAACATTTTGCGAAAGAGAAAACGTGAGAATTTTAAAAATATCAAAGCTGTCAAATACTACACAAATAGTCTACTAATTTGTACACTCGACAAATTCATGCATGTCTTATAATCGTGGTCGAAGATATTTCCTACTACAACTCTCCCTTACCCCTACTTACTATTCGGTAAGTTCAAGAACAAGCACTTTAAAAAGTACTTATTTATCTCAGGTATCTTTAATAGCCACAACATTAAGAGATAGCTGAGAAAAGTAATTTCTTAAGTGCTTGTTCTTGAATTTTTTCAGCCATAAGACGAGCTCGATAATTCTGTTGAATTCGGTAAGTAAGGATATTAGCGTGCACAAAAAATGCGTTCGAACGTGAACTTCTACTAGCGATTCCGACACATTTTCCTAAGAATTCCGCAAGCACCAGTAAGGCGCCCAAATAGATAGTAAACCGAGGAAAACATTATTTCGCGCTTGATAATATCAGAGTACCATTTGCATCTTGGGTTCCCCCACAAAAAAAAACCGGGTCCCACCCTAAAAAAAACAAATCCCAATCTTTTCCAAGAAGTGGATTTTTGCGTCAAATCCATTTTAGTGTTGTGTTAATCATCACTGAGAATTTTTAAGGATCTTAAATATTGAAATAATTCTGTTGAGAAAAAGTTTCATAATAATAATTTTTTAAACTTCGCCTCCCGCCTAGAAGGCCAACGCGACCCACCGGTTGAGAAACACTGCGGTAGAAGACAAAATACGATTCGATTAACCATAACTGTGAGGTAATTCCGGCAGCAGGAGATGGTATTATGCTTTTAATATCGGAGTAACCTTTTTAGAAAGATTGAAACATCAGCTATGAACGTTAGAGGAAGAGAGTTAAGTATGCATTTACAGGAGACGAATAACTCTTATGACCTACTATCGAACTCTTCGTGCCTTAAGTACTTTGGATAAAGTTGAGAACGGGCAAAACAGTGTTTGCCTTGCATTTTCCGGACGATGATGGAAAGAGGGAAGCATCCTTTTTCCAAGGATTTTTGAGTTCATTTGAAAAATAAACAGGCGGTATTTTTAGACCGATGCGTCTGCGGTGGTTTTCTTCCCAAAAAAGAATCTCGCCTCTTTAAAAAAAATTGGCAGATAACATTAAGGCTCAAAGTGAAAAATAAAATCTCACATAAAAATTAAATCCGCAATCCGCGAAAATTTTTAACTGCCCAGATATTTTTAGACTGGAGCCAAATAAACGAAACGCCTTGATCTAAATCGTGGGATAACGTTTTCCAAATAGAATATATAAAACTATACCATATATATACTAGTGTAATTGACCGTTAAAAATGGCGGGTGGGAAGGAATAAAATATTAAATTATAATTTAAAGAGTAAAAATTGTAGAACTAAGTGAAGCGGTAATTCAAAATAGCAACGTAAACTACCAAACCCATGGCTCATTGTCAATATGTAATGTATCTTTTAAAATAACGTCAGTTATATCGTTATTATTATGCTTTGATGATTTCAAACGTCGATTAAGTTACTTGATTTACCAGACACTTTCCTTTGGAAAACTTAACGCAACACAAATATACGCTTGTGAATAAAATCAAGAACTAATTCGTTGCTATGTAAAAGCGTAAGAGAATAAAGTAAACGAAAGATTTTCACAATTGCGTTCTCTCTCTCTGATTCAAAGCATGCTTTTCTTACGCATATGAGAATAAAGTAAACAAAAGAATTTAACAATTACGTTTCCATGGCACTAAATTGATTAAATGTCTAAAAATATCCAAATAAATCGTCTTAAAACGTAATTCTTGAACTTTTTCGAATGAGATTTTAATTACGACAAGAAAATTAATCTTCATACTTTTCTCCACATAAATGTGCAAATCCTACGATGATATTTCAACTTTAAGATATTTTTAAATGTTAACGAAAAACGTCTTGCAGGTTACGTTTCAGCCTACGACGATACTACTAACCGCCGAGAGAATTGTTTTTGGAAGAACTCTTTCATATATACATATATATATATATATATATATATATATATATATATATATATATATATATATATATATATATATATATCATTATATATAGACGTTCCTTACAGAGGAGGAGGATATAACATACGCCTATATATAACGATATATAGGAGGTTACTAATGTTTAGGCACTTCCAGATGAGCTGGAGATTCGAAATTTTTTTCTTAGGTAGGATTTTGTGCAAAACCGACTAGAAAAAACGAAAATCTTGAAAAAGTGCAACAATGCGGCCGCTAAAAATTCGCAATTGTTTAAACAAATTTTCAACGTTTATGTATTTCCGAATGTGCTACGGAGTTGAAATTTTTTTTAGAGGTAGGATTTGTAAAAAACCAAATAGGGATTATAGAAATTTTGATATTTTAATTTGTGTTGTCGTTAAAAATTCTTCGAGTTTAAACAAATAGATAACTGTTTAGGTACTACGGGATGAGCTAGGAAGTTGAAATTTTAAAGTTATTTACAGAGTAGTGCATTTGCACAAATAAACATTTGAATCTCTCCATAAATATATTGCGGCGGCCGTTAAAAATGTTTAAAATTTAAACAATTAGAAAAATATTATTTCACTTCTAGAAGAAAATTTGGCAGAAATGTGTAGCATTAGTACCCCATAATGGAGCAAGTATAAAATTCTCAAAATTGCAAAGTTTGGGGATTGTTTTAATCTATAATTTTTACATAAGGGAAAAACGAAAATCGCTGCGGAGGTGAAATCTTTAAAATTAAAAAAATATTTTCCATGATGAAATATCTGTCTGAGAAATGAATGTTTATTCAAGGTGAGATGAAATGCTTGCAGTATATATATATATATACTAGTAGATATCCTCCTCCTCCTCTGTAAGAAACGTCTATATATAATGATATATATATATATATATATGGCATTAAAAATGAATGATAAATAACAATAATATTATAATTATAAGAATGATAAAGGTTGGTTTTCCCCGCGACCTATTTTCGTCTCTGGCTGGCATGGCATCGCTGCACGGCACATCAACCGTCCTTCTCAATTATCCCAATCCGGGCAGTTCATTTTAATCTTTACGTAGTCGGGCAAAAAAGCTGCCTTCGTGAGGCTCACAAATGGATTTTTATAGTCTTTCAAAATTGAAGCGATGGGATGACCGAAAATGAATCATAAATTTATTTTCGGTCCACTGAATATTGAGCTTATTGTTATTTAGACGACTCCTACAGAAAAGTCAGATATACACGTGCACACACGCGAACGGTCCCTTTGGTTTAAATTAAGAACGCTCATCATCGAGACTAAAAATATTCCTTATACAGCCCTAGAGACAGCTGCAATTGATTTAACTCCGTCAAAAGCTCAATAAATTAAAAAGCTGGAGCAAAAACTCCAATTCGCGCCAGCTTCGATGAATAATCATGAGGAAACAAATATCAGGCAGCAAAAAGAATGACAATATTCGGTAGGCGTTAAAATTATACTGCTACGGTAACTCAAATTAAACCACGAAAATGATATAAATTTAAATGAGAATTTTCTTACCACGCACATCGTTGAAGTTGGAATGGTTTTTCCTTTTCATTCGTCGCCACTAAACTCGAAATCTTCCTCTTTAATACGTACGCATTTTCAAAAGAAACAAATGAAAAACGATCGCCACTCTTCTTCTATGTTTAGCCGGAAACGTTGATCATTACGGGATAACATAAAAACATCATCATCATATCGGATCCAACGATCTGGAAAACGCCGTAAATCAATTTTATGAAGGTTTTTTTTGGAGGGTGGAGGAGAGTGGCTCCCGCATCCATGACAACCGAGGGAATTTGAGTGATAAGACTAAAAACGACAGTTTCATCCGATCCGATTTCGGAGTCGGAACGCCATCAAGGGGCATTGAGGGGAGAGGGGGGAGGCAATAAATCTCGAGGTTTCTTTTTTAGTCAATAAACCCGCCATTCCTACTGGCGCCGATGTAACAGGCTAATATAGGAAAAGGTATAAACTCTGCTTTGCTCGCCACGGAAAATATTTATGCCTAAACAAAACCGGCGATTATCCGTTTTTTTTGTTTTTTTTTATCGTAAATTGGCCAAAAACATTTTTTGTCGACGAGGTCCAGTGTATCCTAGCGAACACAAAAGCGTCCGCGGAAAGGTTTTTCGATGTCAGCAAGAATATTTACGTAACTGAAACGATACGAATTTCAAGAGCACTCCGCAATGTTATCTTTTCAAAATATACGTGCCTATTGTTTATCATGATGTGCATAAATTCCAAACTTCTCTAGTTCGAGGATTATATCACCTTTTGTTCCCCATCTTTCCGTTATAATCGAACGTGTAGTTAAATTCTGTGTCATCGTAGAGATAAAAACACCTCCTAACGGTCATTGACCGAAAAAGCCTTGGCGATTCCGGACTTTAATGATGGCAAAGCAGAAAAGACGAAACTAAACGTGAAAAGCTAGGCATCTTTGGTCGTTGCGTTTAATTACCGAAAATGTTATAAATGGAAAAAAACATACGAATATACCAGTTTTAATTTCAGCTCAAACACTCGCATAGCACCGCATTTAATTTATCCATCCTTTCAAAAACGTAAGTGCGGAACTGATATTTAATAAACCAAGAGAAACGCTACCCTTAGGAAATATCAGTATTGATTTTTCTTGTGAGAACGGGATTGATAAGCGTGACCGAGTAACAAAATTTACCGTGCGCAAAGGAGACAATACTTTCAAGGAAAATTCGATTGCAACCGTAACCACTCTCAATTTTATTCTCGAGTCGATTAATCATCACAAGTGAATCGATTCAACTTTACCGATGGATCAAGACGAATAAATCGATCCATCAACTAATCGAATCGGAACATCCCTAATTCTGGGTGCAAGCGTGGCTTTCTAAGGCGAAGCCTAAGACTCTTGACGTTACTAAGAAGCGAGCGCACAACCTTCAGAAAGAGGGGAAACCTCTCGTATGCGAGCAAAGCATAACATCCCAGATGACCCTCAGAAGATGTGGGTAACGCTTCTGCAGGGGGCCATAAAAAACAGCCGACCGCGAAGGCAGACAGCGCGTCGTAAGGAAACGAGCCTCGGGCGCAACATCCTGCATGAGCAATACATTTCAGACGCAATGGTGTAACGTAGTGCGTCACGGGCCGGGCGGCGAACGAGATATCGCATCCGAAACGAATGAAGAGGAACAATATACGCGGTATCTCCGACAAAAAGCATAGCGCAGTGGCGTACCAAGGAATTTGGAAATAAGAAGGACATTGGGAAGTGTAAAACATGTTTTTCAACTCATTTCTTTATTGCTCGCTTATATTTTACGAACATTTGTTTTATATTCCTGATAGAAATTCGTAATCGAAATTCAAGTCTTTTGCTGTTTCGCGATAAGCAACCAAGAACCTCTTCAGTAGTAATCGTGATTTCTCAACATATTTAACACAGCCAGACATTCGATAGGGGAGGGGTTCGAACAAGAACTGTTGCTGTTTTCCTTTAAAAATCTTATCTATCAATTTGGTAAAACATTAAGGACAAATCTTCGAGACTCGAGCGCAAACGGTTGCGCACACCAATATTGCTAGTTACCGCAGTTCGCGGCTTTGAAGTTCGCGGGTTTTTTATATACGCAGTGAACCATTTTGTGGCCAAATCTCAATTTTGGCAACTGCCGAGCATAAAACTCATGCCATCCAAACTCAGATTGATTCACAAAACACGCTTCAACTTTAGTAGCAGAGAACTCACTACTGAAAAGCTTTAAGGAACTAATCTTATGTATAATTCGATTCTAGATAGGCGAACTTTGAAATGGGCAGTTAAAATAATGCAAGCAAACTAAAACTGGGACAAGCAAAGATCAACTCTACAGAAGCTGGGTGTGAGGCACAGTAACTCAACACTAGCTTTGATGTCTGATTTAACTGTTTACGATTCGAGAGTTTATTGAGCGCAATGGGTCCATAGACCGACATTCTATTCGGGTTTATCCAACAAATTTAATTTTTATTCATCATAATCGAGGATGTTGTATTTATTTTAACGTTTTCTTACGTCTTATACTATTCTGCGCGTTATATTTAAACCTAGAGTTGTGCCCAGTAAATTTCGGCAAACTTTTGAAATAGTTACGGCCCGGCCTTGTGGAACAGATCCCCCGATTTCCCCTTCACTCTTATGATTTGCCGTTTGCGGTGATTTTCCTGACTAATCCCCTCAAAAGGCCTAAAATTAAAGCATCCTATAAAACATTACGACGCGTAGATCCTAAGATGAGAAGGACAATTTTATTACGTTCATTTTGTAAAAAATATCACTCGGCAATGTAAAATTTATTTAATCCTAAAGTCGGTAATTTTTTAATCCATCTTCATCCCCCAAAGCGGCCCTTTCGCCCTCCTTGGCATTTATGTTTATTTTAATGTTGAGGGCAAATAAAACAGATGGGTCAGATATTTAGGTTTGAGTAAAGAGAAGTCAGTGTCCGTATCCGCGTACGGACAACTGCTGCTGACAATGGGACAGAATTGAAAAGTCCATACACGTGTACGTCGAACCGGCTTGGGGTATTAAGCTAAGTATTCATCGAGTGAAAGCTCCGCTCAAGCTAGTCAATTTGGTTCACCACCTCTACCAGCACACGAGACTTCTTCCGTGAACTATGCACTTGGACTTTTTCTTCCGTAAACTTTACCGGTTTGATAACTTTCCCTCCCTGTCCTCAACTTTTACTGTCATCAATCAGGATTAGCAATAAAGCAAATATTGATGGAGAAGATATGACGAAATTTTATTCATCCTATATTAATCCCTTCCGTTCTTCGTTTAACCTCTATCGATCGTTCCTCATAAATATTACTAATTTGACCTCTCTCTTTTCCAAATTTAGCCCAGCAAATCGCTCGTGTGCACTTTCTCGCGATACATGCGTAGGACAGCGTACGTGACGAACGAACGTATCGCGCTCAAAGAAGAGAAGCACAATTACATCTATAATGCTCAAAGCTTACTTTCATCGGTGACCTCATAGGACCTAACGTTTTCGTGCAAATAGAGAAAAGTTTATTCATTTGTCATCGTTGAAACTTCTAAACAAGCAAGCATTGAAATATAAAAATACAATGAAAATCCCGAAGGGTGTTTTTATATAACTTTTTAATGTAACCAAATAAATTTTTATAAGCTGCTTTATACACTAAAATAGGAATGTTTATTCTCAAAGAGCATAGCATAGCATTTCTCCAGATTAGGTACAGAGTATACATTCAAGGAAGTTGATAACTTAATAAGATTTTATCCGGTTTTTATCCGGGTTCCACTGTTTTTATCCGACCTTTTAACCGGGTTTTATCAGTTTGACTGGCTTTGGAGAATTTCCTTCGCTTACAACTTAATAAGATATTCATATCGTCCACCATTTTAGGAAATAATTTTTGTAGCTATTAGTAGACGAGTGACCCGTAGATAATTTCATTAAAGATACAAAACAGCACAAATTCTTTGTTATTTCTCATCATAAACTCCTTTTAATTATCGGAACATAATTAAAAACAAAACCAATAACTTTAAATGGTACGAATTTTTACATTCATATAACTAATGCGTTACGGGCATAAACGTGCGCTGCGTTTTAATTTTATACTACTTATTCTTGCGGAGAAGAAATATTAGACATACTATTTCTGATTATGTTCCGGCGAAAATTCCGTTCAAATATTCAACATTGCTCGAAAAGAGAAAGGAGCGATAATTAAAAACCCATGTTTCGCAGTGCAGACCTTTCACTCCCTAAAGCCGCACATTATCCGGTACCAAAGATTACGTGTCCAATATTTTTGAGCAGTGAAAAGTTCCAACAAAATCGGAATGTAATGTTTTTTTTTAATCCCTTGTTTATTTGTTGCTGGTGAGAATAAGAAATTTTTTAATTCGCCGCGTTTAGTATTACCTGCCTATCTTCCAAACGATAACTCGATTGGCAATTTTTTCTATGGATTTTATAGTTTCGTGCCTTGGATTCGAACCAACTGTTTCGAAGAAGACCGACAAGGAGTTTTTTATTCTCGCCGCGAGAAGAAATGCTCAAGTGAAAATATTACGCGATATTTAAGTCGATCGCAAACAATGAAGCCGTGAAGAGATCTCATAGTTATTCTACGATTACACGAATTAAAATATTTCTAATTCGTTAGTCTCGCCGAATTTTAAGTTATGTAACTGGCGATTCTTCTAGAAAAGGCTGCAAGTTAGGAGTCGAATAACAATATGCTTCACGTAAATACGAAACAAATTAGTCGGAATACAGGTAAATACATTTTTTACGCATGAACACATACGGCTTGAATTGAAATTTACGTAATGAGTTGTTAGAGAAAGAAAGCTTAAGTACGATTGACTGCGATGGTTTAAACAAAGTATGCTAAAATTACAGAAAATTATCAAGGATCTAATGAAAATAGGTTTAATATCATGTATTAAAGACCGAGTACTATAGCGAATACTGTTTCGTGACCTCGTAGATGAAAGCATTGCTGGATAAAAAAAGAGTCAACTTCAAGATTCTTAAAGCAATTATATATACATATTATATATACAAGATATTGGCATCTAAAACAAAGATTATCCGAGAGGAAGAGGATTTTTCTAATAACATCTTTGATCTATTCAATTCAAGATAAAAATCCTTTTACATCGTAGTTTTAAGTTAATTACTCACATTTAAACATGCTACAGCCCAATGTTTGGCACCAAGCCTGGGAGACAAACATAGACTCTTACCTAGAAAGAAAGAAATAAAAAAGTTAATGCTGCAAATGATCGCAAACATATGTGTAATACTTCAAAAATTTGATTATATATGATTGATACGTTGGTCACCATTGATAATCAAGGTCATTCCAAAATCCATAAACGGTTAAGATGCTCATTTCGGCTACAAAGCAGCCGATCTCAGAGGCAATTAAACGACTTCTTGAAGTCGCCTTGATTATCTCTTGGATTCCAGCCACAAGGTGAGCTCCATAATTCTTTATTTACTTTCTCCATACGTGGTATGGGAAAGTACCTATTGTTTTCGTGATTTCGATATTTCAACGGAAATACACGGTTTAATATCCCCTGAACACGTTTTGACCATTTTATCGATTATCTCTGTTTGATAGGAAAATTGTGGACGCTCCAAGACCAAAACTATTAATCAGGTCAACGAAAAATTTTATATTTGACATTTATATTGGAGGGACAAGAGCTGATTAGTTTTTGGTTACAATCGGTCGACCGAAAGTGGGTGTTTACTCTTGTCTTTCTTTCAAATGTTTGCTTTAATACTTGATATATGTAAAAAATTATTGGAATAAAAGTTGCATGAAAATTCATTTTTTACAACTTTTGTTTACACAGCAATGACTATTCCAACCGTGGTTGGCAACGTCGCATTTCCAGGTTGGATGCGAATGCGGAACTAGATCTGTAACTGTCTCTTATTTTAACTTATTAAGCCCTATGGGACATCAACCCCTCCCTCCAAGCGAAGGACGGTTTCTTGCGAATCAAGGCTGGCGATGGGGCGCTTGTAGCGGTCCCGCCACCTAACCTTGATATCGCCCAACCTCTGCGCTTCTGTGTGCCTAGATGCTGCTGCCTTGCAGTAGAATTCCTTGGACATCCTCGGCAGGAGGATGTCCAGGGCTTCCACATTTCCGTCTAACTGCAACCGGCTGACATGGTCGTACCTACCACGACCAAGTATCAGCCGGAATGCATTGTTTTGCACAATTTGCAGCTTGTGGAGGGTGGTCTTGGGCACCCCAGGCCAGACCGGAGCTGCGTATGTCATAACAGGCCGTACACAGCTCAGGTAGAGGCGTCTCTTGTTATCGGCCGACAAGACAGTCGGACGAAGTCTCGGCAATGCCCCGAGTGCCTTGCGGCGGACACTCTCAACCTGAGGCTTCCAGAGAAGCCTCCGGTCCAGCTCGAAACACAAGTCCCGTAACCGATTCCCTGCGTGAAGCAAGAAAGTCACAGAAACGAGCGGCAATCGCATGAACTAAAATGCACGTAAAGTGCGCAAGAGCTTTGATTAATTTGCACTGATCAAAACAGGGCTCTCAGCGAGCATCAACTTTTGTTCGACACATTTTCCCATATAATGCATTGTGCAAGAGATTTTTTTAAACCGTATTTTTATCTACCGCCACCACACGACCTAGAGGCGACTTTTGTAAACACTTTTGTTCACGCTTAGTTACGTCTTAGTTAGTAAGTTTTTTGAAATTTTCTCCTAGTTCCTTAAAATATTTATTATCATTTAACCTATTAGAAATTTTTAGAAATATTACAGGCATAGAAAAAGTCATGTGGTGGCCACATCGGATTTTTTGGTATTGAGTCGATGCGTACAAATTTGGAAGGACCTTGAACTTCGACGAGGTTTCTACGAAGGGTGACCTTTGGGGGTCACTCCGTCGAAATCTATCGCGCACATCTCTGGCAATCCGAATGACGCAGCGATAGGCATGGTCTCAGTCACGTAAGTTGGATCAACCTCGAGTGAATAGTTAATCTCTTATCTGGTATTAATAGTACTACATTTTACCTGATTCTGATGTTAAAATTAAAATGGAGCGCCTGAATTCCTTTGAAAAAGAAAAATATTCCGATCTTAATAAGCAATACTATAACAAAAGGCGAATTAAAATCAACTGAAGCTGTAATTGTTTTTTCCGAGAGATATAGCTGGGAATTGAAAAATGAAACCTAAACCTTCCCGGAGATTGTGTGAATTTACGCACAAAAGAAGCGAAGCATAAAAAAGGGTCGAGAATTCCCTTCTATTGCAGCATCAACGCGACGCTCGCAAAATAAAACGGGCGTTAATTATTGCCCATTTTACGCCAGTCGATCTGTGAAAGATGCGCGGCCATATAAAAAAGTACCAATTCCCAGTTGAGACGGACATTTTTTATTGCCTACTTTAATGTACACGTCGTTTATACGTGAAAACCATAAAAAGATATCCATATCCGTTGACCCGCTCCAAATACACGCTACCAACCTTAAAAAAAGTGCCGAATACTATTCAATATCACGGGAGGCAAAAAATAACACTCCGGATTTCAGTCTGGTGCTGTAAAAATACCTACGACGCTATCAACATATATTTTCAGAAAAAAAACGAGTAAAAAGTACATAAGAACCAAATGGGAACGAAGAGAAATGGAGGAAGAGAAGTAATAACAAACCGCGATATTTTTTTTAAGCAGAGCGAAAGGATTTTCTAGGAAGCGGGACGCCGCACTCTCGTAGGAAAAAAAGAACCGCAAATAACACTTCAAGGGGGGAAAAACCTTCCGAATGGAAGTCAAAGGAAATACTCTCCGGGTCGCGCGCCGAAAAATGACTTAGGACTTTTGGGACTTCCGCGTGCCACTTCCACGTGGAACCGTACTCAAAACCGTCTCGCGAGTTTGTTTATCCGTAAAAATATCAAAGCAAAAAACCGTTAAAGTCGTTTCGAAAACATCGTAAAACCGGCAATAAGGAAACGTATTTTTTCTTAAACCTTTTTTGAGAACGCGCCTACTTACGCGCAAACGTAACGCGAAACTACCTATTAATACGGGCGGCGGAGAGTGTGCGGTTCCAAGCAAAACAACAGCGACTATTTCGGCTGCCTCGATTTGCTTTTAACCTTTTTTCATTTGGGTCATTTCTTCAAAATGGGATCGAGTAAGCACGACAAGCTCACTTCCAAGCAAAGAATGAGATTTGAGAGAGCAATTATGAAAGAATGGCTTTAGAATCATGAAACATACTAAATGAACTTGTAAGTGACGGCGGTAATAATGAATACCGTACATACTAGTGTATAGGACGAAGGTAAGTTTTTGGTGTAAAATTCGAGGAAAATTCAATGTACTTGTATATAGTAGCGTTTCCCAACCGGTGTTTCGCGTACATCTAGGGGTTCGCGAAATAAATCTGAGGGGTTCGCGAGAAAAAATTGGTAATGGCGTCTTTTTCACTTTCTTGGTTCTACAATTCTTACCAATATTTTAATTTCATTCATGATTCATGGTTTTATTTTGATTTTTTTCTTATGCTTCAAGAATTATATTTGAATTTTACAGGGTACTAACTGGAAACTGATGACAGTATCAGAGATCATGATTTTATTGTGAACGTTTACATATTATGTGCTATATAAACCTTTTATGATTTACACGCGTTCAAAAATATTTGTTTTTGCAAAATTTGCACTCCAGGGGCTCGCCATCAAAACTTTTACAACTCAAGGGGTTCGCGAAGAGAATAGGTTAGCTCAAGGGGTTCGCGAAGTGAAAAAGATTGGGAACCGCTGGTATATAGGACGCATATGTATTGTAGAAACCTATGACAGCCCCACTCACTAGGCGAAAAGGCGCGTGTAAAGGGTCCCAAACAAACAATTTCACGGATTCTAATTTGTGATTGTTTGCGTTCAAATTTCATTACTCCATTTACCGAAACTTTCTATCGTTCTTTTCGCATACAATTTTGAGCTTTCATGACAAGGTCTATATGTAATTTTATTGGCTATCGTGATATTAAAAGAAATTTTCTTGTACTTCATATATTGATTTTTTGCCTTTTAATTTCGGAGAAAACTATGTATGTACCCTTGTATAGGACGCACTCCATTTTTTACTCCATGAATTTTGGAAAAAACGTGCGTCCTATACACGGGTATTAGCGAAATCGTAATTTGTAAAAAGGCTTTATAGAGAAACACGATATGCATCCTTGAGAACGACTGACGAAGCTATCTCCTTCCGAGATACGTCGGCGGAGTCGTCGGATCAGGGTCGAAAAAAATATCCGACGTGGCTACAGCAGTTCGTCACCGTGAGCCATGAGTAATAATCACAACGATTGCTTCAGGAATCATGGCGAACATATTTCTGAAACCATGTGGCATGCCGAGTTCTAAAGTCCCGCAAAAACTTCAAACGTCTGTAAAGATAATATGCGCTAAAAATAAACAACCTCAAACGGGATGAATGCAGATGAAACTTTGTTTCGACCATCGTTCACTTTTAACTAGATTGATACGGCAGACGTAACGAAGAAGGCATGCGCTTAAAAAAAACAGTTCAACGACCCATCTTCAAAGAAGCTATGGAAAAAAATCAAGCACGAGCCTTAGTCACATTCGGGATGCTTTCACCATGCGCAAGAACTTGTATGACTCGACATTTCCTTTACTTTATCCTCCACAGATTATGTCGTGACTAACAGTGGAAACGAGCTTAAATGTAAGGACGAAGTAAGCAAGAGAAACCAAATTAACGCAGAAAAAATCGTTCATATAAAATACGAAATCGTTGGGATGAATCAATGTATCCTGGATTATTTCGGTCACGGTTTGCCCTTTTAATATCCCAAAACTGTATTGCATACCTATTTCTGATTATATCTGCTTTTTGTTTTTAGGATACATAAATGTATAGCGATATGAGAATTTTATCATAATTTCCCGAATAAACTCGGGAAACCCACGCGCTATCGACGGAAATTTCGAATGAGCTGGTTTCTGGATGCATCTAATTTTTATTCTCCCACAATATTAGCCTTCAAATTTATTGCTAATATAAAAACAATTAAATGTTAAATAAATATTAAGAAATTCTGTTCAAACTAAAGACTGCAAACAAGCTTCGAGGTAGCAAAAAATTTCAAACGAGGAAGATTAAAACTATCATGAAAGCCAAACGACAAAAATGGATACAATTTAGAGAAACGAAACTTGAAAAAATCTTGCTAAACATGGAAGGTAAATATCGCGTGGCGCCCTTTAAAGTACAAACGAGATGGAAAAAAACTCCTACCGCAAAAAAAAACAATAAAAATTACCACGGGAAAATGGTTGGACGAGTTTTCCCTGCGTTTCAAAAGTTCAAAGCGAAAGAACGAGTCAACACATAGCATTTAAACTGCAGAAAATCCGTTAAAGATTATTCATTTTTCATTAGGCCACTTCGAATGTTCTAACTGGGTGAAGTATTCATTTCTTGATAGGGCAATAAGATAAATGAAACAAGTTGCCTAGGGAGATCATTAAGACTTTCCCTTTCCGTGTTGCCCTCTTCGAAGCTAAGACTTTGCAGAATTGTTAATTACAATCTTTGTTATGTTTTTTATTATTATTTTGATGTAATTTATTTGCCTAAACAAAAGGAGAAGTAGGGGATTGCTTTATAGATGTTGTTAATGTTAATGTTATATTATTTGTTACAGTTATATGTTTCAATGTAATACTGAATAAATAAATAAATAAATAGAATGATGTACGGTTTGGTAGTCGAGAGCCGTAAAAATTCGACACTGGGTATTTTTCTCGATATGTGCCTACTTTTGTATGTCCATGTTTTGATATTTTTATGAAATATTTTATGCAACAGAAGTGTAGATTTTAAAAATTTGTAGCTAACTGATTAACGTTTCCACTTGGCCATCGGGCAAAATCGTAACGCATTTTTAACTCAATGGTAATAATAATGTCCCGCAATTTTTCATATATTAAAGAAGCATGACGCTTGGGCTCTCCGACCTTAAAAAGAAAAGAAAACTACACATTAGTTTCACATTTTATCTAATCAGCCCACGTCTGGGACGTCGACCTGCGACCGCATCTGGAACTAATAAAAACAAATGAAGAGACATTTCCTTCCGTTCTCCCCTTTCTCGGACGATCGCCCTTGTCTTTCCCTTCTTGCTTTTATTTTACTCCCTTCGCGAACACAGGCCATCCATCGCCGACGGCAACATCTGTCAATCACTTTTCCATCACATAGGTCTCAACGCGCGCTTAAGCTCGTAAAAGTTCTTTCCGACACGCTCTCCTCCCTAACCTCCTCCCTTATCCTCCCTCTCTCCTCCTCCTTTCTTCCTAACCTCTCTCCCTTCCTCTTGAAGATGAGATATCTTTGTTGCCATCACGCCCCAATCAAATTATTTACTCCCGCGTGATGGGCCTCTTACACTCGAATATTCCTCTCTTCCCTTCCCGAAGCGTATTTTTGTCGATCAAAGGACGCCGAAAGAAGAAAAAAACAAAACAACAACACTTTATCTATAATGGTGCCTTCGCCGGCGAGTCTTTTTATACTCGCATATGCCGCGTAGTAGTTGTGGATTTTTATTTTTCCCTCGATTACGATATGCCCTCTTGATTGGAAGATTGGGGTTTGAGAACCACCGAAGGCCTTTCATCTCCTTCCTTCCCGCTCCCACTTGAGTGTCAAGTGATACAAGAATTTTAATCGCCGAGGAACATGTGCTTCTACACGTGCATGCAATCAAAAGGATTTTTTGGGTACTTAACGAAGGTCTTAGCCAAATTCTTTATATAATTTTAGTTTTCGGATTTTTCCTTCTCGGCATATTCTTCTTGGATGTCGTTTTCCGTAGTCCTACACAGTACTGCGCATCCGGTGTGCCGCGGTACACTGTTGCGCCGTTGTAAAGTACTTGCTGCGCCGCGGTACATTTGGAATTATATGGAAGGGAAATATACTCAGTTTTACAAATAATTCTCAAGTCAAGACAACGGAAATAAAATATCTCATAAAAAGTGGTACTTTAAGGTAGGGTTTGTTACTCTTTTTCAGTTATTGCTTCATAAATGGAGAATTTCCAATGTTTATAGTCAAATTAATCTATAATCCAGACGATATATTTGAACGATTTGAAAAGTACAATTTTTTGCTATCATGTTATTAATGTTTGTGAAAAAGGCGTTTATATTCTTACATTTTTTGTCTTCAGGGTGGTAAAAATGATTCATGAAATTTGGTTCGGTGTCCGCGAGGTTCGAGGGAACCCGAAACTTATCCGTGAAATTTAAATGATACCGAAACATTAGTCCTACATGTTTCCTTAGCTGTTCTCTTCTGCCGTATTTCACCGAATAATGAACCATTTCTTACAGAATTATTTCCGACACTTTGCCAATCGAAAAATAAGTATTACAAATATATATGATTTCGATATGAAAAATCAGTATGATATGCTATGATCTGGTTTGGCTTTCATGCACAATCAAACCAGTGTTTTTGAAAGTTCTATTTGTTTTAATTATACTGTTTAAGTAATAATTAGTAGTGAGGCCAAATGATTATCCAAATATTTGCTGAAAATAAGAGGAAGATCGAAATAAGAAGATATAATGCATAAAGAAGTAGCTGAAATTTATTTGAAATATTTGATCAAATTATAAGTTATTTAAAACGTATAGAATTTAACTTAATAAATGAATTATTTTGCTCTTATTAACTTGTAAAAAAACAGGATAAAATGTGAACGAACTGTCAACTTACCATCAAGGGAAAAATGTGTAGTAACTTACATACTATTAACTAAATACTTACATGAACTGCAATGAGTTTAACTATATTTTAAGATCGCACTTTTCTTTTAACTATATTAGTTTTGAAATTTTTCCAGAAAAATCACTTTACATAAAGAAATTGTTTCGAAATATTTGCTGTATTATCAGTTAAAGAAATCCATTGAAAATTACGTGACCTATATTTAGTTTTATGAATTCCCACCATTTGGCAATGTCGCATGATTCAATAGTATAACATTTTTTATAATCAATTATAATTTATCATTGTTATTTTTGTACTGCAGCTCCTATTAATCCTTTACTAATGCTATGTCCTCTTTCTCAGTTTCTGCTCATTCCCATTCTCTTTTCCTCCTCCCTCTAATTACTTAATAGATGCAGTAAATAAGTTATACCCATGTATAAAAGTCTGACCCGTGTTAAAGCACTAAATTGGTGCATTAATTATGTGGCCATGAATAGAATTCAACAATTGGGACAACAGTGGTTCAATATACTTCTAATTTAATTTTGCAAAAGAAAAAAAGCCTGCAAGTGAAAAAAGATATTTTTAACTGTTTTCTTATGGGGATTTCTAACGGACGGACGGACAGACGGACAGAAAAAGGATATTATGTATATAATGCTATTCCACTCGAGTTCCTTAATTACCATCCGGAACTTCACAACCTCCCTCATAAGCGTATCTTCAGCGGATATAAGCGAACGTGCATTCCGTTCAAAGGAATATTTTTCGATGTTCTGGAAGAAACAAATGTGTCCTCGGGTTTTTCCCTGAAACTATATTAAGCCCATCGTTCATTTTTCTGTTTATTTCAGGTTTTTCGCATCTTCCGCGAATATTTCTTCTGAGCTTCCTACAACTTGTATGTCATCGGCAAAGATGACTCGAGTGCTTTCCTTTTATCTTCGGACTTCTTCCCCCGAGTCCATTTTAAATCCTTTCTCCCCTGACGACGTGAAGGATTCTCAAGAGGAGACATCTTTGCGACGCCCTCCTCACTCAAACTAGCACTACTCACATTTATATTCACATATCTCTACGAATAAATGCGTATATATTAGGGTGACCAGATTCCGAGAAAGAAAAATCGGGACGTGACAAGTTTTGAGGAAGAGAGACCAGGCCATGACACGTTCTAAGGAAGAAGTGCCGAGCGAAAAACGAGATTTTCAATTTTTTTTTATTCGCGCACGCTTAAATGAAAAATACTGCGCAAAAATTACAGGTTTTAAATTTTAAGATCTAAATGTGTGCGCGCGCACGCATTGACTTACTTTTGTTCGTATTAGACGGGTAAACGACTTTAGTCAGGGGTCGGCAACCTCTTCTTCATGTCGGGACACGTTCGTACCTGTGAATGCCCCGGAGGGCCGCATTGGAAGTCGCGAGAGCTTTGGCGGGCCGGATAAGGGTTTACATAAGAAGTTGCCTAGAGATTCTGTAGTTTCATATTAGTGAAACCCAAGTACAAACAATTCACTAGCGTCAAGACTACACCATCAAGGGTTTTGAGACCATAGTTTTACTGAAAACATGTGAAATTGTCTATATTGAATTATATCGAACAATTTTCAATATGGCTTTGCAGCCCGCAGGTTCCCGATCCCTGCCTTAAATTAAATCACCATACAATTCATCGTTCCCATATAAAGCAATAATCACCCCCATTCGCTGAAAAAATATAAATTATTTTTTATCTATAAATAATAGATAGAGAGAAAATACTCATTCGTACGACTTATTTGATTTGTAAGAGGCTACAACGGAAAACTGATCCGTAAAATATAAAATATACTTTTCATATATTTTGATAAACACTACGGTAATAAAATCTTTCACGTTAGCCTTTTAACGCTGAAAAATTCGTACGGGCCATATACTCGTATTCACTCTTTGATACCGCGAAATCTATAGATAACTTCCGATCTGGCCAACCGAAGCATTTGAAATTTCCAACGCAGATGAATACAGAAGTGACAGAAAATTTTTTCGATGCACGTATCAGGGCTCGGCCCGAGGTACGGGTGAAACGTGCGACTGCCCAAGGCGCTATGCCAATCATCTATGCATTACTTGCAAGTGAATAAATATTGGACACCAATTCATATCGCGGAACAGGCTGGGATATTGATAGCATCCCTTTTATAATTTCATTATCAATAATTTTCACAGAGCGATTAATAAACTAACATGTACTCTGAAAATATCACAACAAACATTTGCGGAGGGGGCGCTGGAGCGCTATCCCGCCCGGGGCGCCAAACTTTTCCTCAGGCCGCCCCTGCATGTATGGAAGCGTCACTACGTCGAATCCCACCAGGAAACAAGCATAGAAGCGAATAAAGGAGACTTTCCTAACGTTAACAACCCGGACGCTCGCTGCTTCTCCGCCTGCCTCCTTCTTCAGCCTCCTTCTTCTGCCTCCTCCTTCAGCCTCCTTCTTCTGCCTCCTTCTTCTACCTTTTCCTTCAGCCTACTCCTTCAGCCTCCTTCTGCCTCCTCCTTCAGCCTCCTTCCTCTGCCTCCTCCTTCAGCCTCTTTCTTCTGCCTCCTCCTTCAGCCTCTTTCTTCTGCCTCCTCCTTCAGCCTCTTCCTTCTGCCTCCTCCTCTGCCTCCCACTCACGGCCACTTCTCAGCCGGAAGAACGGTGTCATATGCATATAAACCTTTAAGCTATTCTTGCGTCGGCCCCACCGTAATTCACCCGTCTATATTTATTCCTCCGGCCATGTCCCGCAAAAGATGCACTCATCGTTTTAAGTACGCAACCCCTTTCCAGAATTGTGAAGAGGGAAGAGAGAGACCGGCTGAGGTTAACGCGCTTTACGACCGTGATTCATATCTCCGTCGTCTGGTGGAGCGACGGTCGTCGGATCGTTTCGGTACGCTTTTCGAAAGGGGGACTAATATTTCACTCATTCGCCGAATTAGCTTAAGAATTGCCGAGCCGTATTGATAATTTCCCCCGTTGGCGTCGCATTAATTCCGTCCGTGGGCTCTCGTTTCACAAGGAAAGTAGGTTGGTCAAAGCGTGCGTGACTGGAACGGATATAAATACGCGCGTGTTCGAAGCCACTTCGGATGTTCGAAGATACACAAAAACGTGCGCAAAAGTCCCACTGCGAACTTCCTCCTCTGAGTAAATTGACGGAATGTTTACTCCAAGTTAAACTCGATGCTTTAACTCAGGTCGACGCTAGGAAGTGATGAAGTGAATTGTAAGCTTAGAACAGATTTAAAGGGTATTAAATTCCTCGCGGTTTATCCGACCTGAGATGAATTTGAATAAATAAATATCCTGCACCACGGTTTGCGATAGACATATTAATGCCATAGGTAACAACCATTAATTCCTCTTTAATTAATTAATTGTGCTTATTATTATTTTTTGTTTTGATATTTACATAAATTTAATTTTACCAATTACTTCGTTTTAATACTTTTTCAATTTCTAATTTCCGCAGGATACCGAATTAATTCTATTAATCCTTTTTATAAACTATCACATATGGCAGAAAAAGGAAATAAAATTTACATTTTATAAAATAATAAAGATGATTGCAACCACAAAATTTATTTTGGTCAAAATTGTCATATTTTTAACTACAGATACATAATAAACATTTACTGTCAATGTTTTGCTTATTTGTGCTACACATATTCTCCTCTATAACAGATAACTAACTTTTTCCTTCGCATATACTAAAGGCGCTAAATAATAAGCCGAAGGATTTATAGGACAGTGATTCACCTAAATTCGTCGTGTAAGCAAAAACGGATAATCTAAAATTTGAATCACCTCAATTAAATAATACAATAAATTGATTTACCAATATAATGCAGAACCTATTTCTAATACTACACCTAAAGAAAAACGTTTATTTCAAAATAAATAAGATGTAGAAAACAAAGACACTTTTTGATAACATCTGAAATATTAGAAATTACAAGAAAATGTAAATTAATAATTAAAGAACTCTTTCGCCGATGTCCATCACAATATAATTTTGGGAAGTAAGATTTAAATAAAAAGGTCTTTGCAAAGGAGACACGATGATCTAGTTTAGTGAATCATAGGCATAGTAACGGAAAAGCATGAAATTCATCGTACAGAACGTTTTCTCGCAAAAAGTAAGAAATTCAATTTTATTCACAGAATCAAGCGTAAAAAACGTTTTTTCGGACCATTTTAGAAGGAGCAATTGAGTCGTACAATGAAGATGTATCGCCAATACATGATGAATGAGAAAAAATGCGTGCCCTTCTCCCTTTTGGTGCATAACAAGTCTCCATCTTAACTGGTTTTAAATTTCGGAATAGATGTCGTAGGGAGCGAATTAAATATAGGTCGAAGGTGCAACGAGGGAAACACACGTTGCGTTCAGAAATAATTTTTGGAGCAGCCGCACTAGTCGTCGGGTGAGAGGAAGGAAGCAGAGAGAGAGGAAGGAGAGGGATGAGAAGGAGAGATGGAAGTAGAGTGAAGAGGAAGTAGAGTGAGGAGTTAGAGAAAGGGAGGGAGGAGACGGAGGTAGGAGAGAGGGGAGGAGATAGAGGGGGGAGAGAGAGGGAGGAAGGGGAGAGAGAGGGAGGAAGGGAGAGGGAGGGAGGAGAGGGATGAGAACGAGAGATGGAAGTCGAGTGAAGAGGAAGTAGAGTGAGGAGGAGTTAGAGAGAGGGAGGGAGGAGAGGGAGGTAGGAGAGAGGGGAGGAGATAGAGGGGAGGGAGAGAGAGGGAGGAAGGGAGAGAGAGGGAGGAAGGTAGAGAGAGGGAGGAGGAAGAAAGTAGAGTGCGGAGTGGTTAGAGAGACTGATGGAGGGAGAGAGCGAGAGAGAGGAAGAGAGAGGCGAAGATAGGGGGAGAGATGGCGAGAGGGAGGAAAGAGGGAGAGAGAGAGAAAGAGGAAGAGAGAGAGAAAGAGGAAGAGAGAAAGAAAGAGGAAGAGAGAAAGAAAGAGGAAGAGAGAAAGAAAGAGGGAGCGAGAAAGACGGAGGGAGAGAAAAAGAGGGAGAGAAAGAAAGAGGGAGAAAGAAAGAGGGAGAGAGGGAGAAAGAGGGAGAGCGAGAGAAAAAGAGGAAGAGAAAGAAAGAGGGAGAGAGAAAGAGAGAGAGAAAGAGGGGGAGAGAAAGAGGGGGAGAGAAAGAGGGAGAAAGAAAGAGGGAGAGAGAAAGAAAGAGGGAGGGAGAAAGAAAGAGGGAGGGAGAAATAAAGAGGTAATGAGAAAGAAAGAGGGAGGGAGAAAGAAAGGGAGAGAGAAAGAAATATGAGACAGAGAGGGGGGAGAGAAAGAGAGAGATAAATTGAGATGGAAAGAGAGGGAGGGAAAAAGATGGAGGAATAGAGAAGTAGAGGAGAGAGAAAGAGGGATAAATAGAGATGGATAGAGTGAGGGAAGGAAAGGGAGGGAGAGAGAAAGAGAGACGGAGGGAAAGAGAGAAGGCAGAGGAAGAGAAAGGGAGATGAGGAAAGGAGAGAGTGAAAGAGAAAGAGAGAGTGGGAATAAGAGAGAGAGAGACAGACAGAGAGATATAGGGGATGGCGTCCAAAATCCCTTCTGGTCGTCCCTCTAAGAGGGGATTGCTACTTATGAAACCCTCTCCGTACACATTTAAAGCGTTTTGTCGCCACTCGCGGACAAGGCTCCGGTTTTTCCTGAGTGAGAAGCGGCCAAAGGGACTCGTGCTCCGAGGTTTGTACGGGAGAAGAAATAAAAAGAGGACTCGTCCGAAACGCGTCGGCGGCGGCGCAAAATATCGCGCAGCGAAGCGGAAACGGTCGCGCTCGAGTAAACATTTGATCCACAAGTTTTCTTTTTTACTTTTTATTTCTTAGACTCGATGCGCTTTTCTCTCTCTCTTACTGTGCGCGGAGAGTCGAGAAATTCATCATCCGTGGTAACGCGTCGATAACACGCGGCGGCGGAAAAAATAGCCTCCTTATTCCGACACGCGGGATGTTTTCCGAAGTCTTTATTTAGGGCTGAGAGACGGATATGGAAACGGCGAACTAAGGCGACGGTTGAGACCGTCTAAATGTTAGCGGGTGAAGTGTCCAAACGGCGCAAACGATAAGTGAGGCCTAACCTTGAAACAGATAGGAAGAGCCATTTATGGAGAAAATACGGAAATGGCTAATAAAAAGAAGAGATTACGTCGACGACAAACGTAGGCTCAGTTGGTGTAAATATGCCTGCAAATATTATATTCTTTTCTGTTAACTAATTATGACATAGGCTATATATATATATATATATATATATATATATATATATATATATATATATATATACACTTAAGAAAGGCAGTTATGAGGGTGGCAACAAGGTGTTGAAGAAAGCCCAGCGGACACTTACCAAGTTGGCAGGCTGCTGGTGGCGTCGAAGAGAGACATAGAAAACACGCACACAAAAACACGTAAGCTTTTCGATATGCCCTTAATCAGCGACGAAGAATATATATATATATATATATATATATATATATATATATATATATATATATATATATATAGAGAGAGAGAGAGAGAGAGAGGTTTTCTTCGATTTCATAATGCTGTACTGTTCTGATAGAGATTAGTTTCCATTAAAGGTACTGGACAGAAATCCGCACTAAACAAAAATGCATAAGTATACATATACCTATATCGTATTGACATACCAAGTGTCTACAATAGATTTAATAAGGTTGCTGAAACCAGATGCGGATTTAAGCCATGATCCTCTTTTGAATACATGGTAGATTTTTAAAAATTCTTTGTGATCAAACGAGGTGGCGGAGGCGGAGTGTTTCCACGCAGCGGTCCTCGGTTCGAATCCGGAGGATGTAGGATTTTTCAACCTTGGATTGTCCCGTCCCCTACTTGCGTGCTTTGAGGAGACCGCGCGAGTCAGCGCTCCATCCTTGAAAAGGGACGTTAAGCTGTTGGTCCCCTTGGTGCTCTTCGTAAAGAGTAGGCTTAATGCCGGTACCGGGTTTTCCATCTCCCTTGTGAGTGTGTCTGGCGTGTAAGGAGTAATGGCTATAATAATCCAAGGGGTTGATTAGCCAAAAAATACACAAAAACAAAACATTTGCGATCAAACGTAAACTGACCCTTCCAAGTTTCAAAATGTGACTAAAACAATCGTATCTTACTAAATAAGGGCCATTTATTCACGCGAAAACTTCAAAATACGCAGTATATTTACAAGCAAACGTTGAGAGCGAAATTAAGGATATTTTTAAGAACCGCGTCGGAGAAAAATTGTCTGTTTACGATTTCCGTTTCGGAGCAAATATATCAAATAGACTCAACCAAAATAAAGGCCTAATCTTATAATCAGCGCCGACAGAATGAGGTTCGATACCAACGATCCGTGACGTACTGCCCTTTGATCGATACAGCATCGTTTATTTCACGCCATCGTCTCAATCCGTTCGACTTACTCCTTCGGAAATTTAATTGGAGACCGAGATGTTTCTCGACCAAACTCTACCCTTTTGGAACCCAAGACAACTAATGTGAGCACATCCGCCGTATCCAAACGTATTTCATTAACTCGAATAACGCTTAACAATCTCTTAATTAACGTAACTTCTCCCAGACAAAGTATTCTCGAATACATTATGTTCGCGACGCTAAGCTGGGAAACCACCGCGAGCTTCCTGCTGTTCCGTCTGACTAGGCTAATCTAGCGAGTTAATTTCGCGAAACTCGGGTGATTTCATTTGGCAAGGTTGGGGTCCAATATTGCGCACCGAGAAAGCATCTCGCGTACGCCACGTACAGATATACTTCCTCGTTCTTTCCCCATACGTCGCCGACAAAAATATTCATCACTCTCGAAACCCACCTGTTCCTTCCCCCTCATTTTCCATCCCCTCATTCTCCATCCCCTCCCTCTCCTTTTCTCCCTCTCCTTTTGTCCCTCTCCTTTTTTTCCCTCTCCTTTTCTCCCTCCCCTTCATCCGCTCACTGCGTCTCGACCCCGAGTTAGCGCGGTGCGCTTTCTTCCTCCTCATCGTTCTCCCATAACACGCGAGCTCACTTGTCTCGAACTGCGATGCAGATATACACCTCCGTCCAAAGAAAAAACAAGTGAAGAATCGCAGAGCAAACTGCATAAGGAGCTTTTTCCTGCCAAATGTTTACCATGTTTAGCGCTCATATATACCGACATATCCTGAAATTTTAGCTTCTCCAGGTAGCAGATTTCTAAATAGATATTGCACAAACATACGGACAGACAAACCGAAGATATAAGCGAAATTTTTAGAAAATAAAGCGCTAAAAACATTTCCGGTCCGGTCCAATTTGCCTTCTCCGCCCTTTTTTTTAACAACGTTTCTGTTTCGTTTTTCCCTGAAAGACTTTATATCTGGCATTTTATTTTTGGAGCGACCAAATTTTCAGCGTATGATCCTCTAAATAAGACGCACGGCGACATTTTGGCCGTCGTTTCCCCATCTGTCTGTCTACCCGTCAACGTAACACCGTACCAGCAGAAATTATGAAGACAGCGCGACAAAGTTTTCAGGGGAAAAATCTATGAAGGTTGGCTCGATGCAGTAGGATGAACTCATCAAGGTCGCCACACGAATAAACTTTATTTTCTTTCTATAAAATATAAGTATTAGACAGGTTTGTCTATTCGAGTGTTGTTAATAAAATTATAACCGGTGAGAGAAAATTCCTTTGTAGTATGTTATTAAGCGAACACATTTTTTAACTAAAAATGTATTATGATATGTGCCACTTTATCCTAAAATAAGGCACGCCGATTTTAAGCTCTTCGCGAGTAAGTTTGGCGGTCTGAATTTGAGAAAAAAACGTATAACTCTCGATGCAATTACTTCCTCACCTGTTATCTTTTGTTCGTTCACCCGTCTCGCATTTTTTTTAACCTTCGTTGCACACGCGTGCGCAAACACGACGGATGGAGTCTTGAAGAGTCGCCTCATTTTCTCCCGACTTAACACGCGAGCTGCGCCAAGAAAAGGAAAGAGAGGGGGATAAAGAGGGAGGGAGAGGGGGGGAAGAGGGAGAGGAGAGGGGAAGAGGGGGGTAGAAGGGCGGGAGAGGGGGGAGAGGTAGGGAGATGAGGAAAGAGGGGGGGAGAGGGGAGAGAGAGGGGGGGAGAGAAGGGGGAGAGAAGGGGGAGAGAGGGGGGAGAGAGGGAGAGAAGGGGGTGAGAGGGGAGAGAGGGGGGAGATGGAAGGAGAAGGGGGAGAGGGAGGGAGAAAGGGGGGGAGAGGGGGGGAGGGAGAAGGAAGAGGGAGGGAGAAGGGGGAGGGAGGGAGAAGGGGAGGGGGAGAGGGGGACGGGGAGAGGGGGACGGGGATGGGGAGAGGGGAAGGGGGAGAGGGGGGGGGGATAGGGAGAGGGGATAGGGGGAGGGGATAAGGGGAGGGGGATGGGGGGAGGTGGTAGGGGGAGGGGGATATGTGGAGGGGGGAGAGAGGGAGATAGATAGATAAGCGTCTTTATTTGGGCGAGATTGAGACCAAGCAGTCTCTTCTTCCATCTAACCCATTGCCAATTACATACAGGAAGACAGTAACAAAGAAAAAATAGAATAAAAGCTTACATAAAATAAATTACTACATAAATACAATGCCATGCTAACATTTTTGGAAATAAAAAGAGATGGAGGTTTGTTGTTTGTGGGGAAAAACAAGGGTAAATTAAGATACTATTCCCAGTAAAACAACCCCGCTAACTGCAGGAGAGAGAGGGAGAGAGAAAGAGAGAGGGACAGAGGAGGGATAAAGGGAAAGAGGGAGAGAGAGGGGGTGTGGGAGACAGAGGGGGTGAGAGAGGGATACAGACACCGGGCTCCTTGTCTCCGCTGCACCTGTTCCACTCTACCACTCGGGTTTGGTTACGCGAGTTTCTTCTGCGCCTTCCTTATGCCTCTTTTATTTTTCTGTTTACCTTTTTAAGTCATCGCCTCAACTAGACACTTTTATCGGATCGACTTCCCCGCGATTCACGTCCCTTTCCGCCATTTGCATCGACTCATCCTCACATGGATGGTTATTAATGCGTTTTATACAACTTTGACGCAGATTTCCCATTTGCCAAGATCTGGGCAACATGTAATGAAACCTAAACGCAGCCATGCCAAACATGCGGCTCTTTCTATGCCTTACTGCTGCCCGAATGCTAATTTTGTTTTAATATTATCGTTCTAGATTTTATATATTTTATGTTTGTTAGAAGGAGACGAGATTTCCATGGTTATTGAGGTACAATAGGACGCGTTTCCTAAATTATTGTTATTTATGGAAAAACAGATTGAGTCTATCCTTTCAAACTCTGGCCATCATTAAACAAGATTGGAAAGGTGTACTCCATGTCGGGAGTACACAGATTTTCCAAATGCGTTCTTTGAGATTTCACGATGTTCTCAATATTTTTCGCTCAGATGAGAATTTAACTAGAGGAAAGCGAGGCACGTTGTAAAATACATGTAGGTCTTTATGCAAAGTGGTCGTAATTGTTGCCCGATTTTAACAAAAATTGGAATCGGTCGACCAATTTTAGCAAAACTCCCCAATATCAAATTTCATCAAAATAGGTCCAGCGGTTCCCGAGTTGAATTAAAAGAAACATTGTAGGTCTTCGTGTAAAGTGGTCATCATTGTTGTCCGATTTTGACCAAAATCGAAATCGGTCGATAAATTTTAGCAAAACTCTCCAATATCAAATTTCATCATAATACGTTTAGCGGTTTCCGAGTTTTAACATACGGACGGACGAAACGACCTCCCCTATATGCGTTCACTTCGTGAAAAGAACGCATAATAACTATAGTACTGATACGGCCCATCCATCGCATTAATGCGGCCCTCATGCTTCTTAGAGTTCCACATCCCCGTCTTAACGAATCAAGTGCTTTCGTGTATTTGTAAGGATAATAATGTTAAATTCTTTTGTAGATAGTTCATTTCAATATAATTATATAATATCGTATATAATCAATCCGGCTTTTGTAACAGTACATTTATTTTAAATAAAGAATTATAATTACAAATATATAATAAATGTTTTCGTATAACAACCATTCCTTAATCTGTTCTTAAGAACTCTGCCAACTAGTAAAAATATCGAAGTAAAATTATTTAAATATTACAGTCGAGTTGAGATTATATTTTTCACGAATGGCCAGATGGACAATAGCAGTTTCTCCCGAAGACAGATTCCATTCCTTCGTCACAGCACTGCTTCTTAACTTTTGTACGGTTAAGGAGTGATTTTCAAAACTTTTAATATAATCTTCACCGTAGTCTCCATTCTAATTTATTTAATTACTTCATAAGTCTATTATTCGAGATTTCTTTTTTAGTTTGCAATTTGCTTTCCAAAATGAAACGAAAAGACAATGGCGTCGACGGAGGGCTTAAAAATGAATAACGACACGGTTGGAGAGCGAATGAGAATCTGACCTCACAAAAAAACAACAGATAATTTCTTGTTCCCATTTTGATAAAATATCTCGAACGAAAGAGAGAGAGAGAAAAAAATACGACGGTCGTTCCTCCAATAGCGGCAGCTGTGAATAAAGCGGATTAAAGACGTAACAATGGAAAAATCTCACACCCTATTTTAATCCCTCCTTTCTCTCGCTCTCTTCCTCTCCTCCTCGCTTCGCTTCCCGTCTTTCGTCGCCGGTATTCTTCCTCCTTTTCCGCCTCACAGTCCCTCTTCTCTCTTCTCACTCCCTCATCTTTCCACCTCTCTCTCTCTCTCTCTCTCCACCCTCTTAATATCCATGTCTTCGCTCGCCGTTTACTTTTTGTTCTTTATAAACCGCCCCTTCTCCCCCTCCGACGCCCACTCACCCCGAAACCTTTCTTTTCCGCTAGAACTTTCTCCGGCACGTGTGACCGAGGGTGATTAAGGCGCCCTACTCTCGTGGCTTGGAGTATCGGGTTCGAGCATAGCGTAGGGTCGTGCGATGGGATACTCCTCAAAAGACCTAAATATATGTATATATATATATCCATCGCACGACCCTACGCTATGCTCGCAAACCACGATATATATATATATATATATATATATATATATATATATATATATATATATATATATATATACACACACACACACACATCCATTCCACAAGGTACTTGGAGGTGAGATACAATCAGCCTCGTTCACATCCCCGATTTTTTTAAAACTTTTGTATTCGGTTGAATCCGTTCAATATCCTTCTACGTATTCTAAATCAGGGTTCATAAAACTTATGATTAAAGGGCCACGTGAAGAATTATCTAGCACCGTGAGGGCCACATATGAACTTTTTCAAATGATTTATTGGGATGCGCCAAAATTTCCATACATGTGTTTGAGAATTTTTTGTGAAATGTGTCATCCGCCTTTATTAAAAATATATTGAATCCACGCACTCAAGAAATAGGTATAGCTTAGGTGTAATAGATGATATATAATGAAAACTAATGAATGCAGTCATACGAATACGAATGTCTTAAAGAAACTGATGAGACAAGTACCGCGGCCTGTTCTAATTCAGTAGAGAAGCATAAGATCAGGGACGCGAAGCGTTATGGTTGCATACGTGTAAGGATACGGTGGGTTATACAGTTCTATATTGTAATATTCTCTCTCGTCATGAAAAATTATGAAACTTTTTTTTAAGTCGGACTCAAATCCTTATCAGAAAATTATATGAAAAGCTCGGAAATATTGGACATTTGGACGTGGACTGTAAATTTGGAAACAGGAGGAAAGAATCTGCTATGACCGGGAATAGAACCCAGGTCTTCCACCTCCCGGGCAGGTATTCTACCACTGGATAAAGAAAACATTCCAGTTCTGAAAGGGGAGAAATACTCTGCTACGGTTGTTTAGTGGTAGAATATCCGCCCGGCAAATGGTAAGATTCCCGGCCATTACAGATTTTTTCTTCTGTTTGCTAATTTCCCAACTGAGGGATGATATCACCATCATCAGTTGTCTAACCGCAGACAAAAGATTATAGGTCAAATCGGATACTTCACGTCATTCTGTCTTCCGCAACCTTCTCTATTTCTTGATAACTCTGTTTCTTCGCCAAGTCGTCTAACATCTGAACATTTTTCCACCCTCTTTATACTTCGATCAAGTCTCTGTAATCATGCAGTCACATCTCAGGAAATTCCCGATCCACCTCATCCGACGTTTTATAAGTTTTTATCTCCTTTTCTTCTTGAGACTTCCTCATTTCTTACTTTATCTCCATTTTGTTTCTGCTTTAATGTACAAAATAGATAGAATTAATGTACCATAAGGATCATATGATCCATTAATTCTATCTATTTTGTACATTAAAGCAGAAACAAAATGGAGATAAAGTAAGAAATGAGGAAGTCTCAAGAAGAAAAGGAGATAAAAACTTATAAAACGTCGGATGAGGTGGATCGGGAATTTCCTGAGATGTGACTGCATGATTACAGAGACTTGATCGAAGTATAAAGAGGGTGGAAAAATGCTCAGATGTTAGACGACTTGGCGAAGAAACAGAGTTATCAAGAAATAGAGAAGGTTGCGGAAGACAGAATGACGTGAAGTATCCGATTTTACCTATAATCTTTTGTGTGCGGTCAGACAACTGATGATGGTGATATCATCCCTCAGTTTGAAATATTAGTATAGATCAGCGGTGCGCAAACATTTCAAGCCGCGAGTAAACTTGCTGAGAATCGCGTTGTACTTGGACAGAAGAACCGACCGGGCCCCCCGTCAAATCTTTCACGCCCTCCAGTTTGCGCACCTCTGATCTAATTTGTTTTAAATAATATGCCGACTCTATCTTAAACGTTTTAAACGCATTTCCGTCATTCTAATCATTTATAAACATAACCTTAGAGTAAACCGTTCCTTTTCTGTGGATCACGTTACTTGTGAGTAACTTGGTGCGCTTTGATACCAATTGAAACCAAAGATTAAATACATCCAACTGTCCTACATTCCATTGTTTCACCCAACATAGCTTAGAGATGGAGATGCCATTAGCTCTCGTTCTCCTATGGGTAAAATATCAAGCGATTATCGATATCTTTCGCCACGCGATACTCGTGCACATGAGGCTATACCGCAGGTACACGAAATGACGTCAATGTATCGCAGATTTATACTGCTACTTGACTCTTGATTAGTTCCAGTGCGTGAACCGCAAAAAGTTAAAACCCTTCTTCTATTAAGATTTTTAGACGACTTTCCCTCACATTTTGAAGCTATCAGAAAATTTCGTAATATTTTTAGAGTCATTACAATATTCTCTTTCTGGAATATAATTTTTTGACCCGCTTACACCCGGTATGAGAGATTTGTCTGTGGATAAGCTGCCAGCGATACGAATTGATATAAACAAATCCTTTTCTCCTCATAAATTAAACCGTCTATTTCCTTCAAGTACCTTATTCTATTTTCCAAGTTTGATCCATCGACTTCGTTTCATATGCTCAAGCAATAAGCTTAAAATACCTAAGCAAAATGACACCCTTGATGCTATTTTTCACATTCGGCATTCTAAAAAAAAAGGAAAACGGTATATTTCATTCTTTGCGTTTTACGCAGCACAACAAACAAAGATAAAGGAAAATGTGTACAGTACGGTGCTGTCAGGCATCATTATATATAGACGTTCCTTACAGAGGAGGAGTAACATATAACATATATATAGGAGGATACTAATGTTTAAGCAGCGGCAGAATCGAAATTTTTTTGTCGCTAGGTTTTGTGCAAAACCGACTAGAAAAAACTAAAATCTTGAAAAAGTTCAACAATGTGGCAGCTAAAAATTCGAAATTGTTTAAACAAAATTTCAAGGTTTATGTATTTCCGAATGTGCTACGGAGCTGAAATTTTTTTTGGAGGTAGGATTTGTAAAAAACGAAATAGGGATTATAAAAATTTTGATATTTTAATTTGTTTGCCAGTTAAAAATTCTTAAAGTTTAAACAAATAGGTAAATGTTTAGATACTACGGGGCGAGTTAGAGAGCTGAAATTTTTAAGTTATTTCGAGTTTAGTCTATATAAACGAATAAACATTTCAATGTATCCATGAAATTGTTATTGGGGCCGTTAAAAATTATTTAAATTTAAATAATTAGATAAATGTTATTTCACTTCAAATTGTGCTAAAAATTTAAAATTTGGCAGAAATGTGTGGCATTATTAACCCAATGTGGAAAAATTATAATATTCCTAAAATTTCCAAAATTAGTGATTGTTTTACTCCATTATTGTTCCATAAGGAAAAAACGAAAATCGTCCCTGAGGAGAAATCTTTTGAATTGAAGAAATATTTCCCATGATGAAATATCTCTCTGAAAAATTAATGTTTTTTCAAGGTGAGATGAAATGCTTGCAGTATGCAAGCACCTTCTACTAGTATTATATATTATTATTCGTGCGCACACATACATGCGTGTGGAAATAAATATCAATAGATGCGCACATACCGCATTTACTCGGATACTTTCCGCCTTTACTTTGACGATATTTTAACTCCAAAAAAGGAAACGGAAAATTCCACCGATGTGTAAAAATGGCGGCGTCACTACTAACGTTAGTAAAAATTTGAGAGCGAGAAGAAAGATTAACCTTTTCCTCGCTTTAAAAGTTGCCGTGCGAGGTTTTGTTTTCCATTTTTTTGCCGCGCGAGCACGCGTCTTTGAAGCGAAGAGCGGAAATTTGCGCGAGGGAAAGTCGTTTGTTTCTTCCTTAAAAAATCGCAGCGGGGAGGGGGGAGGGGGGAATACGCGGTGGGAAAATTATGCGAGCAAAAACGGTACGCACTACACAATCGCCCCTTTACATTGCTCTATGCTCCAAGAACGCCGATTTTCGCGCGTTTTTCAGTGTAATTCCGTCCTAAATCATCCCATTCCCAACTCTACGTACTTACGATACAAACCGAGAGGTTCCTCTTTAATTTTGACGGCGTGCCACGACATTGTGATTTTTCCTATAAATAGATACTACCATTCCATCCACTTTTCCTATTATTTTTTCCCGACTTCTCTCTTGTTCTTGTCAACCCTTCGTTTCAGATATCTTCTTACCTGTCTCTCTCCCTCCCTCCTTCTACCTCTCTCCCTCCCCTCTCTCTCCATCTCCATCGCGCATTCTTTAATCCCTTGCCAAACGAAATTCGTCCGTCTCTCCCACGGATTCGCATTTTCGCCTTGTTCCTCTCTCTCTCTCTCTTCTCCCCCACCCCCTTCTCAACCCCTTCCACCTTGCCTCCTCCCAACCGACCTACTTTTGCACCATTTACAGACACCACGCCGCCCCCCCTTCTTTCCAAACACTGTTCTCCTTTGTTATTACGGAATCAAATTTAGACTTGGATACACCTGTTAACCCGACGAAAGAAGCTTGTTGTTCTTGGAGTGAAATTTTCCCCTATGCGGTCACTTTTGAACAACGAATGGAACTATTAGGTCGAAAACAGTTGATGTAAAAATGTTAAAGGGTGCCTTGCTTCATTCGCCCTCCTCCTGCGAAATGCGTTGCATTGGCTAGGGAAGGAGGGCACCGCTCACCACTCAAACCATTATATCTCCGCAGACATCTTCACCATAAGATAAGCATCAACCGTATAGTTTTTTTTATTCCTTTCAAACAGCATGTCGGGGAGAAAAAACTCGAGGAAACAAGTTCAAAGTCAAGTCATTTTCGGACGCCTCACATTTATAAACGTATTTCTCACAATTTTTAGTTCCTTTTGGCGATGATTAAGTGCCTTTTCTTCGAAGACCTTCTTCGTACTTTTACGCGCTTTGAATTCGATCCAATTTCTGCCTTTTTTTAGGATACGAGTTCTAAAGATAAATTGGCCATTCGAATGAACGTGCGGAGATGGCATTAAAATACATAATTAAAACTTTTAGCTCGAGCTTAAATCGCGTTAAAAGTTTTGTGATGAAGAAAATTAAGTTTACTGCATACAAGGTATGGCCCAAAAGTTCCCGAACTGATTTTTTTTACTTGTGGTGACCATGGGCAGTGAGCGGCGCTGGAAAACTTGTACCGCGTCGTAACCATGTGTCATGTCCATTTGTGCTGTGACAGTTTTTCTCGGTAGTTTTTTTGCCGTGGTCGTAAACATTAATCCTTAAGTCTTGGCTGATAAAAAGAAAATCGCGATGGGCTGAAATGTGTCCTTATCTCGCTCAAAGAATTCAAGAGGACTGCTGTGCCCTCGGACGGGTCATCCGTAGTATGAAGCACGGGTTTATCAGTACGATCAAGAGACCAAACTTCAAAGTCTTCAGAGGAAAACTCATGAATCACCGAGTCTAAAAAGGCGCGACTGTCAAAATCGAAGTTGAAGACAATGTTGAACTTTTTGTTTATAGTGAAGGTGTTGTTCACCCCGAATTAGCGCCAGAGCCAAATAGTAAGCCTGGCATTCACCTTGGAGGTCCTTCGACCTCTGAGAGACGCAATTTGTAGGAAGAGTCCATATATTTGGCAGGATCTCCGTATTCATCAAAATGCGGCACAGCAAAGTGCCCTTTCAGTAAGGGAATCTTTATTAAATTTCAAAATCGCTCATCTATAACATACGCCGCATTCATCCGACTTCGACCCACGTGACTTCCTGGTCCGAAAGTTCTAGAATTCGTTCAAAGGACGACACTTTGATTCAGTGAAACAAATCGAAGAAGACTTGAGAAAAATTACGAAACACGTCTTCTAAAACTTTCCAGGCGCGACCAAACATTTGGCTAAGCGTTCGACTCCGCAAGGAGACTATTTTGATGGGGATTATGCTCATTTCTTTTCGTTTGATGCCTTTGGCTATTTACGTTGTCACCTGGAGAACGTTTGGGTCACATCTTATACGTTTTTGATTGAATGCCCCATGTTTCACACGAAGATGATTAAAAATGGTTTTAAGGAGCAAAAATTATTTTCTCGCGTCTTTTTAAAGATTATGCTGGTAGAGATAGAGGTTTTAACTGCCTGTTTGGTGTAATGGCATCCCCTGTCTAACGTTATTGGCGGCTTGCAGGATAGCAATGTAAATGTAAATCTAAACTCTATAAAGGAAGAAAGATTTATCCGAACAATGCTAACTGAACGACTCACAATTTGCATAATGATGATTGAAAAATGTTTTGATGGGCAAAACCTAGTTATATCTTCCTAACTGTAAGAAGTTATACTGATAAATTAACAAACCCTCTCTGTCTCTATACTCCGAAAATGTTTCTTCTAAACAAAAACCTTTCACTTTTGATTACAATGTATAAAAAAATAAGTGCGCTAAAGCTAGAGAAAGAAAAGGATGGCATGAAACACCCTCTTCTAACCGTCCAATCACCCCTTCCAATGTGGCACATCTCAATTTAACCAACCCCTCTCCTGCACCTTCCTTTCCCCCTCCCTCCCTCTCTTTTCCTCCCATCTTCGGATTTTTTCTCCTCTTTCCGTTGCCTCTGCCAATTATTTCCCCCTCTGGCGCGTTAAGGACGTGTGTCGCTGCTAATACATTACAGAGACGTGCTTTGGGAGAAACTCTTCCCACCCTGTGGCGAAACACGTCCCGACGTCATTACACGTATTTTCGTGGGCACGTTCCAGTGGGTGACTGCGCGATTCTCCCCTCTCTCCCTCTTCGTCCCCCTCTCTCTCCCTCTTTCCCCATGTCTCTCCCCCCTTTTTGGACGTAAAAAAGTAACAAAACACGGCGAATGTATGTCACAAGTAGTCGTTTAAAACTGTTTAAACCACGAATTTTATTTTTAGTCCGTTTTCTGGACGTGCTGCAAAGTTCGTGCATTTTTCCTCCGGGTATCTTTTAAAATGAAGATTTTTTTGTTTACAGTTAATCCGCTTCGGAAAAAGTTTACAAGAAAATAAATCGGATCGCTCGTGTTCTTTAAGGTTTAAATAGTACCCTCTAATTGAAATTCTTCCCAATTTCCCAGCCGGTTAATGAACCTAAGAAAAAAATTTCACGTCTGAAAGAGTTGCTCACGTAATCTCTTGAGCTATTCTTTTTTTTTATAACGTAAATTAAACGCTATGTCAGCTTCCATTATGGAAGATGAAAGTCAAGAAATATGTTTTTGGAAAATGAAAACTGAGATGAACAGCGTTCAAAAATGAATCTTATAACTAGACTTACGGCTCGCAAGAAATAAATGATAAAGATTGATTAAGTGAACGATAACTTGGGGCAGATCTTCGATATTACTTGCTCGGAGTACTACCTTGTCCAGAAATCTTCGTATTTTTCAATTAATACAGCTTTTTATTAATCGCCGTGCACATTCATAACGATTTTTTTCTACTCATTTCGTCAATAGCTTATCTCAGGAGTAATTTACATGCACTAAAGAACACATGCATAAGAAAAACATACAAATAGTTTTGACTCGAAAACTCGAAAATCGCCTTTAAATACATACCGCAAATTTTCAAAACTATTCTCAATAACGATCATCAGCAGGAAATTAAATTTCAGCTTTATCGCTGCCAAGTTACAAGTTGATATTGATTAAAAACATCACAGTCGTTTAATAAAGTGATCGCTGCTATATTTATCCTGTATTTATCCTCGCTTAGAGAAAGTAAGCGCGCCAATAATCTCTTTATCCCATATTTACCACTACGCCAATAGAGAAATATCGGGTACACTCAAGGGGTTTCCCACTATCTTTCCTCAAAAGTCACAATTTGGAATTTCACGCGACGTGAAAACTCACGTTATAAGCAAACGCGGCAGTTTTATCGTTTTAACGCAAAGTGGTAGACATTAAGAGTAGAAGACAATCCGATACTTTAAACTTCCGTCACCACATAAACCTTGAAACAATAACCATAAGCCATACATTAAAGCCTGTCGATAAACGCGGAAAGGAAACGCGAGGAATTGGTTACAGCGACATCCGTCCGACCTCCTACGCTCTCTTGGCAACCACGTGCCGCAAGGTTCAAAAAACACAAACTGTCCAAAGAGAAATAATAAAAATAAATAAACAAAGGACGAACGACACATCGAGTCATTTCTTAACGACACTTCCTAAAAGTCTCACACTTCCGCGTTCTCCGCTAATTACCTCATATTTCGAGACGCTCGCCATTTCTCGACAGTTCAACTCCCAAGAGGATAGCGAGGACAGCCCTTCGAAACGCGCCGACCCTGAATAATTGCACCGTTATGCATCGTCTAATACCGTTTACTCCCTTCCTTTAAGTACCGCAAAAACTGCAATCAATGACACGAACTATCTCCACCCCTTTCCCCCCACTTGAGTCCCGTAGCTTAGCGACCGACCGGATCCTCTAACGCTAGACGGGCGTCGCTCGAAAGAGAAGTGGCGTGCAGCACGCGACACGGACGCGACGAGCGGCCCCCACGCGGACGGCGGAGTGAGTTACAATCGCACGGATATATATTGTTAGGAACGGCTGCAGACAAGAGGCGTCGGGTAGACCGCAATACACTCTCGTGCAAAACAGCACGCGAACGTAGAGGTGGAATTTTTAGGGAGCGTTTAAATTTCTAACGAACGCGGCCATCGATTTATTAGCATACCCAAATGTATTGAATGGAAAATCAACCCAAATTACGAGAGGAATTCTCTGAAGCATTGTTATGGGACTCGGCTGTTTGGTTCCTGACTGGAAGAAACTCCTACTGCTGCAAAAACAACAAAGTCACGTAAATTTCTTCTGCACATAAATAGTATTAATAAATTGATTACCTCATATGTGTGAAAATAAAACTTGATAAATTATACTTTACATAAATATCAAGCATTTCTGCAGAGTGGCGAAGGCACACAGGCGCTGAAGCATTACTGCTGGAAGAGTATTGTTGAGGTAATTTGAGAGAGCTGGGCGTAAAAATCGATATATCATAATGTCGCCGGACTCTGTATAGATAGTTTTTTATTAACATGGCTTATGTATTATTATCTATGACAACAAGCTCTATAGCTGACTGAATTTTAATCAAAATGTGGTGAGCCATTTTTTAATAAATCGACATTTTGTGAAATCAACAAAAACAAAATACCCTTCATTACAGCGCAATATCGTTCATCTCTTCAAAGTTTCTATTCTGGATAATAATACGCCTAAATACGAAATATCATTCCATTTCGTTGAATCGTTTCGACTCTGGAGCCACGCATAGACAGACGGTACGGCAAAAACCTCTTTTTTTGGACACGGAGACACCTAAAACTTGAATTTCCGTCAAAAACTCGCAGTCAACTTTTTCGAGATTACAATATTTTCACTATATACTAAGTATATGCGAAAGTAAAAGTATAGAGATAAAATTTTTTAGCAAACCATAAGAGCAGTTGTACTATTAAATGCATGCAGTAGATTTTGATTTAGGACTAAAATAGTAAAGAAAAATCCCGTATTTTCGAAATGGAAGTCATAAAATTGAGAAGTGCCTAAAAAGCGTTAGGTGACGCGTTAGATGCCGTGAACATTCTAATTCAGTTCCAAAAATCACTCTCTAATATTTTTTACGTAAAATCCCTCTTTACGAAATGAGCTTGATTTCGAATCATTCCGTAAAAAAACAAGATTTTACAGTATAACGAACTGTTTTTCCACAGGAGCTATTCATTATCATTTATTTACTTCCTATTTGTACTTAAAAGATTGAGGTAGACTGAATTCTCAAACCGAATTCATGAAGCCTCAAAAGATATACACCACTGAATAATAAAAGTTTCACGCTAACAATAAGTTGAAGTATTATATCTGCAAAATGATAAGTATCCATCCGAAATGTGACTTTGAAGTCGGCTTACAATGAAAATCAATTTCTGAATTGTTTACGCTTAAACTCTCGCTTAATTTAAAATATTTATCCATGTCAATTGATAGAAAGTAACTGTCTATGTTTCTCGCGGGTACTTTTTTTTACCTTTTTCGATTTGAAGCCACATTATCATCATTTCAATGGCTAAAAATTTTTATAACATATTTCAATATTTTATAAAACTTTTGAGCTACGTTTTCAAATCGTAAGATACAAATAAAGTTTAACATTTAAAATTAAAACATTTATAGCTTATAATTCCATATGTATACTTTATTATGAAACCTAAGTGATATCAATGCAGAATGTCTGGCAAGAAAATAAAACCCTGGGAAACCTGAAAAATCATCAAGCTCAATTCTTCCTTCCTCCATAAATAATGCACGAGTTCAGAAACTGTATTCCTAAAATACAGAGAGGAAAAACATCGGTGTTGCCGTTGCCTGGGAAAACGTGAGGGCGTGCACATGTGTATTGTTGTTCTTCTCAAAGGGTCGGCGAGACAGAGGAGAGAGGGAAGAAGAGGAAGAGACGGTAGGAGGTAAATACAGCGAGGGAATGAGAGTGAAAGGGAGAGAGTGAGAAGAATAAAAGGGAGAGAGAGAAATGGAGAGGAGTGAGAGAGGAAAGAGGGAGGGTGAGAGAGGGAGGGATAGGTAAGTAGAGAGAGTAAAGGAGAGGGAGGGAAGGAGAGAGAGGAGGAGAGGAAGGGAGGAGAGGAAGGGGAGGAGAAGGAGGGGAGGAGAAGGATGAGGAGGAGAGGGAGGGAAGGAGAGGGAGGGAAGGAGAGGGTGGGAAGGAGAGAGAGAGAGAAGGAGAGGGAGGGAATGAGAGGGAGGGAAGGAGAGGGAGGGAGGGAAGGAGGGAAGGGGAGGGAGGGAGGGAAGGGGAGGGAGGGAGGGAAGGAGAGGGAGGGAGGGAGGAAAGGAGAGGGAGGGAGGGAAGGAGAGGGAGGGAGGGAAGGAGAGGGAGGGAGGGAAGTGAGGAGAGAGAGGGAGGGAAGGAAGGAGAGGGAGGGAGGGAAGGAGAGGTAGGGAGAGAAATAGAGGGAGGATAAGAGAGGATTGGAGAGAGGGAAAGAGAGGAAAAGAGAGAGAGAGAGAAAAAGAGAGAAAGAGAGGAAAAGAGAGGGAGGAAAAGAGAGAGAGGGAGGAAAAGAGAGAGAGAGAGGAAAAGAGAGAGAGGGGGGAAAGAGAGAGAGAGGGGAAAAGAGAGAGGAAAAGAGAGGTAAAGAGAGAGGGAAAGAAAGAGAGGGAGGGAGAGAGGGAGGGAGAGTGAGAAAAGGAGTGAGGGAAGAAGAGCAGATTGGGGTGGCTGATGGTGGTGTATAAGAGGGGAGGGAGGGTGTTGGTTTTGGTACCGTTGGTTACCCCACCGGATGTTAGGATGGATGGAGTGGGTTAGTGCGCACGTCTGAGAGCGTGTGAGACTGCATGTGTGCGTTCAAGCATCAACCAACCCCCAGCCTCATTTGGATATGTAAGTCAGAAAAATGAATGAGGGATAATGACGGTTTATCCCTAGCTTTATAGCTCCTACATAAACAAATACCAATACGTTAAGAATAGCTCCTCTTTTCAACTCTTTGCTCCTCATGACGAATGCTAATAAGAGCGCGCTATGTGTCACCCAATATGAAACAAACAAGCGAAAAGGCCGGAGAAAATAAAACACGTGATACAAACGTAACAAGGGAAAAAACTGGTGTCTGATATATTAGGGGCGTTTTTTATTTTAGCAATATAAACAATACTAAAATTTACCGTATTAACGGACCCGTATACAATGTCGAGTTTTAAAATCCTGCTAAAAGGCAAACCGACAGACGGACGGGCCCCGATCAAATCAATAGCGTTCATGACTGTGACCAGCCGAAACTATCCTGAGAATTTAGTTGCTCTAACTTGAACGAGGTAGAAGTAGTTCACTAGCTTAATGTTTTATTGTCCATTGTGCCGTCCATTAAACCCCTTATGCTACCCCTGGAGTCTCCAAATTTCAACCGCGGGAAGAATAGATGGCCCTGAATGATCCCTCAAAATTTCGTTGATCTAACTTGAACGGTGTCGAAGTAGTTCACCGGACACGGAAGTGCGACGGACGGACGGACAAAACGATTACATAAGTAGATTTTCTTTTGAAAGACACCTGCTAAAAAGATATCCGATCCCCAATCGCTCCGGTAAACCCTTCCAGTTTATATCGAAGTAAAATTCGATGTCCCGAGTCCCTTTTGGTCTTGAAAAAAAAACACGACGGGATTATTTGAGGAGTGAAAACCCCCCATAAATAAAGGCGACCCTAAAAATAGCTCTTACCCTCGAAAATTGATTTCTGGTGAGCGAGAGACTCCCTCCCACATCGGTCTGCATTTTGGGCATTCGACGGCGTGCGTGTGTGCGTGCAGGGAGTGGGAGAACGAAAAATAGAGAGAGAGAGCGTCGATGTACGTCATTTGAGGGGAGACTCGAGCTAAAACTACACCGTCGACACCGCACGAAAAGAGACCGCTAGAAACGTTCGGGCAAATGAATCTATTTACGATACGAGTTCGCTCCTCCGATTCTTTTGTTGTTATTTAGGCTCACCCATGCGGCAGGGACGCACAAAAGCCTTAACAAAGCTTATTTAAAGCTCGCCTATTTACGTACTTTCACCTGTTTCCCCATTATTTAGTAGGGACGCCTAGCAGCTATGCGATAAGAGCTCGTCCGCTTCGCAGTGTTGCTTCTGTTCATCCGTGAGCATGTGAAAACGACGATCTGGCCCTAGGGACTTCGATTAAATTGGAAACTGAAAGGCCCTTAATTAAATTTACCGTCCAAATTCAATTTCGTTACGCGTCGGGCAATTTGAATAACCGCTTTACTATACGAATCAAAAAATTTCGAATTGGAAAAAATTTTCGCTGGATGAAAAAACTTCGGCAATAGTAAATTTTAATCATCTACCTCACGCTTTGTAGCCATATCAGAGCTCTCTGACTAATCGATCGCATTTTTCGTCGTTTCGTCGATTATACGAACCTAATTTTTCATGAGGCGATGACCGTATACCAGGGGTCTCAAAGACGCAGTCCACGAAGTAAGATAGGTATATTGCCCTATAATGGAGCCCAAGTTCAAATTTATTTCTTATGAAAGATTTATAAATAATCTAAGGAATTTAAGAAACATTGCGCCTACGCAATACGCACGCCAATCCCGCCCTCCGCCCTCCAGGGACCTCCTCAGCGCCACGCGCCTCCCTAACAAAAGCTGAAAATAATTTTTCGGGATTGATCTTACCAAGATGCAAATTTTTTGTTCGAAAAGTTTTTTTTTCCAACGTATTTTTTCCGATATAAATTTTTTTAATATTTTAAACAGCCACCACTTTTGTTTCGAGCTCGCAGGTGAAAATTTAAATAGTTTATATGGGGTCTCCTAGCTGGCAGAAATAAAATGGCGTTTACCGAATTTCTCTACAACAAACGATTCTTGAGGTACAAAGCGTGACAGACGGACTGGCAAACACTTGGGAAATTATATATAGGATATTAAATCAACATTTCCAAAATATCCGGAGTTTATTTCTCATTCTCATATAAAAACTCTACGAAGTTACGGTAGAGAATAATGTTCTTAACATAGAATGCCACCCGCGGATGTGGTACGGTGCCTTAATGCAGCCCGCGGATTTAATGCAGCGCCACCATGCGGCCCACGCATGATTCGAGTATGATATCTCTGCCGTATACTGTCATACTCTGACGAAACGCAGCTATGTAATAGACTTGGATGAATATGCCTTCCCTTTTAAAAGTTTATTTGTATTGGTATTTTTGTAATGTCGTGCAGTTTATGCTTCCGTCTTCCCACTTGGGACAATAACCTGTCGAGATATAACGCACATGTGACATACTCCCCTCTTCCTCTAAGAACCTTTATTTCAACTCTAACAAAGTTAACTTTCCGATGATTTCCAACTATGCTTAGACCGAAATTTTTTGTTAATCTATGAAAGTTTAGCCAGAAAACAAATAGGTATTCAACTAATTAATACATCAATTTTTAACAGTAAATATAAAATACACTAGAGCAGTAGTGCCCAAACTGTAGCCCGCGAGCCATATCCGGACGGCCGAGTGTCTTCATCCAGCCCGCCATGAGTTCAATAACTAAAGGACACAACGTGACATAAAGTGAAAATTTAAAATTATAAATGTATATAATAATTTTTTTTTAAATCAGTGAGACGACTCCTTCAGCCATAAAATTTATTAAAAACCCGATGCATTTCGCCCACTAAGTGGGCATCTTCAGGGGCGAACTTGAATCGACAGTGACTAAGTTAACCAAGCCACCAACCTTTGTATATAATAAAGAATACATTTTATCTTTACCCCTGTATTCCCATGATATATAAATACAATTAAAAGAAATCGGGTAATACTGAACTGACCCTCAACTGAACCCTTTATTTTCCTGAAATTATTCTTCAACTCCATTTTTGACTGGGTGCGGCCCAAGAAGAGGGCGGGAGTGGGCTATTGGCCCGCGATGAGTTCAGAAAGGGCTTACGTGGTCCTCGATCTGTAAAGTTTGGACAGCAATGCACTAGAGCAGTGTTTCTCAACCGGTGGGACGCGAAGGTCGTCTAGGTGGGACGCGAAGTTTCAACAGTAATTTATGTATAGCTTTTTCTCAACAAAATTACTCCAAAATTTAAGGTTTTAAAAAATCTCCATAAGGATTAATATGGTTCTGAAATGCAGTTGACATAAAAATCCACTTCTTGGAAAAGGTGGGGTTTGTTTTTATCATTGTGGGACCAAGATTTTCCGACAAAATGGTTGGTGGGACCTAGGTTTTTTGGCAGAATAGTGGGACGCAAGATGCAAAAGGTTGAGAACCACTGCACTAGAGAATTATCAATATTGGCTTATGGCTAAAAATTCATGAATAAGCACTCCAATTTAAAAAATTGAAAAAGTTAAGTACATATCTTAGGTATCCCCAAAAGTCGTAACAAGTCTATGAAAAACCTAATGCTACGCATTTCTGTTTAGAATCTACTTTCGGTGAATCACCACAGAAGACGGCTTGCATTGTAGCCCAAATGTGGATCTAGTTTTTCATAATGTTGTTATGGCTATTGGAAATACATAAGTACTTACTATTTCAATTTTCGATATTGAAATTATTATTGTAGAATAACATACACAAACAACATTTTTTTAGTTAATTAAACAGTTTCCTTAGTGTGATCCCAGCTCTATTTATAGAAATGATGCCGGTGAAACGTTCACTTGTAGGATTACAGCGACATATTTCCAGAAATGAAGCACAAAAATAACGAGCGAACGAAATAGGACGATTTCTAACAAACCCACGCAAGGAAAACATTGATTCCTGAGCCATAGTTTTAAATATCTTCAACGCACATCGTGCGCTGGAAATCCCGAAAGAACCACAATGATTGCGCTGTATATTTTTTCTTGGCATCCTACACATTGAATGCAAGCGGATTTTTGGATCCGTTTCCCGCGCCTCGTGTAAGCTAAGTGACGAAACGTCTTCCTGCTGGAGAGGTGGCCCCGCAAATAAATCGCCGGCCACTATTATTGCTACAGGTAACAAATGGCTAGCTACGGTGAGCAATCACGTCGTAAAATAGTAACATCCTTTATATAAAAAGGAGACAAGCAAGTTATCTGCTAGTAGCTTCCTACGCTTCCAAATAAAGCACCATCCTGCATTATTGCAAATATGATAGAAATTTCCCATACACTCATCATGTTTTACCTCTCGCAAAATTTATTTAATGTCGATGAGTCGTATTTTTCTGTAAAAATTACTCGGCCAGTTAGTCGCATGCATATGTTATTAAGTTTGTACACCCATCTCTCGCTTTGCACTGTACACCCGTTCCTGGAAAATACCGTGTAAAGCGGAACCGTGGACAGTGGGATAAGTTTTCCTGTAAGAACACATATGATCAGAGTAGGCCCGAGCTACGGGCGAGCCAGGCGGTGCCCGGGGCGGCAAAGTATTCGAGGTAGAGGCGCTAACCCGACCTTCTAACTATACATTGCTTGTAAGTGAATAAATATTAGGTACCAATTTATATCGCGAGACAGAATATAGATGAAATTCCTTATACTTTTCATTGTCAATTATTTTACGGAGCATTGAATACTTACATAAACAAGCACTTTTAAAAATGTTAGCAAAAATTTACGGAAGCCGTAGCGGTTTAACGTTATGTATACTACTTACTTTGTGCATGCGTTTCCCCTTTGCCGTTTGTTTTTTAAGCGCATAACTGCCATTAAATAATTTCTTACGCATCACCTGATAAGTAACTAAGCTTATTTGGTGTGTATTTTCCGTTCGTCGTATGTTATTTTAATGTCAGTAGATAAACTTTCATATAAATCACGCTGAAAGAGAGAGAGAGCTACAATTTTGAGGGGAGAGTAAGAAAGAGGGAGAAGGGTAAGGAGAGGAGGAGAATGGGAAATGGAAAGAGAGAGAATGGGAGAAGGGAAGAGAGAGAATGGGGGAGGGAGACGAACGAGATATGGAAAGAGAGAGGGGGAATGGGATGGAGGAAGAGAGAGAGAGGGATTGAATGAATGATAGTCTTTATTTGGGGCGAGATTGAGACTAAGAAGTGCCATCTTCCACCTAGCCCAAGCCAGGAAGGGAGAATGAGAGGGAGGAAGAGAGGGAGAATGGGAGAGAGAGGGAAGAGAATAGAAGGATAGAAGAAAAATGGGAGAATGGGAGGGAGGGAGAAAGGGAGGAATGGAGAAAGCGAGAGAGAATGGGAGGGAGGGAATGAGTAAGAGTGAGAATGGGAGAGAGGGAGGAAGCGAGAGACAGAATGGGAGGGAGGGAGGAAGCGAGAGGGAGAATGGGAGGGAGGGGGGAAGCGAGAGGGAGAATGGGAGGAATGGAGAAAGCGAGATGGAGAATGGGAGGGAGGGAATGAGTAAGAGTGAGAATGGGAGAGAGGGAGGAAGCGAGAGACAGAATGGGAGGGAGGGAGGAAGCGAGAGGGAGAATGGGAGGGAGGGGGGAAGCGAGAGGGAGAATGGGAGGAATGGAGAAAGCGAGATGGAGAATGGGAGGGAGGGAATGAGTAAGAGTGAGAATGGGAGAGAGGGAGGAAGCGAGAGACAGAATGGGAGGGAGGGAGGAAGCGAGAGGGAGAATGGGAGGGAGGGGGGAAGCGAGAGGGAGAATGGGAGAGAGTGGAGAATTGGAGAGTGGAGAACAGGAGAGAGAGAATGCGAGGGAGGGAGAAAAAGGATGAGAGAATGGGAAGGAGAGAGGGAGAAGAAAAAGGAGAGAGGGAGAAGAGGAAGGGAGAGAGGGAGGGAGAATGGGAAGTGCCTTAACTTTAATTCTCTATTCCTACATTTGACGTGCAATTACTCTAGTAATGATATAATATAGTAATAATCATAATTTTATCAATAATGATAATACAAGTCGTATGCACAATAAGGTTGATGATTCATCATCCATGCACAATGAACTAGGAGACTATCGTGACAATCAGTATTAAGCCGAAGCTATAAATTAATTGTTTATACAATTTCTATCAACCATTCGTCTGTTAACCCATTTACGTAAATGTATTTTCAAAATAGAATCTCTCTAGACAGATTTCGGTCTGTAATAAACCGTTAACCTTTAATTACATAAGGTGAAAAATCGCAAAAAAAATCTTCTATTTCTGTTTTCACGTTAACGAAGACCTCCGTTCTCTATTGGTAACTGAGAGAGACTCAGGGACGGAATAAGGTTAAAGCTAACTAATCTACAGCTTAGGGTCTGGCAATATTAGGAGCCTCTAAAAAAAACACCCCACTTCATTTTATGAAAACCGTTTGATAGATAAAGTAGACATGGGCAAAAATAAGATTCTCTAAAAATGTTGAAACTTATTCAAATAAGACAAAAAATGAAAAACGACCTTTCAGCTCACAAATTTATTTATTTCCGATGTGATAAGATGCAAGACTTGACAACATTGCGACGAATTCCATGCCAACACAATCCAAAATCGTTTTAACGGAGTGTATCATTTATGGCATATCGTTTGTTTATCTCCAAGCTGCAGCCAACGTCTTTTAGGCTGTTCGGGCTTGCATGCCCAGAAAGTTTGCTATATAGAATTTTTCCCGTGTGTTTTTTCTATAATTTTAAGCTAAATGGAGATATATTACCGATAATATTTTTATGGCATGAAACGCCGTACCCTCGACATTACTTTAGGACCTCACAATGTCCTAATCCGAAACCAGATAGCTTTCAATAAATTTAAATTTCTATCGGACGAAGTTTTCACACGAGTCCAAGAAAAAACGTATTGGTTTGCGAGATAAACTCCGGGAAAATTGATTTCTGTGATTTCTGTGATGATAACAGCAATCCGTCGACGTTTAAGCCTTTCAAATCGCGTGCGCCGAGGGCGCTCGGGAAAAACTTTCTAAGCGGGAACACACGTGGCTGACCCGTGGAGGTCGCCGCACGAAGACGATTTCTTTCTTTCTCTCCCTCTTTCTGTCTCTCTACGTAACTGATCTAGGCCAGCTTGAAGGGCTAAGAGGAGGGCCTCATTTCGGAGGATGAGCGCCTCCTCCTCCTTCCTCCCTCTTCCCTCCCCCGGCGGCTAAAAGAAAAAAAAAAGGAAATCATCATCCACCCGTTGCCTTAATTTGTGACAAAGATTGCGAAGAGAGAGAGAGAGGAGTTCGGGTATTAGATGCCCGGAAGATAGATGGATGGATCTCGCTCTCTCTCTTTCTCTCTCTCTCTCTTTCTCTCTCCACGAGAAGACAAAAGAAGAGCGATAATAGCGGGACCTCCGTTCGAAAGTGGAAGTCTGGATCGAAAAAAATGAGCATCGCCGGAAGGTTGGTAGGCCATTTGGAAAGTCCCGGGTTCGATCGAGACGCGAGAAAAAAATCCAGTTTTTCTCGGATAGTAGAGCTCTCGACAATGGCAAGAGAAAGATTAGAAAAAGAGAAAGTCTATTGGTTGCATGAGTTGGGGCATAACATAAAGGAACTGTTTTATATATCAGGTAATAGTCAAGAGCGCATCTTATGACAACAATTAACCTAACATACATAAATTGAGATTTCTAAAAAATAATGCAGTAAGGTTGAAAAAAATTGAGAATGCTTCAATACATTTCTTCTATTCGTGTCCATCGTTTGGCTAGAATAGACGAAAATTAACGATTTACGGGGGATTTTTAAGACATTTTTTACAGGCTCGGAATTTCCCAAAAACGTCTTTCGATTCACGTTTACTGTATGGGATATGATAATAATCCGAAACTTACTGTATCAAAACTGGTTGCTCGGTCGGCTAAGCGTGTTTATTTTGTTTATTTATGCGCCCGGTAATATTTTCTCTCCAATACACCACGGATCTCGCCCAAGGGTCGGATCTGCTAACAAATAAGCAACAAAGGCCCGAACACACACAACAGACAGAGGCGTAACTAGGAGTGGAAAGGTTCGAGGCAAAATATTATCGATCGCCACTCTCCCCCTCGCCCAGTAAATTAAAACTGAAACTCATTGTAAAGGCTATCAAGATGAACTTATTAATCAATTATCAGGAATATGCTGAAAAGGTTAAGCTTTTTAAATTTCTCTGCTCACCAATAGTGATTAACTGGAAGGTCATTCAGAAATTAGGATACAAAACAGAGATCGCTAAAAAAAATCTTTATTATTTCTATAATCAAAGAAATTCGATGGCCCCTGGGCCCGAGGCATTTGTTCACCCACGCCAACCTATTGCTACGACCCTGGCAACAGACCCGACCAGAGAGATCCGAAAAGAGGCGTCAGAATGTCAAGTTATAGCGTGTTTCATTATTACCCAAGAATTTCTCGGCAGCGCTCGATGCTGCAGGCAAATGTCGGAATCGTCGCCAAGATTTCGCTTGACAAATCACCCATTTACAAAATAAACATTGCCAATTAACGTAGCAACGTCTTTCCCCACTAATTTGACAGCCTAACTGGAAACATTTTAGGACCCGCGCGTTAACTTAAATTAGCATTAACACCGTCCTTTTTTTATAACTTTTATACGCCGCAAAATTCTTCCGATTCGGCAGTCATCCTGGCGTTTGAAAAAGTTTTGAACGATCTCTACATTATCCCCGGAGCCTGACCTTCACCATTCTTCCAAAAAACCATAACGGACACGCCACATTTTGTTCCATCGGCATTTACCGCGAGTCTATCCGACCAATTTGACGGAAAACCACCCGTTCAAAATATAAAGCTGTTTTGCCTATAAATTGCGGAAGGGTCTGAATCCATCTCCTCCTTTCGCATTATCTCGCTTGGATTCCCTTCAAACCCTTCCGTTCTTTATACCCTCCAAAACTCCTTTTCCCCTCTCTCTCTCTCTCTCTTTACTTACTGCTTCTCTCTCCACCGTTCCCACCCTTAGAACGTTAACTGCTAGCTAAGAGGAGAACACCAGCGCAACACCCTTCCGCGGAGCAATTTTCCTCGCAACAACGAACCCCACCCGCCTGCATAATGGGACGTCTTAACGTCTGTTTCGCAACAAAGGACCATTATCCTCTGCTCTGCCTCGATCTCCCCTCGCTCGCTTCCACGTCTTTGTAAGCTTCTTTTCCCTTTCCTCCCGCTTCCCCTGCTCCTTCGGACGTTGTACCGGTCCCTTGGCAACAATGGGGGGTACGTTATCCTTGACTACAACCCGGAGGTCGCCGGATCGTATCCCAGCGAGGACGTTGATCTCTCGCATCGGAACGCGAGGTGCTTTACGTCCGAACCGAACCGGCGTGGCTCATTTCTCCACGTAGTAATTATTTTAATACAAAATCCAATAAGAGTGGTATCATTATATGCGAGTACTTGATCGAAGTGACGGGGAAGTGTTAATTCGGCTAAAGAATTGGATATAAATTTATTTGTATTCTTATACCAATAATTACAAACTGTGTGCCGCGAGACTTACTCAAATATGTACAAGAAATTTTTAACATAAAGTATAATTTTTCCGGCAAAAACAAATCAAAACTGCGTAAAAATATATAAAGATCTAAGACTGTAAGTAGCACTAAAGCTAAACGAATAAATACAACCTAAATAATTATATAAAGCTTTTCATTATAATATCAATTTTATATTATAACGCGATAAACAAGGGTTCGGCTCTTTAATCAGCTAGTACCTAGTAACCTCTAGCATAACAGATGAAATTTAAGGCAATATGTCCAAGCGAAAGATACTAAATTCGATACTAAACTGCGCTGTCAGCCATGCTTATTTTTGTAGAAAAACCTCTCCACGACTAATTAGTATATTTTATATTGTTATTTAGTTTTGTCATATTTTATCACAGATTTCTGCAAAAGCAATGAAAATCAGCTGAAATCTTTTCGATGCTCTTTATTTTTTCCTTCCAGTTTTCCTTCTAACGTACGCTATCTCAACTTATGTAATGTCCGATCCAGTTCGTCTTCCTCTTTCTTGTAATTAGGGTACTATGAATTTTTCGGGTTAAAAATAATTCATTCGGAGGGTAAATATCGGGTTCTATTATTTTCCTTTTCATTCGGGTTAAAATCGTGTATAAATAAGTTACAGATTTTTCGAGGCTTTAAAAAAAATCGCGGGTAATTTTCGGGTTTTATTATTTTGTAATTCGGATAAAATGATTTTTAAATAAAAATCTTGTTTAAAAATTTAAAAGTTTTATCGACAATCAAAACTTTTTACTATACTTTAAGTATGGTTGAGAGTGTGATATCTTGTGTTAAACGCCTTCAGGTGGAGAAGAACACCTCGCAGGCTGCACAAATATCTTGCTTCCCGCTCAACTTCTTTTGAAAACACGCCAGATATTAGTGAAATAATTTTTCTTTCGTAGTGTTTTCAATTAACAGACACTTGGGCTCTTTTTTCCTTATCCTATCAAAGATCTATTCGTGGCGCGAGCAAACCAAGGAGATTAAGTTTGTGTTACAAAGTAAGCTAAAAAATAAATAGTTTAAAAAGAGAATAAACAAACTGATCACGAACATCTCGGACTGCAATCAAGTGCTGAGGTGCCTACAAGCGTCAGAATAGAAATTCTGTGACCAAATCTAAAAAGAAATTGTATTTAAAGAAAACTTATAATTTCAGGTTTTTTCGGGTTTCCCCAAAAAATTAAAAAAGGCAATCGGAGGGTAAAAATCGGGTAAACCTCCATACCTCACTTATAAGCATTTGCTTTTCTCCTATTCTTCATGGCATTTAAAATCGTCTTCCATCCTTAATCTTCAGAATTCTTTTCCATGTTCACATTCGAAAATTTCCAAGCGTTTTGTAACATTCCCTCTAAGTGTCCTGAATAACTGATATAAACTAATTGTTTTTCGATGGGTAATTAATAATTTTTTATATAAGACGAAGAAATCTGCTTCGCAGTAAAATCGTAGCATAAATGGCATAAACTTTGGGTTCCATTCAACACGCGGGCATTTTTTTGCTTTGCTTTAAATTTAAAATGCGCTATAAGCGTCAGAATCCAATTTCACGGAATATCGAAATCTCATTAATCCTTTTAGAGCAGGGATCTCAAACTCACGGCCCGGGGGCCGCATGCGCCCCCGTGGTGTATTTCTGCGGTTCGCGAAGCAAGCTAGATTACGCTGGACAGCCAAAACTCAAATGTACTTCTCTTAAAGTGTTTCACGCAAATCTGATTTATATAAATTCTGCAAGAGTGGGGATACCAAGTATGTCCTTCCCGCTGCCAGTGTGTTTCTTACGTGTCCGAAGAACCTAATCCTCGACACCGAATCGAGTATTTTTGCAACGAATGGGTTTAAGACAGCAACATAGGGCTATTTACCCTCTCGTGGAAGGGGAGAGTGAATACTCAAAGAAAATGAAACGACGTGAGGACTGAGAAAGTATGCGGCCTGCGGACTCGGTACGGTGCCTTAATGCGACCCGCGCACCGATGTGAGTTTGAGACCCCTGTTTTAGAGGCTCAGTTGCTCAAAAAATATTTTTTTTAACAGATATGTACTTCTAAATGTGTTTCCTTAGGTCGGAATTGTTTAAGAGCAGCTTAAAATAATAATAAGAATAATGGAGCCTGATATAACTCCAAAAATGATTTCTACTCTTTTGTATTTTAAAAATAATGAGCCATCTAAACCATCGAACAAGCATCTAAAGCAGTGATTCTTAACCTAAGGTCCTTTGACCTCCAGCGGGGCCATATGGTAGGTCCAGGGGGTTCGTGGAGGATCCATGGAAACAAATATATTAATAGTCAACATATAATGGTAATTGCCTGCAAAAAATTACAGGTATACATTGATCAAGTATTAAATTAAAATTAAAACATCGCCCATTCTCTCTCCCTCTCTCATTCTCTGTAAATTTTACTGGAGCCTTACGAAAATACATCATATAAATAGGATCTGGGGAGTTCGTAGGTGCAAAAACATTAGGAACCCCTGATCTAGAGTATGATTTAACGTCTTTTATTTTGATTAAAAATAGTCTTCTAAGGTCTCAAGAAAACCTGAAACTTCTTAACCTGTAATTAATGGAATAAAGCGATCCGAAGGCCCTATGCAGGCAGGCATAAGCTGTAAAGTTGGGAATAATTTTGAAATTTCTCTGAAATTGATTTGCTACGATAGTTCAGTGGTAGAATATCCGCCCGGCAAGTGGAAGACCCGGGTTAGATTCCCGGTCATAGCACACTTGTTTCTCGTTTCAAAATTAACCTGTCTTAAATTGAAATATTCTTAAGATTATACAGTTCCAATGTGAAAAAAGGTAAACCTATGAAAGAGTAGCTTTCAATAGTAGCCAATAATTTTTTTAAATTACGTTCTCCTTGGACTGAGAATATTACATAAATATTTGAGCAGAATATATACCACCAATCATTTCCAGGAAAAATATACTTCATTCCATTTCAACGAAATAAATCTCAAAGGAATTCCGGAGGCTAAAAAATAAACTTTAAAAATGAGGATGAGGATCTTAAAATGGCGCAATTCATAATAGAATTTTTACAATTTAAATTTAACGGATCTCGAATTGGAAATAATTTTGAAACGAGAAAAAAAAACAAGAAAACATCCGCGTTCAGAAACGAGAAAATTGATCTGCTACGATAGTTCAGTCGTAGAATATCCGCCCGAAAAGTGGTAAGACCCGGGTTCGATTCCCGATCATAGCAGACGTTTTTCTCGTTTCCAAATTACTCCCAACATTACAGCTTATGCCTGTCTGCATAGGATCTTCAGATCGCTTTATTTCATCAAGGATCTCGAATTTTAAGGGCATAAATAACTCAATGCACTAAGTTCGAATATAAATCTCAAAGAAAAACCTTAATGCCAAAGGAAAATCTAAATCCATAAATACAGAAAAACGATATGCATCCACATGATAAAAACGTATCCAATTCGCGAAAAATAAATCGATAACGATTTCCAGCGCAACGAAGCTTTGGCGTGACCTTCGTGTATCCCTGACCTCGGTTTGAACTGCGGGCCTGGCGGACGCCCTTTCCAATTTCTCCCTTATTATAAAATAAACAAAGACAGATAATCTACTCCCCCACAGAGGAGGAACATAACATAGCGGACAAGATGGGATGATAAAAAAATGAAAACCCGCTCCTTTTTTCTTTTATAAGCGAAAAAAAGCTTTTCCCCGTCGCGCAATTCCAATCGAAACCCGGCTCGATCCTGATGGGATGAAAGTCCCCCTCCCGTCGGCGCTTCTTTCCATTTTCCATAATCTTCCGGGCTTTCAGGACGGCAAGGAAGAAGGGTCGATGAGAGAGGCCAATAACAAGAGAGCAACGGAGGGCGAAATTACGGGGGATTCAACGGAGTAAATTGAGAAGAAAAGAAAAACTTCCGAGATGAAATGCGACGCGAATCTCTGGGAAATAGATGAGTTGCTTTTTCGTGCGAAAAGTTTCTGTGATATTTTGTTGACGGAGAATCTATATTTAATTGTGTAGGGCGGCGGATTCTAATAAAATCGGCGAATTTTATTTCAAGAGCGGCTTACATCCTGTATTATAGGGGAATATGGTTAATCTAAGAATCGTCATTCGACGGAGAAGGGATGCCTGGTAGCTGAAATACGCATGCCTACTAGACTTCAGTTTCCTTTGGAAATTTATACGGGTATGTAAGTGTTTAGCAACATCGACGAATCGAAACATTGCTATTATTACGCTTAATCATTTTTACCACAAAGAAAAGAAATATTTTTGTCTCGTCACATTTATATTTTCATGGCAATTAAAATTGTTTCCAAACGAAACAATTACAATATTTTTACGTATCTGTTTTAAAATTCTAAACGTAAATATAATCAAACTTCTAAAATTTTACTAATTTGGCATCAATTTTAATTTTTTTACTGGAATATACGAGTAAACATATTTGTCGGCTGTCTGCCACGACCCAATCGTGAATTCTTTAAACAAATAGAGTCATCATGACGTCACCTATTTCAGGAATTGTACGTCATCGTAAATTTATTTTATCTAATCGCGTGTACATCGAGCTAACTTATTTGACCTAATATTTATATTAACTGATTTCTCAACTGCAGTGTGAAACACACTTCCTCAAATTGAATCCCTCCAAACTGCGTTACAATCTTAATTTATTTCTGCCAGATATACCCTTACATGGACTGAGAGAAAAAATGAAGTTTTAATACAGAAGGGAAGAGAGTTCCTTATTAAGGGTACTAATAGAAAGAAGAAATGGATGGCTCATGGAATGAAGTATGCTAGGAAAGAGGTAAAAAGATGGGAAGACGAAAGGAATATTAGATGCATTTAAGGAAAGGAATGGGCATGATAAGATGAAGAGAAAGACTTTGGGTGGATCAGATTGGACGGGATGAGACAAAAACCTACCGAAAGGTAGAATGGCCATGATAATGTACCCTCTTAATTGAAAAGGAAACTTGGAGGAAAATGCAATAACAATTAAAAGCTATTCCTCCGAAACACGCGTGTTGTGGACCCCATCTGTCGTTAGATGCAAACGCGAAAGTTTTTATGAATACATAAATTGGATTGTCCGGATCGGACCAGAAAACAACGGGGGGAAAACAATTCAGACGCTCTTTGGAGACAGTAGCGTATATACAACCTATAGGGCTTATTGTTTCGGGTTATCTTCATAAATTTTCGACGAATGCAATAACTTGTATCCTTTTACTTATATGCGTGCCGCCTTGGATACTAATATTTAGTTTTAGATACGGTCGAGGGTCGGTCGCGTCGCATTCGGGTATCAAGAGTCGAAAGCGATACAGCGCACCTGTTGTCATGGTGATAGACGGAATGGCGCGTCCACTGCTCTAGATTCGCGTATCTTATAAAGCGACCAGTAAACCTCGTACGTGGATCACCTCGCTGAAGTTTCTTTCCATCGGGAGATTTCCTGGAAATCATAAATTCTGACTTTTTCTCTGTTTAGTTTTGTTACGCGTAGTGGAACGTGTCCCAAGTCGGGGCAAGGTCCTCATAATACTTACTGAGGCACGAGAATGCAATAAAATACAACATGTGGCATGTTCGATGAGAAATTGTCGGGGTTAGATATATCCTATCTAGCATTTATGTTGAAAATTAAATGAGTTCATTGATAGAACTCGATGAAATAATAAGCAGTTAAGAAATTTTTAAAACGCTTAATAAATCTCTGGAACGTTTATAAAATAAACGATGTTAAAAATATGACTCTAACGACGCAGATGCGAAATAGATGCATTGATTCTTCCATTTTATTCTCGTTTACTTATAAAATAAAATGTCTTCAGTCTCTCTACTTGTCCGTTGATTCAACATTTCTGTTTGTAAAACGTTTTCGGAAATTCTTTACGTAACAGTTGTGTTCCAGAAAACAATTACCTTCCTTTTTTTGTAGATTTTTGCCGGATATTTTACTCTTTCCCCTAGAATGGCGGTTCTCAACCTTTTTTCCGTCGCGACAAGCTTGAAGATCGATGCTCACACACACACACTGCAATACGCCGAACTAAAAAAGAAGTAGTGTGTTATAATGAAGAGTTTATGTCTAAATGCTGTCTTTTGTTGTTAAAAATGACTCAAAAGAAAGACAAAAACTCTGCTTAACAACATTTACATTATTTTTGTAACGAGCTGTTATAAAACAATTTCCGCGACGCATCTTCCGGGTTTCACGACAAACAACTGTGTCGCGACACACCGGTTGAGAACCGCTCCACTAGAGGAGCAGATTTCTGGAAAATTCAAGATTACAGCGGAAAATTAGTGTTGTTATTTCATATTATGGAATTATTCCTCAAAACTACGCAATTGAGATAATTACATAAATGATTGTTTGACAAAAATTTAAAAGAATTGTAATTTTTGGAGAATTTCTGGATCTGACAAGGACATACGATTTCATGGTACGCTTAACTTATTTTCTCAAACAGTAGAGAGGGAACCTCGATAATTTGTTATTTTCCGTAATTTCTCAATAGTTAAATCTTAACAAACGAATGTTTTGCACGCGTTACAATTCCCGAACGGTCCATATAAAACGTTCAATTGTCCCTTGCATCACCGATGGCGCTTGATCTTAATTCATTTTATTTTATTATGAAATTTCGTTCTTCTCGCGGGAACACGTTACGTGGCGAAGGTAATAATTCTGCAGCGAATTGAAAGAGGTTGTAGGACAGAACTTAGAAACCGAACTCGGCGCAAGAGTTTTACATATTTTTTAACGACTGCAACGATCGCCCCGGGCTTTCGGGTCACCCTATCCTCTCGCACAACCGGTCCGGGTTCGTACCCCGTTCGAGACAGACCATTTTTCTCAACTGTTCCATTTCATGGAACTGTGATCGGCCTCATTGGCATGTCGTCGGCTGGATTGGAACGATTATCGCACGCCTCCATCGCCGACAGAGCGTTGCAACACAGACGGGAGGCATTCTAAAAATGCTCGGAGCTCGTTTGCGGTCTGAAGGGAGCGGTCGGCGTTTGTTTATGCGACTTGAGCTTAACTTAATCCACTCAGAGTTGAAGTATGAATCGCTTCGATAATTAAGGGACGAAAAATGGAGGCACGCATAGACCTAATGAGTTTCCCAGCGCATTCAATATTTCATCACGGGAGGCTGGGAATAATTTTAAATCAGGATAAAATATGTGCCATGACCGGGAATCGAACCCGGAACTTCCACTTTCCTGGCGGATATTCTACCGCTGAACTATCGCAGCAGACTAACTCTCCCGTTTGGGTAAATGATATACAATAAATAAATAAGTCTAAAAACCAGCAAACTTGGGAGTCAGAGGTTGCCAGCTGCCTGGACAGTGCATTTATGTATAGTATAGCCCAGCTAAGAAATATCAATTAAAATTCACATGGAGTACGGATAACAAAATAAAAGATGAAAATATAGAATGTTTTATTTTCTGCCAAAACTTATTATTATTTCTCCGCTTAAAATGTAATATATAAAGGCAATGGTTGCGTGATGATATTTAAATCTCTTCGTCGGAAGTTGATCTGCTGACTATAGCATTTTCTATAAAGAAAGATTGTCTTGTCAACTTTAATAACCTTTTTGAAAATTTTACGCCACTTCAGTCCCTTCGCATATTTGGGCTTTTCCGAAGTTTTGCTTGGAATTTACAAAGACATAATGTCCGGTTTTCGGATAATTCAGGTTTTTGGAAATCTGGTTTTTAGAAATTCCTACTATAGGTAACTCATCCAGCCATAAAAGAGCTGAGAAGATCGAATTCACATTCCAACCAAAAAATCAGCAGAAATGCCGTTATGATTTGGTCAATTATTTTTAAGGCTACAGGTGTCCGCTTATTATCCATTTGGATAAACACCATAGGGTAGGCTAGATAGTTCAGCTATTTCGGAGAAATTACGTGATCAAAAAACCCTAAACAAAACGTGTATATATATATATATATATATATATTAACTTAAGGAAATGAAAAGGTAGTGATGAGGGTGGCAACAAGGTGTTGAAGGAAGCCCAGCGGACACTTACCAAGTCGGGGACCAAGTTGGCAGGCTGCTAGGGGCGTCGAAGAGACACGTTAAACACACGAACATAAAAAACACAAAAAACACGCAAGCTTATCGGGTGTATGCCCTTCTTCATCGATAGAGTATCTGACGATGAGAGTGACACGCTGGGCGGGGAATGACAGGGTGATGTGGGGAGGTTGATGATTGGAGGAAGCGGGGAGTAGGAAGGGTGGATAGCCAATAAGGAGGGATTGTGGTGAGGTAAAGTGCGAATAGCTACAATGTAACAGAGGAGACATTGTAAGGGGGCTAATAGGGTTAGCGGAGGTTGAGGCCAGGCGGGGAGAAAGAGTCAAGAAGATGTATATGTGCTAGTTCCCAGTGTCGGAGAAGGGGGGCAGGAGTGTCATTGGGTAAGGCGCGAATAACCCTTACATTGTAGCAACTATTGAAGGGGACATTGTGGGCATTGGCGTGTAATGCAACTGAGAGACGCTATTCCGGTGACCGTTCATGCAGATATTTAACGGATTGCTGGTGAGGCATACGTAAAACGTGGGACAAAGAGTGCAGGTAAGGAGGTAAATGACGTTACGGGTGGTGCAGTTGCTTCTCGAGGTGATGGGGTAGGTGATGTTGGTGGAGGGACTCGAGAAAGAAGATGAGGGTAGGTGGATAGGGCAAGTGAGGCAGCGAGGTTTGCCGCAGGGGTGAGACCCTATGGCAAGATGCGTGGTAGAAGTGGGAAGTTCCTTCATCCACAAGATATTTCCCAAATTGGGGGGCCGGCGGAAGGAGAGGAGCGGGGGATTAGCAAAAAGGTTGGTAAAGAGGGACTGGTGTGAGGAAGAGGTAAGAATTGGGTGGGCAGCATGGAGGATTGTTTTGAAGGCTTCGTGGATACCAGGAAGGAAAAGTGTAGTAAGAGTGAGTGGAGGGGTTGAAGCAGGGATAGTGGGTGTGTGTGGATGGGGTCCATAGTGAGTAGGCGTCATCGCCCTATGGATCTGTTCGCGGACCAAGACTGGAGGGTAGCCACGTTTGAGAAGAGCATCCCCGAGGACAGAGTAGTACTGTAGAAGGGATGCTCTATCAGAACAAAGCCTCCACCCTCGTCCAGCAAGGGCATAGGGGATATAGGTTTTGTTATGAAGGGGATGGCAGCTATCAAAGTGGAGGTATTGGAGGCTGTTGGTGGGTTTGATATGAACACAGGTGCGGATTTTGCTGTCTTGGAGGTAAATATCGACATCCAGGAATGTGATGTGGGAGGTAGAGGATTGGTGGGTGAAGGACAGTGAAGAATGGGAGGAGAGACGCGAGAGAAAGGAAAGGAGAGAGTCAGGTCCATGCGTCCAAATGAGGAAGACATCGTCGATGTATCTCAGCCACAAAAGTGGTCTGAGTGGAACGTTGAGGAAGAGTCGTTCCCATTCTCCCAGGAAACAATTGGCGTATGAAGGCGCCATACGGGTGCCCATCGCAGTGCCTCTAATTTGAAGGTAGTGACGCCCATCGAAGGAGAAGTTGTTCATTTTTAGCACCATTGCTGCCAAGTCTAATAAGAAATGGGAGGACGGTCTTTCGTCGGGTGGTCTTGAATCCAGGAGTTTACTAAGGGCAGAGAGTCCATCATCATGGAGGATGTTAGTGTAGAGGGAACAGACATCGATAGTAGCCAAAATGGTATTGGGTGGGAGAGGAAAGGGGAGGTGTTTGAGGCGTTTGAGAAAGTGGTTAGTGTCTTGGATGAAGGAAGGGAATTGACGAATGAGGGGTTGTAGGTGGGAGTCAACGAAGGCGGAGATGCGTTCTGTAGGGGAATTAAAGCTGGCAACAATGGGGCGGCCGGGGATGTTGGGTTTATGGATTTTAGGGAGAAGGCAGAATGTGGGTGTGCGGGGTTTGTTGGGGATCATTAGAGCAATGGCGGAATCGGGAAGGCCTTCCTGTTTTCCTGAGGAATGAAGACAGGACGAAATTTTGTAGGAGTGGGGGTCTGTGGGGTTGGAAGTAAGGTGATGGTAAAAGGTTTCGTCAGAAAGTTGGCGCTCGGCTTCCTCGTTATATTAGGCGCGATCCATCACAACCGTGATATATATATATATATGAATAGTATTTCAATTATTTTAACGCGCCTGATCTTATTACATTGCTATAATATTGTCCTGTCATCTCGAAAGAGCTGATAGTTTTTACTCCATCTTATGAAACCAAAGCGATTCACCGGCATCGCGGAACGAGGCGGGAATACCTGTTTACCTAATTTAATATTTCTTCGAAGATAAAGCTAAGTGAGAAAAAATGAAAGAATAAAAAAAACTCTCCCGCGAAAAAAAATCGATTCGGAATGCATAACTCTCGGAGTCTTATTGTATCCGCTCCAACAACACGCCCATATTCTCCCTAGCCCATGGCGTCACGCTTCTGTCAACATTTTTAAAAAATGAGGAAAATCGAAAAGAAACTCACTGCGCGGCAACTAAGCGAAAATCAGCGTCCAGTCAACAATTGAATAGTGGCGCCCGATAAAAATGACAACGCGACAACCGCGACGGGAGTTCCGCGCTATCAAATATTCCTGAGAGCCGGTCGCTGCCAAGAAAATAAAAAACAAGGAAAAACCCTCGAATAACAGTGGAAATTCAAACCGCGGGAAACATTTCGCTCGGAGCGCGCACGTCGAATGCAAAAGAAGCATTTACCGATGGAATATTTAGCGATATCCAATACAGTGTCCGCCTATATTTACTCTTCCCTGCCGTTTCAAAGTGGTAGGTAAATAAAACCTCCACACTCCAGAAGCGCGTGTTAAGCAAGATGGTGGCGGGAAGAGAAATACCAACGCCTTACGAACAATTACACAGCGGAATAATAAAAATAAATTCGAATGTGGTTAAGGATGTGCTTCAAAATGAATACGCTGCATAATCGTAGGAACTGACATAGAGGATGGCATAGATGTGGCTGCCATGGTTGTGAAGCATGAGTAAAACATTTTAAATGTAATAACAACCAAATAATTATATATAATATAATATAATATGATATGATATATGATATGATATGTGATATGATACATGATATGATATATATGATATGATACGATATAATATAATAAGCTATTAGATACGTTCCTTCACTCAGAAAATCTTTAAGCAAAAGAAAGGCATTCCGCAGTGGGAACCAATTTCATGCAGGAATACAGAAACCCAGAGGCGGGCATATGGCCATGCGGTCTAGGTCTAGGCGACCTCCTAGGGCAGAGGCGGCGAATCTTTTTTGGGCAGCGTGCCAAAAAATCATATACGTTATTATATAAGAATTTATGCGTGCCCATGCTGATTTTATGCAACAAGTATTTGTGTTGTCTTGTGTTTTTAGCTTCTTATGGCTTGACATATGGATAATATTCATGTAAATATATAATTTTTTATAAATGTCAAAGTAAAAATGAGTTATTGGGTACAAGCTTAAAAATATAGCAGGACAAGATCCAATGAACGAATAATATTAACGAAGGTCAAATTATTAGACAAAAAAAAATAAATATAATTAGTTTTAATTTGAAAAATGCACGCAAAACTACAACAATAAAATTGAGTCATTATTATAAACGACAACTAAATTATAGGTTAGGATACCAATAAATTTCGTTGCACTGTCAAATGATAAAGCAAGAATAATGAATTGCAAAAGATTAATCATAAATACACAATCCGTGATTTTACGTAGTACTTGAAATTTTAAAAACTTACCTTGGCCGGCCATTATTAAATTTAAATAATAAATTTTATAATATCTAAAACAACCAGCACTTAAACAAAAAGCACGTTACAATAACAAGTTAACACTTCTGCTTATGGTCCGCTGGCTACTGCGCACGCGCAGAAACTTATGTGCGCAGCTGCAAAGCAGTTCAAATCAACGTCATATATATTTATTCAATATTTTTTTATGAATAAAAAAATTTTTATTAAACATTTCTTTTTGTCGTGCCGTGTGCTCAACAAATTTTTCTACGTGCCACTTTGGGCACGCGTGCCATAGTTTTGCCACCCCTGTCCTAGGGCCTCGCGCGTAGAGCCGCTAGAACTGGGATCGGCAACCGAATCAACAAGAAGGGGCACTTTTTTCCGATTCAGTATATAGAACCGAACACAAGAACAGCCGCAGTACAAGATAGAAAGATGATTCTTATTAAAAACATTTCAATTCATATCTCAGAACAATTGTATAAGTAAAAGCAAACTTTCGATAATTGAAGTTACGTTGTGTGACGTTCTAGGCGCTTTATATGGGAGGAGGAGTTAGTTTCGGGAGCCGGACGTAAGCCTATAAAAAGCCGCATGAGGCTCGCGAGTCGCAGGTTGCCGACAGAATCAGGAGCTTAATGCGAGAGGGGAAAGAAATGCATACATTGAGTGTGAAAAGTCCCAACACAAAGAAGCGGTCATGTATCCTAAATGATGACGACGATCAACGTAAACAATAATGGGGGAAACCCAGTCACAGTTGACGGGTAAAATTGAATAAATAATCAATTCTTATACGAAGACTTTGAGCTGCGATTGACATCGACCTCGGAAGCCCGCCTACTATATTGTGATGTATATGCAAATAAATTACTAAGGATTTGACAGCTTGTTTTCCTTCATAAAATTTACCCACATGTTTTCAGAAATTATGTATTGTGGGCCTCGCGCGCCATTATCGCTTGGGACCACGCACCACCTAAATCCGCTTCCACAACAAGTGAGGGAAGAATTGCGATGCAGATTGCGTAAGGCGCTTTTTTTCGATTACTCTCCAACAGCTGATCATAAATCCACCACATTTTTACCATGTCTAGCAGTTATACAGACCTATCTTTAATTTTTGGCTTCTTCAGGTTTAAAAATTCTGGAGATATTGCCCACAGAGCCGGATAGACAAACCAAATGCATAAGTAATTGTTTTTAGAAAACAAGAATGTCCAATCGCCTCTGGAGAATATGGAATGGACGTTTTCAAAGAAAATAAACTTTTTTGGTCCAAATATACATTTATTAAGAATAAATACACGTGTTAATGTTTCGAATAAATATAAATTATTAATGGCAACATTCAATTCGTCACACGATAAACTCATCGCGCGTCAATTCATTGCTCGACAAATTCATCGCGTGACAATTTCGTTGCGAGACAAATTCGTCGCGAGACATTCGCCACAAGGCATTCGTCGCGAGAACATTTGGAAGGCGAGACACCATGACGAATTTGTCGAGAGATGAATTGACGGGCGATGAGTTTGTCGTACGATGTATTGACGCGCGACGAACTAACCGCGACGAGTTGATGCGCGAAGAAATGACCGCGACAAGTTGTCATAGAACCGTAGAAGAACGCGTTTAATCGATGTTTTTTTTAAATGAAGCATAAGATAAAATAATTGTATTTTTCATTGCAAACTTACAATCCGGAATTCAATCAATAGTCTTAATTTTAAAAATACATTGTTAAAATTCTTTTTTCTTTCAGAAAAAAATTGTAACAAATTGAATTAATGAATGAATGAACTGGTATACCTATACTGAATATGTATGTTCGAAATATACACCAAATACAGTCAGTGAGAAATTAGGCCATAAAATCTTTTTTCTGTTTTGAGTCGGGTAAAAGATTTGGGGGTCGTCTTAGATTCGGGTAAATACGATAATTTTAACTTGATTTTTACTCATATTGTGACTAAGAATCTTTAGGTAACTTCTGATTTAACATTAGTTCAATCCGCCCAATGCGGCCCACCGAAGGATTCAATACCGCCAATGCGGCCCACCATGCAGAAATATTTGCCCATCCCTGCACTAATGGAGCAGGAGACCGTTTCTTTCTATGTCTAAATTTATTAGTTCGTCAGATATATCCTATAACGGTGATTCCAAAACATTTTAAACGAACGAAAACCTAAATTATTTTCCACGATTCACGCGGGGCATCTTCGGGGATTCATTTTTCCCAGGAAACCCTCAAAACGTGCAACCATGCACAAATGTGTCGTTACCGTCGTAACGCACTCCGCGGCGCAAAGAAAGCACGGGAAGAAAATGCTAATCCATTGCTCCTCCCGTCAACGACTCGCGGCCGAGCAAGCGAGGAGCGAAGCGTTACACAACCGATTTATTCGCGTGTCCGTTAAATCTCAAACCTTTTTAAAAAGCGTCTGCACAGCGTCCGCTCGAACGGTATATATTTAGCACGCGATATTTTTTTCCCGTAAGGAAATGTTTATGTGCGCAGAAGATACGGGATGTATCTTCCTAGTGCGAATTATCCTACTCCCTTTTTTTCCTCTCCGTATGAAATAAAACGTCAACCAAACAAACATTTAAAACAAGTAAGGAAAGAACTGATGAATCGGATATTAAGGGTGGGTAATTTTTAGAATAAAAACCACACCCCTCAGGCTGCCTCTGGAGCCTCGAAATTTCAACCGCGGGAAGAACTTATGGCCATAAACAATCCTTCAAAATTTCGTTGCTCTAATTCAGGGGTCCCCAAACTACGGCCCGTGAGCCACATCCGGCCCACCTTATCAGCAAGAGTATTCATTAGATATCATTTATGATAACTAAACGACATTTTCCGAGTGCTTGGATGAAATCTACTTTTAATATAAGCGAATTACCTATTACAGAATCGAAAAAATTCTCAAAACTTAATGCTTGAAATGTTCAACCGGCCCGATCAGTCATTTGAAATGGCGCATGTGGCCTGCACAGTGAATCATGAAGCCTCATGTGGCCCTTTCAGTAAAAAGTTTGGTGACACCTGCTCTAACTTGAACGGTATTGAACTCGCGGCCCCCGTGGTACATTTCTGCGGACCGCGAAGTAAGCTAGCTAGCGGCCGAAACTCAAATGTATTTCTTATAAAATATTTCACGTAAATCTAAGAAATTTAAGAAGTATATTAAATCGCCACTTTTAAAATATAAGCAGTTTATTGCTCATTCTGATTTATAAAAATTCCGAACAAGTAGGGAACTAAGTAGGTTCATCCCGCTGGCAGCTTGTTTCTTCACCGAACACAGAAGTGTGGCGGGCGGGCGGACAAAACGATTACATTAGCGGTTTTTTAAAAAACGCTATAAATGAGAGGAAATATCCCGTATAGGTTCATCAGGTGTATTATTTTTAATAAACAGGGAGGAGACTGGTTTGGAAATAATCTTTAAAAATGTAACAAAATTCTTTAAATTGTTGACTTGGAGCGAAAATAAAAACTACAATCCGTCAGTCAGCACTCTTAAAATGACTCTCGCTTCTACTTCTCAGGAGGCATGCCTGCAATAGGTAGTAGTAGTCAATAGGTAACTTTCGGACAACTTTCCAGGCCACTTTTTGGAAGACTTCGTAAGAGGCTTTGCAAGCTGCTTTTTGTGTATCTTTCCGGATAATTTCAAATGTAATTTTAATTGCGGTGGATTTGTAGTTTAAGATGAAGATAAAGTTTACAAAATCATCGCAAGTAACAAAGTTAGTAACTTTGTGGATAACAATTTGAGTATTCATTCATAGTTATTCTATCTCGGTAGGTCCTTGGTTTGCCCAGCCTAATCTGTGCCACCTTTCTCTACACCTTCTAATAACCATTCCCTTCTTTTAATGTATTTAATATTCTATTTCTCTTCCTGACTCTCTGCCTCTTTCCTAGCATTCTCCCTTCTCCTTATTAATCTAATTAAGCCCCTCTCTTCCCCAACTCTATGTAGGCTCTCCTCATTTGTCTTTCTCTCAGTCCAACTAATTTTCTCCAGTCTACCCACATCTCAAACGCCTTTAATCTGCTAACATCTTCTTTTCTCATCGCCCATATCTCAAACCCATGTAATGCTACACACTATATCTAACTTTCACTAACCTCATTTTGATATCTCTATTAATTTGGACATTATTCTCGGTAAATTTGTAAGCACCTTAGGGTGGCCGGCGGTTGACTTTTTAAAAGAATAAATTCCGGTCGTATAACTTTTTTATGTTCGCCAAGCCGTTAAATAAGTAAAACTTCGCGGAATCTGAAAGTACTTTTGTTAAATAAGTAGATTAAATCCTTAACAGCTCGTCAAAACCAACCAGCCGGAATGGGTTACTTGAATTAGTGACTGTCCTGGGAAAAGTGGAACACACGATCGCTATGAAGTAACTTATTAGAAATCATTTTGGGCAAGTTTGTCTAGGCCTTTGAAAATAAATTCTTAGGTACGTTTAAAGATGAAAGGGCGGATGAGACTTGTAAAATTAAATACTATTAAGAACGCCCAAAATTAAAGGTTCGGAATTTATAAGTAGATCGCGAAGATATCAAAGGTGAAATGATTTTTTTTAGGAAAAGACGTGTTTAATCCAAAAATAACTGTTAAAAATTAAACAGTTCTCCGATAACGAAAATGCAAGATTCCTATGTTCATTTAGCTTTTTCTGCAAACGAATTACTTGCATGACACTCAAAAATTATCATCTTTGAAATTGTGCGAAACTAGATCTCGCAAATACAATTAATAGCCGGGTAAGAAACTAACTGAATTGCAATCCAGTCGAGAGGCATTGTTCGAGGAAATTGATTATAATTTACATCCCTCGCTCCCGCGCATTATCTTGTTCTGTTTGAATAATTTGTAACGCATGAATAATAAATCAAGTTCGCTACGCGAGGAAACGAGTCAACGTTTCTCCATTACCGTTTGAATTTTTTATTTCATCTTTTTAAATCGATTTTCCGCTAGAAATTGAAACAAAAGAAACGGCCGCGCATATAAAAAATAATAGCGCGAGTATTGTTTGGATTCCTAACTCTTGTTTTCCACAGCGAATTGCGTATGCTCGGATGTCAGCATGAAATATTGGTCTGCCGCCTTCGGCGACGTGAAAACGTACGTTACTAGGCTACGAAAACGTTATTAGAGTGAGTTAAGAGACGTCGACGTTGAGTAGTTACTTGTTTGCCCATGAGATTGCCAATCGGTTGCTTATTTCACAGGTACTTTTAATCAATATAAGGCACCAGTTCTTCTCCGCAAGTTTTTGATGGCTACGTATAGTACATCCGCCGAGATAATGGCCCAAAATAGTTCGTGAAAAGGGCAAAGGTCAATTCCTATTATTATTAGACATTCTTTCGCCGAATACGCTATATTTACAGTGTTTCTCAAACTGTGGGCCGCGGCACCCCAGGGGGCCGCAAAATTATTTAGGTTGCAAGGTGAAATGCCGAAAAATAAGGTTTTCACGAATAATAAAATTTTATCAAGGAATTTCAGGAAATACGATGTGATGAAAGTTATTAATAGTTACATCAAGTGAAGAAATTTGCAATAAAGTTTCTTATTTTTACTGTGTACAAATCAAAGGGGGCCGCGACAATTGTAAGTTTGAGAACCACTGCGCTATAACATCTCAATTTCAATTCTGGGCCAACAGATGGCTGACCTATTATCATCACCTGTTTTCATTAATAAGTTTCTCCGCATTTCTACAAAAGGTGTATTCCGTTAAAAGAAAACAAATATCACACAAAAAATTTCAATCGCCGACTCATTAACGTCAAATTAATTCTTGAATGACTGTTGCTGTATTAAGCCCAAGTTTTCGCAAGCAATGATACTTGACATCATGTATTTCGTCAAATATACTTATTAAAAATATAAATATTCTTTATCAAAGAAACAACAAATTAGCCCTTGTCTGGAATTATGACAAGAATAATCCTCTAAAACAATTGTTTCTCAACCGGTGTTCCGCAAAAGTGGGCCGCGAAAATTGTGCAAAAAATTAAGGTAGGTTAAAAATATTTAAAAACTGCCGAAAACATTATAGCGAAAACTTACTATTTTGTAAAAATCAAGCGCAATAAATAACCAATGAAATTTTTGAACAGTTGTATAAAACTCCTTAAGCCAAAAAAATTGTAGGGTAAGCCCTATGCATTTCGCCCACTAAGTGGGCATCTTCAGGGGAGAACCTGCCTTGGCAGTGAACAAGCTGTTCACTGCCAAGGCAGGTTCTCCCCTGAAGATGCCCACTTAGTGGGCGAAATGCATAGGGCTTACCCTACAATTTTTTTGGCTTAAGGAGTTTTATACAACTGTTCAACTTGGAGCCAAAGTTATTACGAGCTACCATCTACAATGAAATTTTTAATAAATTGCTTTGTTTTTTTAATCACCCGCTACATTTAGTCAATCATATAATATTGCGGCCAGGAAGCCGATGGATGTTATGCGAACAGGAAATTATGCCGACAGGATATTATGCAGACAGGATATTATGTCGACAGGATATTATACCGACAGGATATTATGCCAACAGGATATTATGCCGACAGGAAATTATGCCGACAGGATATTATGCCGACAGGATATTACGCCGACAGAAGATTAAGCCGACAGGATATTATACCGACAGAATATTATGCCGACAGAATATTATGCCGACAGGATATTATGCCGACATGATATTATGCCGACAGGATATTACGCCGACAGAAGATTAAACCGACAGGATATTATACCGACAGAATATTATGCCGACAGAATATTATGCCGACAGAATATTATACCGACAGTATATTATGCCGACAGGATATTATGCCGACACAACGTGCCGTCCACGGACATCACTGAACTCTATACAGACATACATCTATAGAGTTCAGTGACGGACACTCGTGTAAGGATTAACGTTTTTATTTAATTCGCTTGTTGCAATTTTGTAATTTAAGATGCAAAAATAACAAAATAATACTGTGGGAGAGCGATGCATTTTGAAGGATTTTCCACCAATAGAAAAAAATATTTCATCGGTTGAAGGTATTGATTTTTTTAGTCAGATATAAGGAAGTAGTAGATTAGAAAAGCCCGAGAGGAAAACTGCCGGATTCAATGTCAGCACCATAAGAGGTTTTTTTTACGGTCGCAAACCGATAAAACCGCCAATGTCATTAAAGCATAAATGCGCGCGTCCTTAAAACTCCTTTTTGAAAAACCCATAGACGTGGAAACTCGATGTTTTCACATCCTCCGTTCCCAAACGGGTATCAGTAATTTTTACGCACCACTGACCTACTCAACCACAACTGCTACTGCATTTCAAATCGTACGCGAGCGTTTTTCGAACAAAAAATATCCATAAAACAAGAGCAATCTAGATTGCGCGACCTCGTTATCCCGAAGACGGTGGAATCTTGGACGCCGGGAGATAACTCGCTTGTAAGATGCCAACCTCCTTCGGAAGGGAGGTGTAAAAAAAAGGCGTCGGCGAATTGATGATACCACCACGGTCACCTCGACTCGCCGCTCAATTATTGAACCGGCGTTCCGATCCCCAACTCGATACGACAGGCGAAGGAGCCAAGGCGCATTGCCGACGCCGCATCCTCGCCAAGATGCCACTTATAGACATCAGTCACACGAGCGCAACGGACAGCTGGCACGAATCTAGCCGATCTTCCGCAAGGTTAGTGGCGGAATAAAAAAAATATCCTTAGGAAAGATCTGAAACACCTGAGGAAGTCGCCTTTGAAGACCTAATTACGGACGGGTGTTGATAAAGGTGGGCTCCGCATTGGTCGGTGTCGCTAAGCGACCAGATTGGACCGCTTGGATGGAAGGCGCTGATGGATCAAGGTCCGGTCGAAAAGAAGGAAAAGCGGCGACATCGGATGCGCGACCTTTGATTTTTCGCTCGAATCGGTTCGTAACGTCTTTTCGATGAGTTGACGCGTGGCGCAAGGCCAAAACGATCAATCTTTTCTATTACGTTCTTCCTAGGGATCTGATGGACGTTGTGATGGCGCACCACATTAAAAGACTCGCGAAAATTGCCACCCGAACCATTCTATCATTGCTGCCTCTCTTTGCTTTCGGCTGCCAAATAAATGTGTTTCCTTCAGTATAAATCGTTAGCTGATCGCGTCAATTTTTAAGTTTCTTTCGAAGAATATTGAGATTACACTAACGAGCGACTTCATATTTTTGTGATTCAGTATATCGACGATATCACAAAAACCCTCAGACAATTTCTCTATTTTCGCATCTAGCATTCGTCATTTTTCCCATTTCAAAAATATTTTTAGTTTTGGTTATGAATGAATTTCATTAACTAAACTGCATTCTGGTCAAAAAAAATTCTGGTCAAAACAAATTCTATACGAAAAATATCAAAATTCGCCACAGCTTCGTGAAAACCAGCCATTATCATGTAAATTTCCATTCCTGTAACAACTGACGTAAATCTAATGTTTACATTGCATAAATTCATTATAACCTGAAAGCGGTCGCTATATCGAATAATTGAAGCTCTCCACTTGTATAATGAAGTCCAGTTCGTTAAAATGCAACTCACGGTGTTTGTAAAATTATCAGCGAACAAAAAAAATAGCTTTATTTACGAAATTAAGTCTAAAACGAGAAAGTTTCGTTTTAGTGGAACAAAATCTCCTAATCCTAAAGAAGGATTCGAAAACCCCTCGTGGAACATAAAAGATCACTCGATTCAAACATTCCGCTACACATACAGATGGCGACGTTTATTTTCTTTCGCAGCCGTTTCAAGAAATAAAAGCCTTCGGTAAAACAGCAATTGCTCCCGGACGTCTTCATAATCAACCGCTTACGCCCTCGATAGCTTTCGCCATTTCTCCCCGCCGGCTTAACCCGTTGGCAAGCAAAATACCGACCTATAATTTCATTAATGGCGACCGTTCACTCGACGCCTTTGACTTAAAACGCTCAACGGCAGCCCTCAAAACTGCGGATTCGACCCTATCGATAAAAACCGACAATCAACGCTAAGCACCTTTCTCCATTAACCGCTCCTTTTTTTAAGCATCCGAGAGAGAAAACGACTTTGGACCGATCGCCGACCGTCGGATTGCCTGTAACTTTTTTTTCTCGCCCGAACGCTCGATAGAGACGCGGTAATTCCTATTCAGCCGTAAACTTCCCACTCCGCGCCATTTTACCTCCCATTCCCTCCAATTCCCTCCCTTAATCCTCTCCCCTTCCTTTTCCCCACTCCCTCCAGGAGGCTAATGAAGACGGATTATATTTTCCGCGTAACATTTGAAGAAAAAAAACTAGCTCCACGCCCAGCCACTCCCCTCCCCCCCCCCCCTCACCTCCCACCCACTCCCCGCCCCTCGCGTTAAAAAAAATAACTCCCGATCCCTGCTGCTTGCTTCCTACTGCCTACGCCCCCAGACTACCTCCCTTCGACTTGGATTGGAAGCGCGCCAATCACCTCGCATCCAATTGAGTCACTAAGCACCCTTAAAAGATCTCTTTTTCCTACTCCCTCCTCCTCCTCCCTTTAATACGGATGCGTTCGCTTTTGATGAGGGGGGTTGGAGCGCGTGGGGCCGCAAGGGGGAAAAGAGTGGTTTGGCGGCCACTAGAAGCGACGGCGGCGCCGAGAAGGTAAGAAATAAAATAAGCGGAAACGCCAAATATCCGTCGATGCAAGGGTATAAATTTGAGACCAAGTTATTTCTTAAACGAATAAAGTGGGTTGGCGTTTAGTATGAATTTGAATAAAAATTCGAAATTTAATAATTTCATTTAGGAGTTAATGAGGTTTAGCATCGTCCGTGATTGCGACAGATAGATAAATAATATTGCATATAACTAGCTGAAAGACCCGGCGTTGTTCGGGTTTTCAAGTCAAGACGAAACATATTGATGAAGATTTGAGAATAAAACCAAGTAATAAATCCAAGGTAATGTTTATTGTAATCTGTCTTACCATTTTTTGCCCAAATAAATACAATTTTCCCGCATCCTTTATCGACAAATTTGGAGACTATTTTTATCAAATAATTATAATAAACAGTCGATAAAATAACTTTTAAAATATAGGTATTTCACTCGAATTGATTTCCAGTGGAAGAAACTGCATCATATTATGAGTTCATAAATCTCAAAAACATTAAAACCTTGGGCAGGAATTTCAAGCTCTAGGGATGCAACCGGTGGAAACACGTTTGAAGATATAGTCAAATTTAGCTTAACAATACGTTATCCCATGCAAAGGCTGATTCTATAGGTCTAATTTGTCACGTAAATATTTTAAAGTCAAACCTACGAAACAAAACGAGTTTCCGGAATTTGAAATCGATTTTGGCGATAAAAAGTGTGTTAGTATGGCATGGAAAGTGTTGTTATAATAAGTATAATTGGCTCAATTGATGCATACAAATGTTGTTGAAGAGAAAGCAAAATGTGCATATAGGTATTTAAGGGAGGAAGAAGTTAACGATTATATTTTGGCCGAAATTAAAGAATTGTTATAGAAGCTTTCTTACTGTATATTCTGTGTTATGTTTCACTTTATTAATTTCCAATGTTGATGAAAAAACAAATTTAGCTGTCACATACAGAGAACGAATACATCCATTCCTGTCAAATAAAAATATTGCAGGCGATGGAAATGGCCGATTTCATGGGAATCCGTTGGATATTAGTCGAGATCGTATTTAATTGATAAGATATATTGGTAACACTAATTGACGCTTTTGTTCCGAGTTAATTATTCGAGTGTAAACTATACTTTAAAATACAATTTTAAAATAACGATTCAAATATGACGCCATAAATTCCCATTAAAAGCATTACATCAATGCTATCGTAAAACATACGATATTAATTCCCATTTAAAAGCATTGAGCTCGTCACCATGGTAATTAGCATTTTGCATTGTTGAAAATCGGGGGGGAAATATCCTTTTTCTGCGATTAAAAACCGATTAATAAGCGAATTCGGTAGGGATTTGAATTCTGTCTTCAAAAATTATAAACTTCATTCTTTTAGCCATAGAACTGTTATCGTCCCGAGTTCGTATCTCTATTATAAGTAATTTAAAAAAGCATTTTTATACTGTTTTTCACTGAATCCCGTGCTATTCTTATGGGGTATTGAAATTCAACAATGGAGTCAAAAATCCTTTATTACTCTCACATATGCTCCCGTTCCCTCCGGACCTCCATGGACCCTCCCGGCCCAATTCCTAGATATCAGAGATATCTCAGAACTAGTTTTTACTTTCTCCATATACGTTATATAGAGAAAGTATTGTTTGCAAGAAAAAATTCGAATTCGAGATTTCAACGGAAATACACGTTTTGAGGCCTCCTGAACACGTTTTGACTATTTTCGCGATGATGCCTGTTTGTCTGTTGGTCTGTCTGTCGGTATGTGATGGGATTTACTTTCTCCATATGTAGTATAGGGGAAAGTATTGTTTTCATAAACATAAAAAATGCGCAAAAGTTTAAAATGATTGTGTTACCATATGACACAATTTTATTCGCTGAAGACGTCTGGCGTAGCCCGGGCATCGCCGGGTACTTAAAATAAATCGTAATAAGGAACTTCAACGTACTCGATAGAATGTAGTATGAAAGGTCTCCACTCTAACTTCAACGGTGTAATCATCTTCTAATTGGAATGAACGACAATATACAGCTGCTAATAATTTATTATTGTTAAGCACAAAAGACCTTTTTGAATGCGATCTATTTTATTTTTTTGCGGGGAAGATGAAAACTTGGTACACTCAAAGTTATTCATAGCCCTGAACTTTGTTGCGACACCTTACCTACTCGTTCCTCTATCCCCAAACAGCCAGATTTTTCATGAAAAAAAGAAAAAGTTACTTTTTCATGATGAATAAATTCCACAGGGTTCAGCCTGACCTCATTATTGATATAGCCAGATTTGTTTTTACATTTATGATCGCCTCTTTACTATGTCTAATATCTTACCTTGTAATTAAGTGCTTAAAAAGTTTTTAGAAAAGTTTGCCTAGATATTTATTGTCCAAACCTTTCTAGATGTGTGTCAATGTTTTTCATCTGAATCTTATGCCTATTTTTACATTTCCCCATCTGTTATACCTTTAATATTTCAACTGATTAATTTACAATTGTTACCCTTAAATATCCACTATGAATGGTTCTTACAATATTAAATGTTAATATACTTTAATTCCAAAAATGAATCATCCACTTAATCTAATGGTATGAATCCAACTAATAAAATAGATCTAATAATCATAAAATGGTTTTAAAAATGCGAAAAGATAGGATGACGCATCTGATAACATAATATAATATTACGTCTCACATTATTTCATCAACTTCAATTGCAGCAAAACGACTAGATACAAAGGAAATTAATAGATGAAAAAAGACACTTCCCGCGTAACTATTAAAACAAAATCCAAAAAGCAGGGGCGGTCAGAGGTATTTTTGGCGCCCCGGGCGATATAGCACTCCAACGCCTCCCTACGTTAATGTTTATTGATATATTTACAAAGTACGTGTTAATTTATTAATCGCTCTGTGAAAATTATCGATAATGAAGAATTAAAAGGGATACCATCAAGATTCTAGCCTGTTCATCGATATAAATTTGTATCCAATATTTATTCATTTGCAAGTAATGCATAGAAAAATGATCGGGATAGCGTCCCCAAAACTTTGGCGCACCGGGCAGCCGCCCGGCTCGCCCGTAGCTCGGGCCGGCACTGCCAAAAAGGAAACGTAATTTTCAATAATATTGCTAAACGTAGAGAATTTACGCTCCTATTTTCATCATATTAATCAAATTTGTAATACAAATATTGAAAGGCGTCAATTAAAAAAAAATTCTCTGACTTTAATTGAAAAATATTGATTAATTATAACAATATTTCCTTCGAATTGCTTCGGAGCCAAGTTTCTGAGGGCACGAATGCAATGCAGACCAATCTATAATCCTTGCTTCCCTCTTACAACCTAACCACACGAAATATTAACCTAATTGCAATTATAAGAGACCGACCTGTTTATACTTCTCTCAAGATAAACCACAGCTGAAAATTCAATCCGAAAAAGATACGCAGCGTGCGATCTTATTTATCAACAACCTCGAGAACTGGCCCGACAAAAAAACCAATCCGATTACGGCTGTACAAGAACTAACGCAAACCCCAAGGCGCGAACTCGGGAGAATCCTCAAAACCGACGGTAACGAAGAAGATTATTAAACATCCACACGTTGCCATGTAATTCACAAAATTGGTGGGTGGCAGGGGGTACAATGCACCAAAGTCGCACCCCTCGAATTTTCTCGGCCCTCGTTAAAGACAGAAAGAAAAAGATACGCGTAGAATCGACTCGTCCGAGAGATACGTTTTCGCAGTAGATTACACTTCCAACACGGCATGACTGGAATTTCCGCCATTGTGCTACATCTGGTTCTAACGGTTCGAGTGGGGGATCGTCACGTCATAGCGTCCTTTCTTTTTCCTCTAGCAATCAGTTTGATTCCCACCTCCATTTGGGTAAAGTCAGTTTCACAGTTGGCGATTTTTTTTCATCGGATATACATCGGATTGTGTTGGTGGTTAGTACTCACTCGTAATCAAATTAAATCATTTAATCGTAATGTTTTATTATGTGTTTGATCGCTTTCTTCATTTTTACAGGTTTATTTATGTATTTATAAGAGAAACCAAATTCCGTTATAGCGAAAAAAAATTCGGAAAAAACACCAAAAGTTTTCTGAGAAACTAGTGTTTTTTCATACTTTTTAATTGTTTATTAAGCATTTAATGTTTCTAATCACTTATTTTTATTGTAGCATCGAGGATAAATTGTCCTGAACGTCCTACTTTTAAGAAATACTTGGCAAATCCGAATAATGTAATATAATCTAATGAAAAACATTGAGAATTCAATTTAGTCACCCGTAAGAAATTCTGGATTTTGGGGCCGCGTTGAAAGGGAGCGGCGAAGCCTTATTTCCGAAAGATCAATGAAACCAGCGCCTTCCTTCGAAAACTCGCACACGCTCCAAATCCTCGCTATGTCGCAAAACGGCGCGTAACGTGACTCACGCCGTGGCCCGGGTTTCGTGTGCGCACGAGGAACGGAGCCAAAGGGACTGGAAAGAAGAGAGGTTTCCAAAAACCACCCGATATCTAGGCCTCTCGCCACCGCGGCAAAATGTTTACCTCTCGCCTGAAGTGAACAAATCTCATCGGATGCAATCCACTGAGGCGAGTAAATTTTGTGGAATAACACAGGATGTCCTAAAATTAATACTGTTAAGCAGCGCGGTAACTAGCTATTTTAGCACCCGGGGCAAAATACCAAGTATGCGCCTCATCCATAAAAAATTCTCTGATACCTATATGGATTTAGGGCGAACAATTAATAAATAAAAATAACTATAAATGTGCATAATTTAAATACATAATTATAAATATAATTACGTTCATGCATACACATAATTAAAATACAGAAAGTATAAATAATTTAATATTAAAGAGTCAATCTATGTGATTTTAATGCAACAAACTCATCAATAGCACTATCTAAGTTTATAGTTTCTGCTATGCGTAATGTCTGGAACAAGTATAGTAGTGAAATCTCCCGTTCTTGTGACATGTACAACTTGCCTTTAACAATGTTTGCGCCCCTTCTTTAGTAACGCCCGGGGCATATGCCCCGCTTGCCCCACCCTAGTTACGGCGATGCAGTTAACCCTGGACTAACACGGTAGTTTGGTTTCACGAAAACACCGTGTAATCCAAAATTGTGTATATCGAAACTAAGAATACATACAAATCGGTTTGTTTTGGAAAAACAAGAATTTTTTCACTTTTTTGTTTAAACATTTTTTAAGTAGCAATAGCTGCTTAATTCCGACATTTCTCTTTCGTTCAAAATTTTACGTATTAATTTCATTGATAACATTTCATACGCATAAATTAAGCCCAACAAAAAATAAATCCGCTTGCGCCATTGGGCGGTCTACTCCTGCCTCAAAGCAAACCCGCCACTGAATACAAGATAATGCAAATTTTCCAATTAATATGTTTAATTTCTTTTCTTTTACGGAAATCTTTTTTATCTTTATTTAAATTCAATTCTGCACGCTATTATAAAATTGCACCTTGTCAAATAAATGTTGATAAAACTTTGATTATAAAATGTGCATTGTAACACGTTTTAAATTTATGTACGTGCAGCTATTTATTTAAAAGTCAAAGAACAGTTAAATATTTAATAAAAAATAACATCTCCTATGATTCTGTTAAATTTTGGAGCCAGAGATGAAAAAAAGCGAAAAAAAATCCTGTAAAACCAAGTCTCAAATCGTAATAATCGAAACCGGTTGCATTTTTTCAACCATGTAAAACCGAAACCGCGTAATTCAAGTACCGCGTTAATCGAGGGTTACCTGTACACCAAAAAGAAAGTTAAATAACATTTTAAATATTTGAGATAACAACAAAATTAAAAATTAAATATCTTCTGAAGGTCTCTTAAGTTTTAATAATAAGACTATTATTAATTGTACTCACATAATTTTCATAACTGAATTAAATAACAGAAAAATAACATTGCCAAAAGTTCCACTATTTTTACCGAGTTATTCTTCTGCGTAATGTAATAAAGTGCAGTTATTCATTTTACTCGTCGGACACGTTTTTTCCACGTTTCGTAATTTATGACCACGCGCTGTAGCGGGTCTGTTTTAAGAAGCAGATTCGACCGGCAAATGCCGGTTTTTTTCAATTAATCTAGCAAAGATAAGACTGAACGGCCGCTATTTTTTTCTGCTCCTCGACGCGCTTCGCCATCCTTATTAATTTGCCTTATCTTTCGTGTTTGCGATGACCTGCTTTATCGATTTTCGTGCGGCATTTGACTGATAATCAGGACGTCGCGGATTTTTATCGAAAATGATGGCGGAATCTCATATCCGTTCCAAAAATGTTACGTGAGGGCGAAAATGTCAAGTTATTATTAGCCGGTGCACATGGTTCGCTAAAAAAAGTTTTTCTTTGATAAAAACAAACTAATTATAATCATAATGCAGCGCAAAAAAATACAAACTTTACCTTGGGCGAAATATAGCCGGTGTTAAACTGAGGTCGTGCATAATTTAAAGCTCTTTTTCTGCTTAGTATTATTAAAAGTTCGCCCTTTCCGCCTCCCTTTATTAAACTGCGTTATCTAAATCGCGAAAGAGCAAACCAGAAGTCATCCTGAAACGACCATTAGCTCGATAAGTAGACCTTAGTCGCCTCAATATAACGAGATTATCACTTCATTGTTTTCCCTCGTTTGTAATGATATTTTTTTTCTCAGAAGCGAATCTTTGCCAAGATCCAACATGGTAAGCAACTCCAAACCACGCCGCGCGACTACCCTTTCTCGTCCGCGAAGGAACAAGAAAAAAAACTTTTTAAAAAACGAAATAAACCAAAACGAGGCGAGATGAGAACATGGAGAGCCATGTTTGGAGAAAGCAGACGTTAAGTGGGATTCAAAATGAGGAGGGAAGGAGGAGAAGGAGAGCAGCAAGTGCGGGAGGGAGGGAGGGAGAGAGAGGGCGGGAGGGATGGAGAGGGAGGGAGGGAGGAAGAGAGAACACGGAGGTATGACCTCGATAGCTTTCCATTCGGAGGAAGAGGGTCGCGCATCCCTTCGGGAGTACCATCAGGTGCCGAAGAGCTCGAGAAAGAGAGAGACGGCGGAGGTTCAAGCCGGTAATCGACAAAGAGTTCCAACGCTCCCCTTTGTGAAGCGTCTCTGTTGCCGCGCAACGAGGCGATCGGTGCTAAGTGAAGATGTGCCACGAGTGGATCGTGATCTCAAAGCGGGAGCGGAAGAGCGTGGCGAAAGGGAGCCTCTTTTTTCGCGATCCGTGTCCCACGAAAGAGTTCGTCGTCCTATTTAAGCCGCGTCTTCGGGCGAATCCGGAAAGAACGTTCTTTTTTAAAATAAATAAAACTTTCTACCTTTTTCTTTCGGATGAAAAAATAAACTGGACCGTACAAGTGAGTTAAATTGACTCGAATGGCAAAACACGACGAAAATCGAGGTTTCTTGTATACCATTTGTACGTTTATTTATATAATTATTCATCGTCATCGATATAGGTAGTCTGTCCGTAGACAGGACCGTGATTATTCATGGTTAAACCTGGTTCTCCATATACTCCTATTTTCTGCTGTCCTCTTCTCTCCATACATTATATATATATATATATATTTGTGTATTCGTTTATGCAGATGTTTATTTATATATTTATTGATACATATACGAGGGTGCTTCAAATAAAAACAACAAAAGTGAATAATTCTTTGTAAACATGACTTGAATGTAAAATGTTTTATATAGGAAAGTTTTTTGTTTAAGTTGGCACTCCTGACTTCGTTTGTCATCTGGTTGTCCAGAAGATAATTTAAATAATAACGATTAAAAATGGCAACAAATCCCGAAATTCGTACCAAGACTGAGTTGAGAGGAGTTAAACCTAGTGAAATACATCGCAAAATAGTTCAAGTGTACGGCGAGAAATTCTCGTCTCAAAGATGTATGTGAATGGGTCGAAAATTTAAAAATGGTGTCAACAACCTTGAAGATTTTGTTCGGCCTGACCAGGCTGCCTGCATAGTCACGCAAGAAAACAATTCTGCTGTTGTAAAGTTCGTTCGAGTAAACCGGAGCTTCAATCTGGACTAATTGAGCAAGGCTCTCAATATGAGCATCGAGTCTGTTCATAACATTATCTCTGAAGAGCTGGGATTCAGTAAAGTGTCGCAGATGAGCTGAAACAACGATGAGTTGATGCATGCTCTGCATTGCTGGCTAGGTATGAAGATAAAGGGGATGATTTCCTAGACCATACAGTGGCTTGAGATGAGTAATGGATGCATAACTTGCAGCTCGAAAGGCATGTCAGTAAAGAGTAGTGTCATTCCAGTTCTCCGAAGCCTAAGAAGTTCAGAGAAACCCTCTCCGTAAGAAAGATGACGCTAAGCGTATTCTGAAATAAAAATTGGGTTATTTTTGAGAGTTACATGAAGAAGGAGAAGACTATCAACAGTGCTTCGTAATGAAAACTATTTAAGAGCCACCTAAAGCCGGCAATCTGGACCTACCCTCGAGGGTTGACCCCTAAAGGGGTTTCCTTGCAGCATAACAACGCCCGTCCTTAAAATGCCTGGACAACTGTCGACATCATAGGTATTTTGAAGTGGTGCCACACCCTCCTTATTCTTCCGACTTGGCACCAGGTGACTGTCATCTTTTAAAACCAATCCAAGAGGAATTAAGTGGAAAGCAATTCCACTTTGACGTCGAGGTTCGAACAGCGGTGCATGAGTGGCTCAGAAAGCAATCGCATAATTTCTACCAGGAAAAAATCCAAGCAATAGTTTCGTGAAGGAAGAAATGCATTGATCAAGCAGGAGACTAGGCTGAAAAGTAAAGATGTTCCTTAACATAGGCTTCAATAAATGATTTTTTTATACGACTTTTGCCGCTTTCATTTGAGCCACCCTCGTATTTTACATTTCCCTATTCAGTTAACCGACATCTTCGTGCATCGCTTTTCCGAAAATTAATTTCGTGCTATCTGCGAATCGGGGTTTTATTTTTTTTTTGCGTCTCGCTCCGATGGCTGTTTTGCTTTTTTGGAAACGTAGAACGCTTTGCCTATTGAGCGAATGAAAATAATAGGGATCGATAAGTATTTTATCAATTGCATTAATATGAACAACGACATAAGATCTGAATGGGCTCAAAAATAGGTGAACATTTTTCATTCGTTCATTCGTTTGACCTTTCAGAGAAAAAAATAAAATAAAATTTCAAGTAAATAGTTATTACCTTCTAAATGATATAGTCTTTATAAACATATGATTAAATCCTCCGCCGTGCTCAAGATGAAACATGAAAAATTATAGGATTCCTGGGATATTATGTGTAATTAACGCTGCAATTGCTTCCAATCCAATAATGTGCATTCAAAGGATATCTTGTCGCACTTTTATGCAACGTTGATTCGTTCACGGATTATAAAACGAAGGCAAAAGACATAAATACCGCTTATACCTTATGATGTTATTCGCCCCTTGAATACAAAGAAACCCACGGATTGTTCCTAAAACGATCATAAATAAATAGCAAATATAATATGATGTCCTTTCAATCGTTTATCATTATCAGAAGATAATCGTAAGAATATAAATAATTAATTAAGAATTTCTATAACTTGTGATGACAGAGACACGTTTCATGAACGTTACTAGGTACAAAAGTACCTAGTAGCCGCTTCTAGTCTTAGAGGCACGTAAAGATATCCTTCTTTAAGTCCTGTATCCAATGAGCTTCTTGCATCCGCTTGGATGGCAGACGATAACTGGAAGCACATCCACACTAATTAAAACTTGGCAAACATTTAAACCTTCTTAGCGTATCGTGCGAAAGATCGCTAGGGTTACACTTGCATAACATTAAGGGGAGAATCGCGTCTGATTGCCACCGTGGTGCTAAATGCGGCAGGTATAAGCAAACGTTGGAGCATCGTTTGAATGAGAATGCGCCTATCAAATCAAGCCGTTAGATCACAAATACGGAACGGTTCGCGACTGTTAAGCCCGTTTCAAAATCCATGAAGTGGATGTTCACATTTTAAGTAAATAATCTTCAACGATCCTATTTTCTTAATAGAAATGAAAGACGTATTGTAATTTCCATTAAGAATCCTTAAATGTTTCGTTAGGGCATATTGTGATAAGTCTTTCATTTCTACTATAGAATCTTTTCAAAAAGTGGAGCATTCTCAAGTAGAATTCGAACATATTTTCCATTAAACGATTCAAGCTGAGCGGTTTTAACACATTTTGAATGCAAAAACAAACTACCTAGATAGTTGTCTGGCAACAGATAAAATGGTCAAGTAAACGAGATGTACATTTCAGCTACAACATAGAAGTCCTCGAGTGCAATTTACAGATCATTTGTTGTAAAGCTCCTCTTATTTTTAAAACGTTTTTTGTATTCCAGCTCTTAAACGGGCATATAATAGATATACCGATATAAAAACATATACGGGTAGCAATCAGGTACTGATCATGGAGGATGCTTCATTTCCACTTGAAATGCACATATGGTTTTCTCGACCGTTTCGTGATTATACGTGTTATTTGCGTAATTTGTTTATCATACGTTCTAAAGAGTGCCGCCAGATTTCAGTTTTGAAAACACGGAGCGCCGCCTCTCTGTGCCCGGTGTGGGACTCATTAGAAGCCGTGTTTATGGAGTTTACATAAGTGGACGCGTTGATGATAAGGAATAAACAAATTATACGTTATATGTTTCATAAAATGTACTATATAGAAGCGTTCCCAAAATTTTTCTCCGTGTATCACTAACAACACTTTCTCTACCACCAACTTTGAAAGTATGTTGTGGAAATTCATTAAGTACCTTATATTACCCACTGTGGTGTAAAAGTCGTGACAGCGTTGAAATGAATAACAAAATATAAAATACATAGCAAGAAGTAAAATACATCTGTTTGCACAACATAACACAAAACTGTTTTGATACCTCTTGCGTACCACTTAAAAAGATCCACGTGTCGCACGTGTACCGCAGTTTGGGAACCGCTGCTTTAAAGGGACAAGGCAATGAAACGCGGGATAATCCCGTACGCAAATGTATGGGACGCCTGGCAACCCTGGTTCTTACAACTGACGCTTAGTTACGTCTTAGTAACGCTCCTTTTTCTTTTCTTAATTGTCAACCGGAAGTAAATATTGACAACGATCACAGAGCTAACAACATGTAATTTGCCATATAAATATGGAGAAAGCCATGTGTTGCCCACATCAGTTTATTTAAATATCACTTACCGTAGCAGAAATTTCAATTTTCTTTTACACTACCAATTCATTTTCGTACACGCATGAAAACGATTAATGATACGTTCCGCATGACAGACTTCGGCATTGTTCTAATTCGACTTCTAAAGAACGTACGTCTTTATCGCTCCTATTGCAATCGCTGGCGTCTCATCCTAGAAATCATCCGCTTCGTCAGACGAACGCAGAATGCTAGATTTCTCGCCGTCCTCCTTTTTTCACTCTCTTTTTCTCACTTTCCGCTCGAGAGAGCCAAAGTCATTCGCACGAGGACGTCCCACATAATTGATGAGGGAGGAAGGCAGGGAATTCCGAAAATGCGATCGCTGCGCGCGATTGTGTTTTAATCGCCCCCTCCTCCGAAGTGAATTGCGATAAGAAGTCGTTGATACAAATGAAACCTCGTCTTTCTACGCCGCGATAAGGTATGTGGGAATCGTTTTGAAGCCTGCCGAGTAGCCTCCCCATACTGACCTTGATTTTTATAAGGAATTTTACGCACACCGTTTGTACTTCTAGTGAAATCTACCCAAACTATTTTTACTCTGTCTGGAGCTGTTAAAACCATAAAAAACTGTCAATGTCTTTAAAAAAAGGTACTTCGTTAAAAAAAGAATAATAATAATAATGATAGACTAGATCACTGGTGCCAAACCTACGGCCCGCGAAGCTATGATGAAAAAGCAATCCGGAACATTTAACACACAAATTCATACGTTGTCATGGAAATTTTGATTGCAAAGCTTTTAAAATTGAAATGTTAACCATAAAATCTTATTTAGAATTGATTTTCACTTATATGGCACCCCAGAATATAGGGGTCACTTCACATTTAAACTCTAATCCGGCCCGCCGAAGAATTTCCAACTTCCGATGCCGCCCGCCGAAGGATTCGCAACCACCGGTGCGGCCCGCTCCGTAAAAAGGTTGGGCATCACGGGACTAGATAGAACATTTGTGAAAATAATACGGAAATACGGATTATTCGCATCCGACCAATGCTTAGCCTAAAGACAAATACCTTATTTACCCGAATATAATAAGAGTTTTTTTTTCTAATTTTCAATAAATGGGGGCCATCTTATATTCGCGAAAAAATAAACGAACAAAAACAGTGACGGTAATTATGAATACTCGAGCACAGATTAAATCACATGCATCTTTTCACTGCGCTTTGGAACGACAATTTTTAGAGATTTAGATAAAAAATAAACAATAATTTTGTTTAATTTATTTTCTTCAGAATGCCTCATAAAACATTTTTCGTACAAATTAGTTATTACAAAGGAGGGTTGTCTTATGCACTACTTTCAAGGAACGCATATACCGCGTTAACCGAGGAATAGCTCCATTGCCAAACGCGCTAACAACTACACCAAATCGTTCGTTAGTAAATTTGATGAAAGTCATCTAATTATAGTTGCAGCTTAGTAGGGTATTTTTGCAAACCTTCTTTTAATATGAAATTAAAATATAAACGAACTGAGCTTCCGACACGATAAGTGTAAAAGAGTGAATTTTCAAAAAATTATCCAAGACATACGTATTTCAATGCAAAACACATACTTCGGAGATTGATTTATCTTGCAATTACCTACGACTCATCCGTGAAAATTAGGTTCAATTAATAACGAAGTGAAATGAAATGATGATGGCTGCAACAACAATTTAACTCAATGATTTAAAAGAAGATACGCCGCATTACAATCTCATGCATTCCGTCAGCCAAACCTACTTCTTACGTCGGTGTTTAACGTGGAATATACGGAAAATGCCATCAAGTAGCAAGTAATGGAAGAAGAAACTGCAAAAGTGTTTTTTTTTTACTTTTTTAAACGCATTTATCTCGACTGTTTTTGAGAGTTGGGCCTTATCACTTTCGCTATTTCCGTTATGTAACAAATACCATCGAACCTGGGAATTTGATTAAACCGATGAAATCGTCGATTCGAAATTCGTAAATCCACTCGTACTTCTACTATTAGAACTAATTACGCAGCGAGTTAGCTTCAGCCCTGCTCACGCTATCATCACGATGCAAGAACGACAGTTAAATAACAATGGCGAATTATAATAGTACGTTCAAACGATCGCCCAAGACGCGGAATAATCTTTGGTAACTTAGGTCGATACACAAGAATACGTCGTATTTTATACAATAATAAACATTGAAGGCTGAGGTGGCGTCACGACAGGAACCTAACAATAATAAAAGGCTACTTCTGTCCCTTTGTGGCTCCCTCTGTCACGCTATAAAAATGTGAATAACTCAATAATGGAACGAGATCCATTTTTGATATTTGGCAGGAATGATCAATTCACATATTGTAAGATGATGACGAAAAGAAATATCAAAAAAGTCCTAGGTTCGACTCCAAGGTAGGCCTTTCCATTTCCCATATGATAACACGTAATAATCGACTTTTTGACTTGCAGACTTTTATTCTTTTTGAGATATAAATTACAAATAATTAACCTATGATATTCGGATCTTCCCATTTTAAAGAAAAAAACTATGAAGGTTCTTATTCTGTTCATCTATTCCCGCCAACAGTTCGAAATTTTTCATGTTAAACGTTTAATTAACATATTTTTGGGAAATCTTGCCATTTTAACGGGATGTTGCCATGCCAACCCATTACAATGTTAAACCTCGAAATCCTATTCTTATTTCCATCCTTATGGGTGAAAGCGTACTTTGAATGCTCTTACAATTAGTACGAGATAGAGAAGGAGAAATTCTTTTCATAGCAACCAATGTAAACAACATTCATTGCGTTATTTACGAGAAGGAGTACATTTGAATGTAGAATATTAATCATTCACATATTACAATTAGGTATTCAGAATCATCGTAGGAGCTCGAAACTTGAAACAACGAACGAACGAAAGTTTATTTTCTTGCCATCCAAAGAAAGGCAAGGCATATTTATGTTCATTTTTTATTTCACAAAAACTCTTCCCATTGAATTTCAAAGGGCATCGCCCTAGTAGGTACATAGTCACCGACTGGCATAACATTGACGTAGATATGAAGTTAAAATTCAGCCCGCCGCGAAAGCGGCGCCGCTCCAATTGTTGGAATACTTTTGGAAATGACAGTACATACACAAATAGTTACGCAACTGGGGAGCGACAATAAGTTGCAATAGGTGGTGTACGTGTGTGTGAGCGTGTGTTACTTCCTTTGTTCTTTCCCAGGATTGTTAGCATACAAAACATCCCATCTAGGAATAAATCGCTTGCATACGAAATTAACTTTCTACACATTTAAATATTTCCCCTCGCGCTAATCTCTATGGAGGTCGTGCCCCAAAAAAGACAAGGGAACGCACTACTTTTACCCAAATCTAGAATATTTAGATATTCTCTTAACGATCTCGATGTTACTATGCCAACAACAGCAAAAAAAATATTTTTAAACAGAAAGCAGACGAAGTTAACGACGTACGACTATTCTTAGGTTGGGCGAAAGAAAAATAAAAAGAGATTTTTACTGCAATTGAAACCCTATACAGAGACCTTCGAGGTTTATCAGAAGCAAAATTTGAAGTAAACACGGTTGCGAAAGGAATTTACTTTAACGTGCGGCTAAGCGAATTCTTAATCGCGGTTTGATCACGGACGTAAGACAGACATTTTTATCGCCTTTTCACGAGCCATTTCGACCTTTGCGGGATTCCAGAACACAAATGATGACTCGCAAAAGGAAAACTTCGTATCCCCTGACGGATGAAACGTAAGACCCAACGGAGATGGAGCACGCGATTTGATTTACGCATTGTTGTCGCTTGCTTTTGGATTCGGAGTGCTATCTTTCCCGTGATGGGTATGCCGTATTTGCGCCCCTTCCTCACCCGAGGCTTACATGCACGAACAGAGGAAATCACGCAACAGAGGTGGTAAGAAATTACACAGGCGAAGATTTGCACCTCAATTCCTATTGATACCGCACGGGAGAAATTTATGGCAGCTTTGTTACAATAATTATTTTTAGGTTTAATAACATGCTTCGGAAAATAATTTACTGACGTAATAAATTTAGTGCGGTAGCATATCTCGTACGAAGACAGATATAATATTTACTTCAACTGACAGTAAAATATTTAGCAAAAACTCAGAGAAATGCGGAAATACGTTTTCTAACCATATTTCAAAAATCGTAAGTTTCGCACGATCTTTTTCATTGCTGTAACTGCCTCGGATACAGTTACCCTTTAAGAAGCCGCCGACTTAATTATTTTCCCTGACATCTTCCGACGAATCGGCAAACTATGGCTGTTTAAATTCCGATCGACTATTCGATTTAATTCTATGTAAGTCGAGTAAAATTCCATCACTGCCGTCATTTTTTTAACGTATAAAAATCAACTAGTACAGGAAAGAAAAGGTGTGTCGATATTTAAAATACTAACTTTGTGATCTCTCTCACGGAAACATCGACGATTTTCCTAATTAGGACAATTTAAAGGCTGATTAAAACTTCAGTTAGAAGGGTGCCGGGGGAAAGACGTTTCATTGGGAGTTTTATTTATCACTACCGCTCGCTAACACAGTTCTTCCCATTAAGAACTTCGCCGAAATATGAAAATTAACCGAGCGTTCCTCCCATTTCCAACATGTTCGTCGGAATTTGAAGGAAAAAAATAAGTAATTTCGTCACAATCCTCCGCTCCCGCACGCCACGCACTCTTAATCGAATTCTGATTCCAAATCGTGATCCCGAGCAGTAACTTTGTCCTCTCCGCCAGCCGAGTTTCCCATCGGCCATGAAATCATAACCGTTCTCTCGCAACTCGGGCGACGGTGGGGTTGGTAGGATCGTTGCCCAATAGGTTGCCACCGAACAGATGTGTATACGCACGAACGCAATCACACGCGCACACACACACACCGGGAATCGACGCGTAATGTTTCGTACTTAATGAGAGAGGTGGAGATGGGAGCTGACTCCACAATTCTTCTCTTTCGAGAGAGGCTAAACGCATCTTTAACGAAGTTCTAACACGACGATGCCTCTTCGGCGGACGCTTATGGGTCAACGTACAGTCCCCGAGGTGAGAGGGGGGAGGGGAGGGTGGATAGAGAGGTGAGAGGGAGATAGAGGAGGGGAAGGGAGGAGAGGGGTATTATGTCACCAGTATTCTCGGAACGCGGGCGTGGAATCGCAATCGAGGGAGTGACCTAATGGGAGGAATTGATGAAATTCATGAAGCAACTATTGATTTTTAACGTGAAACTGTCGCAGTTCGGCCTCGACTTCGATTCCATAGGAAGTTATGTGAAATAGTTTCATAAATTTATTTATTTAATCTTCAATGTCGCAATTAGGCTAAAGCGACGACTGCTACAATATCGAATACGTCTTCAACATACATTATTTAAAATTCTAAAATTACATATAGTTAGAAAATATGCACGACTGTTACATATTGAACACAAAAGTCATTAACATACATTCATCAAAATTCTGAAATTCCAACGATCTCATTCGAAATGGAATAATTACGACTGGAAATCACTAAGAGTAATGCGCGTTTTTTATAGTTACATCGAGACAGTATATAGTATATTCACGTACAAAAGTGAATAAATTCCGGCATAAATTAATAATCAAATATGTAAAAAGGAACCTTTATCTTAATCCGATTCCCACCCTAATATTTCACGAAAGTTACCTTCCAAATAACATCGTCAAAGTTATGTTCGTACAAATAGTTTCTCGTAAAATAATTTCACTACCAAATTTTGGTATTAATCTGCATACGGTAATAAGTAATAAGTAAACTTATTCGATAAATTAGCAACCCCTACCCCGCATAAAAAGCGACAATGATTCTTATAAAATATTCCAGGTTAGGTATAATGAATAAAATAAAAAACCATCGTTTAAAACAACATCGAAAAAAGAAACAGAAGAGGCAAATAAAAATTTACGCCAACGGCCCATGATATGCATTCATACACCAAGTATCAAATCCTAAGACACTCCATTAAGTCAAAGATTTCCTCGGCATGTTCTCCTTCAAAATTAAATCACGGTTGGTGAACATTTGAAAATCGAAATTAAAAGAAATGAAAATGAATTTTTAACCATGAAAAATTACCACAGAAAGCTAATGAAAATTACTGAGAAAATGGCCCTTTCCTTTCACCTTGGGAAACCCGACCTACATGGAAAAAAAACTCCGAGCGAGGGAGCGAGATATCCAAGCTAATAAATAAATCTGTCGCGAGGATGGATGCGATGGAACGATTCGCCTCGCGACATAACGACGTTAAGGATACAATGAAGATAAACAGCGGTGGAAAGATTCTGTAATGGAGTAGCTGCACCCGTGGAAGTGCTCCCAAAGCAGTAGCAGTTCATCATTCGTCGCGAGGTAAGAGAGAAAGAGGCGATTAATGAAAAATAAAACGCGAGGCGTCGCGGGAACTAAGTCTTCATTCCACAGCAGAACCGAATGCCGAGGAAAGTGGAACGTGAGAAAGGTTTTGTTCTTTTATGGCTCCGCATAAAGTTTGGGAGTGAATGTGTGCGTATGTATGTATCGTAACTAGCTATACAAGCACCCGGGGCAAACTACCAAATATGCGCCCCTCCATAAAAAAATCTCTAAAACCTATATTTTTACTATATGGATTTTGGATGAACAATTAATAAATTAAAATAAACTACAAATGATGTAATTTCTCACTATAAACATACATAATTATAAATATATTTGCATATATAATTACACACATACATAATTAAAATACAGAAATTATAAATATTTTAATAATAGAGAGTTATTCTACGTGATTTTAATGAAACAAACTCATCAATAACATTATCGAAATTTACAGTTTCTGCTATACGTATGTCTGGAACAAGTTTAGTTGTGAAATCTCCCCTTTGCTTGTGCTATGCAACCTCACACAACTTAGTATTAATAATTTTACGCCCCTTCTTTAGTTGCGCCCGGGGCAGATGCCCCGCTTGCCCCGCCATAGTTACGGCACTGTATGTATGTATACATGTGTGTGCATGTTCGTGTGTGCGTGCATGTGTATGTGTATTAGTACGTGGTTTATTAATTCATTAACATATACAATCATCTATGCATTGCTACAAACGAGAAAGAGTGCTTCTAATTATTTTTGTACGCGTATATTTTTATTTATTTGTATTATTAAAAAATTAATGAGAAATTCATTGCAAATGTATTTAAAAATATCAATTTAATCCGATAATACTACTAAATCTTTCAGATATGTGACTACATTTGATTTTTTCGTGAATATGTGAATATTAAAAAAAAATTAGCGACACGGAAAGTGAATCATCACAACAGGAAGTTTTTCCTAATAATCAGAGGAAATGAAGCAACAGAATTTTCGAAGATTGGGCCGCGAAAAGCAATAAGCCGGATCTTAGTCAGCATCAAGAAAATACATACCCGAGCACTCATCGCGTGATCCACAGAAAAATATCGAAAGAGACAGGGAATTAACTGCTGCCGTTTTACTTCTAGCACACGTTGCCATTCATTGCGATTTCATTTTTTAAAAAGTTAGTCGTGAGATTATATATGACGGTCAAAAAAGGCGCAGAATAAAGCAACGACTACGCACAGCAGATACGTGCTTTGTTTCCTTCGACAGACCAACTCAATATGTGTACAGATACTCTCTAATAAACGTTTTCGGTTTGTCTATTGAATGAAGCAAAAACCCTTTGCTCTATGCCAGCGATTCCCAACGTGTGCGTCGCGAAACTCTTTAATTGCATCGCGAAAATTTGCGAAGTTAAATTTAAATAGAATTTTAGTTAATTATTTTCGTTAATAAATGCCATAAGCTAGTCCCAAACCATTTTTGCTACACGAATCAATAAATATGAAGAAAAGTGGTCAGAAGTTATTTGCCCCTCTCCTGAAGAATATTAGTCCTCGTGTAATGTGCGTCGCGAAAATCTGATATTCCAGCCAGAGGTGCCCTTGTGGATGGACACACGGGGCGATCGCCCGGGACCCCACACGTTAGGGAGCCACAAAATTTTGCAAAAATATTTATGGGCTAAATTAGTAGTAATGTGACTCAAATCGCGTATTTTTTTACAATAAACAGAAGACATAAGTCGCCTACATTCATAGAAGCTTCATGGGATAGGGAAAAGTTAATCTAAATCTGGAATGCCCAGCTCGAATATAGCCTAAGGAGCCCCAAAAACCCTCGTGCCCAGGGCCCCAATAACTCGTAAGGCCACTGCTTTTCCAGCTACATGGTCCCGCCACAAAAAAGGTTGGGATCCTCTCCTCTAAGCCATGCGTAGTTACTTTTATATTCCACATCCAATCTGTTCAAGGACTTTCGGACCATTCTGAATTCCTATTTTTGGCGTGAGAGATGGTAAGAATCGTTGTTTATCTTTCACGGGAGGCGTAACGAAGAGTTTCTCTATTTATTCTTCATTAGCTCATGAGCGGCACTTGAATGCATTTTGCATCGAGCATCTCAAACCGCGGCGAAAACAAACGAATAAAGGCCGCGCAAAAAGGCAAAGATTCCGATCCGCGAGAAACGGCAGACACGCTAACCTCCACTCTTGTACAATGCCGGCTAAAAACATTCCTACTTCAGAAGAAGAAGCTCTTGACGCTGGCGATATGAGCAGGAAAGAGAGAGAGATAGAATAGAGGCTGAAAATAAAAAGGGGGAAGTCTAGAGAGGAGGAAGGGGGGAGACGAAAGCCGGCCTTCCAGTCTCCCCCCGTCTTAACGGTACTCGGGAGAAGTAAATACGGTGACGTCACGGATTACAAGGGCGTGTGAACGGACGGGGAGGGAAGAGTGGGGAAGGTAAAAGAGGAGGGTCTCCCTCCCCTCTCCCTGTGACTCCCACGTATCCCTCGGCTGCCCACGCTCGGATGCGTGGCGCACTCGCATCCTACGTCCTTTCCCCGCAGCCACCGTTCGCATAATATTCGATAAAAACTGAGACGGGAAGGAAGCGCCACTTTCTCCGCCCTCGCTCCATGGAGCCCGCATTTAAGCGCTTTACAGAAGGCTATATATAGGTTTTTATCCTTCGTGGAATGAATGATCCACCGGGATGGAAGGTGAAAGGGAATAGGGAAGACAAAGGTCGAAGCTTCGCGGAGAGTTGATTGATGGAATAATTTGATGATTCGGGCATATGCGGCCGATATTATCTTCCTTCGCCAGCACTAAAATTTAAATACAGTAGCTAATTTAAAAAAAACTATCGTGGACTACCGCTTGATGCGGAGTAAACGAAACCGGGCGCAGACCGCTAAACCCTAAAGACCGGATAACCGAAAAAATCGTTTAATATGGAGTTGATCGGCTTGGAGAAAAAAATGTATAGATAAATGAATAATCATAATATTATAATAATGTAAATGATGCCCAGGAATGGCCAGCCACATGGCGGGCCACATCAGTGGCTGTGAATACTTCGGCGGGCCGCAATGGAAGCTCCCAATGCTTCGGCGAGCCGGATAAGAATTTAAGTCGTAGGACGCCGAGAGATTCCGAGGTATCACATACGTAAAAATTAAATCTAAATGCGGATTTTTGGGTATAAATTTTTAATCGTGTGATAATTCAAGACAAATACGAATTCGCGTTAAATTTCACCGATTGCTTTTTCATCGTAGATTTGCGGGCCGCATAAAATGCACTCGGGAGAGAAAAGTAGTACATAACCGGCTAAAAAAAACGCCCTGTTAATGCGTGGATAAATGAAAAACTATAATATTATCATAATGTAGACCAGGGGTCGGCAACATTTTCTGCATGGCGGACCACATTCGCAATATGAATGCTTCGGAGGGCCACACTGAAAGTCGCGAGAGCTTCGGCGGGCGGGATGAGTGTTCACATAACGAAGTTGTCCAGAGATTCAATTGTCTCATATTAGTAATAAACTGATGTGGGCAACACATGACTTTCTCCATATTTATATGGCAAATTACATGTTGTTAGCTCTGGGATCGTTGTCAATATTTACTTCCGGTTGACAATTAAGAAAAGAAAAAGGAGCGTTACTAAGACGTAACTAAGCGTCAATTGTTAACAACAGTCTTCGGTAGGTGGCGTGGTGGTGGCAGCTAAAAATATAAGATATCTCTTAAACAATGCATTATATGGAAAAATGTATCAAGCAAAGGTTGTAGAAAATTAAATTTCCTACAATGTTTATTCTAAAACATTTTTACATTTATCAAATATTAAAGCTAATATTTCAAAATAACGAATAAGTGACAAGAGTCAACACCCACTTCCGGTATACCGATTTTTACCAAAAACTAATCAGATCTTCTAATTTTTATAAAAATGTTAAATATAAAATTTTGCGTTGACCTGATTAATAGTTTTTGAGGTAGAGCGCCCACAAAAACCTATCGCATACAGACAGACAGGCATACAGACATCATCGAGAAAATAGTCAAAACGTGTTCAGGGGACCTTAAAACGTGTATTTCCGTTGAAATCTCGAATTCGATTTTTTTCATGAAAACAATACTTTCTCTATACATCGTACATGGAGAAAGTAAAAATCATATCTAAATAATTTACTGGCGTTAAATGTGTATTCATCAGAAAATGTTATGGGACCAAAATTTTACTGAAAAACTACGAAATTTTTGTTAAATTGCGACGATCAGTTTTTCATTTTGGCTTCGCATAAAGCGCTCTCTGGAGCCGCATCCGCCCCGCGGGCCGTATGTTGCATGTTGCCGATCCCTGATGTAGACGATGGACGACAAAGCAGAAAAAAGCAGGATATCACCGTTACATAACAATCCTATGCGGAGAAAACCATTTGTACTGACGGCAGTAGGAAACATCGCATGAATCTACGGTTACTTCTTCTGGTGGAAATTTCACTATAATAAGCACAAAACGACCATGTAATATACATATTTTCGCTTGCTTTTTTCGGGGCATGATGGGCAAAGGGTTCCCGGAAAGCGGGAAGGTTAAACCGTAGAATCGGTTAATCGAACGCGGGTTAAGAGATACAGCTGAACGAAACAAATATATATACAAGAATCACTAAATTTTTAATTATTTGAATGGGTTCTACTTCTGTTTTTCTTTTCTAATAAATATCCATTTTTTAACTAAATGATGTGAACAAATGAACAAACAAGAGGATTAGAAAATAATTCTCGCCAAAGTCGTAAAAAAAAAATGGAGAACTATTCGATATAACTGTCCATAACAAGGAGCTTATGATATGATTTCTCGTAAACGACCATTTCGTAGATATATTTCTTTAAAAAACGAGAAATTGGCGGAAAACCGCAGAAGTTTCCTGGCTGTCTTTTTCTGCGTCCACTGCGATGGAATTTTCGCGGTCGCGCTTCAAGGCGAAAATAACAATCGTCGTAGGGAGACGGATGGATATAACACGAAATAATTTGGAATATTTATTTTTCAAAAAATACCCCGAGAAGAAGAATTTCTCGTGCATTTTCGAGCTATAATGGTGAATGTGCCATTTAGTTGAAGTCAAAGGATTTCTCAACGCACAAGTATTTCTTACTTAGCACAGCTTACATCAAAATTTCAGATCCATATATTCGTCTTCGACATTGTTCCTTACATAATTTTCTACGGATGGAAATTTATTCAAACCGAACAGGAAGATTTACAGCAGAAATTGAAATCTTTTAAATCGCATGATTTAAAACGCTCTTAAAACTTAGTTCTGTGCAACTTCGAGAAACTCTAATATAAACAATCTGATTTGGCCACCGCATGACTTTCTCCATTCAAGTAATATTTCTAAAAATTCCAAATAGGTTAAATGATAATAAATATTTTAAGGAACTGCGAGAAAAATTCGGTCTTTACAAAGAACAGACATAAACTCACACCGTAGCCTTCTGATATTGGATATAGCCACGACACTCCAACGATTAAAAAAATAAAAAGGAGCGTTACTAATGTAAGATGTATCTAAGCGTCAAGTGTTTACAAAAGTTGCCTCCAGGTGGTGTGGTGGTGTCAGCTAAAAAAATATCGTTTTTAAAACATCTCTAAAACAATGCAATATATGGGGAAATGTCTGTGACAAAATTTGTAGAAAATTAAATTTCCTACAACTTTCATTCCAATGAGATTTTACATTGATCAATTAATTAACGCAAATGTTAAAAAAAACGGATGTGACAAGAGTAAACGCCCACTTTCGGTTGGCCAATATTTACCAACAACTAATCAACTCTTGTTCCTTTAATAAAAATGTCAAATTTAAAATTTCGCTATGATCTTATTAATAGTTTTTGAGTTAGAACGACTACAAGATTTCTATCACATACATATATACAATCACACAGACATCATCGAGAAAATGGCCAAAACGTGTCCAGGGCCATCAAAACGAGCATTTCCGTTGATAACTCGATATCGATTTTTTCCATGAAAATAATATTTTCCCCCTATACATGGAGAAAGTATCCCTCATACATGGAGAAAGTAAAAAAGTAGACAAAATCATTTGATTTTTTCGTCCTCGCTTAGAATCAAATCGGCGGCAAAAATAATTAAATACACTCGTGACTGTATATAAAATATTTTCCTCGCCTTTCATCCTTGCAATTCAACTCTTGACGTCTTCAATTAACCTATAACGTCACATCCACCGACGAGAATTACTACAGCGCAGCATGTATCACTTTCAATACCGCCGAGATACATAATTCATTACCAAACGCGAGGTCCAATATATTATTCCTTCCGATTCCGCGAAAGGAACTAATCGCACACAATACGCGACGTGCGTTCGAACCGCCATCGACTTAAAATTCAAAAAAGAAAAGACAGTGACGAATATCCTCCAACCTCGAAATAGCTTGGCATCGCACGCGAAGGTCACCCGTTCGAGCCACCTTGAAAGGACAATGACTTCGAGAGAGGATTTTGGCCGACCATCTCTATCGCTCATCTCGTCAAACCAAAAATAAAAAAAAAACAAGAATGAGCTGTAGTGTTTTACGACGGCTCGAACGTCCGTACGCCTCGGCACGCGACAATCCAAAACAATACTTCTCCCACCCGCGTGTTTAACACCCGACGCCCACGTCATCTCCAATAAAAGCGCTTTAACGGTTAATAATTCATGCGACGCTGCCCAATGTTACGGCTCCGCGAAATACAGTAGTCGCCCCTCCTTGCATTATCGCATCCATTTACGGAACATTTCACGGCAATGCAATGCCACGGAATTCAACAAGTCCGATATGAGAAACGTTCTTAACCATTCTTTTGCGGGTTGACTCGACTCCAGGTATTTCGGATGATGATTCAGAATTAACCCGCAACAAGGCATTCTCGTCGCTTTCGCTATGGTTTCATTTGGGGTAAACTTGAAAAGCGTGACCTTAGACCCCCTAAACGAGTTTCTTCTCCCAAGCCCTCGCATTTTCAATTTTATGGCCATTTTATGCTTCGTTTTGCACGAACCTGTATAGCCAGATTTAGGGCCCCCGAGAAGGGCTTGTTTTCGGCTGAAAAATGTCGCAAGCTCTTCCATCGAGCCCTCTGGGAATTGTATCTTACTTTTTCGTTGTTGCGGAGGATATTTACAACTGCTGTAAATTATTTTAAGTGCGAGATCGTGATGTTTTGAGCTTCTATGCGTTGACGTTTATTTAAAGTTTATCTTCAAGAGAAATTCGCCCTTTATTTAAAGTTTATCTTAGAGAGAAATTCGCCCCGTTCTCAAGTCGTTTAAGAACACAAATTAATTGGAAAAGATACCCATAAAATAAGTTGTTTCTACTGAGAATGTACTCGCAGATTTATAGTAATGCTCCTTCTTTCCTGATATACTTAAGCCGTAAATTAATCTGTAATTTTACAGGTACGCCACCTCGAGCCCAGTAGAGGGAAGGAGAAAGATTCTTGCCGGGGCTGAGAATCGAACTCGGGTCTTGCCAATACCGAGCGGATGCCCTTTCCTTGCGCTATCTTTCGTACGTTAAAATCTGTCATAAGTCCCCATCTATATGAAATTTACATACTTTACTCTCCATTTTATGAGCTCGTTTCAGTCCGTTTAACTTGATTGCTCTAAAAACTTTTAAATTTTAACTGCTTTAAAATCCCTAATTTATATATGTCCTTGCCAAATAATTAGAGAAGACGATACAATACCAAGCCCTCGTTTCCTAAAAAAAATCCGAAATTTTACGTGAACAAAACGTTTTGAGCTTCGTCTAATTTTGGAAAACCTTTATAGATCTTTGCGGAATCTGGTATATCCGAGCGATAGCCGCGACGTGCGCTCTCGGCAAGTTAAACCCGTTTCCATTAATTACTCCTTCATCTTCTATAATGACGGAGCATAAAAACTCCTAATTTCCGATCTAACATTAACTGCAAACGTTCTCCAAGAGCAGCAGGCTGATACCGTATATATATTTTAATAATTGCATTAGCCTATGGAGTGAAAGAGATAAGCCAGGAACTCGAAATAGAAATGATCGATTATTTACGTTCGATATTCCCCTCCAACCCCCTCCCACTTTCCATGAGAAACTCGTTAGCTAATACTTTCGGGGCGGAGTTCTTCCTCAAAAGACAGAAATAGTCTCCGCATAAATCCGTTTAGTTTGGTGGCACGTTCTATTTTCGTAAGGGAGGAGAAATACAGCCACGAACCCGCACGCTAAATGGGCAAGTCAATTATCTTAATGGTTCGCACTCGCGTCCAGAGAACTGCCCCTCCTCCTCCATAACAGGGTGATTTTTGAGGCCTGTCGAACTGAATTTATATTCTTTTTTCGAATCGCGCGTCTGCCCCAGCGACATCCGTTATCGCCGCTGCCTGCGGTTATTTTTTTTGTTCGTTTAGAGGTCGTTTCCATATTGGCCCGTATGAAATCGAAAGAACTTTATCGAAAATGTTGAAGTTATTGGAAGGATTGGAAACGAATAACAAAAGCCGTAACGGGTAATAAGAAATTCGGAACAAGAAAACAACTTTGAAAAACATAGCATTCCCCCCACATATTAGTTATCGATGAATCTAAACATTGGGATGAAATCTGGATTCCTCTAATATTGCATCAAGCAATAGCCAAATATTATATCTCTATCTAGCGTATAAAAGATTAAATTTTATCTCGCGCCTGTATCGCAGCATGTAAAGGTTATCGGGGGATAATTATTTTTTAATTAAATGGAATAGTCGATCTATCGATGGATTTTACAGACCATAAAATTTAAAGGAAAGGTTTTAACGATTTCTGTTTACTACTGGCAATTAAATTATGAAAACACGAGGCATTATTGACCATTACGATGATTTCGCCACTTTTATCGATGGCGTAACGCAGTTTTCGTGATTACTTTTCCCCCTTTGCACTTAAACGCTATAAAAATACATGACTCAGGCCAGAAAAATATAAACTAATTATGAAAACACAAGGCATTATTGACCATTACGATGATTTCGCCACTTTTATCGTTGGCGTAACGCAGTTTTGGTGATTAATTTTCCCCCTTAGCATTTAAACTCTATAAAAATACGACTCATGCCAGAAAAATATAAACTAATGGAATTAACGAGGCTCGTATACATCCTCTGACAACAACACCTATCGAATTAATTACATCGACTTTTAACCGGTTATGAAAAATACAACTTTAAAAACGCGGAAAAGTACCATAGAAAAGACAAAATAATTCGACAATAAATCGATAAATCACAAATTCAATATTTCCTTGACAACACTTCGGATATATCGTTCTGCAGTGCTTAGACATTAGACTAAGCCAGAAATATTTATCTTTTTTACATGATAACATAAATAGTACAGAACGCCTCTGAAAACTCTGTGTACTCCGACATGGAGTACGCGATTCCATTCTTGTTTTTTTTTGTTTTAGTTTTAGTTAGTGTGCAGAGTGCGGCGAACGTGAGCATCGATCGTCTTGTGTGTAACGACGGAAAAAAGTTTGAGAACCGCTGATCTACTACTAGTAAGGAACTTATTACGATCTGCAGACCATATTCAGGATTCGAAAGAATTACCTCCTACGTTTATTATCCTATATCCTTGGTGTGCGGGAGTGAATGAATGACTTTGCGTAGGTTTCGACCACCCTACGTAAAAAGACGTCAGACCTCGTTCGCTGCTGACGTCACCAAAGAGCAGTTTGATGCCATCATCAAGCTCTCTGATCCCTTCGTGTGTATGCGTGATTGCGTGAGAGACTGGCATTTCACCCACGCACAAAGTGGCCCCAAAGAGAGAGAGAGAGAGAGAGGGGGGGGCGTAAAGAGTGGGAGAAAGACAGCAAATTGGCTCACCCACGATCCATTACTAATTAAAATCCTATATATATATATATATATATATATATATATATATATATATATATATATATATATATATATATATATATATAAAAGAGATCGTATGAAATGATGTTAAAACTCAAACATCGAGAGGATGGACTTTCAACTTTATCATCCCTTCCAGTTTCGACTGCTTTATGCGTACAGGGAGGTCCTGGGTTCGTTCCTCAGAAAAGCCTTTCTTTGCATGCGATGAACTTTTGGATGCACATATTTGAAACGCTTATTTCGGTAAGTTATGTATTTCCTCGTTTGCGTAATTAATGACAATTTATAAGCATAATGAGTTACTTTCTTTCTATTTTTCCCAATAGTGTTAAGCGACTTTTTCAAATGCACGTTGACCTGACATAAAATTTTACCATTAACAAATGCCGTATTAGCGATTTAACTTTTAATCCTTTTTGGCTTACGCATCTATTTTTTTTAAACTACCTTTTCATTTCGAAATGCGAGATCAAACCCATAATCGAACTTCGAAGTCGCATTAAATTTATGACAAAATGTTTTACCAATCCTTTTCTATTTTGACCTTTTGGAAGTAAAAACGCCCACGCTGCTTGCCGGAACGTCGGGACATAAAAAGTCAATCGCATTCATTCGGGATTTACGAAAAATAACCACAACCTCTAACTGTTCTTTTATGGAAACCAAAAGAACTTCGGCAACTCCGACTTTGGCATACTAGTATAAGATTTAAAACACCTCCCGTACCTACATGAAAACGTCACCGCTATAATTACGATCGAAGTCTTACAGCCGAAGCATTTGCTGGTAAACGTTTCGAGAATAACGAAAAAGGAGTTAAATATTTCAAACTCGTCGCGTCACCGAGCAACCACCGTCGTCTTTCGATATCAAGACCTCGCCTGTTTGCCACGGTCGGAGGACGGGGTGGTCATTACGTAATGACGAGCAACCACATCTATAGAGGTAAGGAGAGAGGAATAATCCATCCAGAAATTCCCCGAGACGCACAACCTTGCGTTTACATAGTTCCAAACCGCGAAGGTAAATGTTTCAGGTTGAATAACAAGATCGCGAAAGAGCAACAAACGAGACGAAACCCCGGAGCCATTTTATTGCAAATGATGGGAGATCGCTAAGATTTTTACATACCTTTTTATAAAACACAATGAATACTACGCTAAGTTAAACAGATAATAAGGTCGATGTACCACTAAAATGACGAGTTGAAACTACAAAGCGCAGTACCTAAATGTTATTTCCAGCTAAAATATTATAGATACAAATTTTCGATTTCAGAAGCAAAATGATCTTGTCTCTACAATAACTGATTTGCTGGTATTAATAAATACTTAACACTTAACTCACTGTGTCATTTTTCATCAATTTCAAGGAGAAACCATTATAAGCTCCATAAAGTGTACGATTTTAAATAAGTCATTGTTTTTCTTTGGATTTTAACGTTCGGATGAAAAACTAACGCATTATTCTTTACCTTATTCTTATCAGAACTTCTTGCAATTATTCTTTAATAATATAATTGTAATTTTCTTTAACTGCTAAAGATCAATATGATATATATTTACTGATTTTCATCTCAGCAGTGCCACCTCTCAGATTTTTCGTTAGAAAATGCGTTATAATTTAAGTGGGGCAAAGAAAAAAAGTAAATTAAAAAGAATCTAGAAAAAGGTTTCCTGAAAATGTAGATTTCACTTTAAAAATGAGATGGAAGTGGCAAATGCCATAACCTCCTGAGTAAACGATCTGACATGACAAATACATTGACAAACGGCGAGAACGGTTTGAAAGAAATCATTTCACTTTTTTTTTTAAATCCATATAAAATCTGTTCAGATAATTATAGCCGGCCCTTTTAAAAGCAAAAATACTACTTATGAGAAACATCCAGGAGGAATATTAATGAAAAGCTAAATCAGATCACAAGAGATCATTTTTAGTCCAAGATTGAGAAGATAGCCATCGACTGTGAATATTTACAGACATATTTACAAATATCTCATTCTGTGAGGTCCTATTAACCGATGACGAAACGATATACTTTAAAATGCGGTATCACGAAGAGTTCCGCACCATGAGAAAACGTTAAATCACTGCTAGGCCGTGGGGTTCGCAATCTACTTTTACAATCCTACGGAACGCGAAGTTATCTTACTTATAAATCGAACTGCAATAAAATGACGAGACAAGTGATAGTAGATTTTTTTATAGCATAAGATGACTGTCCACTAGGCATACCATGAAATGTAAACGGAGACGTAGCTGATTACGCTTCAATAATATTCGTCTCGGATGAAATTTAATAATATTTACTAATAACTTTTTAGTAAAAGAACATTTGCACTTGACTGGAATAGTGTAATCGGAGAATGGCAATAAATGTTTTAAATCGTCCGTTTTCCCCAATGGATCGCATTAGCATTTACACCCAGACCCCGATTTTGCGCCACCGTTTGTCCATCGCTGACAATGACACTAAAGCGGGGATGGCGGAAAATCGAGGTATATGCAAGCACTTTGCAGGGCCGCGCCGGCCTATGGGTGCAAGGGGTGCATCGCACCCGGACGGCAACATATGAAGGGCGGCAACTCACCGGCAGAAGAAAGGATCTTTCTTAATTTTGTCTTTTTTCTTCTTGTAATATTATACGCATATATACTTTTGTAATATTTAATATTAAAAGAATCAGTTATTATTTTTACTTATTAACTAGATTGTTTTCTTGAAACACATGCTAACTCAGCATGTGTCTAAAGAACTGGCCCGGGGGCGGCATCAGTCCGCAGGGATTTTTTCCGTTTTCCAAGGACCCAATCAGCCCCTAGTGTGCCCGGTGACCGCCTAGAGTGCCAAAAAGTTTGTCGAGGTTTTCTTTTATACAATTAGCAGAGTAAAGGGTGCTGGGGCGGTGCTGTCCCCAGGAACGTACTGCCCTAATTCTTGTTCTGTCTTATGGGTTGCTCCTTCAGCCAGTAAGTGTCGCTTTTTCATATTCTAATGTCGTTTATTATGGTTCTAAGCTACGTTAACAGCGACGTAAGCAGATGATGACGTCAAAAAGTTTAAATACCCTATATTTTTATTATTTTTAATGGGATATATTACCGATACTCTATATTATGAATGTTATCTTTAGAAATGGTAAAAATATGAAAAAGTAATATCTATTCTTCTGCAAGAATTATAAACATTGGTAAAATTATTGAAAGCTGAGGCAAACCTCTGTTTATTATTTTTCTTAAATTAAATACATCTTATAATCTAAAAACAGAATAAAATCTGGGCCAGGGTGCTTTTATAAACTCGTAATGGGCGGCATAAACTGCTTGCACCGGGGCGGCAAATATGCTCATGTATTCATGAGATGGAAGTCCATGATTCACGGGCGGTATGCCAGGGTGACACTATATAGGGGGGTGCTAAATCGGGGATTGACTGTACTTCCAAACGATTCTTGTTTCATGAATCATGTGAATTCTGTAAATTAATTTACGCGCTGTAAAAGAAGACTAATGTCATGCAAAGCTCAAGAGACAGAATGAGATATGAAATTGTTCACAAATAATAGAACTTTAGATTCATAAGCTGTGTAAATATATATATATCCTTCTCGTGGTGGATATGGGTAAAAAACTAAAGCATTCATCGTAAAAGAAAACGATCAAGAATTGTGTTAAAGAAATATACAGAAAACAAAAACCGTGAAGAAGATACCCAATAAAAAATTAGTCAAGGTTTACATATTAGGTTGCATAAAAATTGATAAATGAGCAATGTGAAGAATTATAAGGGATTGGAAAGTTAGGGAGATACATTATGTACACCAAAGAACAAAAACTGAGTGATGGTATATCAGCCGAAGTATGTTAAAGTCATGGGATCAAAAGGGATTCAAGTAATGACAAGAATCATTAACAAGATTTACGTTACGGAATAAAACCCACAAGATTTCTTAGAAATAACAACGAGACATAAAGAAACCAATAAAATCTGTATCAGTGACTACAAAACGATCCCAATATAATACACCCCACAAATAAATACAATAATCCTTACTAAGAGGCTACAGAAAAGGGCTGAATAAATTATATGGGAAGATGAAATTGGTTTCATAAAAGGAAGGTGAACAAGATGCTATTAGAAGTGATGAGAATAATGCCAGAAAGAAAATAAAATATACTTATATATAGCTGTGGGTGTTTCGTTTGCTCAGGGCAGAAATAAAGTGAACTGAATAAGCTAATAAATATATTGGACTGGAAAGATAGAAGACTGTTTCCGAGATCACGCATGGATCAAGGGCGGACCCAGGGGGGAATAAAGTGGATAATGTTCTTTTTTACCGTATTTATTTTGCTGTAAAACTGTAAAAAATTATATCTATTCCCTTTCTATAAATTAAAGTCTGTATGCCTTTGAAGATATTTTCGCATCGTTTATTTTTTCATCTTTGATTATCGTTCCAAGACCGAAGACTGGACCCGCCCTTGCATGGATCGGGGGCAAAAGTCAGATCAGAGTAAGATGATACCAGCGGAGAAGGTATATAAAAAGCAGGATGAGTTTGTTGCGTGTCATTGGCCCCTTACGAGGTGTATGGAGACAGACTAATGCAAGAAGCATCACAAGACACCGAAAGAATGGAGAGAAAATTATAAGGTCAGTAAAATATGTGTATGACCAAATAATTCTGCCAATAAATAAAAAACGAACTGCATAAAATGATCTGAATATAGATAAATACTCTGCAAGCCATCGCAATTGGTGTGCGAGGAGGAGCCGGCGGTGTAGTGGTTAGAGTGTTGGCCCCGCCATGATCTGCTAAAAGCGACATCCGGTTCGAATCCTCTATGATTTTTTCCGAGGACACCAGGCTCCCCTATTTGTGCGTGTTGGAACTAAAGAGATGAGGACGAGCCAATGAGAAAAAGAGAAATGAGGAGCGCGCTCAAATCAACAAACACTCCGTCCTTCGGAAGGGATGTTAATCCGTTGGCCCCCTTGGTGCTCTTCGTTAAGAGCAGGCTAAAAGCCGGCACCAGGTTTCTCTCCTCTCTTCCTATTCGGCTAGTCATTGCGCTACCTCTTAGATACCGTAGGCAAGAGGTGAATCAGAAGGGCGTAAAACATAATTGGTGTGTGGCAGGGGGGAGAATATCGCCGAGCCATCGTGTTTATTCTTCTGTTATGCTTTTGACTTGTCTTAGGGAAAAATGATCGCTTGTATCTATCTTTAACCAGAGAAAAATAACAAATCTCACGTGTATTTTCATCACATACCTCTAATATTCTACGGACAAATCCTAGCCTTTTACGAGCTGCTCCTGCTATATACTACTCCTACTATATACTCCATCCAACATAAATCGTTCGATAATAGGATAAAAAAAGATATATCTAAGTTTACACCATTCTTCTGAAGCCCGTGTTGAGAAAGTACTCACTAATGATAACTGATTGCTGTCTAACCTGCCAAAACTCAATCAAGGAACATTTATCACTGATCGGTGATAGCCAGGCGAAAGAATGGGATAGAAATAAACTCAGAGAAAGCTGAAGTTATGAGAATATCGGAAGATGAAGAGAATTCTTGGAAAACCACCCTAACAGGTTGGTCAGCGTTTTTAAACATTATAACAAGAGCACAGAATGCAACATTGAAAGGATTAAAATCGCCAAAGAAAAAAACGACCCCCAGAAAAGAGAACTGTATTCTTTATCTTTTTTTTCGTTTATTCAAATCGCCGGTGAAGATGACTTAATCAAGCTTAAATTACCAGGAGCGACAGCACGCGAAACAGGTTCCCTTGAAAGTAACGTCCGAAAATCGATCGGAAAGAATGGCGGGGAAAAATATCTCCTTTTCACCTTGAAGCAACTTCCAGGCCGATGGTCCCAAATGAAGTCATCCCTGTATAAATAACATGACCTAAAAGACCAAAACATCACCTTGACCTACGGAAACGATACATCGAGAGGCGGGCGAAGCGATTAAAAAAACTAATAATTCATGTTTCGCTCCTCCGACACACACAGGCAAGAAGTGATGCAAACGAATTCGCTACACGTGGCCCCACCTGAATTAATGCAGGAATTACGCACGCCAATGGCGAGGTAAGGCCTCGGTTTCGATTCCGTCCAAAACAACAACAACTGGCCCTTCTGTAACACAAATTCCTACGTCAAGGTTTCACCACAACGCGGTTTGTGTTTTAATGCTTAAAATTCAGATTGCGCGAATTATGGTTCACATTAGCACGGTTTAGTCGGACATGGAAGTTGGGCAGAGTGATCAGATTCTGATGAAGCAAAGCCGGGCAATAACGTGCCCCGAATAAGAAAAACGGGGAAAACACCGGGACATGTGATGTTTAATATTTTGGTCGTTTATATGCTATACTAGTAGAAGGTGCTTGCATTCTGCACGCATATCATCTCACCTTGAAAAAACATTCGTTTTTCAGACAGATATTTTATCATTACAAATATTTTTTTAATTCTAAAGATTAATAATAATAATAAATTTATGGAGAGATTCATATGTTTATTTGTGTAAATGCACTGCTTTGTAAATAACTTGAAAATTTCAGCTTCCTAGCTCATCCCGTGGTACCTAAATAGTTATCTATTTGTTTAAAATTTAAGAATTTTTAACGGCAACACAAATTAAAATATCAAATTTTCTATAATCTCTATTTTGTTTTTTTACAAATCCTACCTCTAAAAAAAATTTCAGCTCCGTAGCACATTCCTCTAGCTCATCTGGAAGTGCCTAAACATTAGTATCCTCCTATATGTTATATCCTCCTCCTCCTCTGTAAGGAACGTCTATATATAATGATAAACAATTTTTTCGCAGCTAGGTTATGGTATTTCTCGAAAGGCAGCCGACATCTTTACAAATTCAGACAATACTTGCACATTATTATCATAGAATTGATCAGGAAATTAATGGGACCAAATATTCTGAATCCACATTTAACTAAAATTACCGAGAAAACGCTATAATGTGACGATTTCGATTAACAAAGTACAAATAACTAATAAAAGAAAATACGTCATTCCGAAAAAGTCATTCGGGACACCGGAACACCGCTAAAAATCAGACAAATCACGGAAAACCGGGACGTCTTGGCCTCCCTAGATGTGGAAGTAGAGATCCAGATTGCTGAGCGAGGAAGAGACGTGTTAGAGGGCCCGAGTGCTTTGTTTATGCTTGTTAGATAATCGACAACACGCTATTTTTAGATAAATGTACATCGCAGAGAGGTCTGGGAATTTCGGAGGATGCCTTAAAGCGGTATGAAAGACAACACTCCTTTCACAGCGTAAAGCTGAATTCAAGCTGCACGACCCCTTTTCAAAATACATCTCCCGTGTACACGTTCCTACTAATTTAGTAAACTTGAACTAAACGACTTTTAATGTTTAAGACATTAAAGCGTTGTTCAAACGACAGATGATGCTAAAACACGTTCGAAGTCAAAACATTCGGAGAAGAAAACAGACACATGGTACACGCATGCGCCAGCGAAGCTCATTTGATTAAAATGCAATGAGACAGGAATTACGTCATGATCTGATCCAACTCCTTGGATGGCGATAGTGAATTATTAAAAAGACAGAAGGAAAAACCAGCTGGACCCCGAAATTAACTGAGATGGATGCAGTACCTGTGAACGAAATATTTTCTTTTATTAACGCATCTGATATAAGATAATATGGTAATAGTATCAAGAGAATTTTAATGAAAAAAAACGTAAAACCCATACAATTTCGATTCATTTAATATAGTCAAAGAATTACCGGCATAAAGATGATCTTCATATTTCATTTTGAAGTTTTATTTATACATAAAACGTTTTAGGTTCAAGAATCGTAATATAACTGATAAATTAAAACTAAAAAGGCCAATATACTATTTTACAGCCCATAAAATAGCATAGTGAGAGTATCGCTCATATCTCTGATGCATTAATTTCAAAGTTCTCCCGCATATTAGATGATGTCTCAACCTGAAACATTCACCATTAACGGAATCTTGCTGCACGGATGGGGCTGGAAAGTTTTATATCGAATAAGTCTGGATAAGGTAGTTGAATTTAATTCCATGATTAAATCAAAGCACTGTGGGCATTTTACATGGTAAAACGCCGATGAATATCGAAAAAACATTAATAAAAACCTGCATTATCTTAAGATCAACGATTCTACCATCACGACAAAAATCCACATATCTACGCGTTTCTTTGTCTAAAACCCCGAGTGAAACCGTAAATCAGAACTACTTTACCATTATAGGTATGCCGCTAAGATAAGTACATGTGCGAATTTCGGCCGCGCATGTAGGGGAAGCTCCTCCGTCACGGAGAGGAAGTTCCCTCAGTCATCTTGACTTCCCCCACCCCACTATTAGCCCATCCGTCTTCTCCTTAAGTTGTCAGTTCTCACTATTTACAGTTGCTGCCTAGACGAAGACTTGCGAATAATTGGCAACAGTGTAGTTAGAAAATGACCGAGACAGCGATAGCCCGTGCTATAAGGAAGGGCGAGAGGGGAGGGTGCCAAGTGGAGTGAGTGATTAGGCCACACCCACTGTACCCAAAATGTTTGTTTGTTTGAATGCCCAGTCAATTCGCCTCTCTTACAGCACAAATGGGTATCTCAGAGGTAGTGCAACGAATAACCGGGGAGGGAGGAGGGAAACTCGGTGCCGGCATTTGCCTGCTCTTACGAAGCACACCAAGGAAGCCAACGGCTTAACGTCCCTTCTGAAGGACGGAACAGCTGAATTTGCGCGGTCTCCTCAAACCACACAAACAGGGGGTCGGGCGAACTTGGAAAAATCCTACTTGTGCGGGATTCGTGCCCGCTGCCTTTTCAAGCAGCAGGCGAGTAGCAGCCAGCGTCCTAACCACTACAACACCGGCACCCCCCCCAAATGTTTTTTTGATCGCGGTAGACCTATAGACCGCGAGAAGGAGTTCTACCCGTGCTTAGGAATCATCATTTTTCTCCCACTTTTTTCCATTAAAATGGAAAATAACCGTCTCCCGGTTTCGGCGAAATGAAAAATCGGCCACTCCTCCCGGAAAGATGAAAAGGGCAGAGGATGAAAAAGGAACCAAGGGCGCCGCTTTCCAAGGACAGGTGAAACGAAATTACCTCTCTTATAATCCCATTGTTCCCGCGGCGACGGGCGATATCATCCCCCCCTTCACAACAATGGAAAAGACGACGACGACCCGCATCACCTTGAGGATCCTTCCCACCGCGAACCCACAAAATAGACGCCCGAAATTCATCTCACAACATTCTGCCTATCTAAGAAAAATAGGAGCTTCATTTGCTTGCGCAATATGAAGAAGCGCATTTATTTATTGATGTTTATTTAGTATTGTAAACTTAAAAATCTTTATAAACTTAGTAATATAATTATATTTACTTTATGCCGTATATTAGTAACATATTACATGACAAAGTAATTCATTCAATAATTGGCCAAAAAAGTATATATTCCTACACTTACACATGTTAGGTTTCTAACCTAATGAACTATTGTCTTTTGATATGAACATACCATATTACTAAAAAGGGCCCTCCTGAAGTTCTCCGATTTCTCCCAAAAAAGACCCCCCCCCCAATGACGCTTCCTGATTTTTTCAAAAATATTTCTCCTGCGGTGTTATAGATAACATTAATAGTCACACAAGTAGTGAAATTTTTAACTTTCTATCTATAATCATTTGTTCAGAATCATAATTTGAAATGTTTGAATGCACCCCCTGCCGTCCTACGATTTCTCCAAGACAATTCTTTGGCAACGTAATAAATGGCATCATAGATCACATACACTCTGCAAATTTCAGTCTTATATATCTTACCGTTTACTTGCTATTTTAAATTAATCGACCGCACAGAGGTACAGACAGAGCGAAAACATAATCGCGCTTACAGAATAATACGCGCTAAAAAGACACCCGCATCCTCTCCGTTTCCTGTCGAAAAATGTATTGGTTAAGGTCGACCTCAGAAGACGTTTATCGGGGTTGGAAGAGACGCCTCCCGCATCATTACGCCTCCTCTGACCGAGGCGTAATCTGCGCTTATGCCGACCGAACGGGGTTAGTTAACGAGGAGACAAGTGTCGTCCTTCGGGCCTTTGGGACGGAGGCCACCCCTTAAGTTACTTACTGATCCATTTCGACGACGTTTTAAGGTCAAAACGACAACATTTGCGACGCCGCTCTTATCGATAAAAACGAAAACGGGCGGTCTGAGTCACGTGCTGAAAAATCGCCGAAAAAATTCTTCGAGCGCGTTTATTTTGGGACGCGATCCTCTAGCGCTGGTATGTCAAACTCGGTGATGAATCATGGCCACATTATAGTAAAAGTTCCTCTAGGATAGATGCGCATTATCAGTTTATCTGTTCACGGAATACTGCCATAGAAAAAATTAGACTTGATTGAAATTATACTAAATCAACATGTTCTTTTTCTAAGTTATCACCCTAGAGTGGAATGTGCTTATACCAACGCTTTACCCATGAGTGGAATAAGTACGATGAAACGGCATCTGACGCCTATTTGGGGAAAATAACACAAACCAAGGGAAATGGGGGGCCTTCCTCAACAACCTATGAGATCCCGTTAGATATTAGCAATGATTCAATAAACAACGTTTGTCGAATTGAACAAGAACAGCGGAGATATTAGTCCGAAACAATATATTGTAAATACCCGCCTATAGAACGCACTTTTTTTCGAAAATTTTGGGGCAAGAAATGGGGTGCGCTCCTGTACAAGAGTATATATCTCTCAAAATCAAGAGATAAAAAAACTCCCATGTATAAATTACAAGAGGTTTGTTTACATATCATGGGTAACAATAAAATTACAAACAAGTCTTATGACAAAAACTCAAAATTATATGCGGAACGAACTATAGGGAGTTTTTATAAAAGGAGTTCTGAAATTTGAACGCAAATAGTCTGAACGTATGTATATTACGAAAGCACCACAAATTAAGATAGATCCTTCCCTCGTTTTACTAACTTCCGTTTTAGGAGTTTTTGCTTACACGAAATGAGCAATTCCATACCTATTTTTCGATTTGCGAACAAATTTTCGCTTATACGAGTTCGTTACGTTCGCATGAAAATCCTATTTTTCAAATATCGAATAAATTTTCGCTTATACGTGCTCTACCCGTTTCGGAAAAGTTCGGGAAAGCTCGGTAAAGTTCGTCGATTGCATCACGCCTTTTCTGAATAAGAACCATCATCATGGTCTCAGTACGCGCGTTGCGGTTCTTTGTGAAATTCGGTTCGCTGAGTGGTGTGCTTTTTTATCTTTTAAATCACGATATATTTTTGTGAATCATGGATCCTAAATGTGCCAGCCCTGCTGGTATTGTAAGTGGTAAAGTGAAAAAAGACAGAAGGGCTTTAAGTGTAGCCCAGAAACTAAATATTATTTAAATATTGGAGAAGGCGAGCGGTCGAAGGACATATGCGCCGCATTTAAGCTATCGTAGGCTAACATAGGCTAGGATATCATAGGCTAATACCGCTAACATATAGGGTAAGACATCATAGGCTAATGACTAATAATGTCATTTAAATACATTAATAAATCATTATTGATGTTTTTCTCAATTTGGTATCGTTCTGTATTGTTTTTAAGTGAACTATGGGATATTTTTTTATTTTGACCTTCGGAATCAATTACAATTTTTTACATAGGAAGTAATGGGAAAATAATTTTCGTTTTACGAGTTTTCGGCCAACGAACAGTTTCCGTGAAACGAATTAAGTTCGTAAAACGAGGGAAGGCTGTACACTAAATTCTTTGTTTGGGGTCTTTGAAACCCGCCTTTTGCGGTTAGTGAATGGTATCTCTGCTCCTGTCTTTGGCTGTCCTAGGTTGGTATAATACCAGGGGTGGATCCAGAAACTTCCCAAGGGGAAGGGAGGGAGATCGCCCTTCCTGAATCCGCCTCTGTCAACGACCCTATATTTTGAAAATCCCAACCCATATCTTTCTTTCCCTTGCCATACACATTTAATCTTCGGTGTAGAAAAAGGAATTTTTCTGTGAAATGAATTTAAGAATGCATCCAGTGCAAGGCAAGGCCGGATCCAAGGGAATCGCCCCCACTCCCCTCCTCCATTGCCTTTGCAATGTGTCCTATATACGATTACATTAAATTTTCCTATAAATGTGCGCAAAAATCTCCCTGCGTCCTATATACAGGTGCGTCCTATACAAAGGTGCGCCCTAGACACGGGTATTTACGGCAAATAAATCCATCACATACAAATGCGACCCAATTTTTTCTGGGAAAGGACAGAAAGGAATTCCGAATACCGACGAACATCCCTTGGACACGACCGACGAAAGACGAAAGTCCATCAACGTTAGTGATAGAGGAAGTCCTGGCACGAGTCACGGCGAGCCAATGACGCTTCGAAACGCGCGCGCGCTTTCACCTGGCACGACCCGTATCCGTCGAAAACTCTTTTTTCCCTCCCATTTAGTCTTCAATCCTCCCTCCTCCACTTCCTCCTTATCCAAAACCAATCTCCTTTTTCTTCTCTCTCTCTCTCTCCTTTTCCCACCCCTTCTCTCCTCACTCGTTCGATAATAAACTCTCCTCCCTCGCCACACACCACCACCCCCATACCCTCGGAAACACAACAAAAATATAAGAAATAAAACCCTCCCACGACCTCCCCTTTGTCGAGGGAGAAGTTACATCAATCACACTCGTTTATTTCTCCTCCCGCCTCTTCCCTCTCTCCGTTCCCATCTTCCCGAAAAAAGTCCCCGCCTCCTTATATTTTTTAACCCTGAGAAATGGTGAAAAGACCCGCTTCGAACAAATGGGAAAAGGCTCTTTTTTCCATTTATATCCGATATAGGGAAAATTTCAATTCTGGAAAATGGATTTTCCTCTCTAGAGCGCTTGGAAAAAATAATCGCCGAGCTTTTTTTATTTTTCTCCTTCTATCCTTCCGACGAGAAATATCCTCTCTATTCCTCGTTCATCCGCGTGATTAATATACTCCGGTAACGCGCCTTATTCTAAAGGGTGCCCTGAAAATTCCTCCAGTTGTTAAGATTGAGTAGCGAAAACACACTCATACGTTTGAAAATAAATGTCATTCATATTCGCCCTGAAAAGGCGAGAATTGAAAAATTACACACCAAATCACGATTGCAGATAACTTCACCCACTGGCTAAGGGGAGCCCAATACTGATGTCCTTCACTAAGATAAATAATGGTAACTATTAAATAAACCAAAACTATAATAATAAATATAGCAATAAACAAGACCGGATTAAAGTCGGAACAAATGGGGCTCTACAGGGCTCCTGCCAGTGATAAGGCCCCCGCCCGGTGGTGTTTCCCGTAATGCAGTGAAATAATAACTAACATGTTAATTTGAAGTTTCTCCAGGGCCTACTACCACCTTACTCCGGTCCTGGCAATAAATATAAAAATTTAAATAACTATATAGACTTAGGTAGCATTCTGACTCGGGGTTGGAGAAGTACGAAAGAGATCGGGACAAGGATATAGTAAGAGCAAAGGAGGCATTTACGAGACGCCGAGAGTTGTTGGCAGAAATTCTGAAAGAGATATAAAAAAGAGGTTAGTAAAAACAATGATGTGGAGAGTAGCATTATATGGGCGTGAGACATGGACAACGAGAATAATAGATGTGAGCAGATTAGAGGCGTTTTAGATGTGTTTATGGCGTAGACCAGAGAAAATTAGTTGAACGGAAAGGAAAATGAATGAGGAAGTTTTGAGAAGGGTAAGGAGAAGAGAAGACCTTATTAATTGGAGTAATAAGGAACAGACAGAAGAAATGGGTGGGTCGAATTTTGAAAAGAAAGTCTGCAGAAGGAAGTCATAGAAGGAAGGATGCTAGGAAAGAGGCAGAGGTAGGAAGTGGAAGGGAATATTACGTTAATTAAAAGAAGTGGATGAGAATAAGAAGAAGAATATGGGACAGATTGGGTTGGGTGAACAAAAACCTATAGAAAGCTAGAATAACTATAAATGAATAAACACGAGAAATGTAACATATTAGTTTTATGCATTTGCTCCGCAATCATAACACCTGTGGATAAATGGACTTTGGGGACGTTCCATAGATTTCGAACTCTTACGGCGATAACCGCGCGTCATTTATTTTCGCCGGCGAGAATGGAAGATGAAACACGAAGCGTTGGCGAAACACCGTAACAGAGACGGTAAAAAGGACGAATATCGAGAGTTTCATTCCGGCGAGCCTAAGTTCCCGCGCGGCCGATCCGGCTTCGAAAATTAAAAAAAAAACACGACAAAATAAAATACTTGCCCCGACCTTGCTCTTGCCTCTTGAGACAGAGGCTTGACAAATTCGTATTCCGGAAAGCCATAAAAGGCGAAGACTTTGGACCCTCTCGGGCGTCTTGATTCATTGTGGCGATGGACGGAGAACCCTCGCGTAATACCGTAAAAGGGTCACAAAGAAATATCGTTAGATCGATTCCTGATGATTCGATTAATCGAGAGCGGATACGGAGATTAACATTCGATCGCTGGAAAGATGCTTCGAGATACCGACGTGGGTGTGGTTTTAACCACTCCGTTAACAATCAGCTAATTAAATTGTTAAGACTGCCAAACTTCAAAAAACCTTCGGACTCAAAAATCACAAAAAATGAGGTTTGGTCTAGACTAGCGGTCGGCAAACATTTTTTGATTGTGGGTCAACTGATAATTTTTGGAAAATGCGATGTTGATAAAAATTTGAATTAAAAGAAAAAGCAAGCCTGGATGTTTATATAACCTACTATATTTACTAACTGAATCGCCCTTTTATTTTCAAAACACAAACTCTTCTAAACATGTTTACCTTTTTGGGTCACCCAAATCGTGATGGCGGGTCCGTATTTGACCCATGGGTTACCGACCACTGCTCTAGACTACGAGATTTGATTAAAATTACTAAGAGAGTGATTTGAAAAAAGAGCATGTGGTTTTGAAATTTTAAAAATACTATCAACTGGCAAAACAGGAACACCAACCATATATCGTCCGTCCGTTGATTTCTATAAAACGATATCAAAGGTACGAATAAGAAGCAGTTGGCATTTTGCAAATCAGACTCCACATCCACGAGTTCTTTGCGGTACACTTTTAAATGTTGAGCGGAATATAAGTTATGCACATTAATAATGGCGGATTGGGAACAATAGATGATAAATATTTCTAGGCATAGCAATGGGGAATTACCAACAATTACGTCGCTTCCTTTATTGCGAGGCATCGGGAACTAGGATACAGCCTAGTCTCATCCTAGACTCGAAGTGGCTCCCGCAGGCATCCCAAGAAACCACCGAAGTATTCTATCTCGCCCGAGGAGTTCAACAGGGGAGGAAATATAAAAACGTGGCTAAATATTTTTGCTCGAGCATTTTGAACACGGGAATTTCTCGAACTCCGTATAGCCTGCAGTTGCTTTCGGAGGGTATCTACTAAAGAAAATAGATCGTAAATATCTTCTTCTATAATAACGAGGCTAAGATTCGCGAGATCTATTACGAAACAGAGCGATGCAAAAGACTTTTCCCAGATTAGGGATTACCACAAAAAAACGATAAATAAGAATTGCTAAAGGCCACGTTTGGTGCATTGCACTCTATGTCATCCACCATTTGGTGACTTGCAAGGTATGATGTAGATATATCAATTAAACGAAAAATCGATAAAACTCAAACGACGATGCAAAAAAGCTTTCGATTGAATAGCGAATCGTTATTCATTATACCTATACATATTTCACATCTTCATGAATTGAGAATTTTTCCATTGATTCGTGATACATACTTTTAAACTTTTAACTGCCTCCATCTCTAGCTACCTTTCATAAAATTTCACAATATTAACTAGGAACAAAAAATCCTCGAATTCCGAATTTAATTAAAAATAAAAGTCAAATTTTCAACGCAACAGATATATCTTTATAAGAAAAAAATCCTCGAGAAAGTTTCGAAGAAAGAGAGTCGCCGTATTGAATTCCTTGTCGGAATGTGAGCACTTTCGTAAATCTTTTTCATTCCCAAAAAACAGAAACGGATGAACGTGGGAAAATACCCCTTTTTTCCTCCCCCCCCCCCCTCCCCGACTTGCCAATTACCACCGACATAACTTTCGTTCCTAAGGATGTACAGCTCGACCTGGCGTCTTTTTCTACATGTAAACTTCATGCCTTTGCAAGTTCTTTACGCAATCCTTTCAGAGAAAATCAAATAAGACTTTCTAAGACTTTTTAAAGCTCTTTCCCAGCTCTAAAATCCGCATTTCCTTACGCGAGCTTTCCAAGAAGAGAGCATTCCCGCTCGACATTTACGTTTTCACGCAGTCGTGATCAGTTTTTTAATCTTCCGACGCTTGCTATTTTCTTTGCGTTTTATTACGTAAATCCGCCGATTTACGTAATAAATAAAAACCAAGTCGATTTGACTTTCACTCTAAAAAGAAATATTTTGTATACTTACGAGCAAATTTCGTCAAAAAAAACTATTCTCATTTTGTGCAGATTTTGCGATAAGGATGAACGATTAACATTTCTTGAAAAGGACGGTTATCAGAAAAAATTGCGCTGATTACTCAAAAGTTACCTACAAGAACACATACAAATCTTTCTCGGCTGTTTTATTTAAATCAACACTAAACTGTCCGGTTTAATCAAAGCTATACGGGAGAGATGGAATAAATGTGTGGGCCAAATTTTTAGGAACAAAGAAGTCAAATAAGGCAAGCTATAAGAAACAAGTAAGGAAAGAACTGATAAATCGAATATCAAGGGCGTTTTTTTATTAAAAATACAGGTATACGCTATAATATCACAAAATATATTTTTTCTTTAATCTTTCAAGTAATGGCATACGAAAACTAAACAAACTTTCGTATATATTATTGTATTATATTTGTTTACTGTTTCCAATGTAATTGGGCCATTGTGCTGTTTTTGGGACAAATAAATTATACTAAAATCAATAGGGTTCATGACTGTCAACAGCCGAAACCATCTTGCAATTTTGTTTGCTCTAACTTGAACGGTGTAGAAGCAGTTCCCTAATTTAATGCTTTATTGTTCATTGTGCCCCCACTACATCACAACCCTTGGGCTGCCCCTGAAGTCTCCAAATTTCAACCGGGGGAGGAGTTTAAGGCAATGAACAATCCCTCAAAATTAGGTGATCCTAAAAACAAATCGGTAGGTATAATACGTATACATATAAGCATTATATAGGCGTAGGAGATGGGCAATGAGAAAAGAAGATGAGAACAGATTTTAAATGTGGGTATGGTGTACAATGGAGAAAATTAGTTCGACTGGGAGAAAAACAAATGAAGTTTTAAATACAGTAAGGGAAGAGAGTAACATAATTAAGAGTGAAGAGAAGAAATAGGCGAGTGAAATTTTTAAATATAACGGTCTACTGATGGAAGTCATACAGGGTGTCCAAAATCATAATTAAAATCGATTAAATAATTAATTCAATTCTGTAACTCTGATACTCCGAAATATGAAGAAACCGTTGTTTCAATGAAATGAATTATATAAAATAAATGCTAAATGAAATAAATGGTAAATATAACATGCACGCACACGTAGAATCACCAGGGACATCCTGGACACCCCGTATAATGGAGGATGAAGATGCAAAGAGGCAGGAAGAGGAAAGGATAGACTAGGGCTTCCAGACCGGTTATTACCGTGCCCGGTTAACCGGTTAATCGTTGACTGTTCTCACTATTCATTAACCGGATAATTTCTTCTGGATACGAGAAAAATTCTTCCCAAAATCGCTATGAAAAATTAAAGGTAAACAAATTGTTAAAAATGAATAACTATAAAAATCAATTCGGTTAACTAGTGCAGGGTACAGTGAAATCGTTCACATTTCCATTGATGGTGGTTGCGGTTGGGGGAGGTAGAAGAGGGAATGAAAAACAAAAGGAACCAAGGAAGCGAGATCTAATTAGCTGGAAATTACGGCCGACAAGTTTACGGAGCTATTCTCTTAAAATTTTTTTTTTCAATTTGACAAAACTAGTAACCACATCCAAGTCAAAACGGTACATAGTACATAAGGGGAAAAATATGTTACGAATACTATATACGTGATACGTCTGGCAACACTGCTGGAGAGGCATTCTACTCGCCATGTCTAGGTAGTTGATACCCTCCACTCTCGCCCTTCCTAATCTTTAGCCCTTCGTGGCTGGCACTATCAACGCAACATATGTTGCAATTCTAAAACCACAGTATTTGGAAAGAACCCCATGGAATAATGTAAGCTACATTGTCGCTTTTTCTGAATTTTTACATATGCAGAAAGTAACGGAATAGTCGTCAATTCACGACCGAGATTCGCAATCGACAGTACGAAAGAGGGCCGGCCGTATATTACGGTATACATAGTTTATTTTTACCGGTTAACCGGTTATCTTATAGAACTTTAACCATAACCCCAGTTAGTGAAAATTCCGGTTAATTGGAAGCCCTATACTAGACGAACTAAAAGAAGGTATTTGGCGTGAAAACGTGAAGAAAAAGGCCCTTGATATTACAGACTAAGTTGGATGAATCTGCCGAAGAATAGAATGACTATGACGATGAATCCACAAATACAAATCAGCAAAGGGTGATCGCAGTATCTCCTGTACCAATAAAAAGGTTCTTTTTATAATCGATGACAAGTAAATAACCGCCTAGGACGGCTACTTAGCACTTGAAATATAACTCTGGTTAATCGATCGATTTATGACCACAAGAGTCATCTACGTCAGCCATGTCAAACTGGAAGAGGTATCAGGGCCGCATTAACGTGGTTAGAATTATAGCTGCTTCATGAGAGTCAGAGGTGGAACAATAAACAATACCTAGAAGAAGAATGGAGGTCTGTTCTGCCATTAAAAACAATTATTTAGAAAAGGCGTTCTACTGTAACTACTACTCTTGAACTACGAAAAACTCGTCTCCTTTTCACAAAAATGAAGTATTTATAGAAAATCTCAAACGATTTAGTTTAGACAAAAATTAGCATTCGGGCCGCAGTAAGGCGTAGGAAGGGCCGCCAGTTTGCCATGCCTGATCTACATCATCTATTGCAGTCATGGTTAAATTTTACTGATCACTTATTCATCATAGCTCCGCGGGCCGCATAGAATGCTCTCGAGAGCCACGTACGGCCCCTTATTGGATTCAAGCACCCAGTTGAGCTCGATATTCAATTTTGAACTTAACGCCTGAATCCAAGACTGACTAGGACACATGCAAACATCTCTTTTCTCTTGGCGCCGTGAGAGAAACGATAGGTTGGCATAGGTAGGACATCGTGGAGAAAAGAAGAGATCGTAACCTGTTGTGTGAGGTCCGAATTCCTCACCCTCCACCTCCCCTTCTTTCTCCTTCCACTCCCCTTTACCTCCTCGGCAGACCTTCTAAGTAGAACCTCTGTGAATGGGAATCCTCGCACAAGAGTGAGTTCTCCTACGGCTTCCTCACAACCCCACCGATCGACTCGCCCCCGTCCCTCCCCCTTCTCCCACGAGTCGTTCTTCCTCGATCTTCCCCTCCACTACCACGGCCTCTCCCACTGACATATCCCCCCTCCCTCCCTCTTATCCGTGCACTGGCTTTGCGATAGGGTGCCATATAAGGACTAAGATCTGAGGGTACAACCGTCCTAACTGTGCATGGAGCGGAAAGTCCGAGGAAGTAAAGCGGATCCGGTCGAAGGATGGATTGGGAAGGATGCTGGGAACGGCGATTTTTACGCAGACGACGCGGACGACGGAAAAGTTTCCTCAGTGAAACTGGGAATGCCGACGCGAAGCAGGGTTTTCGTCTAATTATTTGATATCCTCCAAAATAGAAACGATCAAAACAGCGCACGAATGAACGCGACCGAGATTCTACGACCGGTAAACTTAATGGGATACGAAAAATTCGCGCAACATAAAAGTCTATTTAAAGTGATGCTGATGAAAACACTTATTGTTAAAGGCGGGAAAGGCTTCTAGCGATGAAAAATTCGAAGCATAGACGACCGAGCCAATACAAGTATGTGCATATATGCTATCTTCCTTAGGACGGATAAAACTCCAACAATTTTTTTAATCGTTGCTAATTTATGCAGTGACAAATTGTATGATGATATCACGAAGGCTAAATATATTGAGTCTATATCAGCAATGCAAAAAATTCCAGCAACACCAGGAAATTCTATCAGATACGGTTAAGGAATTCATCCGAAATTATTCATTGTCCGAATGAGATATTACTGAGCTATAACAATGCCGTAATTTGCTCCAAAAGTATTATTATGAAAGTTAATTTTTATATCTGAATCCAACAGTTAATCTATAAGTACAATATAATCTATTTTATTTGGTTAATTTTCCTCGTTCTTTCCATAAAATATCTTGGTATCATAATGATTCCGCTACTAAGAATTTTCGAATGGCCAAGTTTTAGCTTCCATTCTTTTTTTGCCTGTCATAGTCAGTAGGAAAACGACATAATCTATGACGCACCTCCAAAGCAATGTAATGTAATGTAATGTGACATTAACAAACTAATTACATTTACGTTGTGCGGTAAAAGAAAACACTGCATGATAACTTAAGCCAAAGTCTCACCCGAAGGCATACTCATGCATACTCCATTGAAATTTAGACCGAGCTTTCCGTCAGTTCATGACGGAATACTAAGATGCCCATATATACGGAACCTAGAAATTTTGAAGCCTGCATTCTCGATAATTAAATGAAGAAGGTTTATCTTCCTCATAAGAAGAATTAATAATCACGTTTGGTGGTGATCGTCTTCCATGAATATCATTGACTCGTCACCTTTGTTCCCCGCATGAATATGCAAATCACATAACGTAACAACTGACACTAAAATGTCGTTCACACGCCAGAAGATAATTCCTTCCGCGGCTAAAAAGGTCAAACACGAATCTACGTATGACTGAGAGACTGTCGAGAGAAAATAATACTTATTCTACAAAGACACTATTTTTTGCTGCAAAATTTTCTAAAAAACTGCAACGGCGAGAGATCATTTGCTAATTATGAAATCGGATTTAATTAAATTATAACAAAACATTTGCCGGCAATTGAAATCTGAAGCCTGTGAATTTTTCGAATTATAAGCGAATATTTGGGGATTTTTGAATAGGATTAAATTCAACTAGAAATAAAGCTATGCTTTACTCAAGTAGGCCTACGCATTTCCGCAATTTTAAACCTTGGAAACACTGCGAACTTATTCCTGTGAATTTCTTTACGGCAAAAAGCACGGACATTTAAATTGAGAGAATGAGCAGTCCCCGAGATTTAAATAAGTACTATGACTGATTCACAAGACCGTAAGGCACGAACGCAAAGTTTAGTGCATTGGCAGATCTTTAAAAATGAAATTCAACTTTAATATCAATTATAATGATTTCCGCCATTTTATAATAAATCAAAGAAAAAAGATGGTTGAATAACCTGCGAAAGGGAATTTTTCGAAATTTCAGCTTATATACCTGGCGATTTTTTCATCTCTTAGCATCAATATTATTATCCATGAATTCAATCAGTGAGTAGACATGTCTCGTACGAAGTAAAAACAATGGTTAGGGCCCTTCTTCCCGTTTTATAAAATGACCGCATGAATTTCTGTTGGAACCTTTAAGTACGGGAATTAATTTAATATAATAATATAAATATAATCTTCGGCTCTCTCAAAAATTCCTTTCTTAAAAAAACGAGTCAAAAAAAGATTAATAAAAGAGCATAAAGCCCGCATAACGGCCACTCTCATATTAATTATTAAAAAGAAAGTAATGGAGACGGATATTGGTTTGTTGATAAAAAACAACACAGAAATATCATTACGAAATTACGAGTAATTCTTATTTCGCACTTAAATAAATATCTATAAAATATAGTGGCGGAAACGTGAATATTTTCCGAGGTTTAAAAAGCGATACGAGTGTAATTACTAAGATACTAAGCTGTTGGATGTTTTTTTTAGTCACACAATATTTTCGTCGCCGATATAAATTTCTATATTCCCTACTCTGAAGCATAATAAGCGGTATTTCGACGCGTTCGCCTACTTTTAAAGATTCTAGGTAAATTTTCGAGATATCAGCGGCACGCACGGAACTTAAGGCGGGCGCGTGCCTTTCTCGGCCAATAGGAGAGTCAAGAAGATGCAACCAAACTCACCGATGGTTTTGATGATCTCGAAGTCTTCCAGGTGAAAGTCTTTCCCCATCCCGGCTTCTTCTTCTTCTTCCTCCTCTTCTTCCTCCTCCTCTTCTTCTTCCTCTCTCTCCTCCACCTCCTCTTCTTCTTCCTCCTCCTCCTCGTCTTCCTCCTCGTTGTTGACTTCTCCTACCGGGGAAGGCTCCTTGGGTAGGCTACCCTGTCGTCTGCGGGCGACCACTTTGGAAGAAGCCATCATCACACCGGGCATATAACGCGCTCAAAACACAAAACGGTAGAAAGGAATTGCCGCACCTCTGTCCAGTCACGCGGTGGAGGAAAAAAGAGTTCCTCGAACAAAATACTCCGGAAAAAAACTTCCCCGAGTCTATGTAGTACCTTGCCGGCTCTTCTAATACGCGCGTCAAAGAAATTCTCTCAACGCAGCCTTCTCCTCACACAAATCGAATCTTTTAAGAGATCGCCGGTCGTTAAGGAATGATGACTGATTTTTATCGAGAATCTGCGGGAATGTCAACTTCAAAAAAAGTCATGTCAACATTTAGTGTTCGAAGTTTTTTAATCGCACCAAGGAAATGACGGACTCCGGAGAAATTTGTGAAAAGTTACGCGCCTCAAAGAACGGCAGCTGATGGCGGCACTAAAACAAGGGCAGGTGATCGCCTACTTTTCACTATCGCAAAAAAGAACCAGCTTCATTCGACTCGGTTCGCGCTTTTAACTGAACGGTCTCGACCCGGAGCAAGAACTCCCCAGCACAACCACCGCGAGAGCACGTTGCCCACTGCCCGAAACGCCGAAACGCTACAACGAAGCGACGAAGCTGAGCAGGCGTTCCCGGTTGAAACGTCCAGCGGAATTGACAGCAGGCGCAGCCCTTTCGTGCTACCGGCATACTTAAGACCAGTACAGATCCCGCCATCTCTCGCCCAAACTGTGAAGCAGGTATAATCAACCTATTGCTGGCGCGCGACCGAGATGATTCAACAGCGGTAAATAATATCAAGTAATGATTAAACTCAGCGAAATTGAATATTCATGTTCACTAAATATAACCTCCCACGCAAAATTTTAATTTCGCACAGATTCGTTACTATACCATGCTCACAAAGTGGATCCAAATATTTTTTTTCGTGGGGAAGATCGTACATTTATACTTTGAGACCAACAAGTACAGTAAACTTTAATTATATGCCGGTTCAATGGTTGGGTAAATGATTTTCAATAAAAATTAACATAATTAGAGTAGCGTTGCACTTCATGATAGCGAAACAATACTTTGACGAACATACAACAAAAATAAGGCAGACGAGGGCCGTTCAAGTTATTTGCCGGGTGTTAGTACTAAATTCTACGTACCTGTTCCGAATTTTAGAAATCCCATTTGAGAACACGCGCATAAATAAATCGATGATTAAGAGCTGTCACAAAACACTTGTCAGTAAACTGTGGCGGGAGTCAACGAAAAGCATGATGGGAGCTGACTTAAACATACACGTTGAGACATCTAGCGTAATTATTCTTCACGAATAAGACAAACGTTATTTCTTTCATACTTTCGTTGAAGTTTTGCACTTCCGCTCCAACAAGTGTAAACAGTATTACAGTTCAAGTTGAAGGAAAGTGGCCTCAAAGATACAACAGCCCTTTGCACCTCCATGAACATTTCTATGCAATAGACGTAATTATACTATAGACAAAAATTGAGATTACATATTCGTATCAACGGCATTTACGAGCGTACCCAATGGCTGAACGAGAACTGAGGAGAAATTTTGCAAGCTTAAGATTTTTGGCATGTTGAAATATTTATTCGAAAGTTTTTAAACCTTGATAAGGATATGATATTCGATAAAAAGATTTTATAAGGTCAGAGTCGTGTATACATATATTCAAAAGGAATTAGAAGAATTTGAGTTCAAGTTTATTTTTAACTTATGAAAGTACGTTATTATGATTTGTAATTTATATTCCATAAAACTGAATTGCCAATATCTTTTCTATTCTGAGTCTACAACAAAAGAAAATTTCAAATGCATTTACTATATACTAAAATAAAAATGCAGTGGGATAAAATAATAAAATATATTTATTATAACAAATCGCATACGAAATTGCTGATTAAAATATATAAACATTGTGCAAATATAAATAGAGATGTCATTTTTCATTTAATAAAATTGTGATTGCATTTAACACATCGAAAAAACCCAATGAGATCAAAAATGACTAACAAAATGTGCTGAATATCTATTGAAATAAGATAGAAAACACCATAATTATGGCAAAACAAGGGTCTCTGATCCTTTATCCCGATGAACAGTTCCAACACTCAGTCGAGGAGTTTCTAAGTATTTCTTTTTTGCTGCTAATAAACTGAAAAGAAAGGTTAAGACACTTTGTAAATAACGCTTTTAAAAAGCCATCATTTAAGGGTAGATTTTTACCTTAACCAATCTTACAACTATGTCAGTCGAAAAATTAAGTTTATTATTTACGTGGACAAACCAAAACTTTGTTTTATAAATTATCATTGAAAAAATCCACAACCTTCATTATCAATGCTAAATAAAATTAATTGGCAGTTAAAATCAGAACTTCAATATATTGCTGTAGGGAAAAACATGTATTTCTACCACCACATCTTAAATTAATTATTAAAAAGTGCATAAAATATTAATGAGGTAATAAAACAAACAAGAATCAACAATAAAAATAAGAATTTGTATCATCAACTTACAGAGAAGTTTTTCATAATGCCTGAATTTCAGATTAAAACAATACTTCAATGAAAACAAAAAAATCACACAGCTTTGTATGATTTTATCCAATATACCTTCTTGGTTAATTAGAGATCAGTTTCCAAATTTAATTCATTATCTAAAATTTAAAGTTTGATTTTTACCATGTTAATGCAATTGGTCACCCATCAGCAATAGCAATGTACCAATGCCAACATAACAATCCCTGATATAAAGAATCAAAATAATAAGCAATATCTTTCTGTGTTTATGCAACCAAGTGTGAAGTTAAATAAGATAGAGTGAGGTTGTGTTCTAAAAATACATTTTAAAATTAGCTAAAATCAAGACATGCACTTGGGCATTTGTAAATTTATTTGCCTGAAAGAACTGATATTTGTTGAAGAGAGAATTCCAGTCGGTGCTAAATTAGTGTGAAATTTTTTATGCGTCTTTAACAATTCGAGTATTAATATCATAAATTATTGAGACATGGCTGTCACATGCAAAATTTTCTCATTTAACAATTACATCAGTTTGCTTTAATTAATATTTTTCTAAAAATAACATGAATATAATAGAAACCTGACAAATAGATTGCAGTGCTATAGTGAATAAATGTGTAATAAAAATGTTACAAAAAGGTAGCCAAAAATTTTTATATTCCATGTAAACAACAACATAATATTTATAAATATTTATATTAAACATTTATTTATTTTTATTTCTATTTATTAACATTTATAAACGTTTAACTTTTAAGATGGATAGATTGTGAATATGCAGAGGTTTACACAATGCCACATCATTAATAGTCAAAAACAAATCTTTTATTTATGCATAGGATGACCATAACACCTCTTTACCCCCAGGCATTGAGACTGAGTGAGTAGCACACACATAAAACGTGTTATATTTTTTATTTATTCTTACATTTATTACTTTCTCTATATGCAGTCGAAGAGAAAGTATTGTTTTCGTGAAAAAATCGCATTTGTGATTTCAACAGAAATACACATTTTAAGGTCCCCTGAATTCATTTTCACTATTCTCATGGTGACATCTGTGTGTGTGATAGGAATTTTATGTGAGCTCTAACTACTAATCAACAAAAAACTTTGCAATTAAGAATATAATTAGAAATTCAAAGTCTGATTAGATTTTGGCTAAAATTGGTCAACCGGAAACGGAAGTTTACTCTTGACATTTTACTGTTTTTGCCGACCTTGGTATAGGGATGGTTTGCATGCCTAGCTCCCAAAGGTAAGGCTACAGGTTTGAATCCTGCAATGAGAATGGCAATATGTGTTCATCTTTGTTATTGTTCTCATTGTAAAAGGCCTTAAAATGCTGTTTATGGGTTAGTGAAAAATAAATTTTAAAAATCTGCTGCGGCTACCACATGACTTTCTCAATACCTGCATTATTTCTAAAAATTCCAAATAGATTAAATAATAATAAATATTTTCAGGAACTGCAAGAAAAATGTAAAGACTTGACAAAGAACAGAAATAAACTCAAACCGTAGTTTTCTGATACTGGATATAGCCATGAAGCTCCAATAATTAAGAAAATAAAAAGGAGTATTACTAAGATGTAACTAAGCTTAAAGTGTTTACAATAGTCGCCAGTAGGTGGTGTGGTGGTGGCGGCTAAAAAATTAGTTTCTTAAACAATGCATTATATGGGAAAATGTTTCGAACAAACTTTATAGAAAATTAAATTTCCTACAACTTTTAATCCAGTACTCTTTTACATCTATCAAATATTAAGGCAAATATTATTTTTTTTAAATGGATAAGTGAGTAGTGTGTATTTTTGGCTAATCAACCTCTTGGATTATTATAGCCATAACTCCTTCCACACTGAGCATGATCACAATGGAGAAAGAAATCCCAGTGCAGGCATTAGCCTACTCTTAATGAAGAGCACCAAGGGGACCAAAGGCTTAACGCCCCTTCCGAAGGGCAGAACGCTGGCTTTGCAAAGTCTTAGTGAAAAGAGTAAACACCCACTTCCAGTTGACCAATTTTTACCAAAAGCTAATCAGTTCTATTGCCTTTAACAAAAATGTCAAATATAAAATTTTGTGTTGACTTGAGTTAGAGCACCCACAAAATTCCGGTTACAGACAAACACACATGCAGACACACCCACAGGCATCATCGAGAAAATAGTCAAAACGTGTTCAGGAGACATTAAAACGTATTTCTATTGAAATCTCGAATTCAATATATACTTCATATATGGAGAAAGTAATAAAAACTATCTTTTAATAGAGATCAAAATTATCCCAATACCATCTAGCAATACGGTATTTTTTGGTGTATAAGACGCACTTTTTTGTACTGAAAATAGGCTTCAAGATCGTCCTGCATCCTATACAACGAAGGTTCAAATGCTGGAATAGTATTTTCCTTGAAATTGTATTTCTACAATTCTTGTAAGCCTTCCTTTTGCACACAAATTTTTTTTATATTCGGTGGTCTTTCTATATAAATTTAAACATTCTTTTGATATTACATATTGTTATTTTCTTCCCCGATTACATAAATATATACTTTAGAAAATCAAGTTTACACAAACAAGGAAAAAATTCTAGAACATTAATTTGTGAGTATATCAAATACATCACTAAATGATTGGCATGTATTTTAAAAAATATAGAAAAATATGATAATATAAAATTACTATAGCATCAGATAATAATGATTTATAAAGTCAGCACAAGACTATACGACACCTTTCGAATGACTCAAGAACAATTTTAACCTAGGATACAAATAAAATGCTATAATAAATACATTATCAATAAAAAGATCGCACGAAGCAACTCTTTTATAACATATGGGATATACAGCAGAAAAATAAGCCTGTAAAATTGCTTAAATCGATCTCAGCTGATCAACCGCATGGGTGACTTGTGAGGGAATCATTCATTCTCTATCAAAACCATCTTCACACGCCTTCGCTGTGATCCTTCCTGTTTTGCTCTACTGCACTTAACAATTGCTTAGTTGTTGCCTATTCATTATTTCCTTATCAGTCACTTTCATTGTATTGGATGCTTTCGATTTTGCATTGCATGTTGTGTAAATAAATATTGACGGAAGTCCACTAAAATTTTCATTTTCATCTTTCAAAATTTATGCATTCCCCAGATTGTAATACTTTTCAATCACGTGTCTTACGAGTAGTGATTCTGGTTCGAGAATTCTCGACAAAAATTTCGATGGAAATGAGCGAAGAGGGTACCTATTCGTAGATCTTTCCCTGGTGTGGAGAATATTTATTTGGATGCCTCCAGTCCATAGTCAACATTTTTTATGATCGACTACCTTCATGAAAGATCGAGTGACTGGTTTTTCTGAGTCAATATTGTTGACTCCCTTCCCTTCGACCAAGTGTGAGTCCTCATTGCTGCAGAGCCTCACCTCCTTAACTTTTGGTCCGGCAAGCCTTAATACCTATCGTCTCTCTCTTGAGAATCTTTTGATTCCACCCACTGAGGTGAGGATACTCTCAAGTTCTGTAAAAGTATTCGGGAAACAAACAACTGACATCAATCCCCACTCAAGATGAGGAACACGTGGAATGCTAAGCCTTGTCTATTGGCGAATACCATTTCGCAGATGTCAAAACAAATGGTGGCATAATTCACCAGAATTTATCCAATGGGACGGGCACTGGGTTTACAGAATGAAGACCATCTTAGTAGCCAATGGGAAGGCCTCACAGAATGCACTGGAGGGGAAGTAGGGGAAATAAGTTGTGCACGCTCACGCTCAGTTTGTAGCGCTGGTTCCAACAACTGATTTGAATCGATGCGATCGGCGCACTGTTTTACATGTTGTGATACACGTGCAAAGTGCGGTTATGGTTTGGCATCGAAATTGCATATACATGTAATTTTTCATTTTTTATTTTACAATAATGGCTAATGGTGGTATGGTCTGCCAGGAGATGTCATTCCTGCAATGTGGAATCAAGTAACTCTGCTTGCTTCTGTGGCTTTGTTGCATTAGAAAGAATGAAATCTTTGCCTCTTCATCATCTTGAGCATCTTCCTCTACATTATATGTTGCAAGTGGTACTGGAAACTCTTGTGGTATCCATTCTTGTTTATACTATACCAACCTTGATTTGTCCTATATATGTCTATACAAATCAATGGATCAATAATAATAATTATTATTATTATTATTGTATTTTGTAAATTTATTTGCATTCATTTTTTATCAATAAATGTGTAAAGGAATGTATGCTCTTTTCCTTCAGAAGTGTGTACAAATGCTACATCCTTATTAAGGTACAGAAAATTTTCATGTAACCCAAATGGGGAGAGAAGAGGGGGAGGGAGGAGAGGGGATTGATTGATTGATTTGGTCTTTATTTGGGGCAAGATTGAGACTAGGAAGTCCCATCTTCCACCTAATCCCTCGTTGTGAAACATAAAACATTAACAATCTAAATACAGGCAACAATAAAAATACAAGTATTTGAAAAGAAAATATGTGATTTTGTGGGAAAAAATATGGACTGCTGAATAAAGGAATGTAAAAAAAAACCCACTGCAGGAAAACATCCACACAAGGGGGAGGGTGTGAAAAACCTGCGAAACCTACTGATATTCACTAAAGACAACACATAAATCAGATTTAGAACAAGTTATAAGTATATTAAAATCATAAAGAGATAAAGAAAAATAAATTGGCACAACACGAATAAATCATTGATAAAATAAACATATAAAAATATCAAAATGGATAGATATTAATATTGGTGTGTCTGAACAAAATGGAAAGAAAAAAAATACAAATTAATCAGTAAAATACAAACATTTACAATAAATATTGTTTTGTCAAAATCAAGATATTTTTTAAAAAATAAAAAAAAATCAATCAATTGAAGCATTAAGCGCGTTTAACTGAGGGAGGAGAGGAGAAGGGACTTCTTACATAGATTTATTGTCTGGCAACATCTTGGACCAATGAGAAGTTCTCACAAAACAAAATTTAAGTGTCACATGATATTGAATAGGCTATCCAAAGAGTACCTTTCTAAATTCTTCCACAATTTCACTTGTCTGACTGCGCCTTCATGGCCCTCATTCACTGCCCTCTGGTCCTCCTTCAGTCGCCTATTCTCCTTCTCTTCCATAGCAATCTGGATTTTCAATTCTTCCCTAAAATAAAATAAATAAATACAAAATTTAGAAATTTTTTAGCTTTACAATGAAATACCTACTTACTGCATTTAAGGCACTAGAACTTACTCCTTTGTATAACATTTTGTTTACAATAACCTTCGAATAACAAAAAAAGCTGTTAATAATTTATAAGCTTTTGTCTATATAAAAGCATAAATGAAGAACATGGAATGGCCCACGAAATGATCCCCTGTTAAAAGCTTGAACAGAAACTTTAATACCCACATAATGATACAAATCAGTGTAATCATACAAGCAACATTGCATGGAGAATATTCATTTATGGATTAGATGTTCATTATGACTGTCATTTTGGCATACAACTTCCAAAAGACAAATGGTTATGTTCGTAACCACTCGTTGGCACATGTCTTCTGTAATTTCACTGCACAGTTGAACAACCATAGCCCTGAGCTGCATAAGCGAGTTTGGCTTTCTTGGAAAAAGTTTCTCTTTAAAGAATCCAAAGAAAAAAGATGCATGGATTGATGTTTGGACTGTTTGGAGGCCAGATCAATCCACATGCATGACAACCAGGGTACCGACAAGAAATGATACATGGACCGGAGGTGTCAGGCAGGAAGTCCAAGATAATGTTTACTGTGCGTGGTATGGCTCCATCTTGCATGTGTGATTAACAGCAAACCAGTGGCAACAATTTGAGGATAAAAATTGTTGTGCAACATGCTCTGGTATCGTTCACTGTTCACAGTTTGGTCAAAGAACAGTCCGATTAGCCCATGACATGAGATGGCAGCCCACACTGTAATCTTGGGTGCTTGATACATTCTCTTGGTTAGCACACGTGGATTTTCTGAAGCCCAAAAGCACACATTCGGTTTGTTTACCACTCCATCCAGGCGGAAATGTGCCTCATCTGAAAACCATACAATGTGCAATATGGTCTTTTCATCTTTAACCCATGCAGCAAACTCCAGTAATTTAATGCAGCACTGTCATTTTGTATGGGTACAGATGCAAATCTAACTGCAACATTCGCTGTACAGAACTTCTGGTTATCCCTAATTCTTCCAAGGCCTTCCTTTTTTATTTTCCCGGACTTCTTTGCATTGTAACCCTGACAGTGTCCGTGTTCTGAGGGGTATGCACACTTGCAGCACATCCACGTTTTGGTTACAAAACTAAAACGTTCTGTTGAAACTATCGATGGAGTCTACAAATAATTTTTGGTTAAGGAACCCACTGGGTCTCAAAACAAGCTCAAAAACATCTTTGCGTTGCAATTACATTTTTTGTTTCTGCAAAGAACAAAACAGTTTGAGCTCTCTGCTCAACAGTAAGTCTTCCCTTCTCTACCATCTTGTGTATAGTGGCAGGAGGGCACTCTCCACTCTCATGCCAGTTACACATGACTTATATGCCTACTACCAGTATCTCCATGAACTAACTACTGCATTCACCCACGCGATTCAATCTCTGTCTGTAACATAGTTGCTACTTTATTGAAAAAACAAATAGGGGATCATTTCATGGGCCACCCTGTGTAATAATCAAAACTTGGGATAAGCTTATTCAAATAACCATATATCATAGAGTAAAAGTCAACCCAGTATATAAATCAATCTTTATTTTTCAGAATGAAAATGCACTCACTATATAAGCTGACACATCCCTTTTACTTAACAAATACTTTTCACAAAATCTTTCTTCAGCCAAAATCAAGGTACTGTGCAATTAAAGCTTTGAATAAAGAATGTAAAGCACCATTTTAATGATGAATAGTTTATTTGACAAATGGGAAATATGCAGGAAATTCATATATCAAATATGTGATAAAGTCACTTAAGTTCACATGATGCATATGAAGTTTCATAGTATCATTATTTGATATCTTTAGCAAATTGCAATATCATTTATTCAAAGTGACTACTAATACCCTCATTATGGAGATGCTGAATGAAAAATTAAATACAAAGCAAAGCAGTTTTAAGTTAAAAGTAGTAGAATTTGTTGAATCAACAATAACTGCTGCAGTGAAGGAATTCGGTGTTAGTGAAAAGTTGGTAGGAAACTGGAGTTACGAAATGTGCCATGAGAACAGACAACAATCATTGTCCTGCAATTCCAATTTTTATAACCCCTGCATAAGCCAACATAATATTTTTGAAAGAATTTTTAAAGCTTTCTATTCTGTGATATTTGCTAACTTTTTCTAAGGCAAATTGCGTGAAATTCTATTGATTGATTAAATAACATTTATAGATTAACAAAAACTTTTCTTAGAAGATAAATATTTTGAAAAATAATTATGAATAGAAATATATAGAAAAAATTATTACATCATAACAATAATGCTATCAGAAATGTTTGCATGCATGGGGATTCCAACAGTATGAAGAGAAAACACCCATACCAATATGAATTGCGTTTGCCATCTTCTTTGCTTCCACGTCCTTTCTGAAGCTGCTTTTCTAGTTCAAGCCTTTCCTTCTGGGCATACAACACTTTCAAATTGGCATCTGCCAAATTTTTCTCTCTCTCCAATGCAACATATTCTTCCCAATACTTTTTGATTTCCTGTAGAAATGAATTAGGTAGTACATAAATTTCTTTCAACTTTCAAACAGTATTTTTAAAAGATGGGTAATTCCAAGCTGGTTCTACCATTTTACAATAGCTAAACTTACAACAACCACATTGCAATGAATAAAATTACTTAAAATTAATCCTCTACTGGTGACACAGGGCCAAATCTCTCCCATGACCTGTTCAGACTTGAATTATTACACAATAATGCACTCTATGATGTTGTCCCTCTCAATGCTTCATTTCAGTAAGTCTCAAGGACGTGCAGGATAAACATTATTCTCGCTTCTCTGCATTTCACACAAGTAAACATTGTTTTGCAACCGGGATCGGTTTTGACCCCACATCCCTATAAGTGTAACTATTTTCTCCAAATGATTTTTTTTAGATGTTTCTCTTTTATTTTACTTATGACTTGCAATTATGATGCATCAAATCAACTATGCTCTTTTCCCCGATGACCAGGACTTTGATGAAGTGGAAAGAGAAGTTACTCATGAATTAAATAGTGAGCTGAGTGATCTAGACAACATCAATGACCCACAGTTTTTATTGCAATACCCTCTTTTTCTTTTATATTATTCAGCTTTATAAACTAAAAAAACTGTTCCACAGTACATTTCAGAAAATCATTACTTGTTCTACTAATGTCTTGTCAATCATTTCTTTTAAATTCGTTTGTGGAGAACTAAAATTTGCTATCCTAGCAATATCTTATTTACCCATTGTGATTTCTCTGGATAATTGGACAAATCTGGCTAATTGCCATCCATTATGTTTATCATGGTGTGAGCTTAAGGTGGAAATACCATTTTTTTATTTCATGCATGAAGAATAATTACTCCAGTTTTTATGAAATTGTAATTCTTCTGGTACTTGTTTGATATTTAAACATATACCATCTCCAATTCGTACAATAATGCAATAAATATAGGTGAAAATGGTAGTATAAATCAATATAAGTGGCCCATACAGTAAAATAAAAAATAGTTAGTAAAATGAGATTTATAGTAATTTTTTTAAAGTCTTGTGGGCGAAATCACCTCCAGATACTGGTGGGAGAGGAGGAAAGTAGCAATTGTAGCATGCGCTGTTGCCATGTTTTCTATATTAGTGAGTGATTTACATGACTGGGTGTGCAATGAATGCGGAGGAGATGGCACAAGTGTGTGCATCCTCCTCTCTCCTGCCGTTTTACTATGCCAGACGTAGCTATAAGGCGGAGGCAAAATGAAGATGAAATAATAAAAATCGATATCATTTTGGAAGTAATATTCTGATGTTCTTTTTTACATATTAGTAATATACGCATTTGTCCAGTGACGATGGTAACTCTAACTTTAAAAACAACCCAGGAATGACAAAGATAACTTAATTTCAGTAATGTTACAAAATTGGGTATTAATGTTGCAGTTATAAAATAACGCTTCCAGATACTTATTTCTAATAGTTTTAGTTAAGTGCTATTAAAATTGCAAGTTGATACATTGTAGGGTTGTCTTGTTGGATTTCCAGGGTTAAAAACCATGCTATTCTTCAAATACAGCCCAATATAAAATATTTAAACCAACTAAAAATTTAAGATGTACCTCAATTAACGTAGAAATAAATTCTCTACCCGCTACTTTTCACCCCATTAAAATCGTTGTGGCTGTTTTTGAGATATACTGCAAGGACAGTAGTTAATGCTGTTTTTAATAGCTGTAAACATAATTAAATGTCAATGCAGGCTGCTGAATATTATCTTTTCATTGTCCTCAATATGCCACAGTGATGGCTTGCAACTACAAGTGCTACAAAACTGCCATTTTAAAATCTCATGTGCATATAACAGTTGCAAAAATTGAAAATCTCAATCACCCAAGTTTTCAAATTTTAAACAAAAAAATTCTGTTATAATGACTTGTTGAATCTACCTGTTCTAGTTTAGTAACTTCACTTTCAATGCCAGAGGTAGCTGAATCATGCTGTCTCTTCTTTTTGTCATAGGAAATTTTCAAATCTTGATATTGTTCTCTCAGTTGACGAAGTTCTATGGAAATAAGAATAAATAAGAATTATACCACTACCAATAACTGATGTTGTTGTTGGCTTGTATTTATGGCTAATCAACCTCTTGGATTATTATAGCTATAACTCCTTCTACAATAAACATACACACAAGGGAGGAGGGGAACCCAGTGCTGGCTTAACGTCCCTTCCAAAAGACGAAATGCTGACTTGCACAGTCTCCTCAAACCACACAAGTAGTGAAGAGGACAATCCCAGGTTGAAAAATCCAACCTCTGCCAGATTCAAACCTGGGACCACAGCATGGAAGGCCAATGCCTTAACCATCCTGCCACTGTCTACCAATAACTGAGAAATGCAATTCCTGTATATTCATGTTACACTAACATACTTGGTTAAGTAAAATTATTCAATAATCAGGTTCAAGAAATTTATCAAAAATATTTATCATGACTTCACTGCATACATATTTATAGCTTAATTCTAATTCAGAATTGCTAGGGCAATTAGAAACAAGATGATCCAAACAGGACTTATGTCTACTTTCCATTTAATCATTTATTTAATACTTATATTGACTTTAATATCTTTAAAATCACCATGGATATGTAGCTATTTGTGTTCCCCAATTTCATAATTTAGCGTTAAAAAATATTACAAAAACATTTGAATGGAAATCTAAATTGATTACACGTATTTGTGGCAAAAATAACATGTATGTACTAAACTATACCAAATTCAAGTCCAACAATAGTTGTTGTGATGGCAACACTCTCATAATGAATGATAAAAACTTCAAAAACACCAGTATTTACGTGAAATTCTAAGAAATACGATCGATAAGCAACATTTTACGATAAAAATTAGAATCTTCATTCATATCCTCGGAGAATAGTAAAAATCCTGCTCCGATATTACAATTCTAAAATATTTTAATGTGCAACAGAAAATTACCCTGCACGATGAATATCAGATTTCCCATGTAAATCAAATGGGAATTATAGTTCCTGGAATCAAACACTGGACTTTCAATCTTCACAACAAAAATTATCCTCAGGAGCTCAGCCCAAGGAGCAAGAGATTTCCAACAAGTGTCGTGAAAATCGGTCTATTGGTATAAAAGTTAATAGGGGACAGACAGACATATGGATGGATGGACAGGCAGACGGATGGGTGGACAGGCAGACAGACACAACAACAAAACTATAAGCCTATTTCCATTCTGGAAAGTAGGCTAAAAATTTATTATTCACATTAGCAAGCAAGTGAATTTGGTGTCAGCTGATTATACCTTTTTGCAGAGAAGCTATATGGACCTTGCTAGCTTCATCATCACTTGAAAACAAACTCCCCCGTCGCTGATCTTGATCTTCCAACATCTGTTACATATTTTAAAATTTTACAGAGAAAAAAGAAAAAATTTAACAAGTACATAAACTACTTAAGTATTCACCCTTTCAAAATTATTCATGTAAAATTTACAGAAAATATACATACTTCCAAACTTTTATCATTAACATAAAATAATGAAGAAAATACAGTATTTACCTGAATCTAAGACAAGGTTATTTTTCCAAATATCACCTTGCAAAAATCAAGGGTTGTCTTAAATTCGAGTATGAAGTGGTATACTGCCAACACATCATGATCAATTTGTGATGTGTCAATTCATCACAACAAACTCATCGCACGTCAGGCCATCGTTCGACAGACTCGTCGCGAGACACCATGACTAGCAGGAGGATACACTTGTTCGGTTGGGAGTCATCCTCTGCCATACACCACCCAATGTTTCTCACCTTGCATAATTTGAAAAGAGAATTGCGAGACATTCTGGTATTGCCAAAATATAAAGAAAAATTTTGTTGTGGAAAAGTGTCTCCCCACGCCATATGCCAGTCATGGTGTATCGCCTGCCAATTTGTCTCGCAAAGAATTTGTCAATTGATGCACAATGAGTTTGTCGTGTGATATATTGATGCATGACGAATTTTTCATGCAACGAATTGACGCGTAACAAACTGACCACGATGAATTGTTGTAGAACCGTAGGAAGTATGGTTATACCTTTAATCAATGTTTTTTTAAACAAATGAAACATAAGATAAAATAATTGTATCTACTGAAAATTTTCATTGCAAACTTATGATCCAGAATTCAATTAATAAATTCAATTTTAAAAATATATTTAAAAATTTTTTTTTTCAGAGAAATATTTGTAACAAACCATTTCAATTAATGAATGAACTAGTATACCTATACTGAATACATGTGTTCGAAATATACACCAAATACAATCAGTGAGAAATTAGGTCATAAAATATTTTTTCCGTTCTGCTAAAAGTGGGGGTCGTCTAAAATTCTGGGTCATCTTGGATTCAGGTAAATACAGTGGTCCCTCGGTTTACGATGCCATCGATTAATGATATCTCAATTAATGATCTGCCTCCCGTAGGGTGTCATTGTTTCTAATAACAATAAATTTTTGATTAATGATATGTTTACGATATCATGCAGACGCCAATTTCGGTCAATCGGAGCGCTCCTATGTGGACTCAGCAGACCTCAGCCAATCAGCGATGCCCTATTATAAGCATTTAGAGCTAAGCTGGCTTGCATTTCAGAGTTTGACATGTATTGCTTAACAAAACAGCTCCCTTACTTAGTGTTTTTTTGACTGAAAAGTTAAATAAGATCAATAATAATCAATGGTCCCTATTGTGAATTTGAAGAATGACAAGAAAGCAAGGAAAACAATTATCGTGCAAATTAAGCAAGAAATTATTAAATAACACGAAAGAGTTGTAAAAACAATTGCTCTGGTTAGTGAATATGGTCGACCCCAATCCATCATTTCCATGATTATTCAACAAAGGGCAAATTTAAAGCAATCAATGTGAAGGATGCCTATTTATTCATTATTTTTCTATTATTATTAATGCTTTACTATGTTCTTATAACATTTATTTATTAAAAATCACGTTTAAATATTATAAATTGTTTTTGGGTGATAAAGGTCAACTTCCGATCGTCTTGGAACGAATTAAGACTTTAACATGTATTTTCTATATTTGGTTAACGATAATTTCAATTAACGATGGTTTTTGTGGAATCAATTAATACTGATAACCGAGGGACCTCTGTACAGTGTTATAATTCCTAATATTCATTGATTTCATCAAAAAATTAAAGATACATTACTATGTACTTAATGGTATAACAGTGAAATTTCCTTTAAGTGACCACGAATTGCATCAAGGGAAAGATGGTCTTTTTCGAGTTTCGATCTCTTAATGAGGGAAGTTTTGCAATGCAATAATTGAGCATTTTACAAGGTAAAAATGTGTCTTACAAGGTAAAAATGTGTCCTGCAAGCCCTTCTTTTATAAACTCAAAAATATAACAGTAATATAATCACTAAAAATTCTCAAAACGGCAAATGGCAACTCATTAAAGCAAGGGGAAAAACTGCAGTTCAGTTTCTGTAAGCACTAAATCAAACCAAAACTTTGTAAAAATCCAAAAAAGTAAATAACATAAAATAAACAAAAATATTTTTTTAAATTAATCATGGGAAGTGGAAATTGAACTCTCTCTCTGGGATGTCTCAGTTATTGCAGCTTTTATTTAATCTTACACCATAAGAGTTTTAAGCTTAAAGTCAGTAGTATCTTCCTGAGTCAGCTTTCCATCACCAATGTAGGTTTAATTTTTAACAATTACTAGTGGAGAGCCTACAGTTCTACTGCGGGAAAATTTGAGAAATGTGAAAAATTGTTATACCCTGGTATTTGCAAATAACAACGAACTCATAAATTTATTTAGAAAAAGAATAGTCAAACATTGAGAGAGCATGACCAACCATTTAGTTATAATGTATCACAGCAGCTAAAAATACATTTTCCACTCTCTTCACTGCTCCTTTATTCTCCCACCATTTCCCTGTATTGTTGCATTCCCCTCCCCTCCATTTCTCCTCTTACCCTTGCTCTTCTTCAATTTCCATGACAGTGTGCCATCTGTGCACGCAGCTAACAATAACCTCCCACCCCTCCTTCTCACTGAGAGTGGAGAACATAATCAGCAATAGTCAGATTGCTATGGTAGACAACATTTTTGCTTAAAAAATATTATAATTTTGTTAAAAGTACAATTTTGGATGGATTCGGACCATATTTGAAATTTGACAATATGAAAACAAAATTTCATTCTTTTCTCTGAACCTGGGTTCAAGTCTCGACTCAAATCAGTTCATACAATTCTTCCCTGATACATGTGTATGGATGGACGGACATCACAGAAATAATAATGCTATTCAGCAATGATGAAAACACTAAAAATTACTAACAGACCTATTAGATTGGGCCCTTAAAAAGATGAATTTTTCCTCTGTATTCCTGACCATTGGTTAGGGTGAGGGATGGTCAATGAGTACGGGGTTAAAATTGCATTACTCTTATGAAGTTTACAATACACCCTGAGAAACAAGAAGTCCAAACCAGGACTAATGCAGGATGGTTTCCCAAAGTTGACGTCCCGAGTTGATTACTTATATTGACAGGAAATGTTTCAGTATGTGTAAGTCACTCCAAGGAATTCTCATACCATAAATACCATTTGTAATTAATAGTTTATCAATGATAGAGAAAAACTGAAAAAAATTAATAGAGCATTATCAGGTTTAAAATACTAAATGCAATATCAAAATCTCTTTCTGACATTATATTTTGCATGTATTTTTTTAAATGAACAAATTTAATAAATGTTACTGTTTATATGCTAATATGTATAAATCGACTGTCTATTGCTGAAAGGGAGTCGAGTGGAAAAAAACCCATTTGTTCACTTGTCTATGCTCAAGCCAAGTTCGGTAATAATCGTCTCCATGACATCAATCCGATAAAATGCAAAAACGCTAGGTTTTCGCAGAAATTCAAGAAAATATGATCAATTTTCAAAACTCTGAGATAAGAATTAGAATTCTTCTCCCCTTAGAACAGTACAAACCTTGCTCCAACATCACAATTTTAAGATATTTTAATGCATTCAAGAAAACATCTCTGCGCAATGAATTTGAGAGTTCCTATGTAAAATAAATTGGGGAAAAATGTTCCTGGAATCGAACCCGGGACTTGTCTTTGCCAAATAAAATAAAGCTCGGAGGTGGACCCTGGCAGCATGAGCCTCATATCAAGTTTCGTGAAAATCGGTCCATTGATGCAAAATTTGTTAGCGGGACACACACACAGACAAGACCTTTTCATAAGGTTATGTTTCCTTTGGAAACCAGCCTAAAAATTGGAAATTAGGAGGAATGTTTTTGTTAAATAATGGTGGTTGCCAAGGGAAGTTTCACTGAGTAAATTTACATAACAACTTAGACTTCTAAAATATTGTGTAGGGTAATTCTAACACGTTCTTAGAAAAGCAATACATGCTTAAATCTTGAAAATATCCAGACGCTTGAAATTCCAATTAAAACAAACCATGTTGCTACTCATTTCCTGTTCGTTAGCCAACAGAACTTCATGTGTCCGCACCAACACTCCTACTTCAGCCTTCAGAGCTGCTAACTGGGCACGTTTCTGTTTACAGTATGCATTGCGTGCATTCTGACTGGATATATAATCTCTAAGGGCTTCTCCTTCTGGAGTAGCATCATTTGTGCTTCCTACACCAACCATTAAGCTCTTCTTAGCCTCCTTTAATAAATGAACAGAATTCAGCATTACAATAAAATATTTTTAAATGAGAAAAAATAGAATGATTATTTTACAGTGAGGAAAAGTATCTGAAAATATAAACTGATTTTGTTAGATGGAAAAATCCTTTCCTTACCTAAAATATGATTTATGAAAATAACATCATATTGTCAGATATTATCCAACAGTGATTTATACGGCTAATTATAAACTCATCATTTGATGAATCAACAGATAAATTTTCCTTTTACAATGAACATCTACTTTTTGCATGCTACATTACCTTTAACTCCTCTTCAAGGGATTCAACCTCCTTACGAGCCTCTGCCAATCTCTCAATCACTTCATTTTTCTTCCTCGCCGTCATAGCAGCCTGTTGCCTGAATGGTGCAAGCTCCTCATCAGCTTCATCAGTGTCTGCTCTGAATGGCTTCTGAGGTTTTGCTAACTTCGATATTTCCAACGTTAGCTCATTAAGCTACAAAGAGTAGTACAAACATGTAAACGCTTAGTTTCAAGTTCAGAGTAAGCTTAACTTTGATTTTTATGGATTATATATATTAATATTGAGCAAACAAGCAATCAAAGAAAACATTGAAATGATAAAAAAATCCAATAAACAAACAAAAGCTGCTTGGGATATAATAAAAACGTCTACTTCTACTGGCAGCACAAAGTCATTTACTGAAAAAATTTCTCATCGAGGAAACTTAGTTTCTGAACCCTCAGCCATAGCTTTCTTAATGACCACTTTTTCAATTCAGTTAATCAACCAAATGTACGTCTTCTCAGTCCCAAGTGTCTTACTCTATAAATCTGGCTAGTTTTAATATAATTTTTTTATATACCACTGATGAAAAGGAGATTACGGCAATTCTTGATAAAATACGCTCCAAAAACTCTTGTGGCTATGATGATATCCCAGGTACAATAATCAGAGGGGAAATTAAGTCTTACATTGCTTCCCCTCTAGTACACTTAGTTAATGAATCCTTGATATATGGATTTTTCTCTCAGAAACTGATAATTGCTAAAGTTGTTCCAATTTTCAAAGGAGGTGATGCTCTTGAATCTCTGTTCTTTCCATCTTCTCAAAAGTTTTTGAAACTATAATGTATAATAGAATTCTGTCCATTCTCAAATTTAATATTTTATCTCCCAGTCAGTTTGGTTTCATTAAAAGGAGATCTACGGAAATGGCAATTTATAAATTTGTTAATAATGCACTTAAAGGTCTGGACAGCCATGACAACATTACTGGAATTTTTTATGACCTTTCCAAAGCTTTTGATTCTGTAGATCACAATATTTTACTTCAGAAACTTCACTTACATGGTATTGAATTGCTAATCATTGGATCAAATCATTTCTCACAAATAGGAAACAAGCTGTGACTCTCTATCTAATTTTATTAACAAATACACCTCCAATTATTTAACTATAACAAGAGGTTCCTCAGAGGTCCACCCTGGCCCTTGCTCTTCCTTTTATATATTAATGACATCCCAAACTGTCGTGACAAGGGAGAAATTTTTATGCATGTCGATGATACTACCATAAATACCCGCGTATAATGCACACTTTTTTTCGAAATATTTGAGTTAAAAATTAGGATGCGAGTTATACGAGAGTACATAATCTTCCTATTTTCATTTGACCCCATATTTCCACAATTTCGGCACATTAATTACTGCCCGGGTATCCCCATATTTTTATTGGTGATTTTTACGAAAAGTAAGATAGATAATAGTAAAAACTTATTAACTAATTCTATAAACATACATTAATTAGATATGAAAAGAATGAATTCAGTATTTATTCATTTTAAAAGCCAAGAAATTTTTCGTCATTTGACCATTTTTCTTTGATGTTGTTATTGGAATCGTCATCTTCGGTATCTTTTGTATCCTCCGTTGCCATGGCGCTGTCATCGTTGTCCTCCCACACCATATCATCTTCACTAATATCTAAACTATTACTGATGCAACATTTCTCAAAACCTTTTATAATAACATCCGTAGACAATTCATTCCACATATTCTCACATTTCACTGTATATGATTTGCTACATTGTAACTCACCTTTCCTTTTGTTAGCACAATGATGAGCTATTTTATGCATGACATCACCCTACACTGGCGCCCGGCCTGGTGGTGAGGTACTGGTACTACTTACAATTAGAAACAATGGCAGCTGATGCCTATGAGTTTGCTGGGAGTTGATGCTTCTTGTAGAACTAACATCAAGTTATCGTTCCCTACTTTTCTCTCAGAATTCATAAGTGATTATTCTTGATTCGTAGAGTCTGTAGTTAATTATAGTTATTTGCTATTGTTTTTACATGCTCCAGAGCATTCTAATAAGGGTAAAACTGATGGTTGAGCAAACCCGTCCACCTCAGGCGTGACAAAAATGTAAAAAACTTCGACATAAGATTATTGTCATTCCTTCATTTTATTAGCTCAAACAATGTCATATGCCATATTATGAAATTAATATAATTTGATTTATTGTGTATGTCCTAATATCACCTTGTAAGTAAACATAGAGTATATAATGATTGAATTAGCTGATGTTCCTTTGGAACATTATTTGAAAATTTCATGTTGCACTTTCATTATGTTACCAATACAATACCAATAATTGGATCATTGCTTTAGACCACGTTACACCATCTACTTTATTCTGTTAAATAGAATTAACTCCTTGACCGTAAAATTCAAAATTAGAGATACACGAGGAAAAAGGGGGGGGGAGGAAAGGCAGGAAAATGCAAAAGACAATAAAAATTATACTTACAGGTCTAGGGGTTGTTACTCCATGCCAGGGAACTGATGTCACTCACACATTCACTCACTCAATCGCGCAAGCACTAATCCTAAAGGTGGAAAAGGAAACGGAACCGGGTTTGCGAGAAAACGCACACAGCACTAACTGACACTTCCCCCACAGACACAAAATACATTAAAATCCCCTTCGCTCCAGGGCTCACCAACAAACTACAAAACAACTTCTCAAAATTCAACTATAAGACAGTATTTGTTAACAACAATAAACTCTCCAACTTATTACACAACCCAAAAGACACAATTCCTTCTTTACACAAATCCGGCATATACAAAATATCATGTAGAGGATGCGACAAAATATATATTGGAAAAACAAAACGTAAGATAGAAACACGCATCAAAGAACACAGCTCATTTTAAACACAACAGACTAAACAACTCGAGTGTAGCAACACATATCCAAGAACACCACCATCCAATCAGGATCGAAAACCTAACTCTTGTAAAATCCGTAACCAACCAAAACAAACTAGACGCATAGGAAAGCATACACATAAACAAAAACAAAAATTCCGTTATGAATAACGACCGCGGCCCGATCCCCCTTTCACCTCTGTACCTTGTAACGGCTGAACCTCTTTCCCTCCCTTTCACTTCAGCACATAAACATATAAATACTCCTTACAACACTCCCACCCCTCATTATACATCAGCTACTGATGATGAGAGCATTGCTCTCGAAATACGTATTTAGTACGTTAACTCATTTTTAGAGATCTTGTGTACCTGTATTCGAGTGCTTGCGTGTGTGACTGTTCTGTCTGTTAGGTCCCTGTCATTGCCGGAAGGCACATAAACCTACAGACCTTTGTGTGCGATACTAGGTCCCTGGCGTGGTTTAATCTCCCGTAAACCTAGTATTATTTCCCCGTTCCTTCTCCCTTTTTTTTCCTTTACCTCTCGGCGTGTATGTGTGCGTGTGTTTGTGGTTGCTTAGTAGGTCCCTGTCACGGTCGTACTGACTCAAAAACCTTCTAACAACGGTGTGATTTTTTGGGTTCCTGGCGCAGAGTAATTTCTCGCAAACCCAGTCCCGTTTCCTTTTCCACCTTTAGGATTAGTGCTTGCGCGATTGAGTGAGTGAATGTGTGAGTGACATCAGGTCCCTGGCATGGACCCTAAACCTGTAAGTTTATAATTTTTATTGTCTTTTGCATTTTCCTGCCTTTCCTCCTCCCCCCCCCCTTTTTCCTCGTGTATCTCTAATTTTGAATTTTACGGTCAAGGAGTTAATTCTATTTAACATCAATTTCGCCGTAGTCTCCATCTTTACTTATTTACTTTATTCTGGAACAGTAACGCTAAAAAAAAAACCTTGCTATACGCGAGTATATAGAAAAATCATAGATTACGAGGCTGAAAACCCCCCTGCGCGTTATACGAGGGTGCGCATTATACGTGGGTATTTACGGTAATCATCTAATAAAAAATAACAAGCCACTGACAGAATGGTCTCCTGGTGTGAACATAACAATGTACTAACAACTTATAAAAAATCAAGCTTTATGCAATTTCATCCATACTAAAAAAGGTATCCTCAACTCCTTTACTAACTATATCTCACTCCAATCTCTCTTCCTCACATCATTAAATATCTTGGCATTTTCATTAATGAGTCAAACTGGGAAGTTCATGTTAACTCTATATGATCCAAAGTTGCTTCGGGATGCTACATCTTAAGAAGACTTATTGCCTTAACAAATATTAATACATGTCTCTCTGTTTACTATGCATATATTTATAGCAAGCTAAAATATGGGATAGTTGCATGGGGCCATTCCCATCATACAGCTCGCTTATTAAAGCTACAAAAATGGTCATTAAGAATCATGATGAGGAATACAAGGTACACAAGCCAGAAGTCACTTGAAGGCTCTTAGACTCAACAGATGTCCTCGAAGAGATACACCGAAGAAAACTCCTCCCTCTGCTATGACCGGGAATCGATTCCCGGTCATAGCAGACTTATTTCTCGTTTCAAAATTATTCCCAAAATTATAGCTTATGCCTGTCTGCATAGGATCTTTAGATCGCTTTAATCCATCAATTTCTTGCTTGGCAATCTCACTATTTGAGAGGGAGGAGTTTTCTTTGATGTATCTCTTCGAGGACATCCGTTGGGGCAGTTTGATACTAGCTTGGCTATTTCCGTCCCAACCAAGAAAACTACCATGCTCAGAAACGAGAAAATTGATCTGCTATGATAGTTCAGTGGTAGAATATCCCCCTGGGTAGTGGAAGACCCGGTTTCCATTCCCGGTCACAGCAGACTTTTTTCTCGTTTCAAAATTATTCCCAATAACTGTTTTATCTTTTTAATTTTGTTTTCTTTGTGTTTTTTATTTGTGTGTTTATTTCATTGTATGTCTGTAGGTCTTCTGTTATACTTTTGACTTACCTGTCCTATACGTGTATTTAAACATGTCCTGGGATCAATAAAAATTTATTTATTTATTTTCCAAGCCATTCTCTAAATACAGAGATTTAACTTTTCAAGATGGAAAGAGGACAACCAAAATAAGAGAAAAATAATTAAACACTTACTAAAATAACCATGATATAGATTTGTGCAGAAAATAAATATTCTGGAGCATATTTGAAGATTTACTTATAACTAGTGGTACCCGCAAAAACTTTTGCAAAGTCAGTCAGAAATCTGCATGTTTAAAAGTAATAATAGCTCATTTCTCCTTATAAAATTAGACAACTGACATTTTGAATTTCATGTTTATTTTTATAATTTATATGTACAATATTAATTGCTTCTCCCTTACGAAAAAGGTAATATTCCAGTACAGGTTTCCCTCTCTTTATGTGGGGCTTGAGCTCCAGGAAAGTGATGCATAAAGCGAATTTGCATAAACAGAACCCATACTTACATGTAAAAGATAGGAATATGCAGGGCCGGCCCTTGAGATTTGATAGGTGTGGGTGAGATTTGATTTGGCCACCCCTAACAAATCAAAATTTTCTTGCAACCTTTTTTTAGAGGATAGGTTAGCCCTGTTTCCATGTGATTAGCTACCTATCTTATTAGATATTATTAAAAATTTCAATAATTGCTAATTGTCTGTGCTTCCATCCATCAAGTTGATGAGAAACGGTACCAGGGTCCTAAGATGTTAAGTTACAATTTATATGAACAACATTCCCATCCCCTAACCCCTCCCTCCATTGGCCAAAAACGTTTCTGCAACACCTTGTGAAATTTTTTATCATTGTTTCTATGACATACAGATTTCTGTTTGCATGACCTCTAGTTTTCATTGAACCAAAACTCTTAACTTAGTTAGCAGAATTTAAATGATAGCATTGCATATGTTACTAATAAGAAAACATCTAAGATAGGCTCATTCATAAATTTCTTACTGAAGCCCTTAAATGATCGATATCTGCTCTGCTTGGTGGAGGTTCCATTGCGGCAACTTCCCTCAATATCTCCACCTCAGTTTCCTTTTGTGCTACTTCAGCTGGCAGCTTTTCTTTGGCAAGATAAGAGTTGAGTCTGATCTCTTCCTCTAACTGTTTCAGGAGGCCTGTGTCAAAGAGGAAAACAGAAACCAGGTTTAAATCAAGAAACTTCCTGATAAAGAAATGGTAACTCCATCCTGTTAAGGATCTAAGCTGCAGCAATGTATTGAGGGTTATTGCTTAAAAAGCATTTTTAAGAGGAGGTGAAAGTGAGAAATGAATGCCCTTATCTCCCAATGGTTATAACACTGCTTGAAAGAGGAGTGAATATATAAAAATTTAAACACTTACATATATAAAATGAAAACATTAACACTAATTTTTCATTGAAATCTAAAGTCACACACCATTTCATTCAGGGGTGGACAACAACATGGAAGACTTCATTGGTGGTAGCGAATCCTTAAGCAGGCCGTATTAGAAATTGTCAATGTTTTGGCATACCGGATTAGTTATCTAGAGCCATGCTCCATAAAAAACTGGTTGGTGTGCCACAGAACATTTGGAGTTAACGGAAAGGGAAGAATATCACTCTTTTTTATTCCCAAGGTAAGACCGAAGAAAGAATTTTAAAATGAAAATTGATACTTTATTGTCGAATTTTTTATAGTTTCTGTAACCCGAAACTGCAACCGAGATACTTCTTAGTTGGAATATCAATGATTTAGATTAAGTAGCCGATTTATGATCCACAAACTATGGTGTGAGTGGAAAGATTTGATTACATATTATGTAAACTGTTGCAATCTTTCTCAATGTATTATATTCCTAACTGACGACGAATCTCCTCTTATATATAACAAACACAGGTGCTTAGGCAGCCTCAAATTCATACTGAATGCTTTTGGGTAACGTACTCTCCACAGTTCTTCAATAATTAATTGTGGCATTATAATATTGAAACAGTAAAAGTTTCTCGAGTTTTTCTCCTATAGTTTACATTGATATATTGTTGCCATTTGCATCAACATATCTAATGTGAATTGAGTTTTTCAGCATTGTCTCTTATTAAGAACAATAAGAGGTCATGGCTAAGGTACCTGGATCAGGAACTTTGAGTAGCTCTTATCCATGTAGAGTGAAATATCAAATGCCTTTTGTTCTCCAAGACAGGGGCAAGTATCTCGATAATATTAAATTAATCATTTAATTTTTGCACTATATGATATTCAAAATAAATTAAAATAAGAATCAATTTCTCAGTATTGTGATGTAAAATAAAAAAGGTTGTGAAGTGCTGATCTAGAGCAGCGGTTCTCAACCGGTGTTGTCGCGGAGGGATGACAGATGTGTAACCAAATAATTTTGAAAAAATCTATAGCATATACCTTAGAACAGTGGTGCGCAACCTTTTTTGTGCAGTGGGCCACATTAAAATGTTCCTCAGCAATATTGGGTCTGATTACTAGAAAAGTGGTGTCTTTACACGCCGCCAGCCTAAAACATAAAGTAGCTGGTTGTACTTCTTCATGCAAGTTTTTTCTCAATGAAAAGCAAAGAGCAGGGCTTCGGTTAATCAAACTCATTTGTATGTAAAAATAATTGTTGACAATCGCATCCAGAGTGTTTACAAAGAGTCAGCCGACAGTTGAAATACAGATACAGCAGGGTCGATTTTGGGAACCTTCTTGATTTTTTTTCCAAACTCGTGATGTGCAACGATGATGACAATTCTGGGCATGTTGATGGATATTCCACAACAAAATCATCATACAGCGATGAAAGGAGTTATGTTGCACTCAAATATGTGTAAATTAAAATTATTTTCATGGTATCGTCAAACGATCAAGTTTTACAAATATATCAGTAATGAGGTCAGGCTCAACTCTGTGGAATTTACTCATATCGAAAAAAGAACTTTGTTACTTCCACAAATTTAATTTAAAAACGACCGATTTCACTACGATCGTAGCATCATCAGCATTGTCACCTGACGATGCCACGATCGTAGTGAAACCGGTCATTTTTAAATTAAATTTGTGGAAGTAACAAAGTTCTTTTTTCAATATTTTTACAAATATATTTCTGGATCAAGAAAAGTTTGTTTGAATTAAGAAGCATTGATTAATACAACCCTTGATATTTTAAAAATGTTTTACAAGATTAAAATTAATATCTGTTATATAAGAAATAAAAAAGTAAAAGATAGTTTGGATTATTATAAACAATCACGGTGAGCTACATTAAATTGCTTAGTTGGCCGCAGGTTGGGCACCTCTGTCTTAGAACATAAAATATTCATGAAAAAACTTACGTAAATTCATTGCTATTAATTAAAATTAAGGGCACAAAATACAAAAACATCATGCATGCAGCAGTAATATTGATGTGAATATTTTTGTGAACACTTCAATTTTCATGTGTGGTGCTACCAGTTGGATACCAAAACATTAATAACTATCTCTCAGTCCAGCCTTCATGCTTGCTCTCGATTCCTTACAGTGTTGCAGGTAAGTATCAATTTCGCGATGTTTTGGCCTTTTCCTCTCCACATTGCGCTTATATACAAAGTTGTTTACAGCAGAATGATGTTCTAGCTCACACTGCTCCACTGAGATGTTCTGTGACAAAAACACAACAGGAACCAATACTGAAAATATGCACTTATAGAACTGTAGCACATACTACACATGTATGTTATTTTCTCTTTTAGAAGTTGCTGTTACAGCTGCCAATGCAAATCCCGCCTTATTCAAATGCTATCCCATAGAGTCCAGCTCTGTGTTTTTAGTTATTTTGATATTCATTTATCAATATTGACATTCTATAATATCTGTAGTTTGTTTTTGTCACTGTAACATCTCACTATAGGCTGTTTCTTTCTTTTTATTATTATTATAATTATTTTCCAACTAATAATAATTCTAATAATTAATTCCAAACTAAACCCTTTTACGATGGATAAATTTATTAGGAAGAAAGCCAGACTCAAAGAGTAAAGTGTGAGTGGTAAAATTACATTGGGCATAAGCGTAAATGCTGAGATACCTAGATGTTTCCATTCGTGATGGTGTTGCAGCTACCAACGCAAAGAAAAAACTCATTTATAGTCAATACAGTGAGCAGTATTTACAATTCGGGTCTTTTTGGACTGGCAATGAATTCAGTCCAAGTCCGCATTGTCTTGTGTGTGGTGCTATCTTGTCAAATCAACCAATGGTGCTGAATCAACTTAAAAGAAATTTAGAACAGAAACATAGATATCTGTCACAGAAGTTGAAAGATTGCTTTCACAGCTTACTTTATTCACATAAAAAATCTTCCGCAAGCTTTTTAAAACAAGTAACCATGTATTCTTATTGCCTCCTTCAAATTATCAGAGTTAATAACTGAAAAAACATGCCTTATTGGAGAGGAACTGATTTAATCCACATGCAAAGAAATTGTTTGGTTGATACTTGGTTCCCAAGCAGCAGAAGAAGTTCCAAAGATGTCTTTATCAAATGATAAAGTTTGTCGAAGAATCTATGAAATGTCTGTGGACATTGGAGATAATATTATGGAAAATTAATAAAAAATCCCTTTGCAATTAGATGAAAACGTTGATGTAAGTGGAAAATGCCAGATAATTACCTTTATAAAATTTGTTGAAGGGCCTGAAATTATTGAATAGTTTTGCTTTTGTGGAGAATTATAAACAAGTGCAATTGGAACAGATAAATTTACAACAGTAAACATCTACTTTAAAGAAAATGATTTGATCTGGAATAACTACGTTTCAATTTCCTCCGACAGGGCAGATACAATGACAGGGAAATTGAAAGGTTTCCTAACCACAGCAAAAAAAGAAAACCCTTATTTAATTACAATCCATTGTTTCCTACATCAATAGGTGCTGATGGTAAAGAGCACAGATGGAGGTGAATTGGGAGAGGTTCTCATAACAGTTCTAAAAAACGATTAAATATATTAAAACTTGCCCCATGAAACACCCATTGTTTGACAAACTTTATCAAGACATGGGTGCAGAACAAAAACTCTGCTGCTTCATAGTGAAATCTGCTGGCTCTCCAGTGTAAAAATACTGAATCGTGTTTTGGAACTTAAGGATGAGTTACTCCTATTTCTTTCAACCGAGAATCTCGAGTAGTCTGGAAAATTTACCAACATCTTGTGGTGCACAAAATTGGCCTATTTTGCTGATGTTTTCAGAAGCTTAATAATTTGAATGCTAGTATGCAGGATCCAAAAGAGAATTTAATCATAGCAAATGATAAAATTAAGAGTTATTCAAAAAAATATTAATGTGGATATCTGCAGTAGAAAGTGGTTCTTTCAAATTTTCCAACTGCTAAGGATGCTGTTTCTCAACTAGAAACTTGACAACAACTTCAGTTAAGGAAATAAATCTCTCACCACTTGCCGTTTCTTCAAGAAGGTTTGAAAAAATACTTTCCATCCATTTCAAGATCTGGAATAGAATGGGTTATTTCACCATTCAGAGCATCTGGTGGGCAAAATATTAATAAAGCATCAGAATTAACTTCCATGGAAAAAGAGGAATTAATCAATGTATCCTCAGGTAAGGTGTTAAGATCAAAATTTCTAGATTGCACTATTGATTCATTCTGGATTTCACTGAAAATCAATATCCTGCAATTACAGAGAAGGCCTTTTCCCCCCATTTTCATCAAACTATTTATGAGACTGCATTTTCAACTCTTAATACAATCAAGTCGAAGAACAGATCGAAACCTCTTGAAATTGATAATGAAATGCAGGTAAGTCTATCAACTGTTGGATCCCATATTAAAAATGTGTGCAAGACATCAATTTCAGATTTTGTTAATTGATGTTATATTTTGAGTTTTTTCAAAATTTTGTTTGTTTATATATTTTGGCATATACCATTATTTATATATTGTTGCCTGTCTTTTAATGAGGTTTTCTATGCTTCATTGCATTGATTAATTTTTAAAAATATGCCAATGTGGTCTATATGATATACAGGGTGTTCCTAAATTATACCAACAAAATGATAGGGGTTGTAGGACAATATGCCCGATGGGCAAAACACCCAGTCCCTGCGTCTGAAGCAGTTTCCTGTTCGAGCTACGAGGTGAGAAATCTCGTACCTGATGTTAAGACAATCCTTGTGCTTTGCATGTCATCTGTGATGTGCTGCCTCGGTGCAGAATGAAATGTTATCGTTCACTCTGTTTACTCAGTATTGCTTGCAGGCATGAGTGTACGGATTGCAGATGGTGCATTTGGTGGCATGTGTGTTAGCCGAGATATAAGAAAAATAAATTGGAACTTAGAGACGTAACAGCATGTTTTATTAATCCATAATTATCATACTGAGTATGGGACAAGATTCATTAAAGGAGGTGCTCAAACTGGTGGCCCCCAACCGGCAAACATGACAAGCATCTTCTGAACAATGATTGCCTCATTCATTCGAAAATTCCCGCCGTGTTGCGCATTGAATTTCAAGCAGCCTGGATGCGAGGGAAAAGGTCCACCTCTTGAACGACTGCATTTTCATACATGAGGCTCTTGATGTGAGCACAAACAAAACAATCCAGAGGACTGAGATCCACAGAGCGAGCTGCTTTTACACCGGGTGTTTAGGTATGAGATTTCTCACCTCATAGCTCGAACAGGAAACTGCTCCAGACACAGGGACCAGGTGTTTCGCACATCGGCCATGCCACCCTACAACCCCTATCATTTTGTCGGTATAGTTTAGGAAAACCCTGTATATACACCATTTTTAATTACAATAAAAACTCGTTGCATTTATTCTCAAGTTATATTCTTTATAGATTTCATTTTAGTTTCACAGGTGTGCTGCAATGGCGAGGATTGTCTGTCAGGTGTGTTGCAAACTAAAAAAGGTTGAAGACCATTGGATCTAAACATTCTGAGATATCACTTGAGTGAAAATCAAGTCTGAATTAGGTTTTTAGGGTTACCATTTCAATAATAAATGTTTTATTATCTTAATTCGAATTTTTTTAAAATATGAATTTGTGTGTTGAATTTTACGGATTGCTTTTTCATCATAGTTTCACGAGGAGTCACACATGGCCTATAGGTTGCTCACCCCTGATTCAATTAGTTGATATAAAATGAAAATGACAAAAGGTAGAAATTTAATTTAATATTACCCTCAAAATCTCATCAAGAGCACCAATTTCACAACACTTATAACAAAAAATACTGTAAGAAACTTGCCTTCTGCTGTAGCTCCAGCAGCTTCTTTACGAGCCTGAGCAAGTTCACGACGAAGGCGTGCCACAGACTCTTCAGCTCTTGCCAATTTCATGGTTTCCTCTTCCCCCTGCATCATAAGCTCCCCTTCACGAATACGTTCTAAACGCAGAGCTCGAATAGTGGACAACATCTGGTCTGATCCTGAAACACCCTCTACCTATAAATCAACATAAGATCATAAATATTACAAACATGTGCAAATGAATTAACACATTCAGTGCCGAAGACAGTTTTTCAACCTTCAACAATACCTAAACTTATTTTTCTTATTTTGGCAGTAAACTGCCCAAAAGTGTTATATATGAATCCGTTTTTATTGGTGTCTTTCTTAAATGCTTATATTATTAACTTTTACTGAGGACCGCTCAAGCGTCCCTCAGGTATTGGTTAGTCTCCGACCTGCTTTGCATATTACTTAAACAAGAATATTTTACCTATATTTTCTAGACATAACAGTTTCACACGTATGTTTACAAAAAGTAATTAATTTTAAAATATATCACCATAAAAGTTTTTTAAATATTTATTTTCAAAAGAATATTTATTTCGACATTTCTAAACAAAATATTTTACATTTTAAAATGTCATTCTTTATCAAGAATATAGTTAAAATATCATTATATATCGACGACTCTTACAGAGGAGGATATAACATATAACAGGAGGATACTAATGTTTAGGCACTTCCATATGTGCTGGAGATTCGAAATTTTTTTCATAGGTAGGATTTTGTGCAAAACCGACTAGAAAAAACGAAAATTTTGAAAAAGTGCAGCAATGCGGCCGCTAAAAATTCGCAATTGTTTAAACAAATTTTCATGGTTTATGTATTTCCGAATGTGCTACGGAGTTGAAATTTTTTTTGTAAGTAGAATTCCTAAAATAACGAAATAGGGAATATACAAATTTTGATATTTTTATTTGTTTGGCAGTTAAAAATTCTTAAAATTTAAACAAATGGATAACTGTTTAGGTACTACGGGATGAGATAGGAAGCTGAAATTTTAAAATTATTTAGAGAATAGTAGATTTGCACAAATAAACATTTCAATTTTACCATATATGAAATGTGGCGGCCTTTAAAAATTATTTAAATTTAAACAATTAGAAATTATTATTATACTTCTAGAAATGCTACAACTTTAAAATTTGGCTAAAATGTGTAGCATTAGTACCCCATAATGGAGAGAGTGTAAAATGTTAAAAATTGCAACAATTGGGGATTGTTTTAAAATATTATTTTTACATGTGGGAAAAACGAAAATCGCTTCGGAGGTTAAATATTTAGAATTAAAAGAATATTTGTAATGATGAAATATCTGTCGGAAAAATGAGTGTTTTTTTCTAGGTGAGATGAAATGCTTGCAGTATGCAAGCACCAACTTCTAGTATATAATATAAAGTGGACGATAAGAATATTCAATTTTAACTTTTTCAAAGATGCGCTCAAATATTTGGAAAAAAAATAACTAACCGAAAGCAAGATAATAGACTGAATTGAAAACTAAGCACACCACTGTGAAGATCGGAGCCCAACTGATGCCTAGCAACGCTTGGGCAGGCTAAAATCCATGCCTATGCCCCCTACCACAACAAGGAAGCAGAGGGGAGTGCAGGCCGCTAGAGCGATCCTCAGGTATCGTATCGGGATCAAAAGGGCCACACGAGCAGCTGCCAGCACTCAACCTGTTAAAGAAGATTGTGGAACTACTTAGAGAAAATATTTTCCCATCTATTGCCCATTACAGCACAAAACCATCTATTCTATCTTTTTCATTCTGGGCTTCCACTGGCTTTGCAAAAAGGCAGAAAAATTCTAAATCAATTATTAAAAAAAGGGCTGGTAAAAAAAAGTTATTAAAACAGTGGATTTTTGGTGCAGTGTTTACTCAGATTCAAATGTTTCTGGAAAAATATTTTCAGTGCGACCCAGTCTTGTCCTTCCACTGACATGTTATAGGGGCAGGGCCGCCTCAACCGAGTGTGCAAATTTTGCATGGCACACCGGTGGCCAGAGAGATAAGGCGGCTGGAGAAGTAGTTCGACCGTAAAAGTAGGGCAACCGGATGTGGGGTAGAGGGATTTTGGGGCAGTCAAAAGACAAGTCGAGGAAGGGCGAGGGTGGCCTACATTTGCCTTTCAAAGTTCTCAACACCTACCTACGAAAATGAAAGGGAGTATAGGAAAAAAGCAGAGCAACCGAAATATTTCCCACCACACACCTGCTGAGATGGTTTTCTCCGTGTTGTTAAACATCTGGGAGATGGTGTTGGCAGTGACCGAACAAATGAGAGGAGAGCAATTCAATAGCTGTGCCCTTTGGCGTTTACGCCACAGGTCTTTCTCGGAATTCTAACTCGTTAGCAATTATTTTCAAGGGCTGATGTTCCATGAAACCCCTTTTAACAAAGATTTGAGATCTTCTTCTTACTTTGGTGAAGGATTTTCCCCAAGCATTTGTTTCGGAAATAACAGTTGTGAGCCTAGAGATCATTGATCCACAAACAAATTTCTTTCTCATGCAATTTCCATTAGTATTTCATCGCTAGTTGAAAGATTTTGAAGGTTCTGGTGCTTTGGACTGCATATGTTGTCATGTAGGTTTCTTTCCCATGCGATTGACGTCATTCTTTAATTGCTGGTTGTTGGAGATAGAACGTATGGTGCTTTGGACTCAGCATTTTTTGTTGTAGAGGTATGTATTTTTTTTCGTAAAAGTAGATGTTTCTTGTTGACTCGGATATATTGCAATCCCGAAATTGGTCAAAAAAATGAAAAAATTTTTATTATAGGTTTCGGAGCTAAATTTATGGAAACCAGTGGCAATATTCACTAATTTTATCACTTGCACTGTAGGTTATTGACCTCCTGTTAAGTGAATTGAATATCTTCATAGCTCACTACACGTCATATATCTGATTATTTTTAATAAATCAAATGCTCGAACTTCGAATTTAACACAGCCCACATTTTTTTATATTTTCAGGAAAAAGCACATAATATTCAGGACAATATCTTATGTTTTTTGGCTTGCATTTTATATACATTAATTATTCACATATTTTGGAAGGCAGCTGTTTAATGAACGAAAGAATTAATAAATGTTTCACTTTTTATTCCTAAAAAATTACGATAGTATTACATACGACCATTCAGGGCAATGGAAACCATTCAGTGTATCAGAGGTAAGTATCGCTTTATATATTCTTGTGTACCTTTACTTAATATAAGGTAATTTAGTGCAGTGGATGTGATGAGGCGACAAAAAATTTGATCGTAAGGAATTCACTGAATAAATGTTTTTCTAGTGCCAAAAATTTTTTCAGGTGCATTTTTATCTGGTTTTATGGACAAAATTGCTTAATTTTCAAATTGTGAGCCCATTCATCTGTAGGCAAGATTCTGTAGATAAAAGAGTTGAGAGTACAACTTTCAGGACAGTGAAAAACGCCTGCCCTATTTTTTGTAATAGCTCTAAGTGGTGTAAGTTCGATTTCTGAATTAATTAATCTTTTATTAAATACGGGAAATATTGCAGCATACGTTTGATTTGCATATTAAAATTAATTATATCTGTTTGAAGATAAACTAAAGCATAAAAGAACAAAATTAACATCATTACCGTCGATTTCCATAGGCTGTGACCATATAATAAATAGTTTTGCAGCAGAAAATCAGGAAAAATTTGTGTTTGAATATTAGTATTTTTATGATTTATCTTTTGTTATGAGTATATTCCAGATATGTTATTATTTAAAATTAATATTGCCCGGGTGCGATTCGGGATTGCACAAACTCATATACCCTCACACTTCCTGTGCGCTAGGCACATGCTCTCACGGCTGATGCTGCAACTTATATACCCTCGCACCGCCAGCGCACTCAACATACAAAGCGTTGCTTCTAAAAATTACCTACAGAGAAGTATTTTGTTCCATAAAAGGGGTTCTTGAGAAAATGCCATAACTTTCGATCAGACTATATTCATATGTTTTTTGTACGTGAAACATATTTACACTATAGGTAAAAACGTTATTTGCCTTAAACACGCTGCATATTGTATTTTTTTAATTAAACCTGTTCATTGTAATGCTGAACAAATTAGTGAAAGAATGGTGTAAATTGGTTCAGCCATTCTCAAGCTATAAGGGAACATAGTTACAGACAGACAGAAATGGATTTCTCACCAGGGCTGTGATGCGCGAGAGTGGAGGGGGTTAAGAGGGGTATCTAAACCTACTTTGTGGCCTGCCCTGTCACCTAAAAAAAGATTGATTAAAATCGGTTGGTTTTTTCTGGAGATATTTTTGTTAGAAGGTGGTTTTCGATTTTTGCCTTTTACATATTAGATGTGTTGATGTTCAAATTTATTAAATGGTATTTATTCGTGTGTGAATATTAGTATTTTTATGATTTATCTTTTGTTATGAGTATTTTTCTGATGTTATTATTAAAAATTATTATTTATGTGTTGACGTTCAAATTTACTATATGATATTTTTTCTCACGGGCAGACAGCACTGGATGCAATCACATGCAAATCAATGAGAATGACACATGGAATTTTCCCATCCATGTGGCCACTTCCATTGATTCACATGATCAATTCTGTGCATTTTTCACGTCCATGTCTGTGCGTGAAAAAAATGCTCATGTGGCCTAATGCAGCAGTCACCAGTTTTTTTAAATTTGAGATTTTTAAAGGTAGGAAATGTAAAAAAAAAACGAAATAGGGATTATACAAATTTTGATATTTTAATTTGTTTGGCAGTTAAAAATTCTAAAAGTTTAAACAAATAGGTAAATGTTTAGATACTATGGGGCGAGTTAGAGAGCAGAAATTTTCAAGTTATTTAGAGCTTAGTCTATTTGAACGAATAAACATTTCATTGTATCTATGAAAGTCTTATTGCGGCCGTTAAAAAATATTTAAATTTAAACAATTAGATAAATGTTATTTCACTTCTAAATGTGCCACAAATTTAAAATTTGGCAGAAATGTGTAACATTATTATCCCAATGTAGAAAAAGTATAATATTTCTAAAATTGCAAAAATTAGCGATTGTTTTACTCAATTATTGTTCCATAAGGAAAAAACCAAACTTGGTCCCAAGGAGAAATCTTTTGAATTAAAGAAATATTTCCCATGATGAAATAACTTTCTGTAAATTTGATGTTTTTTCAAGGTGAGACAAAATGCTTGCAGTATGCAAGCACCTTCTACTAGCATGATATATAACAAAGGTATGCAAATCTTATTCAATAAATTTGTCAAGATCTTCAGTGAAAATGAGAACTATAAATCATTCTTCATGTAAGATTCAGCCATTCCTAGGATGAACATGTGAGAGAAATTTAATATCTTAACATTTACACGAAAAAATTCATTTTCCAAAAATAAACAGTATTTATTTCATTTAACTAACTAATAAACCGTACCTCTTTTGCAATTAGCACAAAAAAATCATATGCACGTACATATAACCATATCAACAGCAGCAGTGCCATAGCAAGAGAGGGATGAGTGGGGCGAATGCCCCGGGCACAGGAGCAATGGGTAAGCTGACCAGACATCCTCTTTTTGAAGATTCTGTCCTCTTTAAAATAATGTCCTCTTTTCACACATTTTTAATTCTGAAAACGATTAAGTATTTGAAGTATTCAACAAACAAAACAAAAATGTACTACAGTCAGTCTGGTCAGAATATGACTGAAGCTGTGCCATTAAATAGCTATCCTCGGAATCCATCTTCTTATATAAACAATAAAAGATGCTTTATTTTACACATGTATAATTCACAAAAGTAAATTGATACTGTTTGGATGACTGTTGTCTCTCTATAATGTAAAAATCTTGTGTACAAACCTCCTAGGTGTCCAATGCCTCATTCTTAGGTACTTCTACAAAGGCTAGAGATCTGAAATTTGGCATGCTGGTCGTAATCAAAGGGGAAAATCGAAAAACCCAAAAATTTGCTTTCTAAGGGGGTTTATTCGACCCCATTGTTCCATTTCAATACCCCATAAGAAAAGCATGGGATTCAATGCAGGGCATTCTAAATATACTTTTTTAAATTACTTAAAATTGAGATACAAACTTGGGATAAAACCATTTTGTAGATGAAAGAAAATTTTTAATTTTTGAAGACAAAATTCAAATCCGTGCTGAATTAGCATAAATATTTGTTTTTATTCTCAAAGAAAGCATATTTTTCTGTGGAACAACAATGAAAAATTCTAACTACCATAGCAACGAGCTCAAGGATTTTAAAAGGGAAATGGCAATCTAACTGAAGATTGCATTAGCTCAACGCTTTCAATAATAATTAAGGACAGCATAATGAATTATTAATTTTGTCCTCTTTTAAAAAATGTCCTCTTTTGAGATTTTGAATATCTGGTCACTAACAGGCGATTCATTTGTCGATATTTTACAAAAAATTATTTTGAAAAGTTATTTTAATTACAATTATGGTATATATTGCTATAAACTTAACATTTTCATTATATGCAACACAGTTGCAAGTAGCAATATTACAAATGCTAAAATTTTTGGGTGGTGTTTTTCAGTCTCACCCTGGGTGCCGATCTTCCTTGCTACGACACAACAGCAGTATTCAAAACTTCACATCTAGACTTGGGATGCAGATATGCTAACCACCACTTTACCAAAGCCAGCACATTTTAATCTCCTCTCAAAAAAATACACGTTAGTTTCATAAATCTTTAATTAAGGATATCTTTATAAAAAAGCAAATCATGAAATCCCTACCTTACTCTTGATTCTTTCTAACCACTTGGTAACTTGATCCTTTTCTCGTTCCATAGCTGCAAGGTCATTTCTCATTTCAGCTGCACTTTGTATCACATCACCAGAACCATCCTTAGCCCCTTTGTTTGCACTCCCTGTCCTGCCTAAAACAGCCTCTCTCTCACGGTGCACCACCACAAATTCTTCTATCAGCTTCTCATACTAAGGTAATGTCAAATTAAAACATAAACGGTTCATTATTACAATGAAATTGTAAAATCAGCAGAAACCATTCAAGAAAGTCAGCCACTTAAAAAACTATTTGGATTACGGATGTATGAAAAAGACCACTAACTAGATACTGATAAATTTCATAAATTTCTATAACATTAATTACATCCAATCTCATCACTATATCAATAAATTTAGTGGAATTTCTAACCTGTTGATAAAGAGATGCCACATCTGGATCTGCAAGTGAATCAGGTGGTACTTCAACTCGAACAAGGAACTTGGACAAATAAGCTCTTCTCTTTAATTCTCCCAGGGGCTTTTCCAAAATCCATTGAAGAATAGAATATACAACTGCTTTATCTCCTTCTAGTAAACGACGGCGGAAATTATTTCTGCAAATTGAAGTTAACTATTGGAGCGTTTCAATTTGAGTGCCATGAGCATATTTCAAAACTTTCGAATACAATATATTTTGAAATTGATTATAAAAATTGTATTAATCCAAGAAATTATTTAAAACATGATTGGAGATTTTATCCACCGAGAATGCAACCCAAGAAACACATCAAACGCTTCTTTAATCAGGAAAAATAAAATGTAAATAATATGTGACAAATGCCAAATTAAATTTTATAAATACACACGCCATAGATTCAGGAGGTCTATATTTCAATCCACGCAGCATACTTAGAAGTCTGACCGCCATTCTTTCGGGATCTTCTTCATGAATGTCAACCTTATTCCTAGCATCTATCTCGGCCAATACATCAGTTAAGACCTGCAAATGAAACCGCTGTCATTCCAAATTTCGTATACAGAATATTTTTCAGCAAAAAATACTCACAATTTATTAAAAATAGATGAGAGTAAAAATTACATAAGTATGAGCAAGAAATATTCACAACTATAACAAACTGAGAAGTAATTCTACGCGAAACAGTAAATTTTATAAGAAATTAGGTAAAAATATCATAGTAAATTTTTAAATATATCTCCTGACTAAGTAGTTATAATAGAATTTCAATGAAACATTACTTGCAAGACCTGCTCTGAAGTTAATGAATCGAAAGAAATTATGCTATAATTCTTCTCCCAAGGTGGTTTTTTAAGCTCCGCAACAATAAACTTAAGTTGCTCCCCCATTACGTAAAACTCAGTTGAACTGCCTATTTCTTCTTTAAATAGATAAAAGCATAATCAGGATATCATTAAAAATGCAATGCGCATACATCGAAACAAAACGCACATTAAGTTACATTAGTAAATAACCCGCAAAACTAGTGGTAATATCGTACGTAAAATAAAGTTATTTAACAGCAATGGAATGTTTAAACATGGCCGCGCCGGCTCCTTAGAAACTTTACGAAAGAGGTGAAACACACTTGATCGACAGCAGTTACTATGGTTACTCGTATTCGAAAGGTTTTCACCACTGGTCGTAACGATAGCAGCACTGAGCAGCACCTACTGATATGTAAAAGATGGAAAGTTACAAATGTAAACTTAATAAAATAAAACTGTGAATTTAATTTAAATAAGCGCACATATAAAATAGAATTTCTTACGATTTAAGTTATTTTTCTGTAATAAACATCCACGCTTCAGTTTCGACGTGTAAGGATCGGTATACGATTCATATCTACTCAAGCGTTCATTGATATTTACACGTCAGTTTTTCAGCAACTATGGCGTCCAAGAATTCGAAGGAAGTGCAGCAGAATATTAACTTTGTATGTATAGAAAATACTCTACTAATCTTGATTAAATAATAAATACTCGTGTATAAGTTCCGTATTCATTGTTTTCTTGTCATAAAGTTTGCATCTAGACTGCTTTATAGTTATAAAAGTGATACGATCATTTCCCCATGTTTCAGGATAAACCGGTCAGAATCAATAAGTGGGACGGTTCAGCGGTGAAAAATGCGCTTGATGATGCGGTTAAAGAAGTAATTAAACAAAATAACAATTTTACTTATAGTGGCAATTTTTTATCTTAAAATAACCGTAATATTTTATTTGACCTTTCAATGTAGTTTTATTCTGTCTTTGAACTTTTGCCGTTTTATAAAAATATACATGGCGTAAATCCTTCGTTCATCCAAGTATTTGGTCCACAGGTTTTGACCAGGAAGTTTAACTATGTTGAAAGTTTTGCATTGATGGATGGTAGACTGGCTATGTGCGGATTTGCTGTGGCTGTAGCAATGTTCGCATTAGTTTGGGATTACCTGTATCCTTTCCCGCAGTCTAGGTAGGTTTTTGTCTTGTATTCTTTTGGGCATTGTAGTAATTATGCTGTAGTTTTAAAACTATTATTTATTACTTCATATTTTTAGGCCGGTTCTCATTTTCTGTGTATCTACCTACTTCATCATGATGGGAGTACTTACATTATACACGACATATAAGGAGAAAGGTATATTTGTAGTTACGCTTCAAAAGGACCCTATAGGATTATCTCCTGATAGCATATGGGAAGCCAGTTCTTATCTTAAAAAGTATGTGTTCTCTTTGAAGTTTTATGATTTTTGTGAGGATATTTTGCTATCAGTATTAATTCATTTTGTTTATTTTTGACAGGTATGATGACAAATACAACCTAGCCCTTATATATCGAGATGCTAAGAATGGAGCAATAAGAGAGGCCACTATTATTAAGTCAGTTGCATGTTTTTTTGATGAAAATGGAACCTTACTATATGAGCTCCTAGAACCAGAGGTCATCAAACTGCACAATAGCCTGCTTTCAGATAAAAAAGAAAAGTAGTGGATAAGAATAAGCTGTTAAGTGTACATTAAAGTGAAAGCACCAGATTTATTTAAGCATTTTCAGCATTCTTGTAAAACCAAGAACTTCTCAAGAATGGAAAGTGAAAACTTTAATGATTTGAAAAATGACTCATGACTGACTGGCTTTTGTGAAGCTAGTTAATAAAGTCTGTTACATGTTTGTTGGTTTGTGATACTAAGTTGGGAAGTGGATGCAAATATTTGGTTTATTTTAAATTGGTGAAAACTACTTATTTGTTTTATTTCATGTGACAGTGGGTTTAGCAAAAACCATAAGATCCCTCACAACTACAAATTTTACCATTCCATCAAGTATGGTGTATAATAAAGAAGATAATCGCTCTCGAGTAAAGTATTTTGCTAGTTTATATCTACCTCATGAGCATAGATTACTTCATACACAAGTTTTTTTTAAGACCAGCATTTCTGTCATGTTGTGTAAACATTCATCTTTAGATATGCTTGGATAATTAATTATGTTAACATTTCATTATGGCTGTTCTCTTAAGAATAATGTTCTCGATTGAAAGAAATATAATTTGTTACAAGTAGCTTCAACCAAAATTGCAAATTTGTTTTAATTTTGTAAATTTTAAGGTCTGGAATTTATATAAATCAATGCTCTCTTTAATTCTCTTTTAAATGCAATGTTAACAATTTACCCGCAGAAAGCATGTACAGAATTCAAGCAATTTTCATTAAAAACAAATATTGATATTATTTGTGAAATATAAAAAAGAGAAGTTTATGTTAAGTTTTAAAGGCCACAGTTGGGTAATGTGACCTTTACTAAATGTGATAACTTAAACACAGTTGCCGTTTTATTCATAAAGTAATTATTTGAAAGTTTTTACTAAATAGGGAAATATCTCTCCTTGTATTGCCGCATAATGTAATGCCCTGTAATGTAGTCTTCCAAACTTTCTTTGAATGTTTGCTCTTGAAACTTCATAATATACCTTGTATTTTGTAAAAACTCGAGGTTTACGATGGCATCCATAAAATTAATTATTGCACAAGTAAAATAAGGTTATACTTTTCAATCAGATTTTCATTTATTTAGGGTAATTACCTGACTCGCTTAAATGTTGTTAATTCACAAACTAAATATGCCTTTTTGCCATCTCTGAATGGACAGATTTATTTTTGCACTAAAAAATGGTCCATTGCCAAGGAAATAAAGTTATCTCCTTATAATCAGAAACATTAGTGAACAAATTGGGAACCATCAATCCAAACTTGGTCTTTCAGAAAGGTCATTTCCATTTCACATACAAGGGGTAAAACTTATCAACAGTTTATTAAGTATCAAATGGTACAACAATTTTAACTCGTTTATCTTAACAATGTTTGAGATAGCAAAGAAGTAGTTATGTTAAGTTTCTCATAGTTGACTATAAAAAATGTTAACTTTTTGAGATTCAAACTAATGTTCTGGTGTATTTGGAGCCCCAACCAAATGAAACTTCTTGTATATACATATAGATGTTTAAATTCTTAGTTTGTATGTGTGAATTTCAGTTTCTGGCACATCCCTACATACTGAGGTGAATAGAAACAAAATAATGTGATAAAGAAAATCCACTGCCATGCCAAATTTCATATCCACAGCCCTTTTTGAAGTGTCTTAGAATTTCAATTAATCATTTAGTTAACAAATGTATTAGTGGAGCACAATCAGTTTTGTGTGAGGAATATGATTTTAAAGTAAGTATAAATTCATTTTCTTTTAGTTTTCTAAATTGCATCAAGAATAAATCATGATCAATTTTAGAACAATGGTATTTTTGTCTACAAAATTCAATACCACACTTACATCAAGTTTACACATGATTTTTGTAAAAACTTGCGTTATTCCAATTGGGTAACGTATTTAATTTTTTTCGTTATTATGATAAAATAACTTCAGGCATTTCACTGTCCTCTTGGTTTGTTTGCATAATCAGTTTTGTGTTATCTGATTCCCAATCATGTCCGTATTAGAGAAATTGATAAAATGTATTCTTTTTAGAAATGGGAATGAAGAGGTAATGGGAAAATAAGATAATTTTCATTTTTGTCAAAAAAAATTTAAATTTTATTAAGGTCTCAAGTTTTTTAAATATGGAACATATGAATTATTTTCTTCATTTTTCATATCTTATAAATTGTATAAAGTTATTATTACTTTTTAAATCAAAATCAAACACAAAATTAATTTCGCTCTTGGGAAGAAATAAAAATTGTTATGAGTGATACTGTATTAACACATTTGCAATGATGTCATGAGTACTGTGACATGCAGTTTTTTGTATGTTATACCATTTTTTAAATGTTCTGAGCAATTAAAACAATTTTTTATCCCTGGTTTCTATGGATAGTAAATAGTAGCATGGTAATTTATGGGAATGTCTGTCACGCCATATATTCAAGTGATTATAGGTTCTAAACCTTACATATGTTCTCGAATTATTGCATTTTTTATCATTTAATTGTAGCAGTTACATTCACAAACCATATATTAGAAACAAATGTTTACTTTTTACAATAATAGTCTACTTAATTAACTACCATTAATTTAAAAAATAACTACACCACATGATGTGCCATGGTGGTACTGAATGAAATCAAAGCCATTCCATGAGTAACAACTGGCATATTGGAAAAATCTTTTACCTTTTTATAAAAACCTAATGTTTTTGCAATTTCATTACTTCAAGTAAATGGTTGATGATTAAATAAGTAGAAAATAGGTTATTCACTGTGAAAGCATTTAGTTTCCTAAACCACTTCGAGCATCTGGCATTGAGGTCATGAGCAACTGAACTGTGTCAGAGAATAGGTTGCATTTCTCTGGATTTTCCTAGCTATTTTGCATTTTAATGTGTTCTTCTATAACGAACTAACTACTACTCCATTTTATTTATTTTTACTAGCTAATTACCCAGCTTTGCCTTGGGTTTACAGTTTCAAATTTTTCATGTTCATATCACGTGCTAATATTTTCATTCAAACTCAAAGTACTCTCGAGAAAAGTGTCCAATATTCCCACTTAATTAGTATGATCAAATTAAATATTGATTCGAATTTGATATTTTGCTAAGAATATCCAAAATAAATAATGCAATTTTACAAAACATTAACACAGGTCTCTAGTTGGTATGATTTGTATGGCAGCCCTACTCCTCAAAGAGTCAAAATTCTGGCCTAGAGGTGCACGTCCTCAAGGTCTCTTTAGTAAGTGTACCAAGTTTAAAGTCACTAAGTTTCTTGGTTTTTGAGAGCTGAAGGATATGATTTGAATAGCACCACCTCCCAAGAAATCGAAATTCTGGCACTGACGTGCACATCCTCAAGGTCTCTTTAGTATGTGTACCAAGTTTTAAGTTTCTTGGTTTTTGAAAAATGCTGTAGGGTATGATTTGTTTGGCAGCCCCCTCTCCCTGTCACCCCTCCCCAAAATCTGGCCCTGAGGTGCGCATCCTCAAGGTCTCTTTAGTAAGTGTACCAAGTTTTAAGTCTCAAATGTTATGGTTTTCGAGAAACGTCCCCAAACTACGCCCACACAGTGATTTGATCTGGTCCGCCTTATCTGCAAGAGTATTCATTAGATATAATTTATGATATCTAAATGACATTTTCTGAGTACTTGGGTGAAATCTATTTTAATATAAGAAAATTACATATTACAGAATCGAAAAACTTCTCAAAACTTACTCTTTGAAATTTTCAAACGTCCCACTCAGTCATTTAAATGCCATATGTGGCCCTCACAGTGGATCATGAAGCCTCATGTGGCCTTTCCAGTAAAAAAATTGGTGACTGCTGCTGTAGGGTATGATTTGTATGGCATTCCCTTCCCAAAATCAAAATTATAACCTCGAGGTGCACATCCTCAAGATCTCTTTAGTAAGTGTACCAAGTATATAATCTAGTTTCTTGGTTTTCAAGACACAGACAGACACATGCTGCCTTTTGTTAAAGATTATTTCCGGAGTTTTTGTAGACAGTTTTGCATTACATTACAATTACCTCATTGGCAGTTACCTTGTCTTCCTAAGAATGGTTAAATTCTGTGATAAATTATCTTTTAAAAACCAACCAGTGGAATTCCTCAGTTTTCTCTTCCAACTCTCTTACAATAAAAGGTTTTTTCTCTGATTATCTTTCTAATATGAGTAAATTAACAACCAGCACTCTAGACTTGCAACAGTAACATGATAGTAATTACAGTTCTGAATGGCATTGTTCCATAAAAATAATGTGCTCTTATTTCAAGTGTACATATTTATATTCATCCTATTACTCTCCTTCAGCAATCTTCCTTATTAATACAGGGTCAGTTTTTCTGTAGATCATTTTAGGGGATGATAACCTGTTACAATTTAAGTTTCTTGCCAAGCACCTGCAGAATCTGGCTCATGCCATTTATACAAAAATACTGATTGAGGAAACAATTGACGAAATTTCCATCACCTTATGTTGGCATTGTGAAAAGTCAGTTATGTAAATTTGCTTCATAGCATTAATGGGGAATATTTTGATGTATTTCCTATTTTGTCTTTGAGGTGCCTTGACCTAAAAAATATGTTACTTTAAAGAATTAGTGTACCTTTATTTTTTAATAAATCTTTCAAGAAACGTTTTTCAGATAAGTTTAATTTTAGAGATGAAGGTGAACTTCTATGGCACAAGTAAATAGTCAAGTGAAAAAAAAATATTCCCCAAAATTTTAAGAAATATTCCTACCCGAAGGAATAATCTGATGTGGCCACCACATGACTTTCTCCATATCTGTAATAATTCTAAAAATTTCAAATAGGTTGCATAATAATAAATATTTTAAGAAACTGAAAGAAAATTTCAGACTTAACAAAGAACAGAAATAAACTCATACCATAGCCTTCTGATATTGGATATAGCCACAAAGCTCTAACACTTAAGAAAAGAAAAAGGAGCGTTAGCGAGACGTAACAAAGTGTCAATGGTTAACAATAGCCATCGGTAGGTGGCATGGTGGTAGCATCTAAAAATGTAAGTTATCTCTTAAGCAATGCATTATATGGAAAAATGTTTCAAACAAAGATTTTAGAAAATTAAATTTCTTACAACTTTTACTCTAATATATTTTCACATTTATCAAATATTAAAGCAAATATTTTAAAATAACGGATAAGTGACAATAGTAAACGCCCACTTCTGGTTGACCGATTTTTACCAAAAACTAATCAGTTCTTGTGACTTTTATAAAAATGTTAAATATAAAATTTCGTGTTGACCTGATTAATAGTTTTTGAGTTAGAGCACCCACAAAAAAGCTGTCTCTCACACAGACATCATCGAGAAAATGGTCAAAACATGTTCAGGGGACCTAAAAATGTGTATTTCCATTGAAATCTCAAAGTCAATTTTTTTATGAATACAATACTTTTCCCTATACTATGTATATGGAGAAAGTAAAAAGGAAGACAAAAAATCAAACCTGCAGGTTTAGTGGTTTCATAATGCCACCAGCACCAGGGGCATACAGGTCTTGCACAGGTTTATGGAATATATCTCTGCGGCAGTGACCTCCAATCACACAGACTCCCACATAAAATAAACACACAAAGATTAATAAACTGAGGTCGGAAGATCCAGGGAAAGGTGTAAGAGTAGGGGCTGATACGTGTATTTCACCTACAATGTAGCCCTCTTTAGAGTTTCAAAGGTAAGAAATGCAAAAATGTCAGTTTACTTTTAAACGAAAAGTTCATGGTTTCTTTGTTTCCAATGAGGTAATAGTTCTAAATGATAGATTTTACATTTGTACGTCATATTTTGATTTTATTTTATTACATATGTTCAGTAGCAAATTTGGAAATTTCCTTCCCTAGGCCAAATTATTTTTATGTCCTCTTTTGGGACTTATTTCCTATAAATCGCCCATGAATTCAGTTTGTCTGTCTGTTCATCTGTCTGCAGATCATATTTGTCTAATTCATCAAAAGTCTGTGCAATAATAATTTTTTTATTCCCTCCCTGAATTCTCTTTTTTATTGCCGTCCCTAGGCCATTGCCTACTTTGTCTTTATTACAGATTCACCAATGCTTAAGTTTATACAATTAATTCAGATATCGGCAATTTGGGAGGTTATGAGTTTATTGGATTTTCTAATCAAAAAGGTTTATTTTTATTTCCCATTATATTTAATAATATTTATTGATAATAAAATCAATGCTTTTGCTCAGACATTTGATTTTTACTTATATACTAAGTGTGGTGACAGAGAAAAAATTCAACTACAGGATTCTGATGAATATGTATGTCTAAGGTGTCTCTCAGTTCAAAGAAGTAGTTTTTGTAATTCTGTCTGGAATTTGTGCGTCCTTCTTGGGACAAAACGGTTTAAAAGAATTTTATAAAATCTTGTATTTACACAGGGCAGGGGCAGATTTAGCTGCACCACTTGGATTGAGATAAAAAAAGCATTTACTAATATATGTATTCATATTTATATAAAATAATTTCTCATTGTAATAAACATACAGTTTATATTATGCACGGCTTTGACATTTGCAAAATATAACTAGAACATCAAGAATATGAAAATTAATTGAAATAGTATTGTAAGAAATATTATCTACCTTAAGGGGAATATTTGAGTTATTCGCAATCGTCAGTAAAATGTTACGCAGAGAATGAGATTAGAGTTTATTATAAAAGAAGGATTACTTGCCGTTTCATACCTTTGGAATCATTTTATTTTTACCGATGCTTCAAAGAATTAAGAAATGCTGATATGCATATTGAAATTCGCGCGTGAATTCTGGTATTTACGCTTAGAAAATCTGCATTTATGCCGAAACTTCGCAAAATGGCAAGTCTTGCCACCGGGACCTTGAACATGTGGAAATTAAATCATTTTAGGACCCTTCTAAAATTAGTAAGTGATTCGCAGAACTAGTTCGTTGATTAACGTCATAACAATCTAATTCTTCATTTTATCGTTGATGAACCTACATGTTCCTCTATTTAATGACTTTAAATGACTAGGGATTAAGAAATTTATAGTAGATAAGTATGTAGACGGTTCATTTACATTATCGGGCATGTCTTTTGTACGTGAGAACTCTGGTAAACAATAGCTGCGGAAGTCGCCAATTAAGCAACGATTCAATTAATTTACATCGATTGCCCTTTCAGTTCTTCCGTAGCAATCAGTAATAATCGGCGTCTAATTGGATTGATGAATGAACGACAGAGCATGTAAAATATTATTTATTTTTTAAGGTTGTATCAAATGGAATTTCAAGAAATGTTTCCACGTCTCATTCCCGCTTTTGCATTTATACTACTGACCCTATTGATCCCAAAGAAACTACTTTCGACAAAATACTCATCGCCAACAGGGGTGAGATAGCCTGCCGTGTTATTAAAACTGCAAAGAAGATGGGAATTAAAACTGTAGCAGTATACTCTGTTCCTGATGCCATGTCTGTAAGTGATAAGAATTTTTTTGTATATTGATGACTTATATATCACCGAAAACGATTCACCATTTTATCAACTCATAAAAATCCGGGATTTGATGCTGAAAAAATCATATAAATTTCCTTTGGTTAGTTACATGTCAAATTAGCCGATGAAGCAATCTGCATCGGTCCAGCAGCTACCCGAGAATCATACCTGAATATGGAACGAATTCTTGATGTTATAAAGGACACGAAATCGCAGGCTGTTCACCCAGGTTACGGATTTCTCTCTGAAAATTCAACATTTGTGGCGAAATTGGTAAGTTTTTAAGTTCAATTCTAGTAATAGTATAGTAACATAATTATGGCTATGGAAAGTAAAACTTGTGTGAGACTAGGAGCCTCATTTATTTATTTATATACGGGCCATGAGCCTATTATAAATTATCATTAACTCTGATGGTTTATATTTTTTAAATTATACAACATACATAAGTAATCATTGAGAGACGCATACAAAATACAATTCACGCTAGTAAATAAAACAATCACCAAAAATTATGTCAGCACAATCCCAGTTTATACAACTAGTCTAAGTATAGGTACTTTATCAAGATCACAGTTTTTAAAATCACAGATCTGATGAATAGAATCGAAATATGTAATGTCACATTCACTATTTATACACAAACCCAATGAAGGATGGTAACCTTCCGTTTTAAGGAGGTGATCATTAATAATGTAAGTAGAGTCATCAGAGAAAACAAGATCTAAGAGTCTACCTTGGTATTAGTGATTCTGTTGACCTGGGTGAAGCCAAGAAAAGACAAGTAGGGATGTACAGGGGTTTCCCGTGGTACAGAAGTGCTTTTCGTTAAATTCCCCATAGTGTAATTGTATACTAATGTTTGCTTTGAAATCAGAAAATTATTTTTCCTTATATTGTGGTATCCCTGCTTTTTTGATCCGTTCTAAACATGTTCATTTCCTTTTCTCATTCTATACTCGCTCTACAAATGAAATTTCTTCAAAATCTGTTCGGCAAATACCTTCCACATTCATAGTTAGAGAAAAATTCTAACCTTGATATTGTGGCAGTCCTGTTTAGTTGACCCAATTAAAATATGATATTTTGGTTATTTATTGTTATGAAGATTATATATACTATATTTGTTTTAGAACAATGAGGTCAGTTCTCTAGAAATACATGTAAGAGAAATATTATTTTACTTTTTACTGTGGTATCTCTGCTCTTTAGCTCCTCTTTAAACATCTTGATTTCATTACGGTATACAGTACAAATCTTATATACAAAATGTAGTTGAAATCCATTCAGCCAATTCCTTCCAAATCCTTAATTACTGAAAGAGTTTAATTTGTAATTGTGGCACCACTGTATGGCTGATGCAGTCTAAATATGCTATTATGGATTAGTATATATGTATACATTATAAACATTAAATTTCATTCAAATTGATTCTGCCAATTCTACACAAACACGTGTAAAAAGAACTTTTTAATTACTTTTATTGTGGCAGCCCTTATTTCCATATTCACATTAAACATACTGATTTTGTTTTTCTATGTTGCACACCACCTCAAAACAAAATTTCGTTGAAATCAGTTCAGCCAATTCCTTCCAAAGTCACAATTATCGAAAAGTTAAACTTTGCAATTGTGGCGCCCCTGCTGAGTCGATCCGGTCCAAATATGCCATTTTGTTCATTAATGTATGTGAATATTCTATGTAAGAAATTTGGTTTAAATCAGTTCAGCCAATTCTTCCCTGATATCTGCATACGGATGGATGGACATCACGAAGATAATAGTGCTTTTCAGCAATGGCGAAAAGCACTAAAAATGAGTTAATTACATGTTGCGCTTGGGCTGAATTTGTGAAACAATTGGTATTATTTAAAGGCCAGACAGCATTTGGAGGGTTATAGTCAACAAAGAGAAACACATGGTAGTAGCAAGAACTTCTTCAACAGCAGAACAATGCTCTTCATAGGCTAACAAGGGTGAGGCTGGAGGCAGATACACTGCAACTGTGAGAGTTTTTGTGTTGCTTTGACATAGTACAACAAATACATGTTCAATGTTTTGTTTGGTGACTTTGACCATGTAAGATCTATTGCTAGTCCTAACAGCAATGAGGGTACCACCAAAATGCGATTTATCACTAGTTAATTGATCACCATCTTTTCCGTAAATTTTATAGTTATTCAAACAAAGCAAAATTTGTTTCAAAGTCAGATGAGCAAACAATTTTTAATTCGCTAAGTTTTATTTTTAGACCACAAACGTTTTGATAATAAACATTAAAATGGGCACTGCTTACTCGTTTTTTTAATGGCTTAAAGTTGACACAATTACATCATACCTAATAGTCAAACACTGGGAGGTGCTTAGTTATGAAGGAGCTCATGGTATCTATTTTATAAATATTACAACCAAATTTTGGTATTAGTTTTCGTCACTATGTAAGAAAATGAATAGGTGGTCCTAACTGGAATAAACTATTTAAGAATTGTAAGGTCAAAGAAATTCTAAATGGTTATTATCATGTAGATGAATTAAACGAAGTACTCAAAACAAATCTAACTAATCTGGTAGTGAAACAAAAATATTTTAAGATATAATAAGAAAAATTTGTCATTTTATTATTATTATTATTTATTTATTAACAGGCTAAGGCCTATAATACAAAAATTCACTCATAAGAATGATTTGATGAGAACAATAACACGAGGAAATTATCAATCAATAAACAATATAAAGAGTCTGTTACATTCAACACGTACATATCATTAACATAAGTCACAATTATTATTACATGTCACTTTCAATTTTTTTTATTTCTAAAATATGTACGTTAAAAAAATCAATAGAGTTACTATAGTTATTAGCAAGCCTTTGCATTCTGTCTATTGAATTATTATAACCATAATTTGTGCTGTGAAAGTTTGTGTTGAAAGGAACACATTTTCTCATAGTAGGTATAAGATGGTACATTAAAATTGACATTTGTCAAAAGGCTAGGTGAATCAATATCGTTAATTAACAATTTGTACAGAAATATAAAATCAGATTTACTTCTCCTATGTGAGAGAGTATCCAAGGAAAGACAATCTAAAAGCGTATTGTAGTTTACATGATAACTGAAGCCATATAATTTATAACTTATAAATCTTAAAAATTTATGCTGCACTTTTTCAATATGTTTTATCTGACTAATCTTATATGGAGATCAAACCACCGATACCTATTCAACCATAGGATGGACTAATGAAACATATTAATGCCTAACAATATCTACCTTAAAATGCTTTGTATTACGTATTATGAAACCTAGCTGTTTTAATGCCTTACTTGAAATATATTAAATCTGTTGATTAAAAGTCAATTCTGAATCGAAGACTACTCCAAGATCCTTGCCCACAGTTACCCTGTTTTGAGCTTGATTCTGTATGTAATACTGAGTAGCCATAGGCCTTTTAGACTTAGTGAAACTAATATAATTGCACTTGGTCACATTTATATCCAATCCATTTTGATGACACCATACTGAAAATTTATCCAGATTTCTTGCAAAATATTTTTATCAGACATTTTGTTTACCGGCCTAAATATTTTTATATCATCAGCGATCATCAGGAAACTAATGTCTGAAAAAATATGTTGTACATCATCATGGGCGTCGGCAGAAAATCTTGGAGGGGGGGGCAAAACACAAAAATGCTTAACACACGGGCAGATGCGATTTTTCAAACCCGTGATAATTTTGCTTAACCGACCTCCAGGTGACGACAAATCTACACCAAAGAACCAAATTCTATTGAATATTCTATTGAAATTAGCTTAAGGTACGTTTGTCTTGAGTTTTTCACTTTGTGTATGATGATTGTTTTTCCCTTGAAGCACGGTAAAATGTACTCCGACAGGCTAAAAATATATGTATTAATAATTGATTTGCCTAATTTTCACGGAATGATCAACGTCAAATATAAATATTGCATGTTTATAATATATTTAAAACACCCACCTTTAACGAACAACCATGAATGTGTACATTTGCATTGGCAGAACATTTTTCAGGTTAAAATACATAATGAGAAAACAACAAATAAAATTCATACAAATTCATTTATTTACAAAAACTATTAACAAAAACAGAATAGTCATTCTCAAAATCACAGAAATTAACTTTTAAACAAAAATTGCAAACGCCTTGTGGCAGCACCAAACTTTTCTACTACTTGGTCCATAAATATTTTTTGTTTTCATTTACATATTTCTTATGTATGCTTAACATGCAGAGCCCAGACAAACCATCATCACCCATAGTTGACCTTAACCAAGTCTTAACTCCCTTCATTGTACTAAAACTTCGTTCTATCGTACAAGTAGAAACAGGCAATCTTAATACAACTAAACTGCTTTCCTAATAGCCAGGTAAAGGTCTGTGTGATCAATCAAATCAATTATGCCATTCTCCAACTCAAAATCCGCCTTACTTGACCACATACCATGTCATCGCTTCATTTTCCAAATTATCGATTTCATAAATTATGTTTAGATTCAAAATTCTGTTTTTATACTCCTGTCGTCCCAATTGACTCATTTGTTTTGGACAGAGTATAAAAAGATTGAAGTGCTTCTTATTTTTTGGAGAAAATCGGCATTCAAGTGATGAGATAATTGAGTATAATATGTGATAAAAACAGAACGACGATAATAATCCTCCACAGGCAAATCTTTGATATTGGATTGATAGGTTCTTCGATGTTCTTGGTAGCATTAGATTAATGTTCAGTTTTTCGGCTAGATCCTTAACTTCCAAAAAAATATCATTAAAATGAATATCAAAATTTGTCTGTGATTTCGGAGCACTATTAAAGGCTCATGAGCTTTCAAAATATCCAACTGAACGGCCTGAAGAGCTTGCGTTACTGGTTCTAGTATTGATGAGTAAGTCGAAATAATAATGAGACTGAGCAAAAAACTTGTTGTGTTTGTGACATTGACTAGTTGATGGGATGGGATGCTTTGCCAAACTCTGTTTCAGCTATTTGGTTTAATTTTTCGCGAATTTTCAAAAAGTTAGACGTGAAAATCCTAATACTTTTGTACTTAGCACTCCAACAAGTTTCGCATAGCATTGGTATAGACAGAATCAAAGATCTTCTTTTAGGACTGCCACGAAAATAGTTTATAATGGCTTTGACTGAGCCAATGGTGTTCCTTATTTCTGGCACTACATTTAAATCATGTACAACTAGATTTAGTCTGTGTGCAGAACAATGCATGAAAATGGCTTTAGGACTATTTCTTTAATAATGCTCTGCACTCCTCGCTCCTTCCCAGCCATTGTTGCACACCCATCATACCCTTGTCCAATTAAGTTTTCAAGGCGCAGCCCGAACTGTGTAAATTTATTCATTATAGTTTCAGCAATAGACTTTGCATCAAAACTAGTAAGGGTTGCAAACCCCAACAATTCTTCTCGTATCATGTCCTTACTGTCTACAAATCGCACACCAAGAGACAATTGTTCTTTACCTGATATGTCAGTGGTTTCATCTGCTAATATAGAAAATCCGACTGATTTATTGACTTCTGCAACGATTTTCTGCCTAATGTTCTCTTCACAGAGTCCAATCAGCTCATGTTCTATATGCACCGATGTGTATCGAGCATTAGCTGGAGAATTTTCTAAATGTTTACAGAGTGATTCATCCCCTGCTTTGATCCGAAATTCGTAAAGGCTTTGCACGTTCCCAATATTGCTGGTTTTTCCACGAAGTGCAATGTCGTGTGTGCCACAAAATATGAGAGTGGATAATATGGGAAACAGCATCTTTATATTTTCTTCAACTTTTAGCCTTGATGAACTGTCAATTTGACAAACAATATTCTGTTCTGGGTTTTTCTTTATTTTTAAAAAATTACTGTCATCTATTTGTGCATATTTGTGCCAGCAACTCCAAAGATGATTTTTAGCACTCGGATGAAAATCTTTGTTTTTTGTGAATGGCTTATTGATGAAAGCTCCTTGCGTGCCTCGATGAACAGCTTGTGGAAATAATATGCAATATTTGCAAACTGCGCCTTTGAGTTTTATTGAGTAACCAAGCCATGGAGCATATTGATCAAGCCATGTGTAGCGGAAATTTCGTGAACCATTTGAATCTTTTTTAAAATCAAATCTTTCTAAAAATGTGTGTTTGTTCCAGAAGGCTGTGTTTCTTATCGTCCATCATTTTCCCAGATGAATTTATATGTAACCCAATATCGGTTGAATCACCATTAGAAAGAGCATCTTCAGACTTATCATTAGCACGGCAACTTTCTACACATTCACTTGTTGTAGAAGATAAATTTTCAGGTTCAAAATTTAAAGCAGAAACGGAACTAGTGCTAGGCTGATCTGAAATTTTTGTGCGTTTCCTAGATTCTTGGTCCTCATGAAGACTTCGCTTTTTAAAAAACTTTCTAATGTCCATTTCTGAAATAGGGGTTTTAAAAAATCTTAATATAAAATGGCAATTAAGGGTAAAAAACAATCAAAAACAAATTTAACATACTCTAAAAATTAATAAAAAACAATTAAAAAATAACATTTACATTATGCACTATGAGGTAAAAAATAAATTTTGATTTATAAAATGTCTCGGTTATAAAAAATTTTAACTCTTTTATAGTTTCTATCACTCTAATTTTACTGATATTAAAGTAAACTTAAGCAAAAACTGGGCAAATGATGTTGAAGGCCCGCAAGATTTGCAATTCTTACATATTTTTCCTTAGAATACGCCTAAAAACCTACCCCGGAATGCTAAACACACATGAATAAATATCAAAACTACCATACATCTGTTCTTAGTTCAGCTTGAAATTTTGTTATCAGCAAATATTTAGCTATAAACACAGCAAAAATCATTCTCTTGGCACAATATTTGCTTTTTCTTGGTTTATCGCTTTAATAAACTTAAGCAACAAATTGGCCAAAAAGTGAAAGGCTTAGCGCAAGATTAGATTTTCTTGCATACTTTTCCTTAAAATTAATTCCTGAAAACTTAACAAATATGACTAAATTTCTTAACAACCATATGTCCAATCTTATTTCGGCTTGAAGTTTTGTTATCAGCAAATATTTAGCTATAAACTTGGCAGAATTCATTCTCTTGACACAATATTTGCTAGTTTTTACTGTATACCGCTTTAAACAGTAATTCTTAACTAATTTCCGTAATTAAGTTTGCAAGTATCTATATCCTCTCACTAATCACTCTTGAATAGACTGCTGCAGTAAATATGCAATATATAATTTTAGTAGAAAGTACTTACTTATGATAGGCAAAAATACAGGAGTAGATAAATGAAATCGAGGTTAATCAGTTATATTCATAAAATGTGTTACTTGAAAAATCGATTATAAAAGGTTGTATTTAATATTAACTCAGCTTTGTACAATTTCATTTCGTCATAGCAAAATAAGTTAATTTGATTTTTAATTGTTCCCTTCTAAGAAATTATTATTTGATAACACAAATTTTCACACTATAACAGCTGCTTTTGTAGTGATAATCGATATATTGATATAAATTTCCATTGCTATGTCCTCAAAAATCGCATAAAGCTCATGCTATGGTGGAAGTGCAAGGAAGTTGTATACTGTCGTTATTTTACAGATTTTTTAGTTTTTCCTGTAAACGATCCTTAATGTTAAATCTGTTATGCACATGGTTTTTACAGATTTTATTTACATACAATTCTAAAGTAGATATATTTTTTATTTTTTCGAATATATGGAGTTATATGCATGGCATTGCAAAACGTTTTCGATATCTCATGCCTTCGTACGCATTGTACATACTTCAATTATTCGGAATTTGAAGACATAAACATTTGATTTTAAAATTCAATCTAAATTTGCAAAGTAAGTGAAATCATCGATTTCAAATTGTTCGTTTTCACTTTATTTTGCTCTTAATTCGAGGACCGATCCGCATAAAAAGATGCTTATCTATACGTATGTATATGTATTTTGAAACATTCGTGAAACTAAGGAACTTTAAGGAATACATATGTCATTATTATACTTTGTTGTGCTTAGAAAATCTTCAATTAGTATAATGATAAAAGTGAATGAAAAATTGATAATTTTAGCTTATTAACCAATATTTCTTGGTCTATATCTTGACCATAGATTTTTCTCGATAAATTTTATTGGACTGGAAATCCTATGCTAAAATGCATGTATTTTAAAGAAAATTGTACTTTCACCATCGCTCCTGAACATCCACTCATCCTCTGGCCTCTAAGGGGAAGGGAAATCCGCCACTGTTCGGACGTTGGAAAATATTATAAACAGACTTAAAGGCCCCTCTGCACTGTTCCGAATGACAGATATTATCGTTTTGTTCTGCTATCTCGCGTGCATCTGTTTATTAAGATATGAAATTTTTTTGACTACTCCTAATTTCGGGCCTTCCCGATCCCTGTATTCACAGAGTCCTGCGGCCCGGGGATGTTGCCCCGGCATCCATGTCCTCTCGGTGACCCTACCTAGCAGAGTTGATTCCAATAATTCATAGAAGTTCTTAATAAATATTACTTATTTTAAAAAATCTTTTATAACGTGCACACAACCTTTATATTTAGTAATAGATAAACAAAACCTAAGATTTTGTTAATAAAAAAGATGTTTCTTACAATAAATTGACGTTTGAATGGTAAAAATTCTCGCCATCCATAGTTAACGTGTTAATTTATTAGGCATTTCCAGTTTATTCCCATTTAAAAGTAAATTTTAACGAAATATTTACGTTTTTCATATTGCCCCTCTTGCCCCCCCCCTGCCGACGCCCATGTACATCATTAACAAACAATAAAAACAACAGGGGTACTAAATGTGATCCCTGTGGTACTCCAGAAAGAGCAGTAATCTCTTCAGAAAAGTTCCCATTAACTTTTACAGAATAAATTCTTTAAATAAATAATTTTTCAACCATGACAAAAAAAATCCTGAGAACCCAATGCCTTCTAATTTCAAAAAAGTAAAGGAATATTTACTGAATCAGATGCTTTTTTTAGATCCAAATAAATGACATCAAGTTGTTGACTTTGTTCCAAGTTAGAGATTTGATAATTTTGAAACTAGAGTAAATTAGTTGCAGTTGAGTGGCCCTTCATAAATCCATGTTGATGCAAAGAAATAAAATTTCTAAAATGAGATGTCAACACTTCAACAATAATTTTTTCAAAAATTTTTGGTATACATGATTGGGTTACTACAGGCCTGTAATTCTGTACATTGGCTTTGTCTCCTGACTTGTAAATTGGTACAATAAAGCCTGATTTCCAAATATTAGGGTATTTACCAGACATTAAAGATCTGTTAAATATAATTGTTAATGGCTCCGCCAAAACAGCATAGCATGACTTTAAAACAGATGGGGGCACTCCATCAGGGCCTGAACTTTTGGAAGGATTGATTGCCTTAAGCTCACTTAATACTTTGCTTAAGGAAATTTCTAAATTAGAAAAATTGAAGAGAAAACTGTTATTCACCTCAGGGTTACCCAAAAAACTGTCTGAATAAACGGATGAAAAATACTGAGCAAATAAATTTGTAATCCCTGGAAGCACTGTCAGCCTCCTTTACATCCAAATATATTCGTGAAGGCAAAAAGCTAGAAGACTTACGTGATTTCACATAATGCCAAAAATACTTTGGATTTTGACTTACATTTTACTCTACACTAGATAGATACTTACTATAACAAATCCTTAATTCTAGCTTGCACTTAGCCCTAAGTATAGCAAACTTATTATAATCAACAAGTAGACCTGATTGTTTATACCTTTTATGAGCCAACTTCTTTTGTATAATTAGCCTTTTTAGATTACTGCTAAACCACAAAGGAAATTTTTTGGGTGAAATTGTCACTAAAGGTACAAACATATCAAATGCACTATACATGCATTTATAAATTACATCAATTGCACTAGTAAATGAACTATCACACAAATCCGACCAATCAATACAAAATAAATATTCATATAAACCTTCATAATCACAGTTCTTAAAATTATAAGTTTGGAAGCATAGCTCTGTATTTACAGCACTTAATAACTCTAGGTTGATATCCAATGGGGGATGATGTACATCGGGTTTAAACAAACTAAGCTCTGAAAAATTAACTTTAATATTATTCATTGTTGAGAAAAGTAAGTCTAAAATTCTGCCGTTGTTATTCATTATGTGATTTACTTGTGACATATTTAGGGAGAGAAAAGTATATCTCACTAACTCAGATGCAGGTGAGGAGATCAATGGAGCCCCAGTATTAATATCATGACGTGTAAAGTCAGTTAGATTAAAGTCCTCCACAAATACAAAAATAGCATCAGGATAAGTATAAACCAACCTTTCAACCTCACTACAATAGTTTTTATAAGTCTCAAGAGAGTCATTTGGTGGTAAGTAGATGTTAATAATGACTATCTTTGATGGTTTTAAATCAAGCAAAACAGTAACAATTTCAATATTATTATTAAATGGTTGTATATGCTTGGTTGACAAATTAATTTTAACTGCAAGAAGTGATCCCCTGCCTCTAAATTTCCCTGTCAACTTAGCACATCTATCACATTGATAAACATTGTAATTTCTTAAACCAATCTCAGAATCAGAAATATTCTCCATTAGCCAAGTCTCAGTTAATGCAAGAATATCAAAATCGTCGAGCAGAGTTCCGATGAACATAAAAATTCCTAGAAACAACATTCATGATAAATGACATAAGAGAAGGTATGGACAGTATTACGATCTTATTCCTTGCAATTTTGACACATTCACTGTCAAAGTAAAATCTCAGTGGTTGTCCCTTAGGCCTGTAATAATAGTGTAATTGCACACTGCAAATCTGAAATACATACTATCATTTAAAATGTACAAAAATGCAGTTTATGCAAAAAATAGATGCACTGGATAGATTTATAGAACAAAAATACAGTAATCCAAATGAGGTGTCATTTTCAGTTAACATGAATAAGTCAAGAGCAAAAGTTCACATTGATTTCTTGGAAATGTCATTATTGCCATTGAGCACAGCAGTAAACCACAAAAAAGTTGGTAAATTAATAACAAAGAATGACAATCATAATGCCAGACATCTACAATTATTTATAACAAATACAGCACTGCAAATCAATGAAAACAACACTGAAAAAACTTCTTCAAACATTGATAAACACTCAAATTTTAGAAACCCGTCCTATTCCTTTTAACATTTAGTAATGCAGTGACGGGCATAACAAGTTCTTTCCGCTAATTCTTCAGTTAGTAAACTCCAGTAAAATATAATACATCCAATGTCCCTACTGTGGCATGTTGGTGCCTAAGGACAACCCTCTGCCACCATGAATTTGGAAAAATTCTGCTGAGTGTGTTCAATGGTAGTTGTTATCATTTTTAATGGATTGAAACTAGAAAGAGGTTTGAATTTAGTAAAATAGCATAAGTAATTTTAAAATTGTGAAAAATTCTTTCAAAAAAAATTGCAAGTGATCTAGTGGAGAGTCAATAAATGATGATGCTAGGAGGAGTTACTCCTATATACTACAGGACCCCTTATCTGGCATGTTTGGGACCAGAAATGTGGAGATTTTCTGGATTTAGGGTCTTTAACTTACAATTTTTCATTATTGTACTTTATTATGTATTCACTCATAGTGATTATGATTTTGGTACGTTTGTGATGTTATTCATATGTTTTACTTCCTAATGAGCCCAATGGACAGCATGATTAACATCATGGGAAATTAGAATTTGTGTAATGCCATAAATATTTTATACGTAACTTGGATAAATAACGTTACGTGTATTGAGATTGCAGTGGCTACAAAAGTGAAAAGATATGCCTACACTATTAGTTATAAGCTTAGGGTGATTCAATATGCAAAAAAACGCATGGAAACTGAGTAGCAACACGTCATTTTGGTCCATCTCTCACAGAAAAATATTATTCTGAAGCTAATGGGATAAGAGAAACATAATCTTTGTAAGATTGGTCTTAAATGGACACAACTAAAGGAGGAAGTAGAATGAATATGAATAGTAGAACAGAGGAAGTTTGGTATTGCTGTATCAATCAAAATTGTTATGTATGAGGCAAAAAGAATTTCAGAAGAAAAAGGACCGGTTGAGCATACATATGTTTATTACAAATGCATTCCATTTATTATTTATCCCATTATATTAAAATATCATCTTGAACTTAAGTTTAAGTAAGTACTATTGGTAAAGGGTATCTATACATGCAACCTGTGCGGCACACTCTGACAGCTTTAACCCATCACTTCCCAAGCCTAGAAAAAATAGATTTTTTTTGGAAAATTTCCTTCAGTATTGTTGACTTTGATCTAAATAAAGAAAAAAACTTGAAGATAATTTTTCTTTTATTGTACATAGCAACAATATAAAATGTTGCATTTTTGCAACGGGAAAAATTGGGAAGAAAAAGATCAAAATAATATTTTTAAATTTTATTAATTTTCATGAAAATTTACAAAACATTTTGCATGCAATGGTACTTTACACTTTTTGCATTAGACACAGTCTGGAATTTGCAAAATCTACATCTTTTCCTAGAATTTTTGGAATCTTTTTTATTTCATGACCAACTCTATCGAACCTCTCAGAATTTGGTAAACTTCCTTGTGAAGGTCGACCAAGTTGATACACAGGACTACTTGGTTCCTTCTGGACCTTTTCTTTGCAATCTTCTGATTTTAAGAGGTTTTGTGCAATGTCAGGTCGAAAGTCTAATTGAGAGTTTTTGCTGTTTGTCACCATCGTATAAAATTTCCATGAATTAACAACAGCATTATCCAAAGTGTTTATCTACCTCTGATCCTTATTCGATAATTGGGCACTGCGTTATCATGCAAATCCACGCCTCCCATTCCTTTATTATAGTCGCTTATCAGATTAGGTTGTGGGACTAGATCATGTTTTTTTTAACTTGCGATTGTATCATTTTGCCTGAACAATGGGTTCCAATGTGCCAAAATTCGTAGCAGTAGTTACAATCGCATTGTTATGCCAACGGAAAAGCAATATATTTTTGCATTTATCAAAACACATGTCATAGGAACCCTTACGATCCTCTTCTAAATCCTTGGGCTCTTTTAATGGACATTTTGCCATTTTATTTGCTTGTACTGTTCCAGTGGCAAAAAATCCTTTATTGGTCAGAGTGCTAAAAAGATTATAGCTAGAAAAAAATTATCAAAATAGATCTTGTGCTACTTAGAATTTTTAACAATTTCTAAAGAACGCAAGACCACGTTTTCTCCAAGACTGAAACAATTTCTACTTTCACTAGCACCAGCATATGGTGAAAATTGGTACAAAAAACCAGAGGAAGAAGCAATGCACCTAAGCTTGTATCCGAATCTGATGGGTTTTCCACGTATAAACATTTTTCCTGAATGTCGATCGAAATATGGCACCATCTGTTCATTGGTAGAGAGATTATGACTCCACACACTAAACTGAAGAAATTGTTCATATATGTTATTAAAGGTCTTAGTTTTGCATATTTATTGGATTTATCTAATTTGTCATTGTCTGACAAATAAAAATATATTTTTATTTCCTCGAACCGATTTCTGGACATGGTTTTCCTAACCATTGGAACTCCTTTGTCTTCATCTTTGCTCCAATAAAATTTAATTCGAGGAAGAGTGTGATAACCTGATAATATTAAAATTCCAAAAAATCTTTTCAGTTCAGCAGACGTTACAAAAAAATTGTGATCATTTTTGTCCATGGCATATTTTTTTTGAAAAATCAATCACTTGCTTTAAAAGTTCGTCAGTTATGAATAAATTAAAAATATCTATTGGGGAACAGTAACTGTATCCTACAATCAAATCCTCTACCATTACTTTTTCACAATCAATGGGAGACGAAGAATACTGAGGCATACCTCTGACCCAATTCGGAAGACTTTTTTCTGTGAGACGAAACTGTCTCATTTTACATTATTCTCTCGTAATACTAAAAGTACTTTAAAATAGTTAAACGATACGATACCCTCGGTGACACTGCTGCTGCCGACCACAAATCAAATAGCATACACTGGATAAATGTCACGAAATGTACTAACAATTATATTGCAGTGACATAATACAAAGCACAAATATAGTACAATACTTAGTAGAAATGTCCACTTGAGGAATCACAAATGATATGGAAAAGGGTTCAACTCGCAGATAACCTTTCCACAGGTGCGTTCGCTCCGCTGTCTTCGCTCTCTCTCCTCGTCCTATCTCGTTCTCTCCCTCTCCCTCTCCTTCACTGCCTCTGCTCGTGGCGACGTTGTCGGCTCGGAACTAATGCAGTTCGCAGTGAGGTGCCGGTAGATTGTGCTGCACTCGCGAACGCTAATTGGTTCTACCCTCGATCTACTAGTGTCCTCTTCCGGGCTAATATCTGTTGCTATAAAAGAAGGCTTCCCACGAAAAAGGGTGCGTCGCAGGCAGGGGTCGTCATTTGCTGGAGTTCGGAAAAACTGATGGGGAACTCGATAAACTGTCAAAAGTAGGAAAATGCTGCATCCCCCCTCACTTTCGATGAGTTCCCTCACTGTTTAGTTCAGCAAACAAAGTCACACTCCAGAGTTTACCGACGCACCAGCTTGAAGCACAGCATAAGAATCCGAAAATAATCACAAAAGTTCCAAGGTACATTTACACAATATTATTATTACAAAGTTACAAAATTAATGAGAAAATATTATTTGCCAACAGGGCAAAATTGAAAATTAATAGCAACCCTTAGATGAGAACGAGAAAAAAAGGAATGCCAACCCTGACATTGTCCGACCATTATGAAAATGCAAGAGAGAGTTAATAATTGCATAACTAAATAGATTAGACTTGCTTCACATTGTTTAAGTAGTGTGCCAAGAAATTCACAGTATTAAAAAAAAAATAAAAAAATCACTGTGAAAGGTAGTACATAGATACATATTACATAGATAAACATTTTAAAGTATCCTAGCTCAATTGGGGCTGGAGTACACTAACCGTGTTAAATAGTACCAACGGATATAACATGGCAATGTTATTAAAATAATTTTGTGCCATGAGACATACATAGATGTCAGGATCCATCTATGATGTCTGAAAATTGACTGCACCGAGCAGTATTGTGGCAATTGGCCAAGTAAATATAAATTTATTTTACCAGATTTGCACCTGGGGGCTGATTGCGATGATTATAAATCAACGGGCGATGAGGTCGCTAATTCTCTACGCCGGAACATTATCAAAGAACAATAATGATTCATAGGAATCAGTGACTCTGTCAACAGGACAGGAAAAAAACACCTCCAAGTGGAAATGAAAAACTAAACCCAAAATGCAATCACCCAAGGATACTCTCTTGCTTGTATATCTAAACAAGCTCACACGACAAAGTAATTCTGAACATTAAAATACAATGGGTGATTAATTTTTCAAAGCCACAAAATCAAACTGTTATCTGATAGTCACATAAAGTTTCTTAAATTGATTAACAATAGTATGTGGTAATTGAGAATGACCAATATAACCTTTGGTCAACCAAAGCATTACATAATAGAAATAACATTAACACGTGATATTAAAAATAATCAATTATTTCCTACCAGAAGAAAAATATTTCTTAACTTGACTAACATTTGCTATTCGAAAATAATTTGGGTTGTCTGGCTTCCTTAAAGACAGGGTTACAGGAGTGATTATCCTGTCGACCACGAAGGGTCCTTCCCATAGAGGGGAAATTTTGGCAGACATTTAGACCAATTTGCGTTCGCGAGTGCAGCGCAATCTACCGGCACCTCACTACAAACAGCATTAGTTGCGAGCCGACAACGTCGCCATGAGCAGAGGCAGTAAAGGAGGGGGAGAGCGAGATAGGACGGGAGAGAGAGCGAAGACAGCGGAGCGAACGCACCTGTGGAAAGGTTATCTGCGAGTCGAACCCTTTTCCATATCATTTGTGATTCCTCAAGTGGACATTTCTACTAAGTATTGTACTATATTTGTGCTTTGTATTATGTCACTGCAATATAATTGTTAGTACATTTCGTGACATTTATCCAGTGTATGCTATTTGATTTGCGGTCGGCAGCAGCAGTGTCACCGAGTGTATCGTATCATTTTACTATTTTAAAGTACTTTTAGTATTACGAGAGAATAATGTAAAATGAGACTGTTTTGTCTCACCGTTGAATAAAGCACAAACGAAGAAAATTGGTAAACTTATGGGAAAATATAATCACCTCCTGGAGTCGAACCTTGGGGCATTTCTGTAATCGAAAATAGTTTTCTCGGTGTCTCCTAGTTGGCAGAAACAAAATTCTCTATGACAAACTGTTCAAGAGATGGAAGGGGGGGGGGATGGACAGACAGTAATTATATATAAAAGATTTCTTTGGAGTATCACATTTCATTAAGGTCAGGGTGTGTTTCCTTGGTCTTTCATTGGAAAACTTTAATGATGATACAAATGCTATGAGCTAGGTTAAAGTTAAAAAATTGATCTGATAGAAATCAGAGTTCTCTCTGAAAATTATTTATAGAAAGAAATAATTTGGGTTTACTTTGGAAACATTTTGGTTTAATTATTGCCATTTATTCTGAGCTTTGAAAGTATAGGTAAGTATCTGTATAATCAATGATGTGAATATGAATTGGTAAGTATTTAATTGCAGATTTTAAAAATGAATAGTAGGATGAGTATGACAATATTAATAGGTCTGGAACTTGCTATGGAAATACCGTATTTACTGAATCCAAGATGGCCCTGAATCTAAGACGACCCCCTCCCCCCTTCAGCAGACTCAATACAAAAAGATTTTATGAGCTAATTTCTCACTGTCTGTATTTGGTGTATATTTCAAACACACATATTAGGTATAGGTATACTAGTTCATTCATTAATTGAAATAGTTTGTTTGTTACAAATTTTTATCTGAATAAAACAGAATTTTTAAAATTAAGACTATTCATTGAATTCCGGATCGTAAGTTTGCAATGGAAAATTTCAGTTGATACAATTATTTTATCTTATGTTTCATTTATATAAAAAACATCGATTAAACATGTAACAATACTTCTATGGTTCTTTGACAACTCATCGCGGTTAGTTCGTCGCTCGTCAATTTTTGTCGCACAAAAAATTCATCGCGCATCAGTACATCACACGACAAACCCATCATGTGGCAATTCATCTCTTGAAAATTCGTCGCGAGACAAATTAAAAGGTGATACACCATGACTGGTGTACGGCTTGGGGAGACACTTCCGCAACAAAATTTTTCTTTATATTTTGATAATACCAGAATAGCTTGCAATTCTCTTTGCGAATTATGCAAAGCAAGAAAAATTGGATGGTGTATTGCAGGGGATGACTCCCAACCCAACAAGTGTATCCCTCTGCCGTACAACAGTCATGGTGTCTCGCCTTCCAATTTGTCTCACGATGAATTTGTCTTGCATCGAAATTGTCACACGACAAATTTGTTGAGCGATGAATCGACGCACGATGAGTTTGTAGTGTGGCGAACTGAAGCGCGATTTATTGACGGTATACAACTTCGTACTCAAATTTAAAACAATTCCTGATTTTCGCAAGCTGAAATTTGGAAAAAACCTCGTTGCATTCTGGTAAATACGGTGTGTTTAGGAATGATTTTCAAATATAATTATAGTGTAACAATAACCACATATATACAGAAATAAGGGACTTTTTTTAGACAGTACTATATCCATTGAGTCTTACACAAAATCTTTGTTTATTATTGTGATATTTTGCTGGTGACAATTACAGATAAATTCTCATGCTATCAATATCTCCACATTGTTCTTTGAATTTTCTTGTATATTATTCACGTGAGTTCAATTAGCTCAATTTATCTATTCAAGGAAGAATCTGGCGTAACTTTCATTGGTCCATCGGCAAAGGCTATAACTGGAATGGGTGACAAATTGGAATCAAAGCGATTGGCTATGGCAGCTGGTGTCAATACTATTCCAGGTCACATATTCTTCCTTTTTGTCTAAGTATCATTTATTTTATTACTTCAAATCCCTTTTTTAAAGAGCTAATTGCATTTTTTTGCTTTTTTACATATTTAAACAGATTATTCTGCCATTTAAATTGTAAAGTTATTGATTATATATTGAAATTATTATAAAAATGGACCAGGAAAAATAAGCACCAATTAACTAGCGCTTCTTTCATATTTTGGTTATTAGTCATAGTAATAAAGTGAAACATGTTTTTGTATACTTTGTAATGTTATGTTGTAGCTCTTAACGGTAATTATAAATATTAACAAGTTGAAATTATTATTTTAATCAGCAACGTGGTAATCATTTAAACTGATTGAATATCATTTATTTTTGACTGACATACAATTATTTAATTGATTTGATCAATCAAATTAAATTAATAATTTACTTACCAGGATATGATGGGGTGGTTCATGATGCTGATCACTGTGTAGAAATCTCTCGTCAAATAGGTTATCCTGTAATGATCAAGGCATCTGCTGGAGGAGGAGGAAAAGGAATGAGGATAGCTCATAATGATGATGATGCTCGGTAAGATAACCATCTTGGTGAAAGAATATTCTTTATCTGATTCACTTGAATTTCATTTAAATTAATCTTTTTGATTAATTTTATTCAGTTATTATTAAAATTATAATGAAGGAATTGTTGCATAGTGTATGGTGTATGTCAGGGTTTCTCAACCAGTGAGTTGCGACCTACTAGTGGGTCACAAAGGAACTTGAGGTGGGTCGGGGAAAGATTTCTAAATACAGTGCCCCCCAGTTATAACGTGGCTCGATATTGTGCTGTATTGGATATAATGTCAGTCTTATTCAAGCCCTCAACAAAATTTTTTTTCCACCAGATGGGTGCTATTTCTTATTTAAACCCTTATGTGGATTAATGATTTTTACTAACGTAGTTGCATTCCTGGCACCACTGCGGTGCTTGTATGTAAACTATATTATTTTATTTTTTATGAACAAAATTCAAGTTTTCTTAATAAACTTATTGTTCCTTTTCTGAACAAAGGCTATAAAAATTTTTTAACTTCAATTATAAATAAATCTGTTGTACTTTATTTAATTTCTTTTTTTTCCTTCCACTGCTTTAGATTAATATTAGTGCATGCAAGTAAAACTAATTTCTAAGTTGAGTTATCTCGATATAACGTGGGCTTCCCTCTAATACAGGGTAACTTTTTCCCCCAATGCCCGTGCTATATCGAGGGTGTGCTGTAGTTTATTTTTATAAACTTTTCCATTGTTTAAATGACTTTGAGATAAAATAGTTAAAGAACTCATGATAGCACAATGTGGACACATATATACTATCTACTCCTTGAAAAAATTAGTATATTGATAATAGGTGGGTCCCAGGTAAACTCTCAAAGCCTAGGTGGGTCGTGCTGTTAAAAAGGTTGAGAAATGCTGGTGTATGTAACTACCTTTAAGATCATTGAATTACTGATTTTGGGAAGGGTATTTTATAGTCGTAGAACTGTTAATTTTTATGTATTGGTGAGATTTTATAATTATTGTCTATTTTCAGTGAGGGTTTTAGACTATCAACTCAGGAGGCAGCTTCAAGTTTTGGTGATGACAGAATGCTGGTAGAAAAATTCATCGCCAGACCAAGGCATATAGAAATCCAAGTGTTAGGTGATAAACATGGTAATGCTATTTACCTCAATGAAAGAGAGTGCAGTATACAAAGAAGGAATCAAAAAGTAATTGAAGAAGCTCCAAGGTTAGGTTCTTATGAATTTTCTTTGATCATTTGTCATACATATCCTAATTGCATATGAAAATAAAATTTCTTAAATTCATCTTTGTTTTAACTGGATGTGTGCATGCCATTGCATTATTATTGCAGTTGCTCTTATTATATTAAATTAAAGTTGACCATTACATTTATTAATGAGTTTCTGTGGCTGTTATTTCATAGTAGTTCATTTTGCGGTAATAGATACTATTTTTCGAAAAGATACATATCAGTCTGTCATTCTCTTCATAATTTTTGGGTAAATGCAATTCATTTTTTGCATTATCAAAAATCTAACTGATACTTTGTTATCATGGACTGAGAAATTTCAGATTCTGAGCAAGTAAATTACCGTAAATACCTGCATATAATGCGCATTTTTTTCGAAAGATATGAGTTAAAAATTAGGATGCGTGTTATACGAGGGTATATAATCTTCCTATTTTCATTTGACCCCATATTTCCATAATTTCGGCACAGTAATTACTGCCCGGGTATCCTCATATTTTTATTGGTGATTTTTACGAAAAGTAAGATAGATAATATTAAAAATTTATTGACTAATTCTATAAACATAAATTAATTAGATATGAAAAGAATGAATTCAGTATTTATTCATTTTAAAAGCCAAGAAATTCTTCGTCGCTGCACCATTCTTCTTCGATGTTGTTATCGGAATCGTCATCTTACGCATGACGTCACCCTACACTGGTGCCCTGCGTGGTAGTGAAGTATTGGTGCTACTTACAATTAGAAACAGTGGCAGCTGATGCCGTTGAGTACGCTGGAAGTTGATGCTTTTTGTAGAACTAAATAAAGTTATCGTTCTCTACCTTTCTCTCAGCATTCATACGTGATTTATTCTTGATTCTTAGAGCCTGTAGTTAATTATGGTTATTTGCTATCATGTTTACGTGCTCCAGAGTGTTATAATAAGGGTAAAACTGAAGGTTGGGCGAACCCGTCCACCTCAGGTGTGACAAAAACGTATGTAAAAAACATAGGATTATCGCCATTCCTTCAATTTATTAGCTCAAATAATGTCATATGCCCTACTATGAAATTAATAAAATTCGATTTATTGTGTATATCCTAATATCACCTTGTAAGTAATGATGTATGTATGTAATGATTCAGTTAGCTGACGTTCTTTTGGAGCATTATTCAAAAATTTCATTTCGCACTTTCATTATATTACCAATACATAATACCAATAATTCGATCATTGCTTTAGAACACATTACGCCATCTACTTTATTCTGGAACGGTAATGCTAAAAAAAATCTGTGCACACTATATGCGGGTATATAGAAAAATCATAGATTACAAGGCTGAAAATCACCCTGCGCGTTATACGATGGTGCGCATTATACGCGGGTATTTACGGTAATAGATGCTCACTTAAAAGTTTACATTTCTGAATTACTTAAACATCTTGCTTATCTTGCGTTGTTTTGTTTTGAATGTTTTCCGATTTTAAAATGATCAAATCTTGGTTTTACAGAGTGGTCTGCATAGCTTATGCAGTTTTTATTTAAAATCTTCTTCAGTGTTTTCCTGGATGAGAAGACTCGGGCTTCTATGGGCGAACAAGCAGTTTCACTATGCAAACAACTTTCTTATTCCTCCGCTGGCACCGTGGAATTTTTAGTGGACCAAAACAGAAATTTCTATTTTCTAGAGATGAACACTCGGCTTCAGGTGGAGCATCCAATCACAGAATGCATCACAGGAGTGGATTTGGTGCATCAGATGATTCGTATTGCCAAGGGTCAGTGAATCATCTCTTTTTAGCATGTTTTCTGAAAAGAAAAAACATGCTAATGTGATCACTTAGTGTCTGTCCATCTATCTGTGGACGACCAAGTTTTTTGTTTTAAGAGATATTTGGAAAATTCTTTTTGGATTAGATAATTTTTATTATTCTATTAATTTCCAACTAATTCGACTTTCCCGTTTGTTCCTAGATTTACCTCTAGGTGGCTTCAAAGTTGGAAAATTCCCAAGTTTGAAATGGTTTTGTGGGCAAACTACTGGAAATATTTGGAAAATTCTTTTCTAATAAGATAACTCTTACCAATCTATAAATTTTCCAATGATTAGATTTTTGAAAATTCCAAAATTTTAAATGGTGTTGTAGCCAAACTACTTGAGATATTTAGACCATTCATCTTGAGTTAGATAGCTCTTTATCAATCCATAAATTTTCCAAGTAGTTCATAGATTTTCCACTAGGTGACTTCAAACTTGGAAAATTCAAAACTTTGAAATGGTATTGTAGCTAAACTACTGATGTTAGCTAAGTGAAGCTTTCACAGATGAGAAGTTCTAGTGAGGATTCCAACAGTGCAGGTTGTCCCCTCCCCAAAAGGGAAGACAAACCAGAAACCTGAAAATTTTGAAGAAAACATGCTTCCACCCCTTACCTTAGCATGGGTATATTACTTGTTAAATTTTGTTTTATTATACATCTATATATCTCTTCTCTCTTTTTCCTGCATGTTATCCAGTCGAACATATGATTATTCCTTATTATAATATGTATTAACCTTTTATATGCGTCATTCAGGTCATCCGCTAAAACTTCGTCAAGAAGATGTCCCTATCCATGGATGGGCTATTGAGAGCCGGGTATATGCAGAAGATCCATATAAAAATTTTGGTCTTCCATCCATTGGTAGGCTACACCAATACATTGAACCAGCAAACATGGACAAGGTAAAAATCTGCATAATTTATTCAGTAAAACTTCTAATCTGGTTTTTAAAAGTATATTTAAGTAAACTTGTGGACATCATTTTGTGTAATATTTTATCATATTTGTTTCATAAACTTAATGCGTGCGACTTTTAAAGTAGTTAAGGAAAGTTTTTTCTCCAAATACTTCATTGTGATGTTATTTGTTCCCAGTAGTTTTCTTTAAATTCAGCATTATTGATTTCCATTTAGAGGTAGGACATTGCACATATAAAAAGTATATTTACAGTAGTAAAGTGTTATATAAGATTATTGAAATACTAGCGTAATTGTCCATCAAATATGACGGGTATGCTTGGAATAAGTATTAAGTTTAAGGCACTTCCTATTCTTCCTCCTTTTGTCTCTTCCTCTCTCCTATCCCTCTCCCTCCCATTCTCTATCTCCCTCTCTCCTCTGGAAAATAGACTTCCTAGTCTCAATCTTACCCTAATAAAACCATTATCTATCTATCTCTCCCCTCCCTCCTTCTCTGTCTCTCTCCCTTCCTCTCTCCTTCTCTGGAAAAATAGACTACCTAGTCTCAATCTTGTCCTAACAAAGACCATTATCTATCTATCTCTCCCTCCTTTGTCTCCCCTCTCTCTCACCCTAAATCATTGTCTTCCTACCTATCTCTCTCTCTTCTTCTCTGGAAAAGTAGACTTCCCAGTCTCAATCTTGCCCTAATAAGGAACATTATCTATATCTCTCTCCCTCCTTCTGTCTCTCTCCTCTCTCTTCTATCTCTCATTCCCTCTCTCTCTCTTCTCTCTCTCACTTCCTCTCTCTTCTCTCTCTCACTTCCTCTCTCTCTTCCTCTCTCTCTTCCTCTCTCTCTTCCTCTCTCTCTTCTCTCTCACTCTTCTCTCTCACTCCCTCTCTTTCATAAGGCCATTACCAAAGAAATCAAAATTGACTGAAATCCATGATTTTCACCCATTAAGCTTTTTACCTATCTTATCAAAAGCCTTAGAAAAATTAGTGCAGGAACATATCACGCTCTTTCTTAACGAAAATCAATTGTTAGATCCCTTTCAATCTGGCTTTCATAAATCTCACAGCACCTCCACTACTCTTGTAAAAATCACCGATGACATTCGCCGTGCTATGGATAAAAGGGAAGTTACAATCCTAGTATTACTGGACTTCAGTAAAGCTTTCGGCTTGATAGACAAAGATGTTCTGCTTTCTAAACTGCTAACAATGAACTTCTCGCATTCGGCCATAAATTGGATACCTTCTTATTTAAGCAATCGTTCCCAGCTAGTTATTTCCATTGATTCTTCATCTGATTGGCTTATAAATGGAAGAGGTGTCCCACAGGGCTCAATTTTGGGTCCCCTACTATTTTCTTTATACATAAATGACTGCTCCATGTCACTTAAATACTGCAATCATCACCTTTATGCAGATGACTTGCAAATATACACAAGCTCTACCACAAACGACCTTGCAAAAACCCTAAAAAATATCAATAAGGACTTGAAACGCTAGAGGTCTGGAGTAATAAAAACTTTCTTAGTATCAATCCAGAAAAATCACAGGCAATCTTAATTGATTACCCTAAGATATTAGCAGCTATTAATCAAGCCCAAAGAATCCTGATCAACATAGCAAATTCAGCTATACCTTATTGTAAAGTGGTAAAGAATCTTGGATTGCTTATAGATGAAACCTTCTCTTTGGCCCCACATATTATAAATGTGTGTAAAACAGTAAACTCTTCTCTTCACTCACTTAAGAAGTTAAGTAGCAGTACTCTGGTTTCTCTAAAAAAAGCATCTGGTAACTTCACTAATTATTCCACATTTTGACTATGATGATATAGCGTACCAAGATTTATCTCAAGAGCTTTTATTAAAGATTCAGAGAACACATAACGCGTGCATCAGATATATATTTAATCTGAAGAAATCAGACCATGTTGATATAGCGTGCCAAGATTTATCTAAAGAGCTTTCGTTAAAAATTCAGAGAACACACAACGCGTGCATCAGATATATATTTAATCTGAAAAAATCGGACCACATTTCTGAGTCACTCATCAAACTAAACTGGCTAAATTTGGAGTTTCGTAGATACCTACATTTGCTTTCCTTGCTATACCATTTACTTAATTCCAGCAATCCGCGTTATCCTGTCGCTGAATTTAGAAGTATAGACACTGTATATAACTGTAATACCAGAGGGAGCCATAAACTCCTTATTCCTCATCACAGAACAGTAATTTTCAACAAGTCCTTCATTGTAACTGCTTGCAGACTATGGAACGACCTTCCCCAAACAATAAAAAATTCGCACTTGCTCTCCTCATTCAAGCGACACTGCTATCAATCTCTCTTATCCTTGCAAAGGAACAGTTAAACATGCTTAATGCTTCAATTTTATTTATTTATTTATTTTTTATTTTATTTTATATCTTGATTTTGACAAAACAATATTTATTGTGAATGTTTGTATTTTACTGATTTATTTGTTTTTTTTTCTCTTTCCATTTTGTTCAGACACACCCATGTTAATATCTATCCATTTTTTCATTTTTATATGTTTATTTTATCAATGATCTATTCGTGTTGTGCCAATTTATTTTTCTTTTTCTCTTGATGGTTTGAATATATTTATAACTTGTTCTAAATCTCATTTATGTGATGTCTTTAGTGAATCTCAGTAGTTTCACAGGTTTTTCACACACCCCTTCTTGTGTGGGTGGTTTCCTGCAGTCAGTTTTTTTACATGGATTCCATTATTCAGCAGTCCATATTTTTTCCCCACAAAATCACATATTTTCTTATCAAATACTTGTATTTTTATTGTTACCTGTATTTACATTGCTAATGTTTTATATATTATTATATATGTTAATGACGAGGGGTTTAGGTGGAAGATGGGTCTTCTTAGTCTCAATCTCGCCCCAAATAAAGACCAAATCAATCAATCAATCTCCTCTCTCTCCTTTTTTCTTCCTCTCTCTCCTTCTCTCTCTCCTATTAAAGCATTAAAAGCATGCTTTCCTTACATATATAGCATAAGGATTGATACGAAAATAGTCTCGAGATTTAACAATGACATGGTCGGCAAGGCAACATATCATTAAAAAGCTTTAAATTTTTACAATAAATACGATTTAAACATATTACTTGAGTGATTTCGAATCGTAGGTGAAATGTGACGATAATAATAAAAAATGTTATTTATTTTTCTGTAATATGGTTCAGGTCCAAAGATTGTAGGTCAATTCTTTCTAATTTTAATTTGCAAAAGAATAAAAGTTGGCAAGTCGAAAAATTGATTTTTACATGTTATCTTATGGGAAACAGAAATTATCTACTGGAGTTGAACCTGGGTCTTTTTCGGAGATTTTGTTCCGTAAATGGCTTTTACTATAAGAACAAAACATTCCTACCAATTTTCAATCTTCTACCTACTCGAAAAGTTTGTTAAAAATAGCATTACAGTCAGTCATAAATAGTTCATATTAGTCAAGCGTGACCAGATTTCTTAGCTCATTATTTAAAGAGACTAGCGTAATTGTTGGTTAATGATGAAGGGTATGTGTGAATTCAGTATTAACTTAAAATAAAATTGAAATAAAAAGTTAATTAAACCAACTTTTATATGCACTAAAAAGTAAACAATAAATTTAAAATGCACATAATTGAGTGTTCCAGAGGGTAAAAGTAGTTTTAGGCAAATAGAAATTGTATGACAAAGAAATACATCACATACATTTTTTGTATGCTCAAAACTATTTTTAATTTGTGGAACATTCAGTTTTGTCTCTGACTCCCTCTCTCTCCTCCTCTCTCTCACACTAAGGAGAATGGTAAGGTCGGTTGTCCACTATGCAGAGAAATGTGTACTGAGAAATGTGTGAGCGAGGCGGCAGAGTTTTGTCTGTTCATTACGGCAAGTTTCTCTGTCAACTAGAAATGCATTTAGTTCCGTTCTGAGTGGCAACCAAGTCAGACGTGTTCAGTTGAGTTTTTTTCTCCATTATTGCATGCAATCCAAATTAAACAACTACAGAAACAGAGTTGTCAAATGCAGTGCACACAGCTAAGCTAGGTTAGAAACTGAATGACCTTTAAATATTAGGTTGTAACGTAATTAATGTTTTATTACAATGTTAGCAAATCATTGTTAAAGTAATACAAAGTATTACAATTATACATTATATAATAATGAAACATGATTACATTATAATTTCAATCCTTTTTCATTTATTAATTATGTTATTTGATGAAAGAATGTAATCTAAACCCTCATTGTTAAGATTCAAAAATGAGCGAGCCTGGCTGCTGGCAGATAAATAACGGCCGATGTTTCACAGATTGGAGAAACATGGAAGGGGAGGGGGTAAATGTGTACAAGAAAATTCGGCCGGCTAGCGACTGGACAGAGATTTCTCGGTCCCTCGTTCGACACATTTGTCGTTTTGTTTTAGTGGACGGACCCCTACCTAAAGCAATGCATTTGATTTACACATTTCTCGGTGCACATTTCTCGGCACATGTTTCTCGGCACATGTTTCTCGGCATAGTGGACAGCAGTCCTAAGAATAGCTTATGTTTGGCCTGCTTTGCTTCGATTCAATTCAAGATCTCTTATCAGGAGCGCCACTTAAAAAGAAATCTACAAAATTCTCTATCAGTAATCGAGTAAATACGTTAATTTTATATTCTGTTCTCCTCAGGCCAGCAAATGGGCGTTTTGTAATACTGGTAGTATCAAAGCATATTGTAATATCAAAAGTTTGTTAACACTAATGTAGTGGTTTCTAGAATAAACAATTTATTTTGTTTTTGTTTTTTACCAATAAGGATCTTGAATACAAAAATCCAATCATCAAGGGAACCTTTCACTAAAAACACAATATTTTGACAAAATATTGAATTCTTAAGCAAAATTCGAGCAATTTCGAACCAAAGGCAAAAATTGATGATAAGAATAAGAATCTATGATTATTTTTCTTTAAAATGGTCCCTGTCTGAAGATAATAGGTTAGTTACTTCTAATTTAATTTTGCAAAAGAAAAAAAGCCTGCAAGTAAAAAAAGGGATTTTTAAGTGTTTTCTTATGGGGATTTGTATAGAGCGTTCCGGACAAACGTACCCACAGAGTAAGAGTTGGCATTTTGGAAAATAAATGGCACCAACATACATGTCAACAGAACCTGGGCTTTTATTATATTAATTGTGGTATCAAATTATATTTTAAACACAAGTTTGATATGATTAAATAAAAGTTGTTAGGATAATGTGTAGAGCTCACTGTTGACCCATTTTTAAAATGCTAGGTCTTTTTTATAAAAATTGTGATTCCCATAATGACGGTACAAGAAGGAGTCATGACCTACATGTTCGTCAACATAAGTATAAAGTTTGTAGGAAAGGACCCAAAGTCATGTGTATCAAGATATACAATAATCTGCACTTCTCAATCAAGGAAATAAGGAACATACATGTAATCAAGAAATCTGTGCATGAGTTTCTAATGTCTAAATGTTTATACAGTATTAATGAATTTATGTGAGTTTTCTCTTTTCTTGTTTTTCTGACAAATCCTATATGCTACCTTGGTAACATCACAAGGACCAATAAAAATTTATATTTATACTTAATATGCTGCCTCTGAGCCAAAATGTTTTTAGAAATAATTTTTTAGCCAATTTTACAGTGCTTTGATGTAATTTTCATTGTATTTGGAGAGCAGATCTCTGAATTATTTGGTATAGAACATGAGCAATTATTCTTAAATAAGACAGAAATAAGTTTTTTTGGCATAAAATAATCAAGTATAGTTAGATAAACTCATTTGCGAATGCACTTAGTTCTGAAATTTGCCAGAATTATTTTCCACAGGAATTATTTTTTAAAATGGAGCCTGACATTGTAAAAATAATAATTAGGACAAATGAAAACTCTTAAGTGCAAATAGAAGAAAAAATAATAATGTTATATGGGAATTAGTTAATTTATGAGTTTAAATCATTGCCTTAAGCGTGATGAATTTAAATAAATCACTCATATAATTTAAAATCTTATACATTTTTGTTTGTTTTAGCATTATGATTTTATAAAAATTTATTAAAGAGATAATATTAAAAATAAATCATGTTACTGTTGGAATTTTTTCTGCTCTATTGAAATTCTAAGAAAATTTTGTGATGAAAATTAAGATTTTTCAGCATTTTTTTAAATGCTTATATTTGCTATTTTTAGGTTCGATGTGACAGTGGTATAGAAGAGGGGAGTGAAATAAGTATCTACTATGATCCAATGATTTGCAAGCTTGTATGTTATGGAAACACCAGACAAGAAGCTATTGATACAAGTGTAAAAGCCTTGGACTATTATGTTATCAGAGGTAAACATTTAAAGCACTCATTTGGTTGTTTTTATTTCTTATCAAATTATATTGTACCCTCTGTGTTTGCCTTTATTAACCTTAATATCTTGTCATTTTCAACAAACCTTGATTGAAATTAGGTAGACTTGACATGAATTGAGCATTTAACAGCAACGCAGTATTTTAAGCAACAATTTGGAGGCCACTTAAAGTTTTTTTTAGAAAGATTCATAACTAACCAATTCCTCAATAATTTTACTATAAAACTGTTGCCTAAATTTATGATAATTCATCATTTTTTATTTTCTCATATATTCTAATTCCACTGTATAATAAAAGCATGCTGTAAGTCAGGGGTCTCAAACTCATAACAGTGCATGGGCTTTATGAAGGCACTCCACCAAACCTGCGAAGCCACATTAAGGCACTACCAAGTCCGCAGGTCACATACTTTCCCACTCCTCACACCATTCCATATTCTTTGGACATTCACTCTCCTATTCCACAGAGAAGAAATCACCCTAATCCTACAAAAATATTAGATTCGACATCAAGGAATAGGTTCTTCGGACGTGCAAGAAACACGCTGGCAGTGGAAAGAACATACTTAGTACCCCACCTGTGAAGAATTTTTATAAATCGGAATGAGCAATGAACTGCGTATATTTTAAAAGTGCTAACTTAATATACTTCTTGAATTTCTTAGATTTACGTGAAATATTTTATAAGAAATACATTTGAACTTTGGGTGTCTAATGTAAATGAATTTACCGGGCTGCAGAAATATACCATGGGGCCCACGACTTTGAGATCTCAGCTGTAATGCATATGATGTACTGCAGACCTTTATTTAGATGATTCCGCACCAAACACAAGCCACCAAGTCAACTCTGAGGCTACTGGAAGAGAATCAGTTTAAAGCGATGACAATGTGTAGACGAAGCCAAATGTGTTCTCTGCAACCTCTGGAATTGTCATCCATATTCCAAGTACTACATAGGGATTCATCCATCTCTTCAGTACTGAAGAGTTGCTAAGTTTTTTTGCCATTGAAACTAACTTGTATGCAGAACAAACTTTGAAATACGCTTCATCTTGCACTATGACTGATATGATGACTGGACATTCCAATTTTGTGATTGTTTCGCTTTATCGCTCACCATCAAGCAATTTCAATGCTTTTCTTGGTAAATTGGATCAACTATTGTATTACTTCTATAACAAAAACCATACTTTGGTAATCACTGGTGATTTTAATTGTAATCTTATGTCTGACTCCTCTCAAAGTGCTCAATTAGTTAGTTTATTTGAGTCATATGGTTTGAAGTTTTTAATATCACAACTTACTCGTTTCACATCTATATCCAAAACATCAATTGATAATATAGTAACAAACTATGATCAACTGTTTACTTCATCTGATTTATATGATATGGGAATATCTGACCATTTAATTATTGAAGCCACATTTTATCTTACTGTTAGTTCAATTCCCGGTCATAGCAGACTTTTTTCTCGTTTCAAAAATTGTTCTTACTGTTAGTAAACAAAGCAATATTACCTATAAAACTAAAGTGTTTTCTTCATCCAACATTGATCGTTTAAAAACTTAACTATTGGATGAAAAATGGGATGTTATTTTTTCTGCTAATTCTTTTGATGAAAGTTTTGATTGTTTTTACTTAAAAATTTGTTATTTATTTGAAATTGCAATTCCAACAATAGACAAATTGAAAGGTAATGGTAAATCAGGAAAAAAGTCATGGCTAATGAATGCGATTATTGCATTATCAAGGGTAGTAAAAGAACTGGCCCATTCTGATAAATTATATAGAACCCCCATTTCTCATTCACACTTTTTACACACTAAAAAATATATATTGCACAAATTAAAGCAGCCAAGAAAACATACAATGATCATAGATTAATAAATGCTACAAATAAAACTAAGGAAACTTGGTGCATAATTAACAACAAATTAGGTAAAACATCTCCAAGTCAAGTCTCTCAGGTCCATGATGACAATGGCAAATTAATTACAGATAGTAAAACAATTTGTAATAAAATTGCTGAAGCCTTCCAAAAACTCCTTAATCCTGTTAATTTTTCAACATTAAACCATTCTCTAACACCATCATCAAACTATGTTTCAGCAAATTCACTATATCTCTACCCATGTGATGAAAAGGAGTTAATATTCTCCTTAAAAAAACTCAGTAATAGCCCTGCCCCAGGAATTGACAATATAACAAGTAATCTACTATCTGAATGTAAAGATTTAATAATCAAACCCCTCTTATACTTAATAAATGAATCTCTCCGTTTGGGCATATTCCCAAATTCCCTAAAATCTAGTAAAGTTATACCAGTTTTTTAAAATTAGGGTGACATAAAGGATGTGAATAATTATAGACCTATCTCCCTTTTACCTCAGTTTTCAAAATTGTTTGAACTCATTTTTTATAATCGGTTGTTACCATACATAAATAAATATAATATCCTTTCTACTTCTCAATGGGGTTTTAGGAAAGGGAGATCTACCGAATCTGCCTTATTTACTGCATTAAGATTTATTTCCAACTCTTTAAATAGTAATAATTTAACTTTAGCATTGTTCCTAGATTTCAGTCGTGCTTTCGATATGGTTGATCATCCCATTCTTCTATGCAAATGCAAACAAATAGGAATTCAGGGTATAGTTCTTGACTGGTTAACCTCTTATCTTCTAAAGTGTTCACAACAGGTAACACTAAAGTTGAATAATACGAGGTGTTCATCCATTTTGAGTAATACAACAATAGGCGTTCCACAGGGATCATTATTAGGACCTAGTCTTTCTAATCTACATAAACGATTTACCATTAATTACTAAAAACCCAAATGTAGAAACTGTCATATTTGCGGATGATACTAGTTTTCTTGTTTCAGCAAAAAATGTGCAATTACTTAAAGAAAAAAGCCAAAATATTTTAAATAATACCTGGGATTGATGCGTTAGAAATAAAATATTTTTAAATTGTAATAAAACCCATATGATTTTTTTTAACCATATGCATGAAGTATTTTAAAGTAGTTTAATTTAAATATCATCAATTTGTAAATCCTTTAATTTTGAGGATGATAATCTGAGCTGATGGGTCAGATTTTCATTGGTCAAATTATACCGGTATCTATTTTTTGTGAATTTCATTTGGGTGAAAAGTTGTTCACAAAGATAAGTACTTCCAAAAAGCGATATCATTTTTAAGGAATGATCTCTGAGACGTGGATATTTTCCTCGGGTAATCTTCTTGTTTTTCTTTGAAAGCACAATGGGCTTCAATATCAGACTGCAATTCAATAAGCTCAATTTGCAAACGATCTGGTGCAGAATTATAGTCTGCAATAAATGGGTTTGAGAAAATTTCAATTTCATTTTTCATTTTCAGAAGTATGGAAAAGCGTTCTTTGAATTAAAATATCAATGTCCTTCACAAATCTTTTAGTATCTTTCTCGGTTAATATGATTGACTTTATAGATTCAAAATTATCATATTTGTTTTCCTTTAGCTGATTTTTAAATAAATTCAACTTTCCAATAAATGCGTTTATCAAACGATACATTTCAGGTATTTTTGTGTCTTTTCCCTGCAGCTTCACGTTTAAATTATTGATGTGAAGCATTATATCAACAAAAAAGGCAAGTTCCAAGAGAAACTTTTCATCTCCGAATTGATTGATGGGTTTCCCTTCTGCTTGCATGAAAAAGTTAATTTCCTCTCGTAGCTCAAAAAATCTTTTCAGCGCTTTTCCTCTGCTTAACCAGCGAATATTAGTGAAATACATAACATTAGTCCCTTCGGCTTCCTCCACATCCTTAATCATTTCCTTAAATTTTCGGTGTCTCAAAGCACTGCCTCTGATGTAATTAACTGTTTTGATGATAATATTCATGATATGCTCCATATTAATGCACTTAGAACATAAATTTTTTATGTGAATAAGACAATGCAAATCACTGACTTCAGCACAAGGGAATTTTTGTATAATGTTTTTTTTTTCAGCAACGATACTGCACCATTTTTAGAACCTCGCATTGACGGCACCCCATCAGTCACAATTTGAACAAGCTTGGATAAGTCAATTTTGTGTAGCTGCATTTCATTTAGAACCGCATCACAAATATTTTTTCCACTTGTGGAGTAATTCAACAGTTCCTTCACAACCTCGAAACTCTCAGTTATAACTCGAATAAAAATTGCCAATTGAGCAGTATCAGTGATGTCCGTACTTTCAATGAATACCTGGCAAAATTCTGGATTTTAGAATTCAAAATTTCACTGCATTTTGCAGAAATGTTTACTATTTTTCTACAAATTGTCTGTCTAGAGGCGGCTATTTTTTCAAATAACTGTTTTTTCTCTGGTGTAAGAATCTCTGCCACAGCCACCATGCATTCTCTCTCTCCATCCGTATGCGGCTTCAAATGCTCACCAATTATTTTTGCCATCACAAGGCTTGCTTTTTCAAGCTTTGAATTTTGATCATTACCTTTTCCAAAAAGATTTTGCTGTTTATCAAGCTCATCTTTTAGTTTCCCAACCCTTGCCTCTCTCTGCGTTGCTGTTAGCTCTCCAACTCGATCCTTGTGTGTCTCATAGTGTCGTTTTATGTTGTCAGTTTTCAGAACAATTGATTGATGGCAGAGTAGACATAAAACATGGGATTTATCATCAATAGAATTATCTATAACGAAGTATTCAGTTGTCCATGAGCTCCTAAATTGCCAATTTTCATCAAAAAGTCTTCTTTTTTTCTGATGAGTCATTTCACGGGTTATAGAATTTGAAATTATCTAAATTTAATAAATATAAAGTTTTTTTTACATTTTGTAAGGATTATAATTATAATAGAATTTACTATTGTAGTTTTATTTCCAGGAGTATCAAGTTTGGGCACACCTGAATAAAGGGAAAAATATTAAAGTTTACCTTCGTTTAGGAAAATGTGGGTATTGTAAAGCAGCCGCCAGCCTTCTCTGCTTTTTAATAAACTTCTTAATTTCCATGAACATAACAGCATAACATCATAGGGTAACTGAGCATTCAAATAAATTTACGAATTTTCGAAGAGTAAGGGAGAAAATGCATCAATGCCACAATTATTACGTTACAGTTTTGTCTCTTTGGAATGACATCACACAGCTTTGAAGTGAAGTGATATGCCGCCCTCGCTCAGCGCAGCTCAACTCTTGCGGGGAATAAATCAGCAGTTTCCTCCATTCTCAAAAAATAAAAAGCCCTTTTACTTTCATGTTTAGTACTACCATATGTAAGAACTTATTTAGAGGCCCGCACAAAATCGGAATGTGCAAGCAAACGCTAGTAATCACTTTAATCGTAAAATTCTTAATATAGTAACACTATTGCATCAAAGACTTTAATGAAGAAGGTAATTTTAAGGTATGAGGTTACCATTTAAAAACGAAATTAATTGATTTTGTTTCAAGTTCACTTATAAGATATTACCTTCATTCTGAACATTGTAATACTGAACCTAAATTTATCAAAGAAAGGTGCTAAAATATAACTAAACTCAAAAAATATCGCTAAAAAGTATTTTAAAATAATAATTGCAAATTATTTTTAAATAATAATTAATATAACTATTCACTAAAGCACAAAAAAGTCGATAAACATAAAAAGGCACTAAATTGCCAACTCTGACGATAGGTACATATTTATTCATCCTGGGAACAAAAATAACAAGCGAGGAAAAAACTACCAAACAAGTCCCAGAAATAAAATGCCAAAAACACATTCACCCTTACCAAAGGGAATTAAGGATTAATAATCTTTAATTGATCATATTGCTAAAACAATAATTATATATACTTAAACAGCCAATACAATTATGAAAACTGAAAATATTTTGGAATTTCTTCCCTCAAAAGTGGCCGCAAGTACATTAAAAACTAGCGAGCCGCAAGTGGCTGCACAAAAACGTGAAAGTGGCCACATGCGGCCAGGTGACCGCAGTTTGGACACTACAGTATAAGGTTCATTAAAGATACAGTTTCTGTACATGTATTGAAATCCATTTATTATGGATTTTCTTGTCTAGAGCTACATACAGTATTATTTTCTGGGGTTCATCCCCAGCAATGTTGCATAAAATATTTCTCATCCAACCTCCCCACATCACCCTGTCATTCCCCGCTCAGTGTGTCATTCTCATTTACTCTATCGCTGAAGAAGGGCATAGGCCCGATAAGCTTGCGTGTTTTTTGTTTTTGTGTTCGTGTGTTCAATGTTTCTCTTCGACGCCCCCAGCAGCCTGCCAACTTGGTCTCCGACTTGGTAAGTGTCCGCTGGGCTTCCTTCAACACCTTGTTGCCACCTTCATCACTACCTTTTCATTTCCTTATATATATATATATATATATATATATATATATATATATATATATATATATATATATATATATAAAAGTGCTACGAAGAATAGGAGAGAAGCAAATGATTATACAGACTATCAGAAAGAGGAAGGCTAACTGGGTTGGACATTACCTGAGGAGAGCGAGTACGATTAAAGACGTGTTATAAGGAAAACTAGATGGGAAAAGGGAAAGAGGTAGGAAAAGGTTTCAGCTGATAGACGATTTGAAAGGGAAAGAGAGTTATCAAGATATAAAGAGGACAGCAGAAAATAGGAGTATATGGAGAACCAGGTTTAACCGAGAATAATCACGTCTACGGACAGACTACCTATGATGATGATATATATAATTTAGCTACATTTATAAAGAAAAACTTAAAATTATTTAGTGCAGATAGTGATCTACACAGTCACTTTACTAGAAACCAATTAAACATTCATGTCTGTTGCAATAAGAGGCGCATTGCCCATAGAAGCCCCACTGCTATGGGGACCAAAATCTATAATGCCTTACCTAAGTCATTAAAGGACATTCCCTCACTTGGGAAATTTAATAAAGAATTAAAAAAATTATAATTACTATGATGTCACCGAATTTTTTTCAGACAAGGGATAAACATTACAGTCTACCATTGTTCAATTTTTTATGTACCTGATATTTATATTTGTCTTCTATAATGTAATATGTTATTTTCTATGTATAACTTTGTGACGTGTCCTATACCTACATTTTTGACAATTGTATGGTCTTTGGAAAGAAAGAATTATTATTATTAATTATTATTATTATTACATATAGATCAACTGTAAAAAAAACTGAAAATATTTGTGTACCAAATGTTCGATATGTTGCCTATGCTGAGTTCAGTTGAGTAGGTGTTTGGTTATGATCCCAGAATGTGAAAGTGTTAATTAGTTATAAAATTCATATTAGCTTACATTTTTTAATGCCAAATTACCATTAACTTCTCACTTTATTGTCTAATTAAACTCACAAATTAACAGCACAATTTCTCTCATTTGTATATTTCATTTGCTTGTCAAATTAATTGATACATCCACACACACAACTGGTTATGTAACATTTACTGAACTAAACATTAAAATGCAACAAGCACCTCTCTAGTTCCTCATGAAATTTCTGAACTGAAAAATTAAGTATGTTCTGATAGCTTGTTATCTAATTCTAATTGATTGCCTTACCTTAATAAATTTTTCTTCATCTAAGAAATATGTATTAGGAGCATATATCCTTCCATGTTACTGGATCAAGAAATAGTAGCTAATTCTATATGGATAATTTTGCTTGTTAATTTTTTCTGGAGCATCCCAGTGCCTAAACAGATTAAAGAAACCCACTCTGTCTGTCACATGCTTTCAAAAACAATGTAGTATGATTTTAGTAGAATTTGAATTTTTTTTTCCTATCCATCTGCTGTATAATTGAATGATTTGCAGGAGTGACCCATAATATCCCTCTTCTGAGGGATATCTTGACAGAGGAAAAATTTGTGAAGGGTGATATAAGTACAAATTACCTGCCAGAAACATATCCAGATGGTTTTATGGGGAAGAAAGTAACATGTGCAGAAAAAACATACATTGAAACTGTGGCAGCTTGTCTATTTGCTCATGAGGATCTGAGGTAACATTCTTTATTTAATGTTACATCATTGAATAAGAAATTTAAATTTAATTCCTTATTGTAAATGGCGTCCAAATGGATGCATTAAGTGACATAAATTATTCAATCTCGGGCATTAAATCTCCTTTCCATGAAAATTAATTTACATATCTTTAGATTTTTTGTGAAACTTTTAGTCTCAAAGAACAGTGTTAATAAATGTAATAAAACATTGATTTCTGACCTTAATTTTAGAGGATTCGTGTTCAAAAACAAATTAAAGAATTTTATCAGAGGTTAATTATATGATAATATGATCCCTTTGAGCAGGGCTGGCTCAAGCTATGGGCGAACCGGTTGACTGCCCAAGGCATCAAAATTTTGGGGGCGCTATCCCAATCATTTATCTATGCATTACTTGCAAATGAATAAATATTGGATATCAGTTTATATCGAGGAACAGGATAGGATCTTGATTGCATTCCTTTTAATTTTTCATTATCAATAATTTGTACAGAGTGATGAATAAATTAACATGTACTTTGTAAATATCTCAACAAACATTAACCCTTAACCTGAAGTATGAATTTGAACATTAATATGAGAAGCATGGGTCCCTGAGACCATGTAATAAGTAATGCTGTTTAAACATAGGTATTATGTCATCAACATTAACTGCTATCAATATACTGAGAGGAAGAGGATTGTGTATTAACAGTGTTGCCCATGTGATAAATAAATAAATATCATATTGGTCTCTGGCTCCCATACTTCGGGTTGTAGTTTAACGGAGGGAGGCACTGGAGTGCTATGTCGCCTGGGGTGCCAAAATTCTTCAGGCCGCCCCTGCCTTTGAGCTCTCCTCATTTCAAAATTCATTAATTTTGCAAACATTTTAAATGAATATTTATTGTTTTATTTGAATGCAGAACTGCTCATTCGTGAGATTATGTTGAAGAAAGTGATTAGGCAATTTATTTATTTATTTGAATAAAAGACAACTCTTAGTTTTTTAAAGTTAATATAGGTAGAAAATTGTTTTATATTCAGATAAATAAAGTACACAGTACGTAAATGTCATCAGAGTTATTACAAAGCAGTTGATTTAGACATAGAAAGAAAGGCACAAGACTTATACTAGGCTAACATTGACAAACAAAGTAGTGTCTATTCAAAATGATTTTTATTTGGAAGAAGATTCTGACCGAGTTTGCCTAATTTAAGTCTTACGCCACCAAAAACTGACCAAAAATGTAAAACTAAAATAATACTTCTTCAGTTTTTGGTGACTGATTTTATTTTTACACGTTACCTAAATGAACATTGAAAATTGTCATTCATGCATTCTTGGACCAAAAGAGTTGTAAGTATGTGGAAAGCATGACCGTTGTAATAACTTAGCATGCCTGAGTTTGAAGCTTGAATAGCATGATTTAAATAGGACTAGGATAAATGCCCATTATACGACAGGCTGCAATATATAAAGAAATATTTTACAGCCTGAATCTAAATGTCAATATTTTGTTTATAATAGTAATAAGGTTTATTGATCCCAGCACATGTATCTATACATCCATGTGTAGGACAAATCAGTTCAAGGTAACAGATAGAAATAAGATTAAAGTAGATTATAATATAGCGATGCAATTTAACTAACACTATTTCATTGACGATTTGGTTTTTCTACATAATCTTTTACACTATAAAAGCTGTTGCATGGTAAGATATTAAATGCAGTCTTCTCAAATGAAGCAGTACACTTGATTTCTTTAATTTTTCAGGTAACATTAAACAATTTAATACCCATTGTTTTAGGACCTATTTAATTCTATGTATTATCATATTTAAAATAGGAAGTTGACCTCTTGCTCTTTCCATAGAAGTTTTTGGTAATACAGCCTAGATAATTACCAAGTGAGAAAATACTTTCATTTTGAAAATTTGCATAATTAATATTTTTACTCAGATAGTTTGGTTAAATAGAGATTGTCAAAATTTAATGGTCAAAATCAAAGTACAGTGGAACTTCCTTAAGTCGAACTTCAAGGGAAACAAAAAAATATTCGAGTTATAAAAAATTCGACTTATGGAAATACGTTTTTCCCCAAGAGATTTTTGCCCGGTAAAATTAATTCACTTCGAGTTATGGAAAATTCAAGTTATAGAAGTTCCACTGTAGTTCAAGATGTACACCTTAATTCATTGTTAATTCAAAATATTAACATAAATTAATTCATAGTACTGCAAATATTTAATGAATCTTATAAAATAAATGTTAATTGGGTATATGTATTATTATGCACTGATAATTTTCAACATATATCAAATTTACTTGATTAATTTTCCAAATTTGTATTTGGATATCTAAACACATTATAAAAACAAGATTAATAATAAAATCAACAATTTTTTTGTTATATAAACAAAGGAAAAAGGAAATCATGTACAAAATTGAAAATATGATGATTATTTCCAATATAAAAGCGCTAGACTCAAAAATGAGGTAACAATACAAGCTGCCATGGAAGTGAAAATTTCTTATTGTTAAAAAAATGAAACGTTTTTTTCCAGTTTCTAAAGTATTTTTTTGGGTTAATATTGAATGAATGTAAATTTGCTTTGTGAGAAAAATAAACTTCATTCTATTGTCCATACAATGGTTTAAATATTGAGCACGTCTCAATTCTAACCAATTTTCAAATGCCAATTAAAAATATCTTACTCTTTGTAAAAATAAATATGCGAGCTGCCTTTGGTGTGAAGTTAAATGAAAAATTTAAACGCCTTATACAAAAAAAAGAACAAGTAAATACTGGTGATAGTATGCACACGCAGAGACACACCTACCTGGTGTACGGAAAACTAATTCTCTCCTGAGACCGAAGTATCATGCATGCGAGTTTGCAGGAAAATGGTTCCACACCAGGGACTCATGCATATGCACAAACACACAAAATCAGACAACTACACCAGTATTTATTTATAACCTAAATGTACATCAACGATGTCATCCTACTCTTGCCCAATGATGATCAAATGGAGAAAATAAATGTCCCTGGAATTGGACCCAGGACTCTTTTTTAAGGAATAATATTTTATTGGGTCATAATAGCAATCACCTATGTGGATATAAAATTTCAGCTATTAATTCCAACGGAGAATGCCTAAAAACCTTAATGGATGGACAGACGAACACTTGGGCATTATTATGTATGATGATAGCATAAAATTAAGAGTATTTTATCATACATTGCATTTTTCAATGTATATCATTTTGATGGAAATAATGTGATTTTTTTAAAGTAAAAGTTTGCTATTGATTTATTGAAAACCTATCATTTCAAGCTGTGGATAGGTAAATGTAGTAAGGATCATATACTTACTAATGTAATTGGGCATCAAAAATGACATGTATGCATGATTAAAGTATGAAATTTAAATGAAAATACCTCCCATCCTCCCTCCCTTTCTCCCATATATGCAATACTAGATGCCATTAACTCCTGACTCTGTAGCACAAAGCAGATCTTGCAGACTGTGGAATACCCTTCCAATCAAAATAAAAAACTCTTCATCTCTGTGTTTACCTTTAAACACTCATATCACAAATATCTCCTCTCCCATCCACCATCATAACCATGAACTGACAAGCACTTATTTTCTGTTACAGGTTGTTGAATAAATGTAAATATCTATCAATTGACGTATGTATTATTATATCTGTATTTATAGGTTTACATAAGTTTGTATGTATAACTGTATGTGCATTCCATTGAGTGTACTTCTGTAATCCTTACAATCTTTTAATAATGCTATCAGTAGATTTCATGGGATTTTCTTGCTCACCTTCTTTTATTGGTGTTTTCCTGCAGTGGGGGTTTTCCTAGGGTAGGTATAGTAATTTAATTATCCTTAATTTTTTCCCACAAACAATTACCCATCTCTTTTCATTTCCAATAGTACTAACCTTGAATTGCACTTATGTAGCATTGTATTATACATATTTTTCCTGTCTTCTTTTTGGTAATTGAAAATGGGTTAGATGGAAGAAGAGATTGTCTAGTCCCAATCTCACCATAATAAAGAAATTTAGCTATCTCTCTAATATCCCATCCTCCTCTCTCTCTCTCCGATTCTTTTTCTCCTTCCCTCCCCCTCACTTTCTCTTCTAAAAGGTAGCTGTCTCTCTCAGCATAATATGCAGTATATCCCTGTTATTCATTGCTCTGTAGTTCATCTTTTCATTAATTTGTTATTTGAAAATAAATTATCTGTGAAATTTATTAAAATATTTACTCAAAAGAGGGAAATCGATTCATTGTAAAACAACATTATGCTAAAGAACGCCTATCTCTCCTGCATGAAGGAAAATCTATAGGGGATTGGAAATTAAAACCCTTGCTGGTTTCATATTCAGAAAATCTTGAAGAACTGAAGGACTATAACAAGGAAAGCCAACCTGTAATGTGGCTTTTAAGTTGTGATATATAGGTTACACTGTCTTTTTTGAGAATGGTTTGGATGAGATTTTTATCCATCTGTTAAGCACAGTATTGTGAGACTCATGACATTCCAAAGAAAGCACTACTACTCCACCACAATGCCCCTGGTCACCCAATCAACCACAATTTCTTAACTATGTTAATTAAAAATTGTGTTTCTTCCTCTACCATATTGGGTGTTGCATTCAGAGTACATTAATGTTTTTGTAGGATGTTATTATAAAAAATAAGTGTGTATAACTATGTCAAATAGTTAATTGTAGAGACATTCTTGTCATTGGAACATATCCTCTGTGTTTTACATGTCAATGGGTCGAGTGAATAAAAAATAAGCAAATGCTTATGCTTAAGATTTCTATCACATTTTAAGCAAATGCTTGATTTGGGGTGAATAAAAAAATAGCATTTGATTTTGCTAGAAATAATTAGCATTTGCTAATTTTTAGGATTTTTCTTAAGCATTTGCTTAAAATTGTGTGAATAAAACTTAGCTTTTGCTCAATGTTTGAAGCATATGCTTAAACTTTTTTAAGTGAGGTAAAGGTCTTGCTAAGATATTTCTAAGTACTCTATTTTCATGATAATTGATCCTAAATATAAATATGGTAATTTAAGGTGACATAAAAGGTTAAAAAAATACAAGAAAAGTTTCAACATGCAACGGTTATAAAAATTTATATCGTTTCTCTGAAGAAAATGTTAAGTATATTTCAAATCTGTTATTTGGAAAATATCAAGAGAGACGTGGCTGGGCACTGTCTTCCAAACCGAAGATAGAAATATTTTTAAGGTACTTAAGTGATCCTGGATTTCAAATAGGAGTCGGGGAAGAACACCACATACAATGCATAACTGTATGTAAGACAGTAAAATTTGTGGTGTCCAAAATCACTATAAAGGCAAATGACTGGATAAAATTACTATAACTAATTGAATTAAAATGCACCAATGATTTGTGATATTATCGAATTCAGTTATAGAAGAAAGTTAAAAAAAATTGTTAATTAACTTCTTTTAAAATATTACCCAATATATTTATGTTTTTAGTTTGAAATTCAACTATGTAAAACTTTAAATGTAAACAAAAACAAGTGAGGGAAGAGTTGCAAAGAGCTTACTTCTGTAAAATTTAAGCATTAGCTTAAAACTGAGTAGCAAAAGCTTATAAGCAAAAGCAAAATTTTATTCACTCAATACGAAGCAAATGCTTTTAGCATTTGCTTATGCTTTTAGCAAATGCTTTTGCTTTTATTGTTTGCTATAAGCATTTGCTTAATTTTTATTCACTCGACCCAATGGGCTAGTCAGCCCCATTGTTACCTTCAGGAACTCATCTATGACGAATAATGGGGACCAACTTATATACATACATACTTATGCCCCTTGATCTTATGCTGCCAGTGGTGTATATAGTTGAGCATGGCATAATTGCATGTGACAAAATTACACTTGACATAGCTAATTATTTAATAAGATTCTCAACATGATTGCTCTATTCATTTGCTTTGCTTGAGTTCTGGCGAAAAAAGGAACTACGAATTAATACATTATTTATTCAAGATAATTTGCATACCACAATTGCATGAATATATTTTGCACCAAAATAATAAATGCACCCAGAATTGGAGGAATGTGGACCTAGAAGATTTGTTACTAATTTCAATACAGATTTTTCCAGAACTGGAGAAGAGAAGCAGAAGCAATTTTTGAAGTGGAAATTGAGAGATAGAGGATTTGCAATCCAATACAGAGATTTCAAATAAATAAATTATAGCAATGGTTAAGATAATGTTCAGGAAGATGCTATTTTGGCAAATAATGAGGGATGCACAAGACATTTGAGGAGAGACGGTGTATCTGCTCTATTTTTTGTGTTGCATAAAAACTATTTGAAAATACTGGTTATTTGAGATTTTAATGAATACTACTTAGTTACTTGTAGCTGTACATAGATATGAGTTCGATTTCCAATAACTTACAGGTAAATCAATACAAAAAATCTAAAAATTTATCTTTGATTTTTTCCAAAAAAGTCATCTTTATCAATGATGAAAATTAATTGAAACAAAAATTATTCTCATTTTTGTCTTTGATAGGGATGTGAATCATAATGCAACATATCTATTATACACATTATTGCAGCTCATCTGGAAATATTGTTATTGGCTGGCTGCAAAAACATCATTTGTTGTCATGCATAATGTGTCCAGGGGTGGCTCATGACATGGGCTATATCCCAGGGGGGTCGTGAACAAAATAGCTATGAAAATATAAATGTAGACAAAAATTAATCTGTAACTGTAGTAATACCATCTATATCCAATGTTCAAATGCAGAGGACATAAATGCAGTAGTATCTATACACAACACAGTCAAAGTATAGACTTGGGCAAAAAAGTGCAAATGAACATTCATCCCTGCTTTAGCTCATTAGTCCAGGAGCACCAGATTTCATTTGTAAAATAATGCATATTATGTTTGAAAATTTGCTGTTTTACTTTGGTAAAACATGTAGACAAACTCTCAAAGATATTTTTGTTTTTTAATATATACAGCTATACTTAATATCATAACTGCCATTTGTATCATGTTGATATGTATGTATATGGGTTTGCAGTCTGAACTGTGTCTATTCTTTGACAAAATAAATGTTACACCAGTTTCTATGAGAATTTTCATGCATGGACTTAATTCACCATATGTAGGCATAATATACAATGTACCCTGGAAATTTGTCTTGTTATCATTTTAGATACTTAAAGATTCTGGTATTTGGTCCTCATTGTTAATTCTATGAAGATGGAATTTGATAGTTTACTTTCCTTTGTGCTTGATGGTATATTTTTGTGTCTTATAATAACTGAAATTTAAAATTAAATGATTTATTGAAATTGTTCAGGTCACGAATGTTTCTGAACCAGAACCGATCCTTAGTAAGAGGTGAACCACCAAAAGCTTGGAATATTGTTACCAAACTAGAGGGAGAAGAATCACATGTGAAAGTTTCCAAAACTGATAATGGGTTTAAGGTGAGAATCCTCAGTGAATATATTTAATTTGAAATTCCATTATTTTTCAGTTACTATTATATTAAAAATCAGAAGTAAATATAGAGAAAATTATTATCCTCCAACGAAAAATAACTGAAATTTAATAATCCAACTCTTCATTATTATTTTCAGGTCAATGTTAAAGGAGAATCTTTAAATATAACTGGAGAAATCAATTTAGCCTTTCCTCTATTGGAATTGAGTATAAATGATAAGCCCATTGTGATACAGTTGCTCAATAAGGATGCAAGTGGGCAGTTTCTTCTTTCGTAAGTTTTAATTCTGTTAGATTCTGTCACAAGAATAATATTGAGTTAATGTTTTATTGCAAACATTTTAGCAATTTTTATACAGTGCTTGCCAATCATAATCCCTTCACTTATATTGCAGATTAAGATTTACTGCATATCTTCCTTCTTACCCCTACATTCTACAATGAACTTGAAAATGTTCCACTGTAATGATGTCAGTATTAATTTTTTATTTTATTGCTTTTAGCAATCATAAAAGATAAAATTTTTAAAAAATACAAGTTGTATGTACATACTATAAGGTATCAAATAGACCATAGTCCTCAAGTCAGTTTTCTAATTTCGGTTCACTCACTCACTCAAAATGTGCAGTATAACTGGGGAGCATTGTATTAAATTGATTAATAATGATATTCACCTCAGAAGCATGCATCTTGCAACTGTTTTCAATTTTTTGAAACCCAATACCTCCATGTGTTGTTGCTTAATGTTATTCTTGAAGCTAAATCAGCACCTTTCATTTCAAATTTCATGTATACAGTGGCTAAAATCAGTGCTAAATAATTTGAAAACAATTTTAAGCTAAATATGTTGCAGTAAGAGGTTATCCCATTGCTGCTGCTGTTCTCAACATTGGTACAGACTTGTTGCCATTGTATAGTTTCTTTTAGTAGGAATTACCGTATTTAATTTTATTACATATTTGACTATTTTTAATAATATTTATTGGTCTTTCTTACAGTTATCAGGGTACTGCATTTAAGATTCTTGTATTGACAGATGTTGCTGCTAAACTAAGTAAAATTATGCCAGAAAAACCTAAAGTAAGTACTGACTTGAAGTATGTATTTCATAACCTTATTGGAATTAGGAACAAGGAGACAATGTAAAGAAAACATTTTCCTCAAAGATGCATTAAGTCTTCAGTTACCAAACTGTGGGGGCATGGTGGGTAGGTTGGGAGAGGGGGCGCAAAATGTTTGACATATACTTACCCTCTGATTAACCGTCCTAATTGTGAGACCTACAATATGCAGTGGTCAAATCCTAGCCCTCGAATGGCTAGGACGTATCGTTTACATCCGTTTTCCTTAAGGTGGTTATATTAATGGCAGTTGTAGGGTTTTGATAATGAACTGTGATTGAACATAATAGAGGGGGAGGACACAGCTTTGTTATGTTTGGAAACAGCTGGATTAAGCAGTTCTGTTCAAACCTTTTTTGTTTTCCTTTCAAATGAATCTTTAGTTCCCTGTAAATTTCTTACCAGTAAGGTCAAAGCAAAGTTTGGCCTTAATCAAGAGCTTTTTCATTTCAAATTTCGAGAAAAATGAAAGTCTAGAGTATGATGTCATTTTTAGACTGGTTTCCAGGAAACAGCCTTATGAAATGGTCCTGTCTGTGTGTCTCCTACTAATAACTTTTGCATCAATGGACCGATTTTCATGAAACTTAGTATGAGGCTCGTGCTGCCAGGGCCCACCTCCAGGCTATATTTTATTTTGCAAAAATTGAAGTCCAGGGTTTGATTCCTGGAACTTTTTTTCCCTCTTTGTTTTACATAGGGAGTCTCAAATCCCTCATGCAGAGATGTTTTCTTTAATACTTTAAAATATCTTAAAATTGTGATATCAGAACGAGGTTTCTACTTTTCTAAGGAGAAAAGAATGTCAATTCTAATTCTTATCACAGAATTTCGATAACTGATCGTAATTTCTAGAAATTTCTACTAGAACATAGTGTTTTTGCATTTTAAATAGCATTTTATCGGATTGGTGCCATAAAGACGATTATTACCGAACTCGACTTGAGCATAGATGAGTGAACAAATGGGTTATTTTCTTTTCTACTTGACTACCCTTCAGCAATGGACAGTTGATCCATATGTGTTTGCGTATAAACAGTAATATTTATTAAATTCATTTATTTAAAAAAATACATGCAAAATATAATGTCAGAAAGAGATTTTGACATTGCTTTTAGTGGTATTTTAAACCTGATAATGCTCTATTAATTTGTTTTTCAATTTTTCTCTATCATTGATAAACTATGAATTACAAATGGTATTTATGGTATAAGAATTCCTTAGAATGACTAACACATACTGAAACATTTCTTGTCAATATAAGTAATCAATTCGGTAGGTCATCTTTGGGAAACCAGTCTGCATTAGTCCTGGTTTGGACTTTTTGTTATATTAAAAGGGTATTCAGATTCTCTCTTTGTATAAAATAATTTTTCACTGTATTCTCGTATGTTTTACTATTTTAATTAATGGAACATCTTGCATCTATATTGCACTCATAACTGAATGGATTTATAAATTATTTATTTTTAATTCATAGGTGGATACCTCAAAGGTAATTGCCTCCCCAATGCCAGGTTTGGTAAAGTCTGTTGCATGCAAGGTTGGAGATACAGTGGTAGAAGGCCAAGAAGTGTGCATTGTTGGTAGGTGGTTGGCTTCTCCTAAATTGTATAAGTTATTTTCAGTTGTAGAGCCTGAATTTATGCAATTTTTAATTATTCCCACAGAGGCAATGAAGATGCAAAACTCGTTAGTTGCAGCTGCTACAGGGAAAATAAAAACTATTAATGTCAAAACAGGTGATACTGTGAATGAAGATGACGTTTTGGTCGAAATGGAATGATTTATCCGACTATACATACTTTTTAATTTACGTCTACCACCATTTTATCTGTTAACCATATATTGTCGAGTTGTGTATTTTTTCCGGTAATACCTTATATATTTCGTGAAATCGATAAAACGCCTGAATTTATACATAGTTTATTATGTACTTTCAGTGTATATTTTTATATTGTCATAGAATCGTTTTGAGAAGTACAAATATATTGTTTACTGCCATGCTGGCGTGGATATAAATGGAATTTACAGTGAAAATAAATAAACCCAAATAATGTAATGTTTTATTATTTCAGAATTAAGTGTAACCCTTTTTAAGCTATTTTAAAAATGCATTTCATCGTCATGTTTCCAAGTCGAAGAATGCTGCGCAGTTTAAAAGTGGCAACTATAAATTTCCCCACTAGAGCGTAGTACTTGACTAAGAAAACTTCCCGGTAGCCTCAAAGATGTTCCCGTGACTGGCTATCTCTTCGAAGAAAATGTTTTAATTTTTAATTCTCGTAAGCTCTTGGCAGGCGCACACCGCTGCTATTTTAGTCGTACCAATACATCCAAGATGGAGGACGACTTGGAGGATCAGGTGCTTTATCAGACATACGTATCGCACATGAAACTAATATCTCGTTTTGCAGTGGGTCTTCCACTGAATTTCGGACCGCTAAACTATGCATGGAGAATTCTACGAGGATACTTCTTAAAACCGGAGGTTATAGTCTTTGGGGCTGTCCTGTTTGTGGTATTGGTTTATTTACAAGCGGTAGACGTATGGAGCCGAACGTTACTGGCCAAACTTCAGAACACAATTGGTCGCACAGCATCTTCCAAAGTTCAACGATTGCAGCTATTTGTAAATGGATCATCGGATGGAGACAAAATTAATTGGGAGTTTATTGAAGGAAATGTTGCAGTTTACGCGTTACAAGGTGCTAGACCGCGAATGGAAGATCGTTTCGTAGCAAAGGAAGATATTCAGAATACCGGTGTTTCATTATATGCAGTTTTCGATGGTCATGGAGGAGAGGTACTTTGAATAATTCTTATTATCCTATTCATTTTGTTTCTGTCCGTGATTGCTTGATTCATTTCGTTTTCTATAATAGTTCGCCGCAAATTACGCCAAGGATACGTTAATGAAAAATCTTGAAGACAAAGTTATAAAGTTGAAGAAATTAGCCGCGGAAGGTCCGCCTAAACCATGCAGTGATGACAAGGAATCAAAATCTAAAGAAGAAACAGCCAAAACTGAATCAAAACCAAAGGAAGATGCAAGTTCCTTGGTTCGACGGAAGAGTAGCGTAAAAGGTGCAGTAGATATTTAATTTTATTTTGAATTCGTCTGTTTTGTTTACAGAAGTTATGTGCGTTAACTTGGTAGAGTTTAGAATAACATTTCGAGTGACACTGTTTAGCTGAAGTGGAACTTTTTTAATTCCCCATGTATTGACATTCTCATCCCTTTCCTACGAGAGGGGTTCAATATTATAATGGGATTAAAAAATATTTCTAGGCGGGAGCTCAAAGACGGATGATTGCCTGCACGAAACACCAGGAATCACAGATCCTGAGATTTTGAGCCGATTACAAGAAATCCCACGACCACTCACCCGTCCACGAGGGAGAACAGGCAGCCTTGCTGGAGCTTCTTATGTAACAGAAACCCAGTCTTCCACGGTGAATCCAGCAGATCTTGCCTCATATTTAGATTCTGAAGGGAACATTAATTACAGTCAACTCATTACAGATGAAGTGCTAGCAGCAGATAAGAAGCTGCTTGAGGCAGCCAAGAAGAACTTGGATTATGCAGGTAAACATCTATATTATTATTTTTATAAAGTCATGGTAATATTTTTATTTCTATTCAATTATATATAATCTTGGTCTTAAATGCTATTTTTTGATAGCATGCAGTATAGTTTAGCAGTTACATTTTTAGTGATGAAACGTTTGTTGAAATAATTGTAAATTTTTTATTGCATTGTTCAAATAATATAATGCTGAAGTGCAAAAATGTTAATCTGTTTTAAAGAAATGGCATAAGAGTTCCGTGCGCTATAAATGTCAGCTATTGCACATAGTTGAAAAAATTCAATTCAGGATAATGGTTATGATTCATAAGTCTTAAAAAGAAATAAAACTTTTAATATCTACCAGGATTTTCGTTGAACTGTCTTAATTTAAAATAAATTTCTTTAAATGTTTGGATCGTTCCTGTTTTTTTTTAAGGCACTACAGCGCTGATTGCTGTGCTGGAGGGACGACGTTTAATTGTGGCTAATGTGGGTGACTCAAGAGGAGTGCTCTGTGACTCGAGGGGAAATGCGATACCCCTTTCGTTTGATCACAAGCCGCAACAGGTATGTTTTTGTATTGGTAGTGTTTTTTCATCATTTAATTTTTTAAATGAAAATTTTGGTATTGCTTTGTCCAGTATCTTGGCTTCTTAAAAATATTATACAACAGTTATCACTAAATAAAATATTTGTGGACCGCCTTTTTTCATGCACCTGATAAATTGTGTTTTTAGTTACAAAAGAAAATATACTGCTGTTTTCATTTGGTCTTGTCTTATAAACTCTCTGATTTTCATTTTTTCTCCATACTTAATTTCAATTTAGTCTTGGAAGAGTGTCACAAGTGCTTAATTATGCTATGTTATTGGTTTTCCAGCTGAAAGAGCAAGCAAGGATAGTAGCTGCTGGGGGCTTTGTGTCATTTGATGGGGTTTGGCGAGTGTCTGGTGTTCTGGCCACTTCTCGAGCCTTGGGAGATTACCCACTCAAGGATCGCAAGCTAGTCGTAGCAGACCCAGACGTGCTTTCCTTTGACATGGTCTATCTTAGACCACGCTTTGTGCTGCTTGCTTCCGATGGCCTTTGGGATACCTTCTCTAGCGAGGAGGCTGTAGCATATCTCGTCCAGCGCTTAGATGAGCCAGGCCACGGTGCCCAATCGCTTGCTGCCGCAGCTCTTCGTAGAGGTTCCCTGGATAACGTTACCGTCCTTGTGGTAGACCTGCGCAAAGTGCAATGGAAGTTATAATGTGTCTTGAGTGAAAGTTGAGTATGTACTGGGCTACATAATTTGTGTGATAGAATGGCTTGGTAAGGGAATCGATGGTAAAGCTGCTGTAAAAGAGGGGTGATAAAAACATTAGTGCTTTCATTATTGTTTAATAGTTCACATCTCTTTAAATGTCTAATTGTATGTATCCCCTTCAACCCCCTAATTCAATGGGCCTAATTTTAAGTGTAATTGTTGTAACATACATGTCAGATGTTTGATTAGTTCATGGTGTTACAGTTTTGGATGGAGAGGAGTTAAAGAGAAAAAGCGCAGCAGGTGGTTGTGTTGATAAAAGCTATTTTTTAAAGATAACTGCAGTACACATACTGCTGAAACATTGATTGAGAAAAATACATTATTTTTGTGTCTAACAGTATTTGAACCTACGAAAATATTTTTTTAAATAAGATCCACCTGTTTTTGCACCAACATTTTGCGCACATGATGACTAGTCAATGTAAATAGTTTGCTAGCTTTAATCATGAAATTCCATGTTTGACACAGACAAATTCTATGGACATATTCAAAATTTTGGATTACATTACTTTTAGTCGAAGGTGTACAGGATATCTTATTGTCCTTGTAAAACTTATAATCTATCGCAGTGGAATACATTGGTTGGTTTGCGGATTATGTTTTGCTCCTCTGGCTTGGTGAGCTATAGTTATTCATGCATGCATGATTCTTTTGGATTCGCTTTTCTCGACTTAAACTTTGTCTCATTTGACTGAGACTGAAATCTTGAATGTATACTTTTCTTCTCTGTTAGATGCCAGTTCTAAGTACATATTTGAATATGCATAAATAACTGCCAGTTTCTGCTTTTATTCTTATTCAAACTTTATATTGCAATTTATTACACAAATATATGTATATATACAAAAAATGAGGAAATCTCATTGGATAATTCTGTGATGAGGCAATCCTGTTTGCAGATTGCCACAATAAATCTATTCTTTTACTTATAAAAGTTATATTGCTGGCTCTATCATTAGAAGATAGGTTTTTCTCGATCTGCACCTTTATTTCTCACAATCGATTTCTCTATCATATTGTGCCATGTTTAGAATGGTTTTTTTATCGCTTGGATTGTGGTTTTGAAAAGTTTTGCTGTGGGATGGTTAGACAAAAATTGGAAGTTAAAGATTTTATTGCATTCGGATTTAGATGTTATAGATGATGGTGTTGTGTCAAGTTTGTCGAAGCCTCAATCATGTCTCTAAATCCAAATAATTCCAAACAATTCAAATTCTTCTGATTTGGCTAAACATTTTCACTCAATTTTTAAGCCGAGATTCCAAGATATTTTTTATGAAAAAATGCTTGAAATTTTGCATTGTTTGTTATTAATTTCCATATTATTGGTTGTGATATTTTCGAGTGGGGTTCTTTGAAATTGTTTTAGTAAGAGTATAAAAAAGAACCATTCATGGTTAGCCTCACTTGAGTGGACCTTGATATATGTAAATTGTCATACCCCCACCTTATGTAAGTTATTAATTGTTGTTGAGATAAACATGGCTATATATAATGTTAACTTAAAATTTTATGCATTTTCTTGAGATATTTAATGAATTCATTGGAATTGTTTATTGGAGTTATAAAAATTTAACACAAAAATGTTCTACCAATGTTAAATGTCAAATATTTATTATCTAGATGTTTCCATTCGTGTTTTTCTGAGATTTTTCTTCAGGGTAATTTTTGTAAATGCTAGAGTAAATCTTAGATTATTTTATATGCAAGCGTGTTATTTGATCTTTGCTGTTGCTATTTCATATTGTCTTAAACTTGAAACGTCCATATTGTCAGCCTGAAAATTTGCTCATCTGGATTAAATTGCTTTCATACGTCTTGTTACCTTTTGCTGTTTTTATCTTTGTACTGTTGTTGAAGTTTCTTCTACAGTAACTTGGTTTCACAATGAATTGAACACGCTATCAATTTTTTAATTTAGATTTATTTAAAAAGTTATTTACATTCTAATTTCAATTTTCATGTTACCATTTAAAAATGCCAAAGAGTGTGTTATGTAATGTGAATTACAGAAAATAAAGTTTAAAAGTTTTGTGAATGAGATTTGTACATTTATTTCCTCAGCCTTATATCATATTTTACCCATAAAAAGTAAATTACTCACCTTATGTCACTGCAATAATAATAATTTATTAGGCCATTAACCATATACAATCTGAAATAGGCATGTCACTACAAAACAATATACAAAATGCACAAAAATAAAGAAATAGTATAGGTCCTTTTGGTCATTATATCATGTGCTAATAGGGTGTGTTCTGAATTATATGGAAACATAAACTGTGTGATGATAACAAAAATTGTTAGTCGATTGGACTTATACAAAGGAAATACCTGCATAAATTTCAGATTTGTTGTTTCAGTACAGTTTGAATTTTCCAAGAGTAATTCTCTATGCATTGGCATAGCCAAGATTTTGTGATAGAGGCAATCTTGTCTCAGCATGACGGGAAGAGGTACCCATGGGAAAATTTTTCTTTCTATGCACCTGAGTATTCTAACTTATGAATTAAAGTTTTGAGTCATAATGTGGGTATTAATTCTCACAGTAAAGAAATTAGGTCAATAATAGTATTTAAAAATTTGAAGGCATTAAAATCAGAACGACCTTGAGGTTTCTGATGGGGATGGCTTGAACCCTCAAAACCACCCGTATCTATGCCACTGATTCTATATATTTTTAACAATTGACAACATTATCCACAAAACCAATACTCACCTATGAGGACGATTTTACCATTGCCTCTTTAATGAAATCTGTCTAATTTGTATCAAATTATTTGCATGAAGAGAGATTTTTATTGCCGCAAATTGTTCTGAAATATCTCTTAATTATCTGATACTCTTATGCACAATAATTGGAATTTGGATTTAAGAGGATAAACAATTATAAGAAATCATTTTCGTTTTTGCACTTGCATACAGCAGTGTTCAAATAATGAACAATAGTAATGCAAATGTTTCAGTAAATAAAAATGAATATGAGTTACCTGCACATAAAGCAAACTAAAAGAATGTAATATGAATATTCTTGGCTTATTTAATGATTTTACTTGCACGATTTATTAATACTGGAGATTTCCCTGTTGAAGATCAATGGGAGTGTTACATTAATTTCAATTCACCCAAAAAGTGAATCACTTGATCTGCCACTTTTTAGTTTGTTGGTTTCAATTAAACGTTTTCATCTTTTTCTTAGAGCATTAAATGTTGAGTGTAACAGACTGATCTCTACAATGTAGTATGCTGTGGAAGTACAGCCAGTAGCGATCTGTCTCGCATATCTCATTGACCTCCTCCTCGCAGGGCTCTCCCTTCCTTACTGCCCCTTCAACCTCTCATTCGCATAAAATGTACTCCTCTTCTGCGAAGCTCACTCCCCTCCTTACACCGCACACATGGCACGTATAGATACCCTTTGCCAATAGTACCTACTTACTTCAACTTAAATTCAAGAACGTATGTACATAATGATTTTGATCGATACAGCAATACCAAACATCCTCCGTTCTATTATCCATCACTTCCTCTAGATGTGATCATTTAAGACCAACCTAATGAAGACTATGTTTCTCATAGCCCATCGGCTTCAATTTTTCCTCATTCATGGATCATTTTTTTCTGTGGAAGGTGAACTGAAATGATATGCTGCTGTTCGGTTTCCATGTGTTTTTTCCTATTAAATCACCTGAAGCTTATAGGTAATAGTGCAGGCATACCTTTTCACTTTTGTTGCCATTGCATTCTCAATACACACAACATTATTTATCCTAGATATGTATAAATTATTTATGGAATCTACACAAATTCTACTGTTCCGTGGCATTAATCATCTATTCAACAGACTCATTGGGAACTAAAACATCGCAAACACGCCAAAATTGTATCACTCTGAGTGGACTTGTATCAAAGAGTAATAATGAAAATGCATCCTCAGTATTGCATAAGTTATTACTGTATATATAAACAAAATTTTCACTATTAATAATGTATTTTATTGTTTATGCGACGAATAACTGCCAATTAATCAATTTTGGGGATGTGTTTGTTAGTGTCAGTATTGAGAACAGTAATAACCTTACCTTCGGTGTATAAGACGCAGGCTGATTTTGGAGGTCATTTTTATAGGAAAAAGTGCTGTATATTTTCCGAGAAATACAGTATACATAGATTACCTTTTATAGAAGGCCCAATTGTAGTTAAAACCATTTGATTGTGTAGCGCTTATAAAATAGATCAATTTACCTAAACAACTTATTTATTGGAGGTAAACTCTTATTGATGAAAATATTATATTCAAGAATGATATAGATAGAGGTCCATACCTCTCCATTCAAGCAATAACTAAATAATAGTCTAGGTTTTATACTAGAGAAACAGAAATAATTATACAATTAGCCCATTGCCTTTGAGTATTTCATCATTTACTCCACCACTATGGGTATTTAATGTAAGTAATTACACAATATACCTTGCACTAACTTTCTTAATTTCAGTCTTGAGACTTTGTATCTTCCCTTTAAAAAATCCCATGTGTTAATGGTTAAAATCATGACACCTGGAAACATCGCTCTGCTATTCCTGCATAATGTGATATTTTGGGAAAAATGTTAAATGAAAATACCCACTCATTTATTCCATGAAGCCATTTTGCTACCACTAGTTATAAGTAATGTACGCACATTTTAGCAACACAGCAGAATTTCCTGACATTTTTACCTCATACCAAATAACAATAATACAAGCTCTTTGTCAGTCAAACCAATACTATCTACCTATAAAATCACTATTTTAATGAGCTAACTACCATATCTTGGTCAAGAATGTATTTGGTTGATCTGATGTTGCTTATTTACCATTTTCCTATAGAGTTATTCATTTATATCCACATTAACTGAATCAAATATGAATTGGCTGAATTAGGTATTTTTAAAAACCCATATGGAAATTAATCATATTTTTAAATAATAATTTTACAACTAAACAGTGCCTCGCAAATTTAAACCATATTTGAGCTTATTTGCTTCAATATTCCAGGGTGTTTCATCTATTTTATTAGTATCCTCTTTCAACCTCAAAACAATGATATATACCTAATCAATATTTAAAGAAAATGATTCAAGTATTAATCTTTCTAACCATTAAACAAAAATGGCCAAAATACACAAGTCGAAAGACAAAAATGCCAAAAACAGTTATGCAAATTATTGTACAAATATCACTAAGTATGCCAAAAAGTCATGGTTGAACTTTTTCTAGTTTAAGAATAATTAATGCAAGTAAGTAAATAACCACTTTCACAAACCTAACCGTAAACTAGACTATGAAAAATTTGATTACTCATCCCTGTAATGACTGTGGAAATTATTTGTAACTCCAAACCTCTAATGAGGAGTAAAATTTGATCCAAAATATGGATATTTAATATTTGCCCATGTTAAATACTGTATAACGTTTCCATATCATCACCAAAGATAATATGCATGATGAGAATGCATGCATTAATATGATTAAATGAATATCACAGCAATGAAGTAAAATGCACAAATAAAACATGAAACATATAAAATAGAAAAGTATGCATTTGTAGTAATTATTAATATTATACACTGAAGTATTGTATTTTGAACAGTTTCCTTAAAAATAAAGCTCACAAAATACTTTTGGTGTTAGCCTTACAATGATTTCATCTAGTCTTTGCTCTAATTTCTCGTATGCTGTACATTATCAGGGCTAAAAACACATTTTATCTCTTAAATTATATTTTTGAGTGTATGTGACAGCTAACAATCACAGCTTTTATTATGATACAATTTCATTTTTGTAACCTTTTACAAAACGGTAAAAATTTTATAGGCAGAAATGTACTTTGAATGTAGTTTACCATCATAAAAATTTTCAAGAAACTTAATTTGACATTACTAAGATGAAAGCTATTGATAAATCCAATGAAACAGCCAAGTAAACAATATGTTCCTTTTCAACTACAAACCAGCCATCCTCAATGAAATTTGTCTGGTAAATTTAAATCTCGGTTGGTTTTGCACTTAAAATACACATATGGTTCGCTTAACTGTTATATGGCCATCTAAATTATACAATTTATTAGATTCAAGCCATTAGCTGAGCTTACTACTTCATTTTTAAACTTTCAATCGAATTTTACAAAATAGAAATGCAAACAGGAGAAATTTGCAAAACTAGAAATTTTCCAAGGCAATTCCAACACTGACAAGCACTACAATTGATAGAAGATATTTAAAAAAGTAGATATGTGATACAGGCATAGTCATAAAAACCCTACTTTTAAAAATTTCATAAGCAAAGTAAAATAACATGCCTAATTAGACGAAAAATTTAATGGGTTAATTTTTGTAACTGATACATCTCATTATAAAAACTACTGACACCCTCAATATTCGGATGCAATCACAGTGATTTTATTAATGTAATCATAAGTAACAAATATTTAAAATATAAATCAAAACATTTGAAGATCAATGATTAGGTGTCTCTTTACATTCACTTTATTATAAAAAATATCAGGCTGCATAACATAACAATAGGTGCACCATATAAAAATTCTGCTTTATGACACAAATAAGAGAGGAAATTACTTGGAAAAATCACATTCACATGGGCCATTCAAGTTGAAAAATAATTTCATGCAATGCATTTGATACAATATTTGCACAAAATTGAACCATTCATACAATATTATTTCTTTTGGATAAACAATTTTAAAAGAAGATCTTAATGAGTATTAACATTATCAAAGACAATGTACATCGCTGTTTTGAGCCTATTTACAGACTTTTGAGGCTTATGTTTACAAGATTCCAAAACACCTCTGGATAAGCCATTCATCCCAACAGCTCAAAATCTTCATCAGAATCATCAAATTGGCGGTCAAAATCAAGAGCTGGAAATATATAGCACAACAATTAGGCAATTACAGTTCAAGATTACTTTCATAAAATTTTTCATATCTCATTGCTATATTTATTAAATCACCTATGCAAGCAGCATCTGTAGCAGCAGCTGCTGCTGCAGCAGCAACTTTGGTTGGATATTTGACAACATCTTCGAAAAAACTACAAGTGGCAGTAGATGAACACGATTCATCTGTTGGAGACCAATGGTTGGGACGTTCTGAACACAACTCAAAAAGTGGTTGCCTCTCGGGCAACACTAATTGTTCTTCAATCTGTGAACACAAGCTGTCAAAATCCTTCTCTGTTGGACATAGAAAGCACTGAAAAGAAAATTGTAGAAAATGATTCCATTTCAAAAACTTGATTGCATTTTTCAATTTTTTTCACAAAATGAATTCTTTCAAAGACCCTCCCTAACACTTCTCCATCAGGCCCACTTAAGCAACATCAACACTCTTTTAAAGGTTACATATTTTAAAGTGAACTTTCACATATTCTTTTATTATGCAATTTGTCTTCAATCATTGTTACTGTACATTTTGTCAGAACCGAGTTTTAATAATGAATCTCATTCCAGTATGTAAACTATGTGAAATTTATGTAATTTATAACCATTTATTATAAAATTAATATTAATGTATCAATTTATTATTATAATACGGGTTTATTACAATAGTATTCAGATATAAAATTTGTCTGACAGGTCTCTATACTTCCCATAGATTTGAGGTATCCTATAACACGGTCTCCTACGCTTACTCCTTGCAAGACTCTGCTTAAGAAATAAAATGTGTTATCCATCCCATGTATACATGTTTATAATCTTACCATGCTAATAAAGAAAAATTTTCATTTATTTCAACAAAATGTTGATGTACATGACCATGCAACCTGAGGCCAATTACATATTCATGTTGGTTATCATTAAAGATGTATCACCCATAGAGGACCTGTTGCCATGTACAACTGTACAGTAACCTACCAAGGTCTGTAAGAGAAATAAGCTGCAATAAAAATTGAATTGAAGTGAAAAAATTGTTCTTGAAAAAATGTTATCATGATGTGAATGATTGTTACAGTAAGCCTGAGTGGAACTATTTCCATTTTATATTATATTGTCACTTTTGCCTTGTTTTATCCTGAAATTTTTCTTATTTTCCCACCTTCCAAATATTTTTTAATATATTAGTGTTTTTCCCTTGCTAAAAAATCGCCCTAACCTTGCTCTTCCCCCTCCCCCTGCAGCAAACGAAAATTTTCGATGCAAGAGCTTCAACTGATATGCTATATGCTAATGGTCTTATGAAATTAGAACCATACACTATGTTGAATATAACAAAATTTTACATAATAATCACACAAAGCAAATACAAATTTAACTGTGATAGACAATTCAAGACGAAACTTGTCTCTTGGTCCAAGTCAATTATATTACACCAGATATAATTACGATTATGGTTCCACTTTTCGTTCTAGTAGATCACGTGACACCGGAGAGGGAATTTTCAGCGGAGGGGAGGGGAATGACATCAGGCGGGCTTTTGAAATGGTGGTTTGTAACCGTTTATTGGTCACTTCTTTGTTATCCTTACATAACTGAAGGAAAGAGGAAAGGTTAGAAAGGTGGGTAAGGGTATGTAAGACAGGCAGGTAATCGCAGGGCGAGTCGTCCTGGGGCGTGGCGTACTGAGGTCGAGGCCATTATGTCCGGCGATGCACGAATATCGGCGATATATGATAGCAGCATTATTCGAACGAGCATTTCAAACGTGCACATTCGTACATTGCCATTCGGTAAGTGCAATAGGAAAAGGGGGGGAGGGAAAAATTGCCACACCCCACACCCTCCCAAACTACCACTTAAGAGCCACCTCCCTTTCCTCCCCAACGTTTCCTCCACACCTCCCCCTCTCTCCCCTCCCTTCACCCATTCATTATATATACGTTGCAATGTTCTTATTCTTGACCTGATGATGGCTATGTATTCGTCAAAACTGGTCTTCCATTCTGTGAGTTATTTAAGTGGATTCTTTACAAAGTGCTAGATTCATTTTTTCCATAAGATAATACATTTTCCAGAAATTTATTCCTCGCCTTATAGGAGGGATGAGTGTATAGGTATAGAGAGATGTTTTCAAACCAGTCAATTATGCAGAAACTGATAAAAGATTCAAGCATGGCTTATTGATGCACAAACTGTGCGTTAAAATTGTCTTAAGATAATATTTATTATTTAATGGAAAAATGATTAAGATTATAAATAATAAAATAAAAAATAATGATATAAAGCATCTCCATGGAAGCCTATACAGTGAATAACAGTGCATCACACAAAGTAATTAATTATCCTTTCCAATGATGAATTAAAATTCGTAAAAGATGCAAAAACTCGGCTGACACAAGTACCTTCATTTTATCGTATTTTGAAAACTCTAATTTCTATTAACAATGAAGAAATTCCCCGATTATTGACAATTGAAATAGTTAACCCCTTAAGTAGTTGCAAAAATTTCAACATCTCTCACCAGATGGGCATTGTTATGTGATTAAATTAAGGGGGTGAAATTGGGATATATCATCGAAAACAGAGAGTTATATGACATAGAAATCATGAAATTGATTCTGTTGAAAAATAACAATTTTATTAACAATTTGAAAGAGATTTTTTTAATTTTTCATCATGCATTTTCATTTGCTATTCCCATCGTATATGGCGGCATACATATTTCGTCATAAACTTTTTCTTGTTTTGCTGGATCTTTTGAGCACATATTTCAAGTTGTTAATTGTAAACCACTGTCCTCCTGTGGGGGTTGCCTATCCTACCCCTGCAGCCAATAAAATAACGCAAGTTACATCCCAGGTTAAAATATCCTAAGGTTACATCAGGTAACCTTAGGATATTTTAGCACCAATATGAAACGCCTCCTACAAATTTTTTTGAAGCTTTCTTGTTTCTAAAATTATCTCTATAAACAAAAGTTCAACCACATAAATAGCAAAGTCGCAGCATGGAAAAATATCGCAAGAAAATTATTTTACATAAATATAGATGAAGAATAGCATAAAACCTATTTATGACTAATCAGGCTTTCTCATTAGGGCAAAATACAACCAAACTATGACCTCACCAAATGGAGGCTCAAGCTAAAAGTACCGTTAGGGGTTTTATTGCTTGTAAAGTGTGTCAAAATGTTTCTTTTTTGAATGCATACACTATGTCTCAGAGAGTGACCACCAAGTTGAAAAAAATGACTAGATGGTAGAGCACTTCCTCCTAGCATGACAGAGAAGGCGCGCATTTTTGCACTTAACCCATAGAGAGATGAATTTTTTTTCACAGGGCGCACATATGTGCACTCCCCATCTGGCGAGCGACTTAGATGCGCGCATATATGCACTTAGTCCACTTAAGTTAAGTTAAGGACCTAAAAATATAAAAATTCTCTTTTTACATCAATTTAAATCTCTTTTGCATGTTTATCTTTGAGAGATAAGAAAGAAATTCATGTACTAGAGACATTGTTATATGATGCTTAGCGGCATGCAAGGTTTTTAAACGAATGGCGACTTGAGTATGAGATGAATATAAAATAGCTTTGATATTAATGCACTTAAATGGGAAAAATACAAAATTTTCCAGTAGGAGGTATTTTGATTTTGGGGTTCTAAAAATTTTCTAATGGTAGGGGTTTCAATTTTGGGGTTCACTAGTGATCAAAATTTCATTCAAAAGTTTTATGGGAATTCTTAGCTTCATTTACAAGATTTGTTTCAAGTGTGCAATAAAACTCTTATACTATAAACTTTTTATAACTAGAGAGACCCAAAATTGAAACTCCTACGATAAGAAAAATTGTAGAAACCCAAAACTGATGTACCTCCTACTGGATTTTTTTCCTTTTTAACATTACCATAGTTATTTTTGAAATTATTTCATTTTTATTAAATTCTCAAACGCAAATGTACACTGAAAAGTGTAGATCTTCCATTAATTTTAACCATTTTTGAAATCATGTATACCTATTTACATCAACAGTAAATCTGTAACATACCGTATTTACCCGAAAGGAAGACGACCCCTAAAAAAATTAGGTTCACTTACAAAAAATCTTTTACATATATGTATAAGCTAACATTAAGAGGATGAATAAAAAAAGTAAATTTACTACTTACATCTTCTTCTCCTCTGTTTCCTTCCCTTATTCTTGCTGTCCTGTTCATTTATCACAACTTATTCAAATTCAAACAAGTCATCTTCCATACCATCCATGGAATTTGATATGCAGCATTTCTTGAACCCTCTTGAGATACTATTGGGATCTATTTTTTTCCATGCTGCAATGATCCAATTACAGATAAGTGGTATACTGGGCTTCTTAATTTTCTCTGTAGGAGTTAATGCATGGTCCCCTGCCAAAAGCCATTCTGAATAAAATGACTTCATGTAATCCTTCAAGGGCTTCATCACTACAACATCTAGCACTTGAGTTTGTGATGTCATACCTCCTGGTATAACTACAAGGTCAGTATTCATACCATGAAGGGTATTTTGAACTTCCTCTGTAAGGTGGCCTTTGAACGCATCTAAGACGAGCATTGCTCTCTGCCTTAAAAGTGCCCCAGGTCATCTATTCCACACTATGCCAGTCCTTTATTAAATCAGCTGACATCCATCCTTGGCCTTGACATTTAACAATTATTCCATTTGGTAGTACTTCCTTAGACACTGTTTTGCATTTTAAAATAACATATGGCGGCAACTTTATTCCGTCTGCTAATACAGCCAGCATTACAGTAATGTGCAGTTTTTCATTCCCGGACGTTTTTATGATGACATTTTTTGCACCTTATTCGTTGACTGTGTAATTGGATGGCATGTTGAAGTAAATGGGTCTCATCTGCATTACCCATTTGGCTCTGAAGGCAATTGTGACTTTTCCACAACCGAATTATATGCCTCTGGAAAGTTATTAGTTTGTCTGTGAAGTTGGAAGGTAGACGCAGGCAAAGTGAAGTTCTTCGTCGCAGGCTAAAACCATTACGACACATCATATGCACACACCATCCATTACTAGCCTTAAATTCTTGGTGTGGAATGTTTTGCGATCGTGCTAATTCTTGGGCTTTCAATTTAATGATATCCCGCATCACCGGTTTACCGTCCATTCTTTGAATATGCACAAAGTTTGCAATTTCCTCTTCTAATGCATGACATTGGCCTCGTTTTGGTCCACTAAATGATCTCCGTGTTGAGTTAGCACCTTCAAGTTCCCTCCTACCGCAGTTCCTTTTTTCTCTATGCGATCTGCCATTTGTTTGGGGTATCTTATTTAAAAGTTATAAATAATAACTTGTCACTATTTCACTTTAAAACTCAGCAAATCATGTATTACTCAAGTGCTCTCATAAATTTTCTACACTCTGAAGCTCACGTCCACTTTACGTCTGCCATTGGCATACTAAACGCAAAGCATCATGTTTAAATTGTAGTAGATACGTTTAAATTGTATCAGTCATGTTTACATTGTATTACTAGACACCTTAATTGGTGCCTACATGACTTTGTTTTTCATATTACGCAGCTGTAGTAATTTTTTTTTCAACTTGTCACGCGATTACCTACCCAGCTCTAAACACATCCCTAACGCTGAGGTGGAATCATTGGTCTGTGGGAGCAATTTTAAGAAATTTGACCTTAAATTTTTAAAGTATCGTAGTAATTAATTAAATATGATGCATTACTTTATGCAATAATAAATATTTTAATGGACATATACTTGACATCTGGGTGTTTCATGGTGCATTTAAAATAGGGGTGTATTTTCACCTTAAATCCTCATACTCCATTCTAAGACGATACCTAATATTTTTAATGGCATTTTTGTGAAAAAACCTTGTCTTCTTTTCGGGTAAATACGTTATTTTATTAGACAAGCTGATTATTTAATATACTTTTCTAGTTATTAACTTGCCCTCTTATCCATTCAGAGGGCTAGGATTAACAAATGTAAGCAACAAGAATATCATAAAAAAGAGACGACAAGCAAAACCTACCCTGTTGCTGGTAAGAATATAGTACAGACAGACTGCGGGATTGACTGCAATAGCAATTAAATTTTACCAAATTATAATATAACTGGAAATTTGATAAATAGTCCTCACCACAGCAACAGATGGATCCATCCCTAAGATGTGAATCCGGGAAGCTGAGGAACAATGGTAAGAACTATCAGCACCCTCTAATTGATCAAGGGCAATGTAACCTTTTTCTTCAGGTATAGCAGCTACAGGTTGTGTTGTATGAGGATCCAGAAATATCACTTCATCCCCTAATAATGAAAATAAATAAAGATATAATTTCACACATTTAGATTTCTATAAAAATATTCAACAATTCCTCCTACAACACCGATGCTAAAAAAATAAACATTACAAGGAACGTATTCCTCCTCCAAAACACCATGCAATATTAGATATATATTCATCAGCAGTTTTCATATATTTCCACATGAGCAATAAATATCATCGAAACATTTCCAAATGCAAAATTAATTCACTTGCTGGTCTTTCTTTGGAAATATTAGGTTGTCAAGAAATTAATGTTTTTTTTTTCAAGAAAACAGAATGCAATTAGTTAAAAACAAATGAACTTTAATCAATGAAGTAATTTCCATTATTATCTATGATAGCCTTCCATCTAATAACTAGATTTTTCAATTCCACATTTGAAGAATTCCATTGACTTTGATCTAAGGAATAAAAACATGTTCTCTTTGACATCCTCTTCACTTTCAATTTTTTTCCCATTTAAATGGTGTTGAAGCGAATAGAAGAGATGGTAATCTGTAGATGCCATATCTGGTGAATGTGGGAGGATATCCCATCCTAATTCCCTGATTTTTTGTTGAGTCCATTGTGCCACATAGGGGCGAGCATGGGGACACCTTTCCTATTGATCAGTGATGGATGATTCTGATGAAGAGACTCATTTAAGTGATCCAACTGTTGACAGTACAGGTCAAAAGTCACTGTTTTATTCGGAGGAGTTCAAAGTAGACCACTCCTCTCATGTCCCACCAAATTCAATGCATTATATTCTGCAGATGGAGTCCAGGTTTGGGAATAAGAACTGGTGATTGTCCACAACTAAGCCAGCGTTTTCTGTGTTTAACATTAACATAAAGAATCAATTTTTCATCTCCAGTCACAATTCATTTTAAAAATGATTCATGGTTTTTACAAGCAATGAGAGAAGAGGCAACACTGACGCGTTGCAGAAGTTGATTACTGGAGAGATTATGAGGCACAAAGGCACCTTCTTTCAGGTCTTTGATACAGTCGACCCTGGTCGCTATCGAAGGAACACCGCCCTTGAAAATGCCCACTTAGTGGGCGAAATGCATCGGGCTGGTCTTTGACCCCTTTTTTTTGGCTGGAGTCTTGACCATCTATCATTTTATGCCAAAAGTGTTCTGAGCCATCTTTGATGGTTTCAGGTCTTTGCCAAGTATCCTAAGGTGTATTCACAGTCTCGTGAGAAACATTTAGTTTTGTTGCAATTTCGCAGGTATGTTGCTGTGGGTCAGACTCTACGAGTATCTTCAAAACTTCAGGGTCAATTTAAATATGGCAGCCTCTACCAAGGCAACCTTTCAGACTGAGATCCCCAGAACAGTAGTTCTTGAACTATTGCTGACATTTGTGAGTATTCAGAACATTTCCATAAACTCCTTGGATATTCCTCATGTCCACACAAACATTATTTCCTTTTTTAAATTCATACAGTATTACATGCTGAATGTGTATCTCATCTGTGATCATGTTTAAGAAACAATATGAGGAGTTGCTATGGACAAAGATAAACATAAATATTTTATTTACACAAATAATGTTTAATTGATTATGAAATATATATTCTGTAAGTTATGAGTACTGGTGGTGTAGTGGTTAGCATGTCAGCTTCCCATTACATAGTTCTGGGGTTCAAACCCTGCGAATGGAGGTTTTATTAAAAAAAGCTATCATTGGTACCTGACAGTAGGCAACAGTACTGTCAGTATGGTATAGAGCCGAAAACAAATGATGTTGGCTGAGTCTATATCCAATACAGCTGTAGGTATGATCGGGACGATTTGAACAGCTACAGTGCTGCAATGTGGAAAGCAAAAGGGAAACTACCACATAACAATCCCTAGTAATGATTATATGGTTGGACAATACAAGTTCTCTCGAGGTAAAACAATCCGGAGGTAAAATGGTCCCCCAATCGGATCTCTGGGCGGGGACTGCCTTGAGGAAAACATTTGTCGAAAGTAATTTACGAATAGGCACTTGTAACATAAGAACTACGAGAAAGGCAGGAAAGCTAGAGAACTTGAAAGAAGAAATGATAAGAAATAGAGTTGACATTATAGGACTGAGCGAAACTAGATGGGAAGGAGAAGGAAAGTTCAACTCGGAAGAGTTCATGGTAGTTTACTCTGGAGGAAATAGTGGGGAAAGAAGAGTAACTCTGATACTTAGAAAAGATATGGTGAAAAGCGTGACAAAGATAATAGCAACGAACGATAGACTGATGGCAATAAAGCTAAAAGCAGTCCCAGTGGACATGCTGATAATCCAGGTATATATGCCAACGTCAGCTCATGAAGATGAAGAAATCGAGGAAATTTATGAGCAAATTAATGACATTTACAAAGAAGACAGAAGAGAAAAGGTAAACTGCATAATAATGGGAGATATGAACAGCAGATTCAGAGAAGGACAGGAAGAAAATGTTGTCGGGCAATACGGACTTGGGAAGAGAAATCGAGGAGGGGAGAAACTCGTAGAATTCTGCGTCAATAATGACCTTGTAGTGACTAATACATGGTTCAAAAACCATAAACGAAGGTTATACACATGGAAAAGCCCAGGAGATAGAATGAGATGCCAAATAGATTACATCCTTGTAAAACAAAGATTCAGGAACAGCATAAAGAACGCCAAGGCATTGCAAGGAGCAGACATTGATTCAGATCACAGCCTTCTAATACTTGACGTGAGTACAAAGCTCAAACAAATAAGAAAAACGAGAAGAGAAAGACAGACCTGGGACCTAGAAAAACTGAAAGAAAGGCAGGATGTAGTCAGCATGAAGTTGGAAGATAACCTAAGAAAGTTGGAAAACAAACCGAAGACTGTGGATATAGAATGGAAAGAAATTAAAACCAGTATCAAGGATACCTTGGTTAAGAGATTGAAAAACAAGAGAAGAAAATCAGAAAACCATGAATCACTAAGGCAATGCTGGAGAAAATGGATGAGAGACGAAAATGGAAAAACGTTAACAGTGAAGAAGTTCGACCCAACTAGAGATGTATAAACAATGAGTTGAGAAGTGTAACAGATTAAGTTAGAGAAAATTGGATAAAAGAAAAATGTGATGAAATAGAACAAATGGAGAAGTTAGGATGGTACGATATGATGTACGCTAGGGCACTGGAATTAGAAGATAAGAAATCTAAGGGAACTCATGGTAAAGGAATTATGAATATGCATGGGAAGATAGTCTCAGAAACAAAGGATGTAGCACAGGTAATGAAGAATACATTAAGGAACTATACAACGAGCAGGGAGTATCGGCAAAAATAGAACTGGAAGATGAGGAAAACATTGAATAAGGCAACTTAGGACCAAGTATTACAGAGAGCGAAGTAGAAAAAGCGATAATGGAACTAAAGAAAGGGAAAGTCACAGGCAGTGATGAAATACCGACTGAGGTACTTCAAGTCATGGGATCAGAACTAAAAGTGATTACGAAATTAATAAGATTTACGACACAGGGTTCTGTATGACAAAGAAGGAAAGCCAAGAAATATTGAATTAAATGAAAAAGAGGATGTGGAAAAAGATCAGCTAGGACCAAGTAATCTCGAGTCTGAAGTTAAAAGAGCAATTGATGACATGAAAAGAAGGAAGGCTGTTGGGAGTGATGATATACCCGTGGACGTTCTTAAGGTTTTGGGATCTAAAGCAGTTAAGCAACTCACAAAATTTTTTAACCAAGTATATGATACTGGCATGTGGCCTGAAGATTTTTTAGATGTTGTGATGGTACCACTGGAGAAAAAGAACAATGCAAAATGTTGTAAGGATTACAGAACTATTAGTTTAATTTCTCATAGAGCTAAAGTTCTAACCAGAATAATAACCAAAAGAATTGAATGTAAAATAGAAAAGGATCTGCAAGATAATCAGTTTGGTTTCAGAAGAGGAAGGGGGACTAGAAATACTATAGGATGTATGAGGATGATGATAGAAAGAGCGCTAGAAGTCAATAAAGGTATGTATTTTTGTTTTGTAGATTGGGAGAAAGCTTTTGACCGAGTGAAATGGGATAAAATGCTGGGTGTTTTAAACAAAATAGGAATAGATTGGAAAGATAAAAGACTGCTTAAAAACCTTTACTTTGATCAAAAGATTAGAGTCAGGGTTGAAGGAGAAGAAACAGAAAGTACTTCAATAGGGAGGGGAGTGAGGCAGGGTTGTCCTAATTCACCAGCGATATTTAATATTTATGCAGAAACAATAACAGAAGAAGCCTTGATGGAAGAGAAAGGATTTAAGATAGGAGGTGAAAGTATTACCACCATTAAATACGCAGATGATCAGGGCTTAATAGCAGAAGCCGAGAAAGAGCTTCAGAGGATGACAGAGAGACTAGTGGAGGTTGGCCAACAATATGGAATGAAGATCAATGCAGAAAAAACGAAAGTCATGGTGGTTTCAAAGGAACATAAAGAATTAAATATAATGGTAAATGGTCACAAATTGGAACAAGTAAGTAGTTTCAAATATCTCGGCAGTATTTTAGCGCAGAATGGAAGTAGTACACAGGACATCAGAAGTAGGATTGCGATGGCAAAAGCAGCATTTAACGAGAAGGAGCTTTTCACAAGCAAGAAAATAAATTTAGAAACAAGGAAGAAATTAGCAAAATGCTACATATGGAGCATAGCTCTTTATGGTGCAGAGACTTGGACGGTAAGGAGGAAGGAGGAAAAATATTTAGAAAGTTTGAGATGTGGGTATGGAGAAGAATGATGAAAGTGAAACAAGGAAGAAATTAGCAAAATGCTACATATGGAGCATAGCTCTTTATGGTGCAGAGACTTGGACGGTAAGGAGGAAGGAGGAAAAATATTTAGAAAGTTTGAGATGTGGGTATGGAGAAGAATGATGAAAGTGAAATGGACAGAGAGGAAGAGAAATGAAGAAGTATTAGAAATGGTGGGAGAAGAAAGGATACTAATAAAAACAATCAGGAAAAGAAAAGCAAATTGGATAGGGCACATATTGAGAAGACAGTGTTTACAAAGGACGATCTTAGAAGGAAAAATTAGTGGAAGAAGAGGAAGAGGGAGAAAAAGAATAGGAATATTAGGTAATATAAAGCAGGGATATAATACTTATAGAGGTATAAAAGAGGCTTCTAGGGAGAGAGAGAAATGGAGGCAGCGATTCAGTTAAAACCTGTCTTCGGACAGAAGCATGATGATGATGACGACACAGGAGAGTGGACTCGGGATTTCCTAGAATTAACAATGATCCCTCTAAAGAAGAAGCCAAAGGCAATGCAGTGTAAAGTTAACAGAACGATAAGCCTTCTGTCACATGCTTCGAAGATCATCTCAAGGATCCTTAATAAAAGGCTGGAGAAAAAGGCAGAAGAAATACTAGGGGAAGATCAATTCCGTTTCAGGAAAGGACGAGGAACTAGAGATGCTACAGGGGTAGTTACAATCACATCAGAAATGGCAATAGAGTACAGTCAAGATATCTGTGTATGTTTCGTAGATTGGCAGAAGGCCTTTGATAGATTAAATTGGGTAATGCTGATGAAGATATTAAAGGATATAGGTGTAGACTGGAAAGAAGGTGACTGACCAGGAATCTATATGTGAATCAAGTTGTAAAGGTCAGGTTGGAGAATGCAGACACCTACAGAGTAAATATCGGTAGAGGAGTAAGACAGGCTGCTGCCAATCACCGATCCTCTTCAATATATATGGAGAAAGTCTAATGCAAGAAGCGTTAGAAGGCACAGAAGATTTCAAAATCGAAGGAAGGATTATAAGAACAGTAAAATATCCACAAGAAGTTCATAAAATGCTATGTATGGAGTATAGTTTGTACGGGGCAGAAACATGGACGCTAAGGAAAAATGACATCAAATACTTGGAAAGCTTTTAAATGTGGACTTGGAGGAGAATGCTCAAGAAAAATAGACAGATAAGATGAAAAACGATGAAGGGCTATGAAGAGTAGGAGAGAAGCGAATGATTATACAGACTATCAGAAAGAGGAAAGCAAACTGGGTTGGACATTACCTGAGGAGAGAGAGTATGATTAAAGACGTGTTAGAAGGAAAACTAGACAGAAAAAGGGAAAGAGGTAGGAAAAGGTTTCAGCTGATAGACAATTTGAAAAGAAAAGAGTTAACATGATATGAAGAGGACAGCGGAAAATAGGAGTATACAGGGAACCAGGTTTAACAATGATTAATCACGGACCTGTTTATGGACAGACTACCTATGATGATGATGAAGTTATGAGTTAAATAATCCTACTCACAAAAATGACAATTTCTTGACACCCTAATATTTTTTCATGATATTTGTGATAGATCCCTTACAAATAAGGGGGAAACCAATACTTATTCATTTCTTATTTCGTTTTAGTTACAATAATGCCAATAGATGGTTTGTTTCATCATTACAGTAAGTTATACTGATGGATTCAGTATGATACCCCATAAATGCCTTTGTGAAATCTCATTGTAAATGCAAAAATGCAAGCGCCACTTCCAAATGACAGACTGTAATTATTCTACCTCTTATTTACCACTTATTAGAATTAAAAACTAAACTCTTTGACTGACATTGCAGAAATATTATCTGTGATGGAGTAATTGCCAAGAATAAGCTTTTATAAAGATGTAATTACCAGGGCAGCAAAGCAGCTGAACCAAACCAAACCAACAGAACTGCCAAACTAAACCACACAAATTTGCAGAACTGCGAACCGAACCAAATATTATTTTTTACTGAACTTCGAACCAAACCAGAAGTTCATGCAAAAATGGTTTGATTTGAGAATTTTAAAAAAATTATCCAGATTTGTTGATAATTTCCAACAAAAAATGTGGCACACAATGCATACAGATCCAGTAATTGTGAAAAAGTTGCCAACTCCCTCTATTCTGATTTCTGTCAAAAGAGAAAAACTAAGTAGTCCGATAATGGACTATGAAACCAGATGAGGTTTTATGATGCTTAACACTTGTTCGAGATAAAGTCATTTTGTGTCAATTTTGCAGTATCTATTAATGATTTGCACTTATTGGGCAGTAATTGGTTATAAATTGAAAATAATGTGAAGATATTGGAACATGTGAATTGTGAATGTAGAGTATGAAATATTGCAGTCTGGACAACTACTGTATATACTCGTGTATAGTTCGACCTCCAATTTCTCGACAAAAAAATTAGATTTTTTCATATATCTTGTGTATAATTCGACCTTAGTTTCTACTTACTCTGTTACCCTAGATTTCCGTCAGGATCGACATTTTTCGTTTCGATATCTCGAAGCTCACAATCAAGGTATATAGAACGATCTTGGTTTTCAACAGCTTTTAGTATCATAATAATACTATACTAATAATAAACTGTAAACATCGTAAACCTATTGCACGATCTTGAGAAGAAAAATATTTATTACTTTTAACTACGAGATGTGACATATGAATGGTGGCAGAATTTCTAGCAAATAGATGTAAATTAAGCTTATATAACGAAAACTAATAGATGCATATTACTCATAAAACCTTTAATAAAAGTTATAAATGATAGTTGAACAAGATGAAATAAACTCATTTTAATTCTTCAACTTTTGTGACTTTATACATTGTTATCATCATTTGCAATTAAAAATATTGGAGTAACATAATGGAGTTATTATATAGGTTTGGCTAAAGGCTTTATAACAAAATAAAGAGAAATTCTTTACATAAAATATAATGCATGCTTATCTTTTCTGAAAATTTATTTATGTACTAAAACCATTGTTGTATTTATTAACAAATAACCTGTCCCAATCTCCCGCTTGAACTAGATCATTGTATGGTAAATAAATTAATTAAAGGTAAATAGGAAGTTTTGGAGCTATATCATAGAAGTTAAGTCAGCGAGGTGGGTGACCAAAAAATATCTTGATTTTTATTATGATATTTTTTAAAAGATAATTTTTTAGACCCGAGATTCTAAACCCCCAAAAGTATTACTCGTATATAGTTCGACCCCCAATTTTTTGCACAAAAATTTGGTCTTAAAAACTCGAACTATACACAAGTATATACGGTAGTTCCTTTTTTTATTTATACCATCACAAGTGAATAATTTCTATTTGTACAGCATATAAAAGGCTATTAAATTTGTAATTTTTATTAGTACAAAGATGAGGATGTGATTATTACATAAATATTTCTCCTTGAACCAAGTCACAAATTGAACCGAACTATTGTCAAACCTCAACTCTGAACCAAACCATTCCAAAATTTGGCATAGAAAACTGCTTTGGTAATAACTGAAGAAAACTGTTTATTAAAACAAAGATTCCCGAGAATATCGGTGGTTTATCCTCTGAAGGGAATTTTCCAGAGTTACAATGACAGAATGTCCGAAAAAGAGATTTGACCAAACTCACCAACACAGCCAATAAAATACAAAGCATGATTGGGTTTCCCTCCGATAACTCCAAGTGACTGGCTGAATGTGAAACACGTCTGTAAAAAAGAGCATAACAAAAATTACCAACTAAAATGAACCTTCATCATTCGACCAAAATTGTACATTTTAAGCCACCATATTTAAAAACTTGCAGATTAAAAGGAATTGCTGCTACATTATTTTCTTTGTAATAACTGTTGCTTTTTCAATTAAGTTAAATTGTAACTAGCCCAAAAACAGTCATTAAGAGCCTTTTATGACAAGTGCATCAATCATAGCAAAAATGAACACACACATCCATGCCCACAGCAGAATTTGAACCAGTAAGCTATACACATTAACCACACCTCCACCAAAACAACAATAATGTTGCCACTCCAACATTATTAGTTCAAAGCACTCAAAAACTCAAGGCCACACTTGAAAACCACAATTGTTTACACATTTGGCCAGAGTTCACCGCGATTAGTATGAATTCTTTTGCTACTATGCTAAAAACTCAACCTTTGCAACTAGTTGGAAACCAGTTACGCAATACAACTCCCAGTCATAATACTGCCTCACAGCAGGTCCATTACAAAGCAGCGAATTTATTTAGTGGTAGAACAGTGAAGAATTAAAAAAAAACTATTTTACTTTAACCTTGAAACGCTGGATTTATTGTGGAGAATTTTTGTTCGTTTTATGGAAAAATGACGCATCTCATGAATTATTGGTACTGAAATGTTCAAATAAAAGCATTTTATCGTAAAAATAATGAAGAATTACATACTTCTGCTTTGTAGGGGGAAAAAATATTATGAAAAATATGTCCGTGAGCTATTGCATTTTGTGTGCCCATATGGGCACATTCAGCATTTAAAGGTTAAACCATCAAATAACATAACTTCTTCTAGAGCTGAATTTTTTCTCAGGAAGTGGACAAGCCAAAGCAGAAAAATGAGTGAATATGTTAATAAAAAGTACAATTAATTCCATAGAGAAACACTCCACAGTGCAGAAATTTATGGCTTAATTTGATATTTTAGAGGAACTACAACTAACCTTTAGTCCTTGAATATACAAGGGATTAATTTCACTCAAGCCAAGTCGGAGGGGAACAACAAGAAGAAGGGGTCTCCATGGGACTACCTTCGGCCCTGCCTTCCCACTGGGATCTCCAATGTGCCTAGGAGGAGAATGGCATTGCTTCTCTATGCAAAAGAAGAAAATTTTAATTTAAAATTCTTCAAGAGTTGCAATTACCTCAACTATATAAAAAAACTGTATCTTAATAACCCATTTTGCCACCATACATAGAAGGCTTTTAAAATCATATGAAAGTTATCATCATTAATTTTATAGCATGTGGAGAAGTTGTTACTGATAGCAGTCCAAAGATAGATGTTACTAGAAAAATTGCTATGTAAATTTTATTGTTTTATTTTGATTTAAATCCATTTTAATACTGAAAGGTGGACTCACTGATATTGCCAATGATGACTGTGTTATCCATAGCAACATGAACAACAAGGGAACTCCACTCATCATAGACTGCTAATTTTCTGGAAAAGAAGCCATGCACACTTTTATGAGGTTTTTTAGGAAATATTAATTTCTTTATTTATCCTAAATTTAACTCTTAACCCCTCAAGCCGGCAGCCCGAAAACATACATACTCGCCAGACGACATCAGTCTGAGGGGTGGTTTGTTTGTTTGTGTGTATTTTTGGCCTCTTGTATTATTATAGCCATAACTCCTTCCACATCGAACACCCTCACAAGGGAGGAGGGAAACCCTGTGCTGGCATTAGCCTACTCTTTACGAAGAGCACCAAGGGTGTCAACAGCTTAACATCGCTTCTGAAGGACAGAGCACTGACTGACTTGCGCTGTTCCTCAAAGCGCACAAGTAAGGGATGGGACATCCCAGGTTGAAAAATCCGACTTCTATTGGATTCAAACCTGGAACCACTGCATGGAAGGCCAATGCTGTAACCACTCCGCCAGCCCTCTGAGGGGGGAGGGAAGGGTAGAACAAGTATGTATTCGCCAAATGCAGATGTCATGTAAACTGCAATTCTTTCACCATTAATTAGTTATTCATGAAACTACTTGTACGACAGCAGATCAACGATATGTGACCTTTCAGTTACTCACAAATTTTCTGTCAGTTTGGAGGTTTTAATTCTTCGTTAGAGGATAAACAATGTAAATTACACTATCTATGCTATGTTTGTCCTCTAACAAAGTATAAAAACCTCCAAACTAACGGGAAATTTGTGATTTACTGAATGATTACATATCAATGGTCTGCTGTGGAACAAATAGTTTCATGAATCTAATTGATGGTTAAAGAATTATGGCTTATTCAACACCTGCATTTGGCAAGTGCATACTTATTCTACTGCCCCTCGGACCGATGTCATCTGGTGAGTATGTGCTTGGGCCACCAGCTTGAAGGGTTAATGCCACAATTGAGTATTTGAGAAAGTTTGAAATGGATTGGCATAGTAATTTTTAAACAATAAGCAAATAATTTTAAAAAAAAGCACTTTTTGTTACTCAATTCAAATTTAAATACCAATCTTAAAGCAAATTTTCAGGCATTTAAATACCAGCTTGAGGGGCTAATGGAGGATGAATTCTACTGAGTAAAATAAAAATCCCATCACTTCAGCTAACAGTGGTATTTAACAGTAATTATTTATCAATTTCTAAACAATGCCACTGATTCCATTAATTCTAACATTAAACTAGCATTAAAATTTTAGTTTTTAACAAAAAATGATAAAGATGAGAAAAATGACACACTTAAAGTGACCAATAAGTTCACCTGAGAACTTGAGCGACAGTGTTTGGTCCAAACCACTCCCCAACAGCCTTGCCTTCGGATGATGCACCCATTAGAGCTATCTGATGGATTGAAAATGGAGCGGCTCGCCTATCCTCAAACATGCGCAGTATCCTCAGATATATTCTGTATGAGATATCCCTACAAGACCTCTCTGAAGACCACCTCCATTCTCTCCCTAGAAAACAGTATTAGAAATTATCATAAGCAAAGATTTCCGTTGAAATAAAAACTAAGTTTATATCACATTAAACATGATACAAATAAATTTAAAATCAAAATGTGATTAAAATGAACTTTTGGAGAGACAATGTTTCCATCTGATTAAATTCTTTGCTACTCGATTGGTTAAGTATACTGCCAATTTACATTTATTTCAATTTCACAAACTCAAAATGCACAAGAGGCAACAAAGCCAGCCATAAAACAACTCTTAAAAATTAAAAACTTTACCTAAGTGTAAATTTATTAGTGCTTGTGCAAGCACCATCTGTCCACAGCGAAGCATACATCCCCAACCTTTGTCAGATGTAAGTCCTGTATCTCCTATGGGAATGAAACCTTTCCGATAGGTGAACCACAACCGAGACAGTATGTCTTTTCTTATTTCATCCAAATCTGAAAAAATAAACGTTTTTTAAGACGTAACATTTCTGAAAATGATGGACGAGATTTGATAGGGCATCAACCTCAGGTTCATTCACACTAAGAGAGACATAAAAAAATTATATGGGTTGCGCAAAGACTGAAAAACTTCGTGCATAACAATATAATATGAGAATACCGAAGTTACCCTAAAGTTCTCTTAGTGTGATGTTCTAAAAGTATCTTTCCGTGAAAATTTGATAAATAAATGCTCCGGGTCATAGGGATTTAGGAAGAATTGAAGAAAATATCCAAACCTCGAATGAAATAATAAAATCCATATTGCACTTAAATTGAGATTTCCAATTTTGGAGTCAACCACTTTAAATGTATTCGTAAAAACGTATGATATTTTATGCTAATGTGAAATTGCACCACCGAAGTTTTTCATATAAATTTTATTTCAAAATAAATACCAACTATTAAGACCACCTTCATTAGGGCTAAAACGAAATGACAATAAATGAAATTCTCAATAACTCCGTCGCCAATTGATCAAATTAACGAGAATTGGCTCATTTTTAAAAAGCCAATGGAAAACTGACTGAATGATAACAATGTTTAATTTTTTTAAATAACCACCCGTGTTCTCCAGGGAAATGTATTTCAAGAACATTGTTTCGCTGCATTACATTAACCACTTATACTTACTGTGGATTGCACTGTACTTTTTGCCAAGGACCCACACTGGCTCAGTAGTCGCGGGGATATCTTCAGATTTGGAATTCGCTTCGTGCGTAAGATATGCTTCGAACACCATATCCATGATTGCGATTAATGTGTGTCACCAACGCCATAAGAATAAAGCATACCCATAACACTCAACAGCTTATTTCGAAAAAACGATACCTAAGGCATACTCGACAATTGACAGATACGCTGACTTTCTCTTAATAAAGAATAATAATATGACTAAGTTCTCTTTATGTTTTCTTCATCAAACTTAAGGCAATCATCTGGGGAAACTGTCTTTCAGCACTGATATATTTAGCATGTCTGCTGGATTGCAAAGTCCTGTTGCTCAGCTAGAATAAGGAAGTAAATCATAAAGAAAGTAATGACTCAGATAAATAAAAGATTGATGTACTACGTATTTAGCGTATTTCTTTTTTCACTTGGATTTTTGTTTTGTTGTTTGTTTTGATGACATCTTCTGAGTAAAACAGGAACTTCAATTAGAATAAATGAACATCGAATTTTTAAAACAGCATCTGTTTTACCCGCCATACATAAATAATACTCAAAGGTTTCTCGGACTTCGAATCACAGTTATACGAATAGAATAATTGAGATAAGGTATATATTTTAATTATTACATAATCTTAAGATATGATTCCCTTAGTAATAATAATAGCGGAAATGAAGGCTATTCAAAAGGTTGATGTTGTCGTAAACTTATCATTTCAGTGCAGACAACGATTTACGGATATATATATATATATATATATATATATATATATATATATATATATATATATATATATATATATCAGTGGCGTCGCGTGCCCATTTAGGTTGGGTGTGCTTTTATTGGGGAGGGGGTTATGCAACCCGCGCTACAAAATTCACGTGTTAATTTGAGCGTACGATTGCATTTTTATCGACGTGTGAAAGTTTTAAGAGAGCATAGCGCAGCAGCGCTCTTCTTAATTGGTCTAATGCAATTAATCGTAGAATAATTTTGAATACTTTAATTCAGTAACTGATATAATTATGCATCACGCGCGCCGTTTATGTGAAAAGGGTTAACGCTTCGTTGTGAGAAGATTAGGATATCATTGGCAAATACTAGAGTGAAGCACGAATTATCTGTATTTTTCTACGATTTTTAAATATGTACAACTATATAATACGCACAGAAATCTGAAAAAGTAATCACTTGGGAAAATATTATTTTCCCGATTGAATCAAAGAAAGGCTTAAAAAACTCATTTTACTTACTTATTTATACACCAGTTCCAATCTCCTGTTTTGCCTTAGGAATTGTGTTAGCACATCATCATAAAATGAAGGTCTTTTCTTCAGTTCCACCAGCAATGTCTTTTTAATGGCGAGTGAACTTAGGCCGCATAACCTTTCCTGAGTTTGTGTTCCTCTATAGCACGTATGTATTCTCTTCATAGCCGAAAAAGAACGCTCGACTGTAGCAGTAGAACTCGGAATCGTCATGATAAGTTCCGCTAATTTATAAATTTCCTTGAATGCAACCTGAAGCTGATTTTCTTGCATGAATTTTAATAGGTGATGCACTGGTTTCCTCGCAAATTCATCAGAAGAAAAGAGCACTTTTAGTTCATTTTTTAGGCGAACGTAGTCAAAAACTGGTCCGTAGAAATCCTTTAATTTTTCTAGAATACCATCAGGAAAAGTTTTCGCATACTGATCATATCTTTCGCTACAAAGGAGTTGAAAAAACTCAAGTTTCGAAAGTGAAGAGTATCTTTCTTCCATCTCCAGGCACATGCAGTCGACTATTCTCTGGTATAATCGAAGGCACGCGCTCTTCTCCTCTTCTATAGATCCTTTTCGTCTTTTAGGCTTTGACTCCTCAACCGTATGCTTTTCCTTTGCAGAAACCCAAATATCATCAAATCCATGTTCCTTGTCATTCCTAAGCTGTTTCATAGTATCATGCACCTTTTTACAACAGTACAATATGTCATAGGATGATGTTTGCAATATATTATTCAAAACATCAGTATAGCCAAACAGAACAGAAAAAATTTCTAACAGAAAAATTGTTTGAAAATCTTGCAAGAAATACAAAAAACCACGAGCTTTGATTACAGCATCCACGTCCCATTCCCCAGAATTCTCCACAATGTGTTCAAAAAATTCAATAAGTTGACTTCTGTGGCGTTTTACTGTGTTTGATAAACGGGAAGTAAAGTTCCATCTGGTTGGTGCGATGGAGGGTAATTTTTTAGCAACAAAATCTTGCAAAGCATTTACTCTTTTCGATGATTTAGAAAAATATGCTGCCAATCCACTGATAGTTTGGAAAAACAATCTACATTCCTTGATATTCGAGAGGTTTTGCTTCAGAACTAAGTTCAAAACGTGAGCGTAGCAATGCGTAAATATTGCTAAAGGATAGGCCTCGATAACTTTACTCTGCAACCCATTAATATGTCCACTCATTACACAGGCACCATCATAAGTTTGTCCGACCAACTTGTCCTTAATATTAAATTCCTCAACTCTGTTTACAACATGTTTAAAAAGACCACTAGACGTTCTATCATCACTTACGTCTGTAAATCCGATAAACCTTTCGTGTGTTTGCCCATTATGGACAAAACGAAAAACAGTTGATAGCTGCGATTTCGACATGATATCAGAAGTTTCATCCAGAAGAATGGCCACAAATGTAGCGGAAGAAATTTCTTTCTTTATAGCATCTTTAACCACATCAGATATAGCATTAATGATATCATTTTGTACTGTGGGAGAAGTTCCTCGAAATATAGTCGATGCCTTTAAATGACTGTCTAAAAGAGAATCATACTCACGGAGCACATTTAAAAATTCTATATAATTCCCTCGGTTGGCTGAATCTTCAGACTCATCATGACCTCTCAAAGGAAGCTCTTGCTTAGCCAAATAACATACAACATCAATTAATCTTTTTAAAATGTCTCTATTATTCTTTACTTGTTCATTATGACGACTAATTTCAACTTTTCTTTGGCTGTCAATGAGAGTGTCAATTCTTTGTTTTCCAAACATCTTAAGATTTAAAAATGACTGAACATGTGGTTGGGAGCGCTCATGTTTTTGCACTGCTGCAGCTAAATGATTAAGATCGGAATACCCGTGCTTATTCCAAACACTTTTCTCTTTGGAGAATAATAAACAAGGCCAACAAAAAAGTCTTGACCGCACTTCACATCCAGTTAACCATTCTACTGGACCGTATTGTGAAACAGAGAAATGTCTCATGCACTCAGTTTTTGCATCTTTGTGCTTGCACAGTAAATTTGGAAGAGGAGGACGAGGCTTACCTTCTTCGACTATGCTCATACAATCCGCAAAAGCTCTGGCAGAAAACGGGGCATTCAGTACATCGTCAACACTGTTTACCATTGTAAATATGGGCAAAAAGTTATAAATTATATCTAAAAAATTATAAATATATGTTAAAAACTTATCTAAATCGGTGTCATAAACACGTCGGTTCACACCTTACCCCACGCACTCAAAACAGACGAAACTTAGAAAACAAATACAGCATCTCATGACAAGTAACAACGCTGAATTGGATTGCTTCACACAATAGCCAATCACAACCGCTAACTACTTCTGGGTGCTGTTGTCTCAGTGCACACCCTGCCACGCCTTCTGGACGGTTTAAAACCACAAGGAGACTAAGAATTTGACCCTCTGTACGTATGTTTAAAGGGCTCAAAGCTGCTCGTATTACTTACCGCACACCCGGGCTATTAACGTGAATGTGATACAATGTTTACGCGCCGAAACTTCTCCTCTTCATGAAACATTGTATATTGGATTTGATTTTAGGAATCACGCGAAGCCAGAAAACGATTAGGGGAGTCTTTAACGGGAATAAATGCAAAAATATAATATCTGTGACACTGCGAATCCGTGGGTGTGCACCGCACACCTAGCACACCCTGAATATACGCCCCTGATATATATATATATATATATATATATATATATATATATATATATATATATATATATATATATATATATATATATATAGCTCAATATGAATTTTGATAAATGAATTATACCTTTTTATGCATGTTTTCAGTGATGCTAATTTACTAATTGTTACGAAAGTTTTCTTATTAAGAATTAAGTATTTGTGAATGGATGATAAAGTTAACGCCTGTATATAAGAAACAAAAACAAATTTGTAATTCTTCTGCACAGTAACCATCCTCACAGATAATTCTCCGATCGTTGATTAAAAAAATGACGTCTGCTTTTTAGCAGATATGCTTATATAACTCACTCGACCATTTTTTAATCTTTAAAGGACTTGAGTGAATTATAGTACACCCTTTACATATTTCCATATTACATAAGTGAACTATGGTCCAGGTATCTCTTCACATTAGGCTACCACAGCAACCCTTATCCAACCAAATGCTTCCATGGCACTCGAGATGATGACATAATAATGAATATGACGCAAACGGAACTTATGATGCCTACTTTCCATTTAATCGTTTATTTAATACTTTTATTGCCTTTAATAGCTTTAAAATCACCGCGGATATGTTGCTTTTTGTGTTCCCAAATTTCATAATTTAGCATTATAAAATATTACAAATACATTCGAACGTAATATTAATGTGATCACACGTATTTGTGCGGCAAAAATAACGCGTGTATGTTCTAGTCTATACCGAATTCTAGTCCAACAATAATCATTGCGATGGCAACACTCGTAATGAGTGATCAAAGTTTCAAAAACGCCGAGATTTACGCGAAATTCTAACAATTACGATCAATAAGCAAAATGTTACCATAAAAATTCCTTTCTTCAGAGAATAGTCCAAAACTCGCTCCGATATTACAGTTCCAAGATATTTTAATGTGCAAGAGAAAATCACCCTGCACGATGGATTTCAGATTTCCCATGTAAATCAAATAGGAAGGATAGTTCCTGGAATCGAACCAGGGACTTCAATCCTCGCAACAAAAACTATCCTTGGGAGCTCGGCCCAAGTAACAAGAGATTTCCACCATGTGTAATGAAAATCGGTCCATTGGTTCGAAAGTTAATACGGGGGGACGGACAGACAGACAACGACGAAACTACAATCCTATTTCCATTCTGGAAAGTAGGTTAAAAATCGCCTTTGTAACGGATCCGTATTTTTACCGACTCTGTAATATTCCCAGCATATTGACTTTTTTCTCTGTTAGCAATTCAAATATCAATAGCTGCATCATATATTTTAAGCAGTGTACATATTGAGTGATAGAGCCTAATTACTCAGTGAGTTATGTAATTACATAATAAATTCTTTATAGGAAAATGTAATAAAGTTCTTAAAAGAGTTAATGAACATTTTCAATTAAAGTATCTGCTTAAGCATTTCTCTCCACAATTTTTTGGGCAATATCTAAATTTTAATCAGTAAATAGAACAAACTTTGAATATAAGTATATTGTTGGTTACTTATAGATCATTGTCTAACAAGCAGAAGCTACAGACTGTAATTCACAGATTCGGTTCATCTTCTACCAGCGGAGATTTAGGTCAATATAAGAATACCTTTTCGGAATTTGCGGCCAATGGCTTTTAGTTTAAGAGAAATAATTAATCAAAACGTACAAAAATTGACCCATTTACTCAAATGCTTGTAGCTTTGCTCTAATTCTCAACGGAAGATGTAGCATAGGGTTAATGTGAAGGGCTCGGCTCCCATAATTTTGGCGTTCGAGACTCCCGATTATCGAATTTTTTTCTCCTGCAGAATGTCCTTCTTCTTGCTGGTTTTTATATACCAATCTTCAGGAAATTATTATTTGCCGCTATTTTTTTTTTTACTTAGGAGAATTATTTTTAATCAGTACCCCCACTATTCTTTCCATGCGTATTTTATTCTCAACCAACTTCTTCATAAATCCCGTGCATTTATTATCATAAGTTTAAAACATTTTTCCAGAAAGATGCAGTTGATTGCAAGAATTAAAGATACATATAATACATTTTGTCTTTCCTTTTCTTTGCCTCTGGAGAAGACAACACATAATCTTCGCTTGAAGCAGGGGACTCGGGAGACAGAGTGAACGAGGAAGGTTAGTTCCTCACTCGCCGGCACGGCGTCAACATCTCCATGTGGATTTCATCCACCTCCTCATCCTCCACAAATTCCATTTCTCCACCATTTCCACCACTCGCTGACGCTCTTCGAAATCATTTTGCAACTCTTCACTAATTCCACACAATAGCGCAAAGCACCAGCTAACTCCTACTAGTGGCCACAACTTGCAAAAAAGTATTCTTATATTGACCTATTACTTCGTAGATGACGAAGATCAAACTTTGCGGGGTTGCCACGCCCAACATTGTTTGATAATGTTACCATTTTCTGTGGATTTTAATACTACATTTAGTGAAAAAACATAATCTCAATTCACAAAAATTATATCTTGAACTTGGAAAAATGGCTTTTGTCAAGCTAATTATAACATTTCGGCCACTGTGCAATGGTAGTTTTTTTAATAATAAATAATTACATACTCTTAAAATTAATTTTTAGCATAAATTTTATTGTTTAAAAATCTGGTGGTATAAAAATCTATTAATGGAACAAAAATACCATAATGGAATAGATGTCAAATGCATAACTTAGAAATTAATATAATCATGTATAAATACACAGATTTTTATAAAATCACAAAATCAAATAGTTTTATTAAATATAATATATGGAAAAATATTTATAAAATAATTTTTCTGCTCTTTTTTGCTGCAAATCATCAAAATTTCAAGTTTTTGCTGTAATTCTCTATTGTTAACATTGCAAGGGAAGTGAATCGCTCTTGACTTAGTGTGAATCTGTTTTTAATGTAATTAATTTTTTATAATTCTAAGTTTCGAAAATGAGCATTCTGCAGATGCAACTGTAACAGGTGAGGTGAATAGTATTCTTAAAGCCATTGTTAAATTTGGGTAAATTTGCAGAAATTTACAATAAAACGGACTTTCAGGCATATTTTTAAAATTCAATATAATTGATCAAATCAGAAAAAAGGACAAGCAAGTGGTTTTGTCAACGAACAGAAGATCACGATGCTTGATTGGCAGAAAAAATCAAGTGAAAAATATGTTTGTGTTGTGAGAGAGCATCAGAGAAGAGAAGGAAAAGCATTCTCATGTATGGGGTTTCTGGTTTTGTTTACGCTTCGTCTTAATTTCACATGCAATGGGAGTCTTACCCACTTTTGTAGTGGAGAGGGAGACTCGGGGATGAAACGTGAGAGAGAGAGACTGGCTGCTGCTACTGTTCTGAGATCAACAGCACTTTACATCAGGGATCCTAAACCTTTTGATGACCATGAGCCACATTTAATATAAAAAGTATCTGGTGGGTCACTTATGAAATATACGAAATGTAGTATATTACAAATAATACAGTGGAACCCCAACATACAAACGTAATACGTACCATGAAATGTACATGTAAGCTGAATGTTCGTAAGTTGAATTGTTTTTTAGGCTGGTTTCCAAAGGAAACATAGCCTTATGAAATAGTCCTGTCTGTGTGTGTCCCCTACTATAGTCCATTCCAGCATTTTGTGTGGGTTAGGTGTGTCTACAGTTAGACCCGTGGGGTGAGGAGAAGAAAATACCAGCCAATAAGAGGTCATACACTTCCCTCTCTGCTCAAAATTTCTTGACAAGTGCTGTTGACACGATTGCTCACACTTTCCAATCATATTTCGGTGACAAAGGAAAGCATGAATGTGCTTCATCCAGATCTATTGGAGCATAGAACTTTACTTCTCAGCAGCTACCAATGAACTGAGTGAAATTGGAAACTTGGCAACATAGCATCGTAACCAAAGCGAAATAACCCGAACGCGAGCGGATTACTTCAAGTCCCAGCCGCACGAGCAGTAGAAACAGATTATAACAACTTTTGCACCAATGGACTGATTTTCATGAAACTTGGTATGAGGCTCGTGCTGCCAGGACCCACCTCCGGACTATGTTTTATTTGGCGAAGATTGAAGACTCGGGTTCGATTCCAGGAACTTTTTTCCCTGTTTGTTTTACATAGGAAATCTTAAATCCATCGTGCAGAGATGTTTTCTTTAATACATATATTCTCGATTTAACGGACAAATTGGGGGACAGGATGTCCGTTATTGCCGAAAGTCCGTTAAATCCGAAAGTTCGTCATATGACGAAGCAAAATGCACCTAAATGGCCACATCTAATAATGTGAATGCAGTACATCAGGATTGGGATTGATTCTCAGTCATTCAAAGAATTTTTAAATTCTTTTTCTTGGAATTAAAAATTACTGACTGTCTCTAATGAAATTCTTTTAAATAAAAATCTAAATTCATATCTAAAGCTCCACTGGTGTAAAATTGCACTAAGCTAAGACTTGTGGATTTGTATCATGATGAGAAAATTATTATTTATTTTTCAGGAATATATGTATTTTGTGCTGTAATATCAGCCAAATTTGGATTTAAAGATTGCTTTGAGGAATATATGGTTTAACTTCTCTATACAGTAGATGTTTGCATGAGCTGAAATTTTAGGTATATCGTGTATCATTTCTAGCCGTGATTAAGTCTGTATCTGGCAACATTTACAGGAAATATTATGGCATGATAACAGTTAAATATAGCATTTTAGATAAATTTAATTTGTGAAAGTAAATAGAGATGATCTAAAACATAAATAACTTCTTCAAAACTTGTGTAGCTAAATGTGCCCTGTGTGCACTTGGCAGTCCTCTCAACACTTTTGTGTTCAAAAGCTACACAGGCGACCTGATGACGCATATTACATCATCCGCTTAAAAGTTTAGCGGAAGATGCAAAATTATCCATAAGGGGTATTTAGCATCCCAGGTATCGTGTATTACTTCAAGACAATACACGATCATTCCAGACATCACTTGAACCTCCCAAATATCACATGGACATACCAGCATTTCATTTAATGACAGAATGATTGGTTCATTTTGTTTTTAAACAAAATGCTGGTACCTGCTTGGCTGTGCTTCCCTTTGTGATAGTTTTTGACCTCCCTGCTCACCTGTTTTTCCTAGCCTTTGTTGTGTGCTCATTATAATCATCTTGAGTTTTTCATAAGGAATCAAACCTCACAACAAATCCACAAAAGTAAACTGGTAGCCTTTCGAAGAAGAAAAAAAAACTGAAAATATTTGTATATAAAATCTTAGATATGCTTCCTATGATGAGTTCACTTTGGTAAGTGTTTTTGGTTACGACTTCAGGACGTGAAAGTGTTAATTAGGTTGTTGGAGTGTGCCGTATATGTCACACATATAGGCACCCCTTACTGAGAGTACTTACTGATAAACTTAAGTGCAAGATGAGATTTTAATTCCTAATAAATGGATTGCTTATGTAATAATGTTACGTATGTTCAACTAGTCCTTTTTCTTCTTCAACTCTTTTTGCCTTGTTCATAACCATTTTTCAGTGGTGGAAAACTCCTTCAGCCAAAAAATATAGGAAAAACCCTATGCATTTCACCCACCAAGTGGGTATCCTCAGGGGAGAACCTGACCTGGCAGTGAACAGGGTTAAACAGTTGAACCCTGTTCACTGCCACATCAGGTTCTCCCCTGAGGATGCCCACTTGGTGGGTGAAATGCATAGGGTTTTTCCTATATTTTTTGGCTGAAGGAGTTTTCCACCACTGAGTAATCAAAGCCAAAGTGTTTGAGCTACTACATAACCATTTTGATCGATACAGCATTACCTAACTTCTTCTGTTCTATTGTCCCTCACTTCTTCCTCTAGTTGTGGCCATTTAGGACAAACCTTATAAAGACTATGTTTCTCTTTTCCCAGCACCTTCAGTTTTTCCTCGTTTTCTCCTTTCACAGATCATTTTCATGCGTTCTTTGCATGAAGTGAATGCATATAGGGGTCATTTCCATCCGTCCATCCCCATGTTAAAATTTGAAAACCGCTAAACGTATCTTGATGATATTTGGTATTGGGGAGTTTTACTAAAATTTTTCAACCGATTCTAATTTTGGTTAAAATTGGATAACAATTACGACCACTTTACATGAAGACCTACATGTACTTTACAACATTCCTTTGTTTCAACTCTGGAACTAGTGGACTTATTTTGATGAAATTTGGCATTGGGGAGTTTTGCTAAAATTGGTCAACCGATTCCAATTTTGGATAAAATCTGACAGCAATTACGACCACTTTACATGAAGTTTACAATGTTCTTCTGTTTCAACTCTGGAACCGCTGGACATATTTTGATGAAATTTGGTATTAAGAAGTTTTACTAATTTTGTCGACCAATTCCAATTTTGGTTAAAATCGGACAATAATAACAACTTTACATAAGGACTTGCATGTATTTTACAATGTACATCACTTGCTTCTCGTTAAATACTCATCTGAACAAAAAATATTGAGAATATTGTGAAATACCAAAGAATGCATTTGGAAACTCTGTGTACTCCAAGATGGAGTACACTTTTCCAATCTTGTTTTTGTGAGAGGTGGACCAAAATGATGTGCTGCTGCTCGGTTTCCACGTGTTTTTGCCTATTTAATCACCTGAAGCTTATAGGTAATAATGTAGGCTTATCTTTTCATTCTTGTAGCCATTGCAATCTCAATACATGTAACCTTATTTATCCTAGATATTTATAAAATTTTTATAACATTTACACAAATTCTAATTTCCCATGATATTAATAACGCTATCCATTGAGCTCATTAGGAAGTAAAGCATATGAATAACATCACAAATGTACCAAAATTGTAATCACTATGAGTGAATACATAATAAAGTACAATGATGAAAATGTGCCCTCGGTATTCACGTTGTATAAAGTTTTACTGTATACATTAACAATTTTTTGCTATTATTTATTAATAATGTATATTTTAATGTTTTTTGCGATGGATACTGCCATTTATTCCATTTTGGGGATAAGTGTGTTTGTTATTGTCAGTATTGAGAGCAGTAATAATCTTACCTTCGGTGTATAAGAGGCAGGCTGATTTTGGGAGACATTTTTCTGGAAAACAAGTTCTTCTTATAGCCCAAGAAGACAGTATTTTCTAATTTTCTTAAAATGTTGAGTGATCTTAAGCTGTTAATATTACTTTTTAGAGTCCAGTTAAGGCCTTCTCAAACAACTAGTAGAAACTAGCAAAATGAAGAGTTGAATTTAAGATGTCATTTTGAAATATTTTTTTTTAAATTTTTTAAAAATAAATCATCTTCGACAAAGTAATATCTCTGTTTAAAATAGAACATACAATATAAATACATTAGTGAGTTTTTGAGATGATGAGTTCTAACAGATATAGTTTCTCTTGCATCTCCATGAAATACAAATTCATATCATTTTTTTAGCTGCTTGTTCAAATATAGTTTTTCTTCATGTATTTCATTTTCATACACATCGAGCGTATGTTTTTGAAACAAATAATTAATTTCAATAATATTTTTTCAGGCATTATTTACTGCTATTTGTATAGCCAAATTTGTGCCATTCTGGAAAAAAATGGAAAAATGATGTAATTATTATAAGAATTATTTGAGCTGTGCATTAAATATGACTGTAGTTATTACACTAAAAATACAGTATATTTTTGCATTATGTTTAAGAAGCAAGTTTTTTTGGGTGAGAACATTACTTAAAATAAAATATTTGATCTTAAATATTTTCTTGATTCAGCTACAAGAGATTTTTTAACTTTCATATACTGTTAATTTAAGACCTACGTTTGATGTAGTCTTCTTCTTTGATGATGGTTTGATACCAGTCAGCACCACTGTAAGCAATCTTTGGTAACTTCCCTCCATAGTTTTCAGGCAAATTTTCTGGGCTGATGTATTTGTGTAAGGAACTCATATCTTGGCCATGGAAAAACATCTAAATGAAAAGAGTTGAATAAATTTTACTTGATTCATTACATGTTACCAGCTATACTACAATTAATTAAAATATTTAAAAATGCCAATTAATATTTAAAAAATTATAATGATTGTTATTTTGCATTTAGAACATGGACACCTTTGAAAATATCTTTATATATAATTACTCAATGTCTGTCCGTCCATCCCCCTTTTATCTCTTGAACAGTTTGTCATAGAGAAATGCTGTAAATTCCATTTTGTTTCTACCAAATAGGAGATCCTGAGAAAACTATTTTCAATTACAGAAGTGTCCATATTTTTACACAGGAGTTTCGATTTTTCAAGGTGCAAGGTTTATTTCTTTCATTAATTAAAATATGTAAATATGGACCAAATTTCTCCGTTTTTGCTTTATTCGACAGCTAAAACTATAAAATATCTTAATCCTGCAAAGTTTTGATGTCACACAGAATAATTTCTCAGAAACACGTTTATTTTTGAAACTTTATGGCTTTTTCATACACTTTCGGGGTGTCGCCATGGCAACCCGCAATGTTGCCTCCGATTCAATCAGCGTCTATTAACCCTTCATATACACGAAAGAATTGCGTTATTCGCTTTGTGCTTTTTATGAAGCATCAATATTATAGTTGTAGTAATGTCAAACTTAATAGATTGCAACGTTAATAATTAAAGATTATTATTATTATTCAGTAAACTGCATGTGGGCTGTGGACATTTTTAATGATTGACCAAAAGAAAAAATTTTTCTATATTTCAATACTGGAATGTGACCTTTTTCATACGGGAGAGACAATTAAAATTGCACATATACATTATAAAAACAAACGACATTCAAAATATCAGTTGTCTAATTTTATAAGGAGAAATTGGCTATTATTACTTTTAAACATGCAGATTTCTGACTGACTTCGCAAAAGTTTTTGCGGGTACCACTAGTAGTTATAAATGTACTAAATAGAGGTTTTTAATGCTTCTTCAAAAGATCAATAGAAATTAAATTCATGATTTTCAATTCCAAATTTCAAAAAGGTAGGAGGTAATCATTAAAATTGCAACTTACCCTACTGCTCAACTTCTGTTGTATGAATGGCTTGAACATTTTGAAAACAATATTGAATATGTAGGGTTGTTTTACAATATGAACATTTTTTAGTCGTAGTGGCATCGATTCCTAAAACATTAAGAAGAGTAATATAAATGTTATTGAATTTCATAATAATAATAACAAAGAGAGATTTTCTTATATAACTTTGATATTGCATAAAATTCAACTTTAGGCTATAGATTATTAATTTTAACCTGTTGAACTTATATTTATTTTAAATTCATTGTAATATGACCATCAATTTACCTGAATAAAGGAAAGAAGTCGCCTTGAGAATGAAATTGAAAATGCGTTGGCATGCTTAAGACCCATGCCATCAAAATCCAGAATAACGACTACACCACACACTTGTGATTTTGGTTCCAAGACTGCCATTTGATGAATGAGATAGAAGAGACGGAATATCTGATCTACATTCACTTTCTGGGTGTCCCATGAAGCTGCCATGAGTAAATTAATTAAAATATTTTAATGAAAAGTTTTTGCCATTATTTGAAGATTAATAATCAAGCATATGGTGTATAGATACAAATTTTCTTATTCGTTACATGTGTAGTTTTTCATTTAGTTTAAATACTGTTAAGCTTTGGATTTAAAGTATTATATTTTATAAACTGAGTGCAATCTTAATGTGGTCAAACACCTATGGCTCTGATGAATTCATTTTATTGCCAAAATTGGTAAATATTGCATCTTTGCGGATTTTTACTTTCTCCTTTATGAAATATATTGATAAAATATTGATATTGTGAAAAAATTTCAATTTCAGATTTTAGAGTACCTACATGTATGCCTTGCTTTGCACAAGGGATTTGTTCCAAGAGGTCTTTGCTCTAAACAAACAGTTTATAACATAAGTATTTAACCCTATTGATTTTTACTAGTCAAAAATTTTGTTTAATTAATTGTTATATGATCCTTATCCCTTTTCAAAAGTACATTGAACATATTTATGCTTTGCGTTTATTGCTTTAGCAATGTAAAATGAAACTTGACCATAGTAATGGACCTGTATAGACAGTTCATAAGGTTTTTTTTTAAATCCTGCTAAAAGGTAAATAGAACCTAACAGACTCCAAAACCAATAGGATTCATGTCTGTCATCATCCAGAAATTTCCTGAAAATCTTATCATCTTTTCTTGATTACTTCAAAATTTAGCGCACGGACAAAGTGAAAAGAATTTTTTTAAAGTGCCACCAAAAACAGAACTGGTCTGTTATTACGTTCCAGTGGCAAGGAAATGTAACATAAATACCAATGGCAAAATAACAACAGAATAACAAATGAATACCTATTACGAAATTCAATCATGAACCTGACCTAAACCCAACTCAAAGCAAAAACACACCTAAAGTGAACCTAACCATACCCATCCCAACAGTAAAATTAACAAGTGTAAAATTTCCATTGTTTGCTTCACTGCAAATGACTGCAGAATCACAGTAAACCAACATAAAAACATAGTAAAAGTGACCAAGTTAAATAGAAATAAAGTGAATGAATGTATAAATAACAACAAATTTACCTTCAATTAGCGTGTAAAACATAACTGTGTATCATTTGATAAGAAAAGTGAAGATAAATAAGTAAAAAGTTGGGACCATAAAAACAGACAGTAGCCTTTTAGGAACTTTATTTTACAATTTTTTCAAAACATAAAAATTTATATCCCAAGATGCCAATTGTGCTAAACAAACATGCACTAAATGAGGCATACCTGTACATGCACATTTTAGGTACCCCCCAAGCCTGAAAGGGTGTTTATTGCCATTCTGTTTGTCTGTAAACTAGGATCTATGCATTACTTGCAAGTGAATAAATATTGGATACCAATTTATATCAAGGAACAGGCTAGAATCTTGATGGCATTCCTTTTAAATTTTCATTATCAATAATGTTTACAGAGTGATGAATAAATTAAAATGTGCTTTGTAAATATCTCAACTAACATTAATAGAGGGGGGGTGCTGTAGTGCTATCTTGCCCTGGGCACCAAGAATATTCCGGCTGCACCTGCTGTAATCTGTGCATGGTTCCAGAATCTAAACAGTTTTACATAGTCTGATGAAATCTTGTATGTATTTAAGATATCCTCGGGGATATAAACCCAGTTGAAATGAGCCCCATTGTGTGACAATGGAGGGGTAGTTGATTCATATTGATTTTCACAAAATGTCAATTAACTCAAAAAAGACTGCAAGATTTTTGACTAAAATTTGTCCAATTATTTATTTCTCAATAAAAATAACTGTACAGTGTCCCGTGTTATTATAATATATTGAGTTTTATGTCCAGCTGCCACTAAGGATTTTGATCAAAATTCAACCAGCTATAAAGTTTGTTTATTTATTTATTTGAAAAAGCCCAAAAACAGTACAAGGCCAATTACATTGGACACATAACAATGAAGTAACATGAATAAAACAAAAATAAAACTATCAAACAAAATAACTAAAACTCTAGCAATGAATACACAGAAGACATACATAGTACATCAATCACACGAAATCAGGGTAAGGAGCGAATAGAAAGACAAATAAATCGGGAGAAAGGGGAAGGAAAATAGCCAACAAAACAAATCAAATATTAGGTTTAAATTGGAAGTTAGGAGACTTAGTGAAGGGGTCATAGTCAGGGAAGCGCTTCAGCAAACTATTACAAAGATCGGGAAGGCAATAGAGAAAGGAGCGTTTAGTGATTGAGAGGCGAGGGGTAGGGCAGTGAAAAAGCTCATTCAAGCGAGTAGAACGAGCGGAGACCAGGAGTGGAAATAGAGAAAGAAGCTCATGTGACCTAAAATTGCCATTAATAATTTTTGAAAATACTTTAATGTCAGTGTGAAATGATCAGTAAGGGATGGAATCCCTAGGGAGGTTCGTATGGCACTGAGTGAAGAGTGATGTAGAGGAGGATGACGAAAACGAATTACAGACAGAAAGAAATTCATGGGTCGGTCAAGGAGCTTGAGAGTAGAAGGCGAAGCAGTGCACCAAATTGAGGAGCAGTAATCAAGAATGGGAAGAATGCAGCTAAAGAAAAAGGTACGAAGAGCGGAAATGTCAGTTATTTCCGTATAATGATAAATTAAACCAACTAACGACATAGCATGGGAGGAAATACTTTTAAAGTCATAAACCAGCATTTTCCAAACTTCATGCATCTGTGACCCGTCTTAAGGCAGCCAATCTTATCACAACCCCCTTAACTGCATCCATCTTACAATAAATAAAAAATGTAGCACAGTGGACCCTTGATCTAATGGACTATATGGGGAGAAGGGTAGTCCGTTATATCCAAAAGTCCATTAAAATCATAGTACATATTGTGAAATATGTATTAGAATATATGCTGATCAGAGAATATTTTGGTCAATTTTGATAGAAATGGTAAATAAAGCCCTAATAAACACAACTACTTAATTCGGATCCTCAGAATTTCAAACCTAAGTCATTTTTCAATTGTCTATATTAGTAATTATCAACTGGTGGGCTGTGAAAAGGTTAACGATTGGTTTAATATAATTTTAAAATTATCGGAAAAGTATAATAAAAACTACATAATAACAAGTAAAAACAAACAAAATAAATTATTAATGAACAATTTAATAATATGATTTTGATCGCAGGAATGTTTAAATGAGCCATGTTATTAAAAAAGTTGAGGAATGCCTGCTTTCACTAAACCTATGATCTAAAATAATTTGGTGTCATTTCTTTCAATGTAGCTAATAAATTAATCCAATTTGAGCATAATTTAACCATAAATAAAAAATGAACTCCGTGAAAGTTAAACAAAGACAATCTGTTGTCTGCGCTCCGTCTGTTGCTAAGATTAATAGTTTGTTTTGCTTTGCCGAACTATTCCATAATCTTAGCTGTTGATACATAACCCTCTATCTTCTCAACAACCTTTAATTTATCCACAATACATAGAACATTACGTTTCCTTTTTGTTTCACTTGTATTAGATGCCATTGTTAACAGTTAAAATAATTGTAAGGGCACAAAATGAAATATTTTGAGTAATAATTCATGGGAGATCACGATCATTTCGGCTGCCGCCTACCAATTGTTGACTAGAGATGCAATTGAAATTATGTAACTTTTCCAAAAAATAAATTTCGCTATAAATACTCGGTTACTTAATAACAGCAATACTTTATGGAAGGAAGCTAAGGGGTCCATTCAAGAAACATACAGGTTACTTCTTGGAACTGGATCATTTGAAACAGATTTTCAAAAAGTAACAATTTAGCAGACAGGGCCGACTGGCAACACTGTCCAAGTCCGTTAGATGCGATATCCATTAGATAGAGGTCCATTAGATTGAGGATCCACTGTATTAATTTGAAAAAATCATAAATATCAATTTTATTTATGCAAAATATAATTAGTTCTAAACATCCATAGATAAAATTAAATAAAAATATTCCGTCTTTGCATTCCTCCTGAACTCCTAGCTCGACCAACCAGGAGTCTCGACCCCCATTTTGGGAATCACTGTTGTAAATAATACCATGTCTCAAAAATTATGTATATAGCATACAGTGACTTTATAATATATCAAGCTACCAACAAGTTCTCCTGAGTCCATTTGCAGCAGTACTTTTGCTACCAGAAAAACTGCAGTAAAATATTTTCTGCAATTTAATACATATCAGTGCAACCAGCAGTATCATTGTATGGGCTGTGAGCATATGCATATGATAATTTTTGTATAATGTATGTTGCACCGGTTTTTAATCTGTAAGAAATAACTTATTATGTAGAATGATACTAACCTCCTAAATTGCAAACCATAATTCGTCTGCCTAATTGATCTCTATCAGTAAGGACATTTACAACTCCTCTGTGGAATGAATCCTTCTCATGTATGGGTAAAAGCCCCTCCAGTACACAAGCATGTTGGACTCGGAATGCGCAAACCTTCTTGATCTAAAATATTAAACAGAATTACATATAACTATAACATATTGTATTAAAGTTTTCTCTGATATAACCCTTTGAATTTTATGCAAAGACAACAGGCAACTTTAAGTTGTTTACTCAAGGAAGTATCCTTGGTTACAAATATTTTCAATTAAATGATATTATGTTAATCTGTTTTATATTAACATGAATACCATTTAAATAATTGTGATCAGAATACACTATAAAGCACCTATAGAAAATTATATGACAATATCTATAGTGGTAATTTTGGAAAGTAAGAATTTAAAAAAATCTATTTAATTAAGTTTTAGTGATGTGAGTTTGAGAGGCGACTGCCAATCTGCACCTAAGTGTTTGGGAAATGGGGCATTAGGCAGCAGATTTTCCTGCAATGGCCCTGTTTTTATATTGTTAGATAAAACTAGTTTTTTATCCTGCCAGAATGTATCAGAAAGCCCTTCTGGTAGCTTTTCAAAAACACCAGCAAAGTATTGTTTGTTTATAATTTTTTTATTCTACTTCAAATTAGATTATAGTATTAAGTATAATTTAAAATTCAGTAAATCGTGATATAAAGCCTTTTTACTTTTCCATATGCATAGTATATAGAGAAAATTTTGTAATCATGAGAAAAATTGACTTTGGCATTTTGATGGAAATGTTTTATTTATTTATAATCAATCGGCTTACAGCACAAGACACATTACAAATGATCAATTAACAGTGTATAAATAACAACAAGGACAACCACAAATAACCATGGCCAAGGTGGGACTCGAACCTGCGACCCTAACATTGAGAGCCAGGCGCACTAACCATCCCTCTACCAAGTCTGTAGAGGTCACAGGTGTCCAAAAAAGGGGTTTTTGCCATGCTATCTGTCTGTCTGTCTGTGTGCAACTCTAGAGCCTCAAGGATTGTATGCAATCAAATTATATTTCGTATTTAGACATTATTATCTAGAATAGAAACTATGAAAACATCAGGACCAGGCAAGCACTGAAGGGGAGGTGCATAAGTGAATATCCATCGGGGCTTCCTGATATATGCAACATCTGAATAATGAATTTCTTATTGCAGTTTTTACTAAGTATTGGTTGATAAAAAACATTTTTAAGCTGTAAATATACAAAAAACATTACAGTAAGCAGTAGATAATTCTGTGATTAATGGGACCTCCGGTTTTATAATTATAACTTTTTGAGTATGTTTTTATTGAAAATCAGTTTAGCAAGTGTTTTTAGTGAAAGTTATGCAGTATTTGCACCTTATAAGTTAATGATTGAGATCCCCTCATTTTTTCTCACTGGAAATCTCAATGTGGTTGTTTCTCAGCCATTTTCAAATATATATTATATCTTTGTAAGCTTTCCTTACCGTAAAATTAATTAAATAGTGAGTTAGAGTGTTATTATAAAAATACAGCGTAGTAATTTTCGCGTTCCGCTAGCATATCAGGGGATCCCGACAATGTACCGTATTTCCCGGGATATAAGACTCACTGGAGTATAAGACGCAACCCGGTTTTTTAGAAGATTATTCAGGAAAAAAGTATTTTTGTTCACCAAGGCATTTAGGAAGGGCCACGTATATCATTTCTAGCCGTGATTAAGTCCGTACCTGGCAACATTTAGAGAAAATATTACGGCGTGATAACAGTTAACTATACCGTTTTATATTAACTTAATTCGTAAAATAAATGGGAATGATTTAAAATATAAATGATTGCTTCGAGACTTGTATAGCTAAATGTTCCCTGCGTTAAATCGGCATTCGTATGAATTAAGCTGTCGGAGTGCGCCGCACACATCGCACGTATAGATACCCTTTACCGATAGTAATTTCTTCAACTTAAGTTTAAGATGATATTATAATATAATGGGATAAATAATAAATGGAATGCATATGTAATAACGATTTTTATGCCCAACTAGTTCTTTTTCTTCTCCAACTCTTTTTGTCTCGTACATAACGATTTTGAACGATACAACAATACCAAACTTCCTTCCTTCCATCACTTCCTCCTCTAGTTGTGGCCATTTAAGACCAAACTTATGCAGACTATGTTTCTCTTCTCCCATTAGCTTTAGTTTTTCCTCGTTTTTTCCATTCACGAATAATTTTTTTCTTTGGGAAGTGGATGAAATGATGTGCTGCTACTCGGTTTCCGGGCGTGTTTTTGCGTACTGAATCGCCTGAAGCTTATAATTAATAGCGTAGGCAAATCTTTCGCTTTTGTAGCTATTGCGATCTCAATACACGTAACATTATTTATCCTGGATATGTTTAAAATATATATGACATCTACACGAATTCTACTGTTCCGTAGAATTAATCGCGCTATTCAATGGGCTAATTAGGAACTAAAACATCGCAAACACGCCGAAATTGTAATCACTGTGAGCGGACATGTATTAAAGCGTAATAATTAAAATGAGTCCTTGGAATTCACGTTGCATAGGGTATTACTGTACCTATATATTAACAAAATTTTCACTATTAATTAATAATAATGTATATTTCATTGTTTTTGCGACGAATGACTCCCAATTATTCCATTTGGGGCTAAGTGTGTTCGTTAGTGTTAGTATTGTGAACAGTAATAATCTAACCTTCGCCGTATAAGACGCGGGCTGATTTTAGAGGTAATTTTTCTGGAAAAAAGTGCGTCTTATATGCCGAGAAGTACGGTATATCTTTCTATATCCTCATTTTTAGGCGTTCTTCACCAGCGAGGGGGTAATAGCGGAACGCCTTATGGGTACGTCTGATCCGGCCGTCCGTCCGTCTGTTTGTCGTAACAGTCATCTCCTAAACCGCTGGACGGATTTTAATTAAATTAAGTATGAGTGATCGTTATTAAAATGTGTCCCCCAAATGTGATTTATCCGTCAATTAAAACTTCCACTTTACATAATTACTTTAATAAACTTGTACTCGTATCTCGCTAAATGGTATCTGTCAGGCAACAATTAAAAACCATAAATTTCCCTCCCTAGCTCTTATATGATCTTTAAGGTATAGATTTTTAAAAAAATATGCGGATAGAGGACTTCATTTACTACAAGAAAGTCCACGATATCACATACTTACGAGTTATAGTTTCGGAGATAGAAATTCTATAAAATCCTGCGCAAAACATCGCATATGTATTTTGTTTACATCGATCTCTAAGGCGGTTCTCTCGGAAAACCACCATTAAAATCCATGTTTTTCTATCCCACGCCCTTATATGATCTGTGAGATATAGTTTTATTCGTATGGAGGACAACATTTACTATAAGAACAAGACTAAGCATTCAATACAATTTTTAGAAAAACTTGAAAAATGTTGGATTTTAATTATGGATTGTGAGAGAAGCACAAAATATATTCAAGTGGAAAGGGTTAATTTATGTTCTATATACTAAAGTTTTATAATCTCAAATAACTTCTCATATTGTTTTTTCTTTGTTGCTGGAGCAAATTTTTCTGACTAGTGAATTGCCTCTGGGCCAAGTATGATTTAACCCATGTATATTTAATATCATTTTTAAGATTAATTCTCTAATAAAGAATGAATATTTACTTACTAGGTCAAATGCACTCTCTGGATAGAATTTGGTGGGTCGTAAGAAGATTATTAGGAAATCATCGTCATCACGAAAGTGGAAGTTTGGTTCCTCTGAAAATAGAAGGCAATGAGTACTATAGTATATTTTCAAAAGAAAATAATCAGGGACAGGATTTTTCATTTACTTGCTTTGACAAATGTAACTGAAAATTCTTAATCAAGACAAAGAAATGAGATGCAACCTCATAAAAATTCAGCTTGATTGAACTGCACGTAATATTAAAGCCATTTTGATATCACATATGCAAGTTTATTGCTATATCTTAAGATATAGTAATGATCACAATTTAAAGGAAACTTACTCTTTACGAGTTCTCTAAGGGCCACAAGAGCTTCTTTCTTCCTTTCTGGTGTTTCTCTAAGTTCTGTTTCAGCGATTTTAGCAGTCTCCTCATCTAATGGCAAAATTTGAACCTCAAAAACTTCTCTTGGTAAAGCACTTTGACCACTCATCCTTTCTTGGTAGTCTACTGCTTGGACAAAATTGTTGATATAAGTCAAAATAGAAAATAATTGTCTTTCAAAATCACTTATTCATAATTTGTTTTTGCAACAGTTCATAATAAACTAATTCATGATTTTCTATTATGGTGGTGATTTAGCAGCAAGTTCACAATTAATATTCAGCAAAGTTCAATGAAATTAATTGTCTGAAAACAATTCTAGATGATTCAAGTTGCAGTATTCCATTTTATAGATTTTGCACTAAAATTCTGATGATAAAGCACTTATAAAATAATAGTTATAAGCTTGAGAAACTTATGGATCTAAAGGGGATGTAGAAAATAATGCATAACTTTATGAATTTAAGCTGAGATCCAGAGAATAAATTTAAAAATAGCTTTTACATATGTATATAGTTGATGGGTGACATAAATGTGCCTGTAATGTCAATGTCAAGTACTCTTATCTGTAATATTATGCACTAGTTCTCCTCAACTTATCTTTTCTTATCAATTAGTGCAACATATTCTACCCTGGACATATATTACTTTCATGGTCATAGAGATTAGAAATTCTTTTATGATACTTGATGTTCAAGAGATAGCTGGTTCTCTATTTTTATTTATAAAGGTTATAAAATCATAGATAGCCAGAATTAATTTTTCCAAATAATGTTCATTTGAAGCAAACACAATATTACAAAATTTCTATTTAGATTGTATATTATTGAATAACTTTAAAATATATTGTTTCTAAAATATGGCGAAAACTAATCACAAAGATTGAATTTCCATGCTCCAATAATTTAAAAAAATGTAATTTATGACACCAAATTTTAAAAAATCAATCGATAAAACTTAAATTCATATCTATATGCAGATTGCAAACGCTCGGTTGGAAACTATGATAGACATTATCCAATAGTTTACAATATAATTTTATTGATATCACAGTTGTAAGTATATTTGGCCGATAGCAATCTACTTGCATAATGTTTAGGCTTCTTAACTTGGCAATCATAATCTCACCTCTTCATTTATACTGAAACCCACCAGACGACGTTTTCTTAAAAAATGTCGAAGATAATGCAGTTAAAAACGAAATATTCGGTAAGAAAATTTCCTCCAATACGGCTTATGTTTAGTCATGAGGTTGACTCTATTGTACAGTAGTCGGTGAGATCAAAGGGCAATCCGAAACATTTTCTCTGTGAGAACATGTCTCACTCAGTCATCTGACTGAAGGTGGAAGAAAAACTCGGTTTCGACGTATTTTTTGGCTTTGAAATTATCCGCCGGGCCGCGCGTCCCGGAAGAAAATCCCGGACCAACCCATTCGCGATACTTCCGGACCAATCCATTCGAGATACTTCCCGTAATTTCCGCTGAATAACCAACACTTCAAGGATTCGAATCCCGTTACGCTCCGAGTAATAGAATAGCCATCTCCGCCTCTATTTCGCGGCTCGTCCATATAGGCGAACTAAGCGGTCGCCTAGGGCGCCAAGTTACACGGGGCACCAAATTCGAGGAAAAAATCGAATTTAAAAAAAAAACGAAAAATACGGAAAAATTAAAATGAAATATCGAAGATGTCATTATTTCAATTCTTGTGCGCGTACGGAGAGAGTATGAATTATAATTAATTTATCTACATTTCCGAGAATTTATTAGCATGGCATGTAATTTTATTAATTCACGGCAAATTGTTGTACATTGTAGTCAACCGTGTTCTGTTTACGCCTGCCGCATCATGTTTTGAAACAGACGAGCTAGAAAGAGAAAGAATGAAAAAGCTGATATGAAAGAGAGAGGTTCGGTTCTATTCGCTCTCGTTCGGCGTCGCTGGCTGAGTACATGGTGAGTAGTGATTCTGGTCCGAGAATCCTCAACAAAAATTTTTCGGGAAATTTCAGAATTTTTCTGTCTCGAGTCCCGGGAAATTTTCATTCGAGACTTCCAGACTCAAGACTTTTTTTTAATTGGATTTTATTTTAACGCATTGAAACTCCGAAGTGGGCCTCAAGCCAATATGATTCATACGCGCTAGTAGCTAGTCTAGGGCCGCCCCTGATTTCCACAGACCCCGAGGTAAATAAATGAAACCGCGGAAGAGATCAAATGTTTCATCGTAAAAAAATACGTTAAAAAATCACAACTTTAAAACATATTCCTATATCACCGTCGACGTTGAGACTGATTTCAGCTGTTAATCTGGAGAGAAATAAATTATTCCACCAAGCCAACAATACTTAACCCTCAACCATCATGCCGGCTGACTGGTCAGGTAACAACACCACGGAACTCGCTCGACTGAATTCGATAACTTACCAAAACTTTTTTGAAAAATAATAATTTCAAATCGACCACAGCGATTTACGATCTTTGACATTCATCCGTCAGTCCCGTGATAAGAGAATCTCCACCCAACGTTGGCACCGCTTGCTGACCCTCGTGAACTTTGACCACTCTTTCTCACTATCAAGGATTATAGACCAACTCGGTATCGGCGCGCGTTCAAAGTTTCCGTATTGGAACGAGAAACCAAGAGTTAACTTGACATCCTAGTGCAAGGTCTGCATTCCCTTCTTGCTCAACTTTAACCCTCGTATCTATCGAACGTCTGTTCCTGCGGAGGAGAGGAAAAAATGGACAACACTCTTACCTCGCCCCGAAGGTGATTTTTCTCTGCCGCGCCTAATCGAACTGGCTCCGCTGGATACTCTCCACACTTTATACTTCCCGTTATTACCGACAAAACTTCGCACTTTGCCTTTCGCGAGGAAAAAAATTCGAATGAATTTCAACAGATAAGCTTATTAGTCATTGGCGACTCGCAAAAAGTCACCGACTGAAAAAGCCGGCGTTCAGACCCTAACGATGTAATAAAATGAACCTTGTATTCTACCGCCGCGTTTCATCGGTGACATAGAATAAAGTTTCGACATGTCCTCTGTCGCAAAAGCGAGTGCGATCATTGATTTCGTCGTCCAAGATTGCCTCTCGCGCGAATCAAAAAAAACCCAGCGTGAACAAAATATTGTTAAAATAGTGTTGGTATTCTCAGTCAAAAAATCGAGGTCTTAGAATTATGGGGGAGTCTTTTGGTTATCTTTTTATCGAAAAACAAATGAAATGAAAACGATTAAAATTAAATATCAGTAGCCAAGAGTGAAGTTGAACGAACAAAACTGAGAGGAAAAATTGGATTTTAGTTGGGAAAATCCACCACCCGATGGCGGTTAGCATTTTCCCGCTCAGCGTCATCATCGGTAACTGCTACCAAATTTCATGCACTTGTCCATTTAATTACTTACCAATTAAACGTGAGAGTAGAATTAAGTTTCACTGACAACGGCATGTAAAAATACGCGACTTCGTGATCCATAGAGTCGATGTCGTTCTTCCACCACAGATGCCGGCAGTAAAAACCTCGCATAAAAAGATTGAATTACGCAAAGTAAATTTCCATTGCTCATTGTAGCCACATAACCTTTATAACCACCCCCTCCGCATCAGGTGCAATCACTAAATGCAAACCAGTTAATTTGTTCATAATTCTAAATATGAAATCTCGCATCTGCGCATAAATTAAAAGAAAATATATTAGGTATTTCCACTACGATGATTTATCGGTTTAGTTTTAAATCTGAATTTAAAAGTTTCTAATCGTTTTTCGATAAATACATTACTTTAAATCGGCAATTATGACACGCCTCTCCAAGTATCCTAGACGCGAAGATTTCTCGCGGGTGGCGATTCTGTTAATTTCAGATGGGTCACTTCTTCCACGGCCTTCGCGTTACTTTTAAATGCATAGAAAACTGGTATATCTCACCAAATTCTCCCAAGGTCCCTCGCTATCGTCGATCGCACTGCTTGCAAATGTCCAGTGTGGGGCAATGTTAACAGCACGAAGACTCGAGGAGGTATGGTATCTTAGTCCAAGCATTTGTCTTTTTCCACAGATCTTCTATCTCAATTCCCCTCTGGAATCTCCCACTACTTCCTATGTCTTTCCCCTTTCCTCAACAATCTCTTCGGTCCATAATCCGAAAGAACACTCACCGCATGACACAGAGGCACAATTATGTGCTACAAGAATTCGTAAAAGTAGTAAAATGACGTTGAATCGTTAATGCTCATGTCATAATTAATAAGTTGATGGAGCTATTCTCCAATAACATCATCGAAGGTAAATGCATTTTTGTTTGTTTTTATTTTACAACATATTTATTCATTGGCTTTTATTATGGAAATTGATAATTTAAAAAATCACGAAAGAACAACGGTAAGTGAGGAAAAAACAATGATTGTAAAATTCTGTCAAAATGAACATTATTAATATATTTTTAGGGACTATCGTTATCTTTTTGACAAAAATATTATTGTTAGTACTTCACTGTTACGTGCCAATTGGATTGTCTGGAAAAATAATAAGCGCACATTGTTAATTCGCCAATTAGCGCCACCCCGGTGTATAAATGGTTATAAATTTCTTCAGAGGTTTTTTATAGATTTTTATACCAAATTAACACATTAACTTGGGCATTTAATAATAAAAGTATAAAAATATTTTAAAATACATATATATTATGAAATGGTATTGAAACTGAAAATGGGGGTATTGTTTATGTGTTCTGTCTTTAAATTCAGTAGACCGATTTTAGGAAATAAACATAGATCAAGTGACTCACGCTGACTGTTGGTGCGATCAGAAGCTGTTGCTAAGTCGTACCTGTCAGTTTTTCATTACTCCAATTTTTCTGACATGGCAAGAAAATATTTGTTTTATGCGTTTGATGAGTATACGTAAATGTCTCTGAGAAGGATTTTTCAAAAGTGTCTTCATTTTTTTCACTTTTACTAATTCTCACCTTTGAATAATTAAAATTATAATCGTACTGAAAAGGTTTGATGTAACCGTACGGTCCGCGATGTCCTAGATAAAGCACGATAAATTTCATTGCGCCAGTGAGACCACACCAAAGTAAATTTGCATTGCTGTCTTAACGGCCCTAATTTCTCTCACGAGCTTAAATTTTATCTTAAACTTAAACATATAGCTCTACTTTTTAAAACTGTCCCTTTCGTGCGTGTTTACATTTACCACGCGCAGGAGAAGAGACTAGGAATCGTCCCGGTTATACAGTGTATATTCGCGCAGATTGAGCGTTTTTTGCAAAATATTCGACCATTTTCCCTTATCTGAAGTTACCAAGTGTAAGAAAAAATGTTCGAAATTTTAAGATACGATAAAGATATACACGTAAAAATTTAACAGTGAAAGTTGGAATCCGTATTTGAGCAATTTTCCAAAAAGAGAGCTATAAATGTTCGTATTTTTTAGTTTTAAAGAATTTTATCGCGACCAAAAATTATATATGGATGTGAAGAGGAAAATACCTTTAATAAAATAAAATGATAAAAGACATCGATAAAAGTAAAGATTATGTTTCTCTACCCAAAAAAAGAAATCGGAAAGACTCGCTGACGTACCTTGCTAGGCTGACCATTGGCCATCTATTTTGCAACGGAGTGTAAAGTCCTACGGGCGACCTATGCACGCAATCGCACCTATATCTCTCCGCTTTTGAATCGTACAAAGTATAGATTACTGGTATGATATTTTCTTTTGTAAGTGTCCGATTTTTCCTGGAAAAAACAAGGATTTATACACTGCTTTGTGTCAGTTGCGTAGTAGATCAGACTCGCTCTAAAGGAAACCTGTCAACACAATAGAAAAGTTCTGATGATTTTATTGCAGTAGAAGAGCATCGGATTTTATTTCATTCACAATTTATCAATCGGCGAAGCAAACTGATTACAATACAAGCACGCGTTACAATTTATCTAACAATTGAACGATACTACCTAAATTCACTAGAATTGTCCAGCTCGTCTTACGGCTGAAAACAAATTCAAGCATAAGAACTTCAAAATCAATTTTTTTTCCACAGCCTTGTTATGGCTATTTGAGATACCTAAGATAAGCACTTGTTTTTACTATTTCTTTACATTTAAGTGCTTATTCTTGAATTGAATGACGGTTAAGTGACGCGAAGTTAGCCTCAATCTCATTTAGATTCGTGGCTTAATGAAGTGGAATATTAATGAGCAACACAATGGATTCAACCGAATGCTATGAATGGTAACTCCAAAAATACAAAGAACGGCAAAAAAAATTTCGAAGATTATTTTCTTTGTCACGCCCTCCATCAAGGCCATCTCGAAACGCAAAATAACGACAAAATAGAGTCAACGGATGATAAAAACGATACTTTTTTCCCTACGACAATAACCGCACCCGTGATTGGATGGGATTGATATGGGAATTCGAACACCGTGGCCCATTAAAAGAACCGCGGGGCCTTATTAACAAAAAAAAGTAAATGGCCCGTGATTTTTTCGAAGATCCTTAAAGATAAAGACACTGGCTATTTCGAGTGTGGAACTTTTTCTAAGACAGAAAATAACATTTTTTTCTGGAGAGCGATGCGTTGTTTGTTATCTTGCATTGGAAGACGATTGCGGCCGATAGATTTTCGATCTCCACTTACTAACGAACTTCGATCATTTTCTCGCTGCATAGCGCCACGGATTCAACCGTGATTTGAGGTAATAAATTGAGGAAGGCAAGTTTGCGAGAGTATGCCATTCGGTGACCTTGCCAAGTCCAAGCGAAAAAGATAACGGATTGGAGGAGGTAAGGAACAAGAATTTTTATATACCTATATATTTCTTTAGCCGTTCCTTATCTCTCAGATCCTTCGGCAACTCGGACATTGTTCCCACGCACGGAGTCGACGCATAGAGAAGCGCTATGGGAATAACTTGATGGATAAATCTTGTTTTGGGGGGGTTCCCTCCTCCTTCCCCGGTTATTCATTGCACTACCTCTCTGAGATACCCATTTGTGCTGTAAGAGAGGCGAATTGGCTGGGCATTCAATCAATCAAATCTTGTTTTCGGGTTGGTCGTATTTATTGTGTAGTTTTCTCTAACCATAGCCATTCTTATGTTTTTTAAGGAGATCCAAAGACTCGTTTAAGTTCCCAGATTGATAATTCAGCATTTTCGAAAATCTCAGAACGTCAAATAAATGTTTTGCGACAACGATAGCTTCACTCGTGACCATTGAGATGGCTGCAAACGTGGTCGTCTAAATAAACTTCTCCAGAGAGGCAAAATCCATGGCTTTGGGCGTGTGCAATGCTACGACTACACTTCCTACAATAATAGTATACCGTATTTACTCCCGTACCGTGCGCACCCTTTTTTCCCAAAATGTCGGTAAGAAAAAGGGACTGCGCGTCAGTGGCGTAGCCAGGGGGAGTGCAGGGGTACATGTGCACCCCCAAAACTGCTCCAGATAATATGAAATTTTCAGTGTGTTAACCAACGCAGTAATAATGTTAATTAAAACGCGACCGTAGTATCAATATGAATCAATAGTTCTTTAAAATCCAATACATTATTTGCGTGAGCATTAATTTATATATTTTTATTATTAAAAAAATAGTATGGTGCACCCCCCAAACCAAATTTCTGGCTACGCTACTGCTTCGCGTCTTATATGAGGATTTCTGAACAGGTTATATAAATTGCAAGTATCGATAATAAATTCACTGCAACACGCTTGCGTCTACGTTTATACTCGCAGAAGACGAATAATTCTAGGAAGTATACGCGCGAGGTATTTAGACTATTGAAATGACGTTATATTTGTGTAATATTAAAGCTATACCTTTTAAATGAGTTTTAAATTGAATTGTTACTCAAAACAAGCAGTTTACTATCAATTTCTACCTATATTTTGCCGGAGTAATTTGGCATATGGTATCTGGAAAAAGACAAAAGTCCACTTGGGAAGGCTCTGCTTTGTGGAAAGATTCCGTTTAAATGAAAAAAGAAACTTGTAAATTTCCACTAAAAAGTTTATTAACCGACCGGTCTCGCCTGTTACAGCATCATCATTCGCCGAATTCATCGTGACCCCTTGATGCTCCTTGGACGACTACCGAGGAGAGTTTTGCTAGCATCGGCATAAAGAGATCATCCAACAAATTGCCTCACAATTGTACGTTACAAACCATTATCTCGACTTGTATAAATAACTTTTGATGTTGTGCACGTTGAGTAAAACTTACTCTTACTCTTGTATTAGTTAACTTTAAAAATGAAACGTAAAGCTAATGCATTATCAATCATAGTTGGTGACATATCTTACTTTGTAGTTGTACTTAGAACATTCGCTGAAGATATAGCCGGAGTAATGCGTAACTTGATCATTATCTATCGGAATTTGCAACATCGTCTTTGCGAAAGATTTTCAGAGCGTCAATGTTATGGATGTGTAGAAAATTTCAGAGGAATCAGGCTCGTTTAAAAGTAGCATTTGAAATTTTAAGATTATTTTACTTCGTTAAACATTTTTTTAAATTCCAGTTAACGTTTGAAAACGTTACCTGATGGAATTTTAACGATAAATACAAAGGATACCGTAAATAATTATAAATAATTAATTATTTGAAACTAAATATAAGTTGATAAATTGGAAGACTCGTGTTCGATTTCCGGTCATGGCAGAATTTATCTCCTGATTTCTCCCTCATTCCAGCTTATGCCTGTCGCACAGTGATCTATAATCCGCTCCTTACATCAGTTTCTACAGTTTAGGTCAATGATAAAGGTCATGAAATTTCGAAAATTGGCAGAACTATACCATTTAACAATAATTATTTAGACTCATGCTTAGATTTGATAGAGATCTTTCGAATTTGATCATTAATTTTTGTGAAATCGATTGCAGTAGTAGATTAAGAATTTAATCAACGTATTCCCCGTATCAAATAATAAATTTGTTGTAGAAATGTGATCATGATTTAAAAAATCCTTGGCTGCAAGGTACTACATTTAATGACAAAAGAGAAACCTCCTAAAAACAAAAAAAAATAATAAAAAGGAAGTATTCACACTCCGGTGTAGGGGAAATTATTCCACGTCAGGGACCGAACACTCGCACTATGTCACACACTCTACGGGTTTAGGGGAAACTACTCCACGTCAGGGAGTATTATTATAATTATTAATTTTTCAATCGTAAAAATTAAACGAAAATTTATTAAACCTACGTACCTCGCGAATATTTCCGAAATTATCCCTTTGAATATATAGACTTTCGTGTAATTAATCCTTGGCGGAGGTCGTCAGAGGCGATTATAAAATGAAAGGAGTTGATTTGAGGACTCCGGGAAATATGTCGTATTATATTTTTCTGTAATTTATTTCTTAATGACCAACACTTCTTCTTAAAGTTCTCGAAATTGCCGAATTAGCATATTTTTTGCAGTATTGAACGAAGTGTGAGTTGCCAACACACCGAAACAGTTAAGCTTGTAATATAAATAAAAAAAATCTGATGTGGCCACCACATGACTTTCTCCATACCTGTAATATTTCTAAAAAATTCCAAATATGTTAAATGATAATAAATAGTTATAAGGAACTGCGAGAAAAATTCCAAGATTTAACAAAGAACTGAAATAAACTCAAACCATAGATATTGATATTGGATATAGCCACGAAGCTGCAACAATTATCAAAATAAAAAGGAGCGTTACTAAGACAACTAAGCGTAAAGTGTAGGTAGTTAGGTGGTGTTGTGGCTGCTAAAAAGTTTAGTTTTTAAGATATCTCTTAAACAATGCATTATTTGGGGAAATGTTTCAAACAAGGATTGTAGAAAATTAAATTTCCTACAGCATTTATTCCAGTACGTTTTTACACATATCAAATATTAAAATAAACATTTCAAAATAACAGTGTGACAAAAGTAAACACCCACTTCCAGTTGACCGATTTTTAACAAAAAACTAATCAACTCTTGTGACATCCATAAAAATGTTAAATATAAAATTTCGCGTTGATCTGAATAATAAAAAAAACTGTCATGTACACACACACACAAACAGACATAATCAAGAAAATGGTCAAAACGTGTACAAATTCGAGAGATTTTTTTCATAAAAACAATACTTTCCCCTAAATTACGCACGGAGAAAGTAAAAATAGACAAAAAAGCTAAATTTACGCATATTACGTACGTGTGATCAAATGACAAATTCTCCATTGAAACCTCGATATAGCGAGAATTTATAAAGCCCATATAATACTCGTTCTAACGAGTGCTCGTAATATCCGAAAATTAAATTCCTTATGTGTAAGTAATGTTAAGAAATAGGCAGTGGCGCTGTTTTCGCTCGCTATAATGAAGTTCTCGTTATATGTTCTACTCGCTCTATCGAGGTTGCGCTGTATTTCCTATTTATTATTGCAGTTAAGCGACAGCTGTAACGCTGATTGTGAGCTTTTAGGGGCGGCCCTTAGTATAGTCCAGGGGTTGCCAAAGTGGTCGGTACCGACCCTCTGTGGTCTCTCTCTCTCAGGGGGTCGATGAGAGTTAAAGGGTCGTTAGGGGGTCGGTGAGAAATAAATTGGTCTTTAGGAGGCTTTTTAGACATTTTAATATTCAATAGAAAATAACAGAATCTAAAATTTATATTATAGACATGTCTGTTGCTCTCGAAGCAAAAGCATTGTTCAAAAATAAGACTACCGATTTATTTTGGGCAAATGAAATAATTAAAACTAGATATATATACTTATATATATACTTATACTTACCTTTTATTTTAGCATTCCCACTTCATATATGGTTGAAGCTGGATTTAGCAATGCTAACACACTTATAATTAAGCAGCGGAACATGTTGAACTTGGAAGAAAGAGGAGACTTAAGATTAAAGCTTACAAATTATGAGCCCAATGTAAATGGTCCATTAAAAAAACGCCAAGCCCACCCTTCACACTAAAAATAAATTTTAGTTGAGTATAAAAATGTCATGTTACTTGATTAATTGTCAATTTTTTTAAAAATACAGTTATTATACACTACCGTAATTATTGCTATTCAAAAACCTTTCCTAAAATAGATTTAAAAAGTATTTAACATCAAAACTTTCACTGGGGGTCTCCGGATTTTTATGGCATCATCAAAGGGGTCGTTGAGATAAAAAGTTTGACAACCCCTGGTATAGTCCATCCAAGCCCAAAACAATGTAAACTGACGAAGAGCATCAATGCGCTGCATGTCTGTGTCCGATTCGCCGCATGTGGCGAGTGGCGACTGCGTTTGGACCACGCGGAATTAAGGGTAGTGAATTTTACGACGGCTTATTTGACCAATATTCACGAAAGAGGAAGCACCTATACCGGCCTTCTCTCGAGCCCCATGCCGTTCTACGGACTTGTCTCAACTTGCCTACAGTTTAGGGTAGGTTAAGATAACATCAAGGTTGCGCCCATGGATACTTATAAATTTCAAGATGTAAATCTGTATTCTTCTATCTCCTCGGGTATGGCGCGAATTTTCCCGAGTCCGCTTTTTGAACCTTCGTCTTTGCAGCTCACCATTCGATCATGGTCATGAGTTTCTTATCGCTTTACTCCGAGTTCCGATTTTTATCTGTCTGGACAATAGCTGTGATGAAATCCTCAATTCCGAAAATTACGGTTTTGATGTAAGACAAGTGCTGTTTTCGATTAATCTGATTAGGGTGGTTTTAAAACTGATAACGTGCGTGGGCCGCATTATGGCACGGAACTTAATCCTTGGGCCGGATTTCATGTTAAGAACATTCTTCTGCACTCAAGTTGCGTAGAGCAGGGGCGCCAATAACTACGGTCCGCTGGCCAAATGCGGCCCGCGCAGGGTTTTTGTGCGGCCCGCTAAGCTATGGCGAAAAAGCAATTCGAAAAATTTAACACACAAATACATTTTTTGAAAATTTTTATAATAAAATAATATACATGATAAAATAATATATATGATAAAATAATAATAAATTATCACCTCATCATATGTATACGTCATTGGCTAAAATTAAATGGATTATAATGCACTCTAACAGTAAGCATTAAATCAGTGCTCTTGATGTATGGAAAATCAATTCCCATTGAAAGGCATTGAGGTTGTTGCTATTGTAATTAATATTTTGCATTGTTGAAAACCGAAAATCTTTTCATAATTGTATGATTAAAATCAAATTTTTACGCACATTCAGCATGGATTTGAATTTTGTCTTCAACAAAAATAAACTTCATTATTTCATCCACTGTAGGGTGCAAGTCCCGACTTTGTATCTTAATTTTAAATAATTTAAAAATTTCAGCGCTGTAGCACTTCTTGAAGTACCTTAGGTTTTATATGATACTAGCTGAAAGTACCCGGCGATGCCCGGGCTACGCCAGGGGTCTTCGGCGAATAAAATTGTCATATGGTAACACAATCATTTCAACTTTTGCGCATTTTTTCATGTTCATAAAAATAATACTTTCCCATATACTGCATATGGAGAAAGTAAAAATCCTATCCCATACAGACAGACCGACAGACAGACGTCATCGCGAAAATAGTCAAAACGTTTTCAGGGGACCTCAAAACGTGTATTTCCGTTGAAATCTCGAATTCGATTTTTTTATGAACACAATACTTTCTCTATACTACGTATATGGAGAAAGTAAAAACTAATTCTGAGATATCTCTGATACCTATGAATTGGGCCGGGAGGGTCCATAGAGTTCCAGAGGGAACGGGAGCATATGTGAGAGTAATAGGATTTCGAGTTAAACAATGCAATCGGTTGGCAAGGCGACTTCTTAAAAACTCCAAGTTTTGTCAAAATATCATATTAAAAGGTAAAATTTGAGAGATTTCAATTGGAAGGCGATAAAAGACTATTAGAATAAGAAACTATTGTCATCGACATCGAGATTTCAACGGAAATACATGTTTTGAGGTCCCCTGAACACGTTTTGACCATTTTCTCGATAATGCCTGTGTATATAATAGCTTTTTGTAGATGCTCTAACTCAAAAAATTTTAATCAGGTCAACACGAAATTTTATATTTAACATTTTTATAAAAGTCACAAGAACAGATTAGGTGTTCGTAAAAGTCGGTCAACCGGAAGTGGGTGTTTACTCTTGTCACTTATCCGTTATTTTAAAATATTTGCTTTAATATTGGATAAATGTAAAAATGTATTGGAATAAAAGTTGTAGAAAATTTAATTTTCTACAATATTTGTTTAATACATTTTTCCATATAATGCATTGTTTAAGAGATATCTTATATTTTTAGCTGCTACCACCACACCACCTATTGACAATTGTTAACAATTGAGCTTAGTTACGTCTCAGTAACGCTCCTTTTTATTTTCTTAATTGTTGGAGATTCCTGGCTATATCCAATATCAGAAAGCTATGATTTGAGTTTATTTCAATTCTTTGTAGTGTAAAATTTTCTCGCAGTTTCTTAAAATATATTATTATTATGTAACCTATTTGGAATTTTTAGAAATATTACAGATATGGAGAAAGTCATGTGGTGGCCATAGATTTTTCTTTAATGCAGTCCTAGTCCGGAGATCGAAGGTCAAATATGTGAATTTTAATAAGCAAAAGAAAATAAGCTTGAAGGTCGAAACATCGATTTTTCCATGTTATCATATGGGGAATGGAAATCATTCTCAGGAATCGAATCCGGGTCGATTTTGGAATTTATTTCGTAAATGTCTTTTAATTTAAGAATCGAATATTCCCACCTAATGTCAATCTTCTAGCTCCTCGGGAAGTTTGTTAAAAATAGCATTACAGGTCCGCTTTCCCACCCACCGACTACGGCGAAGACATTTTCACTTTCTCCATACGTAGTATTGGGGAAAGTATCGTTTTCATGAAAAAGTAGATTTCGAGATTTCAAACAGAAATACACGTTTTGAGATCCTCTGAGCACGTTTTGGTCATTTTTTCGATGATGTCTGTATTGTTTGTGTGTACTTGACAAAGGTTTTTGTGGGTGCTCTAACTCAATAATTATTAATCAGGTCAACGCGAAATCTTACATTTAACATTTTTTTGAAAGTCTCAAGAACTGATTAGTTTTAGGTAAAAATCGGTCAACCGAAAGTGGGTTTTTACTCTTGTCGCTTATCCGTTATGTTGAAATATTTGCTTTAATATTGGATAAATGTAAAAATGTATTGGAATAAAAGTTGTAGAAAATTTAATTTTCTACAACCTTTGTTTAATACATTTTCCATATAATGCATTGTTTAAGAGATATCTTATATTTTTAGCTGTCACCACCACGCCACCTACCGACTTGACACTTAAGTTACTTCTTAGTAACGCCCCTTTTTCTTTTCTTAATTGTTAGTGCTTCGTGGCTATATCCAATATCAGAATGCTGGTATGAGTATATTTCTGTTCTTTTTAGTCTTTAAATTTTTCTCTCAGTTCCTTAAAATATTTATTATAATGTAACCTATTTCGAATTTTTAGAAATATGTAATACAGGTATGGAGAAAGTCATGTGGTGGCTAGATCAGATTTTTATATATTAGATATCATATATCATATCTCTTTTCTACCATAAATATTTTGAAGAAATTGTTTGTTAGTTTGTGCATTTATAACGCAACAACTATAGAACGCAGAAGCAAGATGAAGGTGTCATTTTAACCGAAATAGAACGTTAAGCAAAATGGGAAGGTTTTTAAAGCGATTTGAATTACAATTTTCATATTATTTGCAGAAATTCGTTAACAAGTATTTCCAAAACGTAATTCTTTCACTTTAGCGCTCTGTGAACGTAAGTTCAATCATAAAACATACATAAATATGTATCGTTTGAACTTGGAATGAAGGATTACATTTAAAAGCATGTGCTATCGGAAAGCAACTAAAGGTACCTTCACGTCAAAATTTCCGTATTTACTGATGTACCGCGCGCCCTCGTGTACCACGCGCAACCCTATTTTTGGGCCAGTTCGGAAAGGAAAAATAAATTCTTGTCGGAATAAGTTGATATCTGGGATTAAAAAATCTGATTTGGCCACCACATGCCTTTCTCCATACCTGTAATATTTCTAAAAATTCCAAATAGGTTACATAGTAATAATATATTTTAAGAAACTGCGAGAAAATTTTACACTACAAAGAATCGAAATAAACTCAAATCATAGCTTTCTGATATTGGATATAGCCAGGAATCTCCAACAATTAAGAAAATAAAAAGGAGCGTTACTAAGACGTAACTAAGCTTCAATTGTTAACAACAGCCGTCGGTAGGTGGCGTGGTGGTGGCAGCTGAAAAATGTATTTTTTAAGATATCTCTTAAACAAAGCATTATATGGAAAAATGTTTCGAACAAATGTAGTATAAAATTCAATTTCCTACAGCTGGTGTTCCAGTATTTTTTAATATATCAAATATTAACGAAAATATTTAAAATAACGGATAAGTGACAAGAGTAAACACCCACTTCCGGTTGACCGATTTTTACTAAAACCTAATCAATTTTTGTGACTTTCATAGAGATGTTAAATATAAAATTTCGTATTGACCTGCATAACAGTTTTTGAGTTAGATCACCCACAAAAAAGCTGTCACATACACACACACACGCACGCACACACACACAGACATTATCGAGAAATTGGTCAAAACGTGTTCAGGAGGCCTCAAAACGTGTATTTCCGTTGAAATCTCGAAATCGATTTGTTTCATGAAAGCAATATTTTCCCCTATACTAACAATAAGTATAGAGAAAGTAAAAAGTCGGCCTCTTCACCGATTCCCCTTCTCTGAAACAAGGTCCGCGCGTATACTTCGTAGAATTCTTCGTCTTTTACTAATATAAACGTAGACGTTAGCGAGTGGCAGTGAATTTACTATAGACACTCGCAATTTATGTAACCTGTTCAGAAATCCTCATGTAAGACGCTATGTCCCTTTTTCTTACCGGCATTTTTGGAAAAAAGTTTCTTGCGGTGCACGGGTAATTACGGTAAATCACCGTCACCAGTCACCTTGGTATAAAACCAAACTTAGAGTATCAGCCTCTATTAGATTGGTTCTACAACTATCTGTTAAAAATCCGAACAGAAAGAAATCAATAAACAAAAAGTTAAACGGTCTAACGTCATCAAAATCAGTACGGTTAGTCACTTAAGGGGGGGCCGCTAAACTTTCTTGCCCGGTTGATTACTTGTTCCGCCACTGTATTAAAATATTATCTACATTTGTGTCTTTCACTGAAATATTGGCGATAAGACGAAAAGATGGTTATAGCAAACCATAATCCGCGCCACCTCTAAAACAAATTACGATCATATAGTTCTAATTATGGCCATGATAAGCGTGTCGATCGATGCCAAACAAATATGGAAGACCATTTTATCGTTAGCGGCAATGAAATTGACAGCATATGGGCGTTTCTACGAAGTGTTAGTAATGACTGCAGTGAATTAACATTGCTACATATACCATGGAATTCATCAAATATATTTTATTTAATTAACTTACTCTGTGCAAAAATTGCATTTTTGGGTCATTTCACCATTACGTTGTGTTTTTGGAAGATGTTCGTATAGTGAAAACCAATTCCTATTTCAGATAGAATGGTGGGATCCTTGGTTAATGGGCTTAATCGGATTTCATATTGTGATTACCCTTATGACACTCATGACTAGAGACTATGGGAACTTCCAAGTTGTTCTCTTTTTAATATTGTGTAAGTATTTTTATGCGTCGGCACGTATTCGTTTAGTAATAGCGAAGATTTCGTAACATTATTTTTTTCTATAATTTCAGTGTCATTGGTGTATTTTTCTGAAAGTATAAATGAAATAGCTGCGAGAAATTGGAGGTGAGCATTGATATTCTTTCTCTTGAAGTATAAGCAGTGTTATCTCTAGTTAATATGTTATTAATTCATTTTATTCTTTTTGAAGCCTGTTCTCTAGGCAGCAGTACTTCGACAGTAAAGGAATGTTTATTTCCTTAGTATTTTCCGTTCCTATTTTACTTAATTGCATGATAATGGTGGTAAGTATAACTTTCAATGAACAAATATGACATTAATGTATTCCACAGTAATTGATGTTTTGTTTTCACTATCAGGCTAATTGGCTGTGGCAGTCTAGTCAGCTGATGTTGAGAGTGAAGCAAGTTCAACTGCGACACCAAGTAGAAAATAATAGTCGGCAACAGAAGCAGCCTAAAACGGTTAAATTTCAACCACAAAAAACTCGCCCTAAATCCGAATAAACTTTTTATGTATATTATATATATTATTGCTTATTAATATTGTAAATTCACTTTTTGTGCCATATGCTATATTTAGGTTTTGTTGCATTTAATAGAAAATCGATTAATATATTGGAGTAAATTGCAAGTGATTTTGCTGATATAAAATGCATTGGTAAATAATGGGACCTTGTATTTATTGTAATTAAATGAAATAATATTGCTTTTGATGAAAATAAAATTTGTAAAAGAAACATATTTTAAATTTTTTTTATAAAAATTTCTGGAATACTTGTAAAGTTATATTCTTCGACGGAAGGGTATCTTCCATATGAATGCGCTTTTAAAGATTGATTCGTTCTAAAAATACCACACTGCAGTATAGTAGTTGAAATAGCATCTTAAAAGTAGCTCATGAAATACATGATTGAAAGGACACTAATTAAATAGAAATTTTTTTATAAGATGCGCCAAGATAAGCCGTACGCAATGTAAACGTAATTTCTTTTTCTATCCATGATGCTCACTTCTCTTAACAAATGCAATACGAAATGGAGGCTCGTTGGCTATGGAAAGATAATTTTTGAAAGTGTTGTCAAGCATCAATAACGTCGTTATTGATTGGTTTAAACATATAACTGTGTAATCATCTTATCGATTGTTTTGGGCAAGTCAATGAGTTATAATATTAATGTCAACTACCTTGCACTAGCGATCAAAGTGTTCTTTCTCCTGAAATGCTATCCATTAATAAATGTGAAAGTTTTTATTTGAATCCCTTCATCTCGGGCAAACAGTAAACATGAGCTCTGGTGCAAAAGACGGACCTGGGCCAATACCCCCGCGATGGCTTCATTGCCCAAGGAAAGCTTCGGAACTCATCGCTGATAAATTTTTGCCTTTTAAGACCCCTTTAAGCAAGAAATACGATGACCAAGTGACAGAGGAGTTTAGATTTCCTCCAAAAATGCTCTTCAGTTCTATGAAGAGTTATAAGGTATAATCATAACTATTCTGTCAGTTTAGTACTCGAAATGACATTCAATATGTTCATCTCAATGCTCTTGTTTTCGTTCCTTAATTTCAACGTTTTCGCTATAGCTCATGGTGATGTCGAGCATACAAAATATTTATATAGTTTCATTAAGTCCAAGTTCTGTTACAATATTAACTTTCACCTAGTATTATTGGACGTATTAGTCATCATATTCTATGTCAAAACGGTTTATGTATAACCAAATTAATAAACCCGTCCAAGTTAAATGCTGTGTTATGAGAGACGCATTATTAAATTTTAATCCACCATTTATCTGTTTGAAATTTTCGTAAAATTGGACCAAATGTTCGTGATATATGATATCACAAAATATTTGGAAGCCTAAATGCTTTTAAGCCCCTGCCTTAATTATTAAGTATTGTTATCATTTAAAAAAATTAAATGCCTTGGTGAAAGAATTCACTTTATTAAGTACTTATAAATGATTTCTTTGCTAGGGTATGATATATATGGTATTTAATTATTGATTAAAAATATCGCCTGCAAGGATTTATTTTAATGAAGACAATGAATTTCTGGTTTCAGGATTTATTGAACATCGAGAATAATTTTATTTAAAAAAAATGCAATATAGTTCTCATTTATAAATTAGGAAAACTAGTAAAACTTTCCTCGATTTATAATTAATTTATGCAAAAAAACGTTTCGTATTTGATGTTATTTGTCATAAAGTTTTAATGTATTTATGTCTCACTTATTTCTAAACCTTGGTGATGTTTAATATTGAGCATTGACATGCGCTAAATAATATATTTGATTGAATTTTAATAGTTACAATTATATATTTGGCAATGATTCTTAACAATAATAATCACAAATTTGTATTATTTTATTTAAGCGATACAAAATTCGGAGAGTATTATCTTTAAAACGTAACAATGATAATTTTTTTGCATGTATTAATGTTTGTGTCTAATTTTTGCTTAGTTTAATATTTTTAATTATGCAGCTACATTTATTTGAGTGATAACGCATTTTTCAATGCATATTTTTTCCATTAACTTTAAGTTTTTCCTCATTATGTCAGTTTTAAAATTTGTCCTTATAATAATTAATCCTTTGCATATAGGTGAAGATTGGACTCTGGATTGACCTTACATACACATCACGCTTTTATGATAAGCAAGAGGTCGAGGAGGAAGGGTGTCGTTACTTGAAACTTCAATGTAGAGGGCACAAAGAAACACCTTCAGAAGATCAAACCAAAGCTTTCATTTTGGTCTGCCAACAGTTCATTGGCCAACATCCACTCGAGGCAATAGGTCAGTTGATATACATATTATATATATACATGTTACTTTTAGCAATCAAAAATGCTTCATATTAAAATAATATATTTTGTTCCAAACCCTGGCAAATAATAATTGAAAAAAACATTCTAAATACATTTGGTTACTCTTTCGCTATGTAGTTTGCTTACACAAATGGAACTGTTTTTTCAAAGATTAAAATCTTCAGTGTAGGACCAGTTACTGTGTTTGCCTGGCTATGACATTTATTTTCTGAAAAAAAGTCATCTAAAATCTGCTTGCTTTTTATAGGTTGAAGATACCCTGAAGGTATTCTTGTAGATTACTTCTAATGGTTGTCCCCATCAGCATAACAATCAATGTCCTTCGCTTGGTTATACAATGTAAATCATTTTTGTGATGTAAATGATTGGGCTAGAATTTCTGCTGAACATATAGAAATTGTATAAAATACTGAAGAAGGCAATATTTCATTAAATTTCATTGATGTGAGTTTAAAAAAGTTGAGAACCGCGCCAGTACCCAAATTATTTTATAAACTAAGAATATGCCTCCGTTAAAAAAGAACCAACATCTCAGTAAAGAAAAAAGTTGTTCGTGATAATTAAGAAAAGTATTGGTAGCTAATGACCTACATTTTGATGGTAACAGAGTAATTTTTTTGATGTACATGCAAGAGTTGGGTATTCTTCTAATAAAAGACTTTTATTTGGTTATTTTAGTGTGCTGCTTGGTTTTTTTGATTAATATTATATGCAAATGCATGCATTGAAATTTTTTGTCTTAAAAAAGATCGGTGCATCCTATAGGTTGTTATGTCATTAAGGTATATGGTGATTATATTCCCAGTCTTTGTTCATGTAAAATGAATTTTTTTGTAATCCTTACAACTTTTCGATTACTTAATTTTGTACATATATCCTTAATTTTATGTTTTTCTCAGAGTGATTTTTGAGTGTAATATTAAGTATGAATGTTATCTTGTAGAGGTATAGTATTTCTTTTATTTATTCTTATTCCCCCGAGTTTGTTGCACTAGTTTCGTTCTGTAAAAGAAAAATGTTTCTAATCGTATAGCATGAGTTTTTGATTTAGGAAAAGCATTACTGTTATTTTTAAAATCCATGCATAACATGTTTTTTATATCTCTTTATAAAGAATTTATATAATTTTAAATTGTATTTTATTATGTTAATATAATTCAGTTCCTGCATCATTGGGACTAAGATGTTGCATGTTTTTGGAATTCCATCAATAATTTAATGCCAAAAGTGAACAGCATCAAATTAGGAAACAAAATTTTGAATATAAATGAGAAGATTTATAATTTTTCATATTTATCAAATATCATTTTCTTTTCCAAGTAACAAGCATTTGGTTGAAGGATGTTGTGATTTTATATTGGTGGAATGTGAGGTGAGAAGAGGTTTACTTGAGGTGGTAAAGGTGGAAGGCATAGGGCATTTTTAGAGTATAAGATGACCATAAGGGCCCGGTTCTTAAACTGGGGTCCACAGACCCCCGGGGGTCCCCAGCAGCAGTCCAGAGGGTCCCCGCAGCAAATAAATTTGCATGAAAGGGGTCCTCAGATTACTCAAGTTTAAGAAATGTTGCCATAAGGCATGGTTTCGGAAATAATTTAAAATATCTATTTCTCCTTTATATCTGGATTCATGTGGTTATATTTTGCTAATGCAGTTAACTCTTTATGGATTGTATTTTTCTTATGTAGGAATCCATTGTACCCATGGCTTCAATCGTACTGGCTTTCTCATTGTATCATACCTTGTGGAGAACATGGACTGGAGTGTCGAAGCAGCCATTAATGAGTTTGCTCGAATCAGACCTCCTGGAATATACAAATCAGATTACCTAATAGAACTTTACAAGAGGTAACCCTATAAGTATATTAAATTACTTTAGTTTTTACTATTAAAGAAAAAATGTCAATAAATTTCAGCTATATTTGCTTGATATGCTGAATTTCAAAGATTGTCTGATAATATACCGTTCTTCCGGTGCATAAGATGTACCCCTAAAAATAAGGTCATTTTCTAATTGGAAAATTTTTTTACTCATAAAAATATTTGTTTGGATAAAAGTATAAGATTCATCAGTGATTAAAAAATACCTTAACGCAAAAATTCCTGATTCTGAAGTTGGAGAATTTGGTAGTTCAGTGGTTAGAATATCTGCCTGGCTAGTGGAAGACCTAGGTTCACCCAGTCAAGGTAGAATTTTTCTCTGGTTTTTCAGAAGTCTTAACATAAAGAAAGTTATTTAGGCTGAAAAGCATCTAATAGCTTAACAATTTTGAAAATATACCATATTTACTTGCATATAAGCCACACTTTTTTCCCAAATTTTTTTGTCTCCAGAACAGCTTATATGCAAGGAAAACAATCAGAAAGATCCAAAAATGTGGGATAATCGTTAAAATTCGCTAGACTGGGTGATTCAATTCACAGGATTTGGCTTATAAAAGCATTGCATATTCACCATAATAAATAAAAAAGGGAAAGTAACACGGTGAAGAGTTCCTGGGTTTCCAGCCTGGTGAATATGGTGTCAACCGACGTTTCGGCACCTTCCTCAAGTGCCATCTTCAGGAGTCTCCTGAGTGCCATACCATTTTTCTGTCCTTGTATATATACCGACCGGATGTTGATGGCTGTTTATGTGCTGCATTTTCAAATTATATTTGAAGCATCAACAAAATATATTCAATTGAAAAATTTGAGAAATATTAAGATTTAAATTGTACTACAAATGAACCTTCAATGAAAGTTTTTTTGGCAAGATGGCAAGCATATTTTTTGCGAAATATACAGTAAGAAAAATGATTAAAAAATTTTAGGGATAGGTTGATGAATGGTGGAAAAAATACCATATTTACTGGCATTGCTCTTGCCCTGGCATAATCTTGCAGCCTAAATTTTAATTGTGAAAAATAGAAAATATTATTGCTGGTGTAATTCTCACACCCCATTTTGTCCTTGTAAAATACAGCTTCATTGACAGTTATGGAAGAAGAAAAGTTGAGGATGAGAAAAAAGTCAGCAAGCTCCCAAGCCAGGAATTCATGAAATTAAAAGCTCTACTCAACAATGTAGTAATTGCTGGCTATATGGTACCACTAAAACACAAACTTTGGCCTGATGATGATTTATCTGTTCATATTGCCATTTTAACTGTAAATATTGAGTTAAACTTAACAGAAAATGCAGTATTCTTGGATATATATCTAGGAAATGGAATGATATGACAGTTGAGGCAAAGGTAACATTGTCAATTATAGTATATTGAGAAATCGAGTAAACTTCGTTAGTCCAACAGTTTCGGGGGAACCTGAGGTGTAAGGTGTTTCTTTACAGTTATTTTAACTTGGTGGCACATATGGTGAGGAAGGAGGCAGATACTCAGAAAAGTATAGAATGCTGAAAAAATTGAGACTGATTACTCATGACTTACAAACAGAGAAAATATTGCGAAAACAGGAAGTTTTTAAGTTCAAGAGCCCAAAAAAAATTTTATACGAGAAAATTCCATAAGAATAACATTGGAGGATTGTTGCCATAATGTCCACGTTGAAAGCATAAGACATACATGAGCGTAAGACATCTTTCATTTGCTTTTAAAAGTTACTTATAATTGTCCTAGAAATTAGAAACATGAATCATAGTATATGCAAAAGCCCGCAAATTTATTTTCTTCCTACGATTTTCAAATACAATTTGAATTGAAGATGAAAATTTTAAGTTCTTTGTGAATAAAATATTTCATTGCCAAGAACAACCAGCATTGTTGCCGTATTAAAAAAATTATATAGGGCCCTATTTGTAAAATGGAGGAAGACAGGAGTGTGGGGAAAAGAAAGAGTGAATGAGAGAAGGAGAAAGAGAGGGAAAGGGGGAGGGAGAGAATGAGGGTAAGCGGAAGTTTGGGAAAGTGGGAGGTAGGGATGTTGGGAGGGGAATGGGAGGAAGGAGAGAGAAGCCCGAAAATAGGGCTAAATATAATTTTATACCTTAAATATATGCCAAAACGAAGAGGTTCAGGGTTGCACATGGGCAACAGACGAATTCATCTCGTGGAACAAGGCATGGGGTGGACGCGCATAGGGGCAGAGCCCCTAGTTTTGCGATAAATATTTAAATTTTCTGTTTTATGTATGGTGTGGAAAAATCTTGTTTTGCCTATATAGGACAAATTCGTTGGGCCAATCCTGTCCTTGAGTCATACTTTATTAATTCTTACTTAATTTTTTAAGTGATTTAAATATTTTTCTTTTGAACAATGTCCTATCTCAGGTATGATGACGCTAAATATGCACCCCTTCCACCAGAGCTGCCAGTGTGGCACAAAGAATATGATGATGGAGGAGTTGATGATGATGGAAACGCTATCGAAGAGCAACCTGAAACAGCTACTAGGTATGCTCTCGAGGTTGAATTGAAATCTAAAAAATAGTACTGAAGAGTAGATTATGTAATTGGTTCAAAGATATTTTTATGCATATACTGCTTAATTTCTTCTTGCACTGCTTATGCTTAAATGTTTTATTTTCCTATTTTTGTTTTGATATCAGTAGATTTTTTGTGGAACAATTTCTAATTCCTAGCATCTGATATTGCCTCCTCATTTGTTACTTAATAACATGGGGAAAAATGAGTGATACAAGAAATCATTCAATTTCATTGAACCATTTAGGTCCTAGAGCCATGCACAGTTAGATAGCATGGCGAAAATCACTCTTTGGACTCTGAGACCCCAAAACTATCTACCTTCATCAAAATCTTGAAGTCGAATTTTTTCACAATTACAGTACTTTCTCTATACACAGTAAAAACCTGTTCTCTGGGAACCTACTCTACTGGCAAACCCATTGTAACAGATTCTGTGCAGTAATGTTTCCCACTCAGATACCGTATTGACCTGAATATAGTGCGATGTTTTTTTCCTCAATGTGTACCTTTGAAAGTCGCATTCGCACTATATTCGAGTACTTGTTGCATTCGTACTATATTCGAATACTTGTATCTTTAAAAAATAACTGCGTTTCATGACGCGTGTTTCAGCGCATATTTTTATAATTGCTACATTATAAGTGAATTGGACATTTATGTTACGATGCTACATTGTACAAATATACTCGGTAGGGGTCTGAGGAGATCATTCGTACTATATTCGAATACTTATATCTTTAAAAAATAACTGCGTATCGGCGCGTTTCATGACGCGTGTTTCAGCACATATTTTTATAATTGCTACATTATAAGTGAATTGGACGTTTATGTTACGATGCTACATTGTACAAATATACTCGGTAAGGGTCTGAGGAGACTTGAAAATAGATCAAGGTCAAATTGCAGCAACCACAGCACCGGCACAGCTTCACGCAGGGGCGCGACACAACGTTAGAAAACGAGGACCCTCTAAACGTGGCGTCACATTACCCCCCTTTAGTACATAATTCATGAGTTTACAGGTAATTTAAATGTGCAAAATAGAGAAAATTAAATGTTTTTCGTCTTTTTCTAAAATTCCTTTCAAAATACTTGGGATCGCACTATATTCGGGGTCGCATTATATTCGGGCTAATACGGTAATAGTTGTGACTGATATTACATATAATTAAACTCATATTACGTGTAATAATGGGCCCAACTGATTGTTTTTACAACCAATTGTTGATTGTCGACAAAAACAATTGGTTTTACTAGTGGTTTTTTTATAAAAAAATTGCGTTCATTTTGTGGAAGGCAAAGGGAAATGCGTGTTTCAATCCCCTACGACTCTAATTTTTCTTATGAGATTCAAATTTAATTTCATTTAAATGCTACAGTAACCTTTAAATGCCGCATTTATTTTGGGATATTTTTGTTCGTTTTATGGAAAAATCACGTATCCCATGAATTATTGCTACTAAAATGTTCAAATAAAAAGAGTTTTATTGTAAAAATAATGAAGAATCGCATAATTCTGTTTTTAGGGGGAAGAAACATGTCCATAAAATATTATGAAAAATATACGTCCGTGAGCTAGAGCATTTTGTGTGCCCATATGGGCACATTCAGCGTTTAAAGGTTAACCATAAACTAGCTGATTATTGCAGCGTGCTTGCAGCATCAATAAAATATGCGCTTACTTCCACCTAGCATAGTAAATTAATACAATGGAAATCATGAATATGGGTGGGTTGATTTTTAGAAATGTATTCCAAAATACCACAAAGCCTCCTGATGGAGAACTTTTCAACTATCTCTGACAGTCCTGCATTTAAGGTTATACCAGTTCCATGTACGGTCAAGAGATGGCAGTATTAGAAAAATGCTCAACATACATATTTTCCTTCAAATTATGTTTTGCGATAAATGCTGGTAATAGATATTCGTACATTTTTATTTTAATGTTTTTTATGACATTAATGTAATGCAATAGAAATCAAGAATGCGCATGGGTATACCTTTTAGAAATGCATGTCAAAATACTACAGTGCCTCCTGGTGGGGAACACTTAACCTATCTCCCATGGTCCTGCATTTAAGATTATACCAGTTCCTTGGATGACCAAGAGATGGTAGTATGGTAAAAATTGTACTGCAATACAGTTTTTTAATTTTAATGTTTAGATGATATTTGCAACCAAAAAAGGAACCATACTTTTAATGAAATTTTAATAACCTATTTAACAGGCCATGGATCAGTGTTGTCCAAGAATCATTCGGGGACAAAAGATAATTGTATATTGTCATGATGGGGTGACCTGTGACCTTTGCATATGATAAATGTGAAGTGTCATCCGTCTTTTCTGACACACTGACAAAACACACTTAATATATAGATTCTCTTAAAAGTGTGAACACCTTAATTATTAATAAAAATTGAATGAAATGTAGATGAAACGTATGCAAAGGCCTAGTTTTTCATTCTGCTGTTATTCAATCAGTGTGTATAAAACCAGCAAAGAACAAGATCTTAAGAATTAATTAATTAAAAATTTAAAAGACTTGCCTAATATTCTTTTTATGCTGTATACAATTTCATACATCATTTTTGTTCATAATACTACAATTATTATCGATTGCCATGCTAATAATCTATTTATATACAGTCAAACCCCACTGTTTGTCCATCACTGACATTGGCGCTAAAGCAGGGGTAGCAGTAAATTGAGATACAGATATACCTTGGGATATGGTGTTTCATGATACATCTTTTTCGGTTTTATGCTCATTATACTTTCTGTCTCTACCTCTTGATCTGGTTGCTTAATTTGGACATATGCTCTTATAATACCCGGAGAACGAAGAGCCTTTCTCTGCCCATTCGTAAGGTCTCAAAACGAGCAATGAAAAACAACTTTGTTTCATTATATACAAACTACGTTTAAATTGTTTTCATATTCATTTCATGTATAAACAATATTGCACTGGAGAAGTAATGTAATCGATGAGTTTCTTTTTATGTCCATGGTCGTGTTTCGGCAGACTACAGCCAATCTTCAGTCCGAGCTTGTGGTGGTGACACTGAATTTGTGCTCGAGTTTTTACCATTACAAGTTTGAAATGTCACAAGCAAAAAATGAATTCAGTATTTATTCATTTTAAAAGCCAAGAAATTCTTCGTCACTGGATCATTCTTCTTCGATGTTGTTATCGGAATCGTCATCTTACGCATGACGTCACCCTACACCGGCGCCCGGCCTGGTGGTGAGGTACTGGAACTACTTACAATTAGAAACAATGGCAGCTGATGCCTTTGAGTACGCTGGAAGTTGATGCTTCTTGTAGAACTAAATAAAGTTATCGTTCCCTACCTTTCTCTCAGCATTCATACGTGATTTATTCTTGATTCTTCGAGTCTGTAGTTAATTATGGTTATTTGCTATCGTGTTTACGTGCTCCCGAGTGTTCTAATAAGGTTAAAACTGAAGGTTGGGTGAACCCGTCCACCTCAGGCGTGACAAAAACGTATGTAAAAAACATAGGATTATCGTCATTCCATTTTATTAGCTCAAATAATGTCATATGCCATACTATGAAATTAATATAATTCGATTTATTATGTCCTGATATCACCTTGTAAGTAAACATAGAGTATGTAATGATTAAGTTAGCTGACATTCTTTTGGAACGTTATTCGAAAATTTCATTTCGCACTTTCATTATGTTAATTAATACATAATACCAATAATTTGACCATTGCTTTAGAACACGTTACACTATCTACTTTATTCTGGAACAGTAACGCTAAAAAAATCGGTGCGCACTAAACGCAGGTACATAGAAAAATCATAGATTACGAGGCTGAAAACCCCCCCTGCGCGTTATACGAGGGTGCACATTATATGCGGGTATTTACAGTAATTTGCGTTATATACTGTTATGACGTTGCCTAAAAATTATGTGATGCCCTTCCCTAGGGCAAATAGTATGTAAAGATATTTTAAGCCAATCTAAGGGATTGAAAGTCATTGTGTATGCATTGTATTTTATTTATACTTTGATGATAATTAGATTATGTATTGTATAAAATATGTACGTAATATACATACCGCATACTCTCTTTTCCCCTTCTGCCTTTGACATGGTTTTCAATGGGATTTTTGCATACATTTTGCACAATTTCTTGCAACAAGACCCTTTTTAGGGACACATCTCTCATGCTTACTCGTGATTTTTGTCCATTTAGGAATGCATCTCTTTTTATAGCATTGCTCATATGTAAAAATGTATTTTGCAATACGCTGATTTGCGATACGCTCTGGTTTTTTGGAACGCAACTCAAGCGTATTGCGAGGTATCTATACTTATTACTTATGATGTCATTATTATTAACGTACAGTAAAACCCCTTATTTAAATTTTACTAGGGACCTGGGAAAAAAGTGTAAATTGTGGGAAAGTGCAAATTGAGGGAAAAGGAAAAATAGCTAAACTGATTTTTATTTTGAAACTCGCTCATTTGTTACAGTAAAACTAACAATAAAATCAGTGTTAAAAGAGCTAAATTTATAAAAAGTATATCTATTTATTCATTTACTTAACCAGCACACTTTTTTAATAATAATAATATTAAAATATGTGCCGAATTAAAATACTAGTATGTATAGTATGCTTGGGTTTCCATTATATTAGCCACATTTAATTTGTGCATGGATGTAGGTATATTTACTTCAGAAACATCATACTTTTTTGAAGCTTGAATATTGTTCGTTTTTTCCACCTCTTGACTATTTTTAAATTCATGTCATAACTTCGTCGGATTCCTCTGTTAACCTGGGATTTGGAAGAACCTTTTTTTCTCAACACGATCAGCATCCTTTTTGTCACCCATTGTTAAAATAATGGATAGGTAAAAACTTGCTAAGGTAGGTACAAAGAATACGCCCACGCACTCATAGCTTCAATTCAATGATTATTGAAGAGTTCAGCCACTGACTGAACCTGATGCTTTTCAAGTACATTGTAACATGTAGACCTAATGTGTCTACAATGTACGGTGATTTTTCGAAACAAGATTTTACGATCTTTTAAATCACTAGTACTCAAATATAATGCGGGGGCTGCTTTTAAAATTTCATTTTTTGGAAAAAAAACCGAATTATATTCTGGACAATACGGTAATTTAAATTACGACAAATTACAGATTAACTTTAATTTAATTACTAACTGTTGGAGCCAAGGGGCAGAATTTGAGTGGAAAGGGTTAAAACATGATAGCGCCAAATTTTAACATTTTCAACTAGCTGAAATTACCCATCCTTGCTTGGGTTTTTAAGTCGATACAAAAAATATTGAGGAAGATTTGAGAATAAAACCAAGTAATAACAGCAGGTTAATTTTTATTGTAGGGCTTAATGGTATGCAATATTTCTTGTCTTCCCATCTTCTGCCCAAATAAAAAAAATTTTTACTGCATCCTTTATCAATAAATTTTGCGACTATTTTTTATCAAATAATCATAATATACAATCAATGGAATCACTTTTAAATATAGTTATTTCACTCGAATTGCTTCCCAGTGAAAGAAACTGCATCATATTATGTCGCATGAATCTCAAAAACATTAAAACCTTGGACAGGTATTGCACGCTCGAGGGATGCAACCGGTGGAGACACATTCGAAGATATATTCAAATTTAGCCTACCCATACGTTATCCCATGCAAAGGCTGAATTTGTGGGTCTGATTTATCACGTGAATATTTTAAAGTCAAACCTACGAAACAAAATGAGTTCTCGGACTTTGAAATCCATTTAGGCAATAAAAGTATGTTTGTACAACATTGAAAGTGTTGTTTTAATGTAATAAGTTCAATTGCTATAATTGATCAATACAAATGCTCAGTTGAAAGGAAATCAAAATGTACATATATATGTTCAAGGGAGGAAGAGTTAATGATTTTAAATGTTGGTCTAAATTAAAGAATTGTTATAGAAGTTTTCTTATTGTAGCTTCTGAGATATCTTTCACACGATTCATTTTCAATGTTAATGAAAAACAAATTTCGCTGTCTATTAAGGATAGAGAATATGCAGAATACATAAAAAGTTTTTAAAAAACAAAAGTACTTAAAATTTCACATTAAAACTGTCTTCCACTTACCTTTTGAAATAATTAGCCAGATATATAGTTTTTTTGGTGATTGCCCTTCTTTGAATAACCTTAGTGTTTATTTCTTCCCTACTTTAGTTTATATTAGGTATATATTATTTTAATTAATATTATGTATTGTTTATAACAGTTGTCAAGTAGATTGTTAATCCAACATTACACTCATTCCCGTGTTATTTAAATGGGAAAAATTAAAAGAGGAAAACATTTTTAAAATGAAAAATGTAGTTCAAATCGCTTTAAAAACCCTCCCATTTTGCTTAACTTTTTATTGCTCTTAAAATGGCACCTCCATCTTTCTTCTATGTTTTGTAGTTGATGCGTTATAAATGCACAAACAAATTCTTCAAAATATTTATGGTAGAGATAGAGATAGCATTCATACTTGGTTCAAAGAGTTAATAGGGTAAATAGTATTTCCGTATCTAGGTGTGCTGTTTATACTCTCCTAGTGTGATTTACATACGAGGTTTTGAAGATTTCACCCAAAAGAATTCATATGTATTTCCATCTCTAAGTGCGTTGTCCCTGAGTAGCTTCTGTTCAAGCGAGTGCTGTTTTGAAAAATCAAGAGTTCATATTTCTGCATCTAGGGGTGCTCTTCCTACTCTGTTGCCATTTTCGAAATCTTCACCCAAAAGAGTGAGGATTTTTTTGCAAAGCTAAGTTGAAAAACGTTAAAAACTGTTGAGAATCGCATGCTATTTTTTTTTAATTGGAAATTCTAACGCAAAATGATGCGAATAGAGGAAAAATTTAAAATGAAATAACATAAATACAGGGCTTTACTTACATTTGAATCATAGGAAAATTGATGGGGCCCATATAAAATGTTGTAAATAGTGGGAAAACGTACATTCCGATAACATGAATATGGGGTTTTACTGTATATCATTATTATAATATCACTAGCGTAATTGCCCATCAAATATGACGGGATTATCATAATAGTATCCCAAATATATTTTATTTTGATATGAGAAATTGGTAAGATATGCTATGATCTGGTTTGGCTTTCATGCACAATCAAACCAGTGTTTTTGAAAGTTATCTTTGTTTTAATTATACTGTTAAAGTAATTATTAGTAGAGAGGCCGTATGGTTATCCAAATATTTGCTGAAAATAAGAGGAAAATTGAAATAATAAGATATAATGCATAAAGAAGTAGCTGAAATTTACTTGAAATATTTGAGCATATTATAAGTTATTTAAAACGTATAGAATTTAACTTAATAAATGAATTATTTTACTCTTATTAACTCGTAAAAAACAGGATAAAATGTGAACGAACTGTCAACTTACCATCAAAGGAAATATGTGTAGGAACTTACTTACTATTAACTAAATACTTACATGAACTGCAATGAGTTTAACTATATTATAAGAGCGCACCTTTCTTTTAACTATATTTGTTTTGAAAATTTTCCAGAAAAATCACTTTAGTTAAAGAAATTTAAATAAAAGTCATAAAATGTTATTTTTTCAATCCTAATTGAAATTCGGTTCGAAATATTTGCTGTATAATCAGTTAAAGAAATCCATTGAAAATTACGTGACCTATATTTAGTTTTATGAATCCCCACCATTTGGCAATGGTGTATGATTCAATAGTATAATATATTTTACAATCAATTATAATTTATTATTGTTATTTTTGTACTGCAGCTCCTTTTAATCCTATACAAATGCTACATCCTCTTCCTCTTACTCAATTTCTGCTCATCCCCATTCTCTTTTCCTTCCTCCCTCTAATTACTTAATAGATTCAGTAAATAAGTTATACCCATGTATAAAAGTCTGACCTGTGTTAAAGCATTAAAATGGTGCATTTATTATGAGGCCAAGAATAGAATTCAACAATTGGGACAACAGTGGCCCAATATAAATAAAATGCGTGAAAATATGAAAAATCATATTAAGCCGCAATATTTGGAGATTTACGAATGAAATTTAAATTCTTCTCTTCGCATAATTAAATTAAATACCTCATCCTTGAGATATTTGAAAATATAAACGAAAAAGGTCTGCATTTTAAGGAATGGCTTTCTGCTTGATTCATATATGTGATGCGAATTTATAACTCCGATTAATTATAAGATGCACTTCCAAAAAAACTATGAAAATAAATAACTATAGAAATAGTTAAAAGTAAAGTACTCCTTTAGCCAAACAATTAGAGGGTTGTTAATTGTTTGGCTAAAGGAGTACTTTACTTTTAATAATCTGAGCCAAAGTTATTGAGGTACCAACAATATATAGAAATAGTTAATTACCAAAAATTTCAATAGGAAGTTAATTGAAAAGAAATTAATGAAAAACACGATTTTAATTATAAATAATTCGGTCACCTTCTCTCTCTCGTACTAAAGCATTCAAAGTACACTTTTCTTACGCATATAGTATAAGGATGACCAGAGCTCTAGGTATACAGGCAAAATCATCCTCAGTTTTCCTAATTAGAGAATACATTAATTTTTCAATGCAATGAATTTAATGTATATGCTATCATTTATATTTGATTTTATGATCAAATTAGAGTAGATAAATAATTAATATACTTAATAAAAAAGTTAAAAAATGAAAACATTTATTATCATTTTAAAATACAATTTTTGTTTTCATGTATTTTTTAGAAAATGTAACAGTCTTGTATATATACAGAAAATCAAAATATTCAACAGAAAATATAAGGTCAGTGAAACCGGTTTCATTTAGTGGTTTTATTTATATTTGGGTGGCCACAGAACATGAGCGATTAATAAATATTTCATAGAATTTATTTTTTTCACTGTGTCAGCTTATTATTATTATTAACAGGCTTTCACCCTCTTTCTAGTACAATCCTATATTATATTATATAATATCAAATTAAATCTATGATATTGCACAATACAACCAATACAATACTCTAAAATTATATATAATTAATATTAACTTTCAAACTCTACCTAAAGCACTGCACAACATATTACCATATTTTAAAGTTACTTTCCAAATAATACATATAAATATCAAGTTTCATAATACTGCAGCAGTATACTCCAAAATCATCACACAACCGTAAAAAATAGATTCACATAAGCACTGCTAAATTTATATTTAAATATTTTCCTATCACAACAACAATATTTGTACATTTGAAATTTTTTACTACTATTACTAAGCCTTGTAGAATGAGAATATCTTTATTTATTTACGACAATGAACCAAAGTTTAATTTTTCGTGCTTTCATGCTGGAAAACTCATCGATTATTTTATCGATGCTCAACTTTTCACATACGTCATTTTCTATAGCTATCATAGAAAGTCCTACCAGACGCTCTTGTGACATGCTTGAGCGTAAATAATTTTTTATAAGCTTGAGCTTTGAAAAAGACCTTTCCCCACTTGCTACTGACACAGGTAGAGTTAACAAAATTCTAAGCGAAACAATTAAATTAGCAAAGATAGATTCAAGATTATTTGAATACACATATTCTAGTATACATAATGGATTTTGATATGTTTCCATATCAACAAAATCTTTTAACACCTTTAATTAGTTCAATAGTTCTATTGCGTTAATATCTTTCTCTTGACCATCAGTTAAAATACTTTCTAAATCTTTGCGCGGTTTAAGCAGAGTTTCATTGCTCATTTTTTTATTTTGTTCAAGTTGTAGAGAAAGTTAAATGCGTCTTTGTGATTTTTTATAGTTCATACCTGTCTTGTAACGAATTTGATATAGTATCTAAAATTGCAGTAAAAAATATGTATTTTTAACTTCTTCTCAGGGCTCTGTGGTGTTTCATCTACACTTTCGTAATCACAAAGTCTTTTTTTTGTACGTTTCCGTACCACCGATTTCTTTTGAAACTCAGGAGATGCTTCTAAAATGATTGACATCTCCTTTGCCTCTTCTAACATTTTTTGAAAGCTCTTGTCTGTACGATATTCTTTAACGTAGAGTATCAATTTTTCTATTGAATCCACGGAATGCTGGAAATTCTGGTCGACACTTTGAAGCATTTTGCTTACTATATTTATTTTATTTAGAATATCATGTCACAACACTAATGAACACAAAAATTGTTACTCGCTGATTTTAGAAGCTAAAACTTGAGCCTCATATTTGGTCATATTATCTTGTTGCACATCCTCGCTTATATCCATTAACGCATCTTATACCTCTCCTATCTGATACTGTAATTGTCGAAGAGCATCAATCTTGGAATCCTATCTGTGTTTGATAATGGTTTCAGTGACAACTGCGAATATCTTTTCAAAATATCCCATCGTTTTGTTGAGGCACAAAAAAATTGTAAAATTCTTGAACTGTTCCAAAAAAACTTATAGTCTCGGAATTAATTTTGGCGGCATCATTTACCACTAAATTTAAACTATGTGCTGAACACGGAACAAAAAATTCTCTGGGATTCAGATCAAGAATATGTTTTTGGACGCTGTTTTTTTGCCTCGCATATTTGCTCCATTATCGTATCCCTGACCACGCGAATTTTTTACGTCTAATTGAAATCTTGGAAGCTTTCGCATTAAATATTTAGATAACCCTTCCCTGGTTGTGTCAGAAACTTCAACAAAACCTAAGAAATGTTCTTCTATACTAACATATTTCAATGAGTCTGCTGTGGCTTCATGTTTAACATTCAAAAAGCATGCTGTAATTGACATTTGTTCAGTGCAACTGATATCAGGCATACAATCTAGAATTATAGAGAAATATTTAGCTTTTTTAATTTGCACTAAAATAAAGTCCAAAATGTTAGTTGAAATCAAATTTACAATTCCATTTTGTATATTTTTTCCCAAATAATTTACTATATTGTTTTGCTTGGAAGATCTTTGCATGTGGTTTGCCATCACCAAGTCAAACTTTGAAAGAAGCTCAACTAATTTTTAAAAATTGCCATTGTTAAGTTCAAACAGCTTATCTGACGAGCCTCGAAGAGCTAAACACTGTGCACCTAGGTATTTAATAATTTCAAATATCCTTTCCGTAACAAAATACCAATGAAGCTTCTCTTTATCAATCATTTTCTCTGTTTCACAGTTAATTGTACAATTTAAATATAAACTTCTTTTAAGATCAATCCATTTTCTAAAATTTGTCAAATGAACGGAGGAAATCTCGTGAGCGCTTCAAGTCTTTGACAAGTTTTGCCAATTGGAATAGCCTTCAAATATTAATTGACTAATAGTATTATTGTTTTCCATAGAAAAAAGTTTACAGCAAAAACAAAACACGCGATTGCTCTTAATAAAATATACAAGACAATTCCTTGGTATTGTTTCATTGTTACTAAGTTTCCTTAAATAATAATTACTGCTAAATTTTCTACCACTTTTGTCTTTCAGAAATGAGAAATTCTTAATCTGTCCAGGACCTTGCTCAATGATAATTTTCTTAATTTTATTGTCAATTTTAGGCCAAGTTGCTGGATTGCTGGGGGTAAATTGAGAGCAATTGTCATAGGCAAATGATTTTTTTGGCTTGTTCTGAAACTCCGAACTTTGAACAGGGCTATTAAGGCAGGAAAAATTTTCCTTATGTTCTTCTAACTCTTCATCTTCCAGTCGAATAGCAGGAGTTTCACCCACAGCTTTAAAATATTTATTTAATCCGCCTTTCTGTTTTTCTATTTCCAATTCTTTCCCAGCTTTTCTCTTCCTATTTTGAAAACCGGACAATTTCTTTTTCTTATCCATTGTTGTTGGGGTTTAAAGTAAAACTTCTAAAATCTGCAACAGAAACAAAACCACAATTTTTTAACTTCATTGCAACACTAATCCGAAACCATTACGAGCATTTTGGATTGTATGGTGAAAATACTCCAAATAATTATTATTTAATTAGAGAAAACTATAATTTAGTTGGTTTTATCTTAAGTATTTTTCTATTGTTTAGACTCTTGAACCGATTTTATGTTGTGATTAAATCTCTAAATTAACATTTTCATTAATAGTTATAAAGAGAAGAAAAGAGAACCTCATTAAAAGTGGCGATAGACACGAAAAATATTATGTTATCTGTAAGAGAGACCTAATGGATACCTTAATTATATATTTTATATTCTAATAATGCATTATCACAATGAAAACAGACGTGCATAGAAAATAACAAAAAGTAGAAAATAAAAACTTGGCAAGTTGTTTTATTATAATGGAGAACTCTTAGTTCTTTCTCTTCAATTATGGATTTCCGCAAAATCAGGCTTAACTAAGTTGAGCATATAAAAGTGTAAACGAATTTGACAAATAAAATTTAAAAAAAAATATTTATCCTATAAAAAATCTGATAGCTACACAGTACTTTCTCTGTAAACCGCAGTCTTAATTTATGTGTGTCGGTGAATTATGAGTAAATTAAATTTCTTAAAAAATCCATTTTACAAAAAAACGTTTGAAACAAAAGATATAGAAAAAGATATTATCTGAAACTTTGATAATTGCAACATTGTGCATTAATGAATCAAAAACAGTAATGAAGTTTTTCCTCTCATAAGAGTTAACGCTGATTTTGAGGCTGGGGAATAGCAGTAAAAAAAAGGTCCTACCTAATATTCGAATGATGGGATGTTTTCTAATTATGGAAGGAGAGGATATTCTCCATGTCCGCACACAAAAAATGATAACTCAAGGAGATTTTTCTTGGAGGTGATCGGCAGATCTTTCAGTAAGAAAGACAAAGAAGGGTGGGAAGGTAGCAATAAATTTGCCCCATGACCCTGAAATGGCATTGCAGTTATGACTGGTTGGCCTTTTCCTGCATTTGATGTGGGCGAATGCCCTGGGAAACTTCTTACCGAGGGTATTTACCCCACCCTTCTAAGTATTATTTGTGAAAATGGAAGGAGACTGGGTGTAAATTCCGCACCCTGAAAAATTTTCAGCTATCTAACTGTCAAAATCAGTTTGCACATGTCATTGGAATCTTATTTTGGAAAAGATATCAAAGAAAATAAATGAGTGCGAGAGCATTGCATTGGCATTATATTTATGAGAACTAAAGACCGAGAAACTGCTTTTAAATTTTGGTGTCCAGGGATGCCGCTTGGTTGGCTGCCCGAGGTTCGAGTCATCGGGACCGCCATAACCGAGGTGCTCATTGCTTACTGATGCCCCGATGCCTTGCTTCCCTTACTTACCGCCTAGAGCCGGTCCTGAGTACGACAATACAATCTCGAGGTTTAACAATGACACGGTTGTCAAGACAACATATCTTTAAAAAGCTTAAAATTTTCCAATAAATGTGATTGAAACGTATAACTTGAGTGATTTCGAACCGAAGGTAAAAGTTGACAATAAGAATAAGAATCTATGTTTATTTTTCTTTAAAATGGTCCACGTCTAAAGATCCTAGGTCAGTTATTTCTAATTTAATTTTTGGAAAAGAAAAAAGCCTGCAAGTGAAAAAAGGTATTTTTAAGTGTTCTCTTATGGGAATTTCTATAGAGCATTCCGGTGGATGGACGGACCAACAGACAGATGGACAGAATAAGGATATTATATTATGTATATAATTACTATAATAAAAGGCTGGATGGTGGGGTTTGTGTATAACACTGACGTCATCAATGGCACTTTTTAATGCATTTTTAACAAACTTCCCAGTTAGGTCGAAGGTTGAAATTTCGCAGGAATGTGATTCAGATGTAAAAATTAAATGAAAAAAAAATGAAAATAGAGAGAGCGATTTCCATTTCCCCTAAGATTATATGTAAAAAGCGACTTTTTAAAGTGCAGGCTTTTATTCTTTTGGAAACACAATAAAAAAAATTGATGTACGATCTTCGAATTTAAACTATGTTTTAGGAAAATTAATGAAGTTTCTGATTCTATTCATCTTTTTCCACCTACCATTCGAAATCTCTCACATTAAGCATTTAAATCGCATATTTTGGGAAAATATCGGCTTTTAAATGGGATGTTGCCTTGCCGACCACGTCATTGTTAAACTTCGAGAATGAATTGTTGTCTCAACCCGCATATGTGTAATATATATGAGTGCATAGATTTCCTTAAATTTTCATAGAATTTTCATGAAATTACGTAATCCTAATGGGACTGGGATTTAGTTTGGATTCTTTTGCTTATCTAAACGATTATATAGATGTAGAGTAAAAGAGAGGGGGCTGTGGGGAGGGATATAGGAAGGAAGGGATATAGAATGGAAGGTACATATAGAGTAAGGGAGGTATAGAATTAGAAAAGGATGAGAGGAAAGAGATAAAGGAGACTGAGAAAAAGAGGGAGAGCTATGGATTGTGACAGGAGGGAATGAGAGAGAGGGAGGTGGGAGGAAAGAGAGGCAGAGAGAGGGAGGGAGACGGAGGGAGAGAGGAAGGGAGGGAGACAGACAGAGGGAGGTAGAGAGGGATGGCGAGAGGGAGGGAGGGAATATTATTACATATTTATCCGTCATATGATGGGCAATACACTAGTAATATATATAGGAGGATACTAATGTTTAGGCACTTCCAGATCAGGTACAGACTTGAAATTTGGAATGATTATAGGATTTTAGTTACAACCAAACAGTGAAATTTGAAATTGGGAAAATTCATATTTTAAGGGGATATATTGGCCACATTTTTGCCCCATTAGAAAAAGCATGTAAATCAGTGCAGAGGTTTATATCATCATCATAGGTAGTCTGCCCGTAGACAGGTCCGTGATTATTCTTGGTTAAACCTGGTTCTCCATATACTCCTATTTTCCGCTGTCCTCTTTATATCTTGATAACTCTCTTTCCCTTTCAAATCATCTATCAGCTGAAACCTTTTCCTACCTCTTTCCCTTTTCCCATCTAGTTTTCCTTCTAACACGTCTTTAATCATACTCTCTCTCCTCAGGTAATGTCCAACCCAGTTAGCCTTCCTCTTTCTGATAGTCTGTATAATCATTCGCTTCTCTCCTATTCTTCGTAGCACTTCATCGTTTTTCATCCTATCTGTCCATTTTATCTTCAGCATTCTCCTCCAAGTCCACATTTCAAAGCTTTCCAAGTATTTGATGTCATTTTTCCTTAGCGTCCATGTTTCTGCCCCATACAATGCTATACTCCATACGTAGCATTTTATCAACTTCTTGCGGATATCTTCCCTTATATTCCCTGGAAGTAGTTGTTTTTTTCTCCTGAAAGCCGCTTTTGCTTTTCCTATTCTAGTTTTGATCTCATCCGTACATTTTGCCTCTCGTGTTATGATACTTCCAAGGTATTTATATTCTGAAACTTGTTCTAATGGCTTTCCCCCAATAGTTATGTTCAGATTCTCTTCTTTACCCTTTATTCGAATGACCTTGGATTTTTCTGTATTTATTTCCATACCATATTTTCTACCTGTTATCACTAGTCTATTTTTAATTTTTTCTAGCTCCTCTTCCTTTCTTGCTAGAAGTACTTGATCATCTGCGTATTTTACTGTTCTTATAATCCTTCCTCCAATTTTGAAATCCCCTGTGCCTTCTAAAGCTTCTTGCATTAGACTTTCTCCATATATATTGAATAGGGTTGGCGATAGGCAGCAGCCTTGTCTTACTCCTCTACTGATATTTATTCCGCAGGTGTCCACATTCTCAAACCTGACCTTTACAACTTGATTCTCATATAGATTCCTAATCAGTCTCCTGTCTTTCCAGTCTACACCTATATCCTTTAATATCTTCATCAACTTTACCCAATTTACTCTATCAAAGGCCTTCTGTCAGTCTACGAAACATGCACAGATATCTTGACTGTATTCTATTGCCCTTTCTGATATGATTCTAACTACTCCTATAGCATCTCTGGTTCCTCGTCCTTTTCTGAAACCGAATTGATCTTCCCCTATTATTTCTTCTGCCTTTTTCTCCAGCCTTTTATTAAGAATCCTCGTGATGATCTTCGATGTGTGTGACAGAAGGCTTATAGTTCTGTAATCTTTACACTGCATTGCCTTTGGCTTCTTCTTTAGAGGGATCATTGTTACTTCTAGGAAATCCTGAGGCCACTCTCCCGTGTCGTAAATCTTATTAATTAATTTCGTGATCGCTTTTAGTCCTTCTGATCCTATGACTTTAAGTATCTCAGCCGGTATTCCATTGCTGCCCGTGGCTTTCCCCTTCTTTAGTTCCACTATCGCCTTTTCTACTTCGCTCTCCATAATACTTGGTCCTAAGTTGTCTTCTTCAATGTTTTCCTCATTTTCCAGTTCTATTTTTGCCGCTCCTGCCTGTTTGCTGTATAATTCCTTAATGTATTCTTCCCATACCTGTGCTACATCCTTTGTTTCTGAGACTATCTTCCCATCCGTATTCATAATTCCTTTACCACAAATTCCATTAGACTTCTTATCTTCTAATTCCAGTGCCCTAGCGTACATCATATCGTACCGTCCTAACTTCTCCATTTGTTCTATTTCATCACATTTTCCTTTAATCCAATTTTCTCTAGCTTTATCTGTTACCCTTCTCAACTCATTGTTTATACGCCTATAGTTGGCTCTACCTTCTTCACTGTTAAGGTTTTTCCATTTTCGTCTCTCATCCATTTTCTCCAGCATTTCCTTCGTGATCCATGGTTTTCTGATTTTCTTCTCTTGTTTTCCAATCTCTTTATCCAAGGTATCCTTGATACTGGTTTTAATTTCATCCCATTCTATATCAACGGTCTTCGGTTTGTTTTCCAACTTTCTTAGGTTATCTTCCAACTTCATGCTGACTACATCCTGCCTTTCTTTCAGTTTTTCTAGGTCCCAGGTCTGTCTTTCTCTTCTCGTTTTTCTTATTTGTTTGAGCTTTGTACTCACGTCAAGTATTAGAAGGCTGTGATCTGAATCAATGTCTGCTCCTTGCAATGCCTTGGCGTTCTTTATGCTGTTCCTGAATCTTTGTTTTACAAGGATGTAATCTATTTGGCATCTCATTCTATCTCCTGGGCTTTTCCATGTGTATAACCTTCGTTTATGGTTTTTGAACCATGTATTAGTCACTACAAGGTCATTATTGACGCAGAATTCTACGAGTTTCTCCCCTCCTCGATTTCTCTTCCCAAGTCCGTATTGCCCGACAACATTTTCTTCCTGTCCTTCTCCGATTATGCTGTTCCAATCTCCCATTATTATGCAGTTTACCTTTCCTCTTCCGTCTTCTTCGTAAATTTCATTAATTAGCTCATAGATCTCATCTATTTCTTCATCGTCATGAGCTGACGTTGGCATATATACCTGGATTATCAGCATGTCCACTGGGACTGCTTTTAGCTTTATTGCCATCAGTCTATCGTTCGTTGCAATTATCTTTGTCACGCTTTTCATCATATCTTTCCTAAGTACCAGAGCTACTCCCCTTTCCCCACTATTTCCTCCAGAATAAACTACCGTGAATTCTTCCGAGTCGAACTGTCCTTCTCCCTCCCATCTAGTTTCGCTTAGCCCTATAATGTCAACTCTATTTCTTCTCATTTCTTCTTTCAAGTTCTCTAGCTTTCCTGCCTTTCTCATAGTTCTTACGTTCCAAGTCCCTATTCGTAATTTACTTTCGACAAATGTTTTCCTCAAGGCAGTCCCCGCCCGGAGATCCGATTGGGGGACTATTTTACCTCCGGATTGTTTTACCTTGACAGAACTCATATTGTCCAACCATATAATCTTTACTAGGGATTGTAATTTGGTAGTTTCCCTCTTGTTTTCCACATCGCAGTACTGTAGCCGTTCAAATCGTCCTGGTCACGCCTACAGCTGTATTGGATATAGACCCAACCAACATCATTTGTTTTCGGCTCTATACCATACTGACAGTACTGTTGCCTACTGCCAGGCACTGATGATAGTTTTTTTTTAATAAAACCTCCATTCAAGGGGTTTGAACCCCCGAACTTTGCAATAGAAAGCCGACACGCTAACCACTACACCACCATTGCATATGAGGTTTATATATTTGCTTTTTAAAATTCTTTCCCATCAAGATTTGAATTCTAGATTTAAACTGTCAGAAAGCTGAAAGACAGTAGTTTCTTATTTCTGAAGACAGAATTCGAATACATGCAGTATTTGTGCAAATACGTGTTTTATACCTGAAAAAGCAGTTTTTTCTGGTTCTCAACAATGGGAATTTGGCATGGCGACCAGACCAATGCTTTTAAACGCGAATGAATGAGCTTTATTAGTGCCCTTGATTAAATTGTTCTTCAGGGTCTTTCAGTCTATTTTATGATGTTACATATTTAAGACAACATAAGTACATGATGATGTCATATAGTATAGATAGGAGAATTCTTATAGGAGGATACTTTTGTTTATGCACTTCCAGATAAGCTGGAGAGTTGAAATTTTTTATGTCGGTAGGACTATGTGCATAATGCACTAGAAAATCGAAATCCTCAAAAAAGTTATATAATGCGGCTGCTAAAAATTGCTAACATTTAAACAAATATTTAATTTTTATGTATTTCTGAATGTCACAAAGCTGAAATTTTTTGTAAAGATAGAATTTGTGAAATAACCAACTAAGGATTATAGAAATTCTGATATGTTAATTGATTTGGCTGTTAAAAATTCTTAAAATTAAAAAAATAGACAAATATATACGTACTTAGAGATGAACTAGGAAGCTGGAATTTTTCACTCATTTAGAGGTTAGTGCAAATGCACAAATATACATTTGAAAATCCCCATGAAATTGTAAGTGCAGCCAATAATTTTTTTATTTTAAAAATTTGATATTTCACTTCTAGATGTGCTACAACTTTAAAATTTGGCAGAAATGTATGGCATTAATACCCCCACAATGGAAAAATTATAATATTCTTAAAATTGCTAATTTTAGGGATTGCTTTTACTACAATATCGTTCCATGAGGAAAGAATGGAAATCAGTGCCGAGGTGAAAACTCCTGAATTAAAAAATATTTCTAATAATGAAATATCTGTCTGAAAAATTAATGTTTTCAAGGTGCATATGTTTGCTCTATGTACTGTATCTGCCCGAATATAAGCCGATGTTTTTCTGTCAAAATCTACCTTAAAAAATCATCCCTCGGCTTAAATGTGAGTTTGAGAAAAAATTTGGGGTTAGGGTTAAGTCTCGTAGCCACCCATAGATAGCAGCACGTCTCTCATTGCCATTGCGTTCAAATGATAGTACTATATTTTTCATAAGGTAAATATTTGACCTACAATGAATATTAATGAATAAATAATAAAGCTAGAATATTTAATTTAGCAGTACCTGTGTTTTTTATCATTGTTACCTGTTCTTTCATTTCTAAATGCTATTGGGTATTTTTTTAGTTTCTCAGGGCTATGCATATGTATCATTAAGAATAGTTAGCAATTTTTAATTTTCATTATCCATTAAAATAAGTTCCTATTAGTTTTATTTGGCCATTGTAGTTATTGCTATAGCAATTGTAATGTTTATATGCTGCTAAAACCTCATTCATGGAATCTATTAAAATTCCGTACATTGACTATGCAGACGATTACGGAAAATGCAATGACGGCTTTTGATGCTCAACTGTTTGTGAATTTTGGTAAAACATTTCATGGAGCATGTATAATTATAAAAATGCAACTTCTTAAGGCAATGTAAATGCTAATTTCATTGGAAACAGACTTGGATTAAAAATTATTTTGTGAGGTCGCTGTTGCTTTAGTTTATCTTGTGTGAAAATGTAGATGAATGAAATTATCGTAACTGAATTTAGAACATTATTCGACAGCGCGGAATTATTAATTGGAGTAATATTTCAAATGTCAACAACTAAACCATTTCCCACTCTATTCTTCAATCTCTAATAATGTATTCTAGGCTGTGCATGCATGTCCAGCACACATAAACATAAAATCTACGAAATTTACTTTTTTGTCAAAAAATGATGGAAATTTTTGGGGGGTCGGCTTCTATTCAGGCAGATACGGTAATCATAAGATAGAAGTTCTCTTCACTATGATTAATAGGCAGTATGTGGGGCTGGCACTGCATCAGGGCTTGACCCTATTTCAGAAGCAATACAAATGAATCAGAAAAGCCGTGAATGTTCGCACAGTAGTTGTTTGCTTTTTTGCAGAAAAAAATCTGAATAACCTGTAAATTATGAATGTAAAGTGATAATTTATTATGTTAAATTTCTTCTTGGAAAGGGGTGGGACGCGACTTATCCATGGCCTGAAGAGTTAATAAAAACTGCTACAAACTACCTAACAAAAATCATCCTATTACGTTCATTTAAAGTTGCATATTATGGAATGATACAATAATTTACCTCCGCTAGTCAATGGTATGCAGTACCACCCAATAAAAGTAATAATAAAAAATCCATAAAAGCGTTCTTCTTCTGTCACTTTGTCCCTTTGTGGCTCCTTCTGTCATGCTATAAAAATGCGAATAACTTGGTCAAGGATTAAGATACATTTTTTAAAATTTGGCAGGAATGCTCAATTCACATATTTTAGGGTGATGACAGAAAAAAAAAATTTTGAAAAAGTAATGGGTTCGACTCCAAAGAAAACATTTCCCATAAAATAACACGTAAACATCGACTTTTTGACTTGCTGGCTTTTCTTCTTTTGGAAATTAAAATAAGAAAAAATTGACCCTTGGTCCTTGGATCTAGACCATTCTAAAGAAAACATTTTGGAGTTTCTCACTCTGTTCATCTTTTTTCGCCTTCAGCTCAAAATCGCTCATGTTAATTGTTTGAATGACGTATTTTGGAAAAATCTTGGCATCTTAACGGAATGTTGGCTTGCCTACCAGTTACATTGTTAAACCTCAATATCCTATTGTTATTTCAATCCTTGTGGGTGAAAGCGTGCTTTGAATGCTTTTAATACAAGAGAGGGAGAGAGAAAAGGAAGAGGGAAATTATTTTCATAGCAACCAGTGTAAACATTCGTTGCATTATTTATAATAAGGAATACATTTAAATGTAGAACATTAATCATTCGCATATTAAAATTACTTAGAATCGTCCTAGTAGTTCGAGACTGCACAAAAGTGTTGCCTGTGTATAGTGCACACCCCTATTTTATGACCTAAAAATTTGGCCTTCAAAGTGCGCATTATACATAAGTATGTACAGTATGTAGTTTTATACTCTGTACAAAAGCAAAGACCACAATCTTGCGGTGGAAATGTGTCGCTAATTAGCTGTTAGAATTGTTCATTTGTGCTTTCTGAAAGCTGTAAGTGAAACATTTTATCTGCAGAAACGTGAGACACTTCTATGTAACCGAGTCGTATTGCATCTAGTGACAGGTTTATTTTTGGTATTGTGTGATGTCTGGAGGATTTATTTTGAGCATGAAGGGTTTACGTTTATTTCCATAAAATCTGCTCTTTTCCAAAGTGAAAAATGGCTGAGTTAGCATGATTTTGCAAAATTAGTGAAAATTACTCATTTTAAATTAAATAACTTGAGAATGCGCAATGGCTCAAAATTGAACCTTTCTGCGAGATTAAGGAGCTAGGCTCCAAAATTGGTTTTTGAGTTATCTCTGTGTAATATAGTGGCAATGGATGCCAATTTTTCATGATTACATATGTTAAATAAAAAATACTGAAAATCATTTTTAGAAGTCACTTCTTAAATATTTTTTTGCGATAATTGTATCATCAAACTCGGCTTCAGAGAGATTATTCAACCGATGTTCCCATAAAATATCAACATGAAAATTTTGGAAGTGTGGACATTCCACAAATTTCTGTTTTTCCCGATTTTTAGCTCTAAAAATGGGGTGTGGGCATTACATGCATGCGGGTATTACATGAATAAATACGGTAATTTATGCTACAAGGTTTGCAGTTATTATTTATACTTGTTTCCATTGCAATACAAATATTATATGGTGAGCCTTTGGCTATATGGCACATTCAATTCAGCGGCATGATTTTGGTCCCATAGGTAGAACAGGGTTTTTACTGTACTTTGTATATGAGAAAGTAAAAATTTATAATCAATATGCTTTTAGGTTTTAATTATTGTAAGGTACTATGCATTAGGTGTTTATCTATAAAACCAGATGTTGGTATAATTGGAGAGTAAAGATGATAAAAAAATTTGCAGTGAACAACAAGGTGGTAAAAGACGCCGGAAGGGAAATTCAAGGAAAAGACCAGCTGCGTTCATGGAAGGAGTGAGTAAGGGTATATCTGTGGTCTATGCCCCTGAAAAACTCCATGCAATCCAGAAGAAAGTACAAGCCTTGTGCAGATCCTGTGGAGAAGGAGGTGATGGCTTTCCTGGTTGTCAACCAGTCTCAATGGATACATCTAACTTAAATCTTTTGCATGAGATGCCTTACATGGTATCTTGGAAAGCTGATGGCACAAGGTAGACATTATCAATGAATTCTGTTTTTTAATCTAATTAATTTTTTCAATTTCCATGTCATTTGTGAATATTCCCATTAATGTCGTATCTGCTTTCATATTCACCTGATTATAAGATGACCCCTTCCACCAATTGAATATCCTACTTATAGTAAAATTAACTGAAGAAGTTTCTTTTGCCTTTTTATAATATATATTCATTATAATGATATCAAATTTAACAGTGCAGCAGAGATTGTTTCTTCAGCATGTTTTACCACTATGTGTTTGAAGTTTGCTTCCTAACTTTAATTCGTCGATATTTGTAACACTTTTTAATCTCTCTTTTCAACAAATTTAAACATTATAAAATATTTTAAATGCATGTGCATACCTGATTGAGGGGTGAGAATTGCATTATTTAGGAAGGGTGGTGAATATACATACATACCAATAACTAGGACTCCAGAAATATGCTCGCTAGCTCGCCACAGGCGACTTAAAGAAGGAAGGCAGTGAGTAGATTTTTTCTATTGGCAACTAGGTTTTAGCTGAATATTTTGAGCCCTGCTGATAACTATGTAGCAGTAGTTATTATGATTAATATCGAGATGGAAGAATACTGGGGTCATTGCCACCAGATGTATAGCAAACTTGCCAGGCTAAGAGGCACAGAGTTTGGTGCTGAAGACGTCGGAAGTGAAGCCTTGTTTTAATCAATAAAATATCATTATTAACTTTAGGAATACAATTGGGAATTCATTTCATAGCATACTATGCCTTTAACCCTGCGGTACTCGCGTTAATTTTTCAACTGCCAGTACTCACGTGGGGTGCTCCTGACACCCCACATTTCTTTTGTTATAAAAGAATATCACTATTATTGAATTAATACTTTATTTTGTTCTATTTATAATAATTTTTAAGTGAATTTTGAGAAGTTCCAAATGATTTTTTCATTAGTAATCTATTTCAAAAAGATAGTCTTAAGGTATACTTTCATGAATATTTTCGGATGTCAATCTATGAGTCAGTTGACAGTTTTTAGGAATATATTTGTAATATCGTCAATTCAATTAATGAAATCAGAAATCCCACAATAGAACACAAATAATAACTGTACATGAGAGGAAACCCTGTTTTCTCAACATGAACTTGAAAACTATATTTTCTTTACTATTTAAATTTGAATATTTGTGCAGTTCGCTATAATATTTATAATAGTTCTGTCAAATATCAGTTGGAAACAGTTTACTGAGAGCTTCAAAACAAAAACCGAACACTGAAATAATAAAAATTTACAAACCTTGTAAGATCAGAGTCGGTGAAGAAACTGTTGAGATGCGATCTCCAGTTACGGGAAATACCACATTATACGATGATGATCAGTGAAGAAACTATTGAGAGACAATCTCAAATTATGTGAAATAACAAAATTTCTATAGATATTAACAGTAATTTCAGAATAAAATACGAACAACATTCGCAAAAAGAAAAAAGTGCTGATTTCCATAATGTACAGTGCAGCACTCTCTTAGAAAAAAACGTCCAAACTCAAAGGATTACCACAGAAAACTGAAAATTTTTAGCAGACTATGTTCCAAACACATGTCATTCCAGCTACTGAAGGGTTGGGGTTATAAAAGGCCAAAGGAAAGGAACCCTGTCATAAAACGTACGCCTGGGGTGTCCACAGCACCCCACGTGATACCGGAGGGTTAAAAAAAAAATTTTAAAAAATATTTTGTCAAGGATCTGATGCCTATTCTTTTTTTGCTGCTTCTTTGCCTTTTTCCTTCAACTCCTTTGGAATCAACTCCATCTTCTCTACAAACCATGCCTAATTGTATATGATATTTAACCCTACAAATTTTATTTTTGGCAAAGCATAGATCTTTTTCAGAATTCCTAATAAGCTAAATTATTTACATCAGTGCTTCTCAAAGTGGTGGTCCGTGGACCGGGACCGGTCCACGAGCCATCAGTCGCCAGTCCACAGCGAGCTGCCAAGAAAGAAAGAAATGTTTTCAGAAGCATAACATTGATATGCCATAGCGCCACAGTTTGTACGTTCCAACACTCCAGGTGATATCATGTCATGCAGGGTGAGGAAAGTACACTAAAAGTCTGTTATAATACGGGTTTTGGGAGGCAGAGTGAGCAATTCAATTCAAATTTTTTTTAATACCCCCCCAAGTTGGTAACCCTGCACCGGTCCCTGGTACACTGGAAAAAACATCACCGGTCTGCCGCATCAAACAGTTTGAGAAGCACTGATTTACATCACATGACTACCTGAGTACCAGCATGTGCATCCTATCTTTTGATTATGCAAGAAAGAATTTTTGGGTTTCCCGGGATAGATTGAGGTGTGTCAAAAATGTTTGGAATTTAGAGACAAGCAAAATATTCTGAAGTTAAAGAAAGTGGCCATATAGATTTAATTATCTTGTCGTCTGCCATAGAATTACTGAATCATTTCAATAATGTTTGTCAAAAAAAGTATAAAGAAATCCTGTATAAATAAGGATCCAGTAAAGCTGCACAACTTATGTGCTATTCTGGTTGCTTATGTACTACTAAAATTTTACTGTAGATAGAAAAATATGGATAACAAGTGCCAAACAGTATATCTCGAGTGTGAAACAATCCTACAATGGCAAACATGACAAAACAATAGTATGCAAAGAATAATAAGCTTATTAATATAATTACATTGATGACTACACTTGACAAAAAGTAGATAATAATCATTTTCATTAACTAAATAGTTTTTCTTCTGTCATATCGCAATTATTGTTTTACTAGTATAATTGCCCATCAAAAATGGTGGGTAAGCATGAATGAATAAATGATTAAATTAAAATTAAAGCTCTTAAATATGTACACGTTAGCAAAGTGTTAATAATAAAACCATTTTAAAGAAACTATGGCTCATTGTTAACATTTAATTAATCTTACAAAATACATGTTACTGATAATATTATTGTTATTCTTTTATGATTATTAACATTGGTTAAAGTTATTTAAATATTTTTCAGACCATTTGCTTTAGATGACAGCATTAAGTACAGTTGAAAATACAATCAACAATTATTATTTGTTATAAACAAAACAAAAATGAAACTGTATAGCAATTGAAAATTAGTCATTTCCAAACTTCAACATAAATAAACAAAAGGATGAATTGCAATATACGAGGTGCTACCCAAAAGTTCCGGGAATTTGAATAGTGCATGCAAACTGCTTGTAGTACGGTCACTCGCCGCTAAGTAGTGCTGGCAGTATCCTTTGTGAATAAGTGTGCAACATGGTGGCTAGCTGAGTGCACGTGTTCACAAGTTCTGTGTGTTTTGTTAACATCGTGTTTGAGTGGTTCTGTGAATTTGTTTCAAACTGAAATGGCTGATATTGAAAAAAGAAGAACTTTGTATTTCCACAAAATTTTAATTTAAACACGACCGGTTTCACTACGATCGTAGCATCATCAGGTGATAAAATATAAATCGTTCCATATATATAGTTGAGTTGAGCTTGGCCTCATTAATGATATTTGAAATGGCTGATGTTAAGGAGCAAAGAATTTGCATCAAATTCTGCTTCAAACTCTGCAAAATGGCAGCAGAAACACACAGAATGCTTAAACAAGCATTTGGTGATGATGCTTTAAGCCAAAGCAAAAGGTTCCTTTGGTACAAATGTTTCAAGGACAGCCGGATGTCTGTCGACGGCGATGAGCGTTCTGGTCGACCATCGACAAGCACAACTCTGGAAAACGTCGCTAAAGTGCATGAGGCTATCCTGGCAGACCGAAAGTGAACAATCCATGACGTTTGTGACATTGTCATACTGTCGTACGGGACATGACAACGCATTTTGTCGGAGGATTTGAACATGAGACACATTGCTGCAAAATTTGTTCCGAGACTGCTGAGCAACTACCAGAAAGACCATCGCATTGCTGTCTGCAGGGCGCTTCAAAATGAAGTTAGAGATGACCCTAACTTCATCTCCAAGGTCATAACTGGTGATGAATCTTGGGTTTATGGTTATGACCCTGAGACAAAGCAGCAGTCGTCACAGTGGAAGTCGCCAAATTCACCGCAGCCGAAAAAAGCGCGTCAAGTTCACAGCAATGTCAAGTCCATGCTGATCATTTTTTTTATGTCGATGTGATCATCCATAAAGAATTCCTCCCACCCGGTCAAACTGTCAATGGAAAGTTTTACTGCGATGTTTTGAAGTGGCTAAGGGAGAACGTTCGATGCAAATGCCCAGACAAGTGGTGCAACAATGACTGGGTGCTCCACCATGACAATGCGCCCGCCCACATGTCACTCGTTATTAGGCAGTTCCTGGCTTCCAAAAACATGACAGTCATTCCCTCCCCCTACTCTCCTGACCTCGCCCCCTGCGACTTTTTCCTGTTCCCCAAAATGAAACTCCGGCTGAAAGGGCGATGTTTTGACACGATTGAGGAGATCCGGGCAGAATCGCAAGAGGTGCTTAACACGCTCACCTGCAGACTTCCAAGGATGCTTCGCATCATAGAAAAAATGCTGGGAACACTGTATAAAAGCCCAAGGGGACTACTTTGAAGGGGACAGTGGAAATTAAGACTTAGCATAATTTTTTTTAATGCATGAATTCCCGGAACTTTTGGGTAGCACCTCATATCTCCCCCCCTTGAAATGGCACCTTATGTGACCAGGGAAATTGAAAGATTCTAACCCCCAACACATTATTCCGAACTAAAGAAAGGGGAGGGATTAGAAAATTCACAATGCCCCTGAGCTATGTAAAAATCCACACCGGACTGGCTTCTTATGTCTCATCCCTGGCCAAAGACCCTGGAATCCCATAAGAGAAACTGCTTATCTGTATGAAATATGAGCCACTTGTTCAGAGCAAGTCTGTTTACACTCTCTGTAAGCAAAACATTGGTCATGAACTCATAGCTGTTGGTTCATTGATTAAAATTTTTAACCATGTTCCTCATAATGACCATGGCTGAATCGAGGGAGAGTGCTATCGAGAAAAACAGGTACCTTAAAAAGAGTCAAAGGCTCCTATTGTTAAATTCATAGAAGGCGAGCATCCAGAGGAGGGTGAAAATAATCGAATTGAGTTTGTTGGATGGGAAGAGACGGGTCTTATTTCGCCGCCCATTTTTGCAAATGCGCATCAGAAAGGATGAGTGGCCACCCCTGGCGAGGGGTCACTCACCTCGCCCATGCCTAGGACCGACCCTGCACATACCATATTTACCTGAATCCAAAGCGAGGTTTCTTCCAATTTTCAGCTTGTGAAAATCAGGAGTTGTCTTAAATTAGAGTACAAAATCACATACCATCAATACATCATGCCAATTGATCATGCATCAATTCACCATGCTTCAATTAGTCACACAAACACATCGCTTGACAAACTCATCACACGTCAATTCATTGCAAGACAAATTCATTGCATGACAATTTCGTTGCGAGACATTCGTCACAAAACATTCATCGCGAGACAAATTGGAAGGCGAGACACCATGATGAATTTGTCGAGAGATGAATTGATGTGCGATGAGTTTGTCGTATGAGGTATTGACACGTGACGAACTAACCACTACTAAACAAGTTGTCATAGAACCGTAGGAAGTATGGTTATGCATTTAATAGATGTTTTGTTAAACAAATGAAACATAAGATAAAATAATTGTATTTTTCATTCCAAACTTACGATCTGGAATTCAATTAATAGTCTTAATTTTCAAAGGACATTTAAAAAATTTTATTATTTCTGATAAAATTTGTAACAAACCATTTCAATTAATGAATGAATTAGTATACCTATACTGAATATGTGTGTTTGAAATATACACCAAATACAGTTCTTGTGAAATTAGGTCATAAAATCTTTTTCTGTTTTGACAGTCTGCTAAAGGGGGGGGGGTCGTCTAGGATTCGGGTGAATATGGTAATTAAATCCAATTTGGTATCCATAATCTCATGAAGATAGCAATAATGTGGTAGTCCTTAGTGACAAATTTTTTCAGCTTTTATAATAATAGAGGTCTCCGCTGGTTCAAGTGCAATTAAATATTGTTGAATTGTTATTATAGTATCTTATGTTCTGAGCTATTGTTGTGGCATGATGAAATTTTACAGGTATATGATGCTGATTAATGGAGAGAACCAAGTGTTCTTTGTGGACAGAGACAATAACGTCTTCCAAGTAGAAGGACTTCGCTTTCCTCATCGCAAAGATTTGAAAAGGCATCTTAGTGCAACCCTTCTGGACGGAGTAAGTATTACCTCATCTCATTGTTATGTACACTCATAAAAAAATTTCTTTCAGCTGATTGATTAATTTGATATTAATATTTATTAAAATAATTTAAAGAATGTAAATTAGATAATTTTTATCATAAATGTGTTTCCATTTTCTCGGTAAACGTCCTTGGATGTCAGCAATGAATCTGGCAAAATTGAATTAATTGCAGTGCTGACAAAAAAAAATACAATTTGTTACGTTTTTGTTACAGACAAAAAAGCGATTTCATTTTTCATTACGTTTTTTATGCTAAAATTTACATTTAGTTTTCTGTTACGTTTAATGTTATAACAAAATAATTCGGTAAAAAATAATGGTGTACTTACTCTTTTATTTTTGTATTTTTTTTGTTTAGAGCTTACATGTCCACCTTAAATATATGCTTCTCATTTAGAATAATAATTTATAGGCACTTCTAAATATATGCTGCAGATGATTTCTAAGTATTCGACACATTTCGGATTTTCATATTAAACATTTTATATTCAAGTTAATAAACTTAACACATATTTAAGACTAAAATATTAGTGTTGTAACGGTTATGCCGTATCTTAGAATTTGTTATAGGTAACACAAAAAGTATACTGAGAACCCAGGAACACGTAATTAAAGATAATAAAAGGAACCCGTCATTCGGTTGCACCAATTGTAACTCAGAGAACATGCTCCTGCTACGGACCTGAAATTTGGTATAATGATCAGTCATCAGATAAAACTAAAGAGAATTAACCAAATTCCAATATTTGTCCTCTTTAGGGCCCATTTTTGATGTCGTTCTTTCTTTTCATATCCCCATAAGAAATAGATGAAAATCATGCATGGGTTTACAATATTACATTTTAAGATCAGTTAGATCTTAGATACTAACCCGGGAATAGCTTTATTTTGTATATGAAAGATTAAAGTAAATTATTTGTAATATGAAATTTGAAACCACTCCAAATTACCATGTATGTAGGTAATTTTTTGGATAAAATAGAAAAATTTGGAATCTTTAACAATGCGGGTATTCAAGTGCTGTTATGACAAAAATAATACTATTAAATTTTAATTAATAGCAAAATTATTGTGAAATATATAATTTAATGCTTTCAGTGGAATTTAAGTTCATATGAATTTTTACTTTCTCCATATACAAAGTATAGAGAAAGTATTGTTTTCATGAAAAAAATCAAATTCGAGATTTCAATGAAAATACATGTTTTAAGGTCCCCTGAACACGTTTTGACTATTTTCTTGATGAAGTCTGTCTGTCAGTCTCTGTTTGTCTGTCTGTATGTGATAGATTTTTGTGGGCGCTCTAACTCAAAAACTATTAATTAGGTCATTGCAAAAGTTTATATTTAACATTTTTATAAAAGTTAGAAGATCTGATTAGTTTTTGGTAAAAATCGGTCGACCAGAAGTGCATGTAGGAAATTTCATTTTCTACAACCTTTGTTTGATATATTTTTCCATATAATGCATTGTTTAAGTGATATATTATATTTTTAGCTGCCACCACCATGCCACCTACCGAAGACTATTGTCTTAATAAGACTATTGACGCTTAGTTACGTCTTAGTAACGCTCCTTTTGCTTTTCTTAATTGTCAACCTGAAGTAAATATTAACAACGATCCCAGAGCTAACAACATGTAATTTGCCATATAAATATGGAGAAAGTCATGTGGTGGCCACATCAGATTTTTTAAATTTGTAGTCTATTTCCAATGCATTTATTAAAAATGAAAAACCAATTTTAAAAATTCTTTAATTTCAGTTATTTCAGCTTATCATTTTGATAGGACTTATGCTCAACGGTTATGAATAAAAAATTTTAGGATCGGAAAATGCATACATAATATTTAATAAAATGAGGATAAAGCATATTGTTGCATACCGCCGCATCCTCACCGTAAATTGCGAATCCCAACACGATTTCTCTTCGCTTTCACCAGCGTGCTCGTGATCTTTTGATCACTCACTGCGTTTAAGCAACGGAACTCTCTCTCGCTCCCGCTATAACTAAAAGACGTTTAATATTATGTCGCAAATGCCATATTTCAACGTCACATGTGATATACTTTATATATTAGTTTTTAATACTTCTTTTATTTTGCATTTGAATAGAAATACATGTTAAAATTGAAGCATTTTCTTCTAAAATTGCTAACTCCTACTTGCGCTTGCTTACGTGGAATTTGAACAAATATGTTCGATAAGGAAAATTCTATGATAAAAACTGAAATCTTTATTTCTTTTCGCATAAAATATTACAAATCCCGCACCAATAGCACAATTCCCTTCTTTTAACACTTAAAGAAAAAGGCACTGCATGGTGGATTTTGCATTTCTTATGTAAACTGAATGAGAGGAAAATTTCTGGAATCAAACTCGCGCATTCAAATATCAGATTAAAATTTTCCTCAACATCTCGTTCTCAGTGGTCAAAGATATCCACCAAATGCCATGAAAATCAGTCAATCAGTTCAAAAGTTAATAGGGGGACAGAAAGACTGAACAACAAAACAATATGCCTATTTTCCATTCTGGAAAGTACGGTAAAATGCACGATTCAATGCTTTTTCAGAGCATTATTTTGTTGCTAGCTTTGAAAATTATAATGAACAAAATTGTTCTTATTTACAGCAAGAACAAGAAATATGAAAAAGTTTGAAATAAAAAACGGGATGGAGGAATGGGAAGAAATATAGAGGAAATGGATAGGGGAAGAGAGAGGAGGAAGGGAGAGCATGGGGAGGGAAGCAGACAAGTATGATGTAAACTAAGGTAGGAGTAAGACTGCAGGAGGAAGATGTGTGGGTTAGAGAGAAATAGAAAACGAGCAGAAATGTAAAAGTTTAGACATTGTATGAGGTTTCATAAAATAGAATTAAATTAAAAAATATATTAAAATTTATGGACACCAGTTTGCAAATAAGAGATAAGGAAATAAAATAATATTCCATTAGGCACCGCCACACTAAATTACTTGACTTTAATTAATACTAAACAAAATATAAACTTGAAATATGTATGAAAATGGGACTTACTTCTTCAACACTGAATAAACTTTGTTTCTCTTACGGCTGGCGGAAAGGCTCCCTCTGACAGTCTTTGGTAATTTGAAATAAACTGAAATGGTATTAAGCTCTGATTAGTCTTCATTAGTTCATTAGTCTTCCACTGTTACCATAAACATCTCATAATAATAATAGATATGAAGCAGTACTGACCTCTAATGAATGATGACAACACGTTTGAATTGTAGATTTACTTCGACCTTTCTCAAATACCTTGTTAAGTTACACTGACTAACAGTGGACAGAATTCAAGATTAGAGGGGATGATGGGATTGGAACTTGCAGAGTATCGACCTTTAAAAGAGAAAAAACCCACTACGGTGTAATATCTAAAAGAATGTTTTCAAAGTACGGGGCTCTGTGAGGGAGGATAGGGAATGATAGAGGTCCTTAATTACAAGTGGCACATTTATTGAAGCTTCCTTCCTCATCCTCCATGCTCCTTATCTCGTGCTTCCTAGAAAAGTATTAATACCAGGGAAGCATTCCTTTCACAAATGGAAGGAAAACCCAAAGGACAATCGGTAGTGGTCAGGATAGCATTTCTTTCGCGACAAGGCAGCAAAACTGGCCCAGCTGGGGACAAGCAAGACGGGGGAAAGGTATTTTAGGCCACTTTCTCTTGCTCAAGACACACTGCCTGGGATGAATGCCACTAGACCATAACCCTTTACCATCTGTTAACGAAATTTATTTTTTACTTTCTCCATTCATAATATAGAGGAAAGTATTATTTTCATGAGATTTCAATGGAAATACACGTTTTGAGGTCCCCTGAACACGCTTTGATAATTTTCTCGATGATGTTTCTGTGTATGTGACAGCTTTTTTGTGGGTGCTCTAACTCAAAAACTATTAATCAGGTCAATGCTAAATTTTATATTTAACATTTTTATGAAAGTCACAAGAACTGATTATTTTTTGGTAAAAATTGGTCTAGCAAAAGTGGGTGTTTACTCTTGTCACATCTGTTATTTTGAAATATTTTCTTCAATATTGGATATATGTAAATAAAATTACTGGAATAAAAGTTGTAGGAAATTTAATTTTCTACAACCTTTGATTGTAAAATTTTCCCATAATGCATTGTTTAAGAGATATCTTAAAAACTAAATATTTTAGCTGCCACCACCACGCCACCCACCGACGTCTGTTGTTAACAATTGATGCTTAGTTACATATTAGTAATGCTCCTTTATAGTTTCTTAATTGTTGGAGCTTTGTGGTTATATCCAATATCAGTAAGCTATGGTTTGAGTTTATTTCTGATCTTTGTAAAGTGTAAATTTTTCTCTCAGTTCCTTAAACTATTTATTATCATGTAACCTATTTGGAATTTTTATAAATAATACAGGTATGGTGTCATGTCATGTGGTGGCCACATCAGATTTTTTTCATCACAGTTATTTGAAAAATTTAGTTAACGTTTTTTGTTACGTTAATCCAAAATTATTTCGTCATGTTACGCCTAACGTTTTCCAGTGCTGATTAATTGTGATTGTCTTTTGAGTTTCTTGGCATCTTGTGGAAAAATATAGCAAGCAAGGAAAGTGTACTATGTATCACAACAAGAGGTATTTTATGTGATGGAGTATTTGAAACTAAACAGTGTAGTTTAAATGAATGCTCACCTTAAAAAGACAAAACACCTCTATCCGATTATGTCTTTCTATCTACTACAAATTTCTTCCCTAAGTTGTGTATTGATAAATACGTACGTACGTAATCAATACGTAATTTTAGTATAATGGCTAAATAATGAACAAGTAAGGGAAGAATTGCAGAGCAAATTACATAAGCTGCTATTTTCTTGTTTTAGGATTATGACGTCGTCATAAGATTACATATTTAGTTGAGATCAATGCCCTCGTAATATAGTCGATAAATTCCCTTTAAAAACATTATATCAATGCTATGTAATAATGTGTTTCCCATTGAAAAGCAGTGGACTTGTTGCTATGGCTGTTGATACTTTCCATTGTTGAAAATCGGAAATTTTTCTCTCATTTTTAGATTTAAAATAAATTTCTACACCAATTTGGCACCGATCTGAATTTAGTCTTCAAAAATAATAAGCATTGTTCTTTTAGCTATAGAACTATTTTAATTCGGAGCTCATATTTTAATTTCAACTAATTTAAAAATGCAAATTTATTATGCCCTGTGGCGATTTCACACTTTTCTTATAGGGGTAGAAATGAAACTGAGGGGTTGATAAAAGACAAGGACAAGGTCCGCGCATATACTTCGTAGAATTCTTCGTCTTTTGCTAGTATTAATGCAGACGCAAGTGAGTGGCAGTGAATTTACTATTGACACAATTTATGTAACCTGTTCAAAAATCCTCATGTAACATGTGCAGTCCCTTTTTCTTACTGACGTTTTGGGAAAAAAGTTACTTGCAGTACATGAGTAATTACGATAAATCAACGTCACCTGTCACCTTGGTATAAAACCCCACTTAGAGTATCAATGTCTATTAGATTGGCTCAACATATACTATCTGTTAATAATCTGAACAGAAAGAAATCAATACAAAAAGTTAAACGGTCCAAATTCATCAAAATAGTATGGTTGGCCCGCTAAACTTTCTTGCCCCAGGACCCGTTGATTACTTGTTCCGCCACTGTATGTGGGAGCTGGTGGGTGGATTTATTTTGGGGCATTCAGTTAAAATTACACCTATGTTTGGATATATGTCATTTTTCTTTCATACTGTCAGCAATAAATATTGAAATAAAAAGCATATTTGTGAAGCTGAAACTCATGGTCCCTTAAGTTCCCATATGACCTTTTGAACCTAATTTTTAATGGGAACTTAAGTTTCCTTTCATACGATAAAAGGTAAGGTAAAGTATGAATTTATAGTCTAATAAAAGCAATAAGTTTTCCTCCTGTTAATATTTGTTCAAATATTTCTAGGAAATAAAGTAATAATATCATTTAATTTTTTCCAGGAAATGGTGATTGATAAAGTCAATGGACAAGACATCCCTAGGTACTTAGTTTATGATATTATACACTTTGAGGGACAAGATGTTGGAAAATCGCCATTTTCTTTAAGACTAACTTGTATTGAAGTGAGTTTCCCAATCTCTATTATGAGGTATAAGTGGCATATTTCTTTTTTTATACCATATATAATACATACTTTGTTGTATGTTTTTCAGAAAGAGATAATATCTCCACGCCGTGAATGTATGAGGATGGGAATTATTGACCGAGAGGCCGAGCCATTCAGTGTGAGACTGAAGCAGTTTTGGGATGTCACCCAAGCTGGAAATTTGTTGTCGGAGAAATTTGCTGAGCAGCTGTCCCACGAACCAGATGGACTTATTTTTCAACCGGCTAAAGATGTAGATATAATTTTTAAAAACATCAAATGTTGCACTAAATGCTCTCATAGGTTATCTTTTAATATATGTAGATATTCAGTGAAACACCTTATAAATATATTGATCTTATCTTTTTAGCCCTACAAGCCAGGAAGGTGTATGGAAGTTCTTAAATGGAAACCTTTGAGTCATAATTCTGTAGATTTCTTACTCAAAATCGTTACGGAAGGAGGAGAGGGGTAATATTTTCTTTTATGGTTTTTGAACGTTTTATTTCTTAGTCAGAATTAATAGGTGTTAAAGTTGTTATTTTTAAATCTCTAAAATATGTTATTGATTACTTTTCGATAAACATAATAAATGCTCATCTCATGTAGATTGAGAATCACAGGGTAAAAGATATAATAAACTGAAAAATATTATGTTAGGCCATCAACCTAGAAAAATTACAATATAATGGGTTGAACCAGGTGCATATTCACCACATTTCAAATATGCAAACTTTTTTACTTAATTTTAAATCTGTTATTGATTAATCTTTCAAAAAATAATACCATGTTGATTGTAGCTCTTAATTTGCTGGATCTCATTTTTATGCCTTGAACTGTTTACAATATCTAGAGCCTCAACTCTTTTGTAAGAAACTTAATTGCATAAATTTGCTTATTAGTCGTAAGGATGTTTGTCAGTTATATAAACTTTTATTGCATTATCACAAAGATTTGTGAATTTGAGGGTATGATGTCAATTTCATTAAAATGCCAAATTGTACATTCACCTGTTTATAGACTTACTTTTTTGCTTTCATTGAATTGCTCTTCAAAAAAATCTAGAGGTAATCACATTGACTATCTATGCCTATGTCAATCTCATGTTTATTCAATATGTTTGCTTTTAGATATTTCCCAGAATCTCTTTTTGTGGTCAATAAATTGAGGGAACTAGATAATTATAATGTTACCACTGGATTAAAAAATTCATATCTTTGAAATGATATTTTGTTGAAATGTTTAAAGCTATCTGGCCCAAGTTTTCAGGGACTTTAATAGCTAGTATGCTATTACAGCTCTATGTAACATGTGAGCTCTTTCCCCAAAATAATGTTCTACTATCTCTTACTTCCACAGGAGTATTTGGTCATTTTCTTGTTCTTTTATTAGTGTTGTGCTCCATTAATGCCTTTTCATTTTTTACTTTCTCCATATACGTAGTATGAGAAAGTATTGTTTTCATGAAAAAAATCGAACTCGAGATTTCAATGGTAATACATGCCCCTGAACACGTTCTGACTAGTTTCGCGATGATGTCTGTCGGTCTGTATGTGATAGATTTTTGTGGGTGCTCTAACTCAAAAACTATTAATCAGGTCAACGCAAAATTTTATATTTAACATTTTTATAAAAGTTAAAAGATCTGAATAGTTTTTGGTAAAAATTGGTTGACCGGAAGTGGGTGTTGACTCTTGTCACTTATTCGTTATTTTGAAATATTTGCTTTAATATTTGATAAATGTAAAAATGTATTGGAATAAAAGTATTAGGAAATTTAATTTTCTATAACCTTTGTTTGATACATTTTTCCATGTAATGCATTAAGAGATATCTTATATTTTAGCTACCACCAGCACGCCACCGACGACTATTGTTAACAATTGACGCTTAGTTACGTCTTAGTAACGCTCCTTTTTCTTTTCTTAATTGTCAACCGGAAGTAAATATTGACAACGATCCCAGAGCTAGCAACATGTAATTTGCCATATAAATATGGAGAAAGTCATGTGGTGCCCACATCAGTTTATTTAAATTGGCTTCCCTAAAAGTATCCTTTTGTCTATTGAAGGGGATTTTTTTCTTCAGTTTTTGGGCTTAATCTAACATATATTAAAAAATATTGAGCATCCTTAAACACATGTAATTTCTAGTATTCATTGAATTATTTAAATTGTGAGCAAAATGTTTGGTCAGCATAAGTATGCCTTCTCAATATGTACACAGTTTCTTGATTTTAAACCATTTTTAGATTCATTAAATGAAATAATTTTAAATGTAATGAATAATTTATATGTTAATATGAAATTATATCTCTGTTTTTTGTATTGCTCTTGCAGTATTGTACCGCGGAAGATTGGACATTTATTTGTTGGTGGATATGATCATCCCTTTGCTAGCATGAAAGCAAACAAAACCATTAAGGAACTAAATGGCAAGATTGTTGAATGTAAATATCAAGACAGGCAGTGGATATTCATGAGAGAACGTACAGACAAATCCTTTCCAAATAGTATTACAACTGCTAAAGGTAAGGGATATTTATTGCGTATTTATATTTTTTCCTTAACTTCTATATTATGTTGGTTTAGACATCTAAAAACTAATTTTATGCGTGTATTAAATGTTGATTATAAATTTATATTTGTCTGTTCTGGTAATTGGAGTGCTGACACATTAAAATGTCTAAAAATTATATCATTCATAATTCCAGTGTTATTAAAGGTTTTTTACCTACTTTATTTTTTATTTACTAATATGGCTAATATTTCTTCAATTTTTAGTTTTCAAAAAGTTTGTCTTTTCCTCCGTTGTTTGTTACTGTTTCACTTGATTATTTTAATAACAATAGTAAATGCATTTCATCGTTTTTTATACTTTTAATGGTTGTTAAAAATATATAAGAAAAGCATAAATATTTTCTTAACTAAATAAAAATAAATGATATACTCAACTTTTCTTATGACTTCTAGTTTTGCAGTTTAATTGTTAAGCAGTAGGTACAGCTAGTCCTCAACTTCACAGGGGTTGCATTCCTAGAAAATGTTTTTAATTTGGATCATCTTAAATTGAAGTTCTTCCATTACTCAACATTATAAACTAGGGATTCATGTCCACCAGACTCAGAAAGCTTAGTTTATTCAAAATGAAGTCAAGTATTTTACTCTAATAATTATAAATCTTCTAATAACTTTGTAAGCAAATCTGTCAACATCACTTGCAGTATTTTTTCTTTTAGCAGGCATATTGTAGGCTTTGTTTTGCCGAGTTTCTATAAAATAAAACAACAAAATGTAGAATAACTCAACATGGTAAAGACACAACTGTTGCCATACTTATTCAAATCTTACAATGTGACAACTGCTATGCCATTATATCTCTGTATAGAAAAATGTGAATCGACTCATTGAATTAATTGAATGAAATGTGATGTTGTTAAAATTTAAAACTGCTTTAATTAAACTTTGACCTATTCCTCATAACATTATATAACAATGACAGATTTCATTGAATAATCGCCATCATCAGGTAACAAACATTAAAAAAATAGGCTTCTATACCAACAGGAGAGAAAGGAAGAAGAAAGAATTGGGGAAAAGGAGGAGGATATAGGTTAAAGGAGAGTGAGGAGGTAGACAAAAATAGGAGTGTGATTAGAAGGTAGGGTTAAGTTGGTATTGGTTGGATTAACCATGAACAAGTGAAGGTATAAAAATGAATTTTTGTAACCAACTTTTATATAGTTAATATTTAATTATGAATAAACTATAATATAATTATGATAACCTTTCTGCTTGCATGGGCGTAAAAAGTTGTAAAAGTGTCTACCAGCGGTTGAGTGATATGGGGGTCTATCAATTTAACCTTTAATTTTTTTACAGTTGAGAGAATGGCAGACAGAAGTAGAGAACTCAGTGGCAAACATAAGAATGTTTGGTATATAAGTAGTAAGAAGTTTGATAGTATCTTTTGTTTCATTAATGAAAATACTGGCTTATCCATTCATATTGCTTAAAATCAACGAAAATATACTGCTAGTTCAGAGTAATTCAGCTTTAGATACTAGTAGGAGTGAAACTGTTGATCACCAATTAGGTTTCCAATGGCCTTTTCATAAGGAAAACAGTTTTCAGAATAATCTTAAATGAATAAAGATAAAAAGTTTTTAAGATAAAAAAAACACTATCAATAAATATCAGGAAAATGAATAAAATGTTTAGTGGATTCTTTACTATACATTTTATTCATTTTCCTGATTATAAACACAGAAAAGGAAAGCTAAGTTTATATAGTACAAATAATGTGATAACTGTTGTCAAAATAATGAAATTATAAAAATAAACAACTAAAAAGAAAACAATTTTTAAAAATAAATAAATATGAAAAATGCCACTAATACTTTCTGTCTTCCCATGTGAATTCAAATTAACATTTATTGCAGTGGCAATGCATAAATCTGGTGGCCGAGGTGACTAAATCACTCGTTCTTATACGATGATTATCTCAGGTGAGGTGGTTCAAACCCTGCAAGCAGCTTTGGATTTTTTTTAGATTAGAGGGGGTCCAAAACATATATATGTGTATATATATATAAAGTGAAGTTAATATAAAAGTTGGTAACAGATGACAAAAGGTAGCACTATGGTAGTGAGATCATTGAATAGGGAACTGAACTAGGCAGGAAGGGGGTGGAAAGAACTGACATGAGTAAGGGGGACCGGGAGAGGAACTGGTGTTCAGTAACTAAATGAATCTCAGGATTATATTTGTTGTGTAAAATTTCAATTTTTTCAAGAATATCTCATCAAAACCTTGATCAGCTATATGTAAAAGTTTTGGAGTGAAAGAGGATAATTGATTATAGATGAGTAACTTTCACAAAATGAAAATTGAAGGAACCTGATTTATTTATTTTATTTATTTATTTATTTTAGCTCATAAACAGCCGTTCACGGCCTTTTACAATGAGCGTAATAACTTGAACAAAGACCAACACATACAACCATGCCCTCGGCAGGATTCGAACCCGCGACCCTGGCATTGGGAGCCAGACACGCTAAACACACCTCTACCAAGGCCGGCAAATTTAAAACAAATATAGTGTTCATTGGCTCTGATTTGAAAGTTTCTACATTTGGCCTATGTAAATAGTGTTGCAGTCGTTAGATTTTAATTGGTAGACACCATATTTCTTCATTGTATCAGTTTGATCTTTACTGTTGGAGAGGTATAGTCTTAGGTTTACTTTACTATAACATGCGGGGCTAATTTGATCCTCGTTAATTTATTAGTTCATTTATTAATTTTTAAAATGCCACATTTCATCCATATAATGGAATTGCACAAAGTCTCAGCCTTTAATTTTATTGAATTAAATCGAAGAATTAAAATTTAAAAGCTAAGTTTCTCCAATTGCCATGAAATGGAGAAAATTAGTTTCAGTTAGTACATTAAGGAATGTTTTACCATGCTAAATTGTATTGTTATTTGGTGAATACATTGCAGTCTGAATAAGTTTCATGATGCTGTTTTCATAGTTATACTAATTACATGAGAGGAAAATTGCTGTTATTGACTCGTGAGAAAGAAACATTTGAGTTTGTTACCATGTATAATGTGCACACTAACTTTCCGATTGATTTTTGTTAAAAATTCATAATATATATAGGTAAAATTACAGTATCTACTAACTTTTATTGTCTTCACAACTGAGTAGGTTAACTCGTAATAACTTAAGTGAATATTATGCATTATTAGGAAATTGGAACAGGACTTGTAAAAGATGCCATTATATATGTTATTATGTGAAACAAGCTTATTATAATGGAGTTGTACTGTAAATGAATGTTTTATTGGAGAAATAATGACACTAAAAGTTTCAAAGAGCAAGTAGCATGGTAATGTACATCTCAGATTAGCTGCAGTGCAAAATACTTATTGCCCATAGTAATTTTAAATATAATCTTAAAAAAGTTCAATTTTTAGTTTAGTTTAAGTTTAAAACTATGTTCTTCTTTTTTGTCAGCCGTTTAGCATTTTAGGATATAGTGACCATAACACTAGTTTGTTGTGCTGGGTTGAAGGAATCTTACTCATTAAAAACAGCCATTGTACTAGCCTTAGCTTGTGATACAGCTTAATTCATTGTTTCAATTTGCATTCCTTAAGGTTCAAGTAATAACTGCATCACATTTGAAGCTATCAATTCCAAAACAGCACAAGTCCACATTTTTACACTATATGAGTTATTAACCCTTATACTGTCAGGCGGCGAATTTATCGGCCCTTGGGGTATGTGCGAAAACTGCCACCGGCCGATCTATCGACTGCGTTTGTTTACGCTCTGTCCCTCTCGTCTCTGTGAGTCAGATGGCTTTCGTAAACACTTATCCGTTATTTCTGATGATTACTCATCTCTGTCAACGAAAATCTCAATAGAATTGCAATACTTGCTTTATTTTTCGACTGGAAGAACATCGGCTGTTTTTTCCGCAGTAGCTCATCTGGTGTTGCTTAGAAAAGGTCGTAGCAGTGATTTATCTTGCCTGTAATAGTTACTTTTAGCCAATTGATATTTGATTTTTGGATACGGGAAAGGAGTTACTTCATTTCCAGTAATAATATGTAATGTATTTCTGTGTTTTAAAAAATAATTTTCGCAAAGTACCACGAATTAACTAATATATGTTTTAAATATTTTTTTGGACGAGCCTTAATATTCTCATTGGTTTTGTAATTTAAAAATATATATAAATAATATGTACATATATTATATAATCTACACCATAATTTATTAGTATTTTAGAATACACATAATTACATAAAATGTGTGTGGTTGATGGGTCAAATGTTTAATTAAATTAAGTGTAATTATTGCAAAAATTATGCCATGAGCATAAAAATTTGTTTTTAGGTTAAAAACTAATAGCAATAACTAATATTAACAAAATTACTAACGACAATAATTTTCTATGCACAATTTTTATAATCTAAATGTAAAAGTTGATATTTTTTATAATTAAACTTATGAATAAAATATTTTTCCTAAATTTAAACGCAGTGAAAACAACATAATTAAATTGTATTCTTTATCCTGCATGTTTAAAGAGAATAAATAATAAAATTTAGCTTCAGAATATTAATATTAGCTTTTATATAAATTTCTATCCGAAAACATACATATTCATCAAAAAAGCCCTGGCATTTTTCGCATATACCACTTGATGGAGGCTGGCAGCAAAAGGGTTAATACTATCATGTTCGAATCATCGGGCCCAATGTTATGATATCAGCAAACATACCAAATATTACTTGTTTCTTGGAAATATACAGGTATTGAGATTCAAAACAACACATGTTGAGAAAAGTATGTTGTTTTGGAACTCACGATAATAAGAGGTGTTAGAGCTGAGTGTCAAAACAACACAAGTCCTTGCACCACCTGTCTGTCTGCTATGTAAACAAAAAGTAAATGCCATCAATCTGCTTTTATGAAGATCTAAAACAATCTGAAATCTTAGTAAAAGTAGGTGGTGCAGAGTATGGCACTTCAGAGTGCATTACGTTTGACTTTATGCATAACATACCTTACCGGTATAAGATGTTTTTTCTAGACAGTTATGGCTATATTTGGCATACATCTAATGTCTGACGGTAATGGATTTCTTTATCCATACACAGAGTTTATTTGTAGAAAGACTCCAAATGAAACACTCTTTTAGATCATTTTATAAGACAAGAAATACCTAATACAGTTTAAAAACTGCACTTGTTCACATATTCATGCACTTCACAAAATTTAAATGATACGATTGTGAAATATTTGAGCGTACTCATTCAAGGAGGCCATTTCGATAATATTCTCCATGTATTTCCTATGTGCGGCCACACTATTTGCCGTGCGATAGGGATTTTGCACAAATTAAATTGAATAAACTGAAGAAAGACACCGTTTATACTCCTGGATAATGGATAGATTTAATTAAAAGCAGTTCTTCAAACTTAAAAGTTATTGACATACAACAGCAATCAATGTTGAAAGATTTCAAGAGTGTCCTTGCATGTGTCAAAGATCCTGTCCCAATCATAAAAAAACAATAAGTGGAAAATGACATCATGCAAAACACTGGAATATAAATCAAACATAATAACAACAAGTATCCACTCTAATGCTTTTAACACTGACACATTCAAGTTCCCACGCCGACAAAGCATGCCACAAAACGCATACAGTGGTAGTCTGCTATAGCAAAGGACTTTTCTAAATTTATAAAATCGGTTCATTCAAATCACCATCCATATTTTCAGTGCCTGTTAGACACGGAAAAGCAACCACCAAAAATGAAGAGGAATCTGAGAGCGAATAATATACCCTAAATTCCCAAGTATAACGCGCACTCATGCATAACGCGCAGGCTAACCTTCGGCTGTTTTCCGCATATCTCCAAAATTTCTAGTATAACGCTAACTTGTGTATTACGCGCAGGACCCCTGCAGAACATGGGATCGTTGAGATTAGCGTTTTTAAAGAATGCTACACTTTTAGCGCCCTTCCCCAACTCTCCTGTGCGAAGGAGAACATTTGGGAAAACCCCTGGATACTGATTTTTCCCATTCTTATTTCCGAAACAGTGACCTCTCGATGGTCAAAGAAAACTGGTTGGGGAGTGAGGTGTAAGGAAGTGGTGAGGGTGTCATGAGATGTGTTGGGATGGTGGGGGTGGGTAGAGGTGAACAAAACAAAAGAGGGACCAGACCTCAAGGGTGATACGGCAGGGGGCAAGAGAAAGCTAGCGTAAACAGCCAGAGAATCTGAGTGTGGGAATGAATGTGGAGGGGACAAATGCCTGTTGATGACTCACAGACAGAGAGACGACCTGTAATCTGCATCGCCCATTCATTTGTGGTTTGCAGTCTGGCTGTAACGTTGTGATCAACGAGGTACGGTGCTGAAAGTACGGAGTTTCGTTCCTCTTTGACAGAAACCAGGTGAGGTATTTTCAAGGATTTTTTGTTTTCCTTAAAAACATTGACATTATTTTTACTGAAACTTGTTGACTTTGTCATTTATGGAGTGTTACCTATTTCATTTTTGTCTATCCTGACTGAGAAACGGTATGCTTTATGTGCTGTATTTCTTGATTTGGTAATGCACAGTTATTGAACCTAATGAAAAAATATTAATAATGTTTTCATTTTTCAAATTGTAGACCCACCGTTGGAGCATAACCCTATTTAAAAATGCCAAAAAGAAGGAAATCTTACACGGCGCAGAAAAAGTTAGAAATTGTGGAATATGCCGTGATTCACGGTAATCGGTCGGCGTCCCGTTTCTTCGAAGTGGGCGAATCCAGCATTCGTGAGTGGCGGTCCCAAAAGAATTTGTTAAGTGTTCTACCAGTGGCAAAAAGGGCACGAAGGAAACGAAAGGCGTTTTGGCCAGATCTGGAGCAAGAATTGAAGGACTGGGTCTATGCGCAAAGGAGTGAAGGAAGAGGAGTTTCAACTGTGTCACTTAAATGCAAAGCAATACAAATGGCTCGTGAGAATAATATTAATAATTTTAAAGGGAGTAATTGCTGGTGTTATCGTTTTATCAAGCGAAATAGTTTAACAGTACGAGCAATTACATCTACCGGACAAAAGTTACCAGAAGATTGGAAGGTGAAAGTGGAAGAGTTTAATTTGTTTGTTGGGCAGGAAAAGAAGGGCGTTGAACCAAGTCAGATAGGGAACATGGATGAGGTACCTATGAGTTTCGACATGCCATCGAAATTTACAGTTGACGTTAAAGGCACCCAAGACATAAAAATATGCACTGCTGGAGCTGAAAAATGCTGCTTTACTGTTGTGCTATCAGTGATGGCTGATGGAGAAAAGCTTCCCCCAATGGTAATTTTTAAGCAGAAAACCATTCCTAAAGAGGAATTTCCTAAAGGTATTGTTGTGTGCGTAAACCCAAAAGGCTGGATGAATTGCGATATGCTGCGAATGTGGTTAACTGAGGTATGGGGAAAAAGGAAGGGCTCATTTTTTAAACCAAAATCGCTGCTTGTATTGGATTCAGCTAGGCCACACATAGCAAATGATTCGAAAATATTATTGAAAAAACATTCCAAGATTGCAGTTATTCCTGCAGGTCTAACAAAAAAGCTGCAACCACTGGACATATCCGTAAATAGATCATTCAAATCGAAAATACGAAGGCACTGGGAAAAATGGATGGTAGATGGTTTCCACTCCTATACAAAGTCTGGAAGGATGCAGCAAGCTTCTTATGCTGAAATTTGTAAATGGATTGTGGAATGTTGGGCCGATGTAACCCGTGAATGTATAATTAATGGTTTCAGGGTATCGGGAATTTATTCCCCTGATGTTGATGGGGGGATGGAGGGTATTGTGATTCATCATCTGATGAAAGCGATAATTTTTCGCTTGAAAATTTACCGGACTCATTGGTTAAGAACTTGAATGATTACGATATAAATTGTGACAGTGAATCAGAAGATTTCGATGGTTATGTTAATTAATAATCGAGTGGGAATAAAAGTTTATAAAGAATTTGTGATTTTTTATTTTTATATGTGAATGTGTTTTGTTTTGGAATTCGTTATCTTATTTAAAAAGGCACTGCGTACATTTTTTTCAACTAATAACTTCGAATCTGCCTTAATTTGTCTTAGGTTGAATAATAATTAGTTAACTGAAATTCGATTTTGTATCTGTAATGATTGCAATGCATGGTAATTTATGCCAGAAAATTTGTTTTTATCAAAGGAACAAAAAGAAAGAAGTTTCGATAGATTTCAGCCATTTAGTGATTTCACGAAGTTAGTATTTGAACGCTTTAAGGCATTTTATTTTATAAAGCGGTACTTCTTATGCATAACGCGCACTAGTATGTCTTATGTATAACGCGCACTAAATAATTCCGAAAATTTTACAAAAAACCTTGTATAACGCATGCGTTATACTTGGGAATTTAGGGTAATTTAATAAAAACATATTATTTTAATTTCTGATTGCACTGTTTTGTTCACAAAGAAACTCTTTCATTTGAATAAAAATATGATTTTCAAAAAAATATATTTTTAAATGTATTTATGTATATATTCTGAAAAAAAGTCAATAATGAGTTGCAAAACAACACAAATATTGAAAGTTTACGATTTTTTTGCTTAAATATGATAAGCTTAGTGTAACTCATATGTAAGGCTATATTCAACACATCTTTTAAAAAATAATCAATTTTATAAAACCCAAATTAAGAAAGTTATATAAAAATCTGATGTGGCCACCACATAACTTTCTCCATATCTGTAATATTTCTAAAAATTCCAAATAGGTTACATAATAATAAATATTTTAAGAAACTGCGAGAAAGTTTTAGACTTTACAAAGAACAAAAATAAACTCAAACCATAGCCTTCTGATATTGAATATGGCCACAAAGCTTTAACAATTAAGAAAAGAAAAAGGAGCATTACTAAGACGTAATTAAGCGTCAATTCTTAACAATAGTTGTCGGTAGGTGGCATGGTTGTGACAGCGAAAAATATAAGATATCTCTTAAACAATGCATTATATGGAAAAATATTTCACACAAAGGTTGTAGAAAATTAAATTTTTTACAACTTTTATTCCGATACATTTTTACATTTATCGAATATTAAAGCAAATATTTCAGAATAACGGATAAGTGACACGAGTAAACACCCACTTTCGGTTGACCGAGGTTTACCAAAAACTAATCAGTTCTTGTGACTTTTATAAAAACGTTAAATATAAAATTTTGCATTGACCTGATTAATAGTTTTTGAGTTAGAGCACCCACAAAAAAGCTAACACACACGCAGACATCATCGAGAAGGGGACCTCAAAATGTGTATTTCCGTTGAAATCTCGAAGTCGATATTTCATGAATACAATACTTTACCCTAAACTACGTATATGGAGAAAGTAAAAAGTACTAAGACATAATGAATTGTAAAGTATTTACAATAGTCGCCAGTAGGTGGTGTGGTGGTTGCAGCTAAAACATTAGTTTTTAAAATATCTCTTTAACAATGCATTATATGGGAAAATGTTTTGAAAAAACATTGTAGAAGATTAAATTTCCTACAACTTTTATTCCAATACTTTTTTACATTAATCAAATCTTAAAGCAAATATTTCAAAAAACCTGTAAGTGACAAGAGTAAACACCCACTTCTGGTTGACCGATTTTTACCAAATACTAATCAGTTCTTCTGATTTATAAAAGTATTAAATATAAAACTTTGCATTGACGCGATTAATAGTTTTTGAGTTAGAGCACCCACAAAAAAACTTGCATACACACAGACATCATCGAAAAAATGGTCAAAACGTGTTCATGGGACCTCAAAATGTGTATTTCCATTGAAATCTCAAAATCGACTTTTTTCATGAAAACAATACTTTCCCATATACTACGTATGGATAAAGTAAAAAATGTATTTTTCTCAAAATTATACTTAGTGGACTATAGCTGTTTTGAAATTCGTGGCTTCAATTGCTCTCGGCAAACTTTTGTATATTGATGTGTATGTAAAGGGTGGAAGTTCCTGCTACATTTATGAATGTAAACACTTTTTATTTTTTTTATAGCTGTCTGCAACACTATTATCGATCCTGTGACATCCGAACGTTTGTTGGAATTCATCCGCCTTCATCGATGGCGTCACAACGACCCTGAATTAATGCCTCCTCCTACAAAAGTTCCAAGAAGATGAGAATGAAGCTGCGTTGGATTTTATCAATATCCACTCATTGACATTTGTTTTTTTTACAAAAATTATGTATGTGGCAAGTTGTGAAGTGAAAAAGGTAGGATATTTGACCTCAAATTATTCTAGGGGATTTTGACATTCTTAGGAAAATGCCAATTGTTCAGTCAGGAAAGAAATAACTGCTGTTGTGTTTTTCCTAATAAATTCCAAAGGAACCCAACCGGGGGTGTATATCTGATGGTTTGGATGCAAAAGGTGTTTTTATCGAAAGCTAGACTGTGTCCAGTTTCATTTAGGAATCTCCATATTTTTTTATAACTGCCTCCTCATAATCACCTCTCTTTTGGGATTTAGTTCATTACAAATGAACGCACTTTCTATAAATCGAAACTTTCCATGTCTGCTCCCTAACGATATGTAGTCATGTATGTTAGAGTATTTTACGGTGAAAGTTATGCATCCAAGGAATGTTGACAAAATCAAACGATAAGCGATTTTTTCTTTTTCTTTCTTGGTTATTGAATAACCTTGCAAGTGATCTATGAAACTTAGCACCAGGGACTTCATTTTATCAACGTTTTAGGTTATTGCAATTGCCACCTTCAATTGTTCATGACTCAAATTTTTTCGAATTTTATTTGTGGCCTTAGTTCTAAGAGTGTATTTATGATATGTAAATATTCTTATGTACAATTCTTCTTTCAAAGTACTTGAAAGGAATTAAGTTGTGATTGGGCATATTTCTTTGGCTTGGTTTGCTGACATAAATATCGCCAAAACCAAACCAATTGGCAATTGAAATTAATATTCACCTTAATTCAAATGTACTATTTTACCAGTTCCTTTGAAACAAGGTTGATGGCTACAATATAAATATATATAGAAAAATTCGGTCGGTATTAGAAAGTGTCAATAAATGTTGGTGCCACGTATGGAAATGCCCTTCATAGACACTAATACTCTAGACAGAAAACTGTCATTTGTAATTGCTTCTGTGCCCAGCTTTCAGTTTCAGAATAAAAATATCATGGAAATATGGGTTTTTATTACATTACTATTTATTCAAGTATTTCATTTACTCATTAAACATTTACTCTTCCAAGAAATACTCTGGGGCCCCATCATAATGCTGTCTTCTGTCGTGTAGAACAGGATATTATGGGAGTCTGTTTCGGATCCCAAAACTGATATCTAAATCAATTCCTTCCAGAAAAGATTCCATTCTTTTGCATGATTGTCAAACTCTGATATACCCTATGATATTTTGCAGGAAAACATGGGAGAATATCAAAGTAACGAATATGTAAAAGCTAATTCCAATAATATAATTTGTATTTAAAGACTTTGAACGCAGCTGATGCACTCACTTAACTAAGTAATCATGGCATGCCAATGAACTATAATTCATTACCCCTCTGTCTGGTTCCAGAGTTAAATTGTTTTCAGTCTACTAGTAATATTAATTAAAATTTTAAAATTACATTAAGAAAATCATAAACTTCATTTAATTGACAATTTTATTTAGTATATTTTAGTCCTTTGTAAATTGTTCTTGCTACTGCTTGTTGTTAGTTATGAGTTCAGACCTATAATGCAGTCTCATGATGTGGACCCATTGGATAGTATTATAATGAGGTCCCACTCTAGTAAGATTTTTAGGTTGGTTTCCAAAGAAAGCAGCCTTATGAAATGGTTATGTGTGTGTGTCCCCCAACAACAACTTTTGCATCACTGGACCAATTTTCATGAAACTTGGTATGAGGCTCGTGCTGCCAGGGCCCACCTCCAGGATATATTTTATTTGGCAAAGATTGAAGTCCCGGGTTCGATTCCAGGAATGTTTTTTCCCTATTTGTTTTACTTAGGAGCACTCAAATCCATCCTGCAGAGATGTTCTCTTTAATACTTTAAAATATCCTAAGATTGTGATATCCGAGCAAGGTATGTACTGTTCTATGAGGAAAATAATGTAGATTCTAATTCTCATCCAGAATTTTTATAATTGATCATATTTTCTTGAATTTCTATTCAATCATAGCGTTTTTACATTTTAAATCTCATTTTATTGGATTGTTGCCATGGAGACGGTTATTACCAAACTTGGCTTGAGCATAAACAAGTGAACAAATGAGTTCTTTTCTTTTCCAGTCGACTACCCTTCAGCAGTGGACAGTTGATCCATACATATAAATGCATAAACAGTAAAATTTATTAAATTCATTTATTTTAAAAAATACATGCAGAATATGTCAGAAAGAGATGTTGAAGGGCTTTTAGTATTTTAAATTTGATAATGCTCTATTAGTTTGTTTTCCAATTTTTCTCTATCATTGATAAACTATGAATTACAAATGATATTTATGGTATGAGAATTCCTTAAAATGGCTAACTGTTGATATAAGTAATCAATTCGAGATGTCAACTAGGTGAACATATGGTGACCTCTTAATCCAACCATAAAATATTCCATTCCATCTATATTATTATTATTTTTAGTGTGATACATATTTATTATAAATAGCTTGCTCTGGAGATCGCATTGTTTTATTTACGAGTTTAGATCTTGGTGAATGGTGATTTTTTTAAGCACTTGCAGTATGCAAGCACCAGCAACTCGTATATCAAATGTTTCCATTATGAAATGAGGAGAGTGTTGACAGAAAGTCTTAATAGTGATATTAAAAAGAGGTTAGTGAATTTTTTTATGAAGTGTAGCATTATAGGAATGTGAGACAGATAATGAGAAAAGAAGATGTAAGCAGATTAGAGGAGAAAATTAGTTGGACAGAGGAAAAAAAATGAAGTTTTAAATGGGGAAGGGAGGGCCTTAAATGTAAGTAATAAGGGAAAGGCAGAGGAAATGTGTGGGTCAGATTTTGAAAGGTAACGGTTTGCTGAAAGAAGTGAGGCTGCTAGGAAAGAAATAGGGATAGAAAAGGGATATTAGTTGCGTTAAAAGAAAGGAATGGGTATGAGAAGGTGAAGAGAAAGGTCTTGGGTGGTACAGATTGGGCTGGGTGATCCAAAAACTTACCGAACAGTAGAATAACTATGAATGAACAACCTCATGAATCATATAAGAGATAGGAAGAGGAAATGTTTTTTTACTTGTTGCTCACCTAAACAATCTTTGTAACAACAGATGTAAGCAAAATAAGTTTGACCCTAGGCTACTATGCTCTGTCAGACAATATTTATACTGACAATTTTTTCCACCGACTTTTCTGCTCTTTCAGTGCTTTCAGTTAGCCATAAACTGATATGGTGTGATTGCTTATAACTATGATAGTTTGTTTACGTTCAGAGTTGTAGAGTTGCTGTCATCTGAGAGAGAAATGCATAGCCTTAGTGTTAGTTTTTCATTGTGACACTAAGTTTTATTTATACTTTCCATACTTCCTTCAGGTAAGTATAACTGAATGATTCACTCATTTTCCTTTGTTTTTATAAACTACTTCGACAATTTTTTTTTCAAGTTCCTCTTTTTCTTAGATGGATAAGGAATCTATGCCCCTCAACCCCGATAGTTTTCAATAAGTTTTGCATGAGTTAGAGGAAAACATATTGTTGGTAAATGCATATGTGATTTACTGTCATGAAACAAATTCCAGAAGTGAGAAATCCCTTTTAAGAAGAGAATTTGCAAAACAAATGAGTGAAGAGCTCATGAGGCCTTGGCTCGAAGGACATTTGACTGTCGCTACTTTGCGATGGTTACTGAAATTGATGATAGCAGAAGTTCTATTTATCGATCCAGTCCAATAGAAAAAGTGCCAGACTGAACCTAAGAAAAGGCAAATTTGTGCATTTTATCCAATTTTTAAGACGAGATATTACTGTAGCCATCATTCGAAGGCAATGTGTGGAGAACATCATGGTAATGTGTGTGGATTGTGCTGATAAAATTATAGTATGACCTAAATTTAGCCTAATTATTAACATTTTCTTTATACTTGATGCCTTGTATTATTATAAAGTTGATTGTTGTAAAATAAATATCTAATTTTTCATAGTCTCTCAGATGAAAGCTTAGTAATCACATCCCTCAAAGAGAAGCTTAATTATCCAGGGTTGTTTGTTTATCTGCATGCCTGAAGAACTGGATTACACAGAAAATAAACGGTTATCTCCATTCGTATTTTTAAGAATGCCTCTGTCGTGTAAGTGCTCTTTTTCTTTCTTTACTCCTTTACTATCTTTCTGTTCTTTATTAATTTGTATTTTTTGTTGCTAATCTTTGTATATGTACAACAGCAACATGCTATACTTGTTATCCTTGTGCAAGAACAGCTTGATAGCAGTGTAAATTGTGCGACTGCTCAGGGGCCCATGTCTTACATATATTGATTGTACTTGTAAATATTTATTGTACTTATAAAGTATAAGCAAAAAAATCAGAACACTCATAGTGAGAGGTTACTTTGTTTTTAAAAATTTTTGATGCCTACTTTGCATCTGGCATCATGATTTTCTTCTCTAATACATTCCATAAAACAGATTCATAATTTATTAAAGACATTAGGTTTGCACTGGCATCTGGCTCAAAATGCTGTGTATAGTGAAGTGCTTTGGATATTTTAAAAAACTTCTTTTTTGCCATTAAAAAATCTATAAAAAATTATGTCATCACCTGCCAATACCAGCAGGAGGAAACTGTGTAAAAGGTCACAGCATCTAAAAAATATTCCAAAGTTGGGTACTGTCTTGTTCTTTTTTAATTGAAGTCCTTGGATAAATCTGCCCTCAAACTATAGCACAAAATTAATTGCAAAATCAGCATCAGTGCCTTTGAAAATATAGGGATTCTTTACTTTTATGATATATGTACTACCCAGAGGCATATATTCAGGGTGTGCTAGGGGTGCGGTGCACATCCACGGAATCGCAATGTCACCGATATTATATTTTTGCATTTATTCCTGTTAAAGACTCCCCTAATCGTTTTCTGGCTTCGAGTGATTCCTAAAATGAAATCCAATATACAATGTTTCATGAAGAAGAGAAGTTTTGGCACTTAAACATTGTATCACATTCGCATTAATAGCCCGGGTGTGCGGTAAGAAATACGGACAGCTTTGAGCCCTTTAAACATACATACAGATGGCGCAGCGGGTCAAATTCTTAGCCTCCTTGTGGTTTTAAACCGTCCAGAAGGTGTGGCAGGGTGTGCGCTGAGACAAATGCACCCAGAAGTAGTTAGCGGTTGTGATTGGCTATTGTGTGAAGCAATCCAATTCAACATTGTTACTTGTCATGAGCTGCTGTTTTTGTTTTGAGTTTCGTATGTTTTGTGTGTGTGGGTTAAAGTGTGAACCGACATGTTTATGACACTGATTTAGACAAGTTTTTAACATTTATAATTTTTTAGATATAATTTATAACTTTTTGCCCATATTTACAATGGGAAACAGTGTTGACGATGTATTGAATTTCCCGTTTTCTGTCCGAGCTTTTGCGGATTGTATGAACATAGTTGAAGAAGGTAAGCCTCGTCCTCCTCTTCCAAATTTACTGTGCAAGCACAAAGATGCAAAAACTGAGTACATGAGACATTTCTCTGTTTCACAATATGGTACAGCAGAATGGTTAACTGGAAGTGAAGTGCGGTCAAGACTTTTTTGTTGGCCTTGTTTATTATTCTCCAAAGAGAAAGGTTTGGAATAAGCACGGGTATTCCGATCTTAATCATTTAGCTGCTGCAGTGCAAAAACATGAGCGCTCCCAACCACATGTTCAGTCATTTTTAAATCTTAAGATGTTTGGAAAACAAAGAATTGACACTCTCATTGACAGCCAAAGAAAAATTGCAATTAGCCATCATAATGAACAAGTAAAGAAAAATAGAGACATTTTAAAAAGATTAATTGATGCTGTATGTTATTTGGCTAAGCAAGAGCTTCCTTTGAGAGTCATGATGAGTCTGAAGATTCAGCCAACCGAGGGAATTATATAGAATTTTTAAATGTGCTCCGTGAGTATGATCCTCTTTTAGACTCATTTAAAGGCATCGACTTTATTTCAGGGACCTTCTCCCACAGTACAAAATGATATCATTAATGCTATATCTGATGTGATTAAAGATGCTATAAAGAAAGAAATTTCTTCTGCTACATTTGTGGCCATTCTTCTGGATGAAACTTCTGATGTCATATCGAAATCGCAGCTATCAACTGTTTACTGTTTTGTCCATAATGGGCAAACACACGAAAGGTTCATCGGATTTACAGACGTAAGTGATGATAGAACATCTAGTGGTCTTTTTAAACATGTCGTAAACAGAGTTGAGGAATTTAATATTAAGGACAAGTTGGTCGGCCAAACTTATGATGGTGCCTGTGTAATGAGTGGACATATTAATGGGTTGCAGAGTAAAGTTATCGAGGCCTTGCCTTTAGTAGTATTTACAGACTGCTACACTCATGTTTTGAACTTAGTTCTGAAGCAAAGCCTCTCGAATATCAAGGAATGTAGATTGTTTTTCCAAACTATCAGTGGATTGGCAGTATATTTTTCTAAATCATTGAAAAGAGTAAATGCTTTGCAAGATTTTGTTGCTAAAAAATTACCCTCCATCGCACCAACCAGATGGAACTTTACTTCCCATTTATCAAACACAGTAAAACACCACAAAGTCAACTTATTGAATTTTTTTAACACATCGTGGAGAATTCTGGGGAATGGGACGTGGATGCTGCAATCAAAGCTCGTGGTTTTTTTTATTTCTTGCAAGATTTTCAAATAATTTTTTTGTTAGAAATTTTTTCTGTTCTGTTTGGCTATTCTGATGTTTTGAATAATATATTGCAAACATCATCCTATGACATAATGTACTGTTGTAAAAAGGTGCATGATACTATGAAACAGCTTAGGAATGACAGGGAACATGGATTTGATGATATTTCGGTTTCTGCAAAGGAAAAGCATACGGTTGAGTAGTGGAAGCCTAATAGATGAAAAGGATCTGAAGAAGAGAAGAGCACGTGCCTTCGATTGTACCAGAGAATAGTCGACTGCATGTGCCTGGAGATGGAAGAAAGATACTCTTCACTTTCGAAACGAGTTTTTTCGACTCCTTTGTAGTGAAATATATGATCAGTATGCGAAAACCTTTCCTGATGGTATTCTAGAAAAATTAAAGGATATCTACGGACCAGTTTTTGACTACGTTCGCCTAAAAAATGAACTAAAAGTGCTCTTTTCTTCTGATGAATTTGCGAGGAAACCAGTGCATCACCTACTAAAATTCATGCAATAAAATCAGCTTCAGGTTGCATTCAAGGAGATTAATAAATTAGCGGAACTTATCATGACGATTCCGAGTTCTACAGCTACAGTCGAGCGGTTTTTCGGCTATGAAGAGAATACATACGTGTTATAGAGGAACACAAACGCAGGAAAGGTTATGCGGCCTAAGTTCATTCGCCATTGAAAAGACATTGCTGGTGGAACTGAAGAAAAGACCTTCATTTTATGATGATGTGCTAACACAGTTCCTAAGGCAAAACAGGAGATTGGAACTGGTGTATAAATAAGTAAAATGAGTTTTTTAAGCCTTTCTTTGATTTAATCCGGAAAATAATATTTTCCCAAGTTATTACTTTTTCAGATTTCTGTGCGTATTATATAGTTGTATTTAAAAATCGTAACAAATTACAGATAATTCGTGCCTCACTCTAGTATTTGCCAATGATATTCTAATCTTCTCACAAGGAAGTGTTCACCCTCTGTGCTTCTCACGTAAACGGCGCGTGTATAAGCTATTTGACGGGTAACCTTTGTGTTGTCCATAGTTATGGATTGTATAATTAAAATTATATCAGTAAATTAAAGTATTCAAAATTATTATACGATTAATTGCATTAGACCAATTAAGAAGAGCGCTGCTGCTATGCTCTCTTAAAACTTTCACACTTCAATAAAAATGTAATCGTACGTTCAAATTAACACGTGAATTTTGTAGCGCGGGTTGCATACCCCACTCCAATAAAAGCACACCCAGCCTAAACGGGCACGCGACGCCACTGGTACTACCAATATAATTCGCTGATGAGGCAGAAATAGACTCATACCGTAGCCTTCTGGTATTGGATATAACCAGGAATCTCCAACAATTAAGAAAATAAAAAAGAGCATTACTAAGACGTAACTAAGCATAAATTGTTAATAATAGTCGCCGGTAGGTGGTGGCAGCTAAAAAATTAGTTTTTAAAATGTCTATTAATCAGTGCATTATATGGGAAAATGTTTCAAACAAAGGTTGTAGAAAATTAAATTTCCTACAACATTATTCCAATATTCTTTTACATTAATCAAATATAAATAAATCTGATTTGGCTACCACATGACATTCTCCATATCTGTAATATTTCTAAAAATTCCAAATAGGTCATATAATAAAAAATGTTTTAAGAAACTGCAAGAAAACATGACTTTAAAAAGAACAGAAATAAACTCAAACCATTGCCTTCTGATATTTGATATAACCACGAAGCTCCAACAATTAAGAAACTATAAAGGAGCATTACTAAGATGTAACTAAGCATAAATTGTTAACAATAGTCGTCGGTTGGTGTCGTGGTGGTAGCTAAAAATATAGGTATCTCTTAAACAAAGGTTATATGGAAAAATGTTTCAAATAAAGTTTGTAAAAATTAATTTCCTACAACTTTTATTCCGATGCATTTTTACATTTATCAAATATTAAAAAGCAAATATTTCAAAAAACGGATGTGACTAGAGTAAACACCCACTTCCGGTTGACCGATTTTTACCAAAAACTAATCAATTCTTCTGACTCATAAAAATGTTAAATATAAAATTTCGCATTGACCTGATTAATAGTTTTTGAGTAAGAGCACCCACAAAAAATCTATCATATACACACACAGACATCATCGAGAAAATGGTCAAAATGTGTTCAGGGGACCTCAAAACGTGAATTTCCGTTGAAATCTCGAAATCGATTTTTTTCATGATAACATTACTTTCCCTTAATACTACGTATATGGAGAAAGTAAAAAACTGATGTGACAAGAGTAAACACCCACTTATGGTGGACCAATCTTTACCAAAAACTAATCAGTTCTTGTGACTGCCATAAAAATGTTAAATATATAATTTTGCATTGACTTGAATAATAGTTTTTTTAGTTAGAGCACCCACAAAAAATCTGTCACAGACATCATCGAGAAAATGGTCAAAACGTGTTCAGGAGACCACAAAACATATTTCTGTTGAAATCTCAAAATCGATTTTTTTTGTGAAATAATACTTTCCCCTATCCTACATATGGAGAAAGGAAAAATGCATGAATTTTATAAAAATGATGTATTCTGTGCAGCAGCGAACTTCTGCCTAGGCAAACTAGGCAGCTGCCTAGGGCCCCAACCTCGGCGGGGGCCCTGACTAGGGGCCGAAATGGTACACATTGAGGACACGGAAAATAATGTCAATTTTTCCGAACGAAATAGAAAATAATTGACCATAGTTAATATTTTGACAAGTCAAGTGGCAACACTGTGTTTGTGTTCATTGTTTGTTTTGGATCGCACCTGACTTCATGGCTTTTTGGACATTTATCCAAACGTGGGAATAGCGCTCCGGATGCTGTTGTGTACACCAGGGTCAAACTGTTCGGCAGAACGGTCGTTTTCAGCGCTAAAAAGAGTAAAGAATTATTTAAGATCTACCACCAGGCCCGGACATAGAGACCCAGGGCCCCTAGGCAGTTAACAGAGTCGGGGCCCCCTTTTTGGTAATTTAGCAAAGAACAAAATTTACTTTTATTTTTTATTTATTTAACGTACTTTGACTTTAGAAAATAGACAAGCAGACTTAGAAATGAAATAGACAAGTACCAACTATACTTTTTTACACATTATAATTTTTACATTTACATATAATTACAGGATTACCATTGCAACGCGACGAACTTTCTTCTCTGCAAAGGAACGGATGACCTCACTATAGTCCACAGACCCTTTTCCCCCTGTAGCCTCAGCGGACAACAAATGAGCTCGCAGGTGCAGACACTCGTTTTCCAAAGTACCGTCCAAATCCCCCGGATAGAAGGCTTCCAGGTTCTGTGCTCCGTCACGGACGTCTTGACATTCCAAACTATGTAGCTTCGTGAGAAAGTCAAACTTTTTACTTAACTTCTCGTAAGCAGGGCCACGTCTCTGTAGTTCTGCAATCAACCTGTCGATAATGACGTTGAAGACGGTAACTCTGAATCTGTCCCTGCCGGAGAGTTCGACCTCGTTTTCCTTTACTTCGTCAAACTGGAGCCGCAAAATTGAAATTGATAACTTTCTAACACACACTTTCAACGCGAACTGACAAGTAGTGACAAGTTATAGAATGAAGTCAGGTGCGATGCAAAGCAAACAAAGAACACAAACACAGTGTTGCCACTTGACTTGTCAAAAAATTAACTATGGTCAATTATTTTCTATTTCGTTCGGAAAAATTGACATTATTTTCCGTGTCCTGTGTCCTCAATGTGTACCATTTCGGCCCCTGGTCGGGGCCCTAGGCAGCTGCCTAGTTTGCCTAGACAGAAGTTCGCCGCTGTCTACCACAGAAGAGAACAGGCTTAATTCACTCTCTGTGCTGTACAGTCAGAAATAACGCAGTCTGTGGACTATAGTGAGGTCATCCGTTCCTTTGCAGAGAAGAAAGTTCGTCGCGTTGCAATGGTAATCCTGTAATTATATGTAAATGTAAAAATTATAATGTGTAAAAAAGTATAGTTGGTACTTGTCTATTTCATTTCTAAGTCTGCTTGTCTATTTTCTAAAGTCAAAGTACGTTAAATAAATAATAAATAAAAGTAATGTTTGTTTTTTGCTAAATTACCAGAAAGGGTTAACTGCCTAGGGGCCCTGGGTCTCTATGTCCGGGCTTGATCCTGTGACACTAAAACTTTTGTTTGGATTATCTCCCTTGGTAAGAAAGCATCCTTCCAAACCTTCTCTCCAATTTTCTGTAACCTGACAATTTTCTGTTTTTTTTTGCTCCTAGTTTAGTCCTTTCCTTTCTCTGTGCCAGTTCATCCCACATTTTATCCAGTATATTGGTCTTAACCGCAACAATAAGGATGGATATTGGAAAAAGTCACTGGGAGAAATGTTTGGCATGGGTTAAGGCAAAATGTTATGGTGAATATGGGCATGCATATAGGATCACTAGGGTTTGATGCAAATTAGTTCCTCCAAAATAACATTTGTTTTTGCAAATTGGTGCTTTTATATGCATACACTCATTCACAATACCATTTTGTCTTAACTTTGCCAAATATTTATCCCAGTGACTTTTTACAGGAAGCAAAAGTTAATTAAAAATTCGTCTGTAACAACCAATCTCGGTTAACTGGTCATCCACAACAATTGGCATGAACAAGCAATGGCTGATTCTCCCGACCCCCTTATTTAATCTTTTATACATTTGAGCTGGGGAATAGACTTCCATGTCAACGTTCAGTTAACCTGAAGGGCTTCAGAGAGTATCATGAATATTTTAAAATTCGTCCAATGCAAAGGAATATTAAAATGGTTCTAAGCTTGCGAAAATGATATCACACTCATACAGTAAGAATCTGCAAAATAATGGGTAAGTTTTTACGACACCCTATTCAAGTTGTTTTATTCGCTATTAATTTCATCACATACTAGCCACATGAACGCTACTAAAATGGGCCTTAATTAAATTTGGTTTGACCTTAATCATGACCGCCACAGTTTTGAAAACTAGAGAAATAATTCAGCATAAGTATCTTACTTAACATGCCACTGAAATAATGCAGAAAAAATGAGAAGGAATATGACGTACTACACAGGAACACTCCAATTTGAACTATTTACAACTGACTGTAATGCTATTTTAACAAACTTTCCCGAGTAGGTAGAAAATTGAAATTTGGTAGGAATGTTTAACTTTTATAGTAAAAGCCATTTACGAAAAAAGCCTCAAAAAAGACCCGGATTCGACTCCAGTAAATATTTTCTATTTCCCACAAGATAACACGTAAAAATAAATTTTTCGACTTTCAGGCTTTTACTCTTTTGCAAATTAAAATTAGAAAGATTTCACCTACAAAGTCGCTCAAGTTATACGTTTATATAGTATTTATTTGAAAAATTTAAGCTTTTTAATGATATGTTGCCTTACCAACCGTGTCATTGTTAAACCTCGAGATTGTATTGTCGCCTTTAATTCTTATACTATATGCGTAAGAAATGCATGCTTTGAATGCTTTAATACGAGAGAGGAAGAAAGAAAGGAGAGAGAGAGAGGGGGGACCTGTTTCGTATGTTTATGTCATTTAATTTTTATATCTGAATTAAACATTCCTGCGAAATTTCAACCTTCCACCTAATTGGGAAGTTTATTAAAAAAGCGTTAAAAAGTTGCATTGATGACGTCATCGTTATACACAAACACATCTAGGCTTTTATTATAGTAATGGTGTTAATACACACTGCTAAAAGTTCGTTATTATCGCCCGTCATGGTAGACGTCATCGCGTAAGAATTCAGCTTTATGTGTGAAATTGGAAGATTATTTTTATCAAAAATACTTGAAAAACCTGACATCTGGTGTGAAATTTATTAACTATGATAATGTTACTAATAGCCATATCATCAAGTACCCCCTCCTCTTAAATCTCAGACGAGCTATTTGAACCAACGTGCAGTGCTACACGAACTAACATATCTAGAACTTGACGCGCAAGCAGCAAACTGCTATATCTTGTTGCCCAGCACTGAAAAGGTTAAGTAAGGATCAACTTCTAAAGGAAAGTTTTTAGCAGTTATTTTATTTCAATTTCTCTCATTCTTGCATCCAATATTTTACTTCTGGTAACTTTCACTCCGTCGATTCGTGTTCAATTGTTTTTCTTCCTTTTATATTATGTATTAAGAGGAATTGTGGCGACTACGATATTAAAATAACGTCTTTCTAAAATTTAGGTATTAAACTGATTTCCAAGAATCGAGTTGTGAGACGGTGATAATAATATACATGCTCTGATTCACCACCGTCTAATATCCTTATCCAGATAGCAGATTAGCGAGACAGAAAGTCTATCGAAGAAATTCTGAGTGCCAAGGATTTCTCGTTTATTTTCCATGTAAATATAAAAATTAAACGTCTCGGACTTGTTAAAACTTGACTTCATATTAAGCCCCACGAGCACACGAAACCATTTCTAGACAATTTTATGGTTAAATGTGATTTATTATGCAGCTCCACTATTAATTCTAAATTCCTACTTTGTAACTTAAATTAACATGTAAATATTGTCATTCTGTTATCACAAAAAAGTTCTTTGCGGTCCATTTTGATTTTTTAGCAAATTTCCGAGGGGTCAGGACTCATCTTGTGAAATGCCCCACTCTAATGGCTCCTAACGTTGTCACGAGGTTAGTTGTAATAATCTGCATTTCATTTATGCTTACGACGTGCCCTGGCCCTTTTAGGACGTTTTCATCCTTATAAGTTTGAGAGAAAAAACATTTTGGTATTCTATTACCATCTGCTTGTTAATACCTATTTAACATATTTATGCTCTAGCATTCCACTGTAGCATATACTCGTATGTATGTATGTATGTGTTTATACGCGCGTACACACTTTTACGGGAGAATAATTACATGATTTGTCTTATTTGGTTGGATCCGTCGGTTCTTGTTGTGGTTATCTGTATAGAAGGGCATACTATGTGCCTGATTTATGAATAACTTTCTTAGAATCAGCATTTATTTTATATTGGTACTTATATTTGGTTAATATAAGTGTTTATATATTGCCAAAAAATACTGTAAAAAATAAGACATTTGAGTCCTTGATATTGATAATTCTATCATGATAGAAAATGTTGACTCATATATTGAGAATGACTGCCAATAACCTGAGTTCGTAGAAAATCAGCAAGAAGTCGATAAAGAATAATCCGAGATATATAGCATAATCTACGATCAGATAAAAAAATGGTATCATAATTGGTTGCAAGGCATAATGAAGCCCACACGCTATGAAATTAGTATCAAATGTGATTTTCCAAGAAGCAGGTATACCTGGCATGATTATGTACCTGAGCGAGTGGGAAGCTTAGCAGGACGAAGGCCGTCCTGGCTATACTGATAAGTACCAAAAATATAAAGGAGATACTAGTAGTTGCCCGTTTAAAAATCGACTGGTTGGTTAGATTAAATATTGCCTTTGTAGTAAGCCTTCTGTTGTATTACCAAGAAGCTCAGCTAATGTCTGCTTTATAGGAGCGCCACCTTAACATCAATCACTACAATTACGTCGAGCAGAGCTTACCCGGACACAAAAACCTTCAATATCTCGCCAACGGCATGACCGATTTTAATATTATATTTTTCCTGCAAATCTGCAGATCAAGACGTTTAATTTGATGCATCACACGTTAAGGTGGCAGTTACCTTCGCTTTAAAAACCCTATTTTATTACGCTATTAATATAATAGATACAAGCGAAAATAATCATTTTCAGTTTAAGATTGGTTTAAAGTCATGGTTTGTTAGTATGGAGGAAATATTATTAACCATGGAAGTTTTCACTTCGTGGAACGACATTACACAAATGAAATCAAACTAGATATTTAAATAATCAGGCGGCATGATGATGCAATTATTGCTGTGAACCGGTCGCGAATATTACTTTGCCGAAATTACAGGCGTGTTGTAACATTTATACTTAGACAAAACTAAAATATTTTTTATAATTTCTGAAAGGTTGCATTGGCTAAAATATCTCGAATTTACGTTGCATCAGAGTTCAGTGTGACGGAGGCATGCCTGACAAAATCAGCAATCTTATTTATTGACTGCACACGTAGAAATCATACTTGATCATAGGAATCATATGCAACTAATAATTAATGTGAGATGACTTGATATTAAGGTATTAAATTGCTTCACGTTACACTCCAAACTCATCCTTTCGACTTTTGTAAATAGTATAAAACAAATTATTCAATTTACAATTGAGTATTTCCTCGGAATGTCAAATTAGTTAAGCGAATTATTAAAATAACCAATCGTAATCAGATTTGATCAAAACAAGGTATTCAAGCTTTGAAACTCTGGAATCCATCTTTTATTTAACAGAACATCGTTTAAGAAAGGATATAGTTTTTTGTTTTATCAAACTATCCACAATATAAAAAGTAATCCATGATTTTCGGCCCATCCATGCCTTACGATATCAAACAAGATTGGTAAAATTTGTCTGTCTTTCGGCTTACTTTTCATTTAAAGAGGCGTGCTTGTCAGTAAAATTATAAAAACTCCAATGGACCATATGCAATTTTTACTTTCTCCATATACGAAGTACATGTATATGTTTTGAAGAAAAAAATCGAATTCGAGATTTTAACGGAAATACCTGTTTTAAGGTCCCCTGAACACGTTTTGACTATTTTCTCAATGATGTCTGTGACCGGGATTTTGTGGGTGCTCCAGCCAGAAAACTATTAATAAGATCAATACGAAATTTTATATTTGACACTTTTGTTAAAGGAAGAAGTGCTGATTAGTTTTTGGTAAACATCGGTCAACCGGAAGTGGGTGTTCACTCTTGTCACTTATCCGTTTTTTTAATATTTGCTTTAATATTTGATAAATGTAAAAACATACAAGAGTTGTAGGAAATTTAATTTTCTACAATGTTTCTTCCAAAGACTTTTCCCATATAATGCATTGTTTAAGAGATATTTTTAAAACTAGCCACCTAACGGCGACTATTGTAAACACTTTACGCTCCTGTTATTTTCTTAATTGTTGGAGCTTCGGGACTATATCCAATATTAGAAGGCTTCGGTTTGAGTTTATTTCTGTTCTTTGTAAACTCTTTAAATATTTCTCGAAGTTTCTTAAAATATTTATTATCATTTAACCTATTTGTAATTTTTAGAAATATTACATGTATGGAGAAAGCCATTTGGTGGCCACATCAGATATTTAATTTCTGTTAATATGTTGATGTATTAGTGCTTCAAAATATAAAATCTTGATCCTTTAGAATTTCGATATGCTATTGTAAATCTTGGAATTCACGAAAGATATGAACCTGACTTTTGTATCATTGAAGTTCAATTTAAAGTATGGCAGTTTTGGCATATAGTCCTAATTCTTCAGCTCCTCAAAGAGTTTTTTTTTAAATAAAATATTTATGTCGACAAGGCGCATATGGACTCGATAACTCTCCTGACTTTAGGATACTTTTTTCAGCTACGGTTATGTCGATTTCCCATCGTTTTGCTTATCTGATATTTTAAGAGGCATTGTCGTTACAGTTGCCTTATTCCAGTAGCGACTTCTTTAGAACCTCACCTGATTCGTACGAGACATTTTAGCTTATTTAGCCAACTTAAATGTTCGAGACTCTTTCGATCTATTCTCCTGGCAATATCATCGCCTAGATAATTTTAATCGCCATTAATTCTAAACAAGCACGGAATACCTTCTTAAATACTTTTAAGAAGAAGATGATATTTCCTATCAAGAACGATTATCTGCTTGTAAAATTTAGAGAATGATTAATTAAATAGCTCGAAATGCAATGCAAGCAGAATTTTCTGATATATCTTCATCTTAATATGTATGTCCGCAGACAGCCATGATTACCTATAGGTTTTATCCAGTTTTCCTCTTTCTCCTATCTTCCGCTAACGTCGCCATTGCTCGATAACTAAACTAATTCCACCAGAATGATTAAATATATCAAAAAAATATAATCATCGTGACGTAACTTCTGGTAATCAACGAGGAAAGGTACTCTTTGATTTTCTAATCTTTGGTTAATCAACTTCTTCTATAGGATGGAAAATACTGTCGAAACGAATGCGAAAATAATTTCCTTGATAAATAATTTATCCTTAATCATCTTACAAGACTGAGAAACTTAAAACGTAATCGTGAAAACATGTCTCTATTTCGCACTCACGTGCTTCTCTTCTGTATTCAGTTTTTTCGTCGATTAATTTTGTTTGATTTATTATCTTTTTCCTAGAAAAACAATGATTTTGGAATTTCTATTCGAATTATAAAATAATTATTTCTTTCGAATCCGATATTTAATTCTAAACAAGTCTCAGAGATATCACCATTCAACCGATTCTATGAATTACGACGAGAAATATCTCAATATCGAGATATGAATATTCTATAAATAGCGTCCCTTGATTTTTTCCTGTCTAGAAACTTCTCATAAATCTTAATGTTACCTCAAACTCTTCCATTATTATTATTATTAACAAATAAGCGCTTTTGATGATGGCGTGACTAAAGATGAAACGGCTACCAAAATATTGTCTACGTGCTTTATGTTAAGGTATGCCCATTTTCTAAAAACTTAATGTATTCCATTGCTAGATAATTACTCGGGCTTTGCCTCAGATTTATAGTTTCGAATTTTCCATGCACATTTCACTGGCTAATATTTTCATTCAAACTCAAGATACTCTCAAGATAAGTGACCAATATTCTCCCTTAACCCTGGAGGAGGCGCGGCGGACTTTGTAACGTAAAGACGCGCATTGGGTATTTTTTACCCAAACTCTAAATTGTTAGCATTATAGATCACTAACGAATTAATTCCTGCAATGTTTAGAAATCCATAAAACATCGTCAGCGGCCAACGTGATGCTTTTCTGGACACTGAATATGTTTCACACAACTAAACTACAGTACCCGCTTCATCTATAGTTCCGTCATAAAAAGTAATAAAACTAAAACTCATAACGCAATTTAATTTCTTTACAAGGCCATATCGACCATTTTCGTCAGAGCGGCAGTCTTTTAGTGTTATTCTATTCTACGTTTTCGGAGGAGTACTGCTTTCTTTTGCGATTTTATTTGCGGAAAAGATAATATCAACAATCTCCTTGCCAATTTTGTAAAGTGTGAATTATATAGCATTCGTAAATGTGATTTATTGGTCGTATTTGATCGAGAACCTGTCAGATCGGGTCATCTTCGCCGCGTCAGTTATAACGCAATTTAATTTCTTTACAAGGCCATATCGACCATTTTCCTCAGAGCGGCACTCTTTTAGTGTTATTCTCTTCTACGTTTTCGGAGGAGTACTTTCATTTGCGATTTCATTTGCGGTCAAGATAATATCAACAATCTCCTTGCCAATTGTGTAAAGTGTAAATTATATAGCATTCGTAAATGTGATTTATTGGTCGTATTTGATCGAGAACGTGTCAGATCGGGTCATCTTCGCCGCGTCAGTTATAACGCAATTTAATTTCTTTACAAGGCCATATCGACCATTTTCGTCAGAGCGGCACTCTTTTAGTGTTATTCTCTTCTACGTTTTCGGAGGAGTACTTTCATTTGCGATTTCATTTGCGGTCAAGATAATATCAACAATCTCCTTGCCAATTGTGTAAAGTGTAAATTATATAGCATTCGTAAATGTGATTTATTGGTCGTATTTGATCGAGAACCTGTCAGATCGGGTCATCTTCGCCGCGTCAGTTATAACGCAATTTAATTTCTTTACAAGGCCAAATCGACCATTTTCGTCAGAGCGGCACTCTTTTAGTGTTATTCTCTTCTACGTTTTCGGAGGAGTACTTTCATTTGCGATTTCATTTGCGGTCAAGATAATATCAACAATCTCCTTGCCAATTGTGTAAAGTGTAAATTATATAGCATTCGTAAATGTGATTTATTGGTCGTATTTGATCGAGAACCTGTCAGATCGGGTCATCTTCGCCGCGTCAGTTATAACGCAATTTAATTTCTTTACAAGGCCATAACGACCATTTTCGTCAGCGAGGCACTCTTTTAGTGTTATTCTGTTCTACGTTTTCGGAGGAGTACTTTCTTTTGCGATTTCATTTGCGGACAAGATAATATCAACAATCTCCTTTCCAATTGTGTAAAGTGTAAATCATATAGCATTCGTAAATGTGATTTATTGGTCGTATTTGATCGAGAACGTTTCAGATCGCGTCATCTTCGCCGCGTCAGTTATAACGCAATTTAATTTCTTTACAAGGCCATATCGACCATTTTCGTCAGAGCGGCACTCTTTTAGTGTTATTCTGTTATTCGTTTCCGGAGGAGTACTACTTTCTTTTGCGATTTCATTTACGGACAAGATAATATCAACAATCTCCTTTCCAATTGTGTAAAGTGTAAATTATATAGCATTCGTAAATGTGATTTATTGGTCGTATTTGATCGAGAACGTGTCAGATCGGGTCATCTTCGCCGCGTCAGTTATAACGCAATTTAATTTCTTTACAAGGCCATATCGACCATTTTCGTCAGAGCGGCACTCTTTTAGTGTTATTCTGTTCTACGTTTTCGGAGGAGTACTTTCTTTTGCGATTTCATTTGCGGACAAGATAATATCAACAATCTCCTTGCCAATTGTGTAAAGTATAAATCATATAGCTTTCGTAAATGTGATATATTGGTCTTATTTGATCGTGAACGTGTCAGATCGGGTCATCTTCGCCGCGTCAGTTATAACGCAATTTAATTTCTTTACAAGGCCATAACGACCATTTTCGTCAGCGAGGCACTCTTTTAGTGTTATTCTGTTCTACGTTTTCGGAGGAGTACTTTCTTTTGCGATTTCATTTGCGGACAAGATAATATCAACAATCTCCTTTCCAATTGTGTAAAGTGTAAATCATATAGCATTCGTAAATGTGATTTATTGGTCGTATTTGATCGAGAACGTTTCAGATCGCGTCATCTTCGCCGCGTCAGTTATAACGCAATTTAATTTCTTTACAAGGCCATATCGACCATTTTCGTCAGAGCGGCACTCTTTTAGTGTTATTCTGTTATTCGTTTCCGGAGGAGTACTACTTTCTTTTGCGATTTCATTTACGGACAAGATAATATCAACAATCTCCTTTCCAATTGTGTAAAGTGTAAATTATATAGCATTCGTAAATGTGATTTATTGGTCGTATTTGATCGAGAACGTGTCAGATCGGGTCATCTTCGCCGCGTCAGTTATAACGCAATTTAATTTCTTTACAAGGCCATATCGACCATTTTCGTCAGAGCGGCACTCTTTTAGTGTTATTCTGTTCTACGTTTTCGGAGGAGTACTTTCTTTTGCGATTTCATTTGCGGACAAGATAATATCAACAATCCCCTTGCCAATTGTGTAAAGTATAAATCATATAGCTTTCGTAAATGTGATATATTGGTCTTATTTGATCGTGAACGTGTCAGATCGGGTCATCTTCGCCGCGTCAGTTATAACGCAATTTAATTTCTTTACAAGGCCATATCGACCATTTTCGTCAGCGAGGCACTCTTTTAGTGTTATTCTGTTCTACGTTTTCGGAGGAGTACTTTCTTTTGCGATTTCATTTGCGGACAAGATAATATCAACAATCTCCTTGCCAATTGTGTAAAGTGTAAATTATATAGCATTCGTAAATGTGATTTATTGGTCGTATTTGATCGAGAACGTGTCAGATCGGGTCATCTTCGCCGCGTCAGTTATAACGCAATTTAATTTCTTTACAAGGCCATATCGACCATTTTCGTCAGAGCGGCACTCTTTTAGTGTTATTCTGTTCTACGTTTTCGGAGGAGTACTTTCTTTTGCGATTTCATTTGCGGACAAGATAATATCAACAATCTCCTTGCCAATTGCGTAAAGTGTAAATCATATAGCATTCGTAAATGTGATTTATTGGTCGTATTTGATCGAGAACGTTTCAGATCGCGTCATCTTCGCCGCGTCAGTTATAACGCAATTTAATTTCTTTACAAGGCCATATCGATCATTTTCGTCAGAGCGGCACTCTTTTAGTGTTATTCTGTTATTCGTTTCCGGAGGAGTACTACTTTCTTTTGCGATTTCATTTGCGGACAAGATAATATCAACAATCTCCTTGCCAATTGTGTAAAGTGTAAATCATATAGCATTCGTAAATGTGATATATTGGTCGTATTTGATCGAGAACGTGTCAGATCGGGTCATCTTCGCCGCGTCAGTTATAACGCAATTTAATTTCTTTACAAGGCCATATCGACCATTTTCGTCAGTGCGGCACTCTTTTAGTGTTATTCTGTTATTCGTTTCCGGAGGAGTACTACTTTATTTTGCGATTTCATTTGCGGACAAGATAATATCAACAATCTCCTTGCCAATTGTGTAAAGTGTAAATTATATAGCATTCGTAAATGTGATATATCGGTCGTATTTGATCGAGAACGTGTCAGATCGGGCCATCTTCGCCGCGTCAGTTATAACGCAATTTAATTTCTTTACAAGGCCATATCGACCATTTTCATCAGAGCGGCACTCTTTTAGTGTTATTCTGTTCTACGTTTTCGGAGGAGTACTTTCTTTTGCGATTTCATTTGCGGACAAGATAATATCAACTATCTCCTTGCCAATTGTGTAAAGTGTGAATTATATAGCATTCGTAAATGTGATTTATTGGTCGTATTTGATCGAGAACCTGTCAGATCGGGTCATCTTCGCCGCGTCAGTTATAACGCAATTTAATTTCTTTACAAGGCCATATCGACCATTTTCGTCAGAGCGGCACTCTTTTAGTGTTATTCTCTTCTACGTTTTCGGAGGAGTACTGCTTTCTTTTGCGATTTTATTTGCGGAAAAGATAATATCAACTATCTCCTTGCCAATTGTGTAAAGTGTAAATCATATAGCATTCGTAAATGTGATATATCGGTCGTATTTGATCGAGAACGTGTCAGATCGGGCCATCTTCGCCGCGTCAGTTATAACGCAATTTAATTTCTTTACAAGGCCATATCGACCATTTTCATCAGAGCGGCACTCTTTTAGTGTTATTCTGTTCTACGTTTTCGGAGGAGTACTTTCTTTTGCGATTTTATATGCGGACAAGATAATATCAACTATCTCCTTGCCAATTGTGTAAAGTGTGAATTATATAGCATTCGTAAATGTGATTTATTGGTCGTATTTGATCGAGAACGTGTCAGATCGGGTCATCTTCGCCGCGTCAGTTATAACGCAATTTAATTTCTTTTCAAGGCAATATCGACCATTTTCGTCAAAGCGGCACTCTTTTAGTGTTATTCTATTCTACGTTTTCGGAGGAGTACTACTTTCTTTTGCGATTTCATTTGCGGACAAGATAATATCAACAATCTCCTTGCCAATTGTGTAAAGTGTAAATCATATAGCATTCGTAAATGTGATATATCGGTCGTATTTGATCGAGAACGTGTCAGATCGGGTCATCTTCGCCGCGTCAGTTATAACGCAATTTAATTTCTTTACAAGGCCATATCGACCATTTCCGTCAGAGCGGCACTCTTTTAGTGTTATTCTGTTATTCGTTTCCGGAGGAGTACTACTTTCTTTTGCGATTTCATTTACGGACAAGATAATATCAACAATCTCCTTTCCAATTGTGTAAAGTGTAAATTATATAGCATTCGTAAATGTGATTTATTGGTCGTATTTGATCGAGAACGTGTCAGATCGGGTCATCTTCGCCGCGTCAGTTATAACGCAATTTAATTTCTTTACAAGGCCATATCGACCATTTTCGTCAGAGCGGCACTCTTTTAGTGTTATTCTGTTCTACGTTTTCGGAGGAGTACTTTCTTTTGCGATTTCATTTGCGGACAAGATAATATCAACAATCTCCTTGCCAATTGTGTAAAGTATAAATCATATAGCTTTCGTAAATGTGATATATTGGTCTTATTTGATCGTGAACGTGTCAGATCGGGTCATCTTCGCCGCGTCAGTTATAACGCAATTTAATTTCTTTACAAGGCCATAACGACCATTTTCGTCAGCGAGGCACTCTTTTAGTGTTATTCTGTTCTACGTTTTCGGAGGAGTACTTTCTTTTGCGATTTCAATTGCGGACAAGATAATATCAACAATCTCCTTTCCAATTGTGTAAAGTGTAAATCATATAGCATTCGTAAATGTGATTTATTGGTCGTATTTGATCGAGAACGTTTCAGATCGCGTCATCTTCGCCGCGTCAGTTATAACGCAATTTAATTTCTTTACAAGGCCATATCGACCATTTTCGTCAGAGCGGCACTCTTTTAGTGTTATTCTGTTCTACGTTTTCGGAGGAGTACTTTCTTTTGCGATTTCATTTGCGGACAAGATAATATCAACAATCCCCTTGCCAATTGTGTAAAGTATAAATCATATAGCTTTCGTAAATGTGATATATTGGTCTTATTTGATCGTGAACGTGTCAGATCGGGTCATCTTCGCCGCGTCAGTTATAACGCAATTTAATTTCTTTACAAGGCCATATCGACCATTTTCGTCAGCGAGGCACTCTTTTAGTGTTATTCTGTTCTACGTTTTCGGAGGAGTACTTTCTTTTGCGATTTCATTTGCGGACAAGATAATATCAACAATCTCCTTGCCAATTGTGTAAAGTGTAAATTATATAGCATTCGTAAATGTGATTTATTGGTCGTATTTGATCGAGAACGTGTCAGATCGGGTCATCTTCGCCGCGTCAGTTATAACGCAATTTAATTTCTTTACAAGGCCATATCGACCATTTTCGTCAGAGCGGCACTCTTTTAGTGTTATTCTGTTCTACGTTTTCGGAGGAGTACTTTCTTTTGCGATTTCATTTGCGGACAAGATAATATCAACAATCTCCTTGCCAATTGTGTAAAGTGTAAATCATATAGCATTCGTAAATGTGATTTATTGGTCGTATTTGATCGAGAACGTTTCAGATCGCGTCATCTTCGCCGCGTCAGTTATAACGCAATTTAATTTCTTTACAAGGCCATATCGATCATTTTCGTCAGAGCGGCACTCTTTTAGTGTTATTCTGTTATTCGTTTCCGGAGGAGTACTACTTTCTTTTGCGATTTCATTTGCGGACAAGATAATATCAACAATCTCCTTGCCAATTGTGTAAAGTGTAAATTATATAGCATTCGTAAATGTGATATATCGGTCGTATTTGATCGAGAACGTGTCAGATCGGGCCATCTTCGCCGCGTCAGTTATAACGCAATTTAATTTCTTTACAAGGCCATATCGACCATTTTCATCAGAGCGGCACTCTTTTAGTGTTATTCTGTTCTACGTTTTCGGAGGAGTACTTTCTTTTGCGATTTCATTTGCGGACAAGATAATATCAACTATCTCCTTGCCAATTGTGTAAAGTGTGAATTATATAGCATTCGTAAATGTGATTTATTGGTCGTATTTGATCGAGAACCTGTCAGATCGGGTCATCTTCGCCGCGTCAGTTATAACGCAATTTAATTTCTTTACAAGGCCATATCGACCATTTTCGTCAGAGCGGCACTCTTTTAGTGTTATTCTCTTCTACGTTTTCGGAGGAGTACTTTCATTTGCGATTTCATTTGCGGTCAAGATAATATCAACAATCTCCTTGCCAATTGTGTAAAGTGTAAATTATATAGCATTCGTAAATGTGATTTATTGGTCGTATTTGATCGAGAACGTGTCAGATCGGGTCATCTTCGCCGCGTCAGTTATAACGCAATTTAATTTCTTTACAAGGCCATATCGACCATTTTCGTCAGAGCGGCACTCTTTTAGTGTTATTCTGTTCTACGTTTTCGGAGGAGTACTTTCTTTTGCGATTTCATTTGCGGACAAGATAATATCAACTATCTCCTTGCCAATTGAGTAAAGTGTAAATTATATAGCATTCGTAAATGTGATTTTTTGGTCGTATTTGATCGAGAACGTGTCAGATCGGGTCAACTTCGCCGTGTCAGTTATAACGCAATTTAATTTCTTTACAAGGCCATATCGACCATTTTCCTCTGAGCGGCACTCTTTTAGTGTTATTCTCTTCTACATTTTCGGAGGAGTACTTTCATTTGCGATTTCATTTGCGGTCAAGATAATATCAACAATCTCCTTGCCAATTGTGTAAAGTGTAAATTATATAGCATTCGTAAATGTGATTTATTGGTCGTATTTGATCGAGAACGTGTCAGATCGGGTCACCTTCGCCGCGTCAGTTATAACGCAATTTAATTTCTTTACAAGGCCATATCGACCATTTTCGTCAAGGCGGCACTCTTTTAGTGTTATTCTCTTCTACGTTTTCGGAGGAGTACTTTCATTTGCGATTTCATTTGCGGTCAAGATAATATCAACAATCTCCTTGCCAATTGTGTAAAGTGTAAATTATATAGCATTCGTAAATGTGATTTATTGGTCGTATTTGATCGAGAACGTGTCAGATCGGGTCATCTTCGCCGCGTCAGTTATAACGTAATTTAATTTCTTTACAAGGCCATATCGACCATTTTCGTCAGAGCGGCACTCTTTTAGTGTTATTCTCTTCTACGTTTTCGGAGGAGTACTTTCATTTACGATTTCATTTGCGGTCAAGATAATATCAACAATCTCCTTTCCAATTGTGTAAAGTGTAAATTATATAGCATTCGTAAATGTGATTTATTGGTCGTATTTGATCGAGAACGTGTCAGATCGGGTTATCTTCGCCGCGTCAGTTATAACGCAATTTAATTTCTTTACAAGGCCATATCGACCATTTTCGTCAGAGCGGTACTCTTTTAGTGTTATTCTGTTATTCGTTTCCGGAGGAGTACTACTTTCTTTTGCGATTTCATTTACGGACAAGATAATATCAACAATCTCCTTGCCAATTGTGTAAAGTATAAATCATATAGCTTTCGTAAATGTGATATATTGGTCTTATTTGATCGTGAACGTGTCAGATCGGGTCATCTTCGCCGCGTCAGTTATAACGCAATTTAATTTCTTTTCAAGGCAATATCGACCATTTTCGTCAGAGCGGCACTCTTTTAGTGTTATTCTATTCTACGTTTTCGGAGGAGTATTACTTTCTTTTGCGATTTCATTTGCGGACAAGATAATATCAACAATCTCCTTGCCAATTGTGTAAAGTGTAAATCATATAGCATTCGTAAATGTGATATATTGGTCGTATTTGATCGAGAACGTGTCAGATCGGGCCATCTTCGCCGCGTCAGTTATAACGCAATTTAATTTCTTTACAAGGCCATATCGACCATTTTCGTCAGAGCGGCACTCTTTTAGTGTTATTCTCTTCTACGTTTTCGGAGGAGTACTTTCATTTGCGATTTCATTTGCGGTCAAGATAATATCAACTATCTCCTTTCCAATTGTGTAAAGTGTGAATTATATAGCATTCGTAAATGTGATTTATTGGTCGTATTTGATCGAGAACCTGTCAGATCGGGTTATCTTCGCCGCGTCAGTTATAACGCAATTTAATTTCTTTACAAGGCCATATCGACCATTTTCGTCAGAGCGGCACTCTTTTAGTGTTATTCTCTTCTACGTTTTCGGAGGAGTACTGCTTTCTTTTGCGATTTTATTTGCGGAAAAGATAATATCAACTATCTCCTTGCCAATTGTGTAAAGTGTAAATCATATAGCATTCGTAAATGTGATATATCGGTCGTATTTGATCGAGAACGTGTCAGATCGGGCCATCTTCGCCGCGTCAGTTATAACGCAATTTAATTTCTTTACAAGGCCATATCGACCATTTTCGTCAGAGCGGCACTCTTTTAGTGTTATTCTGTTCTACGTTTTCGGAGGAGTACTTTCTTTTGCGATTTTATTTGCGGACAAGATAATATCAACTATCTCCTTGCCAATTGTGTAAAGTGTGAATTATATAGCATTCGTAAATGTGATTTATTGGTCGTATTTGATCGAGAACGTGTCAGATCGGGTCATCTTCGCCGCGTCAGTTATAACGCAATTTAATTTCTTTTCAAGGCAATATCGACCATTTTCGTAAGAGCGGCACTCTTTTAGTGTTATTCTATTCTACGTTTTCGGAGGAGTACTACATTCTTTTGCGATTTCATTTGCGGACAAGATAATATCAACAATCTCCTTGCCAATTGTGTAAAGTGTAAATCATATAGCATTCGTAAATGTGATATATCGGTCGTATTTGATCGAGAACGTGTCAGATCGGGCCATCTTCCCCGCGTCAGTTATAACGCAATTTAATTTCTTTACAAGGCCATATCGACCATTTTCGTCAGAGCGGCACTCTTTTAGTGTTATTCTCTTCTACGTTTTCGGAGGAGTACTTTCATTTGCGATTTCATTTGCGGTCAAGATAATATCAACTATCTCCTTGCCAATTTTGTAAAGTGTGAATTATATAGCATTCGTAAATGTGATTTATTGGTCGTATTTGATCGAGAACCTGTCAGATCGGGTCATCTTCGCCGCGTCAGTTATAACGCAATTTAATTTCTTTACAAGGCCATATCGACCATTTTCGTCAGAGCGGCACTCTTTTAGTGTTATTCTCTTCTACGTTTTCGGAGGAGTACTTTCATTTGCGATTTCATTTGCGGTCAAGATAATATCAACAATCTCCTTGCCAATTTTGTAAAGTGTAAATTATATAGCATTCGTAAATGTGATTTATTGGTCGTATTTGATCGAGAACGTGTCAGATCGGGTCATCTTCGCCGCGTCAGTTATAACGCAATTTAATTTCTTTACAAGGCCATATCGACCATTTTCCTCTGAGCGGCACTCTTTTAGTGTTATTCTCTTCTACATTTTCGGAGGAGTACTTTCATTTGCGATTTCATTTGCGGTCAAGATAATATCAACAATCTCCTTGCCAATTGTGTAAAGTGTAAATTATATAGCATTCGTAAATGTGATATATTGGTCGTATTTGATCGAGAACGTGTCAGATCGGGTCATCTTCTTCGCGTCAGTTATAACGCAATTTAATTTCTTTACAAGGCCATATCGACCATTTTCGTCAGAGCGGCACTCTTTTAGTGTTATTCTCTTCTACGTTTTCGGAGGAGTACTTTCATTTGCGATTTCATTTGCGGTCAAGATAATATCAACAATCTCCTTGCCAATTGTGTAAAGTGTAAATTATATAGCATTCGTAAATGTGATTTATTGGTCGTATTTGATCGAGAACGTGTCAGATCGGGTCATCTTCGCCGCGTCAGTTATAACGTAATTTAATTTCTTTACAATGCCATATCGACCATTTTCGTCAAAGCAACACTCTTTTAGTGTTATTCTCTTCTACGTTTTTGGAGGAGTACTTTCATTTACGATTTCATTTGCGGTCAAGATAATATCAACAATCTCCTTTCCAATTGTGTAAAGTGTAAATTATATAGCATTCGTAAATGTGATTTATTGGTCGTATTTGATCGAGAACGTGTCAGATCGGGTTATTTCGCCGCGTCAGTTATAACGCAATTTAATTTCTTTACAAGGCCATATCGACCATTTTCGTCAGAGCGGCACTCTTTTAGTGTTATTCTGTTATTCGTTTCCGGAGGAGTACTACTTTCTTTTGCGATTTCATTTACGGACAAGATAATATCAACAATCTTCTTTCCAATTGTGTAAAGTGTAAATTATATAGCATTCGTAAATGTGATTTATTGGTCGTATTTGATCGAGAACGTGTCAGATCGGGTCATCTTCGCCGCGTCAGTTATAACGCAATTTAATTTCTTTACAAGGCCATATCGACCATTTTCGTCAGAGCGGCACTCTTTTAGTGTTATTCTGTTCTACGTTTTCGGAGGAGTACTTTCTTTTGCGATTTCATTTGCGGACAAGATAATATCAACAATCTCCTTGCCAATTGTGTAAAGTATAAATCATATAGCTTTCGTAAATGTGATATATTGGTCTTATTTGATCGTGAACGTGTCAGATCGGGTCATCTTCGCCGCGTCAGTTATAACGCAATTTAATTTCTTTACAAGGCCATAACGACCATTTTCGTCAGCGAGGCACTCTTTTACTGTTATTCTGTTCTACGTTTTCGGAGGAGTACTTTCTTTTGCGATTTCATTTGCGGACAAGATAATATCAACAATCTCCTTGCCAATTGTGTAAAGTGTAAATCATATAGCTTTCGTAAATGTGATATATTGGTCGTATTTGATCGTGAACGTGTCAGATCGGGTCATCTTCGCCGCGTCAGTTATAACGCAATTTAATTTCTTTACAAGGCCATATCGACCATTTTCGTCAGAGCGGCACTCTTTTAGTGTTATTCTGTTCTACGTTTTCGGAGGAGTACTTTCTTTTGCGATTTCATTTGCGGACAAGATAATATCAACAATCTCCTTGCCAATTGTGTAAAGTGTAAATCATATAGCATTCGTAAATGTGATTTATTGGTCGTATTTGATCGAGAACGTTTCAGATTGGGTCATCTTCGCCGCGTCAGTTATAACGCAATTTAATTTCTTTACAAGGCCATATCGACCATTTTCGCAGAGCGGCACTCTTTTAGTGTTATTCTGTTATTCGTTTCCGGAGGAGTACTACTTTCTTTTGCGATTTCATTTGCGGACAAGATAATATCAACAATCTCCTTGCCAATTGTGTAAAGTGTAAATCATATAGCATTCGTAAATGTGATATATTGGTCGTATTTGATCGAGAACGTGTCAGATCGGGTCATCTTCGCCGCGTCAGTTATAACGCAATTTAATTTCTTTACAAGGCCATATCGACCATTTCCGTCAGAGCGGCACTCTTTTAGTGTTATTCTGTTATTCGTTTCCGGAGGAGTACTACTTTCTTTTGCGATTTCATTTGCGGACAAGATAATATCAACAATCTCCTTGCCAATTGTGTAAAGTGTAAATCATATAGCATTCGTAAATGTGATTTATTGGTCGTATTTGATCGAGAACGTTTCAGATCGGGTCATCTTCGCCGCGTCAGTTATAACGCAATTTAATTTCTTTACAAGGCCATATCGACCATTTTCGTCAGAGCGGCACTCTTTTAGTGTTATTCTGTTATTCGTTTCCGGAGGAGTACTACATTCTTTTGCGATTTCATTTGCGGACAAGATAATATCAACAATCTCCTTGCCAATTGTGTAAAGTGTAAATCATATAGCATTCGTAAATGTGATATATTGGTCGTATTTGATCGAGAACGTGTCAGATCGTGTCATCTTCGCCGCGTCAGTTATAACGCAATTTAATTTCTTTACAAGGCCATATCGACCATTTTCGTCAGAGCGGCACTCTTTTAGTGTTATTCTCTTCTACGTTTTCGGAGGAGTACTTTCATTTGCGATTTCATTTGCGGTCAAGATAATATCAACAATCTCCTTGCCAATTGTGTAAAGTGTAAATTATATAGCATTTGTAAATGTGATTTATTGGTCGTATTTGATCGAGAACGTGTCAGATCGGGTCATCTTCGCCGCGTCAGTTATAACGAAATTTAATTTCTTTACAATGCCATATCGACCATTTTCGTCAGAGCGGCACTCTTTTAGTGTTATTCTCTTCTACGTTTTCGGAGGAGTACTTTCATTTGCGATTTCATTTGCGGTCAAGATAATATCAACAATCTCCTTTCCAATTGTGTAAAGTGTAAATTATATAGCATTCGTAAATGTGATTTATTGGTCGTATTTGATCGAGAACGTGTCAGATCGGGTCATCTTCGCCGCGTCAGTTATAACGCAATTTAATTTCTTCACAAGGCCATATCGACCATTTTCGTCAGAGCGGCACTCTTTTAGTGTTATTCTGTTATTCGTTTCCGGAGGAGTACTACTTTCTTTTGCGATTTTATTTATGGACAAGATAATATCAACAATCTCCTTGCCAATTGTGTAAAGTGTAAATTATATAGCATTCGTAAATGTGATATATTGGTCGTATTTGATCGAGAACGTGTCAGATCGGGTCATCTTCTTCGCGTCAGTTAGAACGCAATTTAATTTCTTTACAAGGCCATATCGACCATTTTCCTCTGAGCGGCACTATTTTAATGTTATTCTGTTATACGTTTCCGGAAAGTACTACTTTCTTTTGCGATTTCATTTGCGGACAAGATAATATCAACAATCTCCTTGCCAATTGTGTAAAGTGTAAATTATATAGCATTCGTAAATGTGATTTATTGGTCGTATTTGATCGAGAACGTGTCAGATCGGGTCATCTTCGCCGCGTCAGTTATAACGCAATTTAATTTCTTTACAAGGCCATATCGACCATTTTCGTCAGCGAGGCACTCTTTTAGTGTTATTCTGTTCTACGTTTTCGGAGGAGTACTTTCTTTTGCGATTTCATTTGCGGACAAGATAATATCAACAATCTCCTTGCCAATTGTGTAAAGTGTAAATTATATAGCATTCGTAAATGTGATTTATTGGTCGTATTTGATCGAGAACGTGTCAGATCGGGTCATCTTCGCCGCGTCAGTTATAACGCAATTTAATTTCTTTACAAGGCCATATCGACCATTTTCGTCAAAGCGGCACTCTTTTAGTGTTATTCTCTTCTACGTTTTCGGAGGAGTACTTTCATTTGCGATATCATTTGCGGTCAAGATAATATCAACAATCTCCGTGCCAATTGTGTAAAGTGTAAATTATATAGCATTCGTAAATGTGATATATTGGTCGTATTTGATCGAGAACGTGTCAGATCGGGTCATCTTCGCCGCGTCAGTTATAACGCAATTTAATTTCTTTACAAGGCCATATCGACCATTTTCGTCAGAGCGGCACTCTTTTAGTGTTATTCTTTTCTACGTTTTCGGAGGAGTACTTTCATTTGCGATTTCATTTGCGGTCAAGATAATATCAACAATCTCCTTGCCAATTGTGTAAAGTGTAAATTATATAGCATTCGTAAATGTGATTTATTGGTCGTATTTGATCGAGAACGTGTCAGATCGGGTCATCTTCGCCGCGTCAGTTATAACGAAATTTAATTTCTTTACAATGCCATATCGACCATTTTCGTCAGAGCGGCACTCTTTTAGTTTTATTCTCTTCTACGTTTTCGGAGGAGTACTTTCATTTGCGATTTCATTTGCGGTCAAGATAATATCAACAATCTCCTTTCCAATTGTGTAAAGTGTAAATTATATAGCTTTCGTAAATGTGATTTATTGGTCGTATTTGATCGAGAACGTGTCAGATCGGGTCATCTTCGCCGCGTCAGTTATAACGCAATTTAATTTCTTTACAAGGCCATATCGACCATTTTCGTCAGAGCGGCACTCTTTTAGTGTTATTCTGTTCTACGTTTTCGGAGGAGTACTTTCTTTTGCGATTTCATTTGCGGACAAGATAATATCAACAATCTCCTTGCCAATTGTGTAAAGTGTAAATCATATAGCATTCGTAAATGTGATTTATTGGTCGTATTTGATCGAGAACGTGTCAGATCGGGTCATCTTCGCCGCGTCAGTTATAACGCAATTTAATTTCTTTACAAGGCCATATCGACCATTTTCGTCAGAGCGGCACTCTTTTAGTGTTATTCTGTTATTCGTTTCCGGAGGAGTACTACTTTCTTTTGCGATTTCATTTGCGGACAAGATAATATCAACAATCTCCTTGCCAATTGTGTAAAGTGTAAATCATATAGCATTCGTAAATGTGATATATTGGTCGTATTTGATCGAGAACGTTTCAGATCGGGTCATCTTCGCCGCGTCAGTTATAACGCAATTTAATTTCTTTACAAGGCCATATCGACCATTTCCGTCAGAGCGGCACTCTTTTAGTGTTATTCTGTTATTCGTTTCCGGAGGAGTACTACTTTCTTTTGCGATTTCATTTGCGGACAAGATAATATCAACAATCTCCTTGCCAATTGTGTAAAGTGTAAATCATATAGCATTCGTAAATGTGATATATTGGTCGTATTTGATCGAGAACGTTTCAGATTGGGTCATCTTCGCCGCGTCAGTTATAACGCAATTTAATTTCTTTACAAGGCCATATCGACCATTTTCGTCAGAGCGGCACTCTTTTAGTGTTATTCTGTTATTCGTTTCCGGAGGAGTACTACTTTCTTTTGCGATTTCATTTGCGGACAAGATAATATCAACAATCTCCTTGCCAATTGTGTAAAGTGTAAATCATATAGCATTCGTAAATGTGATATATTGGTCGTATTTGATCGAGAACGTGTCAGATCGGGTCATCTTCGCCGCGTCAGTTATAACGCAATTTAATTTCTTTACAAGGCCATATCGACCATTTCCGTCAGAGCGGCACTCTTTTAGTGTTATTCTGTTATTCGTTTCCGGAGGAGTACTACTTTCTTTTGCGATTTCATTTGCGGACAAGATAATATCAACAATCTCCTTGCCAATTGTGTAAAGTGTAAATCATATAGCATTCGTAAATGTGATTTATTGGTCGTATTTGATCGAGAACGTTTCAGATCGGGTCATCTTCGCCGCGTCAGTTATAACGCAATTTAATTTCTTTACAAGGCCATATCGACCATTTTCGTCAGAGCGGCACTCTTTTAGTGTTATTCTGTTATTCGTTTCCGGAGGAGTACTACTTTCTTTTGCGATTTCATTTGCGGACAAGATAATATCAACAATCTCCTTGCCAATTGTGTAAAGTGTAAATCATATAGCATTCGTAAATGTGATATATTGGTCGTATTTGATCGAGAACGTGTCAGATCGTGTCATCTTCGCCGCGTCAGTTATAACGCAATTTAATTTCTTTACAAGGCCATATCGACCATTTTCGTCAGAGCGGCACTCTTTTAGTGTTATTCTCTTCTACGTTTTCGGAGGAGTACTTTCATTTGCGATTTCATTTGCGGTCAAGATAATATCAACAATCTCCTTGCCAATTGTGTAAAGTGTAAATTATATAGCATTTGTAAATGTGATTTATTGGTCGTATTTGATCGAGAACGTGTCAGATCGGGTCATCTTCGCCGCGTCAGTTATAACGAAATTTAATTTCTTTACAATGCCATATCGACCATTTTCGTCAGAGCGGCACTCTTTTAGTGTTATTCTCTTCTACGTTTTCGGAGGAGTACTTTCATTTGCGATTTCATTTGCGGTCAAGATAATATCAACAATCTCCTTTCCAATTGTGTAAAGTGTAAATTATATAGCATTCGTAAATGTGATTTATTGGTCGTATTTGATCGAGAACGTGTCAGATCGGGTCATCTTCGCCGCGTCAGTTATAACGCAATTTAATTTCTTCACAAGGCCATATCGACCATTTTCGTCAGAGCGGCACTCTTTTAGTGTTATTCTGTTATTCGTTTCCGGAGGAGTACTACTTTCTTTTGCGATTTTATTTATGGACAAGATAATATCAACAATCTCCTTGCCAATTGTGTAAAGTGTAAATTATATAGCATTCGTAAATGTGATATATTGGTCGTATTTGATCGAGAACGTGTCAGATCGGGTCATCTTCTTCGCGTCAGTTATAACGCAATTTAATTTCTTTACAAGGCCATATCGACCATTTTCCTCTGAGCGGCACTATTTTAATGTTATTCTGTTATACGTTTCCGGAAAGTACTACTTTCTTTTGCGATTTCATTTGCGGACAAGATAATATCAACAATCTCCTTGCCAATTGTGTAAAGTGTAAATTATATAGCATTCGTAAATGTGATTTATTGGTCGTATTTGATCGAGAACGTGTCAGATCGGGTCATCTTCGCCGCGTCAGTTATAACGCAATTTAATTTCTTTACAAGGCCATATCGACCATTTTCGTCAGCGAGGCACTCTTTTAGTGTTATTCTGTTCTACGTTTTCGGAGGAGTACTTTCTTTTGCGATTTCATTTGCGGACAAGATAATATCAACAATCTCCTTGCCAATTGTGTAAAGTGTAAATTATATAGCATTCGTAAATGTGATTTATTGGTCGTATTTGATCGAGAACGTGTCAGATCGGGTCATCTTCGCCGCGTCAGTTATAACGCAATTTAATTTCTTTACAAGGCCATATCGACCATTTTCGTCAAAGCGGCACTCTTTTAGTGTTATTCTCTTCTACGTTTTCGGAGGAGTACTTTCATTTGCGATTTCATTTGCGGTCAAGATAATATCAACAATCTCCGTGCCAATTGTGTAAAGTGTAAATTATATAGCATTCGTAAATGTGATATATTGGTCGTATTTGATCGAGAACGTGTCAGATCGGGTCATCTTCGCCGCGTCAGTTATAACGCAATTTAATTTCTTTACAAGGCCATATCGACCATTTTCGTCAGAGCGGCACTCTTTTAGTGTTATTCTGTTCTACGTTTTCGGAGGAGTACTTTCTTTTGCGATTTCATTTGCGGACAAGATAATATCAACAATCTCCTTGCCAATTGTGTAAAGTGTAAATCATATAGCATTCGTAAATGTGATTTATTGGTCGTATTTGATCGAGAACGTGTCAGATCGGGTCATCTTCGCCGCGTCAGTTATAACGCAATTTAATTTCTTTACAAGGCCATATCGACCATTTTCGTCAGAGCGGCACTCTTTTAGTGTTATTCTGTTATTCGTTTCCGGAGGAGTACTACTTTCTTTTGCGATTTCATTTGCGGACAAGATAATATCAACAATCTCCTTGCCAATTGTGTAAAGTGTAAATCATATAGCATTCGTAAATGTGATATATTGGTCGTATTTGATCGAGAACGTTTCAGATCGGGTCATCTTCGCCGCGTCAGTTATAACGCAATTTAATTTCTTTACAAGGCCATATCGACCATTTCCGTCAGAGCGGCACTCTTTTAGTGTTATTCTGTTATTCGTTTCCGGAGGAGTACTACTTTCTTTTGCGATTTCATTTGCGGACAAGATAATATCAACAATCTCCTTGCCAATTGTGTAAAGTGTAAATCATATAGCATTCGTAAATGTGATTTATTGGTCGTATTTGATCGAGAACGTTTCAGATCGGGTCATCTTCGCCGCGTCAGTTATAACGCAATTTAATTTCTTTACAAGGCCATATCGACCATTTTCGTCAGAGCGGCACTCTTTTAGTGTTATTCTGTTATTCGTTTCCGGAGGAGTACTACTTTCTTTTGCGATTTCATTTGCGGACAAGATAATATCAACAATTTCCTTGCCAATTGTGTAAAGTGTAAATCATATAGCATTCGTAAATGTGATATATTGGTCGTATTTGATCGAGAACGTGTCAGATCGTGTGATCTTCGCCGCGTCAGTTATAACGCAATTTAATTTCTTTACAAGGCCATATCGACCATTTTCGTCAGAGCGGCACTCTTTTAGTGTTATTCTCTTCTACGTTTTCGGAGGAGTACTTTCATTTGCGATTTCATTTGCGGTCAAGATAATATCAACAATCTCCTTGCCAATTGTGTAAAGTGTAAATTATATAGCATTTGTAAATGTGATTTATTGGTCGTATTTGATCGAGAACGTGTCAGATCGGGTCATCTTCGCCGCGTCAGTTATAACGAAATTTAATTTCTTTACAATGCCATATCGACCATTTTCGTCAGAGCGGCACTCTTTTAGTGTTATTCTCTTCTACGTTTTCGGAGGAGTACTTTCATTTGCGATTTCATTTGCGGTCAAGATAATATCAACAATCTCCTTTCCAATTGTGTAAAGTGTAAATCATATAGCATTCGTAAATGTGATATATTGGTCGTATTTGATCGAGAACGTGTCAGATCGTGTGATCTTCGCCGCGTCAGTTATAACGCAATTTAATTTCTTTACAAGGCCATATCGACCATTTTCCTCTGAGCGGCACTATTTTAATGTTATTCTGTTATACGTTTCCGGAAAGTACTACTTTCTTTTGCGATTTCATTTGCGGACAAGATAATATCAACAATCTCCTTGCCAATTGTGTAAAGTGTAAATTATATAGCATTCGTAAATGTGATTTATTGGTCGTATTTGATCGAGAACGTGTCAGATCGGGTCATCTTCGCCGCGTCAGTTATAACGCAATTTAATTTCTTCACAAGGCCATATCGACCATTTTCGTCAGAGCGGCACTCTTTTAGTGTTATTCTGTTATTCGTTTCCGGAGGAGTACTACTTTCTTTTGCGATTTTATTTATGGACAAGATAATATCAACAATCTCCTTGCCAATTGTGTAAAGTGTAAATTATATAGCATTCGTAAATGTGATTTAGTGGTCGTATTTGATCGAGAACGTGTCAGATCGGGTCATCTTCGCCGCGTCAGTTATAACGCAATTTAATTTCTTTACAAGGCCATATCGACCATTTTCCTCTGAGCGGCACTATTTTAATGTTATTCTGTTATACGTTTCCGGAAAGTACTACTTTCTTTTGCGATTTCATTTGCGGACAAGATAATATCAACAATCTCCTTGCCAATTGTGTAAAGTGTAAATTATATAGCATTCGTAAATGTGATTTATTGGTCGTATTTGATCGAGAACGTGTCAGATCGGGTCATCTTCGCCGCGTCAGTTATAACGCAATTTAATTTCTTTACAAGGCCATATCGACCATTTTCGTCAAAGCGGCACTCTTTTAGTGTTATTCTCTTCTACGTTTTCGGAGGAGTACTTTCTTTTGCGATTTCATTTGCGGACAAGATAATATCAACAATCTCCTTGCCAATTGTGTAAAGTGTAAATTATATAGCATTCGTAAATGTGATTTATTGGTCGTATTTGATCGAGAACGTGTCAGATCGGGTCATCTTCGCCGCGTCAGTTATAACGCAATTTAATTTCTTTACAAGGCCATATCGACCATTTTCGTCAAAGCGGCACTCTTTTAGTGTTATTCTCTTCTACGTTTTCGGAGGAGTACTTTCATTTGCGATTTCATTTGCGGTCAAGATAATATCAACAATCTCCGTGCCAATTGTGTAAAGTGTAAATTATATAGCATTCGTAAATGTGATATATTGGTCGTATTTGATCGAGAACGTGTCAGATCGGGTCATCTTCGCCGCGTCAGTTATAACGCAATTTAATTTCTTTACAAGGCCATATCGACCATTTTCGTCAGAGCGGCACTCTTTTAGTGTTATTCTTTTCTACGTTTTCGGAGGAGTACTTTCATTTGCGATTTCATTTGCGGTCAAGATAATATCAACAATCTCCTTGCCAATTGTGTAAAGTGTAAATTATATAGCATTCGTAAATGTGATTTATTGGTCGTATTTGATCGAGAACGTGTCAGATCGGGTCATCTTCGCCGCGTCAGTTATAACGAAATTTAATTTCTTTACAATGCCATATCGACCATTTTCGTCAGAGCGGCACTCTTTTAGTTTTATTCTCTTCTACGTTTTCGGAGGAGTACTTTCATTTGCGATTTCATTTGCGGTCAAGATAATATCAACAATCTCCTTTCCAATTGTGTAAAGTGTAAATTATATAGCATTCGTAAATGTGATTTATTGGTCGTATTTGATCGAGAACGTGTCAGATCGGGTCATCTTCGCCGCGTCAGTTATAACGCAATTTAATTTCTTTACAAGGCCATATCGACCATTTTCGTCAGAGCGGCACTCTTTTAGTGTTATTCTCTTCTACGTTTTCGGAGGAGTACTTTCATTTACGATTTCATTTGCGGTCAAGATAATATCAACAATCTCCTTTCCAATTGTGTAAAGTGTAAATTATATAGCATTCGTAAATGTGATTTATTGGTCGTATTTGATCGAGAACGTGTCAGATCGGGTCATCTTCGCCGCGTCAGTTATAACGCAATTTAATTTCTTTACAAGGCCATATCGACCATTTTCGTCAGAGCGGCACTCTTTTAGTGTTATTCTGTTATTCGTTTCCGGAGGAGTACTACTTTCTTTTGCGATTTCATTTACGGACAAGATAATATCAACAATCTCCTTGCCAATTGTGTAAAGTGTAAATTATATAGCATTCGTAAATGTGATTTATTGGTCGTATTTGATCGAGAACGTTTCAGATCGGGTCATCTTCGCCGCGTCAGTTATAACGCAATTTAATTTCTTTACAAGGCCATATCGACCATTTTCGTCAGAGCGGCACTCTTTTAGTGTTATTCTGTTCTACGTTTTCGGAGGAGTACTTTCATTTGCGATTTCATTTGCGGTCAAGATAATATCAACAATCTCCTTGCCAATTGTGTAAAGTGTAAATTATATAGCATTCGTAAATGTGATTTATTGGTCGTATTTGATCGAGAACGTGTCAGATCGGGTCATCTTCGCCGCGTCAGTTATAACGAAATTTAATTTCTTTACAATGCCATATCGACCATTTTCGTCAGAGCGGCACTCTTTTAGTTTTATTCTCTTCTACGTTTTCGGAGGAGTACTTTCATTTGCGATTTCATTTGCGGTCAAGATAATATCAACAATCTCCTTTCCAATTGTGTAAAGTGTAAATTATATAGCATTCGTAAATGTGATTTATTGGTCGTATTTGATCGAGAACGTGTCAGATCGGGTCATCTTCGCCGCGTCAGTTATAACGCAATTTAATTTCTTTACAAGGCCATATCGACCATTTTCGTCAGAGCGGCACTCTTTTAGTGTTATTCTGTTATTCGTTTCCGGAGGAGTACTACTTTCTTTTGCGATTTCATTTGCGGACAAGATAATATCAACAATCTCCTTTCCAATTGTGTAAAGTGTAAATTATATAGCATTCGTAAATGTGATTTATTGGTCGTATTTGATCGAGAACGTGTCAGATCGGGTCATCTTCGCCGCGTCAGTTATAACGCAATTTAATTTCTTTACAAGGCCATATCGACCATTTTCGTCAGAGCGGCACTCTTTTAGTGTTATTCTGTTATTCGTTTCCGGAGGAGTACTACTTTCTTTTGCGATTTCATTTACGGACAAGATAATATCAACAATCTCCTTGCCAATTGTGTAAAGTGTAAATTATATAGCATTCGTAAATGTGATTTATTGGTCGTATTTGATCGAGAACGTTTCAGATCGGGTCATCTTCGCCGCGTCAGTTATAACGCAATTTAATTTCTTTACAAGGCCATATCGACCATTTTCGTCAGAGCGGCACTCTTTTAGTGTTATTCTGTTCTACGTTTTCGGAGGAGTACTTTCTTTTGCGATTTCATTTGCGGACAAGATAATATCAACAATCTCCTTGCCAATTGTGTAAAGTGTAAATCATATAGCATTCGTAAATGTGATTTATTGGTCGTATTTGATCGAGAACGTGTCAGATCGGGTCATCTTCGCCGCGTCAGTTATAACGAAATTTAATTTCTTTACAATGCCATATCGACCATTTTCGTCAGAGCGGCACTCTTTTAGTGTTATTCTCTTCTACGTTTTCGGAGGAGTACTTTCATTTGCGATTTCATTTGCGGTCAAGATAATATCAACAATCTCCTTTCCAATTGTTTAAAGTGTAAATTATATAGCATTCGTAAATGTGATTTATTGGTCGTATTTGATCGAGAACGTGTCAGATCGGGTCATCTTCGCCGCGTCAGTTATAACGCAATTTAATTTCTTCACAAGGCCATATCGACCATTTTCGTCAGAGCGGCACTCTTTTAGTGTTATTCTGTTATTCGTTTCCGGAGGAGTACTACTTTCTTTTGCGATTTTATTTATGGACAAGATAATATCAACAATCTCCTTGCCAATTGTGTAAAGTGTAAATTATATAGCATTCGTAAATGTGATTTAGTGGTCGTATTTGATCGAGAACGTGTCAGATCGGGTCATCTTCGCCGCGTCAGTTATAACGCAATTTAATTTCTTTACAAGGCCATATCGACCATTTTCCTCTGAGCGGCACTATTTTAATGTTATTCTGTTATACGTTTCCGGAAAGTACTACTTTCTTTTGCGATTTCATTTGCGGACAAGATAATATCAACAATCTCCTTGCCAATTGTGTAAAGTGTAAATTATATAGCATTCGTAAATGTGATTTATTGGTCGTATTTGATCGAGAACGTGTCAGATCGGGTCATCTTCGCCGCGTCAGTTATAACGCAATTTAATTTCTTTACAAGGCCATATCGACCATTTTCGTCAGCGAGGCACTCTTTTAGTGTTATTCTGTTCTACGTTTTCGGAGGAGTACTTTCTTTTGCGATTTCATTTGCGGACAAGATAATATCAACAATCTCCTTGCCAATTGTGTAAAGTGTAAATTATATAGCATTCGTAAATGTGATTTATTGGTCGTATTTGATCGAGAACGTGTCAGATCGGGTCATCTTCGCCGCGTCAGTTATAACGCAATTTAATTTCTTTACAAGGCCATATCGACCATTTCCGTCAGAGCGGCACTCTTTTAGTGTTATTCTGTTATTCGTTTCCGGAGGAGTACTACTTTCTTTTGCGATTTCATTTGCGGACAAGATAATATCAACAATCTCCTTGCCAATTGTGTAAAGTGTAAATCATATAGCATTCGTAAATGTGATTTATTGGTCGTATTTGATCGAGAACGTTTCAGATCGGGTCATCTTCGCCGCGTCAGTTATAACGCAATTTAATTTCTTTACAAGGCCATATCGACCATTTTCGTCAGAGCGGCACTCTTTTAGTGTTATTCTGTTATTCGTTTCCGGAGGAGTACTACTTTCTTTTGCGATTTCATTTGCGGACAAGATAATATCAACAATCTCCTTGCCAATTGTGTAAAGTGTAAATTATATAGCATTTGTAAATGTGATTTATTGGTCGTATTTGATCGAGAACGTGTCAGATCGGGTCATCTTCGCCGCGTCAGTTATAACGAAATTTAATTTCTTTACAATGCCATATCGACCATTTTCGTCAGAGCGGCACTCTTTTAGTGTTATTCTCTTCTACGTTTTCGGAGGAGTACTTTCATTTGCGATTTCATTTGCGGTCAAGATAATATCAACAATCTCCTTTCCAATTGTTTAAAGTGTAAATTATATAGCATTCGTAAATGTGATTTATTGGTCGTATTTGATCGAGAACGTGTCAGATCGGGTCATCTTCGCCGCGTCAGTTATAACGCAATTTAATTTCTTCACAAGGCCATATCGACCATTTTCGTCAGAGCGGCACTCTTTTAGTGTTATTCTGTTATTCGTTTCCGGAGGAGTACTACTTTCTTTTGCGATTTTATTTATGGACAAGATAATATCAACAATCTCCTTGCCAATTGTGTAAAGTGTAAATTATATAGCATTCGTAAATGTGATTTAGTGGTCGTATTTGATCGAGAACGTGTCAGATCGGGTCATCTTCGCCGCGTCAGTTATAACGCAATTTAATTTCTTTACAAGGCCATATCGACCATTTTCCTCTGAGCGGCACTATTTTAATGTTATTCTGTTATACGTTTCCGGAAAGTACTACTTTCTTTTGCGATTTCATTTGCGGACAAGATAATATCAACAATCTCCTTGCCAATTGTGTAAAGTGTAAATTATATAGCATTCGTAAATGTGATTTATTGGTCGTATTTGATCGAGAACGTGTCAGATCGGGTCATCTTCGCCGCGTCAGTTATAACGCAATTTAATTTCTTTACAAGGCCATATCGACCATTTTCGTCAGCGAGGCACTCTTTTAGTGTTATTCTGTTCTACGTTTTCGGAGGAGTACTTTCATTTGCGATTTCATTTGCGGTCAAGATAATATCAACAATCTCCTTGCCAATTGTGTAAAGTGTAAATTATATAGCATTCGTAAATGTGATTTATTGGTCGTATTTGATCGAGAACGTGTCAGATCGGGTCATCTTCGCCGCGTCAGTTATAACGAAATTTAATTTCTTTACAATGCCATATCGACCATTTTCGTCAGAGCGGCACTCTTTTAGTTTTATTCTCTTCTACTTTTTCGGAGGAGTACTTTCATTTGCGATTTCATTTGCGGTCAAGATAATATCAACAATCTCCTTTCCAATTGTGTAAAGTGTAAATTATATAGCATTCGTAAATGTGATTTATTGGTCGTATTTGATCGAGAACGTGTCAGATCGGGTCATCTTCGCCGCGTCAGTTATAACGCAATTTAATTTCTTTACAAGGCCATATCGACCATTTTCGTCAGAGCGGCACTCTTTTAGTGTTATTCTCTTCTACGTTTTCGGAGGAGTACTTTCATTTACGATTTCATTTGCGGTCAAGATAATATCAACAATCTCCTTTCCAATTGTGTAAAGTGTAAATTATATAGCATTCGTAAATGTGATTTATTGGTCGTATTTGATCGAGAACGTGTCAGATCGGGTCATCTTCGCCGCGTCAGTTATAACGCAATTTAATTTCTTTACAAGGCCATATCGACCATTTTCGTCAGAGCGGCACTCTTTTAGTGTTATTTTGTTATTCGTTTCCGGAGGAGTACTACTTTCTTTTGCGATTTCATTTACGGACAAGATAATATCAACAATCTCCTTGCCAATTGTGTAAAGTGTAAATTATATAGCATTCGTAAATGTGATTTATTGGTCGTATTTGATCGAGAACGTTTCAGATCGGGTCATCTTCGCCGCGTCAGTTATAACGCAATTTAATTTCTTTACAAGGCCATATCGACCATTTTCGTCAGAGCGGCACTCTTTTAGTGTTATTCTGTTCTACGTTTTCGGAGGAGTACTTTCTTTTGCGATTTCATTTGCGGACAAGATAATATCAACAATCTCCTTGCCAATTGTGTAAAGTGTAAATCATATAGCATTCGTAAATGTGATTTATTGGTCGTATTTGATCGAGAACGTTTCAGATCGGGTCATCTTCGCCGCGTCAGTTATAACGCAATTTAATTTCTTTACAAGGCCATATCGACCATTTTCGTCAGAGCGGCACTCTTTTAGTGTTATTCTGTTATTCGTTTCCGGAGGAGTACTACTTTCTTTTGCGATTTCATTTGCGGACAAGATAATATCAACAATCTCCTTGCCAATTGTGTAAAGTGTAAATCATATAGCATTCGTAAATGTGATATATTGGTCGTATTTGATCGAGAACGTGTCAGATCGGGTCATCTTCGCCGCGTCAGTTATAACGCAATTTAATTTCTTTACAAGGCCATATCGACCATTTTCCTCTGAGCGGCACTATTTTAGTGTTATTCTGTTATACGTTTTCGGAGGATTACTTTCTTTTGCGATTTCATTTGCGGACAAGATAATATCAACAATCTCCTTGCCAATTGTGTAAAGTGTAACTTATATTGCATTCTTAAATGTGATTTATTGGTCGTATTTGATCGAGATAGTGTCAGATCGGTCCATCTTCGCCTCGTCAGTTATAACGCAATTTAATTTCTTTACAAGGCCATATCGACCATTTTCGTCAGAGCGGCACTCTTTTAGTGTTATTCTGTTATTCGTTTCCGGAGGAGTACTACTTTCTTTTGCGATTTCATTTGCGGACAAGATAATATCAACAATCTCCTTGCCAATTGTGCAAAGTGTAAATTATATAACATTCGTAAATGTGATTTATTGGTCGTATTTGATCGAGATAGTGTCAGATCGGGTCATCTTCGCCGCGTCAGTTATAACGCAATTTAATTTCTTTACAAGGCCATATCGACCATTTTCATCAGAGCGGCACTCTTTTAGTGTTATTCTGTTCTACGTTTTCGGAGGTGTACCTTCTTTTGCGATTTCATTTGCGGACAAGTTAATATCAACTATCTCCTTGCCAATTGTGTAAAGTGTAAATTATATAGCATTCGTAAATGTGATTTATTGGTCGTATTTGATCGAGATAGTGTCAGATCGGGTCATCTTCGCCGCGTCAGTTATAACGCAATTTAATTTCTTTACAACGCCATATCGACCATTTTCGTCAGAGCGGCACTCTTTTAGTGTTATTCTCTTCTACGTTTTCGGAGGAGTACTGCTTTCTTTTGCGATTTCATTTGCGGTCAAGATAATATCAACAATCTCCTTGCCAATTGTGTAAAGTGTAAATTATATAACATTCGTAAATGTGATTTATTGGTCGTATTTGATCGAGATAGTGTCAGATCGGGTCATCTTCGCCGCGTCAGTTATAACGCAATATAATTTCTTTACAAGGCCATATCGACCATTTTCGTAAGAGCGGCACTCTTTTAGTGTTATTCTGTTATTCGTTTCCGGAGGAGTACTACTTTCTTTTGCGATTTCATTTGCGGACAAGATAATATCAACAATCTCCTTGCCAATTGTGTAAAGTGTAAATCATATAGCATTCGTAAATGTGATATATTGGTCGTATTTGATCGAGAACGTGTCAGATCGGGTCATCTTCGCCGCGTCAGTTATAACGCAATTTAATTTCTTTACAAGGCCATATCGACCATTTTCCTCTGAGCGGCACTATTTTAGTGTTATTCTGTTATACGTTTTCGGAGGATTACTTTCTTTTGCGATTTCATTTGCGGACAAGATAATATCAACAATCTCCTTGCCAATTGTGTAAAGTGTAACTTATATTGCATTCTTAAATGTGATTTATTGGTCGTATTTGATCGAGATAGTGTCAGATCGGTCCATCTTCGCCTCGTCAGTTATAACGCAATTTAATTTCTTTACAAGGCCATATCGACCATTTTCGTCAGAGCGGCACTCTTTTAGTGTTATTCTGTTATTCGTTTCCGGAGGAGTACTACTTTCTTTTGCGATTTCATTTGCGGACAAGATAATATCAACAATCTCCTTGCCAATTGTGTAAAGTGTAAATTATATAACATTCGTAAATGTGATTTATTGGTCGTATTTGATCGAGAACGTGTCAGATCGGGTCATCTTCGCCGCGTCAGTTATAACGCAATTTAATTTCTTTACAAGGCCATATCGACCATTTTCATCAGAGCGGCACTCTTTTAGTGTTATTCTGTTCTACGTTTTCGGAGGTGTACCTTCTTTTGCGATTTCATTTGCGGACAAGATAATATCAACAATCTCCTTGCCAATTGTGTAAAGTGTAACTTATATTGCATTCTTAAATGTGATTTATTGGTCGTATTTGATCGAGATAGTGTCAGATCGGTCCATCTTCGCCTCGTCAGTTATAACGCAATTTAATTTCTTTACAAGGCCATATCGACCATTTTCGTCAGAGCGGCACTCTTTTAGTGTTATTCTGTTATTCGTTTCCGGAGGAGTACTACTTTCTTTTGCGATTTCATTTGCGGACAAGATAATATCAACAATCTCCTTGCCAATTGTGTAAAGTGTAAATTATATAACATTCGTAAATGTGATTTATTGGTCGTATTTGATCGAGAACGTGTCAGATCGGGTCATCTTCGCCGCGTCAGTTATAACGCAATTTAATTTCTTTACAAGGCCATATCGACCATTTTCATCAGAGCGGCACTCTTTTAGTGTTATTCTGTTCTACGTTTTCGGAGGTGTACCTTCTTTTGCGATTTCATTTGCGGACAAGATAATATCAACAATCTCCTTGCCAATTGTGTAAAGTGTAACTTATATTGCATTCTTAAATGTGATTTATTGGTCGTATTTGATCAAGATAGTGTCAGATCGGTCCATCTTCGCCTCGTCAGTTATAACGCAATTTAATTTCTTTACAAGGCCATATCGACCATTTTCGTCAGAGCGGCACTCTTTTAGTGTTATTCTGTTATTCGTTTCCGGAGGAGTACTACTTTCTTTTGCGATTTCATTTGCGGACAAGATAATATCAACAATCTCCTTGCCAATTGTGTAAAGTGTAAATTATATAGCATTCGTAAATGTGATTTATTGGTCGTATTTGATCGAGATGTGTCAGATCGGGTCATCTTCGCCGCGTCAGTTATAACGCAATTTAATTTCTTTACAAGGCCATATCGACCATTTTCGTCAGAGCGGCACTCTTTTAGTGTTATTCTGTTATTCGTTTCCGGAGGAGTACTACTTTCTTTTGCGATTTCATTTGCGGACAAGATAATATCAACAATCTCCTTGCCAATTGTGTAAAGTGTAAATCATATAGCATTCGTAAATGTGATATATTGGTCGTATTTGATCGAGAACGTGTCAGATCGGGTCATCTTCGCCGCGTCAGTTATAACGCAATTTAATTTCTTTACAAGGCCATATCGACCATTTTCGTCAGAGCGGCACTCTTTTAGTGTTATTCTGTTCTACGTTTTCGGAGGAGTACTTTCTTTTGCGATTTCATTTGCGGACAAGATAATATCAACAATCTCCTTGCCAATTGTGTAAAGTGTAAATCATATAGCATTCGTAAATGTGATTTATTGGTCGTATTTGATCGAGAACGTTTCAGATCGTGTCATCTTCGCCGCGTCAGTTATAACGCAATTTAATTTCTTTACAAGGCCATATCGACCATTTTCGTCAGAGCGGCACTCTTTTAGTGTTATTCTGTTATTCGTTTCCGGAGGAGTACTACTTTCTTTTGCGATTTCATTTGCGGACAAGATAATATCAACAATCTCCTTGCCAATCGTGTAAAGTGTAAATTATATAACATTCGTAAATGTGATTTATTGGTCGTATTTGATCGAGAACGTGTCAGATCGGGTCATCTTCGCCGCGTCAGTTATAACGCAATTTAATTTCTTTACAAGGCCATATCGACCATTTTCATCAGAGCGGCACTCTTTTAGTGTTATTCTGTTCTACGTTTTCGGAGGTGTACCTTCTTTTGCGATTTCATTTGCGGACAAGATAATATCAACAATCTCCTTGCCAATTGTGTAAAGTGTAAATTATATAACATTCGTAAATGTGATTTATTGGTCGTATTTGATCGAGATGTGTCAGATCGGGTCATCTTCGCCGCGTCAGTTATAACGCAATTTAATTTCTTTACAAGGCCATATCGACCATTTTCGTCAGAGCGGCACTCTTTTAGTGTTATTCTCTTCTACGTTTTCGGAGGAGTACTGCTTTCTTTTGCGATTTCATTTGCGGTCAAGATAATATCAACAATCTCCTTGCCAATTGTGTAAAGTGTAATTTATATTGCATTCTTAAATGTGATTTATTGGTCGTATTTGATCGAGATAGTGTCAGATCGGTCCATCTTCGCCTCGTCAGTTATAATTGCTAAAACTTGCAAGCACAGTCTTGGATGTTAAGAAGCAACATAAATGTGTTTTGCTTGCTTGCCGTGGCATTTTTTTGAAGTATGTTCCCTTGAGATATGATTGTTATTCGAGGGACTAAGTCAGGTCCTAATACTCTTTTGTCAACCTTTTCCATGGTCCACACCTTGCCAGAGATAGGAGAGCAACCGATGGGCCTCGGATTGCGAGAAGATTACAATACACGTCTTATCTTAGAGCCCCTCTAGAACAAATAAATTTTTGTAAAGTTCCTCGAAAACATGATTATATACTTAAGTAATCAATATTCGATTTGTTTCAATTCCTAAGATTAAATCTAATATTTACTGTCCAGATTAAAATTGTTTTTTTTTCCTGGCCCAATCAATCAGTGCCAACCTGATGACGTCCTGCAACTATCCGCAAATCGACATGTTTTGCTCATCTATGTACATATTTATCGTACCAATGACTCAATCGATAATATTTTTAATTATCAAATTTCTTATTATTTCATTAAAAAGTTTTTGTTCATCAGGTATTACAGTGTTATTGTTAACTTTAAATTTATGAAACTCGATAACGTTTCCTTCGGCCATTTTCAAATACGAATACTGAATGCCCGTATTCGTTCGCCATCGCTATTTCCAACACTCTCAATTCTGTTATTAAACTATTAGTTTGGAGCTACCCCGGCCCGCGAGAGCATTTTATGCGGCCCGGGAAATTTTTGTGGTTGGATCCGTGATATTTATTACAGATAATTTCGTAATTTTGTAATTTGTGTAATTGTTGCCATAACACGTCAAAGAAGATAAGGAAGCACTGGGTTACAGAAGAGAAGATTAAAAAGATGGAAGAGAGGAGGTGAAAACAGGTCAATGCATTATGGAAGGTGAATGTAAACAGAATTAAACAAGATCAGGAGAAAAATTACAAAAGCGAGAGAGTTGCGATGGAAGGTGAGGACATGGAGGAGCTGCAGAGGCAATGCAGATTACACTTATTGTATGGAAAAAAGTATTTACGGGAAAAATAAGGAAAATACGTTAGCCACAATTAAAGACATAAACGACAAACTGTTATTTCAGCCAGAGGATGTTAGGAATAGATGGAAAGAGTACATTGGGGAGTTATGCGCAAAATATTTAAAGCCAGAATCTATTGAGATGGAGAGGGAATAAGACGTAGGCTATGACAGCGTTGGCTTAAGAATACTGAATAATGAGATTGAAAAAGCTCTCAAGGATATGAAGACAAAAAAGAAGGAATTGGTGATCTCCCCGTGATGATTGAATATTAATTAAAAGATTTACGACTCTTTATGCGAGTTTTTGCTAAAAGAAACTCCGGATGGATGGTCATAGAAGCCATATGGGGAATTTCAGAATTTAGAATTCCACAAAAGTCGGGATTCGTCGTATGGAGAATCTTTCAAACCGCAAGCTTCTTTCTGCTTCGAATGCATTTAATAAGTGCTCGTGAAAGTGTGAACAAGAATTTGAAGGTAGGTTTTATTTGACTGTATCCATTCCAAAACTGTGATGCAATTTTGCTCCAAACTTTTATAGAAATATTACTAAAATTTATCAAATTATATTTTTAGGTATGTCTCGGCGACATTGGTTGGAAGTCACAACGCAGTTGAGACGCCCGCACCATTTCAAGGGATGACGTAAGCACTCCTTTACATATTCTATTACAGTTAGGCCTTGGCATGACAAGATTTTAAAATATTCCAAAATTGCCTACACCAAATTTTAAAAAAATGTTGCCTAACCTCTTGATTGTTTTAAATGTTTCGCTAGATGGAGATGGCTGCTTATGAAGTGTACATAATATTTTCTCAGAGCGAATGTCATTAAAGACATCAGAGCACACATTTTTAAAGATGCTAATCTTTTAATTGGATTATTTTTCTTTGTTTTATATTTTTAGCCAGTTTTAATGTAATTTAAGTCAGATTTCACATGAGGATAATTTTGTAATATACTCTAAGATAGATAAATTGTTTAAACTGTCTGGTTCAGCAGCTTTTGCTCACTATTTTACACCAGAAAAAGTCTGATGATTAACTGATTAAATGAAACGCATCTTGAACAATTACTTCACTATCAATCTCTTGTGATAAGAAAATTTTCTAAATCTTTCCAAAGAATGCTCAAATCCAAAGTCCCGTTCTCTCTGCTTATCGTTTACTGAAATCTTTTAATGGCGGCGACTTCATAAAAAATAATATTTCTTACAAGAAGCTGAAGATTAAAATGAACCACTTAACCAACAAATTCATAAGTGTTTTTATCTTTCTATTAGTAAGATTTAGATTGCTCTCGTGTTCTGATTACGGAATGCGTCGTTATAAAAAAGTTAGTAAACACATTTAGCAAGATATACAAACAACATTTTTATATTAACCGAATTATATCTCACGATGTTCGAAGATAATTGCGATACATTTTTGTCACTGAAAATACGAGAATTCCTTTCTAGGTTTAATGCTAATATGGTTTTCTTAACCGTTTTATGGCTACAATTAGTATATTTCCCGTCAAAAATGACGGGTTCAAATTAATAAAAACGGAGTTTCAATTTTTAATTGATAATGATTTATTGTAACTATCACCATTTATATATTCATTTTATTTTTGCAGCAGTCGGTTGTCAAGATAAACATATTTTGAAGTAGGAGTTTTTTCTAATTTTGTTTTTCAAAAGAATAAAAAAGTTTGCTCGTCGAAAAGTCTATTTTTACGTATTACCTTGTGAGAATTCGAAATAATCCTCTGGAGTCGAACCCGGGTATTTTTAGAATATTTTTGTCAATCACTTTTAATATGTGCATCAAGCATTCTTGCCAAATTTAGATTTTCTATTTCAATTCATTCTCGATATTTTAGGGCGCGACCAATCAAAACTTGTTTTATGTAGATAGATTGGTTTGGCAAACGCCCCTTATATACCGGATTATCCGATATTTTATTTCCCTTGTCTCTTTACCCCAGACAGGTCTGTGTATTACTTTTTATAATATAGTAGATGTATAGTGTGTTTATTTCTTATTATTAATTACTAGCAGAACTACCCGTTCTTTGTCCGGGATATTTATGACTAGCGTAATTTCCCGTCAAATAAGACGGATATGCGTGAATTAAGTATTAAGTTCAAATAAAAATAAAAATTAATGAAACCAACTCATAGGCTTTAAAAAGTAAACAATAAATATAAAATTCACATAATTGAGTGTTCCAGAGAGTAAAAATAGTTTTGGGAGAATAGAAATTGTATGACACGCTATACAATTCTTATATGCCCGAAATTATTTTTAATTTATGAAACATTTAATTTTGTCTCTCACTCCCTCTCTGTGTCTCTCCTTTCTTTCTTCCTCTCTCCTCCTCTCTCTCGTATTAAAGCATTCAAAGCACGCATTCATTAGGCATATAGTATAAGGATTAAAGGCGAAAATACAATCTCGAGGTTTAACAATGACACGGTTGGCAAGGCAACATACCATTAAAAAGCTTAAATTTTTCAAATAAATATGATTTAAACGTAGAACTTGGGCGGTTTTTTATCGTAGGAATAATTTGACAGTAAAAATAAGAAACATTATTTATTTTTCTTTAAAACGATACAAGTCCGAAGATCGTAGGTGAATTCTTTCTAATCTTAATTTGCAAAAGAGTAAAAGCCTGTAAGTCGAAAAATCGATTTTTACGTGTTATTTTATGGAAAATGGCACTCACCTCCTCTTCCCCCCTCCCACCAAAAATAAAAATTCTGACCCCGAGGTGCACATCCTCATGATCCCATTAGTAAGTGTGCCGAGTTATAAGTCTCTAAGTTTCTTGGTTTCGAGATATGCTGTCCACACACACTCTCACACATTGCCTATTATTAATATCTATAGAGTCGGTCGGTATCTCCAGTGATATTTCGTGAATTTGGAGTTATAACTTCACCTTCTTTGACTCCCATAATTTTGAAAATAATCTGAAAACACCTTTTACAAAACTTCCTCATAGGCTATGTTGACAGTTTTGCCACTTGACGAAAGAATATACAAGTTATTTCTATTAATTACTTCTTGAGGATGCTACGTAAAGTTGACCGTGAGAAAAGACGACCCTGCAGTCTTTTAGCGGTTGATCTTGCGCCTTATTAATTGTCATTGCAAAACAAACCTTGGCCGGAAATTGTATTTGTTTTGCTATCAGTTTTGTCTGTTTGTAATGTAAACAGAACCCACCATCCCTTTTCAAAGCGAGACTCAACCGGATACCGACCGGTTCAAACTTCGGACAACCTTTTTATAGCCAAATGTAAAAAAACACCCACATGCACACCCCTGGGCCTCCTTAGTATGTATGCAATGTTTCAGGTCTCTAGTTTTCATGGTCTTGGAGCTATGTCGCTGACACACACACACACTGTCACTTTTATTATTATAGATCAGGAATGTCAAACAGGCGTCCCGCGGGCCGCATACGGCCTTTATTGTGCCTTACTGCGGCTCGAATGCTCCTTTTTTTATTGTCTAAATCGCTAAAGATTTTATAGAAATACTTCATTTTTTTTGAGGAGACGATTTGCTGCTTAGTTATTGAGACACAAAAGAACACATTTTCTAGATTCATATTTTTAATTGCAAAACGCGTCCAGTCTTGTAGATAGAGTATATTTTGTCAACTCTGGCTCTCGTTAAACAACTGTAATTCTAACGCGGCCCTTCTGTACCATTCATCCTTTCAATACGGCCCTAATGCCTCTTTGAGTTTGACATGCCTGTTATAGATTATATTAATATAATCAACTCTTCCAATTTTATGACCCGCATGCTAAATCCTCCCACCTTGCTCGCTGTCGTACTGGCTACAAATGCTCGGCGTCTCGTATTCTCAAAATGAAAACCCAGCTAGCCGACTACAGGAATTTCACGCATTTTCTCTAGAACGGCCAAAATACAGTTGCGATCAATTTGTTTGCGAGTGAAATAAGACGGCATAGACACGTCGGAATGCTAGCTCAACTATTTCAGAGGGGAGGGACACGGATACAACGGAATTCATCTCGAATACCGGCCGCGCAAAAAAATACACCAGGAGAGATAATGAAGGCGATATTCATTCGTCTGTTCGCGATAAGGGGAGTGATCGAAGAGGAGACCGCGATAAGGAATCTGAAATAACAGGAGGCGGAAAACAACGCGCTCTGAGGCGAGGGCGTATTTCGGCGCCTGCCCGTTCGTCACTCGCGTGCACGCGCCCGTTTCGCCGACCTTTTCCCGTGAATAAGGAATAAGATTTTTGCGCGAGCATCTGCGACCAACCGAAGGCGTTTCACGAGTTGTCGGATTTCGGTGAGTGATTGTTGCCCTTCGGTCGATGTCGTCGCGAGAAATCTTATCGAGGGATTATGGCGGCTTGCGGATTCCCTTTCTAAACCCATGCCTTTTGAGCGCGTCCCAAAAATTATCGAGTACCGAACGAAATAATTGTCGTCGTTGACGCAACTCCGTTGACGTCGACGACGGGGCGTGCCCGTCTTCGCTTTGAGGACGGCAAGATGGCCATCGGAAGGCTTAAATCTGGTGTGATTGTAAACTCGATCGTTTTGGGAAAACATTCCAAAACGTTCGAATTTTTCTGAATTGCACCCCTCAGCGCGCATTATCGCTGCTTGTAATACGTTTGTGGTTAAACTTTGAACGTTAACTTTTCTTCTCGGGTTGCCCTTGTGATTTTTCCTCGCGGATAGAAAAAATTTAGGTTTGAACTGGCAGTAAAAAGTTGCGTTTTTTTGACGCAATGAAGTTCACTTGCTTCTCTGTGCACATAATAATACCAAGCATGAATGATAAGCAAGCGGCGTAGCATACACACGCTCTTTCATTCAATTTATTTCTAGATATACCTTAATTATATCGCAAAGATATCGCTTTTCCTCCTCGCATTCCACTGAAGTGTTTTTCCTCCTCCGTGCCTCTTTCCCTATCTCACATTTTCAATTTTATCATCTTGCTGTATTTATCTTCTTATAAACTTCATGTTTATCGAGTCACTCTTGGCACGTTCGACAGTTTGATGCCAGGATGAACTTGAATATCAGTGCTTGTTCTAACGGTAAATTAGTCCGATTCGACCTTAGCCTTAAATTTTCATAGGATAAATCCTCTAGTTTTTCAACTATCGAAGTTTGGAACAATTTCTGCAACTTTTAAAGCAGCCACCCTTGTGAAATCGACCGAGGTAGCCTAACTTTGTGGAATTGAACTTTAAAATAAACTGATGTGAGCAACACATGACTTTCTCCATATTTATATGGCAAATTACATGTTGCTAGCTCTGGGATCGTTGTCAATATTTACTTCCGGTTGACAATTAAGAAAAGAAAAAGGAGCGTTACTAAGACGTAACTAAGCGTCAATTGTTAACAATAGTCGTCGGTGGCGTGCTGGTGGTAGCTAAAATATAAGATATCTCTAAAATAATGCATTATATGGGAAAATGATTTAAACAAAGGTTCTAGAAAATTAAATTTCCTATAACCTTTATTCAAATACATTTTTACATTTATCAAATATTAAAGCAAATATTTCAAAATAACGGATAAGTGACAAGAGTAAACACCCACTTTTGGTTTACCGATTTTTACCAAAAACTAATCAGATCTTCTAACTTTTATAAAAATGTTAAATATAAAATTTTGCGTTGACCTGATTAATAGTTTTTTAGTTAGAGTGCCCACAAAAATCTATCACATACAGACCGACAGACAGAGACACAGACATCATCGCGAAACTAGTCAGAACGTGTTCAGGGAACCTTAAAACATGTATTACCGTTGAAATCTCGAGTTCGATTTTTTTCATGAAAACAATACTTTCTCATACTACGTGAAGAAAGTAAAAATTAAACTCACGAAAGATGTTAGGTAACTTAGTAGTAAATTCCAATAAATAAACAATTCGATGTACGACCATGGTTTCGATTAGTAGAGTTATCATCACCTGACATCACATCTAACTCTACGGTACGAAAGCATGACCTAAAATTATTTTAGTTATTGGAATTTTGCGCCAAGTTTCTTAACATAATTAGTAAATTAAATTCTACAGTCTCTCTTGTCTGAATCGGCTTCTTATGTTGAGCTTTACTTTGAAATGAAAAAGATCGGCCCTTTTTGTTAGTTCGGTCGTCGAGCCCTGGGATAAGAGAAATCAAGAGTCGATAACAATATTATGCTCTTAACCAAGAAAGTATTGCTTAAATTGTGTACTCGCGTTCATTATTAACGAAATCGAAAAGATGCACTAGTTAATTAAAGTTAATACCTCGATCTAGAGCAATTAGGTGAGAAACCGGCGATCAATCCAGAGAATTATGGACCCAATTTATTTTTTTAAAACATGGCAAGAAATAGTGGATACACTTTTAATATTTATGGATGGCTAAACTCGGATATTAAAACACACGTTTTAAAATCTTGCATCATAACCATGGTGGAAAGACTAGTATTTCCACCATGCATCATAACTGCATTCGAGAAATGATTGTTTCAGATATTAAAACACAGGTTTCAAAATCTTGCATCTTAACAATGGTGAAAAGTCTTTTCACCAGGCATCATAACTGCATTCGAGTAATGACTGTTTTAATAGGATCGTCGCCAGGTTATCATAATTATGATATTTTCGCTCAAAGGTGATCTTTTCCCTCTCCTTTTCTCTTATCTCGTACGATTTATAAGATAATTAAATCGGCTGTGTTAAATAGAGTTCTTGATCCGAAAAATATCCTTGAAACGTTTGAATTAGGTAAACAGTTGCTACTTTTTTTATCAATTTCTGAATATTATGCTTAAACTTCGAATTAAATTTCAATAACTACATCTGTGTGGTTAAGTACTCTTCTACTTCCCCTTCTTGGATGAAATTGCAGAATACCGATCGTATTAGTTCAAATTTAAAATATCGAATTCACGCTGAAATGTATGACTTTTAACTGTTTAAGTGCCGAGTCAATTTTATCTAACATAAGAATGCAATTTATAAATGTCCCGCAATAGTGTCCGTGTTTTCTCTTGGGAATGTGGATGAAACAACGGAATCGGCAAACATCCAATAAAAATACAAATTTTAGGTGTATCGGAATTTTCCACTCTTTTGTACCATTTTGTCGATTTTCAATTGTGGCTTTTCTGTACGTACCTTAGAATTTTCATATACTAGTGAGTAAATAAGATAAAATAGTTTTATATAATTAATATAAACTTAGGAGCAATGGAAATGTGCCTGGTTCGATAATCGGGGCTAAGAAAATCTCTTTCCCAACGACATTCATGTGCAATTAGAGTTTTGGGTTCCCGGCGATATTTTTTTTCCCGGGAAACGGGAATTGGATTTTCAAATATCTCGGGAATCCTGGGAACCCGGGAATAAGAATTATTTCGGATTTTAAATATTTAATACACCATTTTTCATTTAAACATGATATTTATTATTGACACAACGTAAATACGTAAGTCTTTAATAAACCCCAATGACATGTGATACATTATTTACGACAAGTTGTTAGCAGATTCAATATTCAGACGCACTTTTACTTGCGCAACCGACCTTTCCTCAATGTTTACGTTGTGGAGATAACAAGAGACCAACTACTAATGTATCCTATATTGCAATTCCCTCAAAGTTAAAATTGAGGGTAAAAAATATATGAAAGAGGTTTAAAAACACTCTAAAATCTATAAGAGCCTTCTTCTGTCCCTTTGTGACTCTCTCTGTCACGCTATAAAAATGAAAATAACTCTATAAAGGATCAAGAAACATTTTTTAAATTTAGCAGGAATTGAGGATTTACATATTTTAAGGTGATGAAGAAAAGAATAAAAAATTGTCCTGGGTTAGACTCCAAGAAAGACATTTCCAGTTCCCACAAAATAACACGTAATCATATACATATATATAAACATATATACATTACAACAGAACTTGATGCAAAAACGTTGCTCCTTTAACATCCATTTCGCACTACGTCGGACTGGAAAACACACTTGCACTCTTGAACAGTTCACTCACCACTGATTCATATTTTTTTGTGTTTGAATGCCCAGCCGATTCTCCTCTGTCCTACGCACAGTGGGTATCTCAGAGGTAGTGCAATGAATAGCCGGGGAAGGGAGGAGGGAAACCCGGTGCCGGCATTTGCCTGCTCTTACAAAGAACACCAGGGGGGCAACAGCTTAACGTCCCTTCCGAAGGACGGAACAGGTGAATTTGCGCGGTTTCCTCAAACCACCCAAACAGGGGGCCGGGCGACCTTGGAAAAATCCTACTTGCGCAGGATTCGTACCCGATGCCTTTTTCAAGCAGCAGGCGAGTAGCAGCCAGCTTCCTAACCACTTCACCACCGGCACCCCACTGATTCATACTAACGCCTGCTCCTCTGGTATATCGCATCAGGAGATGTTGCCAAATCTCCGACATAGTTTTCACATCGATGCATTTAGTAGTTACTTTGTTAAAAATTCTGTCCCGGATATTTTTGATCAGCCCTCGCACTTTTCCACGTGCAGGCTTTTATTATTTTTGAGATATAAATTAGAAAGAATTAACCTGCGATCTTCGATTTAAAACATTTTCAAAATAAAATTATAATATTTCTTATTTTGTTTACCATTTCCACCTGCAGTACGAAATTCCTATTGTTAAACGTTTAATTCACATATTTTGGGGATATCTTGCCATTTTAACGAGATGTTGCCTTGCCTACCAATTACATTGTTGAACCTCTAATTCCTATTGTCATTTCATTCCTTATGAGTGAAAGCGTGCTTTGAATGTTTTTAATACGAAAGAGAGAAGGAAGGAGAGGGAAATGATTTTAATAGCAGCCAATGTAAACAACATTCGTTGCGGTATATGCGAGAAAGAATAAATTTGAACGTAGAACATTAAACATTCACATATTATAATCACTTAGAATTATCGTGGAAGTTCGATACATGAAACAACGTACGCCTAAAAGAACGAGTTTGTTTTCCTGCCATAGATTTTTAATGTGTCGAATCGATCAACGTCTGTTTATAACGCGAGAATTTGACGCATTCTTAGTGATTTGCATTATTGCCGGTTTCGTGTAACTGGATACCATTGATGTGAATAATACATAGCTTCGCGTCGCGGCTATTCACGAAATTTCATTTTAAAAACTTTCCCGTTGAATTTCAACGGGCATCTCCTAGTTTATATATAATTCACTTGGTCAGAGTAGCTAATTTGGTTGATTGGGGGGGGGGGGGGGGGGGAGTGGTGGAAGGAAGAAGAGTAGGAGAGAAAGAGCCTAATTTCAGATTCATGCAACATTCAACCATTGCTTTTGGACCTTTTTTACTAACGACATTCACGTGCGCGAGAAGAAGCCATTTTGACATTGTGTTAGCAGCGTTCCATTAAAATTGAATTAATAGCGAGAAACGCAACCTGATCCTTAATCTCAAACTCCTAATAACTCAATTGCTAAATAGCATTCACTGAAAAATATTTAGTATTCATCAGAAATTCTATTGGTACAACATGAATAAGATAAAAAAATCAAAACTAATTTTGATAGTTTAACATTTGAGGCTGAAATTCGGAGAAAGATCTAAAAAAAAACAGCTGTGAAGGCAATTCTGGAAAATCAAGGCACAAAATTCAAACGAACAATTCCCGAGAGTCATTAAACATTTTCCCGGGAATCGAGAATAAGAAATATCGAGTAAATTCCCGAGAAGGGGAATTCCCGGTTCCAAAATTATATGTGCAATGTTGGCCTCCGGGAACCCAAAAATTTTAATGCAGCAAGAGCGACATGAAATTGATAAATAAAATGAGAGCCGCCAGATGCCTTAGTTGAATTATGCATAAAAGCTAAAGAAACACTGAAAATTTGTTTTAAGTCTCCGCTTCCTTTCTCTAAACATGCGCGATGAGCACATGATGTTATTATTTTGAAAGTATGATAATAATTAGCATATTAAGTACTACTGACTGTAAAGAAAATAATATGCTGACGTAGTTTTTTTTGGTTCTTTGGACAAAACAAACTTTTCCACTACAGTCAACATTATCCGTAACATCCAAAAGGAATAAACCACTTTTACATATAGGTAATCTATTTTACGACAAAATGCGTACTTATTTTTCGTCTCGTACCTTATTCATAATTATTATTAGTTATTCGCAATGGCCTTAACGAACAAAGTGATTTTTCAAGATATTTCTAATGTCAAAATTGTGAAATTTTAAATCTAGCTATTTTATTTGTTAATCTCATTCCAGAGCATCAGAGAAGAATTTACAAGTGGATGGTGTATGATCAAGAAGATAAAAGGTTAAAATTAGAGATATGAGAAAAAGAAATTTGTAGCTCGTCATGGTGTAACTGGAAAGCTAATATATTTTTAGGATAATGGCTGACAAGAATCGGTAATCTTGAGATTAAATTGTTAAATCCAAATAATATAATATCTTTTTTTTAGCTGGCGATGTAATAGACGTCGCACATTTATTTGCGTGCGCAAATAATTATCCACACCAACTTCATCTACTCACATTTTTGCTCGGGTTTGGTTTTATCCCTGCTATTTACATTGAATCAGAAATTCGATTAGGTCAAAAAAGAATAAGATTTCAAGGGCTGTGATTTTAAATCCTTAAATACATTTCATTCAAGGTAACTCTAGCCGGATTGATAAAAACTAACCTAAAATCCTTCCTCAATCTAAATAATCCAAAGAGCGGCAAAACATCAGCAAAACTTTAAGTTCCAATTTATTTATTTATTTATTATTTTCACCTCTATCTGACCGCTGCTCTAAATTACAAAAATACCTTCCATTCGAAATGGCAGAAAAAGATGGTAAAATGAGAGATAAAGCTATTCGCTCAAACTTCGGCTACGACGCGGAATGTTACATCGAGAGAGCTTTTAAGCTTCAAACTATCAGGAAGGAGATCTTCAACAAGGAATCGCCGCCTTTCATCCTGTTCATAACCAACGCCACGAAAGAAACGTTGAAGTCTTTAGGAGCATCGTCGAGAAAAATCCATGCAACCGACGTGAAAGATATTTCTGGTAGCAAAGAGCAATGGATAAACATACCGCACGAAAAGACCAAGAACAAGCCTAAAGAACTGTTCGACAAGCTGTGCCGAAGACACGAGAACGGCAACACAGTCCATTGGCTCTATCTTCTTAACGGAGCCGTAGTATGGAAAACCTGCAACGGAGACATGGGCGACTTGATCAAGTACGTGGACAGCAAGCAAAATGTCACCTCCGCGCGACACACGGAATCCCAAATCATCAACGACAGGATAGTGATAGTGGCCGATTCCGTCGGCACGGGAAAGTCCACCGTTTTAACCAGCATCGCTAGAAAGCTAGGAGAAGATTCTCCCGAGAAGCGCGTTTTTAGATTTGACCTGAAAAATTACGCGACGGAAGACGATGGCAGGTTCAACTTGAAAGACATCACTTTCGAAAACGACGAGAAAGAGGAAGCTATCGAATTCGCGTCGACTATGGTGAATTTTGAAAATCCCTTGGAGAAGATAAATTTCAAACATTCCTGCAGAGATTCCGCGGAAGTAGTCCTAATGTTCGACGGTTTTGACGAAATAAACAAGGCGCTGCAGTCGAAGGTTTTGAAGTTCCTGGAGGCGCTTAAAAATGGCTCCCAAGTCCGCGTTTGGATCACCACGAGATTTGACGAAAAGAGTCAACTCGAAGCTAACCTGGACACCTTCGCTTACACCTTAGAACCCTTGACAATGAAACAACAAATCGCTTTCATGGATAAATTTTGGAAAAAGAAACTGAGGCACCTCCTGAACCACGACGGTAAGGATCCCCTGGAGAAAATTCGAGAATACCTGAAGGAAGCTCGCGGCGAACTTGAATTATTTTTTAAGAGCGTCGAAAAACCGAAACATAGAATTCAGATTCTAATGTTGATGAACTCCGTCACCCAAATGATTTCTATGTCTATAAGGGCCCAGATCGATGGCAAGGATCAAACGTCGGGGGTCTTGGAGAAAATCGACACCCTAAACTTTACCGTGTATGCCAAAATTCTGCTCAAGGGAGTGAACGCAACAAGTTACAGAGGGGAAACCACTTTCACTTCCATCCCCCTTCATCTTTTGCTTGTAGCCACCGTCGTGTTCGAAGGGAAGTTTAAAATTATCAAAGAGGCTAACCTTTACGACCTATGCGAGAAGTTCATCGAGACGAAATTCGACGAATACTACAGGAGAAAGATGATAACACCAAATATGGGCAACATTTACGCGAGTCCGGAGTTCTTCTCCTACAAACAGCTGGCCCTCGAATCTCTCCTGCCGGACGAAGCTTCGTCGCGCTCCTTGAACGAAAAATTCGACCCGGAACTGACGGAGGAGATCGGTTTGATGGAGAAGGCTTCCAACGGTTTCCGATTCGTTCACCAGATCTTCGAGGAATACTTCTTCTATGAATGGATAGTTAGCGACCTGGGAAATGAAGAAGTCCAAAGGATCCTGGTGAAGAAAATACTCGGCGAGCCAAACTACTCCTCCGTCAGAATATTTTTGGACATCCAGATCGATAAGAAACAGGTCAGGATTCAACTGACCGACAAAGTGATAGAAGACACTGATTTCTTCGGCGTCGACGATTCTAAAGGCACTTTTTTGCACCTCTTGTCGGAAGAGGGCCTCGGAAGCATCCTGAAGATGTTCCTCGAAGCGTTCCCGCCTAAAATCGCCGACATAGCGCTAAAGACCAACTCTAAGATGCAAAACGTTTTGCACGTCGCCTGCGCGCACGGCTGGAACTCGGTCATTGGAGTGATACTGAACTTCGCCAAAACGCACCTGACCAAAGAGACGGTCGAGAAAATGGTGCTCCAAAAGGACGACTGGGGAGTGTCTCCCTTCCACGGCGTCGTTGAGAAGAACTTCGTCGAGTTGTTTGTGGATTTTCTCTACGATAACAACAAGAAAATCGACGAAGAAGTTTCGTCTTACCTTCTCGAGATAAACCTCCTGTGCGCGGAAACGAACTTCTTGAGCAAAACCTTTCTCTCCGAACATGCAGGTTCCTTCGCGAAGGTGTTAGAAGTAGCTTTCTCCAAGTTCTCGCGGGAAAAGTACTGCGAATTGGTCGTGCAACAAACAGATTTCGACGGGAACACTTGCTTGCACAATCTGGCCTATGTGGGCAGCATCGACAACCTTGAAACGTTTTTGGAATATGCGGATAAGAATATGAGCGTAGAATCCCTCGAAGCATATCTGCAACAAAGGAACGGACGAGGTAACACCGTGTTGCACTTGTCAGTCGTTGGTAGCAACGCCGCAGCGTTTCATAAATTTCTCAAATATACAAAGGTTTTAACTACCGATGTTGGATCCGTCGGCCAATTTATGTTGATGGTCAACGCTAAAGGGAGTACAATTTTACACGAAGCCGTCTCCGAAAGTTCGGACGAGTTTTTGCAACAGCTTTGCGACGTTTTGGACGAAGAACTCGATCGTGAGACGGTGGTGAAATTTGTCGCGCAACCCAACGCAGCATTGGATACGATACTACACCTAGCCGTCCGAAGAGATGATATAAACGTGATGAGACGTGTCTGCCACCACATCAAAGAGGTGTTAAGCAAAGGATCCCTGCAGGAATTCCTCTTAGTCCAGAACGATGAAGGTTTTACGCCTTTTCATTCGGGAGCCGACAAGGGGAGTGTCGACATCTTGAGAATATTGTGGGACTGCGCCGAAATTCTGGAAAAGGAATCAATGAAGAAATGTGTGACGACGACGACCAAAAACGGCGACACGGTATTTCATCTATCTGTCACGAGGGGGAAATCGGACGTATTTAGAGTATTCTCGGAATATGCTCTCGGTATTCTGACCAAGGATTCCCTGACATCTGTCCTGACGATCGGTAACAAAAAGGGCGACACAGTGCTGCATTTGTCCGCTTTAAACGCTCTGCTCGACACGTGCAACTATTGGTTCCGATTCGCGAGCTTTGCACTCGACAATAACACCGTTAAGGAAGCTCTGACGAAACTTAACGGAGAAGGGGACACTGTGCTGCACCTCGCGGTCAAGAAAGGAATACTCGCCGTCATACTGCAGATCTGCTCCAACGCCAAGAAAATATTGGGGGAAGAAAACTTCAAAGAATTCATATCTAATACTGACAGGTCAGAGAACACGATCTTACACTTGGCGGTTTGCAGGGGCGCGAGTGACATCTTGAAGCAGTTGCTCGCATTCGTCAAGGGCGAATTGGCGCACGAACCTTTCAAAGAATTCCTCAAGCAGATCAACGAAGATGGCGACACCTTATTCCATCTTGGTGTCAGAGGAGGAAAGCGGGACATCCTCAAGCAGCTGTTCGATTTCACGGGGGATTCCCTGACGGAATCGACCATCAAAGATCTCCTCGTCAAGACGAACGTGAACGGTAAGACCGCCTTGCAGCTAGCCTACGACGGTGGGGACTTCGAAAGCATAAAGGTCATGTGCGACTGCGCCAGGTACACACTGAGCGAAGATTCACTCCTGGAATTCATGACCAACATCAACGATTTCGGGGAAACCCTCCTGCATCTTGCAGTTCGCTTGGAAGAGACGAGTAAAATGAAACTTTGGTGCGATTACGTCAAAGACTTGCTGAGCGTGGAAACGGTAGGAAAGATATTCGCCATATCGAACCAGCACGGCGACACCGTCTTGCATTACGTCCTTCGTCTGAGGGATTCCGACATCATAATCCATTGGTTCGAGTTCGCGAGAGAGGCGCTAAGCGAGGACTGCCTCAAGGAGATACTGGAAAAGACCAACGGATCCGGTGACACCATTTTGCACCTCGCCTCTTCCGCGGGAGAAATTGACGTCACCAAAAAGCTGTGCGAGTATTCGAAGGAAGTCCAAGGGAAGGAGTCCCTGAAGGAGACGCTGCTGAAATGCAACAAGAATGGTGACGCCGTGCTCCACTCCGTGGTCCGCAAGTGCGAGATGGGCGTGGTGAAGTTCTGGTTGGATTTCATCGAGGAACAGCTCGGTTTGGAATTCCTCGCCGAATCGCTCCACCATATGAATTCTCACGGGGAATCCATTTTGCACCTCGCGGTCGTCAGGGACGACGTCGAGATCGTGAAAATGCTGTGCGAACGCGCCAAAAACGTGTTGGGCAAAGAATCGATGGAGAGTTTTTTGACCGGAAGGATCAAGAACGGGGCGAACGTGCTACATTTCATCGTCACTAGAGGCGACATCATAATGATGAACGCGTTTTGGAACTACTGCAAAGATGCTATCGGCAAGGAAGTGCTGGAAAGCTTTCTAACGCAAGCTAACAGCGGCGAAGACAACATCTTGCACTTGGCGACTGCCAGAGGAAAACTGAGCATCCTGAATCAGGCGTTCCTCTACTTGAAGGACTCGATGAGCCGAGAATCTCTGAAAGAAATCATGACGAAAAGAAACTTCGAGGGTAACGGAATTTTGCACTTGGCCACTGCCAAGGGGAGAATAGATATAGTCAGCCGTTTGTGGGAATGGTACAGAGAATTTATGGGTGACGAATCTTCTGATGAATTCCTAACGAGCACGAACATGCAAGGCCACACAATCCTCCATCTTGCAGCTTCTAGGAGCGAAATAATTTTCCTGAACCAACTGTGTGACTTCTGCAAAGAGAAACTAAGCAAGGAATTTCTGAGGACATTGATCATGATGCCAAACAAGGATGGCTCAACATGTCTGCACCTGGCTACCATTGAGGGAGAAACAGTTATTGTGAACAAATTCTATGACTATGCCAAAAGTGCACTGGATGAAAAAGAACTGGAGAGTTTCTTCAAGAAAACGAATGATGAGAAAGACACCATTCTGCACATATGCGTTCGTGGGGGAAAGATGTCTATAACCATGTACTTGTGTGAATATGCCAAAGATATTATGAGTACAGATTCCTTAAAACGACTTCTCACTAAACCAAACTCTAAAGGAAAAACAATACTCGATGAAGCTGTGTTGGGGGGTCGGAATTATTATGTGGAATCATTGTGGGAATATGCCAACCGTGTCACAGAGAATGACAACAAAGAAAAAGAGTACACAGTTCGCAAGGCCGCAAGAACTCTAGACTGCTGCTCAACATCTTGAGTGTGAATTAACTCTCAGTGAGGAAAACTGATTTGAATCAAGTTTTTGTTAAGGATGGATAGCAGAAAGTAGCTGCTGCTTCAATACATACATAAGCCAAAAAATGTTGTATTTCAACTTAGTATTCAATTGCTCACATTAAATATATTATTTTACAGAAAGTCTTGTTCACAGCTGGTTTGGCCTTCATATTTTTGTAAGATTGTGAGATTGCATAAATACAATGGTGGGATCATTGTGTTAGGAGAATAGCGTAACAAAGTTTTAATGAGCATTTTGATAACCATCCCTAAATATGTGACAGACAAATTTGTATGGCAAAAATGTTACTTCTTTTCTGAAATATTGTTTAACCGATCCAAATCTTTATTTAATTGGGTATTGAAATACATTAATGAATTATTGACAATATTAAATTCCATGAAATAGATAAATCTTGATAGCAAAGATGAGGTACCAGTTATATAAGAGAAATAATATTTATTTGGAATTTTTAATTAAAAATCAATATAATACTCATATATCAAAGAAAAGAGCAGATTAAGATCTATGGAAGTTTTTCACCATAACCAGATTTTCCATGGCTTCAACGGACCAAAAAAATGCAGGTACTGATGAAAATTTCTTTCAAATTCAACTATTTATTTGAGCTATAAATTAACTAAACTATTTAAATGCTATAATTTATATGTATTAGAAAAGATTGATGTTATCAAATTTGTAATAAATTTAAACAGAAAAACTCTTTCAAAAATAAATTAAGCTAAATTGTCTTAATGCAAATACTGTATTATTGTGGGTTTCAAAATTATCAATATGACATTTAATGAGTTATATTATTTAAGGAAAAATAGGCTGTTTCTTATACACTGAATATATCTTTCAGATGACTTGGGAGAACTTAAAAAGGAAGGATAAGACTTGCAAGATTCTTAACTGCCTGGGAAACAAATCAGCCTCAGATTTCATTCTTTATCGGTAATTTATTTCAAAATAAATTGTTTCTGTCTACATGAAAATCTTGGATATGCAGTTTAAATACTAGCATAATTATACCAGATTCACTACAATAAATGCATTATCTTATCCTACCTCATTACTAAATATATAATATGAGAGAATTATGTTTTCATTTTTGAAAATTATTCTGATTGCAAATCTTTTTTGTTGTTTTATTAGTTTGATATCTCACTTTTAAAATGTAAACTTTTTCATCTCCATTTATTAGTGTTAATAATTCAATGATAAATACAAAAGCTTCTTACAAAGTATAAAAGAAATACAGCCATACCTTGCTTTATGAGACAGGTTCCTGAAAAGGTAACTAATATTCGTACAACCCAGGGTCATTATATCAATGAGGACAGGTTCCATGGATGTGAAAACTAAAGTGTAGTATTAATGAAAATCTGACATGGCCACCACATGACTTTCTCCATACCTGTAAGTTTTCTAAAAATTACAAATAGGCTACATAATAATAAATATTTTAAGAAACTGCGAGAACATTTTAGACTTTACAAAGAACAGAAATAAACTCAAACCATAGCCTTCCGATATTGGATACAGCCGCAAAACTCCAACAATTAAGAAAAGAAAAAAGAGCATTACTAAGACGTAACTAAGCATCAATTGTTAACAATAGTTGTCGGTAGGTGGCATGGTGGTGGCAGATAAAAATATAAGATATCTCTTAAACAATACATTATATGGAAAAATTTTTCCAACAAAGGTTGTAGAAAATTAAATTTCCTACAACTTTATTCCAATACATTTTTACATTAATCAAATATTAAAGCAAATATCTCAAAATAACGGATAAGTGACAAGAGTAAACACCCACTTCTGGTCAGCTGATTTTTACCAAAAACTAATCAGTTCTTCTGACTTATAAAAATGTTAAATATAAAATTTCGCATTGACCTGATTAATAGTTTTTGAGTTAGACAACCCACAAAAAAGCTATCACGCACATCATCGAGAAAATGGTCAAAATGGGTTCAGGGGACCTCAAAACATGTATTTCCGTTGAAATCTCAAAGTTGATTTTTTCATGAAAACAATACTTTCACCTATACTACCTATGGAGAAAGTAATAAAAATACACCATTAAACTGAAAAACAGCTTCTTGCCGGATCCCATCCATCAACCCCAGATGCAAATCTTTACACTGTTTCAATAACTACCCTTCATCAGTAATTTTCAAATGGTATAGAAAACTAAAAACTTTATTATATTCAGGTAAAATTGTAAATATTTCCTGTATGAATGATATTCTAAATAAATCAGCAGGGAAGTTGTATTCAGAAAGTCACTTTTCTTTAGAAATAATAACACAAAAATAAGCATTGATCGAGTGATAAAAACGGTGTGCCGTGCAGGGGATATCTTGTATAGCATGGATTTGCCACATCCTGGCCCTAAATCCAAATATGATTATACCAAAATCCACAAGCCTGTAAAACATAGAATTTCTAATACATTTATGGTTAGGCTGCGTCGAACGTTGGTCAACTTTGTTGTTTTTAACACCTGGTAGGCACAGGCCTGCTTCACGCTATAATGAATCTGCCTAAAATGGGGTTGCACAAAGCAGTATATATATATATTGACAGTACATGCAAATTACAATAGATTTTTACATATTTCAATATCTAACATGATGTCATCCAGATTAAGCTGTATAAAGTTTTAATTATTAATTAATCAAGTTGTAAAAATACTCCCTTGTTATTACTTTCTCCATATACATAGTATAGGGGAAAGTATTGTATTAATGAAAAAAATTGACTTCGAGATTTCAACAGAAATATACGTTTTGAAGTCCCCTGAACACGTTTTGACCACTTTCTCGACGTCGTCTGTTTGTGTGTGTGTGTGTTAGTGATAGGTTTTTTGTGGGTGCTTGAACTCAAGTCAACACGAAATTTTATATTTAACATTTTTATAAAAGTCAGAAGAACTGATTAGTTTTTGGTAAAAATCGGTCAACCGGAAGTGGGTGTTTACTCTTGTCACTTATCCGTTATTTTGAGATATTTGCTTTAATATTTGATAAATGTAAAAATGTATTGGAATAAAGTTGTAGGAAATTTAATGTTCTACAACCATTGTTTGATACATTTTTCCATATAATGCATTGTTTAAGAGATATCTTATATTTTTAGCTGAACCCACCATGCCACCTACCGACTACTATTGTTAACAATTGACGCTTAGTTACATCTTAGTAACGCTTGTTTTTCTTTTCTTAATTGTTGGAGCTTTGTGGCTATATCCAAATATCAGAAGGCTATGGTTTGAGTTTATTTCTGTTCTTTGTGAAGTCTAAAACTTTCTCGCAGTTTCTTAAAATATTTATTATTATGTAACCTATTTGGAATTTATAGAAATATTACAGATATGGAGAAAGTCATGTGGTGGCCACACCAGATTTGATATATTATGTGATATTTATGTGGATTTTCCCATAAACTGGAGTAAGCATAGTTTTGGTCTTTATCTATTTTTGTTTTTCAATTTATTATTATTATTATTTTTTTTAATCATTACTACTTCATTGTTGGGTATTGATCTTTATAAATTTTTACATTAGATGCAACAAAGGAGTATTTTTCAGCTTGTAGCATTGCTGTAATTGCTACATTAATAGCAGTACATATATCATTAAGAAATCTTTTCACATAAAAAGAAATAACTAACTCAAATTTTACCTAATGATAGAAAACTTTCACTAAGCTTCAAATTGTCATTGTCTTTTGTAGGTGAAGAGACCTGACTACGGCTAAGAGAAGTTCACAAATATATTAAAATGTTCAAGACTTCAGTGACTGAACATGGAAGTGAAAAGTATGAGTTGATGAAAACTAAACAGAAAGTTAACGTTATATTCTCTCCAAAACACCCTTGATATTGTAATTTCTCCTGTGTTATATGCTAACTATAAACTTTAATTTGTGAAAATGAGCTGATAGGACAGTTATATTTTTTTAAATTATCTCAAACAAGAGACATTAATCAGCTGACATAAATATTTAATAGAAGATTCATTTGCAAAAACATTTACTTATGTTTTTATGCAGACAAACAAGACTCCTCATATTATGTACATGAATGTCTGCATTTAATTTTTTATGGAGTTGAATTCATTTTTAGTTCATCATTAAATATATTTATTTCACATTTAAATCATGGAAACATTTTTTAAGTAAAAGAAAATTGATTTTTGATATCATACTTATAGCATTGGGTGTAATCAGTGCTCCAATTGGGTGGGAACACACAAGAATGCCACTCCGCTTGAAACAAAATGGAACCCAAAGCATTCCTGTTGTTAAAAAATAATATAAGAATGTTCCTGTTACTAGCATTCCCATTGTTAAAATTTTCCAATTTGAGCACTGGATATAATTATAATCATTTAACTCTGTTAAATAATTTGTTCCATTATCCATCACTCCTTTTATCTCATGAACCAGTGGAAGGAATGTACTGATGCTATCATTCCGCCCATCTAGGCATACATTTTCTTTGAAAACCCTAAGTATCCACTTCTCCATTTTCCTTATCAGAATGTTGGCTACAATGGCATATAGAAAGGAGAGTTGTGGGAGTTAGGACTCCCCTATGAAAAATTCATTTAATACTTGAATGGGTGACTATCAAGGAAAAATTATGTTCTGCTGGGTGCAGTTCAGATCCTGCAAAAAGCTGTAGAGCCAGTCACATATAATCTGCACTGTTGATACAATGTTAAACAATAAAATTATGTTGAAGCCAATGTTTTAATTCATCCTTATATTCCCTTAACACTGACCATGAATCCTCCTTAGCAAAATCGTACATAAACCACAAGTTGACTCATTTATTTTTGCATCAGAAAAATTACTGAGACCTGCCAAAACAGACTCTATGAATAAACTAATAATGAAACTCTTGGAAAATAATCTTCAAGTAAAATATGCATCATACAATGTGTAGTACAAAAAATACTCCTTATGGTCAGGAAATCACTATTAAGTAGTCTTCCGCCTACTGTAGTGTCAAATATCAGCATTTAGCAAAATGTATAGTTTTTCCTATTGTGGTATGAGGTTTTGGGGGTCGCAGTGACCGAGTGATTAGTGTTGGCCTTCCACGCAGTGGTTCCATGTTCGAATCTGGCCGAGGTCAGATTTTTCAACCTGAGATTGTCCCACCCTACTTTTGTGCTTTGAGGAGACTGTATAAGTCGGAGCTCCGTCCTTCGGAAAAGATGTTAAGCAGTTGGCCCCCTTGGTGCTCTTAGTAAAGAGTAGGCCAATGCTGGCACCAGTTTTTCCTCTTCCCTTGGGAGTGTCTGGTGTGTAATTAGTTATATAATAATCCAAGAGATTGATTAGCCAGAAATGTACAGAAACAAACAAACAAATATGTATGAGGTTTTGAGTATCTGCAGTTTCAGGCACATACTCATTTTTTGCTGCAATGATTTTTCTTAAATCTGAATAACATTGGCATATTTTAACAGAACATCTATCTAATATATAAAAGACAAAAATCGAAAACCCCCTTCTAACCAAAATATCTCTGGAAAAAACAAACCAATTTTAATCAATTTTCAAGAACCCTTTTACGGAACAAAATACTTCTCTGTAGGTAATTTTTAGAAGCAACGCTTTGTATGTTGAGCACACGGACGGTATGAGGGTATATAAGTTGCAGCGTCAGCCACAAGAGTGTGTGTGCAGGTTGTGCAAGGGTATATAAGTTTGTGCAACTCAGAATTGCACCCAGGCAATGCCAGGTCACACAGCTAGTACTTACTATTTGTTTGATTCTGCAATTATATTTTCTTAATCATAAAATACTCGTTCTCGTATGCCCCCGCCATCAGGCATCACCACCACGAGGATGAGCATGCCACATCCTGCTAACCCCTCTACATGTGATTTAGAACTTTTGTAAAACTTATTTAACTTTAAACCTTCTTACACTTTTAATTATCCTACACCTTGAACATTTGTAAAAGTTATATGGCTTTCACCTTTCTTACACTTTCAAAAACCCATATAACTTTTACAAATGTTCAAGGTGTAGGATAATTGAAAGTATAAGGTTTCAAGCCAAACATTTTACAAAAGTTCTAAATCAAGTGTAGTAAATCAACATTCTTTTTTGAATTTTGAGTGTAAAATGTAAAAGTTATTTTTAAAATTATTTCATTAATCATTCTTTTCAAATTTCAATCAATTATATAACCATCAATTACAATTAGTAGCTATGCCAATATTATCCAATTAAAGTTGTTCTATTATCATATTTTTAGTAAAATATTTGGAGATTACTATAAAAGAATCTTCAGGGAGAGGATGAAAAATTGGTCTTTTATTTCATTGGTAACTATGGGTATTTATATAAATAAATATAATATATAATGGGTATTTATGATATGTATAATAAAACTTCAATAATCCATGTTAATTGGGACTTGAGTAGGCACAGATAACTGAAGCACATGGGTGATCGCATTTATAAAGGCAAGAATTTGGTATTATGTCTGTTAAATACAGTACAAATTTATTTGCATTCACCTGAATGAAGACAATGTCTATGATGGAAATTATTATTTAATTTTATAATGAGATCCTGTAAACACAAAAATTTGAAACATAAAATAAACAAAATTGGGCTATAAAATTTGCACATAAATAACACCAGGCCTGAAGAAGTGATATCAGGTTTGGAATTTGTCGGAAATGTTCTGTTACGCTGTTTCTAAATGTAGTTTAACCTAGCCTTAGCCAATGCAAAAATTTTCACCAGAAAATAGCTACTTTATTACTGATAATACTTTTAATTATTGCTGTTTATTAATGTACAAAGGAACTTGAGTAATGAGCTAAAGGGTGGAATACATAAAATGACCAGACATCCCGATTTCGGCAGGACAGTCCCGCTATTGAGCAGCATGTCCCACTGTCCTCCAAGGTTTTTGGGGGATGCAAAACTGTCCTGCTTTTGGATATATTCATGATGTCCCGATTATTCAAATGTTTTTAAACACAAATGGTACATAAGATAAATTCATTCACAACAACGAATTAAACAACATAAAACAATCAAAGATACATAATTAATAACAGCGAATGAAACAAAAATAATGATAATCATAAGAATATTAATTAGCCTCATCCACAACAAAGCAGATGACACTGATCACCAGTCAACCATGATGCAGCTTGCGCATTGGCATAGTTCATCGGGATTCCCCATATTCAAACGTGTCATAAAGTTGTACAGTATCAGTATGACATCTTACCAACCCTGTATGATTCAGTTTAAGGAGTTCGGAATGAATCTAAGATACCAACAAATCAATGCTGGGTGGAACTATCCACTCATTTCAGAGACAGAGATATCAGCCACAAACACGTCAGAATTAATTCAGTTTATATAATGTCTCCCTGGAACTAATTCTTCTGTTGAACGTGCTTTCTCACAAATGAAGAAGTTGTTAACATTTTAAAAATCGCAACTCCAAGTCTCAAACCTCAAAGCATTACTAGTGAGAAAAATTAATTTAAACGAGATCTGTTTGGAATTCTATAATACTTAGAAATCCACTCCTGGCTTACTAAAGATTTCATCCTGTGAAAAGTAAGAAAATTAAAGATAGCTGTGAATTGGGTAAATTACCTATCATTTTACATTGTAAACCTATATCAATTATATGGATGTTTAATATATGGCAGATCATTCTTTTTTGGTTGTGTAATCAGTCAGCCACCCTTTTAAATTAAAAATTACTTAAATAAAATTATAGGTTATATTGTGGTCTAAAATATATGTATCAAAGGATGACATAATAATTATTGTTTGGAGTTATAAATTCGAGCGAATTGGAGAAATTTAGAAAAGACATTGTTCTTCATTGGTCTCCCCTAAGAAAAGAAATTGCTTAAGTAAAATCACTGGAAGAATAGTTCACTAGTTAATTTATATCCATAATTCTAACAATATTTTTCTTTATTTTTAGACCCCTTAATGCAGAAAGATTTTCCTTAACTGATTACACACAAACCATTTTTTACATTGTTTGTGAATTCGTGTGGAACTCCGTCTCAATTTATCGGAATTAGCAGCTGAACTCGAATCGGTCGCCATAAATTGTCTACACTCCAGGGAGTGTGTCCCGGTTTGGCTGGTGTAAAATCTGTTAACTTTAGGATACATGAACAAAAAATTAAATTTCTTTTTGACAATCAACTGATCACTGTCATGTGTACCCATAAAACAGATGGAATGCGAATTTAAGGTGGTTATTGATTTAGAAACAATTCCAAAATGAAAGAGAAAACAACTTCATTTCAGGTAAACATTCTAGGTAAATCTGTTTAAATCTCATTTTTGCCACAAAAACACTCTGTAAACTTTGTTTCTTTTGTTGAAACAGCTTTTGTTTGATTGATTTGATATACTGGCAGATGTTTAATAAAGAAGTGAAGTCAGTGTTCTCTGCATATTTCATATAAACAGCAAAATTTAAACTCACTTCAGAATGCCAGGTTAACCTGAGCACAGATAATCAGGGTTCTACTTTACTTACTTTTAATTACCCAGATGCATGTAAGAAGCATCAATTTCAAATTAAAAATATTCTATATTCTTTCTAATAAAAGATGAACATAATAGCATTCACGTGTGTATTTAATACTCATCAGTGATATATACCTAAAACGCTATATCTTGGCAGTGCACTGTAAGCACCTTTATGATAGGATGAGTCCATCCTCGAGGCGGGACCGATTTTAGGGGAGGTGGTGTTTAGGTGTGAGCATTGACTGCGCAAACTTAAAATCTGGAGGGGAAGAAGGAAAGGGAGGGAGGTAAACTAAGGCTGATGGACTCGTCCGAACCAAAATTCATCTACTGTGCAGGTGCTCTGATGTCAGCTCCCCCTTAAAGCTTCTCCTTCCCATTTATTCCATTCCCCTCTCATGCATCTCTGCCTGCCACCTTAGAGTGCACAAGGTATACCAGACATGACCACGTGGAGGGGTACATGGCCAAAGGGGGTCCAATTTTTTCCTGAGGGCCCCAAATTTTTTCCCAGGACTTCAAATTTGTTTTAGCAGGAAGAGTGGTGGGGAGGGCACATATTTTCCGGTACTCCACTGATATTCACTGCTAATTAAAGATTTTCAGGTTTTGAAATTATGATTACTTAAAAATATATTAAGAGCAATAACTTGAATTTTCAATATCAAGGGGGAAGGGGACATGTTTTTCCAAAAATGAATTGCTTTGGGGCAAATCATCTCTAGTAATCATTTTATTGGATGGGCCAAAAGGTTTGTGAATTATTCAAGTGGTGGTGTAACTATCGCTTAAGAGGTTTTTTATTAAGGACCAAGATAAAACAAAAGTGACATTTGACAAGAGAACATAGTGTCCAACACACAATAATCTATTTTGGACTTAAAAAGTGTTTTGAAGTTATTTTTTGAAACCCCAAAATGAATGGAAATCAAGTGCATTTGCGTCATGTTGTGCTTTATGAATTTAAAAAGGCGAGTGCAAAAAATGCAGTAAAAAAGGATTTGTGAGGTGTATGGAGAAGGTGCGTTAGCCATTCGAACATGTCAGAAGTGGTTTAAGAGGTTCCATCAGGGTAATTTAAATGTGGAAGACTGCCCACGCTCTGGACGCACATCAAATGTTGATGACATCACAATTAGTAAGTACAATGTTTGGGTCCCACATATGCTCACAGATAAGAATTTAATGGAATGTTTTGGCATGCATTTCATTATTTGGATGTTTGGAACAAGAGGGTTTTTTGGACAGATTAGTAACGGGTGATGAAAAATGGATACTCTACAACAATGTGGAGGGAAAACGGCATTGGTCACCATGAGGAAAGGTCGCTCTTTGCACTGCAAAGCCAAAATGCACCCAAAAAAGTGATTTTAAGGGTATTCTCTACAATGAGCTGCTAAAAAACAATGAAACCATCAATGCAGAGAAGTACTGCATCCAACTGGAGGTTTTGAATCAGTTGATTGTCCATCAACATCCAGCTCTGGCGAATAGAAAACGAGTAATTTTCCAACACGTGACCACATGTGGCTATGAAAAACCCAAGAAAAATTAAGGGAGATATTCTCCTGACATTGTTCCAATGGGCTATTACCTGTTTAGGTCCCTGCAAAACTCCCTCAATGGCAAGAACTTCCAAAGATATGAGGCCATAGAAAATCACATAAAACAATTTTTTGATTTGAAACTGCAAAAATTCTATGAATCAGGAAACTACCAGGCAGATAGGAAGAGGTTATTAAACAGGGAGGAAAATATGTAATTGAATAAAAGTGTTATTTTACTTACGAATTCATTTTTTGTTTTTATTTTAAAAATACGCACAAACTTTTTGGCCAACCCAATAATTTTACTGTTATCATTGGAACAGGAGCATTTAATTAACATCAACCTCTTCCAAAGATAGCAATGCTATGTCAAACATTTTCTACTGATTTTCTATTAGTAATTTTTATATTCATATATAAACTAGAAAAACTTGCTCAGTGAAAATGTATGCTTCTCATTAAATTTAATAGCACTCATTAATTGCATCACAATTAAAACAGCTTTCTCAATTTTAGCATCAATAAAAATATTGTCTAATAAATTCAGTATGATAACTGTTTATGGTTAAAAGTACTGGTAAGATGAATATTTTTTTAAGTAGAGACAAAATTGTATTTATAGCTTTTTATCCTATTTTACAAAAATATACACTTTTCTCTAGCTACCCAACAGCAAACAAAGCCAATTGTCCGCCAAAGTAATAATAGAAATATTTGTTCACTATATTATCAATAAGATGCTTTTACATTGATTGAAGCTTGCCATTCTGCGCCATTCGATTGCACCTTATTGTCTTTCAGCAGCTTTGTTAGATGATGCTCTACATTGAATGCAGCTGCACCATGTAAATGCTCCGGGGTTTCCTGAAAGAAATTAGTAACTGTTGCAACATAACTAGATGCTTAAAATTGTGCTTCTAGATTTAGAGGAGAATACTGTATGGGCTGAATTAAAAATATAGTGATACAAAACTTTAATGCAAACTTGGAAACTTAACAGATAATAATATTCAGCTTACAACATAAACAATTTTAACAATATCCATTGCAGAAAAGTTCTTATGGGGCTCCTTCATTAACACTTCCAAAATGTTTTTTTCTCTTTCGTTACGATGGTCAATGTAGTACTTTATTTTAGGCACAGGGTTCTGAAAATTAAATATTAAATTTAAACTATGTAATCAAAAAATAAATACTTCAGAGCATAAAGTAATGAATTATGATTTACCTCCACAACTGGTCCGTGTCCAGGATAAATAACCTCTGGTTTTAACGCTAGAATGCGATTAAGCGATCTCATGTAATCATGCAGATCCTCGAAAACTGCGGTGCCTTCCCCAAGAATGCAATCACCGCTAAATAAGACATTCTCTTCTACCAAGCGTAGAATAATGTGATCTGTGGTGTGCCCAGGTGTATGAACTACTCTAAAACGGATAAAACCAAGATATTAATATTCTCTTTTGCTACAACATTAACACATAGGTTGATTCTTCATGTAAAAACCTTAAAGTAGCTCCTTCTGTACTGATTACTTCCTCATCTTGTAAGTAATTTAAATTGATATTGGATGGTAAAAAGTCATCTTTCATCTCTTTCCTAGGATATTTCCAAACGGGAACGTTTGAATTTACAATCTTGAATATATCTTCAACTCCTCCGACATGGTCACCATGCCAATGAGTTAATACTATTTTACCAAGCTCCAGATTTTCCTCTTCCAAGAATTTTTTTAGATTATTTATATACTGAGGTATATCTTTCTCACCAGTATCCAGAAGAATGCGTCTGTATGATCAAGAGTAGGTTATTTAAGTACTTAAATGGCAATTTTAACATGACATACCTCAAGAAAGCAAACATACTTTCTTCCTGTTCCTATTAAATATGTGTTCGTGCCCTGGAGAGTCATAGGTCCTGGATTGCATCCTAAAATTCTAATTATTCGTGAAGATAACTTCGAAATCGGTGGTATGACAGCAGCCATAGCTGTTTAAATTAGTCAAATTGCTAATTAGATGTATTTATTTTTCTGCGTCTTTGAATAAAATATAATTTAATCTTAATAAATATAACAGGGATCTTTTTCAAAATTAATGACATATAATTTTTATTTTATATCTTTATTTACTATCGTAGTACACATCCGGATTACAAGGGTAATGATGGCGACTCGTTCGTTAGCGAGATGGGCCAGTGTATCAAGAAATCAGATCGGTGAGATTTGTAAATAAGTAATTAATTCGTTATCCTGAGTTCGAATAGCATAATTTAAAACTATCTTGTTTTATTATAATTCGATTTTAATATTCCTTCTATTTTGCGAGTTATGTTTTGTAATCATTACGTGAATGGTATTAATTTTTAGGTCAGTTTGCATTACCAGCTGTTCAATACCGTGGGAATTCAACCCAACCTACGAAGGTAATTTGCTTTAATTCACATACATACATACATAAATTTTAGATCTTTTTTAAAACGTTTCACTATAAATTTGGCATATTAGTTTTAATTCAATTTCTTTCCTTTAAAGTACCCTTTACTAGATTTCATGCTGTATTTATTTGGAATTTATCATTCTTTTGTTATCCTGATATAGTTTTAGTAGGACATACCGTAATTCATGTTAACCGTTTTACTTGTAGACCAAATTTGGGGATTTGAAGGACGAAGATAGAATATTTACTAACTTATATGGAACGCATGACTGGCGTTTGAAAGGAGCCTTGAAGAGAGGTGACTGGTACAAGACCAAGGAAATCATATTGAAAGGACCCGACTGGATTATAAGTATGGCTAATAATTCCCAGTAGCCAAAATTCTTACTATACTATAAATTTATATTTTTTATCGTTCTGAACCATAACTTCTGATCTGTTCGCATAAACCAGGTAAAACTTGGAGATAATGTTGTGTGTTGTCGGATCTAGTTTGTATGCCGTGCAGTCATAACAATTTGAGTTGGGAACTACTACTTTTGCTAATGCGTTTACGAGAAAAATTTAGTCGGAAAATTTTGCGTTTTCACATTTTAGTACGGGAATCTTAAATCTTTTCTTTCCCGTTTCGCATTTGAGGGCGATTGTTTAGTTTCGTGCAGCATATATTTAGTGATGTTCCTCTTTATTTTTATGGGCTGGAAAGAGTTTTTCGTAGGTATTACATAACAGACGAAAAGCATTGGCAAATTCTGCAGGCTTTATAGGTCCGCGAACTAGCACATGCTGACTAGCTACGCCTCCGTAGACAAGCGAATCTAAAGCATTTCGCCCTTGGTTTTAAATGCTATATTTTGTTAATGCGGCACTTTTGATTATGCTCATCCCGCTGTATTTGGCCATTTTATTTTGTGTGTGAATGACTTCGGCAGATGGCTTGCTTTTTTGTTCAGGAATGTCTTAAAGTGCTATTTACTACATATTTTTAACTTGACTAGACCTAGATCTTTTATTCCTCTGAATTGCATTTCCTTTAAAACTAACTATTTATATCGCATGGCGATCTTAAAAATAACATCATGGGTATCAAATGTGGGTTGGAAATTGATCCTTTCTAAGCCATTTTATACAGAAGTGAATAAGTAATTAATTGTAATTAATGAGGTAATTTGTAAATAAGTGAATTAAAAGCAGTACATGACTCAATAAATGTGATCGTTTATAGGTTTTGTGAGAAAAAGTTGGGATGTAGATGCAATAATTAAATGAAATTTTAGGTACTTTTCAGTTCTCCTTCCCCCCTCCTCCCAAATTTCAAAATTTTTTTTCTGTCTCGATCCAACCAACCCAACCCAAGGAACAGGTTCACTATTCTTCTCCCCTAACTTTTCATTGACAACAAAAGAAGATCGGGAACTGCATCGGGGAAGTGTGATGGGTAATTCGAGAGCTTCTGTTAGCCAAAATATATTTTATTCTGAAATGATTCTTGGTCAAGCAAAACGTCCCTTTGAGGAAGTACCAAAACATTTCATCCAACTTACCCAACCCGGTGTAATCGCGCAAAATGCCCCTTTGAAGAAGAACCAAAACACTTCGACCAACTTACCCAACCCAGTGAAGTCGTGCAAGGTTCGTCCATGTTGAAAGTTCCCAAAACAACAAAAGAAGACCGGAAATCACATGGGGAGCACAATAGTGAACCTAAGCCAAATATTTTGGGGGGGGGGGGGGAGATAACAGGAAAGAACCAAATTTTCTTAATGCAATTCTCAGGTTCTGTCGCAATAGTTTTTTATTTTCCTACAAATTCTACCTTGTAGATAGTTAGAAAATTAACAATCAGTCAGAATTATGTTAACTCTTAACATTAACATTTTTCAGATGAAATCAAAGCCTCAGGTTTGAGAGGTAGGGGAGGAGCTGGCTTCCCTACTGGTATGAAATGGAGTTTCATGAACAAACCATCAGATGGCAGGTATAGCTCTATAAAAATATCTTTTAAATGTTACCGAGCTTCTATAAACAATGTTAGTAATCATTAGTGAATTCTACCGTTATTTTTTTCTCTTGTTGCGTCTGAAGAAGCTTGCTACTTTGTTAAGCTGTTTAATCTTTATTTTAATTTAAAATTTTAAAATGATAAATAACTTTTAAAATTTTTACAGGCCGAAATATCTTGTTGTGAATGCTGATGAAGGTGAGCCTGGTACATGCAAGGACAGGGAGATCATGCGCCATGACCCCCACAAGCTAGTGGAAGGATGTCTTATTGCTGGCAAAGCAATGGGTGCCCGAGCTGCATACATTTACATTCGGGGAGAATTTTATAATGAGGCATCAAATATGCAAGTTGCCATTTGCGAAGTAAGTTACCGAATTGAAATATTGATTCATCTCCGTAGTTTTAATTTTGAATTTGATTTCCTTTTAAATATAAATAGATTTCCTCGAAAATATATTTTGGTTGTATTAACACATCAGCTGACATGTTTACCCCTAAGTACATGATCCACATCACTGCAAAGGTCAAATATGATTCTCATGTAATGCTTGTCTAGGAAGATGACTATGCAACATAGTACTAGCAGTACGGTATTATTGAGATGAATAGGGAAATTTTCAGAAGCAATGTACTCTTAATTTTGTTCATTTAAAAAAATACTTTGCAAGGAAAAAATAAATACCTATATATAATTTTAGATAAGTTTTTCACTGTAACACAAGACATAATCCAGGTTTACATTATGATAAATCATATCACATAAATTTCAATTACTGCAGTTCAAAAGTGAATTACACAAACTTTCAACATTACCACTCAGTAATTACAAATGTGCTACACATTTGAGGTAAAATTCAACACCAACATTGAAAAATTAAAGGAAAGTAAAAAAGCATTTTAGATTGACAAAAATAGCCTCAATGTTGAAAAATCTAGGTTATTTTTAAATATAACTGTTATAATTGCTTGACAACTATTATTTCTGAGCCAAAATTTATTCAAAACATATACGTGTATTTATTGGAATAGAAAACTTCTTGAGGAGCTGAAATTTGTAGAATGATTGAAAATTAATAATTGCAATTTTTACTCATGAACATAAAGTAGAACCATGCCTAGGGGCTAAGATATTGATATATAGGTGGATCTACCCTGCCTATGCTATGGTGAGAACAGCCTTCCCTCATTTTACGAACTTAATTCGTTCCACGAAATCTGCTTGTTAGGTAAAAACTCGTAAAACGAAAATTATTTTTCACATTACTTCGTTTGTAAAAATTTTTAATTGGTTCCAAAGATCAAAATAAAAAAAGACTCCATCCAATGCACCAAAAGTTTTTCTAGCTGTTCTATTATACCTTCCTGGAATTTCATTATACGCTGCAAGTGAGTGCCAGGCACTGTAGATTGTGCTATCTCTGACAACTTATCCTTTAGCAGAAATATTGTCCTCACAGTAGATGCAGATAGGTTAAATGTGGCGCATATGTCCTTAAACTGCTTGCCTTTCTCCAATCTTTGAATCATATTTATTTTCTGGGCTACACTTAAAGCCCTTCTGCCTTTTTTCACTTTACCACTTGCAATACCTGAAAGGCTGGCACATTTACGATCCATGATTCACAAAAATTTGTCTTGATTTAAAAGATAAAAAAGCATACCACTCAGCTAACCGAATTTCGCAAATAATGGCAATGCGCGTACTGAGACCGAGATGATGGTTCTTATTCGAAACAGCGTGATGCAATTTGACGAACTTGACTTAGCTTTCCCAAACTTTCCTGAAGCAGATAGAGCATGTATAAGCGAAAATTTATTCACAAATCGAAAAATAGGTATGAAATTGCTCAGGTTGTATAAGCAAAAACTCATAAAACGGAAGTTCATAAAACGAGGGAAGGCTCTAGTACAATGTAACTCACATGCACAGAGACAGTCAAACTACTAAAATTACATGACATTAACATAGGTAAAAGGAGGACACCTTACATGTTGCTGCATTACTGATTTGATCTTTCTTGGTCTCTGTTTCTACTTATCCATCGGAAGTGTCATCCCTATCATCAGAAATGAATCTCTCCCTGTATATGAAAACAATAGTTTAATACAAGTCACTCCTTGGCACAGTTATCTTCTACTCCCTCAAATACTAATTCTTTGAAAGCATTATTCGTGTAAACTCAACTGCAGTATATCTTTGTAGAACCTTCATACTCTTAATAAAAAAGTCTGGTTGAATTGGATATTCAAAGTAGTGTGGAAAAAATAAACAAGGTTATAGTCTATTTAGATGTATTAGAAATAACAGAGATATATCCATGGGGTTGCTAGGGTCAAATATGATCATTGCCAAAATGAAACCATATATATTCCATCAGGTCAAATAATAAAAGTTGACAAAGTTTGTTGACAAAATTTGAAGAAAATAAACATTGTTAGTCCTTATGGGCTATTTTTGCAAAATTGGGGCAGTCATCAACATTGAAAGATGTATTTTAGCTTTTAAAAATTACTGAATCTCATTTTTTATTATTCTTTATTGGTTAGATTTTAATATTGAAATCTGTATTCATACTTTATTCTATTTCATTGGAGTGCAAGTTTGCAGTTTATTGCTGGATTAATTGAAAAACTTTTGTTGAATTATAGGCATATCAAGCTGGTCTCTTAGGAAAAAATGCATGTGGCTCAGGGTATGATTTTGATGTCTTCATGCATCGTGGTGCTGGAGCGTACATTTGTGGGGAAGAGACAGCTCTGATAGAATCACTAGAAGGAAAGCAGGGGAAGCCAAGGCTCAAGCCTCCTTTCCCTGCAGATGTGGGTGTCTTTGGATGCCCAACTACCGTCACTAATGTTGAAACTGTGGCTGTTTCTCCCGTAAGTTCATGAATGTCAATGTAGTTAACTTGAAATCTGAATTAAATTTTTGAAAAAAAGATTTATTGTTCAATGGTTTTCGTGGAAAATACTTTCATTCTCATTCAAAGTTGCTGAATGAATTTTCTTATTGCTTCAGTTAACAATTTAATGATGAAGTCATGTGAACAGTTGGCATAAAATGAAAATTTCTCAAATAACATTAAAAATACTTCTAAAATGTAATTGAAAAGTTGTTTGCATCATAAAAAATATAATTCAAAAATGTTTTTTTACAGACCATCTGTCGACGTGGTGGGACATGGTTTGCTAGTTTTGGTCGCACCCGTAACTCCGGCACTAAGCTATTTAACATCTCTGGTCATGTTGTCAACCCTTGCACTGTAGAAGATGAGATGTCTGTGCCATTGCGTAAACTGATTGAAGATCATGCTGGGGGTGTTATCGGAGGATGGGACAACCTGTTAGCCATCATTCCTGGTGGATCCTCAACTCCTCTTATTCCTAGAAGGTTTGTTAAAAATCATACTCTGTGTGTGGAATGTATTTGTAAATGCACATACCTTTAAACTTATGGAGTTGTTTTGTGTATCAATATCCAAACATGAACATGCACAAGCTGCAAAACTTTCTCGAGTGTTAACTATTACTTTTTTTACATTTACAAATTTTTGATAGGGTGAATTATGTGCCTTGAAGGTTTCATTTGTCATAATTGTTGGATCAGAACAATATGATTAACAAAGTAAGGAATATTTTAATAAATCAATTATCTGAGTTAATTTTATTCAGTTAATATATATTTGATTTAGAGTTGATTTTTATAAAGTTAGTCGCATATATTAAATAAGTAAATCATGGATAAAATAAACTTTCTGAACATATCCTATTCACAATCAGCACATAAAGTTTGGTATTGTGCATTTTCTACAGTTATAAGGTCAGCTTTTTTTGTGTCAAATTCTTAATTCTTCTAATAAATCTTTACTTTTTCTGCAGTGTATGTGATGATGTTCTGATGGACTTTGATGGTCTCCTAGCTGCTCAGACTGGTCTAGGTACTGCTGCTGTTATAGTCATGAACAAACAAACTGATATTGTCAAGGCAATCGCTCGCCTGATCGAGTTTTACAAGCATGAGTCGTGTGGGCAGTGTACTCCATGCCGAGAGGGAGTTTCTTGGATGAATAAAGTCATTCATCGGTTTGGTAAGCTATATTTAAGAGTTATTTTATTTTATTTATTGTTATTTATTTACTAAAATAGGCTCACAGCGTTATCGCCAATTTACAGTAAACATGGTAACAATAAAATATAGTATATAAAAGATAATTAGGTACAAACAAGCAGGACAATGAACACCAATTAATTACAAGTAATGTACAAAAAAATTATAAAAACATTATTTCATCTATTTACAAAAATATTACTCGGGGCTGCTTTTAAGGAGGAGTTATAAGAGAGAGAGAAAGGATCAACATTTGGCAGTAAGGAATTTAAAAGGGAGGAAAGTCAATAGAAGAGGGAGTGTTGGGCAAGAGAAATTTTAAATGAAGGAACATTAAGTAAGTGGGTAGATCTAGTAACTTTTGATGGAACTCGGAAATTGAGTAAGGTGACTAATTCAGGACTGTCAGTAATAGAGTTTAAAGTATTATAAACTAGTAGAAGGTGCTTGCATACTACAAGCATTTCATCTCACCTAGAAAAAACATTAATTTTTAAGACAGATATTTCATCATTACAAATATTCTATTAATTTTAAAGATTTCACCTACGCAGCGATTTTCGTTTTTACCACATGTAAAAATAATAGTTTAAAACAATCCCCAAATGTTGCAATTTTAAACATTTTACACTTTCTCCATTATGGGGTACTAATGCTACACATTTGAGCCAAATTTTAAAGTTGTAGCACTTCTAGAAGTAAAATAATATTTTTCTAATAGTTTAAAATTTAAACATTTTTAACGGTTGCCGCAATATATATATATGGAGAGATTGAAATGTTTATTTGTGCAAATGTACTATTCTGTAAATGATTTGAAAATCGCAGCTTCCTAGCTTATCTCGTAGTACCTAAAAATTTATTAAACTTTAATGTTCAAATGGGGTTAAAACAACCCCTAAAATTTACAATTTTTAAATTTTCGATTTTTATAGTTGGTTATGAGAAAAGTTCTATAATCTTGCAAAATTTCAGCTTCCTAAACTTATTAGATTGGTCTACACACTGGATTGCGTTTTCCCATGCTAACTTATGGGAGATATTCCGGGGTCTCTGGAGTCGAACCCAATACACTGTAAGCAAAAGTGACAATAATTTCTAATAGATATTGTGGCCATCTAGCAACACTGAAAGTTTCATTTGTCTAGCTCACCGGCAAGTGCCCATAATTAATTTACAAAAATGGCGCAGTGCTTTTCTTATGGGAAAAAACGCAACTTTCGGAATTTCTGGAGTCGAACTCATGTCACTTAGGTGAGAAGTCTAATTTTATCTGTAGGTTTCTCCATCATATCTACAAAAACTGAAACTTTCAGCTCTCTAGCTCTTGTAGTTTGGGCTGGACATTAGTATCCTCCTCCTCTGTAAGAGTCGTCGATATATAATGATAAGAGAGAGATCGGATGTAATCAGGGTAGCTTTAAGGTGATTAAGGGAGAGGGAGGACAGTATAGCATCAGTAGAGGCATGGCGAAGAGAGGGCACACAGGTTTTTACAATTTTTAAAAAGAAATTAAAAACTTGATTAAGAGAAGAAACATTGGAAATGGCAGACATGGACCATATTGGAGAGCAATAGGATATAACTGGAAGGACAATTGTGGTAAAATACAGTTTGAGTGATGCAGGATCTCTAATGTCAGTAAAACGGTATATAATGCCTAAGAGAGACATGGCCTTCTTTTCAATGTTAATAATATGCTCACCATAATACAATTTACTGTCAGTAATAACACCAAGATCTTTTTGTGAAGAAACTCTTGTCAATGGGAAAGAATTAATTGTATAATTGTAATTAACAGGAAATTTGCAGAGAGAAATAGACATCACGTTACATTTAGAAAGATTTAGTTTTAACTTCCAAAGATTACACCATTTCGGAATCTGATTTATAGCCTGCTGGAAAACCAAGCAGTCATTTATTGTGTCAATTTGTGTAAGTAATTTGCAGTCATCAGCAAAGAGTAGAGAATGGATAGGAGAAGAGTGAAATAAAGCAGCCAAGTCATCAACATAGAGTGTAAAAAGGTAGGGTCCAAGGACACTACCTTGGGGAACACCAGATAGAACAGCAGACCATGTAGAATATGACCCAGATAAAACAACACGTTGGTTCCGATTTTTAAGGTCACTATCAAGTAGTTTGAGGAAATTACCATGGATACCAAACCGATGTTTGAGCTTATGGAGAAGAAGGGTATGGTCTATGGAGTCGAACGCTTTTGAAAAATCTAAGAATACCGAATCTAATTGTGATTTGTTAATTAGAGCATTTACTGAATGGTTTTGGAAAATGGCTAAGTCTTATATCATCTTTTCTATGAGAATGAACTCTGGCTGACAGTCATCTATTTACAAAGAATATTGTCGTGATTTAGGTTTACTACTGAAAGCTGGCAAGGAATTTAAAAAAATACCTGATAAATATTGGCCTTATTATATTATTCTACGCATTTAAAAAAATACCTTAGTTATAAGTCGGGGAAATAAAGTGTGCGGCATGTTGTGCCTACCAAAGAAAATGCCTACTCATGCCAGGCGTGCAGTATTAGTAGGTGTTTCACAGGTGGCCTACCCTCAAAAGATGAAGGGGCAAATATTATGTAATAATTTTGATTTTATTCCAATTAAAGTTACAATACAATCAAGTTAATTGAATCTGAAAGAGAGCATTATGATTTAACTCAAGAGCCGAAAGCATGATTACAGGTAGCCCTTGATTTACGCCGTGAATGCGTTCCTGGATGAACCTGCATAATCAGAATCAGCGTAAATTGAAACGATTTTATAATGTAAATCAATGGGAAGTCAATGACATGCATTCCCGGCACCCAAACATTGAGGAGTAATATAATGGCATTGCATTTAAAGTTCTGAAATAACGTAAATATAATAAAGGAAATTTAAACTATATATTTTATACCCTTACAATCGGCAATGGCATAATGAAGCAGCATTAGTCCTCTGACGAAGTCCCTGGTTGAGGATCGTCACTTTTTTAAAGAAAGCATGCAGTGTGGACTGGTGTGATTTCTTCTTTCTTTCTTTCAAAATTTCATTATAAGGCCTCATGGATGCCTTATAATGAAATGAAATGCCTCTTTGCTGTAGCACTCCACTCCCAGACATGATCAATCTCGCAGAGCTCATCAGTGAGTTTATCTATGTCTGAGAGGATGCGCTGGAGATCGCTTGTCTTTATTTCACGTAGAGGAAGTTCTTCTTCCTCTCTTTCCTCCTCTTCCTTTTGGCCCAGTTGTGCGGCCAATTCTTTTAAGTCTTCATTAGAAAGAGGCTGCCCATGGCTTTCCAAAAGTTCTGTTACATCTTCATCTGTCACTTCGTCCAAGCCCACCTCTTGTGATAGTCTTCCTACGTCATCTATGACGTTCTCCACTGGTTGGAATCCTGCGAAGGAAAGAAATTCTGACTGAAGTTTGCCCCACACTTCATTCAAACAATTCACTGATACTTCCTCCCTGGCTGCGTTGATGTTATTAATGCCCCTAAAAATGTCGAATGAGTTCCAATAATTCGGTCCTTACTCCTTATCTAGGCAGAAGGGACGTCACTGTCGTGGAATGGTGTCGATTTTGGAGGAGATTATCTCACAATTATATCAATGTGTGGGTATGCAAATCATTGGTCCTCGTGATTGACTGTAATTCTTTCGTGTGATCGATGTGTACAGTCATCTCTGCTATTACGCGATAGTTGCTTTCATGTAAGATGCCGACCTATAGAAAATCGCATAATAAAAATAACCCCAGGACTTCCGCAGAGAATACATTTGTCCTTTTATAGTTTAAAGCGCCGGGAATGAAATCGCATGAGAGCAAACTCGCATATGTAAAAGTTTACATTTTACAAGCAGCTTTTACCGATTAATCGATCTCATTAGAACAAATTCGCAGAGATGACTGTATTTATAATTTTTATTCAAAATCAGCGTTGTAAGAATTACGATTTAGTATAAGAATCAATATGAGAAAATTGTAAAACGTTTTAAATAATAGTAAATATATTTTTTTCACTTTTTGACCTCATGGTTTCAAAATCGACGTTATTCTGAATCGGCACAAATTGGATCGGCGCAAATCGAGGGCTACCTGTATTTAACATAAATTAGAGGCAACGTAGCATGGGTTATGGTTGGAAAATGTGAGTGACAATGATGGGTGATTGATTGTGAGATTTAAATTAATTATTTTAAATATTAAATTCAGTAATTTAGTTGAACATTGCAATACAATAAATATACATACTTGCAAGGGTTTTAATGTTTTGTCTATTAAAATTGTTATTTAGAAATTACTTTTTGCTACGATGTATTGGTTTCATAAATTTAATTTAATTTTTGAAAGAAATCTTGGTAGCAATCGGTTTAATGCAATATGTTTGGTATCTATCAACAAACTCTCGCCATAAATAAAGAATACATGTTAACTGCATTTATACAAGTGAGTACAAACCATTTCTGCTGTTTTTATTCTGCCGTGTGAATGTGACATGAAATTACAATCAATCAAGTTCCCAAGTATTCTTCAAACTATTTATTAGTTGCTTCAACTGTGGCAAAATTTTAATGAACAACACTTATACGCCGCAAATCAAATACTTAATTCTTTGAATCTGCTCTTTCATGATGGTTCTGGAGGGTCAGGCAAAACGTATTTGTACACAACATTATATCATAAATTAAAGTCGATGGGGAAAAATGTCTTAAATGTGGCGTGGACTAGGATTGCAGTGATAATTCTTCCAGATGGTATCACATGTTACACAGTCTTCAATTTACCTCTGTATCTACAGAGTTGAACGTCACCAAGACTCACCTGCCAAAAAAATTTTTAGGTTGATGTTATAGTCTGGGATGGATGCAACCATGGCTCCAGAAGTCACCTTAGAAATCATTGATAGAATTCTGCATGACATAATGGGGGGAAGTGAATTTTTTGGAGGAAAAATAATTGTACTTAGGGAATTCTTGACAAATGTTAAGTGCTTTGTAATCCTCACTTAAGTGTATCATCTGTATTATTTGCTTAATAATAACTGAGTTTATTGAATCTTATGTAATAAATTCACGTATTATTTAATGTTCACCATTGTATCAATGGATCTTCTAAATGTCAGCAACATCTACCGCTAAAGTTGAAATCAGTTCAAGTTGATAACAGCATGTCACGGGCCCTCTAGTTAATTAATGCTTTTAGTACTTAATATAACACTTTTGTGGTTTTATTGGCAAAAAACTCATATTTAGGTTTGAGTCTGGAACCTAACCCCCCTCCCCCTTTAACATGTAATTCCTCTACTCGCTTAACGTACTTTTGCTTTACATACCGAAACCCTGGACGCATCTGTACATTATAATGATGTATGCCTGTATCAGTATATGAGACCAAGTTGTGATGATACCTATACATCTGATAGAGTTTGGTGTCTTTCTCGCATACCCATGGCAATACATATTGCAATCACCAACAGAAGCTGGAATGTTTGATACTCTTGTCAATTATAATATTCTTCAATGTTTTTATTGGTCAATCATGGGAACCATTTAGTAGCATCCCGGTGGAATGAATGATTATCTCAAATTTTATACTTCAATTTTTTTACTCTCATATAAGTTGCATCCATGGGCATCTGCTGAGGGTGTAAGGGGGAGGGGGAAGGGATAGTTCCTCCCTCTGGATCAGGCCTGTGTCAAGGGAAAACAACCATTTATGTCTTGTTAGGTGAGGGAATTAACATGGTCATTTTTCTGAGGTCAGGCAAGCAAGTGGGGACTCGCTGCAATATTCTTGAAACAAACCACTAAAATACCCTATTTACTTGCATATAAACTGCACCCTTGTTTTTTGAAACTGAAACTTGGAAAAAATTACCAAAAATAAGCTGCACTTAAAAAATTGCAATTAGGAGTAAAACATTCCGGGTAATTACTATAATTAATATAATATGTATCATTAACTGTACATAAATGTGAGTAAATATTGGTGTTCTTTATAATAATGAATTATTTCAGTGAATTATTTGTAACCAATTAGCAATATATTAATTTTGCGGGATACGAAGTACAACATTACCGAAAATCTCGGAATGTGCATTTTATGTGATCATGCTGCATGTGGAAAGTGACGAAAAATCATGACTTTTGAAGAAACGCCACCAAAATATTTCTTACGTTATAATTATTGGAATATGAGACTAAACGGTGACGATGGTTTGATATCCGTCAAACTATGGAATTTTTCTCATGGATTCCTGGCGCCACCATAGTGATCGCCTGCAAAAACTGACTTTGGTAACTGTCATCGATAATAATATTTCTTTTCCTTTTTATTTGTTTCTGTGACTATGTTATGTTTTTATATGTCACATACTGCACATTGAATCACCCAGCCATTTAGTGAAGTGACTATCAACAATTATCTCACGTTTTTGAATTTTCTGATTTTGTTTCCTCGTGTATAATCCATATCCTTGTTTAGGAGATCAAATTTTTGGGAAAAAAGTGCAGCTTATATGTGAGTAAATACAGTTTTAAGCCCACCAAACCTGACTGAGAGAGCTTGCCTATCCCCTTGCCTCCCTGGAAAAGTTCCAGCTGACGTCCATGGTTGCATCTTCAATTTGTGTGCATAAAGTTTATATGGATTGATGATAGAAGCCATATAAATTATAGAACATGTTAGACTGTGCAAAAAATGAAGTGAATGCAACCACTGCCAAGTTATAGTTGATAGATATTTAAATGAACAGTGATGCTATTTTAAAAGTCATTCCTGTTTTGAATAGGTGAAAAGAAAAGAAATAATCTGTGGTAATTGGTAAGCTGAAGTTGTCACAAGAAGAATCTGGCTACAGGCAGTGTCTGCATAATGTATATCCAGAGTTACTGTACATCCGCTGATACATATGTTTTGTATAATGATACCATATGTACATATGGACAATATGAGTTCTCTCGAGGTAAAACAATCCGGAGGTAAAATAGTCCCCCAATCGGATCTCCGGGCGGGGACTGCCTTGAGGAAAACATTTGTCGAAAGTAAATTACGAATAGGGACTTGGAACGTAAGAACTATGAGAAAGGCAGGAAAGCTAGAGAACTTGAAAGAAGAAATGAGAAGAAATAGAGTTGACATTATAGGGCTAAGCGAAACTAGATGGGAGGGAGAAGGACAGTTCGACTCGGAAGAATTCACGGTAGTTTATTCTGGAGGAAATAGTGGGGAAAGGGGAGTAGCTCTGGTACTTAGGAAAGATATGATGAAAAGCGTGACAAAGATAATAGCAACAAACGATAGACTGATGGCAATAAAGCTAAAAGCAGTCCCAGTGGACATGCTGATAATCCAGGTATATATGCCAACGTCAGCTCATGACGATGAAGAAATAGATGAGATCTATGAGCAAATTAATGAAATTTACGAAGAAGACGGAAGAGGAAAGGTAAACTGCATAATAATGGGAGATTGGAACAGCATAGTCGGAGAAGGACAGGAAAAAAATGTTGTCGGGCAATACGGACTTGGGAAGAGAAATCGAGGAGGGGAGAAACTCGTAGAATTCTGCATCAATAATGACCTTGTAGTGACTAATACATGGTTCAAAAACCATAAACGAAGGTTATACACATGGAAAAGCCCAGGAGATAGAATGAGATGCCAAATAGATTACATCCTTGTAAAACAAAGATTTAGGAACAGCATAAAGAACGCCAAGGCATTGCAAGGAGCAGACATTGATTCAGATCACAGCCTTCTAATACTTGACGTGAGTACAAAGCTCAAACAAATAAGAAAAACGAGAAGAGAAAGACAGACCTGGGACCTAGAAAAACTGAAAGAAAGGCAGGATGTAGTCAGCATGAAGTTGGAAGATAACCTAAGAAAGTTGGAAAACAAACCGAAGACCGTCGATATAGAATGGGATGAAATTAAAACCAGTATCAAGGATACCTTGGATAAAGAGATTGGAAAACAAGAGAAGAAAATCAGAAAACCATGGATCACGAAGGAAATGCTGGAGAAAATGGATGAGAGACGAAAATGGAAAAACGTTAACAGTGAAGAAGGTAGAGCCAACTATAGGCGTATAAACAATGAGTTGAGAAGGGTAACAGATAAAGCTAGAGAAAATTGGCTAAAAGGAAAATGTGATGAAATAGAACAAATGGAGAAATTTTGGACGGTACGATATGATGTACGCTAGGGCACTGGAATTAGAAGATAAGAAGTCTAATGGAATTTGTGGTAAAGGAATTATGAATACGGATGGGAAGATAGTCTCAGAAACAAAGGATGTAGCACAGGTATGGGAAGAATACATTAAGGAATTATACAGCAAACAGACAGGAGCGGCAAAAATAGAACTGGAAAATGAGGAAAACATTGAAGAAGATAACTTAGGACCAAGTATTATGGAGAGCGAAGTAGAAAAAGCGATAGTGGAACTTAAGAAGGGGAAAGCCACGGGCAGCGATGGAATACTGGCTGAGATACTTAAAGTCATAGGATCAGAAGGACTAAAAGCGATCACGAAATTAATTAATAAGATTTACGACATGGGAGAGTGGCCTCAGGATTTCCTAGAAGTAACAATGATCCCTCTAAAGAAGAAGCCAAAGGCAATGCAGTGTAAAGATTACAGAACTATAAGCCTTCTGTCACACACATCGAAGATCATCACGAGGATTCTTAATAAAAGGCTGGAGAAAAAGGCAGAAGAAATAATAGGGGAAGATCAATTCGGTTTCAGAAAAGGACGAGGAACTAGAGATGCTATAGGAGTAGTTAGAATCATATCAGAAAGGGCAATAGAATACAGTCAAGATATCTGCGCATGTTTCGTAGACTGGCAGAAGGCCTTTGATAGAGTAAATTGGGTAAAGTTGATGAAGATATTAAAGGATATAGGTGTAGACTGGAAAGACAGGAGACTGATTAGGAATCTATATGAGAATCAAGTTGTAAAGGTCAGGTTTGAGAATGTGGACACCTGCGGAATAAATATCGGTAGAGGAGTAAGACAAGGATGCTGCCTATCGCCAACCCTATTCAATATATATGGAGAAAGTCTAATGCAAGAAGCTTTAGAAGGCACAGGGGATTTCAAAATTGGAGGAAGGATTATAAGAACAGTAAAATACGCAGATGATCAAGTACTTCTAGCAAGAAAGGAAGAGGAGCTACAAAAAATGATAAATAGACTAGTGATAACAGGTAGAAAATATGGTATGGAAATAAATACAGAAAAATCCAAGGTCATTCGAATATCGGGTAAAGATGAGAATCTGAACATAACTATTGGGGGAAAGCCATTAGAACAAGTTTCAGAATATAAATACCTTGGAAGTATCATAACACGAGAGGCAAAATGTACGGATGAGATCAAAACTAGAATAGGAAAAGCAAAAGCGGCTTTCAGGAGAAAGAAACAACTACTTACAGGGAATATAAGGGAAGATATCCGCAAGAAGTTGATAAAATGCTACGTATGGAGTATAGCATTGTATGGGGCAGAAACATGGACGCTAAGGAAAAATGACATCAAATACTTGGAAAGCTTTGAAATGTGGACTTGGAGGAGAATGCTGAAGATAAAATGGACAGATAGGATGAAAAACGATGAAGTGCTACGAAGAATAGGAGAGAAGCGAATGATTATACAGACTATCAGAAAGAGGAAGGCTAACTGGGTTGGACATTACCTGAGGAGAGAGAGTATGATTAAAGACGTGTTAGAAGGAAAACTAGATGGGAAAAGGGAAAGAGGTAGGAAAAGGTTTCAGCTGATAGACGATCTGAAAGGTAAAGAGAGTTATCAAGATATAAAGAGGACAGCGGAAAATAGGAGTATATGGAGAACCAGGTTTAACCATGAATAATCACGGACCTGTCTATGGACAGACTACCTATGATGATGATGATGTACATACTGTCTGCTTATACACACATCTTACTCAGCCAGACTATACTGTCTGTCGTGTCACCACGTACGTTGTTGCTCCGCAATGTATGGTCGGCATCTTATCTTCTTGGATTTTGCTTTTATATTTTATACAATTAGAGTGAAATTTTTGGTCAAATCCAAAAATGGCATCTCTTCCAACAACTTCCAAATCACCACCAAAATCAACTCCAAAGTCTCCTCTTGCATCTCCAGTGAAATCCCTTTCCAAATCCTCTGATAACAGCCCTCTTTCCTCCTGCTAATAATTTTTCTTCTTCCCTATATCAACTCATCAACTATAGCAAGCAAATGGAAAATATAATTTAATATAAGAAATTATTTTTCAAATGGGTATTATTTGTTCACATTTACGATTTTTTGATGCTTCCATTTATTTTTACATTCTTAAATTGTATTTTTGTTGCTTTATAAATTCAGTGGTACAAGGTTACAGCTAAATTTTCAGTGAAAAAATTCGTGGACTTATATGGGAATGCATCTCCATTTATAACGCATTTTTGTTGTTTATCTCCATCTTAATGTACACCTGCTTAACATATGCATTATCAAGAACAAAACCTGTACATTAAGTGGATTCTGCCTCTACGTTTCTTGTCTGAGAATTTTTGCATGCTAAGTAGTAGACTTATAAAATGATAACTAAAGGAGATAATGGTGAGATTTAAAGGTTAAAAAAATTTATGTTGACATTAAACTTTTATAGATAAAAAGTTGACTGTGGAGTAAAATTAGATAGTGGAATGATAATAATGAACTTTTAAAATTTCTCTTCACAATTTCTGTTACTGTTTTAGTGACTGGAAATGCCAAGCCAGATGAAATTGACATGCTTTGGGAGATTAGTAAGCAGATTGAAGGGCACAGCATCTGTGCTCTTGGAGATGGAGCTGCATGGCCTGTTCAGGTAAGTCTTTATATATTTATATTTTATTATATGTATTACAAGTAGTTAGTGCTTGCATTCTGCAAGCATTTCATCTCACCTTGAAAAAACATTAATTTTTCAGAGAGATATTTCATTATTAGAAATATTTTTTTAATTCAAAAGATTTCACCTCTACAACGCTTTTCGTTCTTTCCTTATGGAACAATATTTGAGTAAAATGATCCCTAAAATTTGTAATTTTAAGAATATTATACTTTTTTCATTGTGGGGTACTAATACCACACAATTCTGCCAAATTTTAAAGTTGTAGCATATCTAGAAGTGAAATAATATTTATCTAATTATTTAAATTTAAAAAATTTTTAACGGCTGCAATAACAACTTCCTAATGATTTTAAAAGTTTATTTGTGCATATGCACTAACCTCTAAATAAATAAAAAAATTAAGCTCCCTAGCTAACCCCGTAGTACCTAAACATTTATCTATTTGTTTAAATTTTAAGAATTTTTAACAGCCAAACAAATTAAAACATCAATTTTTTTTATTTTTTATAAATTCTACCTTTAAAAAAAATTTCAGCTCCATAGCACATTTGGAAATACATTAACCTTAAAAATTTGTTTGAACATTTTGGAATTCTAGTCTGTGTGCACAAAAAATTTCGAATATCCAGATCTTCTGGAAGTGCCTAAACATTAGTATCCTCCTACATATCATATATATCCTCCTCTGTAAGAAGTGTCTATGTATAATAGATATTTTAATTGCCATTTCTAAATTTTATGAAAAATGTCGCATTCATTGTAATTAATCTTGTGAAATTCTAATCATTAATTCTTTCCAATTTAATGTCATATTTAAAAGATGTGCATGTTTTTCTGAAAAAAAATTCTCTAATTCTTTTGAAAATTTGGATTTAAAGCATTATTGAAATAGTAATATATATGACACTAGCGGGTTATATTTTTTCAAAATACATTGAAGACATTTATTGATGGAAAGCAGATGACTAGATAATATCGTTACTTTTACACGTACTTATCTGCAATTTATTGCATACAAGCTGCACTCATGTTTTTGTGACAATCTAGAAAATAAAAGTTAAATAAGCTGTGCCTCAAAAACTCGAATAAATTAATTCAACTTTAATTTTTATTTCTAGGGCTTAATCAGACACTTCAGGCCTGAGCTTGAAGCTAGAATGAAGCAATTTGAAGAAAAGCAAGCAGCTTCGGCTGCAAACTAATATTGAGCTTGTGCAATAGTATTCCAAATCAGAAACTCAAAATCACCATGAGCTGCATGCATTTTATTAAGGTAGATTGTACATCAAAAATTGTATGTGGTTATGGTTTGTAAATATTTGTTATTTAAATCTATTAATAAACACTGAAAACCATGTCATAGTTTTGTTCTGTAATTATTAATTAATAATTAAAATTGTGTTTACCTTTTGTTCCCAGAAATTATTTAAGAGTGATTCAACTTTTGCACTTAGGAAACGGCCATTTTTACAAAAATGGTTCTACTGGATCTTGGTTATAGAAGGACTCCTTTTATTATTTTAACATACCAGTCAAAATGCCAAGATAAGGTTGATTATTTAGTAGGTGTTTTTTATAAATTTGCTTCAGCTTTGGTAAATTTCATTATACAGTCTCTCTTCCCCAGTAAAATGATAATTTCTTGTAAATACAAATGCAAATGTCTAAAAAACCAAGGATATTGTCCATAGATCTTAAACACGCATTAGCTTGAAGTGGCAGCTTAAATGAACAAAATACTTATTGTATTATTAGTAAAGTAATTGTTTGTTATAGTTTGAAAATAATTTAATGCAATTACAATGTTGCCATTAAGACCAAGTTTTTATTTCCTTAAATGTGAAAGTTTTGTTCAAACCAAATTTTTTGTTTTAAATAGCTGTGTATTCATATGTTGGCATTAATAAAATTGATTTCATTTACTTGAGCTCTCATGGGTTCAGTTCCACATTTATATGTGGATTTAAAGTAAATTTAAAATGCAAATAAAAATGTAGTATATCCTCATTATTTGTCGTCACCTCATTGTTCCTTGTTCATTAATTGAAAATAAATTAACTTGATTTTAATATTTAAAAATGTTAACTACTTCACCATTAAACAACATTCTCCTAGGGACTGCCTGAATCTCTTGCTTGGAGAAAACTCAATGGGATTTAAAATTTAAAACCTTTGCTGCTTTGACATTCAAAGGTAAAGGAGCACTGAAGGACTGCATCAATCCAAATCTGCCTGTAATATGGCATTTAAGATGTAAAGCATGGGTAACTCAGGCTATTTTTCAAGTGTTTTGTTTGTGATTTTTGTCCATCTGTTTGAAGGTATTGTGAGTCATGACCTTCCAAGGAAGCCACTGTTACTCTTACACAATGCACCTGGTCACCCAAGCGAACTTAGTCTATAGCTAAAGAAATGAATGATGAAGTTGTGTTTCTTCTTCCCAATGCAACATCCATATCAGATAGGAATCTGTTAATATTATTTTTTAAGTTAGTATTGTAAAAATAATGAGTAAAATTATGTCAAATAGTTTATTCTAGAAACGTCGTGTCATGACTTCTGCCAATGGGTTAATTGACTCTGTTGTTATCATTTATTTGAGTTAACTTTTTAAAACTAATATTATAATAGTAACAATTTATGTGCATAACTTCTGAGCTGTTTTCACATCACTATCAAAAATACAAACCAACCTCGAGAAATACCGTAATTTGGGTTACCAAATCCTGTAATAATAAAAGGAGAATGTGGGTGGCACTTGGGAAGCAAGTTTGATTTGGAAAGCTTTTACTATTCAGTAAGCAGTTGAAAGAATGAAAACGAACAATTTGAAAAGTGACTTTTTGTTCTAATGAAAGTAGAACACCAGTTCATAAATCGGAAAAGGTAAGATTGAAACAAAGACATATGCTATTTAAAAATTGTAACTAGTAGCCTTAAACTGTTAAGAGAGCAACTAACATTTTTATGATATTCAATCAACTTTTGAAAACTATGGCCATATAAGCTATTGGGCAATGGTGACAGTGACCTATTTATTAGTTGATGAAATGAACATATTTGACAGATGTCATTTGCTGTCTTATAACATATTAGCTTATATGCAAAAGTAAAGAATGTAATTTTAAGTAATATCTTAGGTTCAAAATCGGAGAAGATTAAATGCCTGCATTTATACTAAAGAAAAAAACAATTTAATGGTGGAAGGTGTTACCTTTGTGGAATCATCCCGTAATAGAAAGAAAGAAAAACACTTGTGAGTTGCACAATTTTTATTTCAATTTACAGCCCGGGTGGTTAAATACTAAAGAAAATATTAGAAAATCTTGTATACATGTTAACTTTTTCTGCTGACAGGCCAGACTGTGTATTCATAGCAAAGACCTGATGCTCTTTATCCCTTGTATTTCAAGTTTTTCCTGGAGCCCTATCCAGGAAGTGATTATTCGTGGTATAGACCATGATCTGTCAGAGATGTTAATTTTTATTGCATAACTACGAACTTGATGTTAAAATTTTTATCCCTAAAAGCTCAGAGGAATACGTTGAATATCTTGAGGCAAAATGTAACCCCAAGAGAAACAAAAATTTCTTTTCATGTGAATTTGTCTGAAATTTCTGCTGCTTCATTTATTTTCTGGAATAATGGCTCACAGGACGTCTCTACAGACGTATTTGTAACGGGAAAATCTACCGACTGTGACGAAAAGACAAGACGCTGTTCCTGATCACTTCACAGGTGCGTATCGGTGGCGATGATCCTTTAATCCGCCTTTTAAAAAGCGCCCATCGAAGTCAGGGCTACGTCATTAACTAATAAATAAAAAGAATATCGTTAAGAACGGCATTAGATGAATGGAATTGCTAGGAAAAAGGCGGGTAAATTTTTGACTTGGCTTATAAAATATTAATAAAAGTTGTAAATTAATTTACTTTGAAAATAAATTTGGCTAGCCTTGCTTTTTCAACAGCCAGAACTACTAACGCTTCCAGCGCCCGAATAATGAACTTCGTAGTCACAACTACACGTCCATTCCAAATACGTACGTAGGAACATTCAAATACGTAGAAAAATTCCAAATATGTATATAGCAACATCGTACTCTGCCCCACCGGGTTGGGTAAGTTGGTTGAAGTGTTTTGGTAAAAAGAAATCTAACAATTTATTTAAACATGCAATACACCAAGAAAATTAACAAAAAACTAAATTTCGACTTTCATAATTAAATACATTTTGCTATGACTACGCAGTTCATTATTCGGCCAATAAAGGCGCTACTTAGTTCTGGTAGGAGTAGTAGTCTTTGGTTCTGGCTGTTAAAAAGCAAGGTGTTCCATAAATTTTGTCGGGAATTAATCTGTCGGAATCTTTTGCTTAACTTAATGATAAATTACTAATTATATATTAGGATTAAAATTTTCGTATGAATGCTTGAAAACGAGTTTACTGCGCAAGAAAGCAAACCCAGTCAGTGAGCCTTTAGTTTCCGTGGCAACCAAAGAAGCTCACCAATAGAATTCAAGTACTACTTGTTGACTTGTTTAAGCGGGAACGGTCGTGGAGTAAGTTAAGGAGGACGCTGCCGAAAATTGCAATTAATTTTTTACACCGAAGATATTCACTATCAGAATTTTTTAGATTGGCGAAGTATTTACTAACGGAGTTTAGGATGGAATTGGATAACATTATATTTGCTGAATTAATTTACTAAAATACCTGTTTAATTCTCGGCTTTAGAAACCATAGATCTTAGATTATTTGATAGATTGGGACAAAGGGAATTTTTCCACACTTATTGTGAACTTGAATCAATCTAACACACATAAATGGAGGTATATTACGTAAAGAGAAGACCGAAACTATCAATAAGTATACGTCGTTCTTTTGGCAACAACCTCTATGTAGAGAAGAAGGATGCGTCGTTTTTATGTTAATCTTATTTATATGGAAGACAAAATATTTTTACCTGTAAATTGTTAATTACTTTGTTTTTATTAGGCTTTATCACTTTTATTTTTTCAGCCTAAAGGTGGTTAATTCTTAAGCAGGTCTCTGTGAATTCGTAACCAGTTATTAATACTTTTCATAGAGCCATTAACAGGTAAGATTTATAATTTCTTTCTGGTTCAAAGTAACTGGAAAGAATTTGGCTATCTTAAATAAAGCGTAACCAATGAACTTTCGTGCAACTTTTAGTCAATTTATAGACACATTAGGATTTGGAGGTAATACTGTTATGATGATGCTGATTTACTAAAGTTATTAGATGTAACACTGATTATTTTAATAGTTCAGTTTCATGAATATTTTTAAAGTAAGCGAAGGAAAAATAGTAAATGCTTAGGGGGTTTAATATTCTTACCAAAACATTAGCTTGAGTGAAAAGGGTATCACTGAATTTTGTACAACCTCAAATTAACATGTATTAACTTCGTCGTTTTACATAAAATATTCTGTTACCATTAAGTAGAAATTTTGCTGAATTTGTGAAAAAACGATTATTCTTTGAAGTATTTTTTGTTTCCTAGTGTGGTGATCTTTAACAGTCCTTTTTTATCACCCCTTTTCCAATATTAAAAGGTTTCAGATGTAACATTGTATTGCTAGGTTTCAAAATTATTTCAGTATGCCATGGTGGTTTTTAGAAATAGAATTCCAGAAGAGAATAATAAATTATTGATGGCTTGTTGTTACATGTATATGAACTTATCTAAATACAAATGTATCTTATAAAGCATAAAATCAATTGCTATTACAATTTCTCTCTATTTTATTTTATATTTTTAAATGCAACCAAAACTTTTTGAAAGTCATGAAATGAATGGTTATTACAATATAGGAAGGGAGGAGAAATTGGAATAGGCAGGTAATGTGGAATGTTTATTATAAAAATGAGTGATACCTAATTCAAGTTTTGCTAGCTAATCCTCAATTGTTTGATTTGTTTAATTCAAAGTAAAACTAATGGTAAATTTAATTTTGTTTTTTATAGCTATAGATCAGGCTGTTTTAATTTAAATGTCAGTCACTCTCAAAATTAATTGGATGTGTTCTCTAAATCTTAGTTTAATGACTCAGTTTATATACATTTTGTAAATTTTAAATGGAAGTTATCATTATGAGCCTTTCTATAGAAATTTAATTTTTCATCATGATTTATTTTAGGGCTACCATATTTTGGCCTGTAAAAATGATGACCTCCAACTCTGCCAACGAAGTTGGTACTACTTTGAAACACTGGGATACAATAAATTATATTTTAACAAGGTTTGTACACAATATTTTGTACAATTTATCAGTATTTTGGCATCTATTTTATTTTAAGTGTTACAGCAACAATACTTTTGGACTGCATGGTGTTACGAGTGAAAATTACATTCATCAAAAATTTCCCATTTTCGAATAATGCTTTATGTTTATAATTAGTAGAAACAAGATGAAAACCATCAATGCAAATGTTACCTCCTGATACTTGAGCGTTTTCCTAACAATTGAATGAACATGGTTTAAGGCTCCAAAATTCTGGGCAAATTAAATTAATTTTTATTTTCTCCATATACGAAGTATAGAGCAAGTATTGTTTTCCTGAAAAAATAGAATTGGAGATTTCAGCGGAAATACATGTTTTTAGGTCCCCTGAATACGTTTAGACTATTTTCTTGATTATGTTTGTGTGTCTGTGACCGGGATTTTGTGGGTGATCGAACTCAAAAACTATTAATCAGATCAACACGAAAATTTACATTTGACATTTTTGTTAAAGGGAAAATATCTGATTAGATTTTGTTAAACATCGGTCCTTCGGAAGAGGGCGATTACTCTTGTCACTTATCCGTTTTTTTAAATATTTGCTTTAATATTTGATATATGTAAAAATGTATGGAAAATCAAAATTGTAGGGAATTTAATTTGGACAACCTTTGTTCAAAACATTTTCTCATATAATGCATTGTTTAAGAGATATTTTTAAAATTATCTTTTGTAGCTGCTACCACCATTGTTGACACCTTACGCTTAGTTACGTTTTAGTAACACTCCTTTTTATTTTCTTAATTGTTGGAACTTTGTGGCTATATCCAGTGTTTGAATGTATACCTGTTCTCTGTAGTCTAAAATTATCTCGTAGCTCCTTAAAATATTTATTATCATGTAACCTATTTGAAATTTTTAGATATATTACAAGTATGGAGAAAGTCATGTGGTGGTCACATCAGATTTTTTAGAAATGTCTCCTGGACAGAGTTCTAAAAGCCAAAAATTAGGACATGCAGAAGCCCTAACTTGACTCAAATTAAAATTTTGTTAAATTTACTTTCTTTCCCATCAACCAAGTCATATTTTGATCAATGTATATCACAAAACATAATTTATTTGCAGATATTTGAGATTTGATGCAAATGAAATAAAATATGGGGAAAATTTCCAATAAGAATACAAGTTAAGGATTGTTATGTGAACTTTTTATTGTTGTTTAAAAATAAACAACTCAAGTGGTCTTTATCTTAAATTTAAAATTAGCCTCAAGATTAGATGACCTCCTTTGAGAATGTCAGCCATTTTTCAGACATTGTACTTTTAAACTTTTGGACTTTCAATGTCATTTTTGAACAACTTCCTGGTGTTCTTTCTTTTGTAAACAAGATGTCTTAAAATGTTCAAATGAAGTGTTCAGCTTAACAGTTCATGGCAATGAATTATTTTAAGAAGTAACAGCAGTTGCTGATTTGAAATAAGGCCAACGAAGGCAAGACCTAGGGGCAGCAAGATTTCAAGGCCACAATAAAAAAGGAAAAAATACTATTACACAGACTTTTGATAAATTAAACCATTATGATGGACGGATAGGGAGACAAACTAAATACATGAGCTATTCTTCTAGGAAAAAAATGCCATAAATGGAGTAGAAAAATAATTTGGCCTGGGATGAGAAATTTCCAAATCCACCACTGGGTAGCAGTTAAAATTATTATTATTGCTCAACTAATAAGTTTGCAGAAAATAAGATAGAAGTCAATAAAAGATGTATGATATTTTTACAACTGAATATATTCCATCTTTTATTTTTTAAATATTAGTGGAAATGGCCTTATGTTTACCTGGAATAAATGCTAGTGTTGAATGAACATTTTTAATAGTAAATGATGCATGAATTATTGATTTCTAACCTTTTTATAGAACTATTAGCTGTGATGATGAAAATAAAATTGAATTTGAATTATAGCTGTGATACATTAGCAAAAATTTTGCTTGAAATGAGTTTGTTGGAAAAAAATCATACAATAGAAAAATATCTTTACAAAATATAATTTACATTTAGAACAGATTATTGAATTATTTTAAGTAATTAAAATAATTATGTACATAAGCAAACAAAAACTAACTTAATATATTTAAATTTGGAATAAATAAGGAAAAAAGCTAATAATTCATAGATTTTTTTGTACATCAAATTCGCCCTCCCTTTTTGTCATGCAAAACTGGATTTCTCCTCTCTTTTGGTTAAAATAATCTGGTCCATCAACCAGAGGCATGGTTGCATATGCAAGAGCTTCCATCCCAGATTTGGTAGTGGGGTGGTTACTGTTTAGCTTTCAATGCTGAGCAGTGGCGGCTCGTAGCTAAAATTAGTGGGGGTGCTGCTCCAGAAAATTTTTAGCCTTTGTTTTAAAATTGTGTAAAAGAAAAAAAACATGTATAAAAAGAAAATTTATTCAGGAACTTGATAAAATCTTAACAAAAAAACAAACATTTTTGACTTACTTTAACTTAAATTGTTACAGTTCAAGCTTGATCTATTCATTTAAAAATGAAATCCATAAAAGAACCGAAAAAAATGAATCAAATAGAATAGCTGGAAGCAGAATAATAATCTAATTCTACACTCTTCTACACTTTATCACATTCAAGAATATGGTACACGGTTTTTAAGCACAACACACGTTGAGTAAAAAAAATTCCTTCCACCATCACGCCAGAGCCGGCACTGCGAGAGCAACAGTGCTCTCTCTACCTGGCAGTCCCGCCTTCCTCCCCACCCCCCCTCCTATGTGCGCATGCGCACAACAGTCAAACACCACGTCGCTGGCACTGTGAAGCGCACAGTTCCATACAAAGATTTTTGTATCTTTTTCATAAACTGGGGGATGGCTACTGAAGTACTGACATTAAGCTTAAGGAATATATATTGTACTACAAAAATAAAGAAAGAATTAAAGAAAAAAGGACTCATTATATTAAATGTTATCGATAATATCAAGTGGAAATAGGGGGTGCTGCAGTTCCGCAGTGCCTATACACGAGCCGCCACTGATGCTGAGGTTGCAGATTTGAGTCCTGCTGTATGTATGTTCATGTGTTAATCTTTGTTATCATTATTGTGTTCATTGTAAAAGGTCATCAAGTGCTGTTTATGAGTTACTTTAAAATAATCGCCCCCCCCCCCCCCCTCATAAAATAATTCAAGGTTGCAAGATAACTCCTATCATCTTTCGGGTTACAACCGCATGCATAGTCTTTTTATGACGACAGTTTCGCTACCATTCCAGGTAACATCTTCAGGTTGAAATGGCATGCAGATTTTTTCTGTCCCTATATATAGTGCCTCCGTTTGGTTGTGGGGTAATGTGATTGGATAGCTGGCCATCCATTCGGTTTAGTGGAGAGGAATAGTCTTTTCCAGGTGTTAGGAAGGGGGTAGGCATCCTCCATATTGAAATTGCCCAGGTGTTTGATGATCTCTATAAATCTGCACACCACTTTGTCCTGAAGATGCTACCTGGAATGGCAGCGAAACTGTTGTCAGAAAAAAGACCCGAAAGAAGATAGGAGTCATATAAGGAAACATTTCGGAAGTCTTCGCAACAAGGCAAGATTACATTTAATCATCATAAGAAGACATGCACTTTTATTATGTAATCGTTTTGATACAATAAGTAAAATATTATTTAGGCAAAAAAAGTTTTTACTGCTTAGAGCAGGCCTGGGCAACCCATGGTTCGTGAGCCATATGTGACTCCTTTCATTGTTTTATGTGGCTCTCGTGTTCTATATAATGTGGCTCTTTTGATTTAAATAAAAAAAACAAAATCCAAAATCATATACAGTGAGCTCTTCTTCAACGCAGGGGTTATGTTCCTCATGAACACAGTTCGGCAAACCCACATTGGAGGAACTTAGTACCGTATGGGATTAATCGGGATACGTGAATGTGCCCGCATGAAGTCTCCAATAAATACTTTGATACATAGATTTTTTTAAATAAAATAAATTGACTGTACGACACTGAACTTAGCACGGTATCAGCTTACATGAGACTGAGGGAGAGGAAGATAAGTGTGGGAGAGACGGGGCAGCATTGGAGAGATGGAGAGGCGCAGGAAAGTGCGCGACATACCAAAGCTGGAGATTGTTTATAAAGTCCTTGATCGTGCATACTCTTGCAGCTCCGTTGCAATTTAGGATTTTTAAATTTTCTCTCATAGAGAAACTCAAACAGCTTATTCTTACAATTTCCAGTTTCATTCTCTATTTAAGGTTTTCAAAAAGAATGAATAACTGGCAGATGGCCATTTTTTGTCACTAATCTTTCACCAGATACAAAATGTGAACCCTCATAGGTTTCATGATAAGTGCATACAGTGTTTACTTTCTCCATTTGAAAAGTGCAAAGTGAAACTTGGTTGGTTTAACTTTAAATTTTAAAATTAGTTTGAATTGGGGATTGTACTTTGGATTTTTTCAGTCAGTCCAATCTTGGCGAATTTTCAGCATATACTCGGCATAATTCTTAAAAAGTGTAACGGCATGGGTTCAATGTTACTTCCTACTCATTGATATAAACAGGAAAGAATATAAGATACTTTTTGCATTATAAATAAGTTTTATGTAAATTAATGGGGAGAGACATTATTTTTTAGATTTATGGAATTTTATTTTTTGTGAAAGGAGAAAACCTGAAGTCGTACTTCTTTCTCCTCTTGTGTTGAAGATTATCTTATAAGCGAAGTTAAGCCTTAGCTTATGGAAAACATTCTACTACTCCTCTTTTGTGCAAATTAATGTTTGCGTGAAATTTTTTGCTGTTGAAACGAATTTTTAATTATTGTATATTTAGTTTCAATAGAAGTAAATTAAAGATACAATCAATAATTTGTAGATTTATAATAAAACACCATTCTGATGATTTGGTATCTTTTAATTATTAACATACGACTTCTTTCATGCTCACCTGTCATTTTTCATGGATAATTACACTAGTTATCTCAAATAAGCTTGACCCATTGTTTGTTTGTGTTAAACCAACTCTTTATGTATGAAATCAACAATTTTAACTATTGACTGTGATAATAAATAACCTTATCCAACTTATAGAATCAAAGTAACCAACATGTTTTCCAGGTAATACTTTGAAGTGGAGATTTTTTCCATTGGTAAAAAAAACTAAAATTTTTTAGCTTCTCATGAAATTTACAATTTTATTTGGAGTCTTTTTTTAAAAGATATTATAACTTTTCTTTCTTTCATTTAGTTTTTAAATGGTAAAAACAAAAATATAGATAATTGAAATTTTAAAATTTTTAGAGAAAAAGAATGAGTTAGGGAGTAACGTCTACATGTGCTATACTATATAAATTGCATAGCTTAATTAATCAAATTTATTAATGCAAATTTAGGAATGATGAAATTATTAGTACAGTAACTATAGATTAACAAAGTTTCTCATAATTTGTTTTTAATTTAACCATATTATAGATACCAAAATAATAAAACATAATTTGATATAAGCTTACTTTATTCCTTCCTAACATGGCTTAACAGAAAAAGGTTATATGTACAAGTTGACAAATATTTACACAGATCACTTTAAAATGCACAATAAACCACACATTTTTCTTTAAAAATCAAGAAGAGAGAAATATGGCTTTTAAAAATCCAAATTTTTTCCAGCAACACTGATACAAACATCTGCCAGACTCACAATGTTCTTGGGCATTCAACACAGTAGTTTAGGAAAGTAAATATAAATTTCCTAAGCATAAGTTATGGCCCCATAATAATAATGTCCCACTCTCAATGAGAAAGAGTATATAAAAATTCAGTGGAAGCAAGGTTGCATTTAGAAGCCCTAAAACATTGGCCCAGACTCAAAAACTAGGGAATAATTCGGGTTTGACTAGTCATCAGTCATGATTTTGGTGCCAAATGGAACATAGGTTTCATTCCTTCCCCAACCTACATCACTAGCTTACTTTTGACTTTCGTGCATTGTCTATCTGCCGAGGAAGGAAAATAAAAAAAGGCGCTTGGTGCAAAGAGATGAATAGCTTAAAAAGAGTGGCAACCAAATATCCATTTGAGATCTGGACCAGTCAACACACCGACACATACAAAACATCTTGTGATTCCCAGAAAACATTACGTCATAAGAAGAAATACGGTGGGTGAGCCATTCATTGTTTGGCTTTACAATTAGTGATGGGGAAGGAGTAGGAGGAGGCTGCACATTCATCAACAATGGTCCAATTGGTTGGTTTGCTGGTGTATAAGCCTTAAATAGCTATAACTGGAAGGATGAAACAAAATAATTGACACACATGTTCCTATAGGGCAGCTTTTAAAAAATCGAAGCTGATCAAAATTTGGTTTTCACGAAAATTAAAACAAAACTGGCACACAAAATAGAGATAGAAGGTTGCCAAAATTTTGGTCCAATCCAATGCACAAAATTTGCTGTATAATACAGTTCCTAAATAGGGTGGGTCTTGTGTGATGATATATGCTTCCTGTACATAAGCCCCACAGTTTTCACAAAGCTGTCTGTTCATGAATGTCACAAACATCACACCATGAGTTGGCACGAGATCACTTTAATCCCCACTCCAATCTGGTACAATTTGGTCTCTGTCCCTTCCACACCTCGGAGAAGGCAATCGCCGACATAGCTTCCCCTCCGAACCTGGCCCATCAACTTCATCTTCCTCTTCTTCTTCTCTGACGTTACCGTCAATGGAAGGTGCCAACCAAGGATGCAACAACACGTCAGCTGCACTGAGACGTTCGGTTGGCTCTCGCCTTAATAGAGAGCGGACTAGGCAACGGGCTCTGGGAGAGAGAGTGTCCGGAAGTCCAAACCGACCACGGCTGATCTTAGCAAAGAGGGATGCGTGTTCGCTGTCATTGAAAGGATACCTGAAGAGACAAACAAGATGGATAAGAAAGGTATCAATTAATTTTTCGTAAAACATATTATTTTAGAAGACATTAATGTTACTTGAACGCAACAGGCTTGGATTAAAAAAATTAGACGATGCAAGTTTATGAAAAATTAATAATTTTTTACTTTTTAAGACTATAAATTTTACAAGTTTGTTGCAACTGTATAATGGTCTATACATCTAATAGCAACTGAAAATTGAAAGAAATTTAATTGCCTTCTATGAAATTGAGTGGATATTCCTGCAATTTTTTTATCAATGAATATGAAATACAGAATTAAAAGTTGTGACCATTTAAACTTTTTAATGGACTAAGCCAGTTCAAATTCCAGAATGAACAGTTTTCTTAATGAGAAATCTGGTATTTTTAAATTGAGGCCAATCAAAATTTTAAGAGAATATGAAGGCTTAACATATCAATCATAGCGAAACAATGCCTACCTTCCAACTAGCATGGTGTAGAGAACAACACCGAGACTCCACATGTCAGCAGCACGCCCCGAGTATCTTTCTCCACTTCTAAGTATTTCAGGACTCACGTAGGCAGGGCATCCACGTTTCTCTTCTAAGCTGTCGTCTTGCTCTGCAACTCGCTCGTCAATTTCCTCCCTACCCGTGCATGTATATGAAGATGCAAATGCTGGTGTATAGGAATATGAGTCATCAGACACATGCATGTTGCCATTTCCGATGACGACAGCATCTTCCAAAGACTCCAAACGTAGGTGAGTTCTGCAAAGCACAGAAAAATAAACATTTATTTAGTTTAAAGAGAAGCCAATTGTAATTGAAGTATTAATATTAATTATTATCATAAGATCAAGTTGGACACATTCATGATTCTCAGGATTGATCGATCGCTGCATGAATATGTCCATGATACAGAAAAACAAGGGAACCAAAGGAACATAATTACTCAATTGCGTCCATCTTCACGAAATAATCATAACCATCATGGGTGAAAGTTCTCCGTAGTGACTTAGGCAAGTTATTTGAGGAGCTATGAACTAACATGAATGGAATTCATACGGATGATGTACGTTTGTTTTGGGTGCAGGAATTTTTGTTTTAACAGGTGTCGAGCCTATGAGGAGTTGAAATGGTGATATCATTTCGCCAGCCAGCGTAAAGCTGGAATTCCGCAGTGTACTTAAGATCGTTTTTCATTCGTTTATTCAGTCGAGGACAACGATGGTTTCCCAACAAAAACTACGGCAAAAAACCATCTATCTGCGATACGCTCCATACTTGCTTCGACAATATCAGCCTAGATTACTAAGCTGCCAGCTGATACAAGTGGTATGCGCAACAATCATAAGCCAAGCAGTTGCGAAATTTGCTTCGGCCCTTCGGCGTAACAATTAGCCCGCAGATGTAACAGCAAAAATGTACATATAATGCGGACTCATAAAGTCTCGAGCAGTGCATGCGAACCTTTTTTTTAATATATCGACGAAAGAAAGTTTGAAAGGAACGCATTTTTCTTCGAGTAATATTATTCTCCACACCGATTTCCCACGTTTTATCTCGTATAGATTTCCCGGACGTCGAAGGAATTGCAATCACCACTGCAATAATTCTGTAAATGTGTCACGACTAATGTTACGCCGTCAGGCGTCCATTTTGTCTTCGAGATACAGGGGGTTTGACGATTCTTTTCTATCCATCTCCTCCTGATTTAGGTCGTCGTATTTTTTCCCCCGACCGCCTACGAATTGACAAAATAACCGTAGGTCGAAAGTTAATTAATGTGCAAAGAACATCCCTGCCCGCAGGAGTTTTTGTGCAATCGAGAGGAGACTCACTACCCACTAAAAACTCTTAAATGCCCTCCGGGGCCGGTCGACAATTTCGCGAAGCCGCCTCCTCCAGCCTGCTTCACTCGCGTAATCCTTTTTCGCAATCCCTTTCGGCTGTTACCAAACCATTCCGTTCGAGGGCGCGTTAGAGGAGGCGAAAGGAGACGGACAAGAAGAGGGCGTCGAGTAACACCGGGGTCTTTTGTTCCGAGGCGTCTTTCGAGAGGAAAAGAAAAATGAACGACACCGGAACCGACTCTGTTTAAGAAATAAAAAAGAAACGAATTACAAAGTGGAAGAGAGAGAAAGATACGCTCCCGATCTTGTCTTAATTCCGTCGGAGAAAGAGGTCTTTGCACTCTATAACAAGTTGCCCAACGGAGCGTAAAAGGCGCGGGTCTTTGATCACGGAGGAACGAAGAATGGAATTCGTTGGGGGAATCGGCGGGGAAGGTGAAAAATACCTCGATGCTCGTTATAAAAAGGGAGGCGAACTTGAGCTTCTTAACCTTGCCGAAGACGCTCCTCGAACGCGCAAATAAATTCTCGATAAAAACGAACGCTATCGAAGCTTTGGTAACGCTGCCAATTTGCAGGTTAATAAGATTTTTGCGACGCTTAATGAGTAATGGACCCAAATCGAGAAGTAACCTAACCAAGATTAACAGTCATAATTGCTTCTAATTCTGTTCATTAAGAACTGCGAATCGATTTTTTTAAACTCAATAAAAAGTACGCTGCGATCTTAGTTTTTCTCTGGAGGAGTGTCGAAATAAACGTTTCTCCAGGATAATCGTTGATTTTTTTAACTTCCGAGAAAAATCTTTTTATTTCCACACTTTTCTTTCAACAACTCCATAAACGTCGCCTTTCGATGTCCTTGTTTCCAATAACTAAGTCGCATCACCGTCGGGAAGATGAAAGTAATGCGGCGAACGTACCATACGGTTCGAAGCGGCGGTAGTGAACGGGTTAAAACATTGATCGAGATATAACTGCAAGAGAGAGAAGCCCGAGGGAGTGGTGGATTACGAAGCTGCTGTGAGGGGAGAGGGTGGAGGAGGAGGGAGGAGGATGATGGAGAGGAGGATGATGGGGGAGAGGGAGGATGATGGGGGAAGGGGGAGGAGAGCGACGGGAGGGGAGAATTTATTTCGTAACCTTTAAGTGGTTTCATCGTGTGTTAACTCAATAGGGTTCTATCCCACCTCCAGACCTGCCGACACCCGACCGGCAAACAATGCTTACAAGCTCGGAACACACCTATCTTCGTCCCTCTCCCAAAATGTTCCCGGCGAGGCTGCTGCATCCCGCCTCTCAGATTAAATTTAAATCCTAGTTTTCTAGAGGCATGTTTCGTTTCCACTCAATACGTATTCAGTTCTATTACAAAGGCGGAGGACGTCTTTATGTCTCTTTGAAGTAAAAATCTTTCGAATCCCAAATCGTTGGATGAAGTTGCTTGAACATTGAGGTCGCATTTTCAAAAAAGTAAAAAAACAACCCTTTTTTATCTTCAAAACCTTCCTGAATTAAACCAATTCATGTCCATTGTCGATATTGCATTGACGATTTATATCGGCTCGAAGTAGTTTTTTCAGAAACAAACTTGGCCAGATGGGTGCCATCTGGAAAATAGTTTAGTAACGATGGAATCGAAAGAAATTGATTACATCAAAAAAGTCTCTAATTTTCCCACGCAATGTTTTGTCCTTATTCGTGCATACAAAGATCCCTTTCATATTCCACCAGCAGTTAAGCAAGGATGCGATAAGGAGACACTCCCCTTACTCTTTTTAAGTACACGAAATAAAAAGAAAAAAATCAACGCCACGTGACGAAATTTTGAACACAGTAAACCACCACCAGATGCCACTTGCTACTTCGATATCGGGCTCGACCGTACAGCGATTGATTAACAGCAGATTGACATTAGTATGGTCTTGTTGAGAGGATGACGAAAGTATTTCGGGGAATTTTTTTCTCCAGTTGGAAAAGACTCCTTCGAAATCGTAGGGAATAATAAGTAATCTACTCAAATTACATATGAAAGGCCTTCGAATTTATAAGGAAACATGTAGGTGGGGCTACCTGGAGCAGTTGGTTCTTTTCCTCGTTCGAACACACCCCAACTTCCCGGAACTGTGTCATCATTGCAAGGAAGTAAGACAATTCGTGAGTCAACGCTAACCTGATGAGGCTGAAATGCCACAATTCAAATGGAGTTTCAAAATAATATGAGAGCGAAACTAAAAAAAAATGTGGAATCACATATGCAGAATTTTCACTCGGACAGTAGTCATGGTTTCAAATTCGAAAGAATACGGCTCTATGCTCGTGGCTAAATCCATTTAAAATAAAAAAGCCAGAAGTAATGTCGCTACAAAAATGTTCTTAAGGAAATCGACGTATCGCAAAAGCATCCGTCACTTACAGAATGGTAAAAAAATAATTTCCATCAGGCTCACGAGCACTTATGTTACCCCAGAAAAAAGAAACAATAAGCTTCTGGCAAATAATGATAATTAGGGGGAACCCCGGCCATTTTGAGGGTTTTCCTTGACGACAGCTGATAAAGATTGTTTACCCGCAGAAGCGATTCCCGAGAAATCAGCAGGGTAGCGATTTCCACCGAACCGCGAGGAGTCGAGGAAATAAAAAGGAAGAACACACAGGATGTGTGCATTGGGAAAATAACCCGCGGAAACCGATGCCGGAGACAAAGGACAGGTGAAGAATACGATGATAAGGAGGCGAGACTCGAGCTATCATCGATGAACGGATGGTTTTTTTCTCTTTCGAGCGGTCGTTCCTTAACGGACTCTGTCACAAGAGGACTACACAATTTCAGGTTTGTCTCGAGAGAGTCACACTCCCATGTGAATGACTCCATTATGATCCAACCCTCCGTGAATTATTGCGTCACCGCCATCACCATCTCGACCGTTTCCTGCGCATACTAGATCGCATATAAGGGCGAACGACTGCTTTTTATTGCATCGACGTCCCGATTAATGGAGTCCACGAAATATATTCGGTATAAGCTATTCGCCAAGCAAACGTCGAAATACAGGTTCTGTTTTGAAACGTTCGTTTTCCCTCCCTCGCCAAGCGTTACTCAATAAATCTTCACTCTATCAGTAAAAATATTTGCCTACATTTTTTCTTTTTATATTTTACCTTTTCCAGGATCGTAGATGATTTTTATTGGAGAAAAATAAAAACCATTCTACTCAGAAATCAAATGTTCAGATTTCCAAACTTTGCCCTTTTAACGAGCAAATGAGATTTGAGTGATTATTGCACCATCAAGAATCTTGACTGACTGGCCGTAAGGTTATGGAAATTACTACCGACAGGACATAAACAAGTTTTAATGCCACCTAGAATGTTTTTAAATTCCTGCGGATGTTAAATTGCATCGCCTACAGCCATTGACCGTAATTAGATTAAGCAATAAATGTCGAATTTTCAGATACATAAGTCGATAAGCGAATGAAATGGTTGCAAACGAGTGACGCCAACAATGGAAGCTTGCAGCTGTCACGCGTTCATTGAGCAATAAATCGGTTTGTTTCGAGATATGTTTGCACGACTCCAAACGAAGAAAGCTCCCTCTCGTTTTTAAATGCTAAATAAAGTTCCCCAAACTCTTTGTCTTTCTCTGATAGATTAAAAGAACGCCATAGGCAAAAAAGTAGAAAAAAATTCCGAAACTTTTTTTTAACGAATTCCTCTTTCTAACCGAAAGCGCGATAAGAGAATTTGTACACATCAGTTACTACACCTTTGGAGGCATTTCGTACAAGAAGAATACGAAAGAGTTTTTACATCATAACCTTTTTCACAACACCTCCCCACTGTTTCAAGACTGTATAAATACGTTCACTTTTGAAAACAGCCATCCTGCAATAATGCTAAAATACTACCAACCCATTTTTAACGACTCCGTGACTAAGACGTACGTAAACTTCATCCGACATCTGCGAAGACGAAATCCGGCTCAATTTCTTAGAAGCAATCGCGACTGAATGCCTAATTTTTATACCGGAGGCAATTATATATTTCCTAACGTCCTAACGCTTGCATTGCAGCCCGACGTAAATATCCGGTGTTGCGGAGTAGTTACGAAGTTCCAGAAATAACGACATTCGATCGTATACTCTGAAATAGTTTATAGTATAAATTTCCACGCGGGCAAACTTTTTAAGAGTCCAGTAGCGAATGCTTAGGACTATCAATTTTAATTACTTCGGTGAGCGGCATCGGAGTTCACATTGGAAATTACCCCAGAGACGACGACCTATTACTTGAAATCACTGATACATAATTTGTTTAGCATTATGACTCAATTACGAAAAATTTATAAAAAATTCGGCCATAATTTACGTTTAAAAGTACGTATGAAGCTACCCGTATTAAATTTCTCGTTTCGCTCTCATGATGGCTTCGCGGGCCGCATGACGTGCTCTCGCGGGCCTCCTCTGGCCCGGGGGCCGTAGTTTGCCCGCCCCCGCCTTGTAACCATTGCAGATTCACGATAAAAAAATAAGCTCTTAACGCCACTCGGTCAAAATTCGACGAACCAGTCCCGGAGACAACTTACATGCTAAGGAACGATTGCATTATTTTTTTACGTAAAAGGATAGAGAGCGATGGGATATATCCTCTCCGCTATTTTTATATATATATATAACGTCCGACAGTCACGTAACATCAGAGAATACGATAAATGATTAAGATGATAGCCAGCAGCGGACGAGCACGTCCTAGATTTGTCCTTGACCTCGGAGGGTGCAAGTCGAGTAGTACCTCTTTATTTTTTCTCCAAGTCGGGCGCTTCGACGCCGGGACCGGATGTTCGCGAGAGGAAAGGGATTGAGGGGGAGAGGAGGAAACACCAGTTAATAAAAACCGACGACCCTTTCTAGCTCCGATAGGTTCCGTACCACTAATAGGTACAAATGGTCAGAATACCCACAGCGACCCTAACATATACGTCCAATCGTTTTTTTGATGAGACCACATTTCTCTACCGTTGGGCCGATGATATCGCATCCATATCTCTTTTCCACCCAAGAAATTCCTACGAGAACAAAAAAAGCTAGCGACGTGGCTTTTTCTCTCTCCTAAAAGGAGCTCACGAACGCACGGATGAATGGAAGACTTCCTAACCGGCGATAAAAATAGACGTACGTAATAACAAAAAACAGAACACTTCCCCTGGGAAATACACACACACACACATATATATACCTATCTAGTATCGATTTCTTCTGATTGACCCCATCCCTTCCCACCTCCGTCCTTCCGCTTCGGGGAACGCGCTTCGAACCGCGAACGATCGCCACCGCCATCTCACGAACGAAAAAAATGCGAGCACAGTAAAAAAACGAGGAGTCGGAGGGAACAATGCCCCCGATCTCCTGTTTCCCATCACCCGCCCCTGTAACACACACACACCCTTTTCTCCTGAAAAGCTTTCTCGCCGTTGCGTCACGCTGTCATGCCCCTCGATCCGGCTCTTTCTCCCATTTTTACTCTTTCTCTTTCCCCTTTAACTCTCTCGCTTTACCCCTACCGCTTTCTTTTTCAGTTTCCCAAGAGATGTGTGTGCAGGAGAGGTGAACGACCCCGCACTCGTTGCAGACGATAATACGAAAGGAGTTTGCGGGCGAGAGGGGGAGAAGGGAGAGAGAGGAGGGAGGTCACGCTGGAGGCATGAAGGAGTTGGGGGAAGGGGGAGGCGAGTATTGCAAAGGGGCGGAAGGGAAGAGAAATGCGACTTGACCTACAGCAAGAACCGAGGGAAAGAAATGCCTAGCGCGCCAACTCGCAGGAAGTTGAGGAACTAAAAAATTCCACCCTTCCCTTCCACCCCCGTGCCGTTAAGTGGATAACTCACAGTTTAAGCGGGTTTATTTTAATATTTAAAAAAACGAGCCGCCAACTAGCTTGAGTACTTTCATTTGTCGAGGAAAAAAATAACTCGTGTCGTTCAAGTTTTCATGATCTCGGTCGTTTCATGTTCAAAGGAAAATACCTGCAGAAGGGGTTGTTGCGGTTGATCGTGTCTTTTTAGTTAAGTTACACGAAAAAATACGCCCAACTTTAAAATCCGGCTTTCGTCTGATTTGATGCACTAGCAGCAACAAATTGGGAAAAGGGCATAAAAAATAATCCATCGAGAATTTAAAACGAATTAGGTATTAGGTATCTTTAAAAGATAAAATTAAATATTTACGTAACTTGCATAATTTATATCCTACCCGATTAGTGCCCATTTCTAAACCAAATTATTCACGATAAATCACTTGTTAATGGCACTCACTTTTAATTAGAATATTTAACCAATTGTGAATCTCTCTTAAGATAGATTAAAACGAACCCGGTTTTTAATATAATGAAACGATGACTTTTCTGTCGCACGCAATCCTTCACATCGTGTGGAGAACGTTCCCAACATATCCGTGAACAACGACCATTTCCGCGCTTATTAGAGCGTCTTTTTACGCGGTCGACGGACCCTGGGGCGATCTCCGGATGTAAATCGTTAAATCCTTTTCAAGTTCGGGCCTCGATTCCCCCCTCCGGAGGGCCGAGCTTTCATCTCCGTTAACAATTAGTCACCGTTAATCATCGTCGGGTCATCGACCGAGATGTGCCCAAAAAGCCGCCGTGATTTTCAACTCGGGAAAACAAAGAGTTTCCCAACGAGAGTGGAACGTGAGGGAGGGGGGGGGGGGGGGGAGAGAGAGAGATTCTCTCCAAACCGCGCAGTTCGAGGGGAAATGGATCATCTTTTTGAGTCCATCATCGAGGTATATTTATTTTTCATAAAGCTACGCGAGGGGGAAATCGAGTTGCGACACGCGACGGCATGGGTACTCGAAAGCGAGTGGTAAACGAGCCGAGTATTTCTCGTTACGTTCGATCGGCACTTGGATATTTATTCATTCATTCATCATGCAATTGGGCCAAACTATCCTAGGTGGCAACGCTACGGTTATTTGCCCAATAAAACGAATTAAAAGCTACAATCAGTGAACTTGAACCATCCGAATAGTTTATATAATCGCGGATGTGTCGCCGAGTATTCGCGAAAGCCGATTGTCTTCGACGGGTCACGAATTCGCGACGTCGCCTTCTGGGCGAAAGTCTCGCGCAAAAGGAGGATTCCGCGATTGTTTTCTCGCGTCATCTCGCCGTTCCGCAGACATTATCGCTTCTGGATGTCGGCACGGGAGTCCCCACCCGGTTCTAACGTGAACCGGCTGCGGTCAAACCGGACGGGACGGGATTCGAGGAAAATTCGGAGAGAGCAGAATTTTTCTACGGGATGCGAAAAGGGGCGACCGCCCCCGATTGCATTTAGCCGCCCATGCGGAAAGGCGAAAACGTTTGCTACGAAAGGGGAAGATACCTCGCCGACCCAAATGCTACTCCTCGATTCTTTGCCGATAGAAGATTCTCGAGATGTTGCGTTTTTTTAAAGATTCCGGGAGAGAGAGAGAGAAACATAAAAGGTAAGTGCACTTTCTCGGCGAAAGCAAGGTTATTGTGATGAAACTCTCGAAAGTGGCCGTCTCGAAAAAGCAGATAGTTCTCCGCTTTCTCGGCGTTTTTTTCGGAAACACTAGGCCAATAACCTTTCTCCGGCGACAATTTCTCAATTGGTTTCCTGCGAAAAAAAAAAACGCGCACGTTTCCTCTTAAACCATCTCATCGGGAGTGTTTTGTTTTTTATCTCGTCTTACCCAAAGAAAATATATTCAGCGCTCGTCCAGGAAGATTTCTCAAATCTTCACGTTTATTACACAAATTACCATGTGATGTTTTTCCAGTTCGTTTCGCATTACTTAACACTTCGCGCAGGGGGAGGATGAATTTTAATTTCTTGCGAGGGATTCCGACACGGAAACGCTTTTGGTTCCTTAAAAAAACGGTCTGCGTCTCGTAGATAATGCGTTTCGCGCAATTTTCGTAGATTATGCTTAACAGGAAATAACAAATGTTGTGAGTTTTCTCCGTATTAATCATTGTTGATGGATAGAACCACTCTACCACGGATATATAAATATTAAGAGAATTACCTTCCAGGTTTAAAATTAATTTTATCCCGAGGATTAAAACTTTGTTAAACGCTTGAAAACTGCTCCAAAACAGGACTGAAGTTAGGTGTCATACATACATTCATAATTTATTTCACGTTTTCTTCTTACTGCAATTCGTCGTCGAGAGTCGAACAGATATCTTGAGATTTCAGACTTGTTTATCCATTGAAACGTATTCAGACGCAGTAGGTAAGGCATTTGCGATAGCCTTGGAACTAAATTTCACTCGTCGGAAAAGTGGGAAAAAACTTCATAGGCGTAAATATTGCGCGCACTGCGGTTATAGTGCTCGCAATTAATGTCCGGATATTGTTTACTGCACGACACAAGTAAAAACTCTATACATAATATCTCAAAGCGAACCCAAATTTAATAAGTGTTGCCGTGTTTTTTTTTACATAATTCGCAACACGCAATCATTCATTTAATCCTATAGATTTCAACGAGGCGAGAGCACCAAGCTGTATTCTAAAAGCGAGCACCAATGTACTTTTTGCAAAAATAAGAATGATCATAAATTAATTCAAACCAACGCCTAAGTTATTCACAGTATCGTTAAATAAGTTTTAACCGACAGAACAAATTAAATTCCTGGTACTAAGAAACGCAATTTAAGCATCGCATTCGAGTACAGTGAGGCTTCCAAAGAGCGCAAATAGGCTACCAAAGAGCACGGGGGTGCTCGCGAGCACCAGGTTGGGTACCCCTGGCTTAGATAATCAGCCCCATTAGTGATCCTTCTCATTCACACCGCGGAAAAAAATGGCGGCGCAAAAGTGCACCTTCTTCCGTCTGATTTTCGTACCGCAAAAAAACCGTCTCGTAGGAAAAATGAGCAGACTCGAAAATCGGAGTGCTCTAGTAAGGCGGTGTGAATTTCGACATTGCGCTCTCTCCGTTATCTCCATAAGTCGTAAATACAGCCTCGTGTCGAAATGTATTCTTTTCGTTTATTGTTCTTCGGATGAAGATACCGTCCGCGTACCCGATGCCGCGATGTCACGTATCCCTGGTAACTCTCGTTCTGAGGATATTAGTCAATCGGAAGCTTGGAAGGTCGCGGCGGCGGCGTCCGGGGATGTGCAAACGACGGGAAATTGTGCGCGACTTAGTATTTTTGCCCTCTAAGAAAATTATCCTCGTGGAAGGAGGATGACGCGTGAAACGTCCGACGCAGCGGAAAATTCGGTGAAACGGATAGAACATAACTCAAAACCCGACGGAAAACGAAAGGAAGGGCTCTAAAATCATTCTCGGGATGTTGTTTTAAAAAAATGCTTTTGAGAAATATGCACACTTGTGATGTCCGACGAATCCGCGAAAGATTCGCCGAACGGATTTAGAGAACGAGCGTAATCGGAATAGCTCGCGAAATGCAGAGCAGAGGGAACGTAGTGGTGAGCAACGCTCGAATAAGCATAGCCGAAAAATGTAAAAATAAATAATCGAGGGTGTTTTTGGCTTCGAATGTTTTTTTTTAAGGTTTATCTCGCTCCGGCGACATGTGACAACAAAGAAAGGAACGCGACGGAAAAAACCAACGAGGAAAAAATGGACGAAAAAATTAACGAGCTCCTAAGCAAACGACCCAGAGTTCGAAATGAGCGTGAGTGACTTAGCTCGCCAGGTTGGGAGCAATCGATTTTCATCGGCATGACGCCGTTTTATCGCGGAGAAAAACTTTCGACTTGCGTAATTCCGAACCAATACAATGCCACTAAAATCCGACGAGATAATGTCCTTCATCCTCTTTATTTTTTTCCCCCGTGAAATTACGGTTAGTTTCGTCATTAACGAGGCGAGGCGCAAGAGCATTCATCGTCGAGGATTTAGCGATCGGGAACGACGTGATAAAACAAAGGAGTCGTTTTCATATTTTTAATTCGGAGCGGTTGGCATCCGTGGGTTTTACGATGCATTACGGATTGCGGCATTTTCTTGGTATTTCGTCAGCAGAGGCTGTCGAGGCACAAAAAACCCGGATGCTTGGAGATCCTATTTCTTTCATGATAAGAACTGTATTACAACACCTTCAAAGGAACGAGTGTTCGTTATATCCGTCCGCAGTGCAAAATGTTTTTGTTTTTAAAAGGCAAACAAAGTTAAGATGAATGTCGAGACGACGACCAATTACGAATTAGTTTACGGTTATCAGTTACGGTGGTTCAAATTTTTCGGTAATTTATTTTCATTTCGCTTTTCGTCGAATGACGTCTTCGTAATCGGATTCGACGGGGAATAATCCGCTTTTGATCATAAATCAACCACGATCGATGGTTGTTAAGCGACGCAATCAACGCCGTCAAACGGTTCTTAAACCACGTTTGGCTCGCTCATCACCAGATGGCATCGGCGATTCACGGGCCTTTCTTTTTTTTTGCTGGAGAGGGAGAAAAAAAAGCCCGATGCGTAATCCTTGAATTCGCAGGCAACTTTGTCCGGAAGTCGGATCCCTCGAATACAGAAGCGTCTGCGAAACGAGTAACCGTCACGAATTCCGAGAATCGTAACATTACGCTCCGAGAATGACCGCAGGAAAAACTCGACCGCTCAGAAGCAACTCTTCCCTCCCACTCATTCCATGGGAATGGAGATTGAGAAACGCCTGGAAGTTCTGGTGCAGCAGTACCCGCTCTTTTTATACTCGATAAAACTCCGTTTTCCTCAAAAAATAACCGCGATGAAAACGTACAGAATGTTATAGCGGTTACTAAAACTTTTTTTTCTAAGTGAGGGTCGCGACCCAATACTGAGTCGCTAGGCTCCTAAGAAAAATGACAGCACTCAAAGCTGAAATACGTGGAAAGTGAAAGAGATGCTCCGATTATATTATTGCCAATCTATTAGTATATATAGTTTTTTTTACTGCGAATTAATGAAAGGTCAGTCCAGAAAGTTTTTTCCTCGTGTAGGTTTCCCTTCCACTGGGTTGCGAGACAAAGAAGTTCGAAAAAAACGCTGCACTAAAAATAAAACAAATCGAAACGTGTGTCACCATATATCTAACCGTGCGATGATTTATTTCCTGAATTATTACATTGGTAACACCTTAATGATTGAATTTTTATTCCGTTTCAAAAGGCACGATTTCCTGCCTGAAAATCATGAATAGTTGAAGAGACTGTTTCCGAAACTCAATTTACCATTTCACCAAACGTAAAAGACTGGAAATTTTTCGGAGATAATATATTCAAGATTTTTTCTCTTCAGCCATACCCGGAGGATAGTCCTCGCTCTATCAATTCCCTAAAAACGTAACCAACCGCTTTTAAAATAAAAAAACAAGTCCATATCGCACTCTTAAGCGTTCTAAAAACCACTTCCTCGTTCGAGTTTAAAGTCGATTCTACGCCTGAAGCTTTCTTTCGAAATCCCTTGCGAGGGAGGATAGGCGGGATAGATAGAGCGAGCGAGTGGGTGGGTGGGTGAAAGAGGGCTTCTGTGTGTGCGTGCCACTCTTTCCTCCACTTCCCCCTCCCTCTCATCTCCACGCCGCACCATATTGGCAGATCTGAGGATGCCTCCTAAATTGTGCAATTGGGTGCTGGGTGACGGAGAGTGGACGCGGGCCGTATCTCTCTCTCTATCCCTTCTGATGGACACATTCGCGGGAATGCCGGGTCGATCGTGGAGTGGGCGGTAATGCGTGGAGAAGAGGTCGGATGGTTATGCTCCCTTGACCCTCCTGGATTTCTTCCCCTCCCCGGTATCATAATCGCTCGTATCTCGTAACCACTTTGTAGTCTCCCATTCCATCTCTTCATCGACGACGAAAAGGGCGGGTTCGGAATTGGACCGAATTTACATAAGATTCTCCGGGACTTGGTGACCGGTCACCGGCGGCTGTCCGCCGATCGTTGGTTCGAGTAAAATCTCTATGTAGAAATGCGCAAATTCATAATGATCTACCTTCGCATTTTATTTATTTCATTTTTGTACGTTGCACGTTTTACTTTCTCAGTCAGCGCATATACGTTGCCTAATAAAAGGATAATTGGCGAATTTAATTTTTTTTAACTAGCCATTTTTTTAGTTTCACCTTAGGAATGTACATAAAGATGGGGACGAAGGAAATAATTTTTTAATGGGTCACGGCGAGAATTATCGGTTGGATAAAAGGGCAACGCGACGAAATTTTTAAGTAACGCGAGGGAGTCAATTTTCACGACGTAAAATTTACGGGAGATAAATTTACCCACCCGAAACGGCGACGCCCTAAATAAAAAAAAGAAAAAGCAGTCAATCGCGTCTAGTAAAACGCGCACAATCGGCGAAGAGTTCGGGAGAAAAAGAGGTTTTATTCGCACTCCTGATTACGACTGACTCGAGTTCGAAAACATGCGCTCACCCCTGTAACAGTTTTGTTTTCGGATCAAACGAACGAAGGGATTGGATAAACAGGGATAAAGGTAGGGAAGGAGAGATGGATAGCGAGAGAGAGAGAGAGAGAGAGAGAGAGAGAGAGAGAGAGAGAGAGAGCCTAGGTCGAAAATAGCGAAGCTCCTCTTCCTTCCCTTGCAGAGGTGGGTACTATTTACGACTGTACGGTGAACGACTCCTCGAGTGCTAACGTCGGAACGATAGTTTATAATCGCCATAGAGAGAGAGAGAGAGGGGAAATCGAGCGTGGAGTGGGTAGGTCCTCGCCTTCGAACTCTTCCGAACCTCGAAGAACAGATTTAGAAACGAGGAACCCCGATGGACACGCATATGACGACTACGTGGAAAGGATTAGCCGCCCGACGTTACGAGAGCTCGCGGATTAGCCGCCCGACGTTACGAGAGCTCGCGAAGTTGCGAACGCGAAAGATATCGCCGCATAAGAGAGCACGAGGAATGCGGCACAAGTGCATAACTTCGGCGCAACCCAGCGTCAGAATGAGATGCCCTAAGTTCGCGGACAGCGTCAGAACGAGGTACCCTTAAAGTTCGCGGACAGCCTCAAAATGAAGTGCCCTTAAAGTTCGCGGACAGCGTCAGAATGAGGTGCCCTTAAAGTTCGCGGACAGCGTCAGAATGAGGTGCCCTTAAAGTTCGCGGAACTCGTGGAGGAAGTCGGATAAATATTTTCCATAAGCCTAAAGTCCGATTTTGCAGAAACTTTATTTATGAAAAACCGCGTGCACACAGGAGTACTAGATGAAATTTCAAGTCCAGGAAAAAACAATTCCGAAATGAATGTCTTCTTTCGATGGTAGAATTTTCTAGCCCAGACATTTTTTTTTAAATTTCCATCCGAGTGGGAAAATTTATTATTCGTCTCTCCTCGTAAACCAATCTATCCCGAGCTTCGTTTGATTTATTACCCATCCTTGGCTTTCCAGTAAAGGGCGCGAGAAAATATTCGAAATCCCGGACGTCACGAGGTTGAGAAATGCACGGAATATATATATTATTTAAACAAATTGAATAAAAAAAACTGTCGCATAAAAAATAAGGCCTCGCGCGCGTCTGCAGTCGGTGCAGATTAGCACTCTCATCCGGGACGATATTGATGAAGACTAGCCGATCACTTAGTCGATAAAAAGGAAGCCGGAATCACTCGTAAAAAAGAGGGAGACGCTGCTAGAAAGGCAATTCAAATAAGAGTGACACATGGGAAGAACCGCGGTGACGAAACGACGAGGAGGAAGAAGACACTGGGAGAAAAGAAAGCCAACACGGTGATACTGCGCAAGCATAGGTGTACCTGGGGCGAGCCTAAGTAGAATGGGCGTCTCCCATTCATTCACGCAACTGTCCTACCACTCATTTTTTCATGAAAAAATAAAACAATGCCTCGCAAGTTGACGGGAGGATGAAAAGTTCCCATTAACGGAAAAGAAACGGCAGTAAACGGATTTTTACAACCTTCGCGCTTAATGTAATTTATACGGATAACCACAGCGGGACGAAATGATTGGGGAATTATGGCCGCAGGATGATTTACGACCACCTATAACTTAGATTACAAGGATAGCGTCGATCCAATGAGCATACGAGGGAAGGGAAAAATATGATTTGGCCTCGGACTGATGAGCCAAGAATATCACGGTTTTCTACCCTTCAGCCTTTTTATACAAGTTTTTAAGTGCGTTTTTTATTGCCTCCTTGAGGGTAATGGTAGGTTTATTTTTTGCCGGAATGCGTAAGGGGTTAAATCGTGGGATAATAAGTCGGAGATATAACGCAACGAAACTCGATGCGAGAATGAAACGCGTATCGACTTGCCTACGCTTACGTGAAACATGAACGGCAGAACACCCAAAAACGGGATTTTTCTCGGCTATAAAGTCGACGTTTGAAAAGATATATCGGCATATACATTCTTCCCATGAGAGGAGGGGAGCGCGGAGTAGTGAATTGGATGTTTATGATGCGAGCAGTGTGCGAGATGCCCGGTGAATTTTTATTGCGTGCTTTCACCTTGCCAGCTCTAGGATTTAATCGCGATCCCACGCGAAATTGAAAGATATTTAAGGCGACGGGAAATCGACGACCGCATTTCGAATAAAAATTCGCGAGTTGATTTAAACTTTTATCCACTTCATCGCGAATACCAGGCGCGTGAGAGAATATCGACTTTATTCGCCGATTTCGATTCCGCAATCCCGCGAATAAGGCTTTAAAATTCTCATTTTTTTATTGTAAATAATTTTAGAAGTGCCGTCATCTCCAATTTTAGTAATTCCCTCCACCCGATTGAAGTGTGCTGAGAATACGAGAAGCCATTTTCTCGTTTTTTTATTGCTATTCCTCGATGCCCCCATGTAAACTGTGTAGTAACAGACAATGAATCATTCGATTTTTTGCGCGAAAGCGATTTGCATAATCCTTTGACTGGTGGCGATAAGCGCTCACGTTTCCCAGACAGGTGGGACGTGACGCATTTATTACTTTCCTAATAGATCGAGGAGAGAATAAGCGAGGAAGAGAGATGCAACTCCGCTCTTTGCGAGTTCGGATCGTAATTAACACATTAATTCGAAATTGTTTACTTTACGCCTTTAATCTTCGCCATAAATCTCTAAATGAAATGGCAATAAACGTCGCAAAAAATCTTTGGACGATCAAAATAGAGCGCAGTGCAGTATATTATTTTTTTTAAAGGCGCTTACTTTTCCATTAAGACCCTTGAAAATCGTTCCTTGAATGAAGGAAATCCGGAGGCAATGAAAAATATTATCGCGCCACTAAAAAGAAATAACACGAAAAATAATTCGCGAACTTCGATATAGCGATTAATCGAACCCTATGTGAATGAGCGACAGAGGTAAGACGAGGAAGACAAAGATGAGAAATATAGGAAATAACGAATAAGAAGGCGAGCCATCCGCGCGAAATTTCGATTGCATCGATCGTTACGGAACGCGACGCGGGGGGGAAGGGGAAGAGACGACCGCAATGCGGCACTCGACTGGCGGATTAAAAAAAACGCTTTTAAATGCGCCAAACTGCACACGCCATCCTTCCTCCTCACCCCCCTTTTAAGTAGCGGCGCGCAAAAAAAAGTTATTTCTCAAGTCGCGATTAAGAAATCGCGGTCAATAACTCGCTTTTCTCCGGCAACAGAAAGTTTCCACCCCTCCTTCGCCTCGCCCCCCTCTACGCTACCAGTCACCTGCAAGGCGTCCGTTACATCACTTGCAGTACAGAAAAAATACTCTTTCTTTTCTCCCCAAAAAATGCCACAATTTTATCGCGGAGGGGGTCACGGTACCGAGGCATTCCTTAAAAAAATCGTCGCGCAACCACTTTGTGGCAGTTGGTAGGGGAAAATAAGCTCGCCGATGAGACAGGAGGGGGGAAAGGGGAGGGGGAGGAAAAGAAGTTGGGCAGAAGAGATTGTAAAACACTCCGGGAGAGAGATTTTCACTCGGGTAAACATGAGGGAGGGAGGGAGACTGAAACCTATTACGGTACACATTCTCTAGTTGCACTTTCGAGATCGTAATGTCATCGACCTTTCCAGCTCTCGATTCAGGCTCCGCAATCAAAGCGGAGGAGAAATTTATCTGCTCGCCCACGCTTAAAAAAAAAAGTATTCCGCGAATACCCTTCCGACGTACCCTATTTCCTCCATCCCTCTCCCCATCCTCCCCCTCGAGCTCATCCTTTTTTTCAATCCGAGTGGTGGCGTCACCGTGTAGGGAGGCTCCATGCCTCATCTCCTTCACTTTACGGAATGGATAATTTTCAATCCGATTGCCATACGTTTTAAAAAGGAATGATTAATGCGCCGATTTTTAACGCGCCGCGCGTGCTCGAAAGTGTAATGTAAAGGGATGATCTCGCCAACGAAGGGAGGAGGGGGAAAATAATATTAATAAAGCGATTCGAGACTCGTTTTTCCTATCGTATAATCTTCGCAACGCCATAGGGCGCGTGGCGGTTTATAAGACTACAAGGAAAGAACCTAATTCCGAGAAAATGTCGAAGATTTACGAAGTGTTCGAAAACAATTTTTTTTAACGATAGTCGATTGGAGTTATTTTAGTAATTCCGCCATGCTGGCGTATTTTTTCTTTGAGAAAAAGTAGGCAATCCCGATTCACCTCGAAATCGCATACTAACCTATTTTTTCATTATCGGTGAAAGTATTTGTATGTTAATTTTGAGGAGCTTGACCGCCACGAAGATATCGCGTTGATCGAGAAAGCTCACATTTAGCGCTTAAAAAAACGCTTGTTTTCGGTTTGTCTGTCTGTACGGGCAATATCGTTGGAATCCTGAAATTTGGCGAAGCCATATTTTTAGGATAGATTGGTATTTAGTGAATCTAGGATCAACTGCTGGGGAATAATCGGAAAAAAGTACATTCTGCTGTAACTGTAGGCAACCAACAATACATCACATCTGCTATTCTTTACCCCGATGGAAAGATAGCAGTCGGCCAAAAAAGCGCCTTATGTAATTTGATCTGCAATATTCCCTCACTCGTTTCACCCTTAAGCGGGAAAAAATTGACGCTAAACAAATTCGCGGTTTGGCCTTTTACGGGTCCCATACCCTCTTTCCTTCTCCCCTTCCCCTCCGCGATTAACCTTAATGACTCACTTCAGCACCTCACTTTTTATTCGAAGCGCGTGGGACGAATAAAAAGCACTCGCTCTTATGAAAACTATGCGCGGGGGTTATCAATATTACTTCATTCGGTATGGAAGTGAAAAATCAGCGATTCCCTTCTGCACGTTGCGAAACGTATCGGCACGCGTACGGAACATAACGATTTTAAAAAAATTAAAAGAAGCCTTACCAAAGTCAATTTTTATCTCTCTTTTGCTCATAAGCGATACGGAGAAGTTTGAAATAACTCGGCTTGAAAAAATAGATTCAAGTATTATCGGAGGAAAAAATGAAATAGTTTCGGTCGACTTATCGAGCCACACTTTTCGGGGGTTGCGAAGATGGGAGACTTTACGATTCGTTACCATCCACATGTCTTCGCAAAGCAAAATATGTGTCGTTGAAATGTTCTTGTACGCAAAATTTAATTTTTATTTAAAATAGTTCAGCGTTGGAAAGGGTAAAGGAGTCTTCTTTTAATATGATGAATAACTCAAGCGCAAAATATTTAAACAGCAAAAAACCCCGCATTATTTACAAATTGATGTTGTAAAGCGATCCCGATTTCATTTGGAACGAGAAATGTTTTTGCGAATGGCAAAAAAAAAGAACCTCCAACACGTGACACGATTTTAGAGCAATTGCGACATTGAACGCAATAAATTCCGTCCGAGAGAGAAAATTGCAGGGAACGAAAAGAAAATGCAAGCGCTTCGCAAAATTTCGCGCGACCCAGGAAACTTAAAAAAAACCCGCTTTGTTCCGAAACTATTTTTTCCCTTTTTCCGAGCGCATGCAAAACGCGGATCCGGACGAAGCCCCTCCGATAGACTTTCATTTCGCGACAATCGACCCGACGGAGCGGAGGAAGAAAAAGTATAAAACGCTAAAAAGCTTTCCCGTAGTGCATCGTCCCCGGAGAAATTCGCGCAACGGTCCGCGGTTTTACCAAATCCGACGCTAAACAGGGAAGAAAAGTTTTCACTCGCTGGAGAGGAAGAGGTCGCGAGGGGGAGAGAGAGGGAGAGAGATCTCCAGAGAGAAAAGTGTCGCCGCTTTTAATGTGTTCAGTCGGTCAACCGATGAAAGGTCGTTCAACCTTCTTTCTCCCAACGCTCCCCACCCACCTGCCTCCCCTCCGCCTTTCTCCCCACCCCACACCCTTCCCCCTCTCTCTCTCCCACCCTCCCTCCGATTCTCCTTTTCTCAACTAGGTTAAGGCCCACTTTGAAGGTTTCACAACCCCTCCTCCCTTTCTCCGACTTACATCTTCCCCATCGCCTGCCATTTCCTCTATAAAATCCTTCTCCCGGATCTTATGGCAAACGGCCGCTTCCCTAGTACCCTTTAATAAAAAAAATACGCGATTACCCTTCTAATACCCTCTACGCACCTCCCCTCTCTCCTTCCAGCTTTTTACGTCTAACCCTTGACGGCGTCACGTAATGTGGAGCGTGCGAATAAAAAAATACCACGGTCAGGGATTTCTGCGCACGCGCCAATGCGCAGGGTTTACTCAACACTTTATAAATCTTCCGCGCATAGCTCCGTCGCAAAATCCTTCCCCACTTCTCGCTCCTTCCTTTTTTCTTCTCCCTCCTTCCCTTTGCGGAGTTGGCAATCATCGACTTTTAACGGCAGCGGAGAGGTTACGAGGAGACGGGCTTATATGTGGATCAGACCGCATTTGATGAAGAGTAGAGGAGTGAACCATCGATGACATGGAAGGAAAAACCGTCTCCTTGATGAGAATAGCACATAAGACGGTTAAGGCGGACGTTCGATATTTTAAAATGTATTCTTCCTTCGATGTTTCTGTTTTAACCAATAAAGAATTGATTGATTTATTCCTCGATTTTCAACGTACAGATTGATGTGAGTTAAACTCCAATAAATCAAACCATAACAGCTATAATTATCGATATCAGTTAATGGGATGTATAAAAATATCGCAGTCAAACCTATATCTCTACCTGTAATGTCCTTAACTTTAATTTCCAATGAATGGGAAAAAATGTTTTTACCATCATTATCCGTGAACATTTAATTTTCAAATATTGTTTTAATGTCGTAGGTTTTTTCCACGAATAGTAAATGCATTTATGAGAATATTAAAAGAGCCCATATCGACCGTAAATGGTTTACATAAAAGCCTCACCGGTGAAGTAATTTCCACGCGACGAAGAGCTAAGAAAAAAACAGTAAATGCGATCGTGTCCACAACAGAGGGCCGATTATTCAAACCGCATAAGCAGAAAACATTTCGATTTATCATACTTCATTTTACATGCATACGGACTAAAATAGGAACCATCTTTGAATTATGGACGCTCGAATCATGTTGGTTCGAAGCGTGCGCGCGCACATAAATACACGAGATGGAATTTATTGTAATGCGAAATAACATTTCATATCATTATATAGAGCCGCGAGAGAAGGAGGTCGACGAGATATGGATGCGAGAGATGATCGCGCTTCATGAAATCCCGTGCCGTTGGCCGATTTACGTCCACTCATCCCTGATCAGGTACGGAACGTTTTCTGCCATTGCTTCACCTCCATCGACCCTTTTTATTTCCTCCCGCGAATCCAGGTTGAGTGACGTACGTCGCGGATTCATGGCGGATTAAGCAATTTCCCCTGAAAGTACCGTATTTTTCGTATTTCAGGAAATATTCGAGGTTCACGGGCATATTTTCCTCCATGTCCTCCCTTTGGTCTCCAAAAAAATAAAAGCTTTCATTTTCGTAGTGGGAGAAATGTGTGTCAGGAGGTGCACAACCTCTTCGCTACTGGGTTTACGTACCGTTTGAAACGGTCACGCCGGAGACCTCATTTGCGGAAAAATAAATATTTAAGTTGCCCCTGACGGTCATTGTCGCTCCGTATTTTCCGAGAGATTTTCGGAGAAAACATCCTCCATAATTAAGAGCGGAGTTTTCGGAGGGACTGGACTGTCGAGGGTTTTTACTTCGAATACGTTCATTCATGAATCCTCTCCTGCCGACTAAAAGAAAAACGCGTCGGAATGAATGAAATAAAACGCCGAATGTATGGAAAGTGAAAAAAACGCACCTCTGCTCCAAACAAAAAGAAACATTCTCACTTGTTAACTGTTAGCGTGTTCCTACAAATGGGAGATTTTTCAGGCTTCGGCACCGGAAAAAAAGTTAATTGATGGCGCGATTAAAAAAAAACTTCGAATGAAAGATTTTTTTTGTTTCATCTAACCGACATAATCTCTCTCGACAGTGAATAAGATTTATATGTAGTAAAAACCCGCCATTGGGAAACCGATCACACTCGACTTCAAGCAGAAACCGAACTGATAAATGATAAATGTTCTTCGCTTTAGCTTTCTTTGCACAGACAAATTGTGCTACTTTAAAAGACGGCAATTCGTTTTAGAGTTCAGTCAGTGATAAATGGACGATTATAAACGGTGCATGGACATGCATTTTAAATCTTGCTCTGATGCCTTTAGGTCAAGCACATTACCTTATTTTTATTATTGTACGAAGGATAGGTGGAGTTAAAAAGGAATATTACTTATACTCTAAAAAACAAAGCAAATGTTTGATTATTAATAACTGGTATACTAGAATGAGAAGGTTTTCCTTGATTAATTTGTCAGACATGATTCGGTGCATAATTCGTTTTGTAGGATTTCGTAAAAGATGCGTATGATCATAAGCAAAGCGTAACATCACTATTAAAGGATTTGAATTAGGAATCTGGAGAACCGCAGACTGAACGCTAAGTTAAGGCTTCTAGAGAAATATAGGTCGGAAGGTATAGCATGAAGAGGCTCTAGGAATAGTTGAAGCACCAACTTACATAGGCAGGCACGATCGTGACGATAAAATACTCGAGATCGATTGTAGGACATCATTATCGAATCTCGGGTTTTCCGAGGACAATACGAGATCATAACAGTAGAATCAAACCTGCGAGAGAAAATTTCTAAGTAGGCAGGGGTGCACTGCACCCCCTGCCACCCACACCTTTGATGAATTGCAGGGTAACACGTAGATTAAGGGGGATAACCACTTGGCTTAGCCATTGACATATTACGTAACGTGATTTTTATTTTTTTGACGTGCTCTCTCACCGCTACAACATTTCGTAAAAAAATCTTTGACCCTCCCCCATTATTACAAAAGCTTTGACAACCCCTACTCTTCATAACTTTTTATTATTTTGTTCATTTTTCAAAACGAGATAAATTAATAAAATGCATTTGAAAAGAAACTCGTCTATTAACCCCAACTAACATATGGTTGTCTCTTGGTTTCATGTGATTTGTTACTTAACAATTAACCTACTAAAAAGGAATTCAAGTCGCAATAATTTATTTATTTTTATAAAAATTCGTAACACTTTGATCTCCCCCTCTCCTAGCATTACGTAATTTGTGAACGGCCCCTTATTTATAACAGCGGATTAATAGTGCCGCATATAAACTTCGACGTGCGGCGGAGTCGTTTAAACTAAGGTTCTATCGAAAAGATAGGCAGACGAAAACGATCGCGAATTCGAAGAAGCTGAAGAGACGTGGAAAAAGGAATTCCGCCGCGGGATCACGGCTCCGTCTGGATCGGGACTTGTGCGCCGCTCCCGCAGAGCAACGAACGACAGAAGGGGGAAGACAACGGAACGAAAATAACCAAATAAACAAGCCTCCAAGTTCTTTCCCACTTATTCGCCCACATCCCCTCCTCCTTCCCCACCCTATTGCCTCACGCGGAGAGCCGACCGGGAGACGTGGCAACGTCGCAAAACCCACACCCTCACGTAGACTCTTCCAAGACGTTCCGTCGGTGACCATACCAAGGTCACGTGACGAAATATGTGAGAAATGGTGGTGGGGAGGATTGAGAGGAGGGGGGAGTAACTCTACGGAATGTAACCTCCCACCTCTTCCTTCTTTACACATGTAAATAACTTTACACTTTTATGCGGATCTTGCGCTGGTTATACTTCTTCATGTACCGATTCGGGAAAATATCCCATTAAAAGGCCGGGGATAAAGAGGGTGGGGGGTGTTACATCAGAGTTTTTCGGTCAGGGTCTATTTCGAGGAGCGTTTTTTCCGAAGCGTAAATAAACCCGAGGCGCGGCAGTGTCGTAAAACTGCGGTTAAGTAAGTGCGCGCAGCGGCTTGCTTCCCGGGAGGTCGCGGGTTCAGATTCGGCCGAGGGCGTCTGACGAGTCGAAGATAATATTCGCATCGTTTTCCGCCGCCATGTCAACTATCCTGGTTCCAAAACGGCGGACTGGCGCCATGTAAACGGTTAAATTCTATCGCGGTGTTAAAGATGGCCAAAAACGGACTTATTTTGTATGGCTTGCACTCCTTCAATGAAATAAATGCACGCTTCGTAATAAGTGGACGCATATGAGTCGACCTTTTGATTAATCAATGATAAAAAACGAGATACTTATCATCTACTCTTCGAAAGATCGAAAATGAAACAGTATTTCCACGAGTTGCTGAGTAGCTTAGTCATTTAGGTTTGCGCAAAAAACATGACAGCTATGTTGTTTTGAAATGCTGGCTGTTGTAGGATTACTCCTTGATGAATACCCAATGATACGACGCCGATTTAGCTGGCAGGAGATGCAAAAGCTGAGTTTTTAAAAAGACATCATTATTCCGAGAAGGAATAATAAATTGCCATTTAAAAATGGGCGCCGATTTTTATCTACATGCCTCTAAAGCGTTTTGAAATAGTTCGTTAACCAACGAATGTTGGATCGTTTTAGCTCGCCGACTATCGCATTAAAAAAATTAACGAGTTGCGTAGTATTAAATAAGGAGAAAACTAATCCGTGTAGTTACAAGTTGAATTAATTCGACTTTGTGTCATCAAAGAATAACATGCAATATAATAAACGATTTTTTAAATTTTATACGACCTGCTGATTCCCTCTGGCCTACGCGCAATGGGTATCTGAGAGGTAGTGCAATGAATAGCTGGTCAGTTTAAAATTTTTAGGAAGAAATATAACTTTCCGATTAAGTCACGGTTATATACGATTTTTTAGGAGTCGAAAGCCTATAAATCGAATTTTTCATCTCTTCGACCACATTGTTGTACCGAAGATTGCATAAACAGAAGTTTTCGTTGTAGTCTTCTGATGGCCAAATAACATCACAGACCTTTATCATCAACTTGCTCGACTTTTTTCTCGTATCGCAATGGTACCCAAAGTCGAAAAGCGACTCGCTTCAATATCAATTCTTCTTTTTTTTAAACACCGACATCTATGCATCCCCGCGCTAGCGTTGCAAAAACCGCACCGACTCCATGCATCATGGAACTGGAACCGCTAAAGGCGAGCACATACACATGGCGCCAAAGTACTCTCACTCAGCACTCGTGCTTTCCCCCTCAAACTGCTACCTATCCTATCAACCAGGAAAGGCATAAAGCATCAACACGCAGTCACCGGCTGGAATTCGGCATCGCCCTATCTATCTAGATGCGTTTTGTTATTCTCCGCATCCTCTCTCCCTCCTCTTTCCGTCCCTACTATCTCCTCCCACGCGTCGTATCTTGCCCAAGCCTATCCGCCTCCCCTCCACACACCCTTCCCCACTGCACAGTTTCCTCACTGCTGCTGCAATCTCTCCACTCCTCTTATTCAGACGAGCCACCCACTCACGGCGGCCACTCCCCTCTCTCATCTCCACCCCTTCTTCCCTCTTTAACTTCCTTTCCTCCCATTCCGACCGCTGGGCGGATAAACCGAAAACCTCGCCTTAGCTGCGGTTTATCCACCAATGCGCTTTGTTTTACCGTTTCTCGCCGCTGCTTTTTCCCTTCTCGTCTCCCAAGAGGATTAACGCTTTTAGCATTGCCGTTAAAATGTCGATTCTCCCGTTAAGAATTTTACTTCTTCCTCGGCGGAATGGTTGACAATAGGTTGACGAAGGCAACGCTGCGTAAGTTATTTTTTTCCTCAAATCCCTCGCAAAGCGATTGTTTCTGTACGACGAGGTAAGGCAATTGTCGGTACGTCGAAGCAACAAAAGGTTTCAGGCAAAGAAATAGAACAAGTACGGAAAGTCCTCCTGAAGCGGACAGTAAATGGCATTTTTTTTCAAAACATTTTCGAGTCACCGTGAGACAACCGATAAAACGTGCACAGCGAGATAATACTAAATCGATTGGCGAAAAAACGAAGTCTCGATCTGCTTTCGTTTAGCGTCACTTAGCAAAGAAGGAAAAACCGAATGCATAAGCGGATTTTTAAAAAAGAGCTAAAAAAATATCGCTCGACGCGATCATCAGCCTAGGCTTTTGATTTCACTTTCTGGAACGGTTTCGTTAAATTTGAGGAATCAAATTTCATGTAAAAAAACTCGACGTTAATCCCACACCTTCAAAATTCATTAGAAGTACCCGGAATCCAGTAGAAGGAGTGGGTGGGTGGTCTCCGTCGGTGTAGCTGGTGTCAATACGTTCAATTTGACGACCCCTTATCGTTAAGACCAAACTTTCGGCGGTTATATAAATACAGACATACACCCGCATTATATGATGAAAACGAAAGGGATTAGATGCTTAAAAAGACCTCGGCATTACCGTAACGTCTATTTACGGAGTTAACATTAAGAGCATCTGTTCGATCCATATATCGTACTATTCCCCCATCTTAACCACCCCGCCGGATCAATCAACCCGTCAACTCCAAAAGTCTCCCTCTCCCCCACTGCTCCACCCCTTTCACTCCCCCCCCCTCCCCCATTTCCTCCTTCCCTCCCGTCTCTCCACTTCCTGTTTCCTCCCACGCCCGCCCACTTCCCGGACGGCTTCCTCCATCCCGCATCCAACTCTGTTAAAAACTCTTCCTCGAGACTTCACAAGGAACACACAGCTTCCATCCGGGAAAGAACCTTCACGAACAGACGGGAAGGCCGGATTTTTTACGCCCACGCTCCCTATTTTGGAGAGAATATCTGTCTGGCAACGCGTGTGTACGCATATATTAAATTAAAAAGATGCCGTCGGTTCGTGGCATATCATAGCTTTGTCTATCCCTTCTCGTGTTTGAGAAACGTCGTTTGTTCAAGTTATTCTTTCCCTCTCTCTCTTCGAATACCGGATATTAACTCTTAGAGACGGAATTATGCGCGTGACTAACGCTTTCGATTCCGCTCTTGAACTTATGGCTTTATGCCCATAATGGGTGGTGCCGGCAATGGCGCACGGTTAAATCATTCTTGCATAATTCATTCCAGAAAGGTACAACGCATTATGTATGAGACGATGGAAATTTACGATGACGGAAAGAACCGCGCCGGATGACAGGCCGGAGTTTTATAATTGTAAAACGCGCAAAGATGTCCAAAAAAATTATAAATCTTCGCGAAAAATTATGCGCGGGCTTCTTTGAGGTCGCATCGCATTACAGACGGAGCTGTTAAAAATTGATGTATGGGTGCATTACCGAGGCGAAGTGCGGCTCCCTCAGGGGTAGGTTGTTTTCTTTTGCGAAGCGAACAGACAGTCACTGCCCGCGGTAAGAGGTTAACGAGGTAAACCTTTAATGTACACGCGATGTTAGTCCGGAACATAATGGACTATTCTAACACAATAATTCGAAAGTGCGAATTCTCCCTACCTCGAATAAGATATTTTTTCGGCGTGAAACATGAACGTTTTAAACTGCCATTCTCTAGATTAATGTAGGCGAAAGGTAATAAACCAATAGCTTACGGACCTCAATTTATAGCCTTGGTTCTCCAACCGTGATTCCTAAAATCTCTATTCACGAAACGATCCTATTATTTTAATGCCTCTATGGTCGCGAACTCAAAGCTCCACAACTCGATTTTTCCCATAACTCGAATTTTTCATTCTCCCCACAACTCGAATTTTCCATAACTTTTTCTTTTCTTCTGCTGAGGATCCGGTCCCACAGCACCATTCGTATCTCTCGTTCAAAAGAAGTCGCGAGAGAATGAAAACGCAGCCTTATTGAAGGAAGGAAAATGGTCCACCCACGAGGAGGGCGAGGGAAAAGGACGATTAACGCGTTCGAATCGCCACACAAAGGTCACTCTTATTTTATTCTCCCCTCCCCCTCTTCCTCCCACCTTCCTCTCCCCCACCCCCCTTCTCTCCAGCCGATAGCCTTCACATGGTATACAAATGATAATCCTGAACCCACGCGTCAGACTCCCAACTCTTTTACGACACATGCCCCTCTCTCTCTGCCACAATTGCTCATCGCCGAGGTGTTACCCAACTCCCCTGTGTTTCTTCCCCTCTCTCCCGCATACAAACGGAGGTGATTAATTCTGGGACTCAACCCTTCGGGGCATCAACGTCTGTGACGTATCCACGCCATTAAAGGGTTTATTTTCGGTATATTCCGGAGAGATCCCATTGGTTGCCGCGAGCTGCGTCATCGTCAACGCTTATGACGCACTACGAAGCCAGATTTCTGTCGAAATTTTGGGCGAGAAATTATTTTAAGAATCTGTAATTCTTTATCCGATGTGGCGCGGATATTTAAAACCTACTTGTTAGCGATTATTTGGAACACAGTTTAGAACTCTGACGGACGTCTCGGCTATGATTTTGCTTCGTCTGATCAAGTACTTAACCATGGGTATTCAACAATTAATGAAAATTGAACTCCTAAACTCGCAAAAATATTAATTAAGCTAACCATCTGCGCTTTTAAGCTAAAAAGCAGCCGTAGCCCCTGTCCATTTATTATGATAAGTTTAGGGATCCACAATTAAATTACAATTAAACCTTAAGAGAAAGTATGGAAATGTAAATGTAGGGAAATAATTTGAAAATATGCTTTATTGGAGTTATGGTTCTTCTCTGCTATCTACAACATAAAATTGAAATATTGGCACTTCTACATCTACATGTTACCCTGCAATTCACCTAATTGGTGGGTCGCAGGAGGTGCAATGCACCAAAACCTACCTAAAGATTGTCTATCGCAGGTTGAAATTTTATATTGTTATCTCGTATTGATAAAAATAAATAAATACAAACAATATAGTTTCAACATTACAACAAAAATGTGCAAACGTCACTCCCGCCACCGTTTCTTAACTAACTCAAATGCCATTTATAAATCCAATTCTCTTTTTCGCAACAACTTCTTTCTTATTTAAATGGGATTTATCCGCCAGGAAAGCGTAATTTACCTTCTATTTTAAAATTCATCCAGACTTCAGTTCCGCGTTCGAGAGTCCTTGTTATTTTTTCCTTCTCCACCGCGGCGAAGTTAATAACTTATGTTCGCCCACGCTCCAGCCACGGCTCTCTCACTCCAAACATCTTGATCACGGAGCTATAGCTAGCCGCAGACCTTTATAAGATTTACAATTTTATCGGCGGTAGAGGAAAATCTGCAGCGCGCGTTCCGCACGGTCGGCGTTGTCGCCTATCGACTTTTATTAATGCTTTGAATAATATCCCGGAATTCGAGCGGGTGACGCACACCTCTTATTGAAGGTAAGGTTGCGAAGCAATGCAAACAATTTAACGAAACGCTGGATCGAAATCAAGCCATTACCGGCTCTTTAAACTGAAAGGAGAAGAAATGTATTTAAAATAATTACCTTCCGCCTCTTCGCTAATACCGCACACGGAAATGACGCTCTAGAATGCGTTGCGTGAAGGGATTTAATAGTTCAAGGCGATTCTACCCACCCACACAGGAAAAAATAAACTTTTTGCATATGCTAAAGGTCGTCTTTTCAGCACGTACTGGCGTGAGTGTCCTTTCGTCGTAATAAATACATATGGTTGGAAATGTAACGGCGCTACCGGCGGTGGGACAACTGCTAGCCGATATTTATGCCTAACGTTTGACGAGGTTGCGTCAAGGGTAATATATAACGGTTTTTAGAATTACCGGCACATTCGATTGAATATGGCGGTTTTAAAGCATTTAATCGTATCGCGATAGTCTGTGCAAAAGGCCTTCGAATACAGAAAATATTACATTAACGTTATTGATTTGGATTTCCTGCCTCGGCTCCAATTAATGATGATCGACGCCGCTTATATATTGTGGTCAGAGAAGGAATTGAATTATTTAGTGCGTCTTGATTTGAATTTTAAACTTATAAAAGACAGCATCTCCCATCTTTCGAAAAGGTGATCGAGACTGACGCTTTAAAAAAAAAATTACTCCAGAAACCGCGGAATTCAAACGTTAGAAACATATTTTTCTTATTTGAAAAAGTGCACGGTTCGTAAGCCAGCTACGAAATTGAGTACTGCGTGATGTCTCGATATAATGTTTTTAATTTTTTCTTAATTTCAAGGTACGAACTTCATTTAAACAAGTCACAAACACTATAGCAGGCATATCAAACAGGTAGGCTGCATGCGGCCCTGTCTGTGCCTTACTGTGGCCCGAACACGAACGTCTGCCATAACTAAATTGTTATAAAATTTTACATATTTTTCATTTATTACATAAATATATTTTTCGTTTTTCTCTAGGACGATAAGAGAACATAATAGGAAGTAACGTAGGAAAACTGGAGACTTTCGGTGCACTGCACCACAAAAAATGTGACTTTCAGGGTATCATGTAGATGTTGATGTATTTTATGAAAAAGAGAAGATTTTTTTCCGTAGTTATTCAGGTACTACGTAACGCGTTTTATAAATCATTGTTTTTAATGGCAAACCAGAGATACAATATTCTAGATTAAACCTATTTTTCTAAACTCGAGACCACGTTAAACAACCAGAATATTAATGCGGCCCTCCTAAAACATCCATCGCTTCAATGCGGCCCTGATTACCTCTTCGAGTTTGCCCGCACCTAAAGGACCCAAGTAACAAGACACTTCTTCACTCGGGTCAAGGTTTTATTCGTCAAGTCGTCTCGAACCCTCACACGGTGCAATAGAGGTTGGGTCACTAAGACGTCTGCGAAACTCAGACGAAGAGGAAAGGGGAGAAACGCTCAGTGAGAGAGCCAAACTCTTTAAAATCCTTAACGAGACGGCCCCCTGGCCTCCTCATTCCCCCTTCACCCCCTCCTTAAATGAATCCTTACCCTCTTTTAAAAGTCCTCCCACCAGCATCCCTCCGGAACATTTCTTACTCTCTCTCGCCGTCGTAAAACTCGTCGAGGAAGTAAGGACCATGTCTGGCGATGCGAGAGGGTTTCAAACTCTCCTCGAAAAGGGGGAAGTGTATGTGTGAGAGAGAGAGAGAGACAGAAAGAAATATCCTTCCTCACGCGTACTCCTTTCTCTCTCCTCCACTTCCACCCTCTTTCTCTCCCTCCCTCATTCGCGCCTGAGTATATTTAGCTCATTGACGCACCGCTGAATCCTTACGATACGTGTGGTCGCTTTTAAACACCCGCCAAAAAATGACGGTTCGCTACGATCTTTAAAAGAGTTTCCATCTTCCTATATCTACTCTCTCCCATCTTTCTTTTCTCTCTTTTATTTCCAAGTCATCCGTGGTTTATTTTTCTTCGGAGGATTTTATTTCCCCCCTCGTCTCCCGCCTCTTATGACTTCCAGACGGTGGTTTTATATTTAGTCGCTCGAGGAGATTTCTGATACCTCCGTACCAGCTCTTTTACTCTTCCTCCCTCTTTAGTCTCTTTCTCCCCTGAGTCCCATTTCCCCTAGCACTCTGTATTTTTAAATGGCGGGCGTTTCGTCGTCCACAGACACTGGTTGGGCGAGAAGATAAAGCGATAAAGGCTTTCCCCGTTCGGCTGCTAAAAAGAGAGGGAGAAAGTGGCATAATTCGAGAGAGACGAAATTATTTACGAGACGACCCTCTTAGCGCGTGGTCTGGATGACCCCGTGCACGAAAACAATTTTTTTTTATACGGGAAAGGATCGGGTTCCTCTAGAGAGAAAGAAAAAGATCTCGCCCGACTCGAGATGGTGAGCGCGGAAAGTGATCACAAAAAAATCCATAAATATTCATGGAATTATTTTTATTTTAAGGTTCGTCGCAATCGCGTCTTTCGTCCGAATTAAGCAGGCGGAAAAAGTCCGCCGACGGAAACTAAAGTGGAAATGTTTTCTTTGAAATTAGTTTCTGGTACGCTAATATTTCCAGAATGCGAACACCGTCTTAAAGACACATTTACAGAAAACCTTAAAAGAACTGAGCAGCCAACGCCGAGACTGGGAATACTCACTTCCCGCGTGCAAAAAAATGAATCGCAAACGTTGCTTATAGAGTGGAAAAGTGATTTTTTTATTGGTGCAAAAGGTTTTCACCGTTTTAGCGGGATAATTTTCGCTCGGTGACGACAGCTTGAAATTAACAAATACCTTAAAGCAGCGGTCTACAAACTGTGGAGCGCAAAGGATTTGGCATATATTTACTGTCTGTTTAACCATCCTAATCGTGATACCTAAAATATGCAGCCGTCAAATTCTACCCCTCAAGTGCCTAGGAAGTATGGTTTGCATCAGTTTTTAAGGTGGATATATTATTGGCAATTGTAGGTCTATCGGGTATTTTTATGAATTCTGAATGAACATGATATAAAGGGGAGAGGGTAGCGCAAAACAGTTTTTTTAGGTGAGAGCGGCTTTCTATTATTTGATTTTCAGGCGAGAGAGAAAAATTAATTTGGATAGAGATAGAGAAGAAAACGTTGAATTTAAACCGATAAAAAGATTGAGTCCAAACGCAAATGCAACTCGTGCGTCGACTGTAGTGGGTGTAAAACGTTCGTTCCGAGGGCCACCTCTACGCCCAAACCAAGGACATGAGTCTCACGAACGCGAGTCTTTGGCCTTCTTTCTCAATCCATTGTTCTCCAAAGCGTTCCGTCGCCCATTCCTCCCTCCGAGATTTATAAAAAAGGACACGTGGCCATGAATGTCGAAGAAGGATACGTCATAAAATTCCAATCAGCCGATGGCTACATATAAGCATAAAGGAAAGCTCTCCAAAACTGAACCGAAATTGCCGAAAAAAAATTAACAATGCCACCGGTTTCCGCTGTTTTTATATTTCCCTCGGAGGATGAGGTTTCCTTGCCCTTGTATACAGAAAGAACAGGAGCTTTCTTTTTTTCATGGGAAATCCGTTGGAAAACTTGCAAGACACGGCTCGTAAGGCATTTCGAAAAAGCGTGGCTTTAAAAAAAATAAAAACCTCAACAGTGCAGGAAGGCACGTGCTGCTGGAATGCTTTCCCGGGAGATTCTGAGGGAAGGCGCAAACACAACTGTTAAGTGTATTATAGAAAAGTCCGGGAGAAAGGAGAAAAAAATGCCGAGGGGAAGGTGGAAAGCAGCGATTTCGTCATGTCAACACGGGGAAAAACGGTATGCGGGCGCAGTTCAAAGAAAAACGGAAAGTTAAAAAAACCGCTCGTAACAAAACGTTCGAACACCCATGGCTAAAACGGTCGAATTATATAATTTCGACGAAAAAAAATGCATTCGAGATATCGATATAAGTTCGACCGATAAAATTTCCACTACCTCAGCAACGTGGTAGAATTAAAACTTGCAAAGTACCGTGCGGTATAGCATATATCCGCGAGTCGAAACCTTCACTCCCATTCGTGAAAATGAACCCGCAACTGCGGCTTGCGCGGGCACGACTGGATACGATCCCGTGACCTCCCGAGGCGAACGGAAAATCACACACCGGAGGGCAGCGAGATACATAAAGAAGTCCTGAGCACTCGTCCATCGCACTAACATCCGAGTCGAGTCATAAATAAGGCATTTCACGACGCGGCCGCGAGAGAAATGGAGAGCAGAGAGAGAATGAACCAGCGTGGGAGAGAAGTAGAAAAGAGGCTCAATTTGCCATTCAGCTCTTCGGTCGCCGTGGCCATCCTCGATATTACATTCCTCCAGCGATGTAACTCGACTACAATGAGCTCTCTTCGGCACCCGAATGAGGAGATTCCCCCCCCCCCCCCCCCCCCCCTACGTTCCATTTCCACGGCGCTGGCTCTTTCGTCACCCCTCCGCTCTTCCCCAAGGGCGCTGTCCTTTCGGTGACCACGCCCTCTTCCGTTTGACCCCATCCACGAGCTCGAAAATATTTCCCACGCCTCTATAACGCCACACACACACACTATCGCCCCCGTTCCCTCCCTCCCAAAAACCTCCCACTCTCCTCACCTCGCTCCCTGGTAATTACAGCATTTACGCACCTAATCTACAAAAAATCGCCCTTTACGCGTGACGGAGTATCCGCAGCCGCAGTGCATTAAGTTCGACATCCTCCTCGTATCGCGAAAAAAAAAACTTTTTTGCGAGTAAAAGTCACTGGCCACTGAGTATCGGTGGTGCGATCTGTTTCGAAAGGCATTGTCCTACTATTTTGTTTTTTCGAGGTTAGGCTCTCAACGTGGCGAGAAGATTTCGGCGATATCCATTGTGTGATGGTCTATGCTCAACTAAGTGCATCCCTAATTAGCTACAGGAAATGTTGGTGAAAAGTTGAGCCAATTATTCTAAATGACTTGCGCTGGAGTTTTGTGGAGGAAAAAACTTTTGGTCGTCGTGAATTAATGGGGAGCAATTACAAGATCATGGGGAAATATGCTTATTAATTCCAAATAACAGAACAGAACAATTTCAAAGTCGCTCTCTTCTACGCTTCATCTATATTGTAGGACGGAGCGTTACCTAGGCTCATTCTTTCCGAGGACAATACGAGATCACAATAGAAAATTTCAATCTGCGATAGACAATCTTTAGGTAGGTTTTGGTGCATTGCACCCCCTGCCACCCACCAATTAGGTGAATTGCAGGGTAACATGTAGATGTATAAGCGTCTTACACGTGCATGGTTTCATAGGATCTGCGTTATGTAAGCGGATATTTATACGATACAACACCCTTTCAGAGCGCTAGGAAATCGAAATTAAAAATGTTTTACATTTCTAAATATGTTTTTATTGGTATAGATTGTGCAGTGGCCTTCCTAAAATAGACGGCGGCATAAGGTAAAAACCATCCAGCTAAAATGAATTTATTGAAGTAAAAACCGACTCTTTCACATCCGATTTTGCCACTGCTTTTATATACATCTCGGCGGGCCGTAAAAATATTTTTTAACTGCTTCCATCTCCCGACGCACTTCTAGCGGAGGAACCAAATTCGGCTAGATAGCCGTCAGCTAAAGCGGGGAAAAAATAATTTTTCCACTCCACTTGTTCCCATCTCCATCTCCTCCCCCATTTTTTCACTTCCCTCCTTCCTCTCTCCTCCTCCCCCACCCTCTCTTCCCCGATCCCTCGATTTATCCTACAGAATCTTGCGCAACCCCCTAGTCCGACTTGGCAACGCCGGACTATTTGCGGCGTTGGCTGCCATGTCGTCACTTCCTTCTACTCGCGATGCAGACGGGTTAAGTTCAGCGAACTTCTAAGCTGCATGCATCTCTAATATCCATTTTCTAACCATCTTCATTCTCCCTCTCTTATTTCCTTCTAATTGTCCGCCGCAAGTACCCCAAGTGACCTCTTGTATTTCCCTTTCCCCCTTTTGACGCAGCCGGTACATCCTCACCCCCTCAAGACGACCGCAGTGGTATCCGAGTGACTCGAACACAACCCCCTTCAACCCCCCTACTACCACCCCCTCAGCGCCAGCCAAGTTGTTCATCTTTCTCCTCGTCCCTAACCCGTCTGTCTCCCTTTCTCAACCGTTTCTTCCCAGTCTGAAAAGCTTCGAGAGAGAGAGAGAGAGAGAGATATGAGACGAAATATGTTACCACGAGAAAATGCTGTGGCGGATATGGGGGGGGAGGGGGGGGGGGTCGCACATGTCTCGCGCCAGGGGCCACGTGAAGGGGCCCCGAAAAAATGTTTGTGTATATAATCTCAGAAATATTAAATGCCTCAATTTAAAAATCAGTGGAACCATCCTGATTCCATAGAAAAACGATCGTTAAGACATGTAACAAAAGAGGATAGCCGTTAGGAGCGGTTTCACTATATTAAACTGCAGGGCCCCCGACTGCTTAGTGCCAGGGGTTCCCAAATGTTTAGCACCAGAAGCCCCAAAATATTTAGCGCCATGGGTCCCAAAATGTTTAGCGCCAGGGGTCCCAGGAGGCGTAAATCCGCCACTGGGGAAATGGAAACGAAAAAACATTACCGTATTTGCCCGACTATAAGACGAGGGTTTTTGTTTCTTTTATTATAGGTTAGGAGTCGTCTTGAATTCGCGAAGAAAGAAATAAATATATAAATAAATAGTGACAGTTATCACGACTAGTTTAGCATTGTGTACATCACATTTATTTGTGCACTTGCACAGCGTGATGCCAATTTTTGGAGAGTTAAATAAAAAAATACTCGAATACTTTTGTTTAATATATTTGTTCCAACAATTCCAACAATTTTTTTCGCCCATCGATTTAGCGAACTTCATACATATTTATGTACACGAATACGTGATACGCATATACATACTTCCAGTTGGCGACAATTAGAGTTATAAAAGTACTAGATGTCGAATTTTTCCAGACGGAAACGGTCAAACAGAACATTCGAATGTTACGATTGACGGTTCTATAATCCAGGCTCCGTTCTGCCTCGGCTTGGCCTCTTCTGACACAATTTTTTAATTCGATAAAGAGTTGCGAAAAAGACGACCTCCGAACCGAATTTGACGACCTTGCGGAACCATCAGAGGGATCTCGTAAAATAACCCAGGCCATGCGTGTTATGCATAACTTGGGGTATCGCTTTGCACGATAAGGATTCCCGCTACGTTAAATTCGTTTATTTTTAGCCCTTTGCACATGTCCAACTGATAGCAGAGGGCGGAATTATCAAAGACACGAAAGCACGAAAAATACTGACCGTTGACTCACTGCGCTAATAGCGTACATTTTTGTCGCGACGAACCAGACGACATTGCAAGGATCATTTGGACTTTAAAACATTGAAATTCCTCTTCGCGCAGACATCTTGGCCCGCATCTGACCTTTCAAACTTATCTTTGGGAGGAAACAGAGCTTTAAAATAAAAAACAATTCATTTTTGTTTCCATCATTCTTTACCTAACCATAAACGGCCATCTCGACCAGCACCGCGATTCCGGAGCTATAATTTACGCACCTCTCCCCTTTCCGTCCTCTCCCGGAGGAACCCAAAAACGGCATAATCACGGCCGACGATGTGAAATTTCAGCGTCTCGATTTTAAGAAATTAATCCCTGCCATCGAATAAATTATCCGTTTCCTTGAAAAAGAATACGAGAGACGCCCTCGGGTATGGGAAGAACTAATGGACGTCCGTTGGAAGACTATTTTTATATAGAAAATATCCGTCCAGACAATGGAGCGCTCTCTCTCTTCTCCGGCGGTTTTTTCGAGCAATCTGCGGTCCCATCACCTGCCACTCCTAATTCGGTCCAGGGGAAGTACTAACTCACACAAACGCACGCACCTATTCGCCCCAGGGATAGGTTAGAGTGGCGGGCAAGGCAGCTGCTTCATCTTTTATCGCCAGTCACAAAAAAGGCACCGCTTTCACGCAATGTTGAGAAACGATTGCACAAGAATAGGTTTTTGAGTGTTTTTTATCTACTTTGAAACCGAGGATTTTCCATCCCATTCTCGATCGTATAATTAATCAGGCGCTAACAAACTCCCTGTTTACGGTCCGCTGTTTTACGTTCGTGAATTATTTGGAATCGTCAATTTGGCCCCACGACAGATGTATGCACCTTATTTATCTCCCTTTTCCTTTTTCAAATCAATTGAAGCTGATGAAATTTTTTAACAGGAAGCGAATAAAATAACGCGTTAATAACGAAATAGAAAATCTACGGAATGTTCGTTATCGAATCCATCGAGAATCTCTCGAATCCATTTTAAACATTAGCGGGTTGCGTAACAAACCACGACACAACGCTTCGGTTGTATTTATTTTAAGGACGCAAATAACTTTGCTTTTTTACTTTCCAAAAATTTAACTACGCATCGCCGGAAATATTTCGACTTGATTATCCTTGAAATTCAAAAGATATATTTCGAGATTTTTTCGTTTAACTTCCTTTAGGAAGGGCCACCCGAGAGATTCTTCCGCGATCCCAACTAACTTTCCTAAACGCTTACGCATACATATACCTCGGTGATGTGAAAAAATGGCTCGAAACGAAAATAATACGGCGGGGATTCACCATAGAAGCTTCCGAAATGGAACAGGTACCAGTTATTTTCCGCCCGATCGACCAGGAAAATTGGCACGGAGCGGCGGCGTTGATATGGAAACGGAAATCGACCCTAATGCGTGGAATCTTAAAAGAGCGGGACACCTCATTATAGATTCTTACTCAGGCGATTTCGAAACGGGGAAGGAAAAGAAACCAAATAACCGCCTCCGAACTCAAAACCAGCAGATGGAGCGAAACGGAAGATTAGTTTGCGGGGAAAAAAATTCGCCAGACCATCGAATCGTTCGATTTTTTTTATTTCCGTTTCATTCTTCACGGCATCTGATGCCTTTTAGGGTCTGTCCTTCCACTCGCTTACCCTCCTCCTCCTCTCTTGTTTCGCAAGCCCAAATTGCCAAAGCGGTTTCAAGGCCCTCTTCCGGCCACCAGTTCAAATCTAGCAGGGCCATCGCGTTCCTCATCGGATCGGTCAGATCCCCCAGCCCCTGTCAGCCAATCCACGGACGTCTCGCTCGTTAAAAAAAAATATAATCTTTTTTTTCCGGACCGAGGGAATGAAAAAAATGACCGGCTGTCCACGCATCACTCCGGACAAGCCATGCCTTTATATAGAACCGCGAAAAAGCCCCGTCCAACACCGGGCCAAGATCGAATCTATGAACTCTATTTATTTTTTTAATTCGGTGAGGGGTTTACGGTGAAATGTGTCATACCGCGGGGGTTTTATTTGCATGCCTTATCTCGTTAGAATGAAATTCCAATAGGAGAAACGCACCGAGGCCTCGTGCGCATAAATACGATCCCGTCCAAAGTCCGCGAGTGAAGCGTTTCCTCATACGCGCGATGAAGAAAGTAACATATTTTTGGTTAAGAACTCACACTGATATCTGATACACGAGTCTGACTATCTCTATCTCTCTAGGGACAGAAAACAACTGCTCGTGACTCCAACGTCGAAAAACGCAGACAGTGTACGTATAACCGTCGAATTAAAAATAAGAGAAGGAAAACGTTAAAAATTCTTTTGCGAAAACACGTCCTCTTAGCGGAGAAGGTTACCAAGAATGGCGAGTTTGCGAAACCAGCGGCGGGAAACCGTCCAGCCAAGATGGTGGACGAGGATGGAGGGGGAGGAGGGGAAGGAGAAGCAACTTCCGAAACTATATAACAAAAAGTCGGTAGGCGGAAATAATTTTGGGTGGAAGGCAACAAAAAAGGTCTTTTCTCGCTTGATTGACATTCGCGGAAGAATACGAAAGACAGGAAAAATACTCCCTCTCCGAGAATAAAATCAATCCTATTAACCTATAATAAATTTTTCGTATCTGACGAAATTTTTATCGACTCGTGAAGGAAAATTGCTCCTTCAAATTTGGCATTTCATTGCCAAATTCAATATTTGCCGTGATATGGTTTATAGCGTGAAATTTTAATCAATTCTGTTTCCGGAAAAGTATTTGTAAAAGAGGGTTTTTTATTGGATTTTACGTAAAGTCGAAACTGTAAAGTGAAGCCACGGAACGAAGAAAAAATGAAATTAAAAATCTGATTCATTCGCAATACCAACAGCGAATATGTCGCATTTGCGCAGTTGGAAATTCCAGTTCGATGTTCGCGTTATGAGGATCCGGTTGTAATTGATAGGAACGTCCCTCCATCGCGCACGATTCGTCGGAAACTTCGTCATAATTCGCGCGAACTTTCGACAAAAGAACATAATAAAGCGATTCAACTCCGGCGTACTTGCGAAACCATCATCGTTCGCGTTTGACATCGAAACACTAATGGTCGGACAATGCGGTACCAGAGATAAAGGGAGAGAACTCGGCGTAAATCACGATCTCGAACCTCGCATTCATCGATCTAAATAAAGAGTCATTCGATTAACGCCTAGAGAGAGAGAGAGAAAGAGAATGTTGCCCAACTAAAGAGAGAGAGAGAGGAAGAACGAAGGAAAAACGGACGTTTAGCGGACGAAATAACGAGCACGCATCGATTGCCGATTGCGCCTAATCTACCGTCTTCATTGGTCGATCCTACGAAACCCCCAAATAGATCGAGCCGGAACGCAAGTACACCCGCCCACATAAACACATAATTGAGCGCGAGAGAGCAAGAGAGAGTGACGTCACGATCCCGCCCAAGGCTGTCTGACAATGTTGCCAATTCGGCGTGGAAAAACAGACGCAAGCATGGCCGAGGTCGAGGCGCCCGAGATCATTTGTATTTTTTTTTCCTCCTCCGCCCCATTCCCTTCCGATGCCTTCAATGCGCAGCCTCTTCGGTCCATTTCTCGCCACTTTGCCTTGCCCGATACCTCTTATTCCCTGCCCTCAGACGCCTCCCACGCACTCCCCCTCACTCTCGCAAAACCCTTATTCATATTTAGCGCGGACTTGTTCTACGCAGTGCTAATGCATTGTTTGTTTATCGCCTTCCGACCGACTGTCGTCCCCATTCTTTGCCAATTCGGGGCTAACGCATGGCGCCAGGATCCGAGACGATTACACATCATATCATATCATCAACTTCCGTAAAATCAAGAATGATATCCTCAAATAATTCACGTGCCATATGGTTCTCCAGGGATCTGAATAATACTCGGCAAGTCATCGGGATCGGTGTGTGGCAGGGGGTGAATATCACCGACCTAACATGTGTTATGCTCCCTTACAAAAAAAGGACCTCTTATAAATATTTGTCTTACGTCAGTTTCTCGAATCTTGTCTGTGAGGTCGCGGCGTCCTGCGCAAGATGGGCTCCTAATTACGTCTGATGATTCATCTTAAAATTCTCATTAAACAACACGATGGCATACGGGAGCGCAGTGATTTTTACCAAGTCATCAACCATATAATTGACTGTCATGGCAATGCATTCGGACGACCAAAATTGCACATTTCACTTACCTCTGTTAATTGTATTCCGCGGGAAACCTATCACGAGACATCAACTTTGATCAAATTTTATCTGATCGTGTTTTTTTTCCGGACTGGATTTGAACTGACGAATTAACCAATATACTGTACTTTACTGTTTAACATTTCCTAAAAAATCCCTTATTGCGAACGGAAATTGTAGCTCCTTTCACAATAAACGAAATTCCTTTTCGAAAATCGATTTGAAATTACTACTGAAATGACTGCGTTAACATTAACTCGATTTTTGAAGAAGTTATCTCCCTCAACCTCGATGATTTTAGGTATTTGTCAACAGCAAACGCTATATAACGAACCGAGGGCAATACCCTTCACAATGCTCAAGGTATTATGTCATTAAATCGTCAACGACAGGAGAGTGAGAGCGACGGCTGAAAGAAAAATGGCCTCTGATGTGTTACCCTTTCACCGCCACCAATAACCTCTCCCCTCCCTTGCCCTTCTATCTCTCAACCTTTCTAAAGACTTTAGCCTGTTTTTTTCCGAGTTGCCAAAGAAACTCTCATTCTCTCCCTCCGAGAATATTGTTGCAAAACTGACTCATAAGGCAAATTAATGATTCGAGTCTCGCTTCTCGAATAATCCGCGCCTCAATAATAAAAAATTACATCTTCAGACCGAGGGCGTCGCTTTAAGATAGATTACCGGAAGATATTTGCGGTTGTTCACTCAAAATTCGCATTCTGTATTTCTCCCGCGGTTATAGGTTACGCAAGATTCGCCCATAAATCATGCCTTACGAATTATATTAAACCACGAGACGCGGTTTTATTAGCGACGACTCAATTTGTCCCGAGGCATTTTATCCTGTACGAGAAATTAAATAAACAAGTGAGGGAAGAATTGCAGAGGCGCCTACATTTGTAGCAGCATGGACCTTTTACGATTACTCATCCTAGGTTCACCAAATTTATACCATGTCTAACTCTAATATAGGCCAATCAAGCCTGAAAATTTGGCTTCTCTAAGTTGCGGGATTGCAGAGACATTTTCCATACAGACAGACGGCCGGATGGGCAGACCAAATAATGCGATGTTTTTTAGAAAAAGCCCTAAAATACCGCGAAGAATCGAAGGATGCATTGCAACAATGAGGAGAAATCGGAGCGGTTATCCGTCCGGAGGAGAAGGCTTGCGCTTAATTGTCGTGCTTTATTTCTTTCGAGAAGAGAACACACATCACAAAGGGCGGCCCGCAATCAAGGAGAGTGAGCGCGAGCACAAATAACAATCAATAGTCTCGCCAGGCATCACCGCATTGCCGCAACTGAATCGCATTATTCTGGAACGGCTGCACCATTCATTACACGAGAGAGGAGGAGGGTGCAGGCCCCCTTGTCTGCTGGATGTCGTCCACTCCCCTCACTTCTGCTCCGGTCGTCGTTTATTCTCCTGCATCAGCAGTTGATAGGATTGGGTAAATTCTGCAGAGTGGAGTGGGAAAGGAGATAAGAGTATAGGGAAGGCGACCGTGGCCTAATTTCCCGTACTAGCCCTACTGCCCCTGATGTGTGTCTATAGAATATATATATATATATATATATATATATATATCTAAAATTTCAAAATTGTTAATTTTTAGGGGTTGTTTTAACCTCATTTGTACATTAAAGTTTAATAATTTTTATTTCGGAAACTATAAGTTGTAGGTTATATATATATATATATATATATAAAACCTACAACTTTATATATATATATATAAGTTATATAAGTTGTAGGTTATATATATATATAACCTACAACTTATATATATATATATATATAAAACCTACAACTTTATATATATATATATATATAAGTTGTAGGTTTTATATATATATATATATATATATATATATATATATATATAAGTTGTAGGTTATATATATATATATATATATATATATATATATATATATAACCTACAACTTATAGTTACCGAAATAAAAATTATTAAACTTTAATGTACAAATGAGGTTAAAACAGCCCCTAAAAATTAACAATTTGAAATTTTAGATTTTTGTAGTTGGTTGTGAGCAAAAATGGTGAAAATTTCCAGCTCCCTATTCCTCTTAGATTGGTCTACACATGGGACAACTTTTTCTCATGCTAAGCTATTGGAGATTTTCCGGGGCATCTGGAGTCGAACCCAGGACTCTGTAAGCAAATATGATACCAATTCCTAATAGGTATTGCGGCCATCTAGCAACGCTCAAAATTTCATTTCTCCAGCTTATCGGCAAGTGCCCGACATTAATTTCTAAAAATGGCGCAATGCTTTTCTTATGGGAAAAAACGCAATATTCAGAATTTCTGGCGACGAACCGATGTCACTTAGGTAATAGATCTCATTTATTCAGGTTTCTTGATGAGCTCTACAAAAGCTGAAACTTTCAGCTCTCTAGCTCTTGTGGTTTGGGCTGGACATTAGTATCCTCCTATATATCATATATATCCTCCTCTGTAAGAAGCGTCTATATATAATAGATATAGGATTGTTATCATATATATTATTATTACGTTTGTGCAATATATATATATATATATATATATATATATATATATATATATATATATATATATATATAGCACAAACGTAATAAATGCAGGCTCTAATAAAAATTCGACCGAGATGCGCAAGACGAAACTGGTTCTACGAATCATGATGTAAGGACTTTTACTGCATGCTAATGAGTTTGTCAATTCTGTTACCTCCTCATTTTACGCAATGATAAACATTCTTTTCTCGAAAGGTTGAGTTCTGGATTTGGTTGCCGATTAGTCGGACGGCACCTATATATCCGATTCCCTAAGCTTCAAATTATAGAGGTTATACTAATTTTTGGTGGATATAAATAGGGCTGATTACCTTACAAAACAAGCCAGAAAAGCAACTAAACGTAATGACGTTAAATTTTACAGTTTACACAACTCCCTGTTAACGTTAAAATAAAAGGTAGATGATGGTATGGAAAATACCCTTGCGAAATATCGTGTGAAAAATAAGAGTTCATTTTGGAAAATCATCGCTACTTTCAAACCGTCGCGCGATGATTATAATCTATAACTGTGGAAGTCGTTTAAGTTATCTGCAGACTTCTATACGTTACTTTCAAGGGTTTCAAAATCCACGTATCTGTCTTTCGAAAATGCTTCCACCGCTCTTAACCATTTGGCAACTTCAATGACCTTTCCACGGTTCGCCCTCAAGGACTCCCCAAGTGGGCCGTCAGTGGAAAGTCAGTAGTCCACTTGTTCTATATAGGCGAGAAACGCTGACCTCTCTAGGAAATAATCCACGAGCTCGTTTTAATGAGAAAATCGCGAGAAAATACGAAAAATGGGAACCGCCATTTTTGTGGAATTTTGATCATTAGGCGGCCGTGAATCCGATGACGTCATCGACCGCTGGTAGAGCGACGAACCGAATCCGAGCGGGATAATAATTCTCCACGATGTGAGACGACGGAATAAATTATTAATTCCGAAGTCGAACGTCTTCGTAGTCCTATGTATTGTTCTACCGGGTGGATTGGCTCGAGTCCTTTCGGAAAACGTTTCCCAATTTTCACAGAATATGCGAGTCATGGCCGCATATTATCCTGCCAGTCCTTGAAACTTTTATCGCCACATCCAGCAGATTAAAAAGGCGATTAAATGCAAGACCTCCTCCGAATTACGAATTAGCACTTGGGCAATCCATTTACATAAGTGACGAAAAGTGACTGTTTTAGATCCTCGGCCCGAGTAATTCAGGCAACGTCGACGCTTTACAGAAAAAACTCGAAAGAAAAAACAGCAGCGATGAATGAGCAAACGATTTTGCTTTTTGTGACCAAGTACATATCGCGCCACCTGCGAAGCGAGTACGTACGGAGACTTCAACGACTGCCGGAGTTGGAAGATCACGTGAAATTCGCGCCTCTTTTTTCCGTCCGACGGCGAACCGGTCGGATATGGAACGGCAAACGTGGCCTTGGAGGCTGATAAGAGAGCGAGAGCGCGTCTGGTCGAGTGTTCGAATCCCGCCGAGGTCACGGACACTCCGTGACTCAACATTCATTCACCAATCTCATCCGTGTGCAGCATCATCATTTTTCCGACAAAGCTCGGGATTTTTCGGGGAGTCACGTAGAGCGGTAATCACCACCTAAGTTTCGTAAGTCAAATCGTTTTCCGTAATCGCCTCCGCCGAGAAGCTCGCGCAGTTGCAAGGGAATCCATTTTCCGCAACGCATTCAATTTGATTTTATGCGCCGCCTTCTCATCGTCCTTCATTACCGTTGTCCTCCGCCTTCCGTCTAAATTACAAAAATAAGAACGACAAAAAACGTTTGACAGCTGAGCTGAAGAGACCTTCTCTCTCTCTTTGAAAGCATGCCCTTAAAAATAAAACTTCTCTCCCACTCTCTTTCTCATGCGAGTGACCAAACTGCCTTTGTACGACGGCCTCGAAAAGTCTGAAAATAAAACAAAAAACCGGACATGGCGCGCGCACATTTTTATGAGCGGCGGAGGGCCACTCAGGTGGACTGGTACAGGTCTGTCGCGGTCCGCGCGGTGTTGTCGGATCCATCAAGGTCGCGCCCGTAGGAAAAGATCGGCGGGCAATACTCTTTCAGGAGAAAAAAACACGGTCGAGTGGAAGGAGGGAACGGTCGAAGGGTTAGTCGGGTTGTGCTATCTAAGGGCAGGTAGGCAGAGTGCAAACTATAGGATGCAGACGGATGGGCCACCGGAGACCCAACCCTGGGAAGCGGGATGGGATGGAATTTTTCCTCGCTTCCAGAAAACAGCTGGAACTCTTTAGGAAGAATTTGGGGATAGAAAAAATACTACATTCCTGTTTTGGAAGGAAGGCTTTCGTCACTTTCAGAAGTTTCCATTAGTTACGGAACAAACAGTCCATAAGAGCCCAACGCCCTTGTTTTATGTTACGTTTCCCCCTGACAATTGATCAGTAAATCCTTTGACGGATAGCTTTGAATTTAGGCGATCTCAGGAATCGTAAATTATGCCGAAGATATTGATTAATTGCAGTTGTCATTAGATATGGCCTTGAGTAACTGTATTGAGTTTATTTATCGTAGTAATGATTAGTACAAATCGTTGCGATTACGAACTGTACACTAGCAAAAAAAGATTCTTATTGTCTTCAAAGCCTATATAACAGGGGTGGCCAAACCACGGCTCGCGAGCCGCATGCGGCTCTTATTAATTTAAACTCAAAGGCGTATCAAGGCTTATCACGCCAGAAAGCAAAAACGCAGTGCAAGTAAGACGTTTTGGGGATGCTAAATGGACATACTATCTCTCTGTATTAATTCGAATACAAGTTATGTTTACTCTTCGTACATTTTTGTGCGCAGAATGCGTGCCTTGCGGCTCTCTAACTCGGGAAGGTTATCATATGCGACGGTAAGCAGGCTTGGCCACGCCCGCTATATAATTAACGATTTTTCACATCAACCGAGGAAGATGTTTTTTTTTTATTTAAAAAATACAGGCGACTTTGGGAAATTAATAGAAACCACGGATTACATGCTGGTCAGACCCGCAACTATGATGACGAAAGCGCAAATTTACTTCCCCAAGGTTAAAGTACGACCGCGAAATTACAGCTAATTCATTAAGTCCTCCCCTTTTTAGCAAGCGCGCGGTAATAGAAATTTGTAGCGCCGATGGGGAAGCTCCTTGTTGACCAATGAAAACGCCTCTCCGGTCACTGTGCAACGGTCGGTTTTCCTTCTTTCCTTTTGTGGAAAAGATGTTTCGGTACGAGTAAAAGCGACGGAACCGTCTTAAGCGATTCTGGTATCCCTTCACCATCACGCCCACTCGGTGACCATATACTCGAAAACAAATTCCTTAAAAAAAAACGTTTCCTTTTCGGGAGTCATCTGCGAAACAAGTCTTTCATCATTCTCCGCGCGCCGTTCTTGACATTTTAGAACCACCCAAAACAGCGCTTAGCAGCCCTTCGGCGCGAGGGACAGAGCGTCGATATCCTACGCCGAGGAAGCAGCAATGGTCGTGTCCCAAGGAGGCCTTCCGGTAGAGAGGGAAAGAGCGGGTTTGGGAGGACTTTGAATGAAGACTTTTGAAGGGAACCGGAAGCTCGCTCCGACCCAGTCCCAATACAGGACTCCGATGGGACGAAGCATCCGGTGCACATGGGGCAGCTGAGAGGATGTGTCTGGGGGAGGCGGGAGGGTTGAAAGAGATATAGGAAGGACAGGGGAAAGGGTGAGAGGGGGAGCGGAGGCTGTAACTGCAAAAGCTACGAGGGGGTTGATTCAGGCCTCGTCCCAGTTCCAACAACAGCGACGCCGGTGGTAGGAGAGGTAAAGAGAAGGCCACCTTGGCGTTGGTGATTGCACAAAAGGTTAGGTCGGGAGGGGGAGAAGGGTGCTGGAGGTGTGTGGGGGAGGAGCGTAGGGTTTTATAAGGTGGCCGAGGTCTTGCGACACGTATCAAAAGTCGAAAAGTAAAAAAGAGAATTCATCCGGTCTCTCTTTATCATCTTCGACATGTTTACCGCGGCGGAGTCGGTGCTTCAAAACAAAGAAATAAATAAATAAGAGAGATTTTTGAGCAATTCCTCTCTTAACGATGTTAATTAATTCTTTGTCAACTATTGCCAAAAATTTTTGGTGTAATTTTACATCTTTATAACCACCTAAACTTTAAACAGTAAGCATTATCTTGAGTCGAATGGCTTCTTCAGTCAACAGCAAAAAAAAATCAAATTAATTATCTTAGTGCCCTCGTGGAATTTAGTTAGAGACAAAGGTGCCATCCTTAATTTCAATTAACCGGTATAAATTTTATTAACAGGTCTCACGACAAATGTATAGTCTATTATACCTTTTTTTTAAATCTCCTTTAAGCCATGTTCGATAGGTCTACCGATACACAGTGTATTTACACACGCTTTTCAAAGGCGAAGAATAATTTACGGCAATAACCTTTATATTTTAGCGAAGAAAAAATAAGGAAATGGCGTGGATTCGGTGCACGAGAGGAAAAAAAGAAAGAATCCGACCTTGCTCCAGAAAATAAAACGCCACACGACCACCTATCGTCGAAAGTACAAGAATCGGTGATCAGAAAACGAAAGACATCACTCGACGAAACTATTCTTTTATAGCGTATTCTAGACCACAGCGAAAGAATGAGGCAATAAAACGAGTATATTTTCTTATCGAAGTAAACGTCAAAATACCTGTATTAAATGGTTTCGTCACTCCTACGCCCCCCTCTCCTCCATTTCCCTTCCAAAGCCCGCACGTGCAGCCAATTGAATGTAAATTCTGGCCCTCATGAATTCAAAACGGCATAAACATTTTTGTAAGACCTAACGACCGATTCTTCGCGGGGAATGCTTCTCGCTTTGGTGGCTGCAACACGGGAGGGTTGAATAATTAGGTAATGGGTACTCGCACTCGGGCCGGAATTTTCGCCCTAAATCTCGCAATAGATACGCAATTCCAATTTAGTGCGAATGTCAAGGGTATGTAGGATGCGAACATGAAAGGCAATACACCGAATCGTATTCTATAGCTAGATGCGTATTGAAAAATTATTTCCTGGGCTGACGGCGTATTTGGTGATAAAATAACATTTGGCCACCGAGTACCGTTTTTATTTTTCTCATACATACGGATGAATAATTTATAGTTGACAGAATGACGCAGGTAATAAGCATATAAATGAATCCTATGGGCAAAGTGACTCCATCACTATTCAGATTGAGTTAAGAATACTCAAGAATCGGCGTCTAGTTTGCACAAAAGTTTAGTTCAGCGTTTTCGAAACTTTTTCTGGTGGCGACACCCTAAAACACATACTAAATTTAACGCAACATCCCCATCCTCCATTTTTTCTATTTTGTACATATGTACGTTACAAAGTGTTAAGAATGAGTTAAATTCATGTACGAGGAGAGACCGACAGGGTATGTAATGCTGCAGTCTATGTTGAGTTTTCGATCATTAACTGATTGAAGAGCCGCAGGTTGCCGACCCCTGGGTCAACGCGTTATAATATAAATTTTATATTATAACAGAACGCTTTTGTTTATATTCTTATCGGGGTGGTATTTATTCGTTTAGTTTAACATTTACTTACAGTCGTAGATCTTAATATATTTTTACGCAGTTTTGCATTATTGTTTCCGAAAGAATTATACATTTATATTGATAATTTCTTGTACATATTTTGAATACATCTCGCAACACACCTCATTCCACGTAGCGACACACTAATGTGTCGCGACACAGAGTTTATAAATCTCTGATTAATCGCATTTTTTTCAGACTCGTCCAAGTCTTTCCGACAACGTTATACAGACGTTTCATCGCGCGCAAGACTTGCCAAAAAGTACGTCGGACCATAAGGTTCACGATACGTTGCGTAAGGGGAGAAGCGGTCAGTAGGCTACCCAAATAATGAAACGAGTCAAAAAAACAAAACACTTCTTCGGATTTGCAATAGCCGTCTTTTTTTATTCAATAAAACGCCGCCTTTTCCCGTCCTCCGTCGAGGGAAGAGGAGTCCCCGAACGAGTTTACTCTCGATGCATTTTGAATGCTATGTGGGCACTCCTACCCACTCTGGCTGGGACCTCCTCATCGCCTACACCTCCCCAGACCTGCCCTCCTCCCCTCGTCGACCTCTCTTCCTCCCCCTCCCACACCACACCCCGCCGTCACCCACGCCCCTCAATGCCTACTCCATGAACCACCTCGCCTGGCAAAATTCCCTATTGATCCCCTGAGCGCCACCAGGCGTCCTTCCACTCCTCTGACGTCACATCCGGCTCGGATCGATGAGTTTGGAAGGAGCGGGGGAAGAGATCAAGGAGAGGAAGAGAGGCTGGGAGGAGGAGGAGAAGCGGGAATAGAAAGAGAGGAAATTTAGGGGGAGGGAGTGGCATTCCAAACAAAAGACGCACGAATCGACCCCCCCACGAAAGAGCGTTTTACGTCGCCGCCAGGAATGTGTAATTTCGAGTTCTTTTTTTGGAGGCGTCAGACCGCGCGAAAATAATTCGACGCGAGGGCGAACTTTACGGGGAATGCGGTATGCTAATTAAATGGCGGCAGATGCCCAGAAATATCGCGAAACCGGCTTAATATTAACGATATAGATGAAGGGAAGGATTAACGGTGGCAAGTTTTTTCGTTATTAATATTCGATCACGTGATGACTATAAGTTGGATGGGCGATTTGATGGAATAGGAGAGGGAATCGCAAGCGATGCCCTCATTTCATTTTTTTCCCTAATACTAGCGCGATGTAGATACTGGGGAGAAATACTACCGGAAAATTACTAAAAAAATTTGCTACCGTAGGCAGATAACAATTCATCTAATATTACCTTTAAAGAGTATTTCTAGGAATATCTCGGAAGAAATACGAAGAAAGTTCTAAAATTAGATAAGCTTGGTCTATTGGTGAAACTTCGTCCGCTACCGTTAAGACTTCGAAATTTGGACGTCATATTGCATCCTCGCGTTTCCAAGCATTAAGAGCCGCGGATCCGAGAAATAAAACGCATTTTACCGTGCTCCATACCACAATACGCTATACTTTGAGAAGAACGTTATTTAAGCGCGGAACATATACGGAAAAGAATTGCACAAGAGTGACTCGTACCGAAGGTGGAAAAAACGAGCCATCCGAGCTGTGACCTGATAATGCGGCCGACCGATTAAGCTCGAATAAGATGATACTTATTTAACAGTTGAGTAAGAGTAACCTTAAGATTATCTGGTTCTAGGTTGATTAGTAATTCAACGACAAGAAATTCTTTCCACGACTAGGTAACCTGAATCGATCGAGGATTATGGTAGCAATCAAGTCCGCTCGTTCGCTTTTTTAAAATCCGAGTTTATTGAGGTCTTCTTTTGACCGTACGGGCCTTGAGCCCACACTTTCCGTCAATAGAAATATCAGTCTCGCAAGAGAAAGAGTGAAAATTTTTTAGCTCCGAGTCGAGACGAAATGTTCTTTAATCTTATAAGGTTGCTTCACTGCCGAGAATATACGGGATCTAAAAATAAGTCCGCACTCGAAAAGCTATTATTATATGGAAGCCTTTAGAATGAACTCATCAAAAGGATAATTACGACTTCTAATAGGTAATGTATTATGCCGATTTAGAAAGAAAAAGTACCTGAAAAAAACTACGAAAAGTCTATAAATATAGTGTAACCTCGATAGAGCGAGTATGACATACAACGTGAACTTAATTATAGCGAGCGGAAACGTCGTCACTGTCAATTTCTTAACGTTCAATATACGGGATTTAATTTTCGGATATCGCGAGCGCTCGTTAGAACGAGTATTTCATAAATTCTCGTTACATCAAGGCTTAGCTGTATGTGTCAACATCTTAGATGAATTTTAACGTGCATTTGTAATAGACAAAATATAAAAGATTTTTTCGCGTGTAATAGGTACCTGCTGAAATTCGACGTCGTATTCCGAGAAATCTGATTTTATCCGTCGCGAGAAAGAGGTTCCCTCGAATATTCGCAAAAATTGCATTTCGACACCTCACGTAAATATCGGCGAATCATGGCAACGGGTTATCGGGCCGATTAAAAAAAAATCGACATTTAATTTTTCGAAATTTCGAAAAAGAGGGGAGCGGTTTTAAAAAAAGAACGGAGCATATACATAGAAAGCAAACACGGCGAAGGGGTTATAAAGTTAGTTAGCGCCATTTCCTAACAGTCCTACATTGCAAGGGCCGACAAGGTATCACTGGCTGGCTGGCTGACTGCTGATGCCTGGAGAGAAAGGAGGAGGATGTTGAAGGGAGGGAGTTAGAGAAGGGAGGAGGGGACGAGGGAGGGAGTTAAAGTCGAGGTTTTTGGTTTCGTCGAGGGCAGTTTCGACACTTTGCAGGAGGCCCGGGCTTGCGACACAGAGCGGCAGAGAGGGAGGAAGGAGAATCCGGTGAATGGAGTGGAAGGGAGAAAGAGTGTGGGCGTGGAGGCGGGAGGGAGGGGTATGTGGGGCCTTGGGAAAGATGAAGTCTAAAGAGGGGCGGGACGGAAGAGACGGGAGAGGGGCTAGAGGGGGCTGCGGAGGCTGAGGATGGCGGCTAGAGCGAGGTGTAGATTTGGGGCGAGGAGGAAGGAAGGAGGGGGCGGATGGAAGATAGGGTGGGCGCCCAAGGTGAGGGTGAAGGAAGCAGATGGGAGGCGGGGGAGTAGGGGAGGGCGGGGAGTATGAGGGGGACAGGGGTTTAATACATCCGCCCCGCGATAGGTCTCGGAAAAAAACTAACAGAAGATGGAAATTATTTTTCCGCCTTACCCCAAAACCGCGTCCTGCCCTTCGGCCTGCGGCGAAGTTTTATCTCTTTTTTCCTTTCGGCTCGATAAGTTCAGGATGAAAAAAAAGAGATTCGAAATAAATTTGCGATGCTGATTTTTTTAACGATGTCGCATTGGGACCGAATACGTTAGTTCCAACACGTTAAATAATGCACTGCTAAAAAAAGATAATTTCCTTTGACTTTTCGCTGTTTATTACAAGGCTGAAATTACAAATTTACAGAAAATTGTAGAAACTTGGAAGGGACGAATATGATTAAGTAAATCTAGCATTTCTCATTCGACCAAAAGAGCGTAAATTTACATTTAAATTCAACGTTTGTATTTTATTTAAAAAGCTGGGTGAATTCATGTACCGTTAAATTCCTGTTGGGAGCCGTGAGGAAGTTGACGGTTTCGTGACGGCTGAGATGGCCGTGTGGACAAGAATGGATCGAACTTGAGACAACAACGTGAGGTAAAGTCACGCTTTTCGGCGCCGGATGGGTTTCCTATGAATGCGTGATGAGGAAGGTAAACCCGCCATGCTACGCACACGAAATTCTTAGCCTTGGGCCCATCTGTCGCTTCGTCTTCGCAGTTAGATGAGCGAACGTATTGTGGCAAGAGAGAGAGAGAGAGGCGCGCGACATTTTTACGTTATTTTAACGCGTCCTGCTGACGCATTTGCTGGACGCAGGCGACGAGGTATTAACATATTAAAATAACCAGTTCCGTGCATAGTTAGGCTTATGAAAGAAGCTTACATAAACCAGATGTTAGAAAAACATTACAGTATAACCTGTTCCTAATTACAAATTAAAATTCACGGTTTTATATTTTATATGGCCGAGGATTGTTAAAACTAAACACGTAGAGAAATTAATTGATCGGTGGGAATTCAAATTTATCAGCAGCCAAGAGAAAACTGCGCACCAAATAATACGTATATACTCTATAAGTAGTTGTTGCGCCTTCGGTAGTTATTGCGTTTTACTTGATGAATAGCCATATGCGACCACAAACCGCTCTATCTGATAAACGAACGAGTCGAGCCATTTTCGGATCGCTTTTTTCTCGGATCCAAAGTGGAAGCGCGACCCTGCGCTGCCGCGATAGTCAGAAATACTTGATAACACATCTCATGTTTCCTCCAAGAGCGGGAAGTGTGGAAATATTTTCGAACGGATATGTTCTACAGTAGTGCCAACAGCGTCATATGAAAAATCCCGGCAGATGTCGCGTTGGCAAGCTAATTGCTACCTCGGTGTCACGATACTTAGTATTTCTCAATCACAACAGAACCATCACGGATTTATCACCAAAGACCTCTCCAATTTCAATCCCGATTTCAAATTACGCCAGCATGTATTGCAACTAACGCAATGATTCACTAAGAAGTTCTCTTGCACCCCCGATTCGACACGTAGTTCGTTATAAAATTACGATTTAAAGCAGTTGTCATCATAGTGACTCAAGAGTGGATATGTCAAGTTTTTTCTGTGTCTTAACATTATATTTCACCTAACCTTTTCCAAGACTCCAGATACAATTTTCCTATAAACTAGGCCGAATTACTTCAGTGCGAGATGCTTGTTTAAGGGGCACTATTAAGGTGAACGACTGACGATTAATTGGAATTTTGAGTACCATGAAGGAAAAAACTAATTTAAAGTTTAATTAACAAAGTTCATGCGATTTTTTTTAAGGTTTTCATTATGAGCTGAATTACACCGGTTATAACGCAGCCTTCATGAGGCAATGAAAAACATTTTTTCCGCTGGTAAAATGATTTCATTTAATAAAATGACTTTAATTTAACTCGAGACGTCATTCTTAATCGAGTCTATGAATAGCGTTAACTGACTTGTGCAGGGAAGAGTTCATCATATATGTACACACATATCATAGGATTCTGCAAAAATCATGAAAAGTACAGTTCGTTAAATCCTTGTGTATGTAACAAATTTATAATTGGGTTAATGAGACACTAAAGTAGGGTAAAATCACGATTTATATCCCTAAAATGTCATTTAAACCGATCCGGAACGCTACACCAAACTATCTTATATATACAATATCTAAGTATCTACCTACAGCTTCTTCATCAATAAATGCAGACCTCTGCAATATGTCCGTCCATAACCCAGTAATGCACTGCAGCGAACTTTTCTACATTGTTTCATGATTTTTTATAAATTGTAAAATTAATAATTTATTTCATTTGTTACTCTACACTATAGATGTATTTCTTAACTATTGAAGCCAGTGTCTCAGAGTGCAGATTAATATCAGAAATAGATAATTAATTTAACAATTGAAGGAAAAACACCATTAAAGATGTTGCGATTTCGCAACGTCGGATAATATTTAAATATGTCCCTCCTTATAGTCGGAGAATATTCAAAATGTCCTTCCTTGGCTTCCTGAAAAGTTGGTCACCTTACACCAAAGGCAAGATTAGGGGTGGCTGTGGGAGCCAAAAAAATCATCGTTACGCTCCGCTGGAAACTGCAAAACACATTTTTTCAACCGCGTAGGAAGCGAGACTCACCGGTGCTTGTCGGCGAAGACGAACTTCCTCAGCTTGAGGTCCCTGAGCACGACACCGTTCGCGTGGCAGTCCCTCACGGCCGAGGCCATCTGCCGGAACAGGCGCCTCGCTTCGGATTCCCTAAGGCGCCTCCTGCTCCTCACGTGAGAGTGGAGGTCTCCGCCGGGGGCGGGGGGCAGGAGGAGGTAAACTCTGCTCCCGTCCTCGCCCCACACGACCTCCGTCAATGGGGCCACGTGAGGGTGGGACCGCAGCCTCAGGTGGGCGTTGACCATGGTCCTTCCCGATTCGGGACTCAGCACCTGTTGGGGCGAGCGTGAGGGGAAGAGGGAGAGAGAGAGAAAAAAGAGCACGTTTCAGTTGCGGGTGAAAAGAAGGGTACTGCAGGCAGATGTTCCCGACGGTGTTGCCGAAATGAAAGGTGTTCCGTTCGCAAGGTGCGCCCTGCGGGATTTAAACGTTCTTAACCACGCCCTGGAAATATTCCGTCTCTAACATGCGGGTAAAGGGAAACCCGAAACGCGCATTCTCTTTCACGACAGTCGCGCGCAAGCGATGGGGACAGATGCTCGGCAGGAGGAAATGAAAAACCCCGACACATTATACGGACAGATGATGAAAGTTGACCGGCTGAATTTCGCCCGCACTAAATCTCCCCAACCTCTTCGTGAGTGTGGACGGGATGAATGGAGCCAGTCCGGCAAACTGAGAGAAACACAATTGGTACCTAAAGTTCACCGACACCGAAAAGTTCTCTCTGTATGAGTTGAAACTATTTTTCAAGTATCAAGAGCACGGTCTCCGATAGAATTTCGATAAACTATCATCTTACCATAAACTAAGGTATTGAGCTCAATTTTTGTGGCGATGATCATATTTCAGAAGAAAAGAACAACTATGTAACTTCCACAAAAAATTATTTGTATGACCGGTTTTGCTAAATAACTAGATAATAATCCTGATGGTTAGTTATTTGGCGAAACCGGTCGTGCAAGTAAATTTGTGTGGAAGTTACATAGTTGTTCTTTACTTCTGAAAATATTAGGTTACCACTTTCGCCTTAAGATATTATGTATTTCTTGCCAATTAGAAAAATTAGCTACATTTTCGCATGAATTTAAATTATGGCTAGTATCTTACTTTAAAATTTTTATTACAAAACATTTACAAGCGCACAAACATTAATTTTAATTTAGCATCAAAATTAGAATGAAATTCTGGACGATGAAGAGCGACGCGCAATTGACGTATTGGACAAGAAAAGGGTTTATCAGAATAAATAGTCTTAAGGTCTTCAAGTGATCATCATTCGCAAACCCTTACCACCCTCAGGAAGCAACGAAGAAAGCTCTGATTTAAGAAAAATCTTCCCATTGGCAAGCCACAAAACAGTCGGAAAATCGTGTTTGGAAAATTAAGTTACCATTCGATAAGCACACGGAAACACTTGAAATAATTAGATTCCCCGATCAGCAGATGAATTGGCACTTTGCAAGAAAAAATAAACGGCGCAAAATACATTGCACAAACTTTCTGATATACGTATACCTATACGTTTGGTCTTACTACTCTTTGCCTCGAAATTAACTCTGTGTGCTTCGCAATTCACTGCCAATGATGTTAATAATGCGTAGCAACAGAACCAAAGCGACTGTCACCATCAACCCCTCACATCTACCACCTCTCACTAATAAGTGTGTGTTGTTAACAGAAAAGGTCGGAATTTAAGACTAGGGAATCCCCCTCCCCTCCTCTGACGCATGCGCTGAGCGTCTTGTATAGAAATAATGCCACTGGACGATATATAGTAACTTTTTGGGACATATGGCTTAGTTAGTATTATTTGTGACATCAGGCTGTACTACCGGATGGGTTTTAATCAAAATCATTATAGCTATTTTTGAGTGAATCGAATTTTGTTTCAAAATATCCAAGAATAAAGCAAGTGCCCTTAATTGTTGCGCAATATCGTTCATCTCTTCCGAGTGTCTAATATGAATGAATGATATTATCCACAAATATGAGATATAATTCGATTTAGTTTAACCGACTAGGCTGTAGTAAGATTTTGAGTGGATTGCGGCGGAGGCGTGACGTCATTGGGCTTCGGTAAGGTAGCTTAGCGTACATAGTAATGTCACTGGACGCCATATAGTAATTTTTTAGATATATGGCTAACTCAGTATTATTTATAACATCAGGCTCTACGATTGGATTGATTTTAATTAAATTCCTTGGAGCTATTTTTGAGTAAATCAAATTTTTCTAAAAACGCCAAGAATAAACTACCCTTTATTTTTGTGGATTATCATTTTTATCAAAAAAGGGTTTGAAAAAGATGATGTAGTGCATAAATATGTACTAGATATTATTCGATTTTATGCACGCGTCTGGGCCCTAGAACTGACAGACGGCAAGACGAACACCACTTTTATGGACTCGGGGACACTAAAACGTATTTCCATCAAAATCTCGAAGTCGAAATTTTTCACGATTACAATATGTACTTCTCAATATACTACCTATGTGAGAAAGTAAAATACACTAAGTATATGAGAAACATCCTGAAATCCTCTACCGTTGAATTAAATGTCTGATTACGAAATCTCCAATGCATCGTCGAACGCTAAGAAATTTTCCAAAGTGACATTCTTTATCCATTTAGCGATTAACATCCAACTCCGCTCAGCGGCAACGTGACTTCCAATCCTTCGCGTGCTGTGGGTGGAGATTAATTAATTCCTGCCATAAAAGGGTATGATCCGGGTGTGCCTCGATCCAACAAAGAGAGATAAAATCTTAACGCACTATCCGGAATGTCTCAATAGCGAGACAAAATGCCATATTATTTATCCGCCATATCCCACTCGAAACGAAGAATGGACGACTTTTTTCCGCAAAAAGAAAAAGGGGAGGAATTCGAAGCGAGATTAATGGCCAAGGGAAAGAAAATTCCATTATACCCTCGGCGCGAACGTGTTGCGAGGAATCCGCATTGGCAATGTTTTCCATCGTCGGATCGTACGCCGGATGACTTCACCACCCACATAAGCTATAAGAAATAGGTACAAGGACGTGGGAGACGCATTGGTCAACTCCCCTCATTAAACCGCTCGGCCGCGGGGGAATTATAAGCTTACAACGGAGAGTTAACACCCAATATTACGCTCGAAGCAAAAAGGGCGATCGTTTCCTAGGATACAGAATCGCCGAGAAAATTCGGGAGTTGAGTCGCTGCAACGGTATCGGGCGGATTTTTTTCCGCTAAGTTTGCTCGGAAGATATCCGCAAAGTATGAAATAAATTTCGCACCTACGCTAGTTTAGCGATAATGCCAGGTTGGGGAGCCATATTCGGGGAAAATAAAAAAATAATTGTCTTGATCGCGCCTCAAGTTTTTTTAAATTAGTTGCCGTGTGATAATTAATTAATAACTAATGAAATAAAACTAAAATAAATAACGATTTTAAGAAACCGTGGAAGAGCTGTAGTGTGGCTTCGATAAAGAAACAGTGCAAGCGATAATTAGTAAAATTTGGCGAAAAGAAAAATAGCGAGGTTGTTTTCCATAGGCGGCAACGAGGACCGAACAAGCCTTAATTTCTATTCTCCTCGTTCGTCATCAGTTTTTTTCAGCAACCGGATTGAACCGAGCACAAAATAATCGGAACGAGGAAGCGAGCCGAGTGCGAAAAACCGCGAAATTTTCCGACGAGGAAGAAGGATCGCGAATCTTTTTTTTTTTTTAACTTTGGGTATAAACGCCGTCCACGTGAGTTCCGCGTGCTCAATGTCGATGAAATAAGGAAGAAATCGCGCCGCTCTGCATGGGACGGGAAGCGGGGAAAAAACAATTGGCGTCACACGATCGAGGAAAAAAAAACGTGCTTAGCCGGTTGGCGAAAATGTCGGAAGGCAGTGACAGGCGATAGGCACGGGATGAACCGAAAAAAAGAGGGCGATAAAAAAAGCTCGCGTTTTAATTTCGGTTTGGATGGTAAATGGATGCTAAACGGGTGGAAAAACACGGGAGGAAGCACGACGACGACCAGAGAGAGACACACAGAATGACGGTCTTTTTCCTCCTTCCTTCTCCGACTACATCCACGAGTAAGAGATGAGAACTGTCCTTCAAAGGGCCTAATCTTATCGTGCGGGAAAAGGCGTTTGGCAATACATGTGTGAATTTGCCAATACCTGTGGGAATCAATTCGAACGGACTTTGGGGGGAAAATAATTGCGCCACTTGAAGATTGAAGTGGATTTTTTTCCTCCCAAGCGTCGATACGACGACGAAGGAATCATGAAACGTTGCGCAAGAGACGAAATGCCATTCGTTACACATTTGGTGAATCGGTGGCTCGAATTATCGAGTTTGGTTTAATGGTTGAATCGAATGCACGGGAAAGGTAACTACCGTAGCCATGAAAATGTGTCGAGAAACCCAAGTGAGCATTTTAAGCTGCAAAGTAGCCGTATTCAGTGCTTAATCAGAGAATTGGCACGGATGAGGTCTAACTTGCGACTGAAGGAACTCATTTTATGCCAAGGGAAATTATTCAAATCAGTTTTGAATTCTTCGAAATAAAATTTACGAAAGCGACAACCTTAACATGCGATCACACGCTAACCCAATTAGCTGCTTTAACTGAAACATTTTCCATGCAAGAGCTTCGTAATTAGATGTCGATTTTAATGCATCCGTTATTAAGATTTATTCTAATTCGCATTCAATCGACAAATCTATTGCCACAGAGTGGACGATTTCGTATTTTTTTTTAACTCGATCGAGTTCCCGAACCAGACGCGCGCCGAATCACTCTCCGCAATTTCCCCGCAATTAAAACATCGCGATGCGACACACAGCTCAGCTTTCCAGTCATAACTAGTTACATCTGTTTCAAAACACCAACCTCCCGCATCGCCAAAGATGTCACGTTATTAACTGCGCAAATAGCAATTTTCCCTCCGCAATAAGGGTCGTCCTTACACAATTCTGATAATTTACGAGATCTTTTAACGATCACGATTGCCGCGAAAAAACTGACGCGAGGAATTTCATATTAACCATCTCGGAATCGAAGACGTTGAGATGATTTAGGTAAAATCGTGTTTTTGTGCCCTCACAAATCGTTTTCGTAATAATGAAACTTCATTCGACGAATCGATTAAATACCCCGTGACGCGTCCGGGGCAATGACGCAACGGGAATTTCGCGGAAGCCTAAAAATCCTTTTGACGCGTCCCATTACCGCGGTGACGTCAGGGAAGTCCCATTCCCGCGAAAAACCTTGGATCTGTTAGGTCCGCCACGGCGGGAACGTCCCGCTCCCGCGGGAAGCGATCTTCCCGTCGCGACCTACAACTCTCGACCGGGGCGTGAACGTCGCGGATGCGTTGCGATGTAGTGCGAAACTTTCCTCTCTTCGTTACGGTAAAAACTTGAAAAAAGAATCGACGTCCTCAGCTACCGTTATGAGTTGAAGTTACCTTCCGCGGCCGCCACGGTCGCACACAAGCACGCATAAAAAAAAATAAATAAATCGAACGCCCACAATGCCGTATAGCGAGGTTAAACAAAACGTGGAGAGGGAGGGAAGGTGAGTGGATAGAGAGGGAGAAAGAGGAGAGCGTGAGGTGTTGTAAGAATCGCAGTTATTAAGACGGTATCGGGTGGACGCCGCGACAGGAATATGTCGATATAAACGCGAAAGCGATCGCAGCAAACCAACATGGCGTGCGAGCAATTCGAGGAGTCCTTTCGTCAATCGGATCGCCTCGATCCGATCGGGCGAGTTATTATTCTTTTTTGCCCGTTAATTCAATACGCGGTTCATCGCATGTCTAGTAGGGCTCGATTTCGTTCAACTGAAAAATATATTTTCCTCTAGTTAGCGTTCAGATGCGTAAATTTTGAGTTCTAAAACTCGGTTATTCTAAATCAGGAGTGACCAACCTTCGGCCTGCGGGACGCATGCGGCCCCCTAGAGGGTTTTATACGGCCGGCGAAGCTATGACGGTAGATCCGTAACATTTACCGCGCAGACATAACTTTAATGCGCCCCGCCGAAGCATTTGCAACCTCCAACGCGGGCCACAATGCAGAAAAGATTCCCCACCCCTGTTCTAAATAGTTCCAAGTTTAGATTGAATTTAGAAAAAAAGTCCGATTGATAATAGCCTGTATTTCTGGGTAAACAAATTCATACGTCCGTTCGCTGTATTTTTCTGTAAACTCAGTAGCGGAGAATTCGCGACGGAGGCAGCCCCGATGACACTTATGACACAATTTTCAAAAGCGTCGCGTTCGAAAGACGTTACCCAACGCCCCGTGCGGAGAATGGTTACGGAAAGGAGACAACACGTGCGCAATTAAAGGCTGACCACCGTGTGTTTATTCCCCATACATTGACGTCATGCGACTGCCGCGTTTATCACATCCCCGTGGCCTATGATGCAGACGCGTGAGAGTGTAGAGGAGGGGGGGAGAGGGGGGGGGGGCTTGCGGGAAAACAAAAGAGGGCAGATTAATTCAGAGGCGGCTGATAAAAGGTGGTTGCGAGCGAAATAAATAAAGGATCCTAGGTAAAGATAGCTGCGCTTTCCTAGGAAAAAATGTATATATGCCGTCCGACTCTTGGGATCCGCTTAAAAAGAGGCTTGCGACAGCGTGGTGCCTTGTGGATTCGAGATGGATGTTTCGAAACCCTCTATGAGGGTAAACTGCATAACCGAAGTCAAACATTTAAACACGAATGGCGCGTCCGCGTTGCAGCCAATCGGAGGGGGGGATGAAAGCCGATCTACGAATTGCAGAATCGAAAAAAATAACAGCATTGAGCAAACGATGTCTCCGTCGCGTGGCCCCAATACGAAAATGGCGGTCGTTTCAAAGTCCACTTCATTTCGCAGAAATATTGTCAGAATTGAGATTTTAAAAAAATATTTGCAACGTTCCGCAAAACGAAAAAGGCATAAAGTGACATACCGAGCCCAACCATCGATGATCTACCACCGAAGACGGCTAATTTGTATCTGAAATGTCAATACGGTTATCACGAACGTTTTCTAAGATCACAGGATCATGCAAGCCATAAACTAGGCTCGAAAATTTCGTTTTTTTTGCGACTCAGGTAAATAGCAGACGCAATATTTCTCCAGTGCCTTCTAGCGGAGAATCGAAACGGTTTATTTTCAGCGGAAAAATCCCCATCTCGAATAAATCGTGTTCTTTGCAGGCAATAAAACTCGCAGGCCCGAATCCGGGCAATAAATAACGCAACTGCCTCCGAGCTGTTGCTGAATCGAGCCTCGATGTAAATCTTAAAGCAACGTAAAGAGATGCAACTGTGAAGGATATGCATATCAAGGGGTCATGGGAAGAATGTTCTCCAAATGATTCTCTCTCTCTCCGCGGAGATACCTCTCTGCCTCGAGGAAACCATTGCCGACGATGTAAAACGCTTTTGACGGTCACTTCCGTCCCATTTCTGGCGTAGGTCAACAGGCCATCACCACTACCACTTTCCCTATTCCCAACGTCTCCATGTGACCCCGCCCTCAATCTCCAGCCGTTCTCTCTCTTGTTGAGACCGCATCACCCACGCAGCATCCTACATCTTCATTACGGCAAAGGTAAGGCTCATTACTATCGACGGAGCCTTTTGAAAAGACGTTGACAAACGCGGAAAGCCTTGAAGGAGCGGGGAGTTGCGAAGTACTGTTCATCAGTCAACTCTTTCAATGAATCTTGCTAACAAGACGTCGACGGAGGCGAGGCATCTCGAGCTTCTGGTCGTTGGTTCAAGCATCCAGCTTCTAAGAGGGGCCATTTGTCCGGAGTTAATAATCGCCTGCTATCGCTCACGCGAGGGAAGGGAGCCATATTCGCGATCAAGTAATGGGTCCGGGCAATCAATTACGAATCGTACCTTCCCCTCGCTCAAGCGGGAGACAAATTATGGAGGATAAAAGAAAATCTCACGAGCTGAGTGATTTACTTTTCAACACTTAATCATGTACTGCCTTCCTCGACTGAAATCCTTTGTTAACCGTCAACTATTAAATTACTGGGCCATCAAAAGTAAAATAACCGAAATGAACGCTCCAACGCAAGATTCAACTTGGAAAGCTTCGAAGAAGTGGAGTGAAGCATTAAGCCCCAAATTCATTATAACTAACGGACAGAGCGAACCAGGTTAGGAGTGGAACTTGATTGCATGAAGAGTTCGTGCATAATGTATTCTACTCATTTCACTCCGTCAACAACTTCTGTAATACTTAGCTTCCAATTAAAAACAGCCCTCTTGGGTGATTAAGGCCGCTCATCAAACGGCGGTATCGCGAAACCGCAAGTGTTCGAAAAATCCCGTCATTCCACTCGATAGTTTGATTTTTATTAGCCCTTCCCAGGACCGTGCACCCGCACTTGCGCAATGCGAAACTTCAAGAGGGCGCGCTTTCGTAAGTCCGGAGTGGAGGATATTTACGATTTTGAGCGCTGAGGAGACCAAAGTCTTTTTAGTTTCTCTGACAAGACGGACGGAGCGAAGAAAAACGTGAAAAAAATACAGGAAACTTTTCTCCCGGCGCGCAATTGGTGCGCGAATGGCTGTCCGAACGTCTGATTGAGATGCGGTCTCCTTCAAGAACGCTTGTTTTACTGTCGCCTAGACGAGTTTTCAATTAAGGAATTTTTTCCTCCCTGCTCCCCACGTGGCTCAAATGGGTGTTAGCACAACCACGGGGGTTTCTCAACCCCGCGTTACGTACCTGGCGCCCCGCAAAATGAAAATCCACCGCGCGGTAAATAAGACGATTGTTAGATAACCTCCCCACGTGGTGGACGACAAATACCAGCATAGCGAGGCTATGGGGAGTATTTTAAATAATACTGGCCGGTCTATTTCGTCGCGCGTTCAAAAGTGGGGATCCTTTAAGTTGCTTAATTGTTATATAACGACGAAAGCCTTCCTGAATTCTTCGTTTCGGAACGCGCACGTGTTAGCTTCTAAGGTTTCTCATACGCCCGCAAATATGCCGATGGCGTGTTGGTAAAAAAATGAAGTCTGAAACAATTGGTACATCTATTACCGCCGGCCAATTACGGAATTTGAATTTGAAACCGAACGGAATTGCTCAATGATAAACAAAGAGGTACAAAAGCGTGATTTACTCAGTATGGTGTAATTATACCCATTTCTAGTCCGCGGGTAATTTTAGAAGCGCAGCAAAAACCTCCCCATGAGGTTAACTATCGCTTTGTTACAAACAGTTTGCGATAAATTAGAGACAACGAACATTTCAGACAGACGGAAGTTGTTGGCATTTGAAAACGGCTGTTTCGACAGCCCCTTTACGCCAATTATTCAACGATACTCATTTTTCTAAAACGCTCGCCTCATACACATTGTAAATTGTCACGAACGGTGCCATTTACATTCCGTACGGAGATCGGCTGCATTCTGCATTAAAAAGGTCACGTGATTGCTTCACCTATCAGTCAAGTCTTGGCACCCATTGGGCGACTTTTCAATAGTAATGCGTCCTTGAATTCTCGCGCGCTAACAAGCGTGCGACCTTGATCGTCCCACGTTCCTTTCGGAAGAGAACGTCTCCCGATCTTTTAAGGCGGCGTTCTTAAAAAAAATCATTCGCCACGTGCTGACCTTAACATGAATTATGAATGACAAAAATTTACCCAAAATGCTATGCGCTTGAAAAAAATTGAACAAAAGCAAAGCAAAACTGATGCCGAAAAATTCAGCGCATTGAGACGGATGCTGGCGAAAAATGTTTTTCGTTAGATAAAGAACATGTACCATTGATGAGAAAAAACCATTTCTGGCGCCGGGCGAGCTAACCTGTGATGTGATGCCATGAGCTCAACTCTTTCAATTCCCGCCGAGTTTCCCGCAAAAAAAACTTCAATTTTGACCAGCAATCGACAAAATCTATCCAATTCGAATGAACTCGATTAAAATTTATCCACGCGGCGAGAACGAGCGGAGTTCGTACGACATTGTCAGCATCATGCAGCATGTAACGCACCTCCAATTATTTCCCGCTACGTAAAAACAGCTCGGACACGAGAGACGGTAAAATAAACAGAGTAAGTTACTCAAAAAACCGAGGGCGAATCTAAAAGTCGCGAGAGAAAAGAAAGCGACGGAAAATTTAAAAATAGTCGGCGGAGAGGCGCAAAAGGGTTTTCCGTTCCAAGTGGGGCAGGAAAAAATATCGATCTCTTCCAGTGGAGAGGAGTTTGTGTGAAAAAAAGGCTCCTTTTTGCTGTTACATAATTTAAAAAAACCGGGCGAAGCGATCGGCGCCCGTCATGAGTGGAACGGTAAATCAAACAAGTAGAAGGAATGCGAGGGGAGACGCCAGAAGGCGAAGTCGCAAAATAAGAAGGAAAAAAACGAATCCTTTCGCGAATTACGTTAATGGCGTGGTCGTATCGTGGCTCTTCCTTTTCGTTCCGTTCCCGTCGCAGTTACCTTTGGCCTAAATTTAACTCTTCGGCGATTCGATGATTGATTAAAAACCGTCGCGAGTTGTTACAGGGAGAAAAAAGGTTGGGTTCAACATTGCGGCAAGTGATAATCATATTCAGAAGAAAAGAACAACTGTAATTTCAACAAATTTATTTCACGACCGGTTTCGCTAGATAAATGTGTGGAGGTTACATCTATCTTCTAAATAGTCTTTCATAAATTAAGAAATATGTGCCTAGCTTGGAGAATATCTAATTAAAGCTAACAAAACGTTCTACTAGATCAAGCGGTTAATTTTAAAGAAGCTTATCGCTTAATTGTAAGGAAAGGGCAAATTAAGTTTTAAAGTGGCAAAATGTTGCGATAAAATTGCATCACAAAAGACGTTCTAACGCACTGTCAGCCATTTTTTGCCATTAAATAAACGTTTTAAGGTAAAAATTCCCGCCTTCAAAGGACTCCATATGGGATCCAAAAATACTCTCAATGTGACAAAATCGTAAAGTATTTTATAACTTAAACTTCCATTACCTTTGCGACGTGCTCTTCCCGTGTGTGTATGTTTATGCAGCGATAAAGAGAGCTGCCTTCGACCTGGTCCAGGATAAGGTACTTGTCCCCCACGATGGCGGGTATGGTCAGACCGGAAGCTGGTGGCGGCGGGGGGGTAGGTGCCGGCGACGACGCCGCAGGCGGTGGGGAAGGTAGGTGCGTATCCTTAGAATGGCTGACTGCGAGGTTTTGACCCGATACGTCGGGAGGCGGATTGTCCGGCGACGAAGTCTCCAACCTCGTCCTCGACGTTTGGTTGCAGACCGGGCGGTGCTTGTAAGGGTGCCTCACCAGAGGATTCCTCCCCGGCCTCACTGATACACTCTTGCATGGCGGCATTTCGGAGCACTCACTTTTATTTAAACAATCACGCGTGGTGTGAAAATTCACTGAACACAGGATCGTAGGGCGAGCACGAGGTTTGGTTGCACACGTTGCGAACTTGAGAGTCCTCTTGATATTTTGCGACACTGGATTTTTTCATCAGACGACTGTTGATCGATGATGCAAAAAACTTCCCAGATTTAGACGGGGTTCATCGATGATTATTCCTCGTGCGGAAGGAATATACGGCAGCACCCAGCTTATATGGCGAAGGGAGAACTTGGGGGGATAAACGCTTCTTCTGGCGGGAAGCAACGGGCTTACGAAAAATGCGACGGTGCGCTGTTTGGCTTCAGGAAGGTCTCCCTGCAAGATCGAAACATGATAAGGAGGCAAAAAAAACTCGGAGTCCGTGCGAAATGTACTTGAATGTAATTATTAATTACGGCGAAAGGTTCTATACGTTAATTGGATAATTAAAGACGCTACCATTTAAAAGGTACGGTTCACAATTGCACGTCCCTGATTTTATGAAGGAATTGTTAAGGAAACACTTTGATTAAAAATTAAATACACGGGATGAACAATAAAATTCTTCAAAATGGCCATACTAGCGGGACTTGCGGCCGAGACCTCGTGGCCAACGAGCAACGCGCCGAACTTGCACATCTCTATCGTTCAAGTTTGCGAAAAAATTCACTTCGATTACACAGCGAACGCAAACGCTTAAAAATCTTAGACAACCAAATATAAAAATTTCACCGTGAATAAAAAACTCAACGGACGCGTGAATTTAACGAGGAGAAAACGGCCGCTTAATGAAATTAAGTTTAACTTACCTCGGATATAATCCAATTTGCGCTGTTTTTGTGTAATAAAATATTTGTCAATCACTAGCCTTTTTGTCTTCTGCGGAGTTGAACAATGAATAGATTTAGTTCCAGTATACGAGAGGGTTTGTAATGAGCCGGTATTCCCTTAGCTTTCCGGCTCTGCTAACATCCCGTACTCTCCGCGACGAAAGCCATGGTGAAACTGACAGCGTGAGCCCAAGCGCCCGAGCAATCGTTGGGAATGCCCTGCAATCTGGCGGGAAAGAGGTATTGGAGTGGAGGAGAAGGAGTAAGGGGAGGGAAAACGGGACGAATGACCGCGCTGGTAGCGACCGCCTTTGCGCATGCGCGCGTCGGTTGAGAACTTGTACGAAAGCTTAGCGGCTAAGTTGAATAGCTGTCGTCATTGCTCTTGATGTGACGAAGTATTCTCCTGCCGGCTCCTCTCCCGTGATGAAATTTCTAGAATTGGCGAGCTCTCTCTCTCGCGTGCCGAAGTAATACCGGAACCGATGAGTAATAATTCCGTGCGTATTTTTGTCGAATTTCCCTTTCGTTCTCAAAATTACGGGGATTTTTAAAGGGTTGCCGATGAAAGCGGTTCAGCCTCTTCTGAATCCTTCTGTTTCCATATACACCCGAAGCTGTGATGCTTTTCCAACGCGTCGTAAGAGACAATTTTTTATTATTTTTAATGCACAGTGTAACCTCGAAAGAATGAGAACGGCATATAACTAGAACTTAATTATAGCGAGCGAAAACACTTTCGGATATTACGGTGCTCGTTATAACGAGAGTTTTTATGAATTTTATTAATTATCACTATATAGAGGTTTCACTGTATGTAGTTGATGAAGTATTTCAATTTGCATGTATCAGTGCGATTTTATCGGTCACATCAGCAATCTTCGAACGCTATCGATATGAGCTGTGGTATTGTAGAAACTCGTTTTAAAAAAATGTTATTAACGCGAGAACCCTTGCCATTGGCCATGTTGATAGCGAGGATGAAAAAAAGTAATCCAGCCATATTCAGCAGGAAGAGCGGAGAATCTTTCGTAACGTGTTTCCTGGAAACAAGCACTTTCATCCTCTTCGTTCATTGGATACATGATTAAATTTACATGCCTCGTAACCACCTTAAATTTCAGGTTGAAAATTCTCCACTTCAACTCATACCTCAGATATGCAAAAGATATCCATAAGCTTATCATTTCTCGGGCGAATAATGCAATACTTTTTTTAGCTCGGAAGGAATTTGATTTATTGCTTTAGGAGAAATGTTTATAAGACTTATTTTTTGAGCTGAAAATTTACATCTTCCCAACTCAAGGATTTGTGTTTAATTTCAAACAAATTCTTTTTTTTTATTTTCTTCTTATCTTCAGTAGACAAAAATAATATTTCATGAACCCTGATAAAACATTAACTGCATAATTTTTGAGAAGATAAAAATCCTGTACTTGACCGGGAAACGAATCCGGGTCTCCCAACTTACCGGATAGGTGCTTTAACAAACAGCTATCAATCCAGTATGTACAGGATTTTTTCTCCTTCTCAAATGCCAAATTTTAGTTTCAGCTTTATGCGAGCATACGTCATTTCATCAACTTTCTTTCTTATTAACTGCATAGCATAAAAAGTCCGTTTCGGCTCTACCAACACGTGTAAATCACCTTATGGGGTTTGGATGAGTGTTTTCTAAGAGGATAGTGAAGGCGATTCCACTGAAATTAACTATACGATATACAAACTAAAATATCTTTAGTTTTTCTGTTTGTTTGCCCGAGTTTCCCAATTCGGAATGCATACAGATGACATTGAAAAAAGATCAAGTGTGTAGTCCAAAGGCTCCATTTCGAATCTTTTAAAAGTTTAACTTTATGGTGTCCTGCCCGTATCTACATACATATATATTTACATATAATTGTGCATGCACACACAACACTAACACGTAGCCACGCCACTGTGGAAAATTAAATTTAAAAGTTTGCCGTAAACCTAAAATAATCAAGTTTTCGACTTACCTATTTCTTTCCACATCCAGTGCCTTCCACATTCCTCTGGATACGTCGACGCAGTCTCCCGGAATCAGCTCCTCTTCTTATGCGACATTGTTTTTCGCCGTGGCCCATTGGGAGGTTAGTTGTGAAATTCTCTCTCCCAGAGATAATGGTTTCCTCATCCGACTCTTAAAGGTTGATAGTCCGCCTTAGGAAACGTACAAAGTCAATTGAAACCCTGTGATAAATTCATCGTTTATGTTACTATGTGAGGAAGCTTTTACATGTCGCCATACATAGCTTACATTTGATGTGATTTGATCGATTTTGGGAATGATTTTGAAACGAGAAAAAAGTCTGCTATGACCGGGAATCGAACCCGGGTCTTCCACTTGCCGGGCGGATATTCTCCACGGAACTATCGTAGCAGATCAATTACATCGAAGAAAACTCCTCCCTCTCAAATGGTGAGATCTCTTCGAGGACATCCGTTGGGGCAGTTTGATACTAGCTTGGCTAGTTCCGTTCCAATCAAGAAAACGGCCGCGTTCAGAAACGAGAAAATTGATCTGCAACGATAGTTCAGTGGCAGAATATCCGCCCGGCAAGTGGAAGACCCGGGTTCGATTCTCGGTCACAGCAGACTTTTTTCTCGTTTCAAAATTATTCCCAACTTTACAGCTTATGCCTGTCTGCATAGGATCTTCGGATCGCTTTATTCCATCTTTTTGATCGTTTTTGATTATTTTTTCGTTGAAGAGTGTGTGGTTGGGTTGCACGGCGTGTTAGAATATTCTTAAGCAGTCGCAGAAGATGAATTAAGATTTACACAGAATTAAAAAGGCTCTGTAAAATATAATAAAATTTCCGTGAGACTAAACATTTTGAAGTAGAAGCCATTTTACTTTTGCGTCAGTTCAAGTTCTGTTCTTCGGCTTGTTACTAATGACTAGCATAATATAATGCAGGTTTTAAGAATTGAAATAATATATACATTTCTGTAATTAAAATACATTTTTCTAGAATCATATCCTTCAACTAGTAAACGTTTATTTTTCTTGAAGATGGAAAAATATCGAATTCCATATGCTGAATTTTACACATTTACTTGACTGTATGGGTCTTCACGCCTTCTCCCCGACCCATCATGTGATATTCTAATGTCCTTAATTATCAAACCGCCGCTACTCTAAACCTCCCTCTCTCTACTTCCCATCCCCACTCTTTCCCTCCGTATATATACAGCGCTACTCTCATGACGTTTTAACACGTCGAAACCATGGTCGACATAAAAATTTTTTATATATATATACAAATTTTCTCATTTTAGAACAGTTGTACCTTTCTTCTTCTCTTCTCTTATTAGCTGTCGTTAATCAGGATGAGACCACATACCCTTCCCTCCCCACCTCTAGTCAATAGTATCGTCCTCATCCCGTCTTCTCATGACTGCCTTTAACTCCCCCCCCCCTCCTCCCTCTCCCGTACCTAACCTACATAGAGCGTCTTTTTGACAGCAACAGAAACGAGAAAGAGAGAGAGACCCCTTTGTCACCTGATGATGATGATGCCAAGCATCGAAACCCAGGTATGTAGTGAGTTTTTAAAATAAATTGTGGCGTTGTAAGAGTTATATTTGTCGTGTTTTTACACATTTATTTTGGTTTAAATTATTTATAAAAATATTCACCAAGGAAACTTTTAAATTGCCGTTTTTTACAAATGGTTTACTTTGATAGGATAATAACTTAAAAAAGTAAAAGAAAGAATTGAGATCGGATAGCAATATTTTTAAAACTGTCGTAAAAGTATAGCAAAACAGAATGTTTTGCGCTATAAATGACTAATGAAAATTTGAACTAATTTCTTCATCTTTTAAAATAACCTTCCACTTTTAGTAAATAGTGTAGAATTCCTCCTGCCTTTTCATACATAGGTGGGACGCGGAATATTCCTTGTAGACTAGGTGGGCCGCGGTATCAGAAAGGTTTAGAAACGCTGCTCTTAAGTAATCCTTATATTTGGCACTTCAAAATTAAATTTTTTTGTTTTGTTAGGTCGCAAACAAACGAGAAACTCCATTGTTTTTCTCCGCTCAAATCTCCATATCGTTCAAGTTATCGGTATCCAAATATTAATTAATCTCCTACCATCCATTCCTTGTTCTCTGATGAATTAACAACCGTAACCATGGAGCGCTGCTCTCTGTATCTCTTGTAACGAACCGGACCGGAGAGAGGAGGAGACTTCGGACGTAATTGTTGAAGAAAGTGACGTCGAAGATCGTCAAAAAAGAGCACCAAGGACACTTTCACGGGTGCGAGGGATCGGCAAGGAGATGTTATACGTGTGCGAATGTCACGTAAAGGAAAGGTTTGGGGTGCCGGTGGTGTAGTGGTTAGGACGCTGGCTGCTACTCGCCTGCTGCTTGAAAAGGCAGCGGGTACGAATCCTGCGCAAGTAGGATTTTTCCAAGGTCGCCCGGCCCCCTGTTTGTGTGGTTTGAGGAGACGGCGCAAATTCAGCTGTTCCGTCCTTCGGAAGGGACGTTAAGCCGTTGGCCCCCCTGGTGTTCTTCGTAAGAGCAGGCAAATGCCGGCACCGGGTTTCCCTCCTCTCTCCCCGGTTATTCATTGCACTACCTCTGAGATACCCATTTGTGCGTTAAAAGAGGCGAATCAGCTGGGCACAGAAACAAAGGATAGGCGAAGACGAAAGAGTGTGATGATGTTGATGACTACGTCGGAATATCCTACAGGAAGCGGCGGTTACCAGGAAGTGTTAAGGACCGTCATCGTTAGAGATTGAGCGTAACTAGGGGCATGTAGAAAGGAAAGAGGAGATTCGAAAGAAGGCAGGAATTTGTCACGTTCCTTCCGTGAGAGAGAGAGAGAGAGTGGGAAAATTCGTTAAGAAAGCGTTCATTGAGGAGCTTGTGTACATTGCGATGCCAGGGTCGCGACCTCGAATATTGCTGTGCCCATGAGCGTTTATGTTAATGATTTTCTCTTTTTGGCTGTCAGCGGATGAATTTTAAGAGTTATTATGGATAAATGATCTAATGCATTGCTAGATAGTCGAATATGTGAGTATCCAACTAAATAAAAATAATATACAGAAAAATTTACGTCACAAAGAGTGCGGCCTACATAAAAAATTAGCTATAACGAGCGTTTTTAAGGCTTAGTTATTTTTATTATGTAAAGTATAGTATTAATTTCCATTTGTAGCAGTTGGTTTACGCGTTATATTTTCCTATAACTAGCAGAGGATAAGGTCAGGATACGAGACAAAATGTCAGACACTACATATAGTGAATCACGTGAACATTTATACACATTTGTTTACATTCACGTAAACGTTTAATAATTTTATAAATTTTTTATAACGTTATTTTACATCTCGTGTAAATACGTAATATTTTATAAACAAGTGAGAATCGGAAATGATCCGCTGTCTTTTCCTTTTTTTCCTCTCACTGTCCTCTAATTTAACGTTAACTTATAAAATAAACAGGTAAAAATCGGAAATGGCCTGCTGTCTTTTCCTTTTTTCTCTCTCTCTCTCTCTTCTTCCTTTAGACTCCAGAGAATGTAATTAGACGTAGCTCGCAAACTGCGCAGGGCGGCGGTAATTTATACTAATGCGTATTCCGTAATTCTCAGCCATCCCGTCCTGTGACTCAACAATGATTTCCAAATAGCTGAAGGCGCGACTCAAATGTCTTTCTCTACCCTCCCCGGTGCCAAGCGATAGTGCTCCGGGGAGCGCTTACCATGCATTACCATTCGATGTTCTCGGTCGCACACGTTACCCCGCCTCCCCTTTCCTCTTCCGCCCCTTATCCCCGCTTTAAGGGGGAATTGTGATACGGCTAAATGGGATGCTCGAAATGTTCTAAATCCGGACATTTTGAGAAACCCGTAGGGGAGTCGCTTGAATCACACTCTCACCGAGACGCGGATCGCTTTCGATGGATGCCGTATTATTTCCACCACGTGACTAATATTCCCCGGTGATTGTTTACTAGAAATTAAAAGCGTCTAACTCTTCGATTAAAATTATTCTTGGCGCGTGAATCGGTAGGTTTTCCCTGATAAGATGGTCCATATAATTCTGTTTGACGCTTGTTTACTACATCACTTTTGTGCGTTCGCACCTTGTTTCTTTTATTAAGGTTTTATTTAAAATTTTATAGTGTATTGCCCGTCATATGGCGGGTGTCAGTTACTGTATAGTTGAAAATCCCGTCGTAAGACCGGTAATCCTACTGAAACCATACATCTTAAGTAATCGTAACTCATTATTATGGAAAATCGTAAAATTAGTTTATTTTTCTAGTATAATTGCCCGTTGAAATTCAACGGGGAACTAAGAAATGAATAATAACAGATATAATTATTGAGTAAGAGCCGGTATAAAATAGACCAAAATAGAGATTCGAGAGAATTTCTTTCTCGTATTTGTTTTCTCTAATGATGAGCCCCTTGTCAAAAATGAAGTAATAATAATAAATAAATAATAATATTCCCTCCCTCTGTCTCCCTCTCTTACTCTCTCTTCCTTCCCTCTCTCTCTCTCCCTCCCTTTCTCTGCCTCTATTTTCTCCCACCTCCCCCCTCTCTCATCCCCTCCTGCCCCAATCTATACCTCTCCCTCTTTTCCTCCGTCTCCCTCTTTATCTCTTTCCTCCCGTCCTTTTCTAATTCTATACCTCCCTTACTCTCCATGTACCTTCCATTCTATATCCATACCTTCCTATCTATATAGTCTCAATTTCTCCCTAAATAAAGTTGTTTGTCTGTCTGCATGTCCCCACATTCCCATCTCTCTTACTTTACATCTATATAGTCGTTTAGGTAAGCAAAATAATCCAAAATAAATCCCGGTTCTATTAGGATTATGTAATTTCGCGAAAAATCCTACGATAATTTGACGCGATCTATTCACTCATACATATTACACGTATGCAAGTTGAGACAACAATTTATTCTCGAAGTTTAACAATGACGTGGTCGGCAAGGCAACATGCCGATATTTTCCCAAAATATGTGATTTAAATGTTTAATATGAGAGATTTCGAATGGTATGCGGAAAAAGATGAATAGAATAAGAAACTTAATTAATTTTCCTAAAACATAGTTCAAATTCGAAGATCATACGTCAATTCTTTAACTAATTTTAATTTTCAAAAGAATAAAAGCCTGCACATTAAAAAAATCCCTTTTGGCTTGTTATCTTACGGGAAATGGAAATCGCCCCCCTGGAGTCGAACCCGGGTCTTTTTTCGTATTTTTTTCCTCATTTAATTTTCATATCTGAATCAAACATTCCAGAAAAATTTCAGCTTTCTACCTAATCAGGAAGTTTGTTAAAACACGTTAAAATGTGCCATTGATGACGTCAGCGTTAGGCTTATTAATAGAGATGCCCTTATGGTCTTGCTGTGCCCGTCTATTCATTAATCTTGCTCTTGTCGAAAGGAAAGTTGCGACTAAACCAGAAAGTCTAGAAAGGTGAAATATTCTGAGTACCTGGATGAATTGAATTTACTCACCAATATTTGAATTCGGTTTCAGTCTGTAAGTCTGTTCGTCTGTTCTGTCAATATGCCAAATTGGAATTGCGGTTTAGCCATAACAATGAAATTTTCAGAGCATATGGCTGTAATTGTACTATTCAGTAAATTGCAATTAACATAGTTTTGAGTTAGAGCGCCCATAAAAATCTATCACATACAGGCCTACAGACAGACAGACACAAAGACATCATCGCGAAACTAGTCAGAACGTATTCAGGGAACCTTAAAACATGTATTACCGTTGAAATCTCGAGTTCGATTTTTTTCATGAAAACAATACTTTTCTCTATACTTCGTATATGGAGAAAGTAATAAAAATCAGTTATAAATCTTCCACAATTTTAATATAATACGACCTGTTTTGCTACGATCGTAGCATCATCAGGTGACAAAGTATAACCAACAGTTCATCAAATAGGGCGGAGGAAAGTGGGGGAGGAAGAGGAGGGATTCCCAATTTGCGAAGCACCTTTTGGACCATGAAAATTACAGTTCATTTAATACAAAGTTCCTCAACGTTGAATCGAAAGACCCCAAACTGGATGCCTTAGCACATTTAGAAATAATAAATTGCAAGGATTCTTTTCTTTTAAATGAACTCATTTTTTGAAATCACTCTCCTCTGTTAAGTTTACCAAAAGATTTTTTATATCCTTTTTTAACTTTGCCATTCCTTTCCCACCCTTTCCTTTATTCTAACCGTCACTTAAATCGCCATCCAATCACTTTCCGTTTAACCCCTCCTCTTCCTCCCCCACTTTCCTCCGCCCTATTTGTTGAACTAGTGGTTATACTTTGTCACCTGATGATACTTAGCGAAACCGATCGTGCTTTATTAAAATTGTGGAAGACACGAGGTTGATTTATATTTCTATCATGTAAATAAGTAAAGATGGAGACTACGGCGAAATTTATGTTAAATAGAAATTAACTCAACCGTAAAATTTTACGGTTAAGGAGTTAATTTCTATTTAACATTTCTATAATGAGTAAATTCCAGAAAGTGAAGACTGAACTCATTAATGCTATACATGTTCTTCACTAGATGTAAATATATCGCATGATAGCCCATTATTGTAAGCATATAGTGTAGAGCCAGATTGTTCTTTAAAATAAGACCAACTTATTTTTCACTCTCTTAAGTATTTTTATCGATTAATTTTATTGTGTTAAAAGATTTTGCCGATTTTATCACAAGTTGAGTTCAGACTTCATTAGATGTATGTTTCATTCATTAAATATATGTATTATTCAGATGGAAGGAATTGATACATTTGTTAAATTTATGCGTGAATGTAAAGTTAATATGTCATTAAGACCACCAATGTCTAATGTGTATACTGTTCTTATAACGTTTGTAGTAATACTTTATTTGTTTTTAATTTTGTTTTTTAGCGTGGATATATTGGAAGACGGTACATTGTGTGCGAATAATGAGATATACTTCTGCATCGCGTTATGTCCAAACCGGTTATCCCACGAACGCCCCTGGCAGGAATAATGCGCCAACCATCTGTCGTCATCCGAAAAAATAAATTTTCCCCTAATAAATCATACCCGTAATTTCATAACTGACACGCGTGGATAATTTTGATAAAAATACTTCAATACGACATTTTCTAATATGTGACCATATCCGTGTATTATTCATTCTTAAAATAAAAATCCGATTTCTTCAAGTATTATGTGATTTTGTAACTGCGAAACTCGTCGCAGTTGTAATAAAAATTCTAGCAAGCCATTTTAGGCGAAGATTAAAAGAATATTTACACAGAGCAAAATTCAAAAATTTTCGCGATTCCTCGGAAAACTCTTCCAGATCCAAATTTGGAAATGTTAGGTATGATTTAAGTATCTCTTTCTTTAATCGGTGACTGAAGCCGCAGCGATATTATTCTCAGCTTGTAAGACAAGGCAAACTCCTCCGCAAAAAAACCCAATTAGCAGTTGGTTGACGGCGGTTTAATCTGAGGATTATTGTCGAACTTGCGATACTTGCGAGCGCGCGAGATAGCGAGGCCAATTGGGCAGTTGCCTAACGCATCGGGAGTTTGTCTTTTTCTTCATCCTGGGCAATGAAAGAGAGTGCGCGTGAGTGGGAGGGAGGTAGAAAGGAGAGAGAGGGGGGAGGGAGGGAGAGAAGAGGGTAGGGAGGGAGAGAAGAGGGGAGGTGGTGCGAGGGAGCGGATGAGGTTGGTACAGAGAAGCGTTAGTGTGCCGCGTGGATGCGGGGATTGTATGCCGTTACGAAATGGGAAGGAGACTAACGTGGAAATTATAAGTGCTTCCTTATAAACGAATCGCGGAGGATAGAGGAGCCTGGAGCATGGCTCTCCACTCCCTCCTCTTTCCCTCCCTCCCGCCATATCTCCCTCCCACCTCTCTCTCTCTCTCCCCCCTCTCTGTACCGCGGTGCGTGTCACAACACCCTCCTAGCGAAGTGACGCAGCTTCGGACGGATTGCGCCGGACTTGGGAGCGGTGGAGAAACGATCTAGGAGATTTATTCGTCGATTTTCAGCAATAGCATCGGCGGAAAATACGTCTCCTTTGTCTTAAAATATACCACGAGCTACATACGAGAAAAAATTGAACTGTTCAATTTCATCATTGATAGCTGGGTAACATTGTCCGAATCGAATTGGTTTTCTTCCCTTTACGCGTTTATATTTTATTTCACAATTTCAAGTTCGCTGGAGTAGTTTTACCGGTACTTGTTTTATTTTCATAAAATCACGTTAAAGTATCTTCCACGCATGGATAAAATACCTACGCGCAAGATGAGGTTTTACGCAATCTTGATGGTGAATGATTGGTTCAACTCTCCGAATAATTACGCAATTTAATGATTCATAAATGATGCAAGGGATATTTTTGAAGAAGCTTGGCACGCAAAAGTTTGCCCGAATTTTGGACGTCCTAAATTTTAAATCTCGTTTGAACATTTGAGAATTTTTTTGGGAATGCCAGTTGCAATAGTAAATATTAGTAAACCTTCAAAACCTGTCTTCACGATTAAACAAGTTTTTGCTGTTTATGATAGCGTTGATCCTTTTATTAGTTGGAGAAGTAAGAGGTTGACTCAATTTATACCGATGAAACTATAGCTCATAATGCGTATATATTATTTAATAATTTCCTTATTTGCGCATTCCGGGTCTGGTTTTTAAATTAATGTCGCATGCATTTTAATGAGCGATTCGAGCGTTTAAATGGAAAATACAAACAGAGATTGGAACATTTACATACTAGAAAATTTGTTGACTCTCATTTATATGCATTAATTGGCAAGCGTTCCGGTTTGTTCTGCAAATACTGAATATTCAACACCTCTTTACTGTTAAAATTTTTGCTAACATATTGCACGGTACCAGCGCCGTTTCCAGCAGCTTGTAAGCTAAGCTAGGTTTAAAAAAAATAATCCGAATTAAATACGTTCGGCTGGATTTTAATAATTGCCCTAGATCTCTAAAATCATGTTTTTAATTTCTGTACTTTGGCGCGATCTCTGCCACAGTTTCTGATCTCCGGCACATAGCGAAGGCTCCGAGGGAATTTTATTTTATTGATAACTCTTGATTCTGGCCGCCGGTCCAGAACGAATCTGGCAGAGAGCCCAGGGGCACGAGAAAACATCGCGCCCAACAAGATCTCTGTATAAAATGTTCACAATATTGTTTTAGGCGTTGCCTAATTTTCAGGGTCAGCCGCCCCGCGCATAACATCCATGTGATTAGATAAGCATCAAGAGGGGTAGGGGAAAATCCTTTAATACCGATGCGAACCTGCTGATTTAATTTCGCCGGGTCACTGTTCGCTCGAATACGATTTGAAGCAAGTTCCGTTTGTTTGTGCGGTGTTTGCCATGGGCCGTTTTTAAAGAGGCCCGGAGTTCTAAAACGAGTGAGTCCCAAGAAGGCGAGGGTACCTTCATCTGAATACCCTCTACCGGACGGCCTTGCAGAGTTGCCGTTCCGTAAGATGTTAAGCGACAACGCAGATGCTAAATATAGGATATTATGCAGGAGATCTGCGGCAATCGAAGTTGCGCGACGATTGTTCTACCTTCACGGTTCAGTTAATTTATATTCGAGAGGATCGAAGGGTATGTTAGCATGCCGACAGAAGAGGAGAATAATGCAGCATTAATATTATTAATAGTGTTCGATGAAATACGTTCTATAAATTTGGCTAGCAGCAAGTAGCCATCAGAACAACAGTGGTGGATACAAAGGGGGGATAATAGGGTTATTAACCCCCCAAAGGGAGATGTTAGATCTTTATTAAAATATTCTCTCAATTAATTTATTTTATATTACAGGCATTCTAGAAATATTTTGCAAATATCTAAGCAGTGTATAATATACGCTGTATATTTATTATAATGAGACGGTTTTGCATAAATAGGCGTCAGTAAATATATTTGTTTTCTTATTACCCCCTTAAGCTATGCACCTAGATCGGTCCCTGCAGAACAGTACAGTTCGTATACAAATTTCACTTGCGTAACATATGAAGTTTTCAAGGGAGGACTTCACGGGCATGAGGCACAGGATGTCCCCGTCCCAAATCGCTTTTCAATGAGATCCTCTACTTCCTCCAACTCGTTCAACGTATCTTCAATGCGGAGGGAACTTTGCATTTGAAATTACACATGTAAACTTATTTTTAAACGTTTTTATATTTCTTTGAAAGGGTTCAAACAGTTCTCCGAGCGAAATATTCCATTCGCTTGCATCCTCATTTAAAAATAAATAATTTCCTGTTCGTTTTATATGCCCCAAATTTAATCCCAAATTCGTTGTCATCTTCTGATGAAATCCGCTTTGTTAATTCTTATGCTTAAATCAACCCTGTCGATGCTCCTCGCATTTTGTATCATCCCTAATCCGTTTATTCTTATTCCATTTTCTTATGATCTAAGCTTTCCAGCCTCTTGGTTGCTTCCATTGCAGTTGGGTTTCACGCGAATATCCTTTTCCGAAGCTATGTTGCGTAATTTAATGTCGCGGTAAATTCGCACAACCATAAGGTATTGAGCTATCCCCTCAAAACTTTAAAGCTTCACACTAGATATTTCCTGACTATTTGGATATTTCTCTCTCTAATCTTCCAAATTTTAATAAATATCACGTTATTCCATCCTGAAATGCCGTGTGTTGCCAGTATTCTTTTAAGATTCTGTCCCTGCGCTGTTCACGGCTCTAATATCCGATTTCATTGAGTCATCAAGACTTTTCTACTTAATCCTGAAGGTATATTATAATTAAAAAATTATTGATAGATACACAGGGCGATCTAAAAAAATGAAGCCTTCGTTATTTGCTAAAAAGCCTAGGAATTTTCTGCTGTTTGACTTGTTTCGAGAAAATGGCTTTCGACATAAAGCTCCCCATCACCAGCTGACTTCATAAGTATTGCGAAAACGCCTTGGTTTCGTCCATCACCACTCTCTTCTGTTCACCAGCTGATTTATAAATGGTGTGGGTCTCTTGGGGTTCAAGCTCCGTACTTATTGTTAGACTCCGGAGAAAGGGATACGAGACGTCGACCCCTTACGGCTTCCCGGAAAAAGGAGAAGGGAAAACCCTTAATGGGTTCCTTGGAATTGGAAAAGGGAAAGATATAGTAAGGGGTACGGGGAAAACACGAAATAGAGTTTAAATTTTCCCTCGTGTCACGTCTTTTCTCTCATTGATTCTCAGACAGCATCAACCATCAAGTGTTCATTCTTCGTTGTATTTTTTTCTCAATCGAACATGTTATTGTGAAACAATATGATCCAAAAGGAACTTATGATGCCTACTTTCCATTTAATCATTTATTTAATACTTATATTGGCTTTAATAGCTTTTAAATATGTTGCTTTTTGTGCTCCCAAATTTCATAATTTAGCGTTATAAAATATTAGAAATACATTCGAATGGAATATTAAATTGATCACGCGTATTTGTGCGGCAAAAGTAACGCGTGTATGTACATACTTGATTACGCTGAATCCGAGTCCAATAGTCGATGCGAAGGCAAAACTCTCGTAATGAGTGATAAAAACTGCAACACGCTAGTATTTACGCGAAATTCTAAGAAATACAATCGATAAGCAAAATTCTCCGATAGAAATTAGAATCTTCATTCCTTTCCTCCGAGGATAGTACAAAACTCGCTCCGATATTACAATTCTAAGATATTTTAATATGCAAGAGAAAATCACCCTGCACGATGGATTTCAGATTTCCCATGTAAATCAAATGGGAAGGATAGTTCCTGGAATCGAACCCGGGGCTTCAATTTTCGCAACAAAAACTGTCCTCGGGAGCTAGGCCCATGTAGTAAGAGATTTCCACCAAGTGTCATGAAAATCAGTTAAAAACTTAATAGGGGGGACGGACAGACAGACAGACACAACTACGAAGCTATAAGCCATTTCCATTCTGGAAAGTAGGCTAAAAATGGCGTCGGAACAACTTTAAGAAATTGATCGATTTGAATGCATTTATACGCCATATTGAAAATCACGTAGCATTAAGTTATTTAAAAACATTTTTGCATTATTTATGCGAAATATCAGGCGGTAATTAACGTTAAATAGGTTATTGCGGAGAGAACTTTATAACGAGATTTATTGTATCATTTAGCAACAAAAGCGCAGTCAGCAGGAATATTAGCTTGACTTCCGTTTACAGGATTTCCTGGTGATTAGATACACGCGTCGAGGAATAGATGAAAAGAATTGTTTATCTCAGATCCGACATTCCGCCTCGTCGAGTGCTTCGCGCTGCCGTTTTTATCTCGACCGCGGTGCGCACCAAGTGTCTATGACGTCGGAAATGACGTCATTCGCCTCACCGAGATTTCCTCTACATCAGCTATGTCGGATCTCTAAATTAAACATGTCTATCGACAGGAATTCGGTCGAATCGGACGCCCGAAAAAAACAAGGAAAACCGAAGCCCGGTTTCTAAGGAGGCTCCGGATGCATCGGGAAGACAAAAGAAACATTATGGATCCCATCAGAAAGAGAAAGAGCAATTAGATTTGTAACAGAGAAAATGGCTCGCCGAGGAAAACTTTGGAGTGGCATAAATTACATCTACATCATACCCTGCAAGTCACCTTCATGGTGGATGGCAGGGGGTGCAATGCACCAAACATGCCCCTATAGTGCTTTTCAGATGAGATTGTGAATGAGAGGGAGGTATAAGTGAAAGTAGAAGGGGGCGAGACACTGAGCGAACCAATAGGGAAGAAGGAGGGGGGACCTAAGCATTCGAAAGCTCATTCTCCATCGAGTTCCCCTAGTACACAGTGGGTCCAATTCCGAAAAAGGTGGCCAAAACTCAAAAGTGTAAAGAAAACAATCCTTTGCAATGAGAAGATGTTCCTATTTATGATGAGAAGACATAATCATTATAAAAACAATAAGAAATGGTCATATTTTATCAATATTTCATTTTAAGTCCAAAAAACTGACTTTTTTCTTAAACTCTGTCATCACTGCTCATATCAGCTTTGGTTGTGGAAGGGTGTGAGTTGGAGAGCATCTGTCCTATTAATTTCGGGAGAAAGTAGAAGGCGCAAAACGTGAAGGGAGAATGTCCCCTTGGTTAAAATGGCTCACGTCTCATGGATGAAATAATTGAATCGGACGATACCAGCAACCTTTGTAGAACATCTTGGTTAGTGTTTGGCCTAAAACCGGTAGAAATAAATAAAGGAAAATATTTTAAGGAAAATGATGATGTTGAAGGAAAGTTGCGTATAAGAAAGTTTAACAGAAATTATATCATAATTATCATTACATCCATCTGACGGAAAAGTAATTTTGTTCTCTGTATTTTTTTGAAGTCCTTGTGGCGAGCTTCCTGTGCCTCCTCAGACAATTGTCCAATAGGAAGAATTGCAGAAGATATTATTTCTGAGCCATGGACTAGTATTTTGTGAACTGAAGCTGGCATGTAGTACCAGGGGTAGAGAGAAACAAAAATATGTGCCGTTTCATGGGCGTACTTGCCAAAAGTCTCCGTGCTTATTTCATACCGACTAGAAAGTGTTCGCAGAATGACCCCAAAGCGAACAATGAGTGTCTCATCAATCCCGGTAATTAATGAGGTCGTTGTTGAGTCCTGAAAGAAATGATGAGCTGTATTTCCCTCGTTCGTCGTCCCACTCCCTCCTGGTTTTGGGAGATCCACTAACAAGCCCATTATATTTTCCAACTTCTCCTGAATGAGATTCTTCTAGGCGAGAACTTTTGTTTTATCTGCTTCACCTCGAACCTGCCACTTCTTGATTCCTAGACGGTAGGCCACGTGGAGCAGGTATTTGAAAAACCTTATCCAGGCATGAAGTGGGGATAGTCCAAAATTAAAGGTTTCAATATCTACTTCCCGTTTAGTGACCTCCTGAATATCGTTCATTTGCTTGCATACGTAGCAAGTTTGTAAAGATTTTCCTGTAATTGCACTGCAGACTTTTCCATCAACCATAGTAAAAATTAACTTATGGGTAACATGGATGCTTTTTTCAACACTAGTTTTGGCAGCAGAGGGTACTAAGCATCTGATCTGACCTTCAATGTAGTTCTTTTCTTCTACAGTTACAATAGCTGACTCTTTTTTGAGCTGAAGGTGAATGGGATGGCAAAATCTAGGAGAGGAAGGTCTGGCGTTCTTCCAAACTAAAATATTATTACCAGAATTTGGGGGCTCAAAGAACATCTGCAATGGAACAATCGATGTCACAAATTGATCAATATCACTATAACGGTCCTCAGAAAACTTTTGTTTGTATGCAGATTGCCCACTGCTTCAATCAAACACCCACTTACTTATCAGCATCAGGTTAGTTGGTTCATTTAGTTCAGTAACTGGCAATGCAGTAATTACTGGATCTTGTAACGTAACAAGATGTTCAGCAGTGTGTTTCAGTAAAGCTTGAAGCTTTATTTCAGCACAGGTTTCCGTTACCTCGATCGATTCTCTTTGAGGGTAGCACTTTTTTGAGCTTCCCTTGCGCTTTTGTAACAGGGATAAAGGTCTGTATTCCTTTCTTTGGCTTGAGATCTAATCACCTAATACTGATCTCTTGACAGCTTTGCTTCAAGTAGCAAAGACAGAGCCTCGTCTTCAGAATAGCACACTCGAGGTGAACTGATTTAACACATTCAAGTCTACGCTCGTACGTGATATGGGTGACGTCATTATACCCATATCCCTTACGTTCGTCAGTTCAGTTTAGCAGCTGTCATCTTCAACAATGTAAACAATTTTTGTAAGCACTTGGTAATGGAGGTTCTGATGGAAGCGTCACTGGCAAAGCTGCGAAAACAAATTCAGTTTCGGATAATCTCGGTGTACTGTTAGTGCATCATGGAGTTTTAAAACAATTGGGGCAAATATGTGCAACCAAATTTTTCTCCTCCTTCATTTGCATGAATTTAGGAAATAAATGATCAAAAAAAATTAGCCGGGACTCGTCGGGAACTTTTTATATGTCCATAGATGTGATTCATACATAAGTTTTTTTTCTACATTTCGCATTAAGATATAAAATCGGAAAATTTTCACATTTTCATGATTATAAAAGAAAAATATTTTGCACATCGTATACAAGATACATCAGAGTGCCTAATAAATCGTGCTGAAGAGCTGCCATATTTTTCTCGTAAAATATTTTAGCTATGAAAATTTCAACTTAACAATGTCAAAAAATTTGCAATAAACCGGAGAGATCACATTCAAAGTTTGCGTGCTTATAAAGGAATAATTAAGACAACAATTTTGATGACAGATTTTTTAAATGATAGTTTGATCATTTGTTATTCATTGTACAAAGCTTTTTATAGAGATTTTGGAGTTTGAAAAAATGACTTTTGGCCAGCTTTTTTGGATTTGGTCCCACTGTGTAGTGGTGACATCGTGTCCGAGTGTGCTGTGTTGCCACATTCGCGATTTCCCTTTAAATGCCTGCCAAACGTTACGTTTGTTCCGGTGTAGAGTTGTCAACGTCTAGCATGAGCTTACTGCTAGGAGGCACTACCCCACCTCTTAGCAGCGGAGACATACGAGCGGTCCCGAGTACGGCCGAAATCTGACCCGCCATCTCATCTGAAAAGTACTGTAGCAATTCTCATTTATCGTTTTCCTATTGCCATCCTTAATCATATTGGAGAAGAACGATCCTTTCTATCGTTCAGATCTACAGCAGATCTCGCAAATCTTATCCACATTATCGATCCTTCCAAAATATGTAGGATTCCTGGTAAGCTCAGCGACCTCATTTCTATGAGCTTAAGTCTACTAGCCTTTAATTTGTGTTCTTCTTATGATGCCCATTTAAAATCACCTATTACCGGCGTAACGATCTGTTTTTTATCATAATTTCTACTTCCAAATGTAGCTACCCTTCGCTGTACTTCTTTCAACTTAGAAATTCTTGAAGATTCTCAATTACAGGAACACGTAACTTCTTATGTGACCTGTCTCCTCGAAGCACCCGCAAATAAAAATTCATTTTTCCACGCATAACGGTCCATTAAACGGTCTCGTAATCTACATTCACGTTTAAAATACAGGGCAGTCGTCGTCGGTGGTAATGGCATGACATACGTTAATTGAGTGTGCTAATTTCGTTTCGAGAACACGGAAAGAAAGAGGAATCGGATTATGAGATTGATACTTCTGAGAATTGGTACGAATTGCGTCGGAAATTAAGGAAAAGATTAAATGACATGGCTCAATTAAATATGGGGAGTAGATAGCGTGGTAAGGGGCCGTCCATTTAGTGCGTACGCAAAAGATCAGCCATTTTCTACTCCCCCCTCCCCCACGTTGTATGGTGTATTTTTTAGGCTGGTTTCCAAAGAAAACATAGCCTTATGAAATGGTCCTGTGTGTGTGTCCCCTAATAACAACTTTTGCATCAATGGACCGATTTTCATGATACTTGGTATGAGGCTCGTGCTGCCAGGACCCACCTCCGGGCTATAATTTATTGTGCGAAGATTGAAGTCTCGGGTTACATTCCAGGAACGTTTTTTTCCTATTTGTTTTACATCATCATCATCATGCTTCTGTCCGAAGAAGGAAGTCTCAAATCCACCGTGCAGAGATGTTTTCTTTAATACTTTAAAATATCTTAAAACTAGCAGAAACGCCCGGCTTCGCTAGGGAAAGTTTTCTTTTAAGTTGCAAACGATTTTTATTATTTATTATTTTTATTATCACTTTTGATGTCATATTACAATAAAAATAATACAATAAAATTTGAAATTTACTTACTTTTGCTGTTGGGTACCCCGAGTTTTGAATTGCTGGTTCAGGGGTTTGGAGGCGGCGCCCCTAGAAAAAAATCCAAACTTTAAGAAACGTTCCCCATTCCATAATTACGCAAGCGATGTTTACATTAACATTTACTATTTTATGTATTGTATTGTAAAGTTTTACCATTAATATAATTACGCATTAACATGCACCGAAGCCTTTAAAGCAGCAATAAAATTATGTGGATTATGTCAATAGTATGAGCCAAAACGTAAACAATAAACAGCATCTTGGTTACCGAAAAAATGTAAATAGATGTATCGATTTATGTTGCGATAAATCTTTCAATGTTAATGGTAAAAGATAACAATGTTCTAATATTTCTGAAAAATAATTTGACTCACTTTAAAAATATTCATAGACTATTTAGGCATGAATCCATTTGTACCCTTAATCTTGGAGTTGGCTATTCTTCCTCTACGGCGTGGATTTTCCGGAAAATTTGGAATCCCGATCTCGGATCCTTAAAATCCGAAACCTCTGGGTTTCGGATTGTTCCTGTCAACTGTGAGCTAAAAGCTACCAGTGTGCCAAATTTCAACTTTCTAGGTCTTCTGGAAGTAGGTTAAACATTTTGGACATACAAATATACATCCTCTCTGTTTTATATATTAAGATTGTGATATCGGAGCGAGGTTTGTATAACTGTTCTAAGCTGAAAAGAATGTAGATTCTAATTCTTATCACAGAATTTGGATAATTGATCTTATTTTTTTAATTTCTACTAAAACAGCATTTTTGCGTTTTAAATCGCATCTTATCGGATTGTTGCCACGCCGATCTCGGCTTGACCATAGACGAGTGAACAAATTGGTTATTTTCTTTTCCGCTCGACTACCCTTCAGCAATGGACAGTTGAACCATACATCTAATATATTTTTACCGCTGTGTCTCTGCCTGCGTCTCCGTGTCTATGCGTGCGTCCCTGCCTGCCTGCGTCTGAAGCCTTCCGGCATAAACGCAAATAAACCGGGAACTGTATGCTCGATTTCGACAAATCTTTCGCCTGAATACTCTGCCCAAACTCCTACAGGTTTTAGTGGATAGTCGTCCCTCGGAAAGGCATGGGTTCGATACCAGGATAGTTTTCGTTTTTTCATTTGATTAACACGTAATCGGCTAGAATACAAAGTGTAGACCTTTATTCTTTAACATTTTAAAATATCTTACAATCGAGACTCTGACTCGAGATTTATACCATTTCACGCAGAAAGAAATCAAGATTCTTATTCTTAACGCCGATTTTGATGTCAAATTCGTGTTTGCTCATATTTCAAGTTCGATTTTCTCCGGTTTGTCGGCATTTCAAAAAGGAGCCGGCATTGTTCATCTCGGATTTTTGCATTGTTAGACTCGGGCTTCAAGTGCATTTGCACTAAGCCTACAATGAAACAAACGCATCAAGGACAATAACCGACTGAAAATTTATTTGAAAAGTTTCGTGTAAATATAAAACAAATGAAATACCTAGCGAAGAAAAGAAACAATGCATTGAAATAATTAACATTTCAAATATAAAGATATTTCACGCATGCATTGAAAATATCGTTTCGTTTGCAATTTTTATTGTGCAGTTTAAGCAAATTACTATATTGATAATGTTTCTCATTAATTTATTTCAACATTGACGCGTGGCCGGTGCATTGATTACTTCATATTAAACAAGCCACAGAACATACGATATGCCGTACCATCAGAACAAAACAAAAAATTTTGTGTACCGGTAGTATAAACATGTAGGTATGTGCTTTTGGTTATGAAAATGGTGTGAGCTATATAATTATTTTAAGAGGGGCCATAAAAGTGATTCAACTAATAATACTCTTTGTAACAATTTCTTGTCATAGGAACTATCGCATTGGGGAACTTCACGCAAGGGTCTCTAGATGTTTGCAGGAAGTACTGCAACGGGCCCCTAGTATTATCATATAAACAGTAACATTTATTAAATTCGTTTATTTAAAAAGATACATGCAAAATATAATATCAGAAAGAGATGTTGACATTGCTTTTAATATTTTAAACTTGATAATGATCTATTAATTTGTTTTCCAATTTTTCTCTATCATTAATTAACTATGAATTCCAAATAATATTTATGGTATGAGAATTCATTGGAATGACTAACGCATACTAAAACATTTCCTGTCAATATAAGTAATCAATTCGGGACATCGACTTTGGGAAACTAGCCTACATTAGTCCTGGTTTGGACTTCTTGTTACTCTCTGGAACACTCAATTCTGTGAATTTTATATTTATTGCTTGCATCTTAGTGCCTATAAAAGTTGGTTTCATTAATGTTTATTTCAATCTGAACTTAATACTTAATTCACGCATATCCGACATATTTGACTGGCAATTACGCTAGTATTACATAATTATTATTTATATTATTAAAGTTCATAGAACTTTGTATGACTGGTGTGAAATAGCTGGGACCACATTCAAAAATTACCGCAACAAAGATCTCACGACCGTTAATTACCCGGTTTAGGAGTTCGGAACTCGAGGGTTCGACTCGAAACCGAGCTCATGTACCTGTCCCCTTACAGCAGGGGGTCTCTAGTCGACCAAATCATTTTCAATAAAATTTTAACTTTTTTATGTTTTTAAATTAATGAGAAAGTAACTCATGCGTCGAATCCGGGCAAATGCGCTGATTTGGAGCCTTTTTTAACGCATTCTACGATAAATAATAAGATATTTACGCTCGCATGTAACTTTAACGCCCAGGAATAGCAACCTTTAAAGAGTTTCTGGGACGGGATTGTATTGTATTGAAAACAGTTTATGACTGCAATATTTAAGTTCATTCTTTTCGTAGGTTTCTTTATAAACCTTGTTTATTTCGGTACGGGAAACCCTCGCCATTCGCGGGATATTTTCCTCTGGCGCACACCAATTTGACTAATCTTGAAGCACAAACTTGGTGGCCAAATATATTAACAGAATGGGCCAAAATTGTTACTATGACTAGTCTTCAACTGTTTCCAATACAATCCCGTCGCAGAAACTTTTAAAAGGTTGGCATTCCTGGGCGTCAAAATTACATGTGAGCGTAAATATCTTATTATTTATAGTATAATTAAGTTTAAAAGACGCTCTTAATCAGCGCATTTACCCGGATTCGACGCTTGAGTTACTTTATTACCAATTAAACAACGTAAAAAGTTTAAATTTTATCGCAAATGATTTGGTCGGCTAGAGACCTCCTGCTGCGAGGGGACAGATACTTAAGCTCGGTTTTGAGTATAACCCTCGAGTTCCGAAATCCTAAGCCGAGTTATTGACGGTCGTGAGGTCTATGCAGCGGTCATTTTTGAATGCAGTCCCAGCTATTTAACATGAGCCCTTTTTTATCTTAAATCCGATTTATTTTGCAAAACGTTTGAATGGGGGACTGTCAAAATATTTAATTGTTTTATTTTTAATTCTTTGTAATTGACTTAATTACTCCCTATGAACATTTTTTTAAATCCTCTTCATTCATTGTGTGTAGTATATAGTGTATAGGAAATGGTATCAAAAAGCTTATATTTTTGTATTAAGTAAACCCAATTTTTATCATGTAATTTGGGTATTATGCATTAAGTTGTGATGGGGACCCGCTGCCACCGGGACCTGCTCCCAGTTGTAGCGTTTATGTGAATAATAAATTATGCAAAAAATATTTAAAATAACTCTTTTAAATATCCCGCGAAAACGGCATCCTGGTTGGAGAGAGAGAGTAGTAAGGGGTACGTGACGTCATCGCATGCCTTACGACAGTATTGTATCATGTTGATTTTCCTAATATCGTAGCTAAAATGGAGAATATGGAAGTTAAGAAGGGTTATAAGTATTGTCTGTTACCTCAGTGCTTAAATACAACGATTAAAACCCCGAGAAAATTGTTCTTCACGCTACCGAGCTCCTTGGGAAGAAATAAGAAGCGGAGAATATTGTGGTTGAAAGCCATGAGGAGATACGCATCTGATATATCGGAACGTATAAATGTATTTCTTTGCGAAGATCATTGTAATCTAAATACTAGTTATATGTGTGTACGTAATTTTATTGCTTCGTATTTTAGTTTATGACTTATGTCGGCATTACACTGACAGGATGCATATATTTCTGGAGAACGATGTTGAAAGAGTAAATTATATTTTTATGTTTCAAAGATTAACATATATATTTTAACAAAACCTCCATAATGTAATATACCTATTCTAAATACGTAAGATCAAACTTACGGAAATCGTTGGGCTATGGGTTTATTAAGCAAATAATTACTGTTGCAGTGCATATATTTAAGTACCAAGTTTTTAAGCCAATATTTTTTTCAAATGTTACATATTAAGTTAGTTCTGTAATTTAAACATTTTAAAAATTTGTTCACATAATATTGACCTCGAAGGGAGAAAAAAGCCATAAAAGCTACGATGAAATTCGCGACATATACAAAAGAGACTGCAGTTATTACAAACACTTCTACAGGTTTTCTTTTCACAAGTATAGGTAATAACTAAGGCAGATAGACACTTAAAACAACGAACTTCGCCACATTTCCTATAGACAAGACACACGGAAAATAAGTTTATTCACATTAATTTTGTATATTTGTCAATATTTGACCTGATGATTCTGTAAAGGCAGATGATGGTGATTATTCACCGAAACCGGTCATGTTTTACTTCATATATTTTGTGGAAATTAGCAAAAGTTTAATATAAATAAAAAATACTATCTAGCATTGTTCATCATTGTTCGTGTTATTTTATTGTGGAATTCCACGAAGTCTCGGCCTCGTCCATTACCTTTTGTATACTTATCTAACTATATTTTACTTACTAGATACTAGGACAGCATGGGAAACAATACAAATAAATATTCTATAATATTAGTTAAAACTAGAGTTGTTTTATTCATTTAATATGGGAAAGCTGTTTTAAGACGTCAATCTATTTTTTACATATCTGCGTTTCAGTCGAAACGATAGTACTATTACAATAACTGAAAATAAAAGCGCTACATCGAACTTGTTTTATCAATTAAATGTAATACAACCACCTTCACTCCACGCATTTCAACATCTGAGTATTGCTCCCTACGACTTCCAATGTACCGCAAAAACATGTACGAATCAACGTTGGGCAAGTTATCAGATCTGGCTACACAAAACACTTCATATGCCATTTTGAAAAACACAAAGCGAAATAAATGCAGGAAGGTGCAATACTTCTACCAATATTTCTTCTAAGACGGAGTATATAGGGAAAAAATAGAATTATGTCTTTCAAGCTTCTACTTCTATATCGGCACAATGGCTTTTAGCACGGCTAGCATCGGCTAACATGCTTGTAACATTCACTGACATCACTAAACACTCGGCCAACTTCGGCTACCAATCGGATGTGATCGGGTTCGTCATTAACTCGTCCGTTTTAAATTGCCTATTTTATAAATATCTGTTAAAAATTTAATGAAAAAACTTTATATTTTCCTATAGCAATAGCCATACAATACAACTTCATAAAATTTCGGTAATTCCCGATATTTGACAGTCCCCCATTGAACTGGTGTACCTCGAATAACCATTGCTACTTAATTCTACACATATAAAAAAGAATAAGACGAAATCATAAAAAATGACAACTGGAATGAATGAATGCGCAGAGTTTCAGAGGCAGGTCGAAAGAGAGACGGAGTGAATTCTAGACGGGCGAGATAAGAAATGATGAAGTTGCTTATTTGGCACGAGAACAAATTTGCGAACATTTTCCCCTCATCCTATCATGGTATTACGCCCCATGTTTTATTGCGGAGCATGTGATTTTTTTCCTCTGTCGCCAATGAGGGTCGCGTGATTTCGGTCGCGAAACATTCGCACTGCGGTTTTGAGACATATTTTTATATCGACGACGGCGTTTTTTAAATGGAGCAAAAAACCGTTTTTGCAGAAACATTCATTTCTTAAACACGTATTTCCCGGAAAAAACGAAAATTGGCAATTTACCGCAAAGATATTATTTTAAATTCACCTGAATAGCTCGGGCGGAATTTTGTATGAGGAAATGTCATTAACGGTTGACATTAAGACCCTCAGATCGCTTTGAGGCTTCGAAGAGTTGCTTGCTTCTGTGACGAATGCTTATCTTCAGGAATTTCGCTTTATAATCAACAAGAAGAGCTTATTCTCTGCTTCAAATAATTAGGGCGCGGTTTTTGGCACCGACATAGAGTTGTTACAGCATCAGTGCGCACCGAGGAACGTTTTTTCAGCACTTCTCTTTCATGAAGAAAGTTCATGTAAGGCATGTGCCTATCTGCATACAAATTTCACCGACACTGTCATTTGTTTCTTCAGCCACTTTTATTTCGTAAAAAACGGCATTTCCGTTGAAAAGGTATTGCACAAAACCGAGAATTTTACTTTAAAGAAAACAAGTGGAAGAGTAATTTTTTTCTCCTTGTTTCCATTTAACAGTTACTTATTCCCCCGTTGGGTAATTCGAGACGGCATGAAATGTCTTATTCGTGGCAATTAACCATTATTACCGTCTAGTGTAATTAATTTCCAGAAGTCACGTTGCGTATTGTCTCCATACGTTGGAGACATCGCAAAAGGAATCTAAATTTGGATGTATAACATGGTAAATCGACATGAAAGATAACGGTCGTTGACATTTTAAGTCGATTAACCTTCCCGTAACGAACGCCACATTTTTTTTTCGTAGTCTCGGAATTCTTAATGTCTAATAAAACGTATTTGAACGGAGAATGTTTAAGTACCGATTCGCTAAAAAAAAGCGTCCTTGAACTACAATGGGAGTTCGCAGAGACGCGTGGTTATTGCAGACAAAGCACGCAATACCCATTTTATGATGGGCGTGCTTTTTCGACACATTGCAGCCTCATTTCCGAACCTCTCCAGTAAGCCGTTAATTATGGCAATATAGCGGTTTTTGCTTTACGCAATTCGCATTTTCGCACTCGCGATCGCGTGTGTGTGTGTTCCGGTTTGGGGGCTTTCGTTCTGTTACAGACACGCTTTCGGCAAATAAATGGTAACATTCATCACGAGCGTTAGTCGTGAATAATTCTGCACAAACCCGAATCGTAAATCACGGCGGAATGACGAAATTTACCTCCTTTCTTTTTCCTCATTTACTCTCTTTTATTACGCGTACCATTTTTGCGTTGATGGTTTTTGGAAGATTTGATATTACCTGCTTAAAGGTGTTCCTCCCTCCTCCTCCTCCTCTGGACTTCTTATCGTCCTCATCTATCGCATTGATAAACCTCATACATCCCTCCATTATTATTATGCTGACTTTCCACGTGATTTCCGGCCTTGGTGGAGAGATGCGTAGGGTTTCTTCCGTCGTATGCTAAAAAGCTCGTTTGAATACCGTCAGGAACATAGGCATTGGCGACGGGAAATACATTTTAGCCGGGACAAACCTGGCGATGACAGTTTATACTAGGGTGACCAGACGTGCCGGAAATTCCGGGACTGTCCCGGATTTTGACTTAACTTCCCGTTGTCCCGATAAAGTTCTTCGAGACACCTATTTGTCCCGGATTTTTTGTTTCTGCCTTACAAAATCTCCTCGCCACAAACATTTCATAAATGTGTTTAATCGGAATCGCATTATATTGGAAAGTACAAAAATTGCTTATTAAATTTTGTTACAATCGTTGGTATTCCTATTTTTCGTAATTGAAATTCAAGAGCAGACCACAGAGATGAAGAAATTGCGTGATTTTCGGTTTGTTTCGGGCACATAATACACACGTAGAAAGAATGAAGTTTCATTTTTTACGGTGAAATTTCAAATACGGATCGAATTTTTGCAAAATTGAGCTTTAAATAAAAAAATCTCGAGTTTTTCTTTCCATGGCAATTGGTATTGTTGCCAAACTCAATATCGTAAGCCTATGACATTGAAATGAGTTCAAGGTCAGTTAATTATCCATGTCAATAAGATATTGCAAAACAAGCTATTTCTTCAGTTTCAAATATTAAAAGACTAACAAGGGGAAGGAAGAGAGGGAGTGGTGGAGAATGGGAGGAAGGAAGTGAGAGAGGGAGGATGGGGAAGAAAGAGAGAGAGGGAGAGATAATAGGAGGAAAGGAGAGAGAATGGGAGGACGGAAGAGAGAGAGGGAGAGAATGTGAGGAAGGGAGAGAGAATGGACGGAGGGAGAGGGAATGGGAGGAAGAAAGAGAGAGAGAGGGAGAGAGCATAAGAGGAAGGGAGAGGGAAGGGAGAGAGAATAGGAGGAAGAGGGAGAGCGAATAGTAGGAAGGAAGAGAGAAAGAGAGGAAGGGAGAGAGAGAAGGAGAAAGTATGGGAGGAAGAGAGAGAAAGAGAGAAAGGGAGGAAGGAAAAGAGAGAGAGGAAGAGAGAGAGAGGAAGGGAGAATACGAGGAAGGGAGAGAGAATGGGAGGAAGGAAGAGAGGGAGAGAGAGAATGGGAGGAAATGAGAGAGAGAATGGGAGGAAAGGAGAGAGAGGGAGAGAGAATGGGAGGGAGTGAGGGAGAAACCAAGGAGAGGTGGATAATTGCATCACAACTAAATGGTTTGTCAAACTCTATCGACGTTTGACTATTCTTTTTCTCTTGGCTCTTCGTTTGTTGCTACTTCTATCGTTTTTGCTCGTCTTCCCTGTTTTTCCTTTTTCCTATTTGTTCCTCATTTTGCCACTCTCTCCCGACGTTTGATTCTTCTTTTGTTTGTTTTTCGTTTATTATAATATTTTTTTGACGTTTCTCAAAACTTCCTGCGAATTATATCCTTGATTGTGGATAACACTACTTGTTCCTTCATAATATTAACGCGAAACTTGAAAAAATAATGATTTTAAACACGGAAAGACAAATTATATTGTAAAATTCTTATTTTTGCCCCCGTCCCGCATAGTCCATAATCTACGATGCTTGTCTCATATTCCTGTTCAAACGCCATTCAAATTATCAGTTCGTGTGCCTCGCCCGCGCGAACAAATGCACCTGGACGTTTCCATAAGTCGTCGGTTGGAGTTCCTCCCCACATGCCTCCCCCTTCCACCCTTCCTTTCTCTCTCCTTACCCACCCCCCGCGAGCCCCAACGAGGCGCTTCCTGTTTGCCCCGATCCAAAAGGTGCCTATATGGCTCCCGAGGATCAATATCGCGTCGGGTGCGCCACTTGGGCGACGGAAGCAGGTGCCGGTGCGTGGGTGGAGTGGGGTGGGTGACGGTGCTGCCTCCTAGGGGTGCGCACCGGAAGGGGTGAGGGGGCATATGTAGGCGTGGTAAAGGTCGCGTCGGTGTGGGTGGCGGAAGGGCTTGGTTTTATGAAGAGGGAGAGATTGAAAGGAAGGGTCGCAAAAAAACTGTACTTCCGCGAGCCATACGTGGGTCGCACGCCCGTGGACCCTGCTGGGTTATTATTAAAACCCCATTTCTCTGTATCCCGGAGAGGAGTTGTCGGATTGGTGTGCGTGGGCGGATAGGGTGCATGTAGTTGACCGTCTTCGTCCACGTCATCTTCGTCAGCGGAAAAAGGAAGCGATGCGGGAATTTGTATGCGTTTGTGGTGACGTGTGCATTAGTAACCGATGCGAAGAGCAGGATTTTCCTGCTTCACCCTACTTTCGAATAATTTTGTGAAAAATTTGTATTTGACGAGTCCTTTGAAGAGGAAAACAATAATAAAATTTGGCGCAATGTATTTCTATAATGGTGAAAAAGACTAAAACTAAAAGAATTTTCTTAGCCATAAGATTAGCTTGATAATGGTTTGAATATTTTCCTAGATAAACCGACTATCTTTACAACTTAAATATTACCGTTTATCTTATTCAAATGTAGACGAATTATATGAACTATCATTGAGAGAAAATCCATATATATTTTGCTTTCAAATCGTTTTCTTTTAACTTTTGAGCGATAAATCAGTCACATCGTGCGAAAAACATACTCTAATGGAGGAAAAATATTTCGCTAATGAGAGAATTTTAAAAATAAGTGTCGAGTTTGCGTAACTGTCTCGCTCCAATACGTTTGATTGTGTGATCTCTGGCCCCCTTAAGTCTAAGACCGTTTCGTCCGATAAATCATCAACCCTCGAAGTTGAAAGATTCATTTTCGCATCCTGTTTGAGTTTTACCGCAAATAGTTCAACGACTAGCGGTCATTTACATTTACTAAATCAAAATGATCATATAATTCTGAGCATACAAATAGGGGATCCCTAACCGTAACCCAGTTGAGGATCACGTCTCCCGCGTAAATTTTTCGCATTAAAATAATTATAATCCAAATATATTATTTTCCAAAGGCGTTCGATTGTCTAATTCCTTTCAAAAAATCTCAGTGCCTGGCGTTTAACATGCGTGGTTATTTTAGCTGTAATCTTTTAGATCGAGGTTCTATTTTTGTTCTTCTTCACGCCGTCATATTTACGTATACGAGTAAGTTAATACAGTGTTTGCAGTGTATTAAAAACTTCTCTCTGAAGCTATTCGCTCATGATCGTCCGGTGGTGTAATCGATTATATTTATATTTACGGCGAATTACAGTTCCTAAAAAGATTCTGATTCGTAAAGTTAATATTAGGAGCCTTTTCAGGCATTGATTAAAGAAAAGGTTTAGGACGAAGGAATTGATTCGTCATCATCTACAGATTTAAAAATAAATCATTTGTAACGACGGCTTGCTACATTTTCCGTGTTACGATTCTATCCTCTATGGCTATGCCGTTGTTTTTCAAAGTGTAGACCACGACCCAGTCATAGATCTCAAGGCTCATAAGGAAGATATAGGTACTCAACGCAAACCAGCTGATATATATACAAAATGATATGGAACGAAATGATCCCATTATACATATTACTGATTTTTTTTGTAATTATTGTCTTGTATTGCGTTTCGATAAAAATTCGAGCATAAAAATGGTTTTTTCCCCTTTATATCGTCTTATTTTTCACTGAGCCGCGATACAAGGTTTGTTTGTTTGTTTGCTCTCATTCTGCCCTGAAGGTTCCTTTTTTTAAGCTATAGTCGTAAAGCGTGATTTTGTATAATTATTGCGGATTCGTACAGCTAGTTCTCTGCTTACGCCGTAGATTACGCCTTAAAAAGCGTCGCACAAATAAAAATCGCATACGTTGAGACAGTACCGTAACTAGGGCGGGTCAAGCGGGGCATCTGCCTCGGGCGCAACTAAGTAAGGGGCGCAAATAATCCAAATATGTAGTAATTAAATAAACTAGAGACGATAATTTTTTTAAGGTGGGAGATACATATATTTAGTAGTTTCCCTCGGGCACTAACATAGCTAGTTACGGCGCCGCATTGAGAGCTAAATTCCCGTAAGAAATGAAGGGAAAGAAAGGGAGGATGCGTACCAGCACACAGGCCACCCCGGGGGGTTGAGTTCCCAACCGATAAGCAATTATAGATTTTCATTAACGTAAAATATTTATATAGTTGTGCCTATCCTCATATAACATGAAAACGAAAACATAGCAAATCGCAATATCTAGTGTACAATATCGTACAGAGGGAGGAAGTATAAATTACTTCGGACGCGCACCATGCTCCGCGCAGGTGATAGTTATTACCCCCAAGCAGTGGCGTAACTAGGGTATAGCGAAGGTGGCAAAAGACGCCAATCGATCCCACTAATATGCCAAAAGTATATTTCCCTATAAATAAGGATTAATTTAATAATCAGATGTTAAAGTTATTATTAATAAAAACTATTATTCTTTATTAAAATATAGGAAAGTCATATTCTACTTAAACAAGACGTTTCCTTAACATTTTGCCATAGGCACTATACCTCCCAGCTACTCCTCTAGCCCCAAGTGTAGACTTTTAACAACAATATTAAATGTCTCCCTTCCGGTCTGTTAAACGTTTTACTACTTTAACTACAGTGATTAATTTCAATTTTTAACCGATCGTAAAACCGGCGGAATGGAGAAGTGGTATTAATTCTTCAGCCACGTTGAACCGAAAGCGCGTAAACGGGGAACTGACTTTATCCCATCCTCGGCTTTCATATTCTCGAGAGTTGCTTCGCAACGTCAAACGAATTTCGACGACCGGTGAAAATCGTTCGCGATTTGCGAACCGAGAACCGCTTGATCTACTTGGCTCGGCTACTCGCGTCCTGAGGCACTCTATTGACGAAGGATCTAGCGAACGACAGGGATATTTTAAGCCACTCCGGAGGAAATTCGAGTAGGTATCTCTCAAATTTACGTTCCGGAACCCCGGCCGCTCACCAGTGCAGCCGCCACCTCGTTAACGCGACCGCACTCTCCTCTCTCAATGGAGCGGATCGGTCAGGATGTGCGTCAAAAGGAAAAAGGAACAGATGCCCGGATGCTGATCTCGCGAAGGGCGAAAAAAAAGTTCCAAACGGAGGACGAATGTCGCGAAAGTGCAGGTGTCATCGGCAGTGGGTAGTTTGGAATGGCTGATAGCAAGGGCGTAACTACTATTTATGGATCCCCATGCAAGTCAAGTTTTTGGATTCCCCATACGTGTAAAAATAGCGCTATAAAATTATTTTTGCATGATTTTAATCTTTTATTCATTTTCGGACATTTAAATTATGAAAATACGGTGTAAAACAATTTATTTTTATCCGATTTTAATTGACTTTTTTCGTCATTTAAATCCTGAAAAATGTTCCATCAATTTACCAGTTTTCCTTTTCCGTCCTTCTGAGTTTTCTTTTTAAAGAAGTGATGAATACTTTAATCTACTTCTGTCATACAAGTACTTAGGTTGCTTTTTATTGACTTAAATTTTGAAAAAGATCTTTCATTTCACGACGCAGTTACTGGCAATGACAAATATATCATCAGTGCTGCACATACATTGCTATAGATTGATGCCAGTCTGTATTTAATCATTTTTAAATTTGTGTCCGGTCAGTTTTCTTTTAACGTAGTGCTTGTTTATATTCAGCAGGGGTCACCAAGCGTTTTACCGAAAGGGCCACATGAGGCTTCATGATACACTTTGTGGGCCACATACGTCATTTCAAATGACTGATCGGACCGTATAAAAATTTCCAAGAGCAAGTTTTGAGAATTTTTTTCGATTCTCTAATATGTAATTCGCTTATATTAAAAGTAGATTTCACCCAAGTACTCGGAAAATGTATTTTAGATATCATAAATGATATCTAATGAATAGTCTTTCTGATAAGGCGGGCCGGATCAAATCACTGTGCGGGCCCGATGTGCCCCGCGGGCCGTAGTTTGGGGACCCCTGGTTTATAGCGAGGGAAGTATGTCACAAAGGCCTTGATCAATAAATGTGTTATATATTTTCATATTTTTTGTGAATACTCTTTAATTTCTTGTTCGTTCAATTCAGTGAGTCTTCTAAGCATTTTTTCAGGGGCTCCCAAAAAACAGCCCCCTCCCACCACGCACTGCGTGTGCTTGCACCCACCAAGTTACGCCCCTGATTTAATGAGCAACTTTCAGGATTTATAATTTCTCTCTTAATTTTCCTTTGTGTTATATAGGGACTGCTATCAAAGCTGTTTTTTAAATAAAATTTTGCGAAACCGCCTTACCATAATCGTGCTCTTCACTATTGAAATCGATAAAAAATGTCAGAATGATCGTTTCGATTATAAAAAAATTCGGACGGAATAGGAGAATTTTTAAGATGACCAAAATAAGCTCAATGCTAAAATGCTACAAGAATTCGTCCTTTAAATTTATTATAAAATAATGAAATGATGCATCACCACGATCATAATACGTTTGGTTTGGCATATACGATCTCAATAATTCTATGTTGAAATCAATCAGGTTTTGGTTTGTTGGTGGGAGACGTTACTAATAGCACAAGCAGAAAGTCTTCATCTAATTATAATCGTTGGGATGAATACATTGGAAAAAGATTCTAATTTTGAAGTATTACTAATCTGTTTATTATATCCTGTGTCGGGGACGAAATTAATTTTATTAGCTTTGTAGTTGACGATAGTGAAATATATGACACTGGTAAATCCTCTGTGCTGTTTGAATGCATATGCCTTGAAACACAACCACTTCGCAGAATGAAACAACGATTCTACGCAATGCAATACCTTGCATTTAGCACTCCAGCGCTGAATGTTAATTCATTCATTGTCTGTGCTGAAAAATGACGTCACCTTTGATAATGTGCGCTGATTCAATCGCTTCCTCCCCAATGATTTCTTTACCACTTTGATTTCGACATAACAGATCGTCCGATGTTGAGCAAGAGTGCGATCCTTCGACAGCGTCAGATAGGTGGTGTCTCCGTTGACATGCTAATCATGTTAAAAAAGGTTATTATCTGCCATGAAGAGCAACGCTGTGAAGTTGCGAAACGTCAAATTTGATCTTTCTCCAGAGATATATGGAGCAATTGTGCTTTTGATGTACATACAAATTACGACAATGACAAAGACCCCGTAGTGTGTCGCTCTCTGTAATGGTTGTGCAGTTATAAACAAATAGAGCCAAGGAATACAATCGACAACATACGCTACTACAATGGTAATGAGATGGCGAGTGTTTTAATAGAATCTGCAACAAATGATAATGTCTTAGACATAATTCTTATTCTTATATTTTTTTACCTTATTTTGATATGCATTTAGACCAAGAATGGAGTTTGCTTATCCCAATACCCCAGAAATTATTGCCATTTCAAGACTTTTTCTGTTTTAATGTTTTTAAATTTGTGATGAACAAATGAAATAGCAAAATTTTATATTTTCCACTTTAATTTGTTCATCATGGAACAGTTCCACAAAGTTACGCCAACCACCGTGAATTTTATTTCAAATTTGTTTAAATCTCTACTGGATCCAATAGAAAAGCGTCTAGCCAATGAAATGTGCACTTGTTTTATGAAAATAAAAATTCGGAGGAGGTACACCAACACGCGTTACTGACTTTCAAAGTCTTTTTTATTGACATCGGAAACTTGATCTTATATAATACTGCCATGCTGGAAGTAAGCCGAGCCAAGAAAAATAAAATCATATAAATACTTTCTCTACTGGTTCACAAATACACCACCTTTTTAATTGGTTCCGGAAAACTGACGCGAAATGCAAATTCGCGAAGTGCAAATCCTATTTTTACATAAGACGCGATATTATTACGAGAGAGTGGTTTCCAGGCAACCTAAAAAAGTCCCTTTTTAATCATAAATAATGCAGTTTAAAATAAAATGTAACTGAAAATGAAAAACCTAGCATTGTAAAGTAAAAAAATAATTTTTAGTTACCTTCAAAACGCGTAATAGCAAATGAAAACCCAGCATAACAAAGCGATTATCCATCTTCTGCACTGGAAAAGTTTACCTACAACACAATTTTGCATGCGATTTTTGATCTTCTTTTGTTAATTCTAAGGAAATGGATTAATTTAAATTGAATACTAATTAAATGGAATGTTGAGTACGTCATGCACAAATGTTTTCCTGGATACTACAACAAACATTTCCAAGCGGCAAAAAACACTAGCATAAAAGTGGTTCCATTTATTTTACTAATTACATTAGAAATGCATAACAGAAAATCAAAACCTAGCGTAATAAAGTTATAACATTTCTTATAGTAATCGCGTTCAAAATACTCGGCAGAAAATCTTACGTTACAAGATGATAGCAATTCTTAGATGCACATTAAAAATTCGTAATAAACAATGAGAACCTAACAAAACAACAGTTCCTTAAATTACATTAAAAATACAAAGATAATAGCATTAAATTATTAAATATTTCGGTCAAAAACCCGCAACCTCATACGCGAAGAACGAATATTTTCAATGTCATACTCGTAAAAGTTGTGAAAACTAAACGCGCAGAACGCTTTTCCATTAGCCAATAATTTATAATTTGGCCGCCATATGCCAGCAACTTCGACTGTTATCGAAAATAGCGACGTTGGCAGTTAGTTTTAAACTGAGCTACAAGAGAATTAAGTCACATTTAATTTGGAAACTGCTAATAACGAGCATTATAAATATAATATAATAATAATGCCCTTTTCTAGGGTGCCAAAGTTTAAAATGAACTTAAAAACAAAAAATTAGAGGGAATTCACGTTTGTTGGCATCGTAAACGCATGACGCGAATTGCAAGTAATATGCGCGAAACACAAGTAATGGTCATAAAACATTTTGTCGCGAAGTCCAAATTCGTGAACCGCAGGCACACGAAGTTCAAAAAGGTGGTGTGTTTTGAATTTCTCATTTCACAGATTACCTATATGTGTTAATTAACTCAGATATGGGCATTTACTCCTCGTTTTTTGTCCTCAATTTAAACAGTTTTACTGCCTATTTAAGTGGTTCTGAAAAGTTCACCGATCTATTGAGCGTTAATCATATGTATATATATGACAGTTAAAGAAGATATTTTTATAGCTTGTGTAGTTGATAATAGAACTTTTAGCAATAGAGTTTATTAGCTAAGGTTGAGGTAAAGAATGCAGGGTGACGATAATTGGGAAGATACTCTACTGAGCCTCAATTTGTAAATATGTGTAATAGGTACGTGAGTTACAGCTCAGGGGTAAGCCTTTGCTCTTAAAAGAGTTCATACTGATTTTATCAATTTATTCAACCTTTCAGAAAAAGTTGGATTTTATGAGGAGAAAAAACTGAATTGGGCTCGAAATCGTTTGTGTGCTTTAATTTTTAATTAGCCCTTTGATGCATAATTTTTTTTAAGAATCAGAATTCTCACTTCCATTAATTTCGAGATTGTTGAGATGAGAATATTAAATTGCGTTCCATGTTTTCTACTTGTTATAGAATTAATATTAAACGAATGAAAAAGTGTTTGCTATATGGGATTTCAAACTTGTCAAAATAGCGAAATCCATAAAACTCTATTAATTTTATACGGAATTTCAGCCATTAATTCTACTATCTAAAAGTTCTGTTAGTAATAATATAAGGCAAAATTTTTATTAAGTAGTTTGTATTTAATTAAAATAAACTCATCGTTGTATAGTAATAATAATCTTTTGCTTGTACTATTTACCTACATGTGTATTTCTTAAATTTTATGTATGTACCATGAAAACATGCTTTGGGATGCAGATCATACCTTGATGTAGTAGGAATTTCATATGGGTGCTTCGTCGCACTTATTAAATGATGTAACAATTATGGGTTAAGGAATAGCTAATGGCCTTTTATGTATGGTGCGACTCGATAGAAATATTCCGAGCTAGTCTGAATAGCAAAATAATGGGTCAGATATCATAAGGTTAAAAATGGCGTTCGGATATGAGAGCGAGGAGTGACACCAAAATTGATATTCGCTACTCTGTTGGGACATATTCTATATATTAGTTCGAAATCATAGAAGAATGCAAATTTTTTATTTAAAAAACATAGGAGCAGAATGATGAGCAAAAATGTTTAGGTTGCAACTAAAAATTTGAGTACGGCATAAGGTTCCTTACTTGTAAAAGAAATAATTCAGAATGAAGTCTTTAAATTATCATTTAAAAGTCATTATTTTCTTTCTATTTCTTCTTGTATAATCAGCACTTTTAATCTTTTAATAAAATCCAAATACTCGAAGGCATTCTAGTTCTGCCGATGGATGTAAAACATCCTATACTCGGCTTTTATGTTACAACATCCCCCTCCCAGGCATCAGAAGGTCGAGGAGAAAGATATGAGAGAAGGTTTGAACAATTTTGGGAAGTTTTTCATTCAGCAGTGGAGAAGGACGAAGGCTGTGAAGGTCGAGGATAATTTCGATGCATAATCCATCGGAAATGAACAGGATACACGAATATATAGCCCAAGAGATGCAAATGCGAGAGAGAATGTGGGTCACGCTCCGTATGAGGAAATGATGGATATTTCATGGAGATGAGATGCGAGCAGAATTTTCTAAGCATTCGGAACTTTGGACCTCATCGATAAATCCTTGATACCAGGGGCGCACACCGAAGCGTTCGTATTTTCCAGTGCGGCCCGCCGAAGAATTCGAAGCTCCAAATGTAGCCCGCCATGTGGAAAAGGTTGTCGACCCCTGTTTTAACTTATAAGAATAAGGGCAGGAAATATACCTTAAAATCTAGCACTTTTTTCAGAAAAATTTGGCCTAAAAATGGGGTGCGTCCTATACAAGTGTAAACAACTCTCAAAATCATAACATAAAAAATCTCACATGAATAAATTACAAGAAACGTCTAAATATCATGAACATCAATAGAATAACAAAAATCTTATCATAAAAATCCAGCATATGTAAAACGAACTATTGAGTTTTAATAAAAGGAGTTATGAAATTTGAATGTAAATAGTGTGTACGTATATATCAAAAGCACATCTAAAAATCGCAAATTAAGATTCATGAATTCTTTGTTTGGGATCTTTTGCACCGACCTTTTGCACCTAGTGAGTGGTAAATCTGTTCCTGCCTTCGGCTGTACAAGGTTGGTAGAATACAGAGGTTCCCTATATAAGGATACATTGAAATTTGAATTTTAGACCAAAAACCTCCCTGCGTTCTATATACGGGTGCGTCCTATACACGGGTGCGTCCTATACACGGGTGAGTCCTATACACGGGTAAGTCCTATACACGGGTAAGTCCTATACACGGTTACTTGCGGTATCTTCGACTTAACGAAAAAAACAGAGAAAGAATTTAGAGCTGACGAAAATTCGAGCTATTGGATTTTCGATTGCGTGCGTATTATTTTGCTTGTCTATTAATACGTGTGAAATCTATTGTCCGGAAACAACTTAACCCTTCCGCGAAGTGCTAATGATTTGCACGCTCCATTGCAGCTGTGCGTCATGGCTTATATCTCAGTGGTCACGAATAGAGTGAGATCTCTCTCTCTCTCTCTATTCTCTCCGTACGCATCCTACGCACGCAGACTGCAGCGGCAGCATTCTCATTGTTGGAACCGCTCCCTCCGCCACCCCACCCAATGTAAGAGGTGGCAGTAAACGGTCGCCCTATAAAGAGGGTCGGGCGTAACGTGCCGTTCCGGCCATGTCTTATATAGAATAACGCGAGTACGAGCTGGTTTTGTGGTGCGAAGGTTTCCTCTTTCTTTTAGGGGAAAGGATGGAGAAAGAGAGGGAGGAAAAAGGGGTACTTTGAGCGTGATACGTGGGTGGATAGGGCAGCGAAGTCTGCCAGGTATTCTTTCGCTCCAGAGTATGCGACGAGGAGAGAGAGAGGAAGGTGAGGAAAGGAAAAGAGGAGACAGCAAGAGGAATGAACGGACAGTGTATATGTGTGCGGGTCTGCGTGGGAGGAGGAGGAGTAGAGCAGGAATGAGGAGGAGGGGGCGGAGTGCAAGTTCGCGTGATTGCGCAAAACGGTGGCGACTTCCGGGGCATTACTGTTACTGCAATCGTGGTCAGAGAGGAACGGGAGTTGGGAGAATAAAAGAAGGGGAGTCAGTGTAGAGAGAGAGAGAAAGAAGAGGAGCGGCACTAGCAGACGAGTGCCGGAGAGAGATTGGAGCGTGGCTCTGTTGCCAGACTTCCGTCTTCCGTTACGGAGATGTCTTAGAATAAAAAAATGAAACGATGAATATGGGAGGCTGAGTGTTATTTTTAATCCCTTAAAGGCTAAACTAGAATTTCGGACAATTTTTCCATGCGTGCAGTGGCGGATTTACGCCTCCTGGGGCCCCTGGCGCTAAACATTTGAGGGCCCCTGGCGCTAAGCAGTCGGGGGTCCTGCCATACAAATATACAGTGAAACCACTCCTAACGGCAATCTAATTTTATGGCACCTCTTAACAATCGTTTTTCTACGGAATCATAGAGAGGATCCACTGTTTTTTTAATTAAGATATTTAATATTCCTGCGATTATATACACGAACAGTTTTTCGGGGATCCTTACTTCAAGGGAGACCCCTGTCATGCGCCAAGTGCGACCCCCCTTAAGTCCGCCGCTGAGTGTGAGGGAGAAATTCAAGATTTAGGCTAACTGAGCGGTAGGGAAATCTTGCCTTTTTCCCCCATTTTGGCGGATCCACACGGAACCCAAATCTTTCGAGTAACCGTAAGGTTTCGCGTAGCCCAAGTTGAGAAGCACCGCCATACGTCACGGGGCCCCATACTTCAAGGGACCCCTGGCGCGCGCCATGTGCGAATCCTCCCCCTAAATCCGCCACTGTTTGCGTGTACTACAGGTCCCTTTAAGTCGAAACTTTTCTTATCGAAACATCAAATCATTTCTTTGAAATTACTCGTTGTTATTGTTTTATTTATTTTGAAAATAACGCTATTGAGTGGCTATGTGATGATTCGTGCACTCCTTTGTTGATGACTTCTGAAAATTCAAAACATGTAGCATTTTTATAATTTGTCATTCAGGCTCAGGAAGCTTGATGTTCAAATGCTTCATTCCTTCTTTTTTGTAGAGTTTCGCAAAAAGCATACTTAAGGCTTTAAGAGGTATTCGTAAATTTAATTTTCGGATTTTGTTATCTGAGTCATTATAACCGTTTTCCTCCTCTCTTTTCATTGCATGTGCCCTTTTTATAATCTTATGTAATTCATTTTATTTTTTATGAAGCGTAGGAAACATTTTCTGTAATCGGGACGAATTTTCGAATTAAAATAGGAGTCCTTAATGACTACATTAAGCGAAAATATGTTTGAGGAAATTGGAAATAGGAAAGCACCGTAAAATTCTGGAAAGTTTTCACTTTTAACCGACTGTACATCGTATAAGTCTCGTGTTAAGGACCTCTAAGTGAACCCTTTTTCGTGACCGTGACTCGATCCGTGCGAGCAATTCGAGGAATAACTGGAGTAGCTCAACGTAGCGGTGCCAAACCTCCGCGTTTTCTTCGCGTTTCAAAGTGTTGGCTCGCTCCTCGACGGGCATTAAATAGCTCCTCGGCCGCGAACCGTGTCTTCTCCCTTGCGAGGATAATGTCTCCGTTCAGCACATCAGTGGGTGCAGTCGAAAGGATCCGGTCCGCCCCGTTGCCCGTCGGGAAGATGGAGATGCGGTTATCGGCCGATTTCTCGGTAAACCGTCCCTCCGAGGGATCATATACCGCAAGTCTGGCGATCTTGCTTGCGCCGCGGTCATTATTAGAGATAGAGCGATCTCTTTTTAATAGGTTGGGGAAAAACTCTGGAATCTGTCGATCGCTGTGAAAAAGTCACGGCAAAGTGGTTAAATTTATCGGAATTATGGGAAGTTTTAATAATGTGTCACAGTTCGATATCTATGTCACGAACGTGACGCTATAATTAAAGGATCCGATTGCGACTCACAAATCGCTTAGGTACTCCGCGAACGTGAGATGATTGGTGTTATTACCGACCTACATCGCTCTTTGCGGCAGTAAAATTATTCCGAGAACATGATGTGAATAATCCTTCAGCCAGCACACAGGCAGGGCAGTGAGAGTGACTAAGAGCGAAGAATACATCTTTAAGGCGATGTTTACGAGCGTTTGTGGCAAATGAACTTTTAATGGACGCGAATGCCTTAAGACGTAGAGGATCCGATGATGAACTTAACGAATACGATTTATTAATCGCTCAGTTATAATCGGCTTCATAACTTGAACGCGTCTCGAATTCCATGTATCCTCCCGTTCCGGCCAACTTTCTCCGTTCCGCGCTGCATTTCGTAAGAATTTAATTTGAGGACTTATACAATTCACTGATTCACTCACAAAAGTATGACGCTATGGGATGAAGAATATAGGCGCGTAACGTGCTATTATAAGGTTCATTGAACCGAAGAGCATTCGCAGAAACGACGTGAAGATCCGGAAGTTTGTGATCCATCCAATGGGCGCCCGCAGCAACTTGAGGCAATCCTACATAAATTAACATTGGCGTTCAAATCTCAAATGAACCCTCTTTAATGCCATATCAAATCGCGTAATGATGATACAATTATAATATCTTAAAGATTTAAGACGCTGGATACGGAATTATTTAGTGATATAATTTCTATCATAGGCTTTTATGACCCTTCGTTACCTTGATGTTTTTCGTTTAGTGTGAGAATCTCCAAATTACATTCCCGCTTTTCTTTATTATGCTGCCAAATTCTTCATTGTTGTTCGTTTGAGATATTTGGAGTTTCCGAAAATCTCCAACAGAGCTAATTATAAATATCTAGATACAAAACACTTATCGTAGTTTCAAATTTCAAATCACTCTCCCTCGCTCTCATTACTGTTATCCTCAATTAATTGAATTTATGCCTTTTTACTTTGTAACTTTAACGCAACTTTTGTAAATTCTGTTAACGATTTCTAATTTTCTCATTACCAATATTATTTTATACCTTGTTCGCATTATTGTTATCCGCAACTAATTGAATTATTGCCATATTACTTTGTAAGTTCTATGTATTTTTTGTAACTTCTGTTAACGAATTCCAATTGTCTCATTACCGATCTTATGTCTACCCTTTACTTCCCCTCCCTTCTGCCTATTATTCGTATAACCCTCACCTACTTTCTCTCCATCCGTCCTTTACCGTGTATATACAACCCTCGAGTAAATCATTTTTAGTGGAAACTACAATAAGTGCTTTATTTCTATAATGGAATCTTTCCATAAAGAGGAGCCTTCCCAAGTGGATTTTGAGCTAATTATCATTAATCGACCATAAATCTGACTTCTCCTTGTCAAAACTTTATGTTGAACTCGATAATTCTTTCTGGAATTCACCTCACTGCCTGAATTAAGCGGAGAACCCCGCAGAAAATTCTTTGCAAAAACGTCTTCCCGATGAGATATCTATTTTCCTCTAACCTGATTCATGCATAATTTCCTGATTAATCTCATCAATTAGTCAGTGGGCCGAAGAGAGACGGAGCTCACTCATCCCGTCCACGCTAATGTTCTTTTTTAGCATTTGCAGCCTTTCTGAGTCAATGAAACATCCTGATGTATCCTGGGTTCGTTCCAAAATTCTATTTGTTAAAGGCTTCATCAACACTTTGGCTCCCTTTGTGTTGCCTTTCCTTGTTTGTCCTGTTGCCATGCTGTTGATCCGATGTAGGCTTTATAGTATATTCCAATCTTTGAATTATTAAAAATTGATAAAAGTTTAAGGCATAATGGCGAAACTTAAAATGACGAAGATCTTTCTGGATTCGCGCCAAAAACATGCGATATATCGTGTGTCAAAGTAGCATGACATACTCAAGGAAAATTTACTTTACCTTCTGCTTCATGAACGCATTTCCGCCACTTAAACGTTGGAACTTGCATTCGTTGTCCAGGAAGTTCATGGTAATTTGACAAATTCGTAATTATAATTAATTAATTAATTCAATTCTGACTCTGGTATTCCGAAATGAGAAGAAAAATATTGTTTTAATAAAATTAATTAGTATATACTAATAAATACTAAATGAAATAAATGGCAAATATAATACGCGCGCACCCGTAGAATTGCCAGAGACCTCCTGTATATGACCAATGAGATCTCAAAAGACATAAAGTATTTTGCTCTGATTTTCCGAAGTGTTTTATTCGAATCGTCTATGAAGCAAAAATTCATCCGATAAAATCTCCTCAGATTCTTATAATTCCTTCGCGAACAACAGACGCCTAACCCGGATGAAAAAGCGGTATCGGTTTAATATTTAACGGTTTTCCGCCGTGAAATCCGTTTGAAGTAATGTCGAAAAATCTTCCTTCTTCTTCTTTCGTTTCTGTTTCTTCCTTCCCGTTTTCCTCCGATCATTTTCCGTCATAATTCTTCGGTTCTTCATTCTCTCACTCTTCACTGCTGAATTTTTTTTGGCCAATTCCTTCTCCTTTGACGCAGTCGCGTCACCTCGAATGTTTTCCTTCAGCGCATATCTTTTCACCTAATCATCGCCTATGTTTACACGTACACGGCACCATGCTTGGGTTAGGCTGGTGGTAGAGGCTGATCTAAATACCAACCTGACTGATTAATACCCCGTTGTACCCGTGTAAAATTTTCGGATGGCTCAATTTCTTAAATAACATTCCTTCTAAACTGGCGCTCGAAGTAAAGTAAAGTAAAGTAACCCCGTCAAATCTTTAGATATTGCTTTAGGTGAAATTACCTTCCTACTACTTTTATATATCACCTAACGCAGTTAGAAAGATTTTTCACTTTATTCATTGCGAAAATTAAGTAAACGTTCAGGACTATTAAAGATCTCTCATCCAAAACCTTATCTCATTTTCTCGCCCTGCATTATTTTACACGAAAAAACCTAAGTATCCGACATTAAAATTTGATTTCAGCATTTATTTTCTCGAATTAAATCGCTAATGCGGTTAAATAAAGTCAACTAAAAACCATTCGAAAAATGTAGCTTTAAAGATTAGATACAGCTATATACCTGCTTCACTGTAATTTAATAATTCATATTATTTTAAATTTCACTCTCCCGCTATGTCGAATATGGAAGCGAAATAGGGAGTTTGCCATGCTAGTGCGAATAGGATATTCTAAATTCTATATTCTAAAAATTTAATAATAAGTCTTTTAATGACAGAAATGATCTTTGCGTAAGACATTATTCCGTAAATGGAAATGAGACTGAAAATAAGATGCGATTTATGGTAACCTAGTGCTAAAGAAAAAGAATTTAAGTATCAGGCATAGATTGTCGGAGGATTTGCGTCGCAAATAATATAGCCTTTTTCGTAATTCCTCTGCCAGACATTTGCAGACTTATATAATTAAAGCATTGTGAAAACCACGTTCATATTACCATTCATAGCGAAGAAAAAGCAAATCCCATAGCTGAAACGAGAGAATTTCAAAATGGGTTATTTTTTTCTTTCACTTCACGAATCCAACATATCGTTTTACTCGTCGAGAGTTTAAGTTGCATTATCCAATATCTCTTTACAAATTGTAGCAAAAAACATACACGCCGAGTTAATATTACGCCGATTGCAGAAACTCAGGCGTGCGAATTTATTCAGAAACAATGACTTATGTAACTATAAGGGAGCGTTTCATTCCTTGGAAAAATCGACGCGTTGTTGTTTCTCCACACCTGTTTTTGCTCGCGGAAGGTCGGGAAATTGGCGTAATTGATAATGATGTGCATCTCTAATGGCAAGGGTGACAATCGCGGGAGATTTTGAAATGAATGCGGCATCCAGAGAATAAAAGGTTGCGTTCAGCTCAAGCGTACGCGACTTTTTCGTGCCAAGTGTTGCGTCAGGCAAAGGCGCCATCGTTTTTAAGGAAACAGCGGGGTGAAATTTTCATTTTCCCAAAATAAAAATTATATCGATATCGCGATAATAGAATTAAAATTCACTGTCAGGCGTATTTAAATCGACGTCTTCATTTTTAAAAATCATTCTGCAGAGAAGTTCGTTTGAGCGGAATTTCTCCCATTCCCACGCAATCTTCTTATCTTCTTGATAATCGCCCTTTCTTTTCAAGTCTTGTAATAGCTAATTCCTAATCCGTCTTATTCTTCCGCCTCCGATTTTTTATTCATAGAAATCTTTAAGCACGCTGCCTCCTCTTAAAAATGACCGGTAGTGTTCGCTACTTTAACAAACCTTATACGACGCTTCAGAATGATAAAATATTTTCTGCATATAGCGGCAGTCGAGTAAAAGAGGAACATTTGTTTCTAATTTTTTCCCCTAGTATCTAATCCTGTTAAATTATTTTTCAAATACTCTATAGAAGAGAGATATGAAGGAGGAATAAAAACAACTTTTATTTATTTCAGCACGAAACGTGAGATAATTTTTATAACTTAATTTCGTAATTTCTTGGCGATAAAAGATCAGCATAGAGTAATGTATTCTACTTTATAAGTGGAATTTAACCAAGTCATTCGGAAATAATTTTTTTACTAAAAGAAGAATTTGGGCCATAACGATATACTTAAATGATTTATAAAAAAAAATATTTTAGGCTTGGTAATGAGACAAACAAAACAATAACGATCGGTGCATTTCTTTTGTTTCAGCCTTCAGAAAACCTTGCGAACCAGATAAAGTTATTTTTTTGCGTTACGTCAGTTGACCGTGGCCTGTTCTCTTTAAAAATACAAAATAACCCTGTCGTGCCACCGGAACGATAAAAAACTGCCGAGCAATAAGTAAATGTCCAATAAATAAATCGCAAACATTGTTTGGAAAAATCGTATTGTGAGGGAATTTTTCATAATTTTTTTATCCACTAACATATCCTTGCGCCTTCTGTGTACGTGCCAAAATACGCCCGACTTCACTCAAAATTGGCGTAGCTCTGACCTCGCTCTCGTTCATCCCGCCCTGTCGGACGGCAAGGCCTTGAGGATCTGTGCCAGAAGATGCTAATGACGAGGCCTTAAGTCCCTCCTCATTTACATACGCTTAATGTAAATGCATCGATCGTCGAGAAGGGTTCAATAGCGAGGACTTCCGCATAAAACGGCTTCCTAAACAATTGCCTTCATACGCCAACGCGTACTTACTTACGCAATGTACTTAATGAAACAGTCTTCCTCAGGATTATTTTAAATATTTAAAAAGTTCATACGGGTGATTTAAGTCTATATTTTCTTGATTTTTTATGAAAAGTGTGTTTCAATCGAGTATATATCAACGAACGGAATTAAACTCCTGCGTTTAAAACTGGCTTAACTTATTCGACTTAATTTTGTAATCGTTACAATAAAATATGATTTTATGTTATCAATACTAAATACCTAATCTGTTTGTGTCTAACCAGAAAGCGTAATTTAACAGTATTTAAGGTGTAGGAATAATATTATATTTTTCTATGCGGTGTCAAAACAGGAGAAAAACTTTTCAACAAGAAATATTATTTACTACAAGTACTCAGGTGACATAATAACGCATTTGAGATAACATTATGCGAAGCAATGCCATAAAATTATGTAATATCGATACTCTATGCCCATTTTTCCTGAATGGATACATATTTACAAATGTTAAGTTACGTCCTTTTTCGAAAAGAATTGAATTACAAATCACTAATTATTTAGGGAGGTTCTCAATAGCTCATCGTGGTATATTTTTTACATATGAATTCAAATCAATTACAAGAATATATGAAAAGATTCGATCTGCTTTTAATTCTATCGCAACTCCATGTATCGCAGGTTTTCTCAAGGCTGTGGGAGGGCGTAAGGAGTGGCTTTAAGTGAAACCCTGAGGTGTTCTCGGTTGCTGGAAGGTTCGAATAAGAAGACTTGAGCAACACTTACAGCAGAAGTGAAAGACCTACCCACCCAAACCCGTCCGAAAAACGTGAGTCATTCCCAAATATCACGGCGAATATGAGATTCGAAGACCTCACCCTTTAAGCCTCAGAAGGCCATTTTGCTCCTGACTGAGACAGCGGTCAGAAGAGACTAATGGCGGAGGATGCTTAAGGTTATCCGCTGAATGAAAGACGCTCCGAGGTTCTGTGACATGTGTGTCTACTCTAGAGTGTAAGGTATATGTCAAACAAGATGATGGCATTCGAAAAGGAAATTAAGAAAAAAGTCTTGGTATGACGTTGCGATTGGTTAATCATGATCTGAAGATTGGTAATCTATTATATATAATTTATTAAGGGGCGAACGATCATCGAGCGAATGGAATTCATCTTCCGTAGCGTTTACGAAACAGCACCCAAGAATTCGACAGTTCATCCCGCGGAGAAGCAAAAGTTGATCGGAAAGGTATAATTTGCTTTCAAATCATGACGCTCTATATCAGTGGTGCCCAAACTTTTCTAATGGCGGGCCACATAAGTGGTTCCGAATCCCTTGGCGGGCCGCATTGGAAGTTGCCAATTCTTCGGTGGGCCAGATTAGAGTACATCTACATATTACCCTGCAAGTCACCTTGACGGTGGATGGCAGGGGGTGCCGCGCACCAAGTTCCTAACTAATTATTATTCACAGTTATCTATTGTGGTCACGTATTGTCCTAGGGAAAAATGACTCCTTATACCTCTCCGTCCTACTATCTATTTCGCGAATCTTGTCCTCATTATCCCTCCGTCCGATATACGTTGGTTGTCGAATAATATCCTTCATTTCATTTACGAATATCTCCGACCTATATTTATCTAGAAGTTTAAGTCTCGCCTGTAATCTACGATCTTTCAACGATGGCCAACTCAACTCATCAATGAGTAACGTTACGCTCTGTTTTTATCGTAATTCTTTTTCACGAATCTTGCTGCTCGCCGCTGTATTTTTTCTAAATCCTTTATGAGTCCCCTCTGATATGGATCCCAAACCGCTGCTGCGTATTCCATTTGAGGTCTAACCAACGATAAATAACAGGATTCTCTCACATTTTCCGTGCTTTTCCTGACTATCCTACGCACAAAAGCCAACTTCTTATTTGCCGCACCTATCACTCGTCTTATGTGGGTGTCCCTAGACAGGTCACGATTCAAGGTTACCCCGAGGTATTTCACGGATTCCGAAACAGGAATGCTCTCACCATCTATCGAGTAGGTAAACACGGACGATGGGCTTCTAGATTTCCAAAAGTTTAGAACGTTACTCTTTTTCTGATTGATTTCTAGCTGCCATTCCTTCCACCAAACAGATAACGCATCCAGATCATCCTGAAGTTGACGATGGTCGCTAGGACCACTAATTTCTCTATAGACTACGGTGTCATCCGCAAAATGCCTGATATTACTTTTTACAACTGAGCTGATGTCGTTTATATAAAGCAAGAAAAGCATAGGTCCGATCACACTACCCTGCGGCACTCCAGAGACTACATCTGCCACCCTCGAGGACTTACCATCGATGACTACTTTTTGTTTTCTATTCCAAAGGAAAGCGCGAACCCAGTTAATGACTTTAACATTAACGCCAAGATTTCCCAATTTTAATAACAACTTACGGTGGGGAACCTTGTCAAAAGCTTTTCTAAAATCAAGGAACACTGCATCGACCTGCTTATTATTTTCGCCGCATGATAAAACATCATTCACAAACAGACCGAGTTGGGTGTCACAGGATCTACCTTTTCTGAAGCCATGTTGACAGCTGACTAAAAGCGATCTACTCTCAAGATAACGCATTGTGTTGCTAACAATAATGTGCTCCAAAATCTTACATGATAATGATGTTAGAGAAATCGGCCTATAAATCGGAAATTTTCTATATATTCTTCGCAGGCCGCATTTGGCCCGCGGGTCGTAGTTTGGGCACCGCAGCACTATATGACCATTTCAAGCTGCGTGACGAAGGAATCAATTGTTTTTATCAGATTTAAGTTATGTATCTCTAACAACTCGAGTACAGCATAAAAGCGCCCAGGAACGCCCCTAACGCATGACCTGCAGAACGGCATCTTAGTGTATTTTGAACACACGTGTCCATCATGACCTTTACGAGGAAGATCCGCCGTGAATTCAAGAGGAAGAGCATCGTAGAAGACGACGCGGCACTCGATAACTTCGACACGAAGAGCGATTTGAATCGAGAAACCTTAACGAAACAGAATATTCGAGTCCTGTCGCCTTATGACATTATCACATAGTATTAAAACAGTAGGAGTTATGTTACTGATGGGTGCTTTGTCGAATGGAATTTATTTTTATTCACACGCCCTTCCTCTTTCTACCATCGTAACTGCACGTCGTCTTGGCTCGTTGCGCCACCTTCGTCTAACCTCATTTCCTCCTCCCTCTCTGGGGGACACCTTTTCTCCTTTGTTCGGTGTGCTAATGATTTGGGTGTCGGTTATCTGATGGTACTTCTTGGGTAACCGCTGTGGTTTACTTGGGTCAGTTTTTTTCAGCCATGGCGCCAGTAAAAATTTTTGACCACCCCGTGAAATTTTCGAATTGACCCCCTTATAAACAACCATTCTACAATCATTCTACACTCTCTTCGAAAATGTAGGTATAACTCACATAATGTTCTTTTGATTATATAATTTTATTTACAAGATATAGAGGAATACATATTTGACGTATAGAATATTCTTTTGGTATATTTCTTTGGTAAGACAAAATAAGTTGATGTTAAGGAAGATTTAAATCATATTAACAAACGTTCCAAAGCGGTATGGCGACATTAGCCTTTGGTCTGATAATTTATGACCTCCTGAATTCAATCATATTATAATAATTTGTCCATCTACTTTGAGAAAAGATTTTAATTTTCCGACAGATTCTAGTAATCGCAGTTATTTTATTTAGGTGTGATATAGGAAAATAAGCAATAGCGAAACGTTTTTAAGAAGATGATCAATGCATTCAGAGAGCAAAAACGCAGTTATTTTGCTTCTGCTGTAAGCTCTTTGATCTATTAAGTAGAAGTAGTTTAGCAAAGAAGGAAGTGAGCGATTGGACGCATTTTAGTGAATGCCTAAAATCACATGAAAACTCGTCTCAACATTTGAAAAGCCATAAAATGTGGATTGAAATGAATTTGCGGCTTAACAAGAATAAAACCTGAGATGAAGGTGTGCAAACACTTATTAAGAAAGAAAGAAGTCATTGGAGAAGTGTGCTGGAAAGGTTAATTAATATAATCTTGTAATTGGCCAAAAATAATTTAGCTTTTCGTGAATGTTCAGATAGATTATTTAAACAGCATAATGGTCATTTTATAGGCCTTGTGGAACTACTAGGCAAATTTGATTTGGTTATGAGTGAGCATGTGCGTCGAATAATATCGTCTGAAACCCACGTTCATTACTGCGGGAAAACGATTCAAAATGAATTGATTGATATGCTAAGAGATTTTACTCGTAAAAGTATATTTAAACGAGTTAGGAAAGTCTCCATTCTAATTAATAACGTAAAATGATTAATATGAGTACAGGGTGTTTTATTAATTAATAAACTAATTTTACTCTTACTTATGAATTTTTTGATTTCCCTGTTTTTTTATTTGGTATTTGTTCTAAAATGCAGGTGTGTACAGGGATGATTTTCCACCAGAGTCTGTAGGAACATGCCTTGTGGCGATAGCGTACTAGTAATGCGATTATTATTTTCATGTAATAATAAGAATTTATATAACTTTTCTGTTGATTATCTATGAAAAATCCTAACTTTTACGATGAAATATATTTAAGCACTTATGGCTAAATACTTCATTTTTCACTGAAATCGCAAAAGTCGGGATGCTTTTAATAGGGGCTCGTGATTCGGCCTTGCACAAGCAGCAGTAATACGGAATAGAGAATAATACAACGCGCACTTGTTAATGCAGTAAAATAAAGAATAAATTATACTGTTTTACTTACCAAATTACTCGAATATTTCTTTCCTCAAATAGACCGAAATATATTCCAGGTTTTTCGATAATCCTCACAGAATAACGTGTTCACACTTCAAGCGATACACACCAACTAGATTCTACCGTTCTGAGCTCACAATTAGTCTAATTCCCTATTTTTTCTCACGCTTAATAAATAAAAGGCTCTTTGTCTTTCATTTGTCATCCAGATGGCTCTCGAGGAATTACATATAACTTCATAAGGCTGAGTGGCCTGCTAGTTCATATTGGGTGGAAAAAATAAGAATTTCAGTAATGACTTGTAAACAATGCTGGGCCGGTTCAGGGCCCGGGAGAGAAATCCTGGGCCCTGGTGCTTCTCCTGCACTCGGGCCCATTGCCGCCACTTCCCACCACCATAATTATTATAATTACAATTTTCCGCTGCCAAGATTCAGCATTTGATTTTTTCAGATTCTCCATGTCTATAATAGCTCAGTCTTTATAATATGGTTTTATAAGGCACGCAGGAATGTATATATATGACTGCTCGAGTTCGGGCACCTCTAAGTCACGGGCCCAGGTTATTGCGCCGGGTGCACCCCCTCTCCTGGGCCGGTGTCGCGGGCCCCCAGACCCTTCGCCCCCCCCCCCCCCTCCACCACCCCCCCGCGGTGGCGGACCTGGCGGCATAGTAGTTACGCCCCTGCATGGCGCCGTACTCCGATTAAAATACACGTTTCGTCTAGGGATGCTAATAATTTTGAGTAGCAATTGAGAATAATAGAAAAGTCCTTATGAAGGCATTCCAGCTTTTTAGAATTAAATTACAAAAAAATAATATCGCAGATATTTTAGAATAATTTTTATCCATAGAAGTTTAAAATACGTGTGCCATGCCATTACCGAAAGGTGCCCGCAGAATTCGGGTAATGATAGTTTTTTTGCCGAAAATGTTATGCAAAACAGATTCAAGTGGGTTTAATAGTATTTTTCAACGATTGTTTAATATAAGGTTTTTCAGAGATGAATAAGTCCCAAATCGTAGCTCTTGTCGCAGAGAAAGTTAAGAGAATAACAGTTAGTGAGGTGTACGATGAAACCGCAGGTGAAAATTGAGGAAAATAAAAATGGCGAAGAGTAACCGGATAAAACGAGGAAGAAGAAAGTGAACTAACTGGGTTCAAGATGGAAATGGCGTAAAAATTCAACCTGCTATTAATTTTTTAAGAAGGCTCATCTCTCTTAGCTAAGTACCGTCAAATCGATGACAAATATCACTATGAAAATTCTATCAAGCAACGAAGGAATTGTTGGGTCACAAGAAAATAACCGAGAAATGGTCAAGAAAATATTAACGAAAAATTACGATCAATTATGTATTAAGGAATTGATAATTAAGATAATTATATGGATGTAAAAAGGTTGGTAAAAACCAAAGCATTTTTGCCACAACGCAGCAGTCTATTGGTGATTCACAGATTGTGCAGGGTGTCCAGGAAGTTCATGGCAATTCTCTGCATGCATGCATATTATCTTGACCATTTATTTCATACAGCATTTATCTGTGCATAATAAATTCCATTAACACAATATTTTTTCATATTTCTGTATACCCGAGTTATTAATTAAATGATTAATTTTAATTATGATTTAATTGCCAGGGACTTCCTGGACACGAATATAACTATATAAGAGGGAAATCAAAAAGTAAAGGCAATTCGCGTGTAATAACAATACACAATATAAGAATGCGATCTCAAGGTCATCATACTTACTATGTAGTCAAACAAGTCTCAACTTGTCTTCCCAGTTGCCAGTGCTCATTGTTTCCTGTGCAGTTGAGGGGTAAACATGTCAACTCCGCTTTCCGATTGCACCGTTAGTTAACAACGTGCTGTCAGTAGATTTTTGTGGTCAGAAGGGGTCAGACCCTCCGAGATTTACAGGATAATGTTAGCACAGCATAGTGAAAAGTATATAAGTCAAAGAAAAGTGTACGAATGGGTGGAAAGGTTCATAAGTGACAGAACAGGTTTGCTTGACGAAGAACCTTTGGTCCATCAGACAAGTTTAGGAACATCAATGTTGTGTTGATCGAGTTAATACTCTCATACGAGAAAACAGACGAATTACTGTGACTGCTGTTGCCGGAATGTTAGACATCAGCTATGGATCTGTGCATTCGATCATGCACGATGATCTCAAATATCGCAAAGTTTGTGTTATTCACAGTAAACACAGAGCATTGCTGTCAAGAGGTGTTCTTTTGCATAATGACAATGCTCGACCTCATTCAGCCGCTGCAACCATTGAAACAATTCAAGAGCTTAAATTTGAAATACTTCCTCACCTTCCCTACAGTTTGTATCTCGCCCCAAGTGATTGTCGCCTCTTTGGTCCTCTAAAAATCATGGCGTAGACGTCGATTTTTACATGATGACGTTGTCAAAGAAGCGGTGCATACTTGGCTGCAGGGACAACTGAAAACTTTCTTCTCAAGCGGCATTAAGAAGCTTGTGGACTGATTTAACAAGTGTTAGGTAAAGCAAAGGGACTATGTTGAAAAATGATACCAAAAGTTTGTACATTTTACCTTTCTAGATTTAATAAAAAATAAATTGCCTTAACTTTTTGATTTACCTCGTAATAAATTGTAGCATTTTCTCCGTCACGTAACGTTTCAAAATACAGGATTAAAACCAAAAAAATGGTACTTTTAGAAATGCTACAGAGCTGAAATTTGGATGGAAGATAGTCCATGAGGGTACAACCACTGAAAAAAAATCCGAAACTTTAGAAAAATTTATATTTAAGGGCTGTTTTGACCCCAATGTCCAATTTTAAACACCCATAAGAAAACCATTGAAAACGGCACAGGGCTTTATACATTTGCTTTTTTAAATTAGTTACAACTAAGATACGAAGTCGGGACATAAACCGTTCTCTGGATGAAAGAATGTAGTTGGATTTTTTTAAAGAGAGAATTTGAATCCGAGACGAATCGGCGTAAAAATGTGTTTTTAATCAGAAATAAGGGTATTTTTCAGTTTTCTAACAATGAAAAATATTAACTACCATGGCAACAAGTCCAATGCTTTTCAATTGCTTTAATTCCACGTATCACTCTTCAATCTACCGACACCGATTTTCCTTTTGAGTGGCAGAGACGTCAGTCTCCAGTGAGAGCGGCGTTTGGGATCGCCATCAAAAAGTCTCAAGGCCAAACTCTGGAAAGAGGTGGAATGAAATGTTTTTTGTCATGGACACTTATATGTCGCAGCGTCCAGAGTAAATAAACGAGATAATCTACATTTTGCTCCTGCAAACTACCCTGACACAACGACTGCCAACATTGTATTTGAAGAGCTTTATCTTAATTTAAAATATTGAATATTTAAAAACAAACTTATTTCTCATCTAATTCTATCAATAAAAATTTCGAAAATAATTTTGCCAAAACAATACACGTCAAGTATAAATTCGGTCAGAAAAATACTTCTCCTCCTCTCCCGCCTCAAAGTGTGACGAACGTTCCCTTAAGAAATCGATTTATTTTATCAAATTTAAAAGCAAGCGGAAGCTGCTGTTAAGGGTTACTAGTTATAAAAAAGAACTGTTTTGAATTTATCTATTCATCAAAGAAAACTTTACAATGAGATTTTTGTAGTATCTGTTTTAAGAATATATAATTGAAATATAATTATAATAAACGCGAATAAGCTGCGGTTACCTATTAATTAATCGATAACGATAAAACTTTTTTCGCCCTCAACCCTGTTATTATCTTTCGAACAGCCGCAACAAGAAGTCAGACGACTATACCTAAACTTTAATTCTTCCAAATTACCTTTATGGCCGCGAAATCTTTAATTATTATCTTACCCAAAAATTCTCTTCGTTAACGCCTACCTTGGCGATGGCGTTCTTCATTGTGAACCTTTACGTCGCTATATCGATCTTCTCCTGTTTTAAGCACTCCCCGTCGCGATCGTTATTCCCGCCGTTACGCCCTTCCTTTCGAGCCTCGCTCGTTTTTTGAAACTCTCTTAGGAGCCGCCTTCATTTTTTACTCTTATCACTCTCTCTTGCAACGCGCATGCGCAAATCGGGATATAGGAATACCAGAAATTGTATCGACGTCCGTTATGTAACGCATTATGCTATAAGCCGCCGCACGGGTTGCATACACAACCTTATTTTTTCTCTCAATTGCGCCCGAGATACGGTTTCAACCGCTTCAGACGCCCTCCGGAAGCATTAAGACGTTCGGATTGAATACTTATAGATAAGACAGCCGGGAGAGGACAACAGAGAGGGGAGTGAGGGAGGGATAGGAGTGGGAGATAGGAGGGAGTGATAGGAGGGAGGTAAGGAGCGGTTCGAAGGAGAGGGAAGAAGCAAAAATCCCTTTATAGAAATGTCGCAATGGTGGAATACCTATCCTGGGTCACACTGCAGTCGCAGATGGCATCGATCGAAAGCTCTCGCTGGAACGATAATATTTCAGAAGTAATGTATAAAACAAGTTGGGAAAGTGTACAGAGTATCACAAATAGGCGCGTTTCGTGCGATGGAGTATTTGAAACTAAACGATATACTTTGAACGAACGGACGCCATAAAACAGCGAAACACCACGATCCGTTTTTCTGTCCAATAAATTTTTTCCCTCCCTAAATTGGTGCATTAATAAACGTAGTTACTTAATGTTAGTATAATAACACCACGATCTGTTTTTCTGTCCAATAAATTTTCCCTCCCTAAATTGGTGCATTAATAAACGTAGTTACTTAATTTTAGTATAATGACTAAATATTACGAAACGGTATATCAGAAATGACTCTAGGGAATTACTAAAATTTTGATTTATCCATTTATTTTATAATGAGTTTTAATTAATCAAAAAATCGAAAATTATTTAAAACATACCTCGCTTGAATGGAGCGGTAATGATCTTTACGTTCACTTCAATTCCTTCGTCGTAAAGTTTACTTTTCTTTTCACTTAAAAAACGCTTTCTGCGCACGAAAGGAAATTAATTTATTTACATTCATTTCTTCGTCGTAGATAATGCATTTTCTTCCGTTCAAGCGAAATACGACTTTCTTGTTTGATTTTCTTGAAAACGGCCACTCCTACGATAAAAATGAATAGGAAAAGAAATATTTTACTCAACTAGATCTACAAATTTTGTTTGAAAGCATTTTTGATGCTGCCAATATTTTACGAAACATGACTGAAAGTTTGTTTTCTCTTGTTTCCAGTGAAGTGGTACCCCTGATTGGGTTATATGAATTATTTATATTATTTTCTCATTGTCTTTAGCCAGAAGTCCTTGATACTAAATTTCATGAAAATCTGTTCGGTAGAAGTCGAGAACGAACGTACGGACGGACGGACAGACCGAAGGTAATAGGCGCCCACGTTGCAAAAAAATCACCTGTAAAACAAAATTAATCAATCGATACGTTTTTTTATGACGATCGTTAGTACTTTTTTGTTTTCCTCAGCCGTGGGCTGTGGAGCATCGCAGTTACCGCGCCAAGATTTTGAAGTGGCGGCTCAAATCCAAATATAATAAAATTCCAGGTTCGTTCGTTCGTCCGTTCGTGCGTAGCTGGTGGTAAAAATGCATTAAAAGAAAAATAACGTGATCAAATATGTACATATTACAATGAAATTTGGCAGTCTGCTCATAAGTTTAAATGCCCTGACGAAGAAAAATGTACGGAAAACGTCCCGAGTTCGAGTCCATGGCTGGTGATACATTCCCCATAACATAACCCGTAGAAATCGATTTTTCGACCTGCAGGCTTTTTTCTTTTGCAAAATTAAATTAGAAGTAATTGACCTAGAATCTTCGAATAAAAGCCATTTGAAAGGAAAATAAACAAAGATTTTTATTCTTATCATCGATTTTTGCTTTTGGTTCGAAATCGCTCGAACTTTGCATAAAAATTTAAAATTTCATGAAAATATTGCGTTTTTTGTGAAAGGTTCCCATGACGATAGAATATATTGTTTAACTCGAGATCCTCATTATTGTATGCTTTCTTATCATTATACGTTTCTTACAGAGGAGGAGGAGGAGGAAATAACATATAACATATAGGAGGATACTAATGTTTAGGCACTTCCAGATGAGCTAGAGATTCGAAATTTTTTTCTTAGGTAGGATTTTGTGCAAAGCCGACTAGAAAAAACGAAAATCTTAAAAAAGTGCAACAATGCGGCCGCAAACAATTCGCAATTGTTTAAACAAATTTTCAAGGTTTATGTATTTTCGAATATGCTACGGAGCTGAAATTTGTTTAAAGGTAGGATTTGTAAAAAAACGAAATAGGGATTATAGGAATTTTGATATTTTAATTTGTTTGGCAGTTAAAAATTCTTAAAGTTTAAACAAATAGGTAGATGCTTAGACACTACGCCGAAGTTAGGGAGCTGAAATTTTTAAATTATTTAGAAGTTAATCTATGTAAACGAGGAAACATATAATTTTTTCCATAATATTGTTGTTTTGGCCGTTATAAATTATTTAAATTTAAACAATTAGATAAATGTTATTTCACTTTTAATTATATTATAAATTTAAAATTTGGCGGAAATGTATGGCATTATTAACTCAATGTGGGGAAAGTATAATATTTCGAAAATTGCAAAAAATAGTGATTGTTTTACTCCATTATTGTTCCATAATGAAAAAACAAAAACCCGTCCCGAGGAGAAATCTTTAGAATTAAGGAAATATTCCTCATGATGAAATATCTCTCGGAAAATTAATGTTCTTTTCAAGGTGCAATTAAATGCTTACAGTATGCAAGCACCTACTACTAGTATATTCATAAAACTGACACGATGCATAAATTATGAAAATTTAAGAGTCCATGTTCACAACTCACCAAATCATGGAAAATTAATTCCAGGCGAGGATCGCACATTCACAAAAAATGTCGTATTAAAACAGCTGTTATACTAATCATTAAATCTTCAAACAGGTTTTGCCAAAAATAAACAATACAAAACAATTAAAGAAGTTTTTAGTTTGAGAAATTAAAAAAGAAGTTTTTTTCATTCTCTTTCTTTTTCAGGAGAAATTTTTCACAAACTCGAATTTCTATTTTTAGATTTCTATTATCATTCCGTCATTTTTGAAGGATCGTCGCTAGTTTTTAAATAAACACGAAAACTTGATGTTTGAAAGCATCCGGTATATAATTTCTTAAAAAGTCGATACGTAGCATACGAAGATCATGGCTTTTTAGTTCGAGGATTCTACTCCATTTCATTGTTGATTAACCGATTTTCACAATTCGCTTAATACTTTGCCTTTCGTGTATTGAAAATCCTCTCAATAGCCTTTCATCAAAGGAATGTTATGGATTCACTTCCTGACTAGGGCTCTTAAGCACAAATGGGTCACATGTTGGCGCTGTACTAAATCCGAGGGCTGCATTACGGCACTTTACCAAATCCGCGGGCCGAATTCCATGATAACATTCTTCCGTACCCCACCTGCGTAGTGTATTTTAAATAGGAGTAAAAAATTAAATACGGATAATTTGGAAATGTTGATTTAATACATTTCTTAGATTGCTCAAAAATATTTGCGTTTTCGCTGCAGCATAGCGTAGTGAGTATGACATGATGTTTATTTTTATCTGTAACTTGTTTGAAATTGCGCACAGTTCTGATTAATATTTAAAAATGAAAAAACGAAAAAAATGTATGCAGTTTTCACGGGGAGGGGATCCGCAGAAATTGTGAGACTCCGTATGGGGTCCGCTGATCCAGAAAGGTTGAGAAACACTGGCGTAAAGTATCTTACTTCGTGGGTTGCGTGTTTGAGATCCATGTTCTTGAGCAATAAATTCGCCACTTCACATTTGGCGAATAATTGGGTTTTGTCATATAAGTTTCTTCTTATTTCTAAATTATTCCTTGAAGTCACCTTGTTTAGTTCTGTGGTATATTTACGTGATGAACAATGAGGAGTCCAATATTAAACAATAATTGAATATATCACTGTAGGGGATGAAATTTCTTTTGCAGTGTTTATTCTGAATTTTGCACATGTACAGCTGTTGGTTTTTCTGCATAAATAATAGTTATCGTATTTCACAGCACGTGATTTTAAGCTACAATTTCACTGTGAATTAATCTTGGCGGAATAAGGCTTATAATCATACGTAAACATTCGAAAGGTGATCTATTCCATTTTCTAACTCCTCGTATAATCATTGTTTACATCTTCCTAACTTCTCTTTAAATTCTCATAACTCATTTCCTTTTTTTTAAATTATACAAAACCTCATTTCTCTTTATATTAGAAAAGGCAGCGAAATTCATTTTCATAATAATGCCTTTGTTTTGCTAGGCGTAGCGAATATAGAGAATTGGTAGTCAAAAGCGCCTACGCACACAAAAAACCAACAAATAAGAAATATTTGAAGAAAAAAATATTTTTTTAAATCTCTCGACAGATACAATGTAGAGTCTCTAAATTTACTCGTTTACGTAATAAGTTTAAGAACGTTCCAAGTTTCGCAACGAATGGAATTCTATTGTTTTTTTCGGCTACAGTCGTGCGCCATATCTTTTCCCTCCTTTCAATCTTTTGGCGCCTTCCCAAACGGTGTTTTGTCTCAGTCCGCAAAATAGGATGAGGAATATTCTTGGCCAAAATGAGCTAAAAAAAATAGATTCGCGTTCGCAAATGTAAAGCAGAGAGAGACGGAGGAAGAGGAATATGCAAACAAAATACAGTCAAACTCCGATTTAGTGCCACCGTTCGTCCATCACTGACATTGGCGTTAAAGCAGAGGTGGCGGTATATCGAGATATATGCTTGCTCTATGTATAAGATGGAATTTAAATGAAAAAAGAAACTTGTAAATTTCCACTAAAAGGTTTAATAATCGACCGGTTTCGCCTGTTACAGCATCATCGAAACCGGTCGATTATTAAACTTTTTACTGGAAATTTACAAGTTTTTTTTTTCATTTAAATGGAATCCTTCCACAAAGTAGAGCCTTCCCAAGTAGACTTTGTTATAAGATGGAAGTTCTGGTTCCAACGATTCATGGACTGCACTATATAAAGGTGCGGTAAATCAGTGATAATTTCACTTTAGCTCATTAACTGCCACGGGCCCCATTTTGTGATCTAATAATTTTTCATAATTATTCAGTCTGATTTGATTACATCGTCCGCAATAGCATCCAATTGCTCTATGGCCATTGTCCTTGCCTGTGAAAATTTGATTTGTTATAATTTATTTATTGCATGACCTTTTTAATTGATTTATACCGATAATGTTCTCGGCACGAGCCATGATTCCCTAATGGGGTTCGGAAAATAAGATTAAATTGCTGCGGTAATTTATATTCCCATTAATCCTAAATAGCGCATTTATCATTTTAAATATATGTAATGCGTTGATTCGAACTAGGTTTCATTGCACTGCATCATCCTCAGGCTCAGAGTAATGAAACCCTAGGTCATATTAAAGTGAGTCTCTTAAAACGAAATTGTTGCTAAGTATTTTGTTTTCTTCTTTTCTCGTGTAATGGAAAATTTCCCTAAGTTCAGCCGAAGGTTATTAGTTTAAGAGGAAGAAGCTTTCGTTGGAGGGGGAGGAAGAAAGAACATATATTGCGCATTCTTGAGGAAAAAAGTGAACGCGCAACGCTTTTAAGAAGTTGACATTTTTTTATTGACGTCCGCCTCAGGTATTTGCTGAACGAATTGAATCTTTTAATTCTGCGTTATGTTGAATAAATTGCAAGCCAACGTCTGTTCACCTCCTTCCCCTTCCCTTTCTCTCCTTTTCAAGGTGACTTCGATGTGCAAGGACCTCCCTATACTCCTCTATATACGGTGGAAAAAGGTGGAAATGAGATTAAAGTGCAGAGTAGGCGGAATTTGTGGATACGCGCGTAGGGAGAATGAGAGGAAGAGAGAGAGAGAGAGGGGGGGGAGGAGAGAGAAAGCAAGGAGAGTGGGAAAGGCGTTATTGTGTTGATGTCCGGATAGGAGAAGTAACCCGTTCTCCTTTCCAGAGTAGAAGTACTGCGCCGTTCGTAGAGGCTATTTGTTTGCGTGAATGGGGACATTTGTATGTGCGCGAGTAGGTAAATATATTTGCCATTGGAATTATCGGTGAGCTGAGAATGGGTTAATGATTCATTCGTTCAATCTATGAATTTCGCTTTGGCGACCATTGACGGGTGAATGCCCGTGACAAGAAAGCTATATTGATGCTGTTTTGTGGGATATGTAGACTTCATTCATGCATAAAGTGATCAAGCGTACTGATTTATTCAGAACTGTACTGATTTTGGCAACATTGTACTGGTCGAATTTTTGTACTGATTTACGTACAAATATTATAATTCCTTATTCGATATATTGCCTTAATGCGGTAACTTATGTTAGTCCACTTATCGGTATTTTGATATTCTCGATTTCTGCTCATATCATGTAAAACGCTGTTTTCGTACCGATACGAGTAGTTGCTTAAAATGATACCCCATGATAGGTTGAACTTTTATCGTAAAAATAATATAAACTAGTGGAACCCGCCAAAAATTTTGCGAATTCAGTCAGAAATCTGCATATTTAAAAGCAATAATAGCCAATTTCCCCTTATAAAATTAGCCAACTGATATTTTGAATGTCGTTTGTTTTTATAATTTATACGTGCAATTTTGTCTCTCCCATACGAAAAAGGCCACATTCCAGTATTGAAATAAAGAAAGAAGATTTTTTCTTTTGGTCAATCGTAAAAAATGCCCACAGTACACACGCAGTTTACTGAATAATAATAATCTGCAATTATTAATGTTGCAATCTATTAAGTTTGACGTTGCTACAACTAAAAGCTCGAAGAGAATAACGCAATTCGTTCGTGTATTTGAAGGTTTGATAGACGCTAATTCAATCGGAGGCAACAATGCGGGTCGCCTTGGCAACACCCGGAAAGAGTACGAAAAGAAATGCGTGTTTCCGAGGAAATTTACCGTGTAACATCAAAACATTGCAAGAATAAGATATTCTATAGTTTTTGCCGTCGAATAAAGCAAAAACGGAGAAATGCGGTCCATATTTACGTATTTTAATGAATGAAAGAAATAAATCTTGCACCTTGAAAAATCGAAACTCCTGTGTAAACATATGAAAAATATTAATCGTCTCCCGGAGTCGAATCCGGGACACTTCCGTAAGGAAAAATATTTTTTCTGGGGTCTTCTAGTTGGCAGAAACAAAATGGCGTTTACAGCATTTCTCTATGACAAACTGTTCATGAGATAAAAGGGGGGACGGACGGACAGACGAACGGATAGACGGACGGACAGACAGGCGGACGGACGGACTGACAGACGGACGGACAGACATTGAGTAATTATATATAAAGATATTTCCATAGATTGCAAAGTTGATATTCAAAATGTTAGGAAAAGACTTTTGTGCTGCTTTGTCTCATTTATCCAGTCAATAATACCGAATTTGCTGCTTTTTATGGCTAACAAATATTAATTGTACTGATTTGGATTCAAAAAAATATTAATTTTATTCATGCATGAGTACCTACGTAAACAGTCGTTTAGTTTAAACAATCTATCCATACCGAGATTTACGATACAGAAGACACTGATACGTCGGGAAAGTGATGTCGGAACAATCGAAGGTCTAAATTAAACGTATTCCAATCTCAATTCACTCACTCGTCTTTTATTACGACAGAGAAAGAATACCAATAAGTTAAGTGTTTGAGGAAGGATATAAAATTACTCGTTGGAACTTATTCAGGAAAGGTGATACTCCAGAGGACCTTGGCAGTCAACGCAACACTGTACAAGTGACGCTTTGGTTGAAACGAATTGACATTTGCAAATGTTGTTCTGCCAATCGCCCGGGACCTTGCAATAGTAATGTTGGCGACGCACGTGTCAATTCGTTGTCACCATTGCGACTGGGTAGGGTGTTTATAACGTGAGAAAATTGTCAAACTTTGGCTTTAATGTCACAATTTTAATCGCATCGATACCTTTTGCTGACAAGGTAAAATTTATTCAAGTTATTACGGTGTGTCTGTGGTTTCCTTCCTAGCCATTATCCTCGAAACTTTACGGTGAATTACATAAAATTCTTTTTAACTCATTTTTTCTACGCTCCCCATGTTCTAACATCATCATGTAATCATTTAGGATGATTTTCCTCCAGTCCGTGCTGCCATCTGTTCTTCATATTCTTAAGATATATTCTTTGTTCAGATGTTTCGAGGAAAATATCAATTTTCACAAAATGGAATTTTCCGTTCAGTTTATACTTTTTCTGCGAGAGACGTAGAAGGTACCAAAATCAACACTCTTCAATAACGTAATAAAATTGAGGTACAAAGTGAATTACAGACGTTTTTGATACAAATGAACACACCTCAAGAAAATCTGCCGCCGGTCCTTGCATTAGAACAGTAATTCTTTTAATTGTACTATCACCCGGTGAAATAATGAATAGATAAAATCAATTATGTCGCCACCGCATATTTTAACTAAAGTGTGAATTCCAAATTTTAAGTCTGAAATACGTTCTTGATATTTTGAGGGAACAGATGAAAATTCGTTATTTTTTTAAATTTTATTTAATTTATTAAAAATTTTAAAATATGCATTTTTTGTTCCTTATATTTAACGGGTAGGGCAGGTTCGCAGAAGTAAGCCTATACGTAGGAAATATATTTTTCGGGTTAAAAATAAAATCTCAGTCGGTGTGTAGTTATCGGGTTTTAAAATTTTTAAACAAATCGGGTGAAATCGGGTTTTAATGAAAGGAAAGCAATTGCATTTTTAAAGAATTCGGGTTAAATAACTAAATAAATTTTTAACCAGTACACCTTATATTACACACGAATTATACACGTTATATATTTTTGGGCCTGAATTGATTACACATGTAAACTAGTAACGCAACAATGTCTGGAAGTATTGCTGATTGTAGCCGTTATTCAATCGTCCTTAAAAACTGCGAATAATGCGATGTTATGTCGTGTGGAATGTAAATGAAATTCCATATCTGTGATATGGTCAAACGATAAATTTTTGTCTTGGAGAAACTTTTCTTCCGTCTTCTTCTCCGTGAGATGTGACGTCCGCATGAATTAATTACGTCTCCATTTTTGTCAATAACTCGGCGTTTTTGAAATAGTTATAACTAGCTGGAATTACCCGGCATTGCTCAGGTTTTTAAGTCAAAGCAAAAAATATTGAGGAATATTTGAGAATAAAACCAAGTAATGAAACCAGGTTAATTTTTATTGTAGTGCTTAATAACAAAGTCCAATTGGGAAGGCTCTACTTTGTGGAAAGATTCCATTTAAATGAAAAAAGAAACTAGTAATGGAAATTTACAAGTTTCTTTTTCATCTAAGTAGTGCTTAATGGTATACAATATTTCTTGTCTTTCCATCTTTTGCCCAAATAAATAAATCTTTCCTGCATCCTTTATCGATAAATTTGGCGATTGTATTTATTTATCAAATAATCATAATAAGCAATCGATGGAATCACTTTTAAAATCATGTGGTCATGAATCTCAAAAGCATTAACAGCTTGGGCAGGAATTGCAAGCTCTAGGGATGTAACCGGTGGAAACACGTTTGAAGATATGCCCAAATTTAGCTTGCCCATACGTTATCCCATGCCAAGGCTGATTTTGTGGGTCTAATTTGGCACGTGAATATTTTAAAGTCAAACCTACGAAACAAAATGAGTTCTCGGACTTTGAAATCCATTTAGGCGATAAAAGTATGTTAGTACGACATTGAAAGTGTTGTTTTAATGTAATAAGTTCAATTGCTATAATTGATCAATACAAATGTTCAGTTGGAAGGAAAGCAAAATGTACATATAGATGTTCATGGGAGAAAGAGTTAACGATTATAAATGTTGGTCTAAATTAAGGAATTGTTATAGAAGTTTTCTTATTTTACCTTCTGAGATATCTTTCACATGACTCTTTTCAACTTTAATGACAAACATATTTCGTTGTCTACTAAGTATAGACAATATGTAGAATGCACAAAATGTTTTTAGTGAAGGAAAACACTTAAAATTGCACATTAAAACTGCTTTCCACTTACCTATTGAAATAATTAGCCAGATTTACAGTTTTTTTGGTGATTGCCCTTCTTTGAATAACCTTCGCGTTTATTCGGATTTTACCCGAATTTTTTAAAACCGAATCGGGAGGTAAAAAACGGGCAAAATCTGGTTAAACCCGAAAAATATATCCCCTGCCTATATATTACGAATACGGTGAAATTTTATGCGACCCTTAGTTTCCAAAGGATGCACGGTTGGGATAATAAAATCAGTGTATATAAAAGACATAATGGAAATAACGTCAATCTCACGAGTCGACATCGGTAAGGCGTTTGCCATAGACTTCAGCGGCCACCTTAGCCTCTTAAAATTCTTTTTTTTAAATCACACGGGTTGTTTTAGTCTCTTATCTCCCAAAATAGTTGTTAAATTCGAGGGTCGCGGTGCAAGATGACCAGCCAAAGTAATAAAACTGGCTTGATTGTGAAAAGATATACGGAACGGCGTAAAAATATGTTAATTTCGGAACATTAAACAAGCCTACAGTTATTTTTTTACGAAGACGTCCTTATTTTTGGCCGTAAAAAGGTAATAACCTTGCGCATGCATAGGAACCTTTCCCGAAAATTGAGTGGAGGGCGTGATGAAAGAAGGCACGGCCGTCTGATGCTTAGCGGAGACAACGAGGGAGAGAAATTTTTCGACCTTTTTAAATACTTTGGTCCCTTTTGGTTTTGGAGGAGAACGGCAGGTATACTCGCCCCCAAGCACATGGCTATTAATAACATAGGGGAAGAGCACAGTTTCCTTGATATCGCTTCGCGCAAAGGAACGTGAAAAGAACTATTGAGCCAAAACCTAGACCATTTGGTTAGCGTTACGTATTTCAGTAATAAAGCATCTGTAATTCAGGCCATGTTTGTGTAGGCGCAGCGAGAGGACATGGTGATAGAAAGGCAAGATGGCACCCAGTGACCTCTTAGATTTGTAATGGGAGCTTGTGTACTTCGCGCGATCCCAAGCGAGCTTCTTCTTGTGTAATTCCTTTAAGTCATTAGTTGCGTCCTCACCGCATACATATTATCCCATTTATAAGCAAATAAACCGCGACATTGATTAATTTAAAGCCTTGATGCGTGTCTTCAGGTATACTTTAATCGATATTGGCTTGTGAAATCTTTTCACTTTCACATATGAATCTACGCGCAATACACATCGCCGATTGTTTTATTTATTTTTTTTGAGGGAACGGGAGTTGGGGGGAGTGGGGAGAGGGGAGGGGGAGGCGTGTCAGTAGCACGCGTGGGCGTGTGTGGTCGAGCAACCGAAGGAAAAGTGGGAGAGAGGCTCCATCAATCCGCTCTCAGTTTTCCGTCCAAGAGGAGATTGTTTTCAATCATGCCTTCCGGGATTATGGTGCTGGGGATCGGACCACCTTGGAAATCAGATCGAATACGTGAACTTTGAGGCCATTTCCTCATCTCCGCGCCTCATTTAGTATTGATTTCTCTTCTGCCAAAAAATCGCGACGTAGAACGCGAGGTCAACGTACGGTGGATTTAAAAGTTTTATTTTTATTTTATTTAGAACGCTGGCGCCAATACGGACGCGAACGCTCTCGCGTAGAAATAATCTTGCCATAGCCTTCTTCTTTTAAAACGAAACGACTAACAGCGATTAATTCTCGGGAACATTTTTTTAATTGAAAGATCTTGGCTAAATCGCGCAAAAAGTCGGTGTGAAATAGATTCTGTCCATGGCGAGAGATCAAAAATAAATCTTTTAGTCGAGTAAATATAAAAGTTTTCTAAAAGTAGGATCGGAAACGAGGAGGATAAATAGGGACTGATAAAGCGATTAGAATTTATAAGCATTTTTGGTATATTTTAGCTAATACATGCGTCTATGAATGCTTCAGAATGCGCTTTGTAAGTACTGCATAATGAAGCGACTTTGCATCATTAGTGAGAACGAAGTAAAATTTCCAATTGGGCGTTCATATATAATGAGATTTTTAAAAAACTTGAGTCAAAAATTGTGCAGCGCAACGTAGAAGTACTTTAAATAGTATTCCATTTTGTAGCGCTGGAAGTGACCTCCGGTAGCGGGTGCGTGGGTTGCAACATGATTTTCTTCATCCTTGAAGAAGATCACCAGCATTGGGATCGAAACTACGGATACCACGTGCCAACCCACGCAGCCGCTACCGGAAACCACATCCAGCGTTACAGGACAACGCTGCGGAAATCTACGTCAGAAATTTTCCATTATATTGAAGGACAATTACTTAAAAAAAATACTTGTCTCAGATGTCTACAATAGCCACAACAAGGTTATAATGGACCCCAACCCATAAAATCCCTCCCCCATATAAAAACAACGGAAATACTAACATACATGTTCTTTTAGAATCTATTTTCGATGAATTACTACTGAAGACGGCTGCTTTTTAGCCGAAATGCACATCTGGTTTGTTTGACCGAGCGAAGCGAGGTCTCTCCTGTTGAGTCCCTGTGCACTTTGTCTGTCTGTTTGTTCTACGAGAACTTCTGTCTAGGTTATCTGATTTTCACTAAACTTCGTGTGCATGTACAAATAACTTAGAGTCGACTGCCTATAGTTTTTCTACAACACCTCCCTTATAGTTCCTGCGCAATTTGCGTTAGCACATTGAGCTAATTTCTAACTCTTATCCAATCAAAAGGAAATTTAGCATACATACGGAAAATATCAAACAACGAAGAAAATGTCAAATAAAAATTTCTCTAAAATGTACAGAGAGTCTCCCAGAGGCGCGCAATTTGCGGTCGCGCGGTCTCTCCTGTTGAGTCTCTGTGCACTTTTTCTATTTATTTGTTTGTCTGTTCTACTCTAACTGCTGTCTCAAACAAAATTTTGTAAACAGATGGAACACATTGAATATATAGAAGAATTGAAGACGAAAACGAGAAATATTTTACTGCTGAGGGCAGCGCTTTCAATTTTATTCAAATTTTACTTCTCCACTGTATGAAGTGCAGAACTATGAATACGATAATAATATTGAACATGTGATCCCCCCCCCCCCACCAGCCCTAAGTGGGTTGAGCAAGGCCATAGATCCCGCGAATCCACTAGTACAGTGATGGCGAACCTATGGCACGATTTTGGTTGGCACGCCACAAAATGAAATAAGAAATAAAATGTGCCACTCGCTAATACAGCGACATGACAAAAATGACACCAAAAATCTAATAAATATAGGTATTGAAAGGATGTGAAAGAGAGGCTTTGTTTACCAGAGGAACGCGCTGTAACTAGCAATTTTAGCACCCGGGGCAAACTACCAAATCAAAGGAAACAATTAATAAATAAAAATATACTATAAATGATATAATTTCTTACTATAAATGTATATAATTTAAATAAATAATTATATATATAATTACATACATACATAATTTAAATACAGAAAGTATAAATATTTTAATATTAAAGAGTTATTATATGTGATTTGAATGCAGCAAACTCATCAATAGCATCATCGAAATTTATCGTTTCTGCTATGCGTTATGTCTGGAACAAGTATAGTACTGAAATCTCCCCTGCCCTTGTGACATGCACAACTTGCCTTTAACAATGTTTGCGCCCCTTCTTTAGTTACGCCCGGGGCAGATGCTCCGCTTGCCCCGCCCTAGTTATGGCGCTGACCAGAGGTACCATCGATTATAGGTATTATGATTACACGCTGGCGGCCCAATACGCCCCTAGCATCACCACAAAAATTTAGTATTTGACATTTTTATTATATAGTTAATATCTGAAGTTTTTAACTGGAATTTGTCAAACGGAAGTTGAGGCCTTGGATCACTCTGTTCATGTCATGCATCTTCTTCATTACTTCGTTTACGTAATTCATTAAATCGTTTTTACGTATAATGATTTTTCATGAGATAACTATTTTTTTCTTCTAAATAGAGAGTGACACCTCCATCAAAGATAACATTATCTATTACTGTACCTATTTTTTGTTAGCGTTTAATATTATTTGTCAAGACTTTAAGAATTCGATAAATAACGAAAAAACTATTTCTTACTTTGTTTTTATATATCATTTGAATCATTTAGTATATATTTCTTCCTGTGTAGGAAAAGAGATACTATATGCTATATTCTACGAATAGACACAAGATTTTTTTATGATACAGGGACGCGAAGAGGCAAATGTTCTCTTATTAAGGTAATTTTCCCTTCCTAAAGACTAACCTTAAAGAGGTGGGAGGGTTTGTGTACTCTTATGAACCAAAGAGCTATGCCGGCGGGAGATAATTCTTCTGGTAGGACCATCCAAGCCGGAAAGGTCTAAGGGGAGGAGGCAGACTAAAAAGCAGTCTTGGAGGTTTTACATCCCCCTGTGCAAGGGCAGCAGCTTGCACAGTACCTCTGTAGGAGGTGATCATATGGATCTGAACAGCTACAGAGGGGTATTCACACTTATGAAACTGTGATGAGGAAAGCAAGGGGAAAATACCTCATTATATTTCCCATGATAGGCTGAGAAGCTGCAAATACCTCTATGGATCTCTCTGGGGTAAAATAGTCTCCAATCGGATCTCCGAGTGGGGACTACCCTAGGGGATGCACAGAAGAAATGTAACATTAATAAGAAGAAAGTAAGTAATGAGAAATTAAGAATAGGCAAATGGAATGTTAGACATATGAATTCAGGGGGGAAACTAGAGAACTTAAAACAGGAAATGAGAAGGAATAATGTAGGTATAGTAGGTCTTAGTGAAGTTCGGTGGGAAGAAGGAGAGATAAATTCAGACGAATTTAAGATTATTTACTCGGGAGGAGAGAAAAAGGAAAGGGGAGTGGGGATTATGATGAGAAGAGAGATAGCTGAAAGAATTAGCAAGGCAGTGACAGTTAATGATAAATTAATAGCCGTAAAACTTCAGACGGAGCCAGTGGAAATGCTTATAATTCAAGTGTATTAACCAATAACTAATGCTGGTGATGACAAAGTAGATGAAATGTATAAACAGATTACGGAGATAATGGAGGAGGAGGGAAAAGGAAGGATCACCACCATAGCAATGGTAGACTGGAACAGTGTAGTTGGAGAGGGACAGGAAGATAACATAGTGGGAAAATATGGACTAGGGAAGAGAAATGAAAGAGAGGAGAAACTTGTGGAATTCTGCCATAGAAATAGATTGATTGTAACTAATACATGGTTTAAGCACCACCGGCGGAGACTTTAAAGATGGAGAAGCCCAGCAGACCAGAGACGATACCAGATAGGCTACATGAAAGATTTAGATTTAGAAATAGTGTTAAAAATGTGAAAACACTACCAGAGGCAGATACTGATTCCGACCACATTATTTTGGTGGAAAATACACAATGTAGACTGACCAGTGTTAAGAGAAACATAAGAGTTAACAAGAAATGGAACTTAGAGGAGCTCTTCAGGAACAAGGAGGCTTTCATGACTGAGCTGGAGGAAAGGTTGGGGGAGAGAGCTGAAGAAAATAGGAACAATGTAGATGAGGAGTGGAGATACATCCATAGCAACATTAAAGATGTCATGGAAAAGAAAGTAGGGAAGATAACGGGTGAAAGAAACAAAAAACCCTGGGTCACAGCAGTCATGCTGCAAAAATGGGAGAGGAGAAAGTGGAAGAACATAAACACTGAAGAAGGCCAAAGACAGTACAAGGAGTTAAATAATGCTTTAAGAAAGGCAACATAAAGCCAGAGACCAGTGGATAAATGAGAAATATAAGGAAATTGTTAAGTGTGAAAAAATTTGTAGAACAGACTTCATGTATAGCAAAGCAAAGGAACTATTCAAGAAAAAGAAAAGAAAGATAGGACGCAAAGGAATCATGAACAAAAGTGGTAAAATAGTTTCGGAGCCAGACGATGTAAAGAATGTCTAGAGAGAATACATTGAGGTGCTGTATGACAAAGAAGGCAAGCCAGAAAATATTGAATTAGATGAAAAATAGGATGTGGAAAAAGACCAGCTAGGACAAAGTATTCTGGAGTCTGAAGTTAAAAGAGCAATTGATGATATGAAAAGAAGGAAGGCTGTTGGGAGTGATGATATACCAGTGGACGTTCTTAAGGTTTTGGGCAACTTACAAAATTCTTTAACCAAGTATATGATACTGGCATATGGCCTGAAGATTTTTTAGATGTTGTTATGGTACCACTGGAGAAAAAGAACAATGCAAAAAGTTGTAAGGATTACCGAACTATTAGTTTAATTAATTTTGTTTTGTAGATTGGGAGAAAGCTTTTGACCGAGTGAAATGGGATAAAATGTTGGATTATTTAAATAAAATAGGACTAGATTGGAAAGATAAAAGATTGCTTAAAAACCTTTACTTAGATCAAAAGGTTAGAGTCAGGGTTGAAGGAGAAGAAACAGAAAGTACTTCAATAGGGAGGGGAGTGAGGCAGGGATGTCCTATTTCACCAGCGATATTTAACATTTATGAAGAAACAATAACAGAAGAAGCGTTGATGGAAGAGAAAGGATTTAAGATAGGAGGTGAAAGTATTACCGCCATTAAATACGCAGATGATCAGGGATTAATAGCAGAAGACGAGAAAGAACTTAAGATGATGACAGACAGACTAGTGGAGGTTGTCCAACAATATGGAATGAAGATCAATACAGAAAAAACGAAAGTCATGGTTGTTTCAAAGGAACATAAAGGATGAAATATAATGGTAAATGGCCAACAATTGGAACAAGTAAGTAGTTTCAAATATCTTGGCAGTATTTTAGTGCAGGATGGAAGTAGTACACACATCAGAAGTAGGATTGCAATGGCAAAAGCAGCATTTAACGAGAAGAAGGAGCTTCTCACAAGCAAGAAATAAATTTAGAAACAAGAAAGAAATTAGCGAAATTCTACATATGGAACATAGCTCTTTATGGTGCAGAGACGTGGACGGTAAGGTGAAAGGAGGAAAAATATTTAGAAAGTTTTGAGATGTGGGTATGGAGGAGGATGATGAAAATGAAATGGACAGAGAGGAAGAGAAACGAAGAAGTATTAGAAATGGTGGGAGAAGTGCGTTATAATAAAAACAATCAGAAAAAGAAAAACAAATTGGATAGGGCACATATTGAGAAGACAATGTTTACAAAGGATGATCTTAGAAGGCAAAATTAGTGGAAGAAGAGGAAGAGGGAGAAAAAGAATAGGAATATTAGAGAATTTAAAGCAAGAATATAGTATTTATAGAGGTATAAAAGAGGCACCCAGAGAGAGAAAGAGAGAGAGATGGAGGCAGCGATTCTGCTAAAACCTGTCTTCGGACAGCAGCATGATGATGATGAAGGTAATTTTGGCACGCGAGCTAGTAAAGGTTCGCCATCACTGTCCTAGTATAACTTTGTTGTGGCTATTGTAGATATTCGTGACATTTTTTAAGTGCTTGTTCTTGAATTTTTTTCATCCATAAGGGTAGTTCAATAATTCTCTGTTGAATTCCATTGTATTGTCAAGAAGTCCTTGTGTTTTTATTACTGCGAATTTATTGCACTTGATTGTTCTTAGACGATTCCCGAAGAATTCTTTTCTGATAGAGCATCACAGAATGTTATTAATTTTCTCTAGTTGGAATTTACCCTGAGGGCAAATCGGTAATGGCCGTTGGAAAATTCGAAAGTTTAAATTACATTATGAAGAAACTTTTAACTGCCAAGAATTGCAAGGACTATTATGCTGATAAAATTTAATGGGTGTGGGAAACCTTTAACTCCAAAAGAAAAGGCACAAGGTAGGAACTACAGTTTTGCGTGTAAGCATCAATCGTGTTTTTTATTAAACGTCCATAAGATATCGCTACTTTCTACTAATTAATATTTCCTAGTTCGATAGAAATAGCCCTAACACATTTTACTTCGGTTAAAGTATTTATGATTTTTTGTAATATGATGTCATTTACCATCGATATTGGTGGATCTCGAAAGCATTTTTCGTTTCAAAAAGGAGTGATGCTATGGCATCTGAAGGGAAAAAATTTGGCTGGCAATATAAGTTTTAACCTGGCGGTCAGGTCGGGGAAGAACGCGGAAGGAAGGGAACACGAAATTAGATCAGTAGACTAAGCGTCCGATTCTTCGTGAGCTTCGAGTGAACTGCTGTGGAGATTTTGAGCTTTTTTTCCTGAAACCGATCAAAATAGGCGCTGAAACTTTTAAAGGATTTTATTAAACCTGAATTTTACAAAAAATGTTTTTCATCCTTGTTTTAAATATTATTATGGGTTTTGCTGCAGTGTGAAACCGAGGCTTTGCAGTATCCTGTACGAATGCATCTGAAAAATTCTCAACATTCGCGGTGGGTTTCTGTATACTTATTTAACATTCGCGGAGCATAAAAATTTTTATATTCACGGATTTAACCCATAAGCTCGTGCGCAATCTGTTGCTTTTAACACGCTCGCAATATTTTTTTCGATATCCTTATGTACTCGTGACTCGCGCTCTCTTGAGATTACGGAATTCTTCATTATCCACTTCGGCGTGACTGACTCAGACTCTCTTTATAACTCAGAGGCGCCCAATATTTTTGTAGGCGCGGCGCCCTGCCAAAGATAAACAGAATTCCGAGGTACCCCCGCCTTGAAACAAGATTATATATTTTTACGTATGGCTATCACAACGTTTTGAGGCATTCATTTGTTGTTACCATATCACCATCAATTTGTTAGAGATAAGATCATTGGCATAATGACCTATCAACATTTCCAAATAGTTCTTTCATTTATTTAAAAACATTTTTCGCGGCACCTCTAAGAATCAGTTGCGGCGCCCAATTTAGGAACCTCCGGGTTACCTAACGCCTCCTGATCTATTGGTACATCTACAGCTACATGTTATCCTGCAATTCACCTAATTGGTGGGTGGCATGGGGTGCAATGCAACAAAACCTACCTAAAGATTGTTTATCGCAGGTTGAAATTTTCTATTGTGATCTCGTACTCGGAAAGAACGAGCCTAGATAACGCTCCGTTCTACAATCGATCTCACGTATCTTATCGTCACGGTCGTTTCTAGCTATATATGTTGGTGCTTCAATTATTCCTACAACCTCGTCTTTTAGACATTCCGATCTATATTTCTCCAGAAGCCGCAACCTTGAGTTCAATCTACGATCCTCCAGTGACAGTTACAATGTACACAGTTTACTCAGATGTTTTAGGACAATTGGAGTTATCTATACCAGACGTGGCCAAACCGCGACTCTTTTATCCTAGTATGCGGCTCGTTTAAACTTCCATGCAGAGGTGTGTCAACGTTTTTCTCTACAGGACACAATGACGTAGTGTGACTCGAGACATGTTTGGGATGCCTAATGGACATGCATTATATCCAAATTGCTTCGGATACAGGTTATGTTTTACTGTTCGTAAATTTATGAGCGCAGAATATGTCATGCGGCTCGCGAACTTCTGGGAATCATCGTATGCGGCTCCGAGGGTAAGTAGGTTTGGCCACCCCTGATCTATACCATTACAGTAATGTCTCGGTTAACTATTCCTCTGGGAATGAAACTCCTTTATAAAAATGTCTGGATTATATAATCTAAGGAGTTGGACTCAACTTCCACATATTTGTGTGGAAGTTACGTAATTGTTCCTTTCTTCTAAGTAACTTTGGATTAGTTTTGCAAAAATCAAAAAAATAAAAAAGACTTCAGAAACTTCATGCAAAACGATTAAAAAGAGTAAAATGTTATTATCACTGGCATCGTACAAATGGCCCAGGAGGTGGATATCGAGAAAGTCGACGACGTGCAGTACCTGCTGGATAATTCCGGATGGTAATAACTTGTCTATTTTCCGTGTAGTTTCTGCCACCTCGACTCTCTCCGCTGCCAATTTGGATGAGCAGGAGTTCAGTACGACCTATAGATTTATTACCTGATTTACTGCATTTAAATACTAATTAACATGTTTCATGTCTCAGGCACGTTTGATATTATTTTCGTTAATACTTAATAATAGTTCATTGCATCTCCCATTCTCTGAAGTCCTGGAACGCATCCCTATGCCTCCCATGTTATTCTTACCATTAGTAACGAAGTTTCTGATAACCAAGTGACGTCATGGAATGCATCTAATTCGTTCATCGAGGTTATTGCATTTCCATTCGAGCTATAGTGGGGTAGATGGGATAGATTTTCCTGGAAAATTCTTTAAATTGCAACTGATGCTTGCTGAAACTACCCAACTTAGGACTCAAAAGTTCATTTATATTAAAAATTTGAGATACATTCTTGAAAAATCGTCTAACGCCAACTGAAGCTTACTAAAACCAACCAAGTCTCCAAGTTCCTTGGGGTGACATGCTATAACTACTCAGTAAGGATCTTATTTTTAACGCATTCGTATTTTATTTAGCGATATTTGACAGATAAACCCGGATATTATTGATATTTGACAGAGGCGGAGCGATAACCGTGAAAAATACAGAATAACGCTATAAATATCCCAAGTAGGGAGCAAATTCTTTATCATTCGCAGTAAGCCAAATGACTCTTGAGGGTTCGTTAACTCTTGACCAGCGGTAGAGCAACCTTTCGAAAATTCCGCGATATGCAATCATGGAGTGGTTCCACTCCTTTCACATCTACATATATAAAAGTATATTCAGCTTTCTCCCACCTCGAGTTCTCTTGTCATCTGGTCATGAGCCTGTCCAGATCTTTCGGAGGCAGGGGGCATTTTTTATCACGCTAACTCATCGTTGGAAGGAACGATTACCAAATGGAACAAAAAAAGGCGAGCGAAAAAAAAATAACCAGCGGAAATTGCCGAAGTAACGTGATTTGCAGGGCGTATAAACATTAAACGTGGGGGTTTGACGTAAGTAAATGACGGCGTCAAGTTTTCTTTTTTTAATGACCTGGTATAACGATCCAATGTAGCAATCATAAATTGGAAATGCGCGTGCAATTTATTTTCTCACGATTATTTTCATGCAACGATTCTAGTGAAAATTCTTCTAAAGTTTCATCGATGGAATCAGTGGAGTTTTTAATAAAATCTTTTCGTGGAAGATACAAAAGTTTTTTGCGATATTTTTAAGTTGTTTAAATAATGTTAATATCCTTTATTGACCTCCAAATGTTCGATTTGGTCATTCAATTGTTTTTATAAACTCTCCAAGATATTATTCTGCGTCTATTAGTGAGGTGTATAACAAAACTTCGTGAGCTCGCATATGCTCCCGATGTGTATTATATGGTTCCATTTGGGCCTTATTTCACTGATTTAGGTGTTGTTGATTTAACTTCCTGCCACATCATTCGTAGAATCAATAACCAAATCACATTTAGATCGACTTTTAGACATTATTCAGACATTATTCACGCGTTTAAAGCCTAAAGCTTTGCATTCAGGGCGCGGCTCGAATTTGAGAAGGCGAATACGTGGTAATAAAATTTCGGGAGATTCATTTGTAATATACATTGATTACCTTTCGCGCGCGTGGGCTAAGGTATGATATATCCCCCTGATAGCATGATGGCGGATGACAGAGGGATCAATGACCTCGAAGTCGCTCTAAAACAGTGGTTCTTAACCTTTTTCGTCTCGCGGCCTCCTTGTGATCTTCTAAAACTCCCACGCCACATTCTGATCTTTTAAAATCCGCACGCCTCCCTTATGATCTTAGAATACTCCCTCCCACTCCCGCTTCCCTCAGAAAATTTTCTTTTTTGTTTTTAAGGGTATTTAGCAGAAAATTATTAATAATATTAACCAATTTTTATGACATAGGTTTCTGTCTGCATTAGCTGAGTTCTACTATTTGTATTCATTTAATGAATTCTAATGTTTCATTTTCGTTTCGACACAAAACTAACAGCCGACAATCTTTCGTCATTTTTCGGGAAGTTGGCAATAAGTTGCCATTGACTAAAACAATCCGTGTAGTTTTTAGTGCTTTTCGTCATTGCTGAAGAGCACTTTTATCTTCCTGATGTCCGTCCGTACGCATATATCAAGGAAAAATTGGCGGAACCGATTTCAACCAAATTTGGTTCATAGAATCTTCACATAAATATAGGGCAAAAATGGCATATTTCAACCAAATCGACTCAGGGTGCCACAATTGCAAAATTAAACTTTTCTGTAACAATGAATTTGGAAGGAACTGGCTGAATCTATTTCAACGAAATTTAGTATGAAGAAGGTGTGCAATATTAAAAAACAAAATCAATATTTATAATGTAGATATAGAAAGCAGGGCCACCATAGCACAAGGACTAATACAATTTTTGCTGAACTGTCCGCATTAATTTTAACCAAAATTAAAATTTGTAATGTACACATATATACAAAACCATAATAGCATATCTGTACCAGATCAAACAAACAGGGGTACCACACTTACAAATTAAATTCTTTCAGTAATTACGGATTTGAAAGGAATTTCCAGAGCGGATTTCAACTAAATTCTGTATGTAAGATTTGTACAATTTTGTACCATAATGAAATCAAGATGTTTAAAGCGGAGATAAATAGCAGGGCTACCACAATAAAAAGTAAAATTATATTTTACACGTATTTATAGAGAACTGGCAGTATGAATTTTAATTCAATATGGTACATATAATCTTCATATAAATAAATAACCAAAACAGCATATTTCAATCGGGTCGACTAAAAAGGGCTACCAAAATATCAAGGTTAGAATTTTTCTGTAACTATGTTTGGAGGTTGTTAGCTGAACCGATTTCAAAAAGAAATTTCGCTTGTAGGGCTAGTATAGAATGGCAAAATGAAATGAACATGTTTCAAGCGTATCTATAAAGCAGGGCTACCACCATATAAGAAAAAATAATTTTCTGATTTCAAAGCAAATACGTTAATATATGATTACACTACGGCGAATTTGACGAAAAGCGCATATATCACGAGAAACCCGTGCACATCCCCTCTTGTTCATATATGATTTCTACATATTGTAAATCCATTTATCTGCACTACATCTGTTATTGGTGTGACAAGTTGGCAGAGCATTTGAATACATCAGTACAAGATATATCATCTAAATGTTTATAAAATAAATGAAAAAATATTAAAGTGGTGAAGTTGGACAGCAATAGAAACATATGAGAGGTATAAACTTGAGGCAAACCTGATTTTCGTCCAAAATGCTTAGCGCTCCACCTGGAATCTTCATACGCCCCCTAGAGGTGCGCGCCCTCTGGTTAAGAACCACTGCTCTAAAATCTCTTCTCAGGTTCTCGTATTGCCTCAGAATGGGTCTATAATAAATTTCTGTTTTGAATATTATCCGATTCAAACCCGAGACAATATGGTCCTATATAATGAATTGTTTAATTAAATTCCGTATGTCATAGCCAAATTCTTGCGATTTAAATTTCCTGTAATCCAGGTGTTTCCTGTAATATCTCTCATATAAGAGTTCAGATGCTTAAGACTGTCGTGTGCCATTTCTGTGCGTCTTAATTAAAACTACGTATTAATCAACAAATGACTCCCGCCATAATTTTGAGAAAAGCTAATTGAAGCATTTGCTTCAACGAGTCATTTGCGCATTTATTTGCTTCTGTCTGCAATTTAAATTTTCGTTGAAATTTTGACTTACTTTATTGGAAAACTCAACTTGACCTCTATAAACAGAAAGTATAACACCTTTATCGAAAATTTCAATTACTAGCTTCTGATATTCTAAGCTAATTATGCAATTTGAGTTTCCACATTAAATTATTTAACCGTTTCACGGACGATTTTATTCTAGTTCGTCTACAGATATCAGGATCTGGCAAATAGAAAGGAACACACTAGCAACTTTAATGACTATTTTACCATATTTATATTTTAAATAATGTTCAAAAGGGGAGATCTATTCTTCCCACCCACTCCCACTTTCTGGTTAACAACTTTTTTCACGAGCAAAAATATAATTCATTCAAATAAAAATCCTTTTGGTTAGTGATTATCATCGTCGTCGTCAGGCAATCTGCTCGTAGATAGGTTCTAGATTAAAGTTGGTTCTCCACAACCAACACTGGTTTTCCGCAATCCTCACCATTTCTTGGTAGCTCTCTTATCTTTCAAGTCATCTATCAGTAAAAATAATCCCTTACCCTTTCTCTTTTTTCTTCCCGTTTTTATGCGTTCTTTGCACGAAGTGAATGCATATAGGGGAGGTCGTTACCGTCCGTCCGTCCGCATGTTAAAACTCGGGAACCGCTTTATGTATATTGATGAAATTTGGTATTGAGGTTTTTTGCTAAACTTGGTCTACCTACTCCAATTTTGGTTAAAATCGAAAAAAATTACGACCACTTTACATGAAGACCTACAAATGTTCCTGTTTCAACTCGGGAACCGCCGCTCGTATTTTGACGAAATTTGGCATTGGGGAGCTTTGCTAAAATTGGTCGACCAATTCCAATTTTGTTTAAAATAGGACAACAATTACATCCACTTTACATGATGAAGACCTACATGTAGTTTACAAAGTTCCTTTGTTTCAACTCGGGAACCGCTAGACGTCTTTTGATGAAATTTGGTATTGGAGAGTTTTAGTAAAATTTATTGACCGTTTCCAATTTTGGTTAAAATAAGACAATAACTACAACCACTTTACATGAAGACCGCCGCCCGGCTCCCCGGTAACTCGGGTCGCCCCTGAGTACACCTTTGCAATATTGTTCTTCTAACACATCTTTTATCGTGCTCTCTCACCTCATGAAATGTCCAATCCAGTCCGACTACCTCTTTCTTATATGTAGTCTGTATAATCACTCGCTTTTATCCTATTCTTCTTAGTATCTACTTCTTTTTCATCCTATCTGTTTATTTTATCTTAAGTATTTTTCTCCATGCCCACATTTTGAAGCTTTCCAAGTATTTTATATAATCTTTTCTTAGATCCCATGTTTCTGCCTCATACAAAGCTATACTCCATACATAGCATTTTGTCAATTTCTTGCGTCTATCTTTCTTTATTTTCCCATCGGTAGGAGTTTATTTCTTCTGAAAGCGACTTTTACTTTCGTTATTCTAGTCCTTATTTCATCGGTACATTTTACTTCTCTCATTATGAGGCTTCTGAGGTATCTATAGTATGCTGAAACTTATTATAATGGCTTTCCGCAAATACTTTTTCAATTCTTCTTCTTTTCCCGGTATTTGCATGATCTTGGCTTTTTAGCCTTCTTTTCAGAATGGAAACCAATAGATTTTTAACCAACAGACCGATTTTTATGATACTTGGTGGAAATCATTTACTACTGGAGACGAGCTCTCGAGGATAGTTTTTGTTGCGAAGAAAAGTCTCGGGTTCGATTCCGGGAACTATTTACATGGGAAATCTGATATCCATCGTGTACGGTAACTTTATCATGCTCATTAAAATAGCTTAGAATTGTAATATCGGAGCAGGATTTATACTATTCCCTGAGGAAAGGAACGTAGATTCTAATTTGTATCGTAGAATTTTGCTTATCGATGATATCTCTTTGAATTTCGCATAAATACTGGCGTTTTTGCAGTTTTTATCACTCATTACGAGAGTGTTGCCATTGAAACGACTATTGTTGGACTCGATTTCGGCATAGTCTAGTACAGCGATTCTCAACCGAAAGTTCATTGCGGACCGGTGTAACAACAGTAAGTTTACCGCGGACCGGTGTATTATCCCAATAATCCTCAAAAGACCGGTAAAATCAATTTCAAACCACCAATCATTTGACAATTTTACACTTTGACGACTAAAAACCCAAGCCTTTCATTAACCAGTGCTGCCCATTATAAAACTTGAATGAGAAAAATGGAATATCACGGAAATACTGGTCCGCAAACCGTCGGTTGAGAAATGTTGTCTAGTGCATACACGCGTGATTTTTGCCACACAAATACGCGTAATAAGTATTAAATAAATAATTAAGTGGAAAGTAGGCATCATACGTGGAGGTTGTCTCTGGCGTTCCGCAGGGTAGTGTAATTGGTCCGTTATTATTTCTAATTTAAATAAACGATATCAGCTCAGTAGACAGAAGTAAAAATTAGGCTTTTCGCGGACGACACCGTCATCTATAGAATAATAAGCAATCCGGAAGACCACCAATATCTCCAAAATGACCTAGAAGCAATCTTTGCATGGTGTAAGAAATGGCAGTTAGAGATCAACTAAAAGAAAAGCTGCGTCATCAACTTCTGGAGAACCAAGAGTATCTCGTTGGATATTAATTATTCGTTGGGCGGAGTAGAGATTCCAGTTTCAGACTCGATTAAATATCTTGAAGTCACAATCCATCGTGATCTCTCGTGGGACACCCACATTCGCCGATTGATAGGTGCCGCTAACAAAAAGCTGGCCTTTATAGAGAGAATAGTTCGAAATAGCTCCGAAAAAGTGAAAGAATTATGTTATTTATCCTTGGTTCGACCGCAGGTCGAATATGCTTCAGCTGTGTGGGATCCTTACGAAAAGGGACTCACTAACGAGATAGAAAAGGTTCAGCGCAGGGCAGCTAGATTTGTAAAGAGGAATTACGATAGTAAACAAAACATCATTAATAGAAAATCTGAAATGGACATCGTTAGAGGAACGTAGGCTGCAGGCTTTATTTAAACTACTGGAAAAATTTATGTCGGAGGGACTAGCGAATGAGGTAGTAGGACTTATCAGAAGCCCGACGTATATCGGAAGGCAGGACAGTGAGGATAAGAACGGAGCGATATAGAGGATTTTTTTTCCTAGGACGATAAGAGAACATAATAGGAAAAGATAACGCAGGAAAACTATGGACCCTTGGTGCACTGTACCCCCTGCCATCCACCAAAAAGGTGACTTGCAGGGTATCATGTAGATGTAGATAACTTCCGTCTGGATCATCTTATTCTGAATTTATTTCCATTCCGTATTTTCTGCCTGTTATTACCGTTCTATTTGATCATTTTCTGGAGTCCCTTTTACTCTCTTGCTAGAATTACTTGATTATCAGCATATTTTACTGTTCTTATAATCCTTGCTCCAATCTTGCGATCTCCTATGCCTTCTGGTGATTAATTCTTGTATTAACCTTTCTCCGTATATATTGAATAGGACCTGTGATGAACAACTTTGTCTTACTCCTCTGCCGATATTTACTCCGCCGGTATCAGCTTTCTTTAATCTGACCTTCACAACTTGATTCATGTATAGATTCCTGATTAGTCTCCTGTCTTTACAATTTACATCTATATCCTTTAATATTCCAATCAGAATTATTCGATTAACTCAATCAAAGGCCTTTTGCCAGTCGACGAAACACACGCAGCATCTTGGCTGTACTCTATTGCCCTTTCTGATATGATTCTCACTCCACCGATAGCATCTATGGTCCCTCCTCGTCTATTTCTGAAGCCGAATTCATCCTCCCATATACATATAATAACAAGAACTATGAATTATTCGCTAAGACCTACCTAGATTAAAGACATTTTTCAAAAATATCTAAAATAGGGATATTCATACAGCAGAAGAGACAAAAACTTAGTGAAATATGCTTGATTTTAAAAAGAAAAATTATAAAAAATAGTACTCCTATATTAACCCTGCTAATACCAAGTGGAGTACACCTGTACCCCATGAAGGTATTTATGGGAGGGTTTGGTGGAAGACAGTCATCACCGGCTTCCCTCAATCAGCTTTCCAGCATTGCTACTAAGGTGTCAGTAGTGATTTTATTCATTACTTAAGATTTGCCCATCGACAAGTTATAGGCACCATGGCAGGCTGTGAAGCCGCACTCGGTCCTAAGTCATCTGCATTTCATAAGAGAAGGGAGGAGAGAAACCCGGGGCCAACTGCTTAACGTCCCTTCCGAAGGACGGAGTGTTGATTTGTGCGGTCTCCTCAATATTTCTCGTGGTCTCGTTTTTTCATCCTCGTCGCCTAATAGCAACGCACAAATAGAGGGCCAGAATCGTAAGGTGAGGCCAACACTCAAACCACACTGCCGGATCCCTCTGGTATTTATGGCTACTGTTCTTATATTTAAATTCTGACAATATCCACGTTGCATGTTATTGTCACCCATATATTCAGAAAAGCCATGCCCTCTTATCAAACGTTTTCTTACTCAAGTTCCATAATTAGAAATAAAAAACTACTTTGGGACGCATGTGTACCCCGCTTGGTGCTTAGTGTTACCTTTATCACATGATGAGGAAACAGGCTCTTCCTTATATTTTAGAGTCATAAATTCAATATTTTTTCTTTTTATATTGCTTAATGCATTTAGAGTCACTAGATGTCGCAAACATTAGTAAAGGAAAATATTGTACGAATGGCTCAAAGAACACTTGGTATCCCGAGGAGTGTTATAACGCACATGTCGTAAGTTGTACCGGAACTTGATGTTGCTAACAGAATATATTCAAAATCACCAGATTGGAAGGTGTGGTCTACGTGAGAGGAAAAATATAGGAAATCAAAAGTGATATGCTTCATGTTTGGCACATTTGTGTGCACTGAGCATTCAGAGAAGCGTTAGATCTGTTCACTGTGTTGGAGAATCCAAATGAGGCACATACATAGGCATTTTTGTAATGGATTTCAAGTTTCTAAAAATCAATAACTCGCGTTTGTACTGTTTTATGCATTTAATAAGCATCTCGTGTGAATTTTTGAGCAATACGAGTTATGAATACTATTGGTTGTAAATGTTGATAGAATGCATTAAAAATTTTTGACAGTAACTTTGAAAGTCTTTTTATAATTACGAATAAATATTCATAAATATATCCATATACATTTTAATTTAATTTTATTATATTTACAAATGTAACTGCATCCATTCCATGCGTAAACAACGTAAATATATGAAATAAACAATAAGTCATGCTAAAAAATATAAGGGGTACATTTGTACCCCACTTGGTCTGGAGTGTAGGTAAAATATCTTGGTGTTTGCAGGGTTAATCTCAGCTTGTAACTGAAACCCTTCCCTTATTATATTATTCCTATTATCTTTCCTTTCTTGTTTTTTAACGATGAATAATTAGAAATAACTTCCCTGTGATTAATTTAAGAAGTAAATCATCTACAAAAGACATCGACATCATATTCCATTACAGCGTGAAAAACTTAAACCGAACATTTTGAAACTTCAATTAGCGTTTATCCTCTACAACGTTAGCGATCAGTTGCATTACGTCGAAACGTCCATTCTAAAGCAATAGCACGATCGCAGCTTATTGCTAAACCAGTTCAGCGATAGATGGATGCATTAAGACCATTATACGTGATCAAATTTCTTGGACACTATAAACAAGTTAAAGCTGACCTTGTTAGCCAAGTGGAAGAGTTGGTATTGTGACATTTCCTTTACAGCGAGATAGCGGGCATATACATATTCCTTCTTGAAAATGTGAAATTTCTCCCATATCATCCTCCTTTCGCGTGACGGTGGCTAAAATTATACGCTTATGCTTCTCATGTTTGTTCACTATAAACTTCCGTTTACACTTTTTACGTATTAATTTAATAAAAATGCTCTAATGCTGCCTGTGGGAGAGGCTAAAAATTTTCTGATGTTGAATAATTTGTCGTGTAAGTACTTATATGTAACTCCACTGTATGAAATTGATAGATTGCGCAGTAACTGTGTGGTAATACATAAAACTCTTAAGTATAAAGTACAACATTTTTCAAACTAGGACCCACGAGGTCGTGTTTTGTTTTTTACCTAAAACTCTATTGTGTTCAACAAAACATTAAGGAAAACCTGACCATTTCTTTGCTGTGTCGGTGGTTAAACATGGCCATTCTTAAGAATACATAGTTGCTCTTGGTTATTTTATATTTATTTGCATTATGAATAGATCATCACAAATTAAAATTTCGGCGATCGATTGGCATTCATATATATTTTACCAATCGTCAATAAGTAAATTAAACTTGTTACTCATTCGTTAAAGAAAGAAATTTTCAATTAATAAACTCATGACAAAAATACGCATCACTTATAACTTTTTAAATTTATAAAGAGCATAATTTAAAAATGATCTTGATAGTTAGGTGATTAATATCTCACGTCTTAGACCCTTAAAGCCTGTGGTATGATTATTTTAATATCATAAATTTAAATTATACCATGATTTCGTGGTCGAGACAAACAGTCCGACAAACCTCCTCAATAACTTGCGATTTTGCGATATAATTTTAAAACCCAGGCAGAAAAAAATTAAAAAATTCCGGAGGAATCGATAATATAATTTATTTCAAACCCCTGAAAAACACGATCGTTATCCTTTCAAGACCATAAAGAAGTCCTTCCGATCTGCCCGCCATCTTTTATCGAAAGAAGCAAGTATGTAGTGTCTTCTCCTCCGCCAGCCCAAAAAAGGAATATAAATTTAAACTGGTTTTTCCCTGCGTGGCTGCGTTTTCCCTTTTTTGCCGTCCCTCGCCATTCCCTCAATTTACTCTCCGTCCTCTTGATGGGGCGGAGTGTCTCGGAATGTCTTATTTCCTCGTGCGCCTGCTCGCCATATTTTCGCCGCTCGATCTATTATTGGTACGAGAATGGCCGTCTGTCATGTCAATGAACCCTTAGGACTACACAGCGTCTACTCTTAATCGCCCCACTGTGAACGGTGGATCTATCATTCGGTGTGGTGTAAGAGTTTTCGAATCAGTCCGAGGGATCTTTGCTAACACGTTACTCGTTGCGCAAATATTTTGAAAAGCGAACTTAAAATCCTTTCACAGTTACACCAGTTCGAATTGCATTAGCAACATCTCGTTTGCGACGGCTGTTTTTCCCGACTTTCCAATTGTTTCCAACACTTTAGAATGCATCGCTGAAGTCCTAATTAAGAAAAAATATTAAAATTTCAGTTTTTTCTAGGATTAATTTAAAGAACATTACGTTTTGTCTTGACAATCGATACGTCAGATGAAATTCGTTGCCGAGAGTTTTAGCGATGTTCTTCGAAATTATATACGCTCAATTATAATCGAGCGTATATAATGTCGATAATGATTATTATTATTATGAGTTTAATTTTTCTTAAGACCATGAATTAATTTTTAATTTAGTGTCTTATTTTGGATTTATAGACCAACGTTATAACAAGAGCAGGTTTCCTTCTTCACGTCGAACATGGAACTCTGTGTTGAAAAAATAATCAAGAGGATTCATCCTCTGGACTTTTCAATGTTTCTTCTCTGGATTTCTTGCAGAAGATTTATTCCGGAGGAAAAAACTGAAGATTACTTCAAATTGATGGCCCCGCAGATACAAATGGAACCCGCGGCAAACGATATATGGGAACGATTGGTAATTTATTTCAGGGCGAGAAATGTGGTCAAACAGGTATTGAACTCGCTTCGAGTTTGGAACGGTGCAGAAGAAGTCCCAGCACTTTTGGTTTATTACGCTTTGTGCACGTCGAGTATATGTTAATTCGAATTCACCGGTCTTTTTCTTGAAGTGGGCGGGGCTGGGAGGAGGAATCTCGAGCCACCTGTTCGATTAACGGATATTACATGGATATTTACGGTGAATCTTGCGTGATGAACGACCAAAACCTATGCTTTCCGCGAGCGTAAAAATAAATGAAAGATATTTTTTCGGTGTAATATTGTTTATGTAATTTCATCTAGAATTTGAAAATGTTTTGCAGGCAAGTACATTCATTTTGTTAAATTCGGAAATATTGCGCAGAATGGCAGTTTGTCAACAAACATGCTTGGCTAAATTTAAAGAACACGTCCTTATGCATTATATACGATCACATTTTATACAATTATCTCACTGAACAGAGTAGAATTGTAGAATATTTTGGGAACGGAAGAATTGAAATAAAATCTGATGTGGTCGCCACATGACTTTCTCGATACCTGTAATATTTCTAAAAATTCCAAATAGGTTACACAATAATAAATATTTTAAGAAACTGCGAGAAAATTGTAGACTTTACAAAGCAGAAATAAACTCAAACCATAGCCTTCTGATATTGGATATAGCCACAAAGCTCCAACGATTAAGAAAAGAAAAAGGAGCGTTACTAACAATAAGACGTAAAACTCGGTCAACCGAAAGTGAGTGTTTACTCTTGTCACTTATCCCTTATTTTGAAATATTTGCTTTAATATTTGATAAATGTAAAAATGTTTTGGAATAAAGATCATAGGAAATTAATTTTCCACAACCTTGGTTTGAAACATTTCCCCATATAATGCATTATTTAAGAGATATCTAATATTTTTAGCTGCCACCACCACACCACCTACCGTCGACTATTGTTAACAATTGACGCTTAGTTACGTTTTATTGTTAGTAACGCTCCTTTTTCTTTCCTTAATCGTTGGAGCTTTGTGGCTATATCCAATATCAGAAGGCTATGGTTTGAGTTTATTTCTGTTTTGTAAAGTCAAAAATTTTCTCGCAGTTTCTTAAAATATTTATTATTATGTAACCTATTTGGAATTTTTAGAAATATTACAGGTATCGAGAAAGTTATGTGATGGCCACATCAGATTTTTTAAAAATATTTGTTGAATCTAAAAATGTGCCGGAATAAAAGTTGTAGGCAATTTAATTTTCCACAAAGTTGTTCAAAACATTTTGTCATTGATGAAGAGATATTTTTAAAACTATATTTTTTAGCTGCCACCACCACACCACCTACCGGCGACTACTGTAAGCACTTTACGTTTAGTTACGTCTTAGTAACGGTCCTTTTTATTTTTTTAATTGCTGGAGCTCCGTGGCTATATCCAATATCAGCAGGCTATGGTTTGTGTTTATTTCTCTTCTTTGTATTCTTTAAACTTTTCGTACAGTTCCTTAAAATATTTATTATCATTTAACCTATTTGGAATTTTTAGAAGTATTACAGGTATGGAGAAAGTCATGTGGTGACTACATCTGATTGTTTTAGATGCAGCCCTACATGAGTATATTTAACACCTTATAAATAAGTTATAAAAGGGTTTTCGCTCAATGCAATATTTTTGTTATGTGAGCTTACGTTATCTTATTTGATTAGAGTTTTTTTATGTTACTGATGGTGAAATTACCGTTATTATGGAGGTAATGCCTGACGCACGACTGTCTAACGTGTACCAATCATTGCTTCAATGCTTGAGTGCTCGCGTAACAAGTTTTTTATGAACGCCTTTGAAGTCTAATTGCATTATATTACCATAAAGCAAAAGATTGTGAACTTAAAAAGCTGAATAAAAACATGATTGTTACTCGGTAAATTCATTATAACAACATATCATGAAAAACGTTAACGTGAATCATATAATCGTAGTTTCAATAACCCCCGTATGCATTTATTTCGCCTTTTAGTGGACATAAAACGTTTAATTTGCTTATTAAATTGATATAATTAGCATTAACATTTATTGGTCTACCATTGCTTGTGTAATTATGTTTTGGGAGAAATTTCTTCTATTCGATGTATGAATGGTATGCCTCGCTACATTTCTTTTTTTGCCGACGTATTTATGAAAATTTTAGAATTTACCTATAGTCACCTATACAGTTTCAAAAGTTAACTATAGAAATAGTTCGATCATTCATTGTCTTTATTGTCTTCTCAGTTCAAATTTTGAAGATAAAAAACAGTCGTAAAGACTCAATGCTGTGAAGTAAAATTTCGACAGCAGAATAAATACCGTCCAAATTTTCTTGAAAAAATGAAACAATTGAAGTTTTGGAAAACGAAAAATCTAGAAAATAATCAATTGTTTGTAAGCAAACATTCTAACAGCTATGTGATTATTATAAGTCGTGGAAAATTCAAATATTCTCTTAGCTACTTCGATTAAACCTAAGCCGAAGCTTCGTCAAGAAAGGAGAAAACTTAGTAACCTTCCTTATGGATTTTTATAAATAAGAAACGGCCATGCCAATTTTGTTGCATGGCAAACATTATTCCGGCATCTAATTATATATGAAAGATGAGGGTTTAAGTGATAAAGAAAGAGGAAATAAAGAGAAAGGGAGAGTGGAAAAGAAAAGACGAAGGAAAAGGTAGTGAAATAGAAATAAATAGAAGGATGAAGTGAGAAATAAGGAGAGAGGAAGAGAGTGTGAGAGGGAGGAAATAAATTCGCATTAATTTATCTGCTGCGCGTATGCGTGATAGAGAGAGAGAGAGGCAGATGGTCGTATATTTAGCTCCATCTTAGAAAGAGACACTCTTCTTTGAGATGTCGAAATGCTAAATTCTTAATTCATCTTCCTTTCGTTCCCTTCTCTTTGATTGTTTAGGGGTGTCTCATGTCAAGGATTTAGGGGAAGAATAGAGGATGCCACATGACCCTCTAATAACGAGGGAAATGGAGAACAAAGAAGAGATATACATATACGTATATATGTGTGTATACATACACACATGCACACACATAGATACCCCTGTACATTCATTCGAATTCCGTCTACTTGAACGTATATAACTTCAAGTTTCTACAAATAAACATCTTTATCAACAATCTCGTCCTTTCTCATTAGGGAAGGTTTATTTAAGCCCATTCTATGATAGATTATAAGATCCGACAGCTCAAATTATAATTTTATAATGTCTCTAGTAGATTTTTAGAGCAGATATTCGGCTCGTTTTGGTTCGTTAACGACGTCCGTCCCTTTTTTATGCAAGGGAATACTTCGTTTAGACGTTTCCTTTCCGGCAATGCATACGCGGCGCTTAACATTATAGTACATCTATTGCGAAATAGAAAAACAATACCTCATTGAAATCGCTAGAAATATGACGAAAAATCCATAACCTAATCCTTTTTGATTTTTGCTTTTGGGCAATTCCTCGGCATTGCTGCAATGCGGCAATTACGGTGCATTTATGTTACGCAGTTCCATCAAGATTATGTAATAGGAAATCGATATTTATAGTGGATGGATTTGAAAATAGCGTGCGCCTTATTGCTTTCTCACATAAGACCTGATGTAAGCCACGCAATTTTTTACGAGAGAACAATTCAAGCTTAACCTAAAACAAAGTATAAAAAAATAATTACCAGCGGCGTTTAAAGCAAAAATGTCATCCTTGCGTGGCACATTAATGCTTTTAAAACCATGAATAATCAAAAGAATCCATAATTTTCGGAAAATGACCGTTCTTGGAGTATAACTTGCCACACACTATTTCAGAGCGTTGGTGTTTCAAAAACGACTGTGGTTTGCGTCAACCGTGTCTGAAATAGATGGCTCGTAACGACGGAAATTATATAGAAAATTATTTAATCAATTAAACGAGCTTACTTCGTTAGCTCTTGCCATGAAAGTTTTATTTGCTTACCAATTCGCCTGTCCCTCAGCATTCTCTACAAACAGGCAATATTTCGGAGTCCTTTCTGTTGGTAGTTTTTCGTCACATTTTCTTTTAAAGATTTTCCTGATTGTACCTGAAAATTTCTAAGGGTACCGAAATTACAACAATACCCATTTTTTCAAAGGAGAGTATTATTTAACCCTAATCCTACCAGGCTCATTTACTGACGTTAACTACCGGGGTATGACTTACAGACACACATGATAAATTTTGAAGATATGATTTATTAGGACATTGTTTTTATTATTCATACACATGATTACATGAGATTTCTATTTTATTCTAGACAAATATTTTTATAAAATTTTAAATATTATTACATAGAGAAATGATTTTCATCCAAGTATGCTTGATACTGCAATGATAAAATGACCTTCATCCCATGCGGACAGAACGGTAAATAATCAACGCATTTGTACTACTCACTCCACATCCAGTGACCTAGTAGTATATAATTTAGATTAACAAAACGTGGCACTAACAAAAGAATTTTTCTTTACATTGTGTCAATGTGTCCCTGGGTCACACCTTGGTAGTCAGCGTAGGGATTTTATTTCGGGACTATATAAATGAAACACAAAGAGATAAAACAAGTTAATGGCGTCCATTTATGTAGAAACACAAAATAATAGAATACACAAAGTCTCCGTGCCAAATGAATTTATTTGTAGATATAATCATGAATAAAAATTCAAATGTGTCTCTAAGTCACAGCCTGGTAGGATTAGGGTTAACTGGAAATACGTTTCCAAAAAAATTCCCAATACAATTATACTGAATAATGCGCCCATTATGCATCATTAGCGCTTTTTGCTACCGGACATTATTCACACTTCCCCACCTTAATGACAAATTGGTCTTAGGGACGGTTTGCTTTAGAAAACCACGTTTCAATGTCACTTTATATCCATCAAATTTAGAACGGTGCTATGCAATATTATATTGTAGCGATCGGAGTGAAATGCGAACGAGGAAAAAACTAGCCAAAGCGTAATCGGTGACAAGTATAGAATCTTTGTTCATAGTTCAAGCATTTAGTAATCGCGACATTCATAAACGACTGCTTAGCTATAAAGAGGGACCACTGTAAGGTTTAATAGCGTACGATGCCGATTTTCGTACATTAACGAACTAATGAAATAGGACAAATGTTTACGTACCATTTTTAGTTATTCGTATGACACTACCCGGGTTTCGACGCTTGGCCTCATCATCATTAAACTATTAATAATTATTAAACTATTAATAAAAGCCGTAACCTGTTGGTTTGTTGGTTGGAACGCTATATGGGATTTCCCATAAGAGAGATCTTAAGTATACCTTTTTCACACTTGCAGACTTATTTTCTTTTGCAAAATTAAATTAGAAGTAATTGACGCATGATCTTTGGATAAGAACCATTTTAAAGGAAATTAAATGAAGATTGTTATTATTATCGTTGAATTTTGTTTTCGAATCGAATTCGCTCACATTAAGCTTATATATATATATATATATATATATATATATATATATATATATATATATATTAAGGAAAAGAAAAGGTAGTGATGAGGGTGGCAACAAGGTGTTGAAGGAAGCCCAGCGGACTTTAAGTTACTCTATCGCTGAAGAAGGTCATAGGCCCGATAAGCTTGCGTGTTTTTTGTGTTTTTTTGTGTTCGTGTGTTGTACGTGTCTCTTCGACGCCCCCAGCAGCCTGCCAATATATATATATAATTTGTCAAAATTTTGCATTATTATTGAACGGTTCCCTTGGCGATCAATAGCATTGTTGTTCATACAGAAAATCAACATATCTTGTGAGCTAATTTTTTCGGATTAAAACGTTAAAGATGTTGTTAACTTAGTTAAAATCTGACTATATTTTAATATTAACAAATATAATAATGCATTAGATTAAGCTCACTTCCTTCCAATATAGTTGAATACATTAAGTTCCAATTTTCCCGTTGAATTTCAACGGGCAATTACGCTAGTAAATTAATAAAATTCAAACTGAGCCCGCGTTATTAAATAATATTTCCTTCGCGCGTGGGAGGAGAGGGGGCGTGGGCGGCGGCCAGCGCAGCCGCATTCACCTTCGACACCGCGCAAATTACAAAACGCTCTCGGGATGACGCTTCCTCTCCCCCCCCCTCCCTCCCCCCGTCAACACCCAATCCCACGCGGCGAAAGTTTCCCCCCGAAGGGAAAGAGGAACCGGCACGAAACTGACTCAATTTCTTTTTTCCGAATGCACCTATGCACACGTTGCAGCAGCGGCCGCCATGTCATTAAAAAGTTTCCCAACGATTTCCAAAAGATATTTCAAACTGGCGACGATTTCTTCTTTTTTCGCCCCCTCCGATCCTTCCCCGAGCCCCTTCACGCGCAAGCGATCGTTACGTATTGCGAACCGTGTATTTTTTCCTCAGTTCGGAAAAAACGGAGGGAATGAGGGGGATATGGAGAGAAGGGGGAAGGAGTTTTTAAGGAGTGGAGGGTAAGGAGTGATAGACAGGCGGGTGGTCGTGGAAGGGAGCAAGTAACCTGTTACGTTGAGCAAGCGCAAAAAGATACACGGAATTGGTAACCCTCTCATTACGGCACTTGTCGACGGGATGGGGGTGTGGGTTCTGCTGGGGAAGAGGGGGTGGGGGCGGGATGCGAGAAAGGAGCGGAGGGAGGAGGGGGTGGGAAGGGGATGGGAGGGGTTTCAAGGGGGCGGTTCGGGTACGTGGTAGTCATGCTCTCCAAGAGGTCGTTGAACCCCTATACAAGAGAGAGAATCGCCATATACACAGAGCTTCTCGCTTTGGCCTTTCCCTCATGGCGTAAGCCAGGTCTTTGCCCCCTTTGGATCTCTCCCCTCCCTCCCTCCACCTTTCTCCCTCTTCTATCACTCCCTCTCTCTCTCTCCCTTTCACTCTTTCCTTCTCTCCTGCCCTTATGCAGCCGCCGAGACGCGATTACGTGGACGAGATGGGGCGGGGTACTGTCTCTCTCTCTCGAAAAAAAGGCGGAGGACATAAATCTTTTGAGATATATCGCTAAAGGAGTCCGCGAAAATTTTTTGCGCTTTTTTTTAATTTCTCCCTTTATCTCATTTTCTCTCTCCCTTCTTTACGGCTCCCGAAAAGATGTGGAATCTCGAACGGATTGATAGGGTTTGGAAGGAGTGAGGAGGGCGATCTTTATATTCGAAAAGTTGTTGACTCCCAGGAGAGAGGGAAGAGAAGGCGTGGGCTTGATTCGGGAAGTTTTATTTAGCGACATGGTCGCTTCCGTGTTTCGACAACTCCCCCGCACATTAACCTGTGTGTTTTTGTGTGTGCATACAATATGAATTCGTTACTACAGGCTTTTGGGATCCTAAGTTTTGATGATCCGTACCAGAGGTCGGCAACCTTTTTCGCATGGCGAGCCACATCCGTAGTCTTAAATTCTTTAGAGGGCCGCTTTGGAAGTCACGAGCAGGATAAGTGTATACGTTAGAAGTTACCTCGAGTTTCTGTGGTCCCACAGTGGTATCTAAAAATCGAGCCAAAATAATTTACTAGTGTTAAAACTTCCTCAGAAAAGGTTTACTGACCGTCATTTTACTGAATTTATGGAATTGCCCGTGTGAAATATTGCCGATCACTATTCAATCACAGCTTCGCGGGCCGCATAAAGCCCTCTCGGGTGCCGCATGAGGCTCGCGGGCCGTAGGTTTCCGACCCCTGGTCTGTATGGTAGACGTTCATAATGACTAAAGGTATGTCGTAATAACCAATAAATACCTAACGTTTTGCAATGACGAGCGTTTTGTGCTAACCGACTTGGTATTAACGAGGTTTTACTATGTATACACATGCTATAAATAAATAAATAAATAAATATATATATATACTTCAGTTACTCTATCGCTGAAGAAGGGCATAGGCCCGATAAGCTTTCGTTTGTTTGTTGTGTGCGTGTTTTTTTACGTGGTTCTCTTTGACGCCCCCAGCAGCCTGCCAACTTGGTCCTCAACTTGGTAAGTGTCCGCTGGGCTTCCTTCAACACCTTGTTGCCACCCTCATCACTACCTTTTCTTATATATATATGAAAGGTAGTGATTATATATTATATTATATATATACATAAATAAGGTATTTTTCCGCGGGAAAAAAATTTCTCTTTCATCAGGGATATAACGGTTCGTAAAGAAATGGCATTTCGTGACCCGTGGCGGAGAATTGCTCTGTTTTACGACAGTTTGGTTTTAAGGAGGAGGATAGAGGAGAGGAATTGGAAGGGGGAGGAAGAGCAGGAGGGAAGGAGGAAAGGATGGATCTAATAATGAGAGGCCTGTTTACCGCAGGCGTGGCAGGGTAGACATTTTGCTGCGACACTTTCATAAACAAGAGAGATAAGTTATGAAATCGTTATTCAGCGGTTTTTCACCGTGCGTCGAATACGAGGTGAAGAGTTAATCTCCTTCTAATTGGTTTTCGCCAAAGATGGATAATTTCCCTGCGATCTCGCGGCGCTTGAGCCGCCCGACGCCGCGGTGGCGAGAGAGTTGTGCAAAAGTCGTAATGGGCACGAAACCGGAGGGAATGCTTATTATCCCGCTATTTTATCGAGAAGTTTTGTATTCATGGCCAATTTATGACGATCGAAGATAATTGGTACGACCGACCGCTCTTTTTACAAGAGGAGAAAATAGTTTCATTCGTTTCGAATGAGGCAATCGTATTTACCTTTCTTGTGGACGTTTTTAAAAATTAAAATAATCAAATGAATTTAATTTTTGGCGTCGATAAAAACGTAATGTTGAAAACACATTTTTACAGCAGTGACAAGTACTACTGTACAGGTGGTAAATGTTATGAATTTCTAGTTACGCATTACATTAAAATGGACAAACTCATACTACATTTTTAATTTTCTTGTGACAGCTATATTCAAGAAGATTCGGCGAAAAATTTAGTTGAAGCTTTTTCTTCCTGGTTTACTTTTTCAAAACAATTTAAGCCTGCAGTTCCATACGGTCGTATCTGACATTTAGGGAGCAATAGGAGGTTAAAACAGACTCCAGATTGCGTCACTGTGTCAAACATTCGTTTCCGTCTCTTACAACACCTTTGGATGTGTAACGTCTGTTTATCTCTGCCTTAAGTCCCAATAATGTTCACGTGGGAGCATTTATTGTGCGGCTATTAGGAGTTACGTGTTTACCTACTCCCTAAGCCGCATATCTGTAAAAACTAGGTTCAAATTCGACTTTTTCCTGCATTTATATCAATTTAAAAATATTGTCATACAAACATGAATAAAAAATATAGGCGTATATTTTATAGTTTTTAAAAATGTTCGAAAAGCCACGCTTCAAATCGATTTCAACGTCAATTTTTTATATATGAATCCTTTTTTAGCATCAAAAACAAGTTTTTATTGCAAATTATTTTATATCCTCAATAATTTTAATTTTTTGGTTTGCACATTTTTTCAGATTAAAATTTCAATTTAAAAATAACCCTTATTCTCTCCTTTCCTAAAAAAGGGCTTTTTTATTGAATACGTCATGAGGAGAGTTTTAAATATGCCTACCGTACCAAGGCTTTTAATGTTTTCATAAACATTCTCTTCTAATAAATCTAGGATTCCTTTTCTCTTATTATATCTTCGCTTGTGTCTTAGCATCCTTCCTTTAATGACTTCTTTACTGAAATACGTATATTTCATTTCTCTCGAGATTATCATTTATTAATGTGGAGATACTTATTTTTGGATTTTATTGACTTTATAGTAATACAAAATTATTCCACACTTCGAATTATTCTTGTTGCCCATCGAATTAGCTTTTCATACATAAAATTCATATCCATGTTTATAAAATCTATCCATAAAATATATTTTACAAATAATTATCCGACCTTACTTATATAATAATTTTAAGAGTTTGCTAATATTTTGAACCTTTAATTTGCATGAAAAATGTTTTTATCTAGAAGAATACATTTCATATGATTTTCATTTTACAACAACCTTTCAGTTGTATACAAATTGACATGGAAATTTTGAGCAAGTAATTTCTGCCTTGCGCTTGGCACTAAAAAGGGTTAAGCTCTTAACGACGTAAATCGATAAGCCTCTCTATTTCAATATCTTTGAAAGGCAAACGTCGTTTTGCTCACGATACTCACTCCGCGGCACATGCTGCATTGTTTTGTAACGGTATGGCAACGGATCGAGACCAATTTCCGGGATGTTGAAAACCTTCTCTCTCCTTCAGCACAATATGTCCCGTCGTGACTCCTTTCTCGGGTTTAAGTCGTGACTTTATAAAGACTAGCCGACCGTTTGCTCCACATTAATAAGTCATCCGCACCAGTATCGCAGCATCAACATGCTAATCAGATCCATTCTGACATAATGCGGTCGTAATCGCTAGGCGCTGGATATTTATGCAAATGCGTCGTTTTTTTCCCTCCTATTCCCCAGCGGACGGAAACGCGTCTTCCGAGGATGCCGGGCTGCTCGTGTCATAAGCATGCAATTACGGGATGGTGTAAAATTCTGGATTTTATTATTCGATCTTTTCAGGAAAAAGCGAGCGAAATTGAAGGGAAGGATTTGAACTCGTTCCTTTATGCTACAGGACCATGAATATTGACTGCTTTTTCACGCGTATTTCATCATAATCAGTCTCGTTATTAGATATTATTACAGGGTATTTTAATCTTTTTTTGCAGTTGTTTTTTGTAATGCATATATTAACGCTTTACAGTTTTGTATTCGCGGTTCTACTGTTTAAAGCGTAAAATAACCCGTATGAATATCATTGCCCAATAGGGGTGCCATAAAATGATAATGAAATCGGATACGTACACAGAGTTACATTTAAATAAAGGTTACCAACAGGGAATGAAAAAAATATACGTGACAGTAAGTTGTAAAAAACTAGCTTAAAATATGGCCAAAGCTGACTTTGAGATATTTATGTGTTTGCCCAATTTCGGATTAAATTCGCTTGAAAAAACCGTCAAGAGAAATATTTCAAGAGTTCACCCACCTCCGGATCACGGCTAAGTAACATTTCGGGATTTTTAATTCCAAACGTGAAAATTCAGCAGCCAAACGAAAAGGCGCATTACGTTGGTTGCTAAAGAAACAAAGATATCTTCCATCTCTTTGCGAAATGTAGAGTGCAGCGCCCCGATAAAAGGAAAACTTCATAGGAAAGCGGTTAAATTAATGTCTCAATTGGTGAACTTTCAATCGCCGACCCTTTCGAAATAGATTTTAATCTATTAGAACTTCATTTGCGGTTTTGAAGCTGCAGATCGTTTTAAATACCAACGCGATACACGAAATCGTGCTTATCGAAGAATTAAAAGATTTTGGGCGAGAGGATTCTTTCAATAATTCAATAATGGCCCGCACGAGTCGTCACCGCGCTGACGCGATAAAACAATCGATGGCTCTTTATTCGAATTCCTGAAATTTCAGATCGTCCCCATTGCACCGTAATTAATTCTTCAAAACACGATCAAAATTAATTAACCGGCGTTTCGCAATCGCTTAAAATTGTTCTTCAAATCCAGAAAGGCGTTTTACGTCGATTTCTTTATGAACGAAATCGATCGATTATGATTTTTTTGCATCGATAACAACATTTCCTGGATTAATCTTAAAGGACGTACACTTGGAGGAAAGATAAGACCAAGGTGGAGGGAGCTAGTTTGTAACAATGATAGATGCGCGACAGAGCTATAAAATTAGATTAAGAGGACTGATGTTGCGATATATACAATTTCCGAATGCGCAATCTCGAATTTATCTCCCTGAGGCTTTTCATCGTCTCAACGTCGCCGACTTCTGTCGAGAGCAGATTAAAGAGAAAGAACTGGCGATTTGTGTCATACAATGTCGAAATCGCTGAAATAAAACTGGGCGCAGTGAAATTTTGGCCGCGAAGTAATTAATTTACAGCTTAGCTCAAGGATTGCGCGGGTCATTTGTCGGGAAAAGACCTTGAGAAAATGGTCCGGATGACGCCTTAAAAATATTTGTTTCTATTCAACATCATCATTTCACACGCATCCGTCCGTCTGGAGATAAAGCATTTATTATTCCATTTATTAATTTCCCATGTGATATCGCATCATTTGCGAAAGTTGTATTTAAAATTTTCAATTTTTTTTACTCTATTTTTAGCCTCCAAATATTTTCCCGTAGAACAAGACAATTTCATGAATAACGTATATACCAGGGGTGGCCAAACTTATCCTCGGATCCGCATTCGATAATCATCAGAAGTTCGAGAAACGCATGACACACTCTGTGCTCATAAATTTACGAACAGTAAAACAATCCGTATCCGAAGCAATTCAGATATAATACATGTCCCTTAAGCATCCCCAATACATCTCAAGTCACTCTACTACTTTGTGTTCTGGTTTAAGACGATGACACGCCCCTGAGTGTAAATTTAAAAGAGCCGCATGCGGATTGTGAGCCGCGGTTTGTCACCTCTGGTATATACAGTGTAAACCGGTTAATGTAGAGTCCAAGGGAGTGAAATGTTTATGGTTTTATTATAACAAGAGGTCGTAATGAAGAGGTCTGTCATAATAAGTTGATATTATAATATATGTATACCGATGTTTTAAGAGGGATTGAAGTATTCTTCCTATAAACGAGCATTTTATATTAATGATATTTTATAAATATTATATAAAATGGTTCCGCCGAAAAATTATGTTACCAAGAAATTTCAACTAGGTAATCCTAATTTGCTAGCAACGATCAATTTGAGCTAACATATCTTTTAGTAATGAAATCCATATTAACGATTTCACTTTATGTAAGCCCACGATATCATTTAATTCAGAATATTTTATTGTTCACTAAAGACAACATTTATTAAGAGCTGTCGAGAATCAGGTTCTGGCGAGATTTCACACCTTAAAATAATTTGAAGATGGTTTTGAGCAATTTTCGCAAACAAAAGCTTAAATAGTGATTTGATTTTCGTAGAAATGTTATTAGGTTTAAGTTTATTTAACTTAACTATTTTAGTACTCGTATAATTAAAAGGTATGTGTAACATCTGACTACATCTACGAACGAATCATAGATTTTTGAATTTTTGAAGCATTTGAAATGTTTACGTCTTATTTAAATATAAGCCATTCATTCCGTTTCATCAGAATATTGTTTCACCACGCGCCCGCCGCGAACCAACAGTAACGCACCGCTTCCACAAAACCGATGGTAAATTCGACCGGCGTTAATTTGACATGGCATCAGTACGTGAAAGGTGTACATGTGTGCACGATAGCGACTTTCAATCGGTTTCACAAGCGCTTCACGTGTCGGTTTCTTAGTGAACGTGAATTCCCCGGATTGTTGCGCATTATTAGACCTTTCAGATATCCCAGGCCCCATTAGTGGAGTGTGCCTTTTATGTCTGCGTAACTGCGAAACACGCACGAATCACCTATGGCCGAACTGCGACCGGTTGCATCATTGAAATGGATGCGGAGGGAAAGTGGAGTGCTTGGAGACGGTGATCCACTCGAGTCATGTTTCCTCCCTCCAATGGCTGCATGAGAATTAAATCATAAGGTCGCCCATCCCCGGGAATGGGGATCGCTTCTCATAAAACTGGTTTAACGTCGCTAATAAATAAATCCTCTTCTTTACAGCCTTGTTCTCTCCTGTCAAAAATGCGTCGTAACATAATTATCTTGATCCTTACAAACGTTTGCTCTTCCTTTCGCGTTGTTTCTTGCATTAATCTTACAAATTCATTGTGATTGCAATGAATAACAAGTAAGATACCCTTACTAAAGTAAGAGGTGGAAGCGCATTTTTTTTAAAATATTTAGGTTTTTGGTTTGCTTATTCGTTTAGGGAGGGGACAACCCTCACCGTTAGAATGTGAATTCTCAATAGACCTCATCCATGAAAACTTTACTTCTCTAGTTTCAGTAATTTAACTACAATACAATTTCAAAGTTGTCAATTTTCCGAATATCAAGCCACCTAGCGGGAAATTTGTAAACTATATAGAATATTATGTTAGTGGAAAATTCATCGATTGATAAGAGATATCCATTTCAAGAAGAATTTCCTAAATACCTCAAGTAGTTTGGCTACAATACCATTTTAAACTTTGAAATATTCCGACTTTGAAGCTACCTAGCGGAAAATACATGAACTACTGGCAAAATCCAATTGATGGAAAATTAATTGACTAATAAGAGCTGTCTAATCCAAAAAGAATCTTCCAAATATTCTCTTAAAACAAAAAAGTAGATTGTCCACAGACGGGCAGACAGACGGACGAACAGACAGAGGGATCACATAAGCATGTTTAAAAAAATAAAATGTGCTAAAAAGTTTGTGAACTAAATGCCTACAAACAATTCCGTTTTAACTTCATTTGAAATTATCAATCCATCCATATTTTTATCCAAAATTTAGGATATCCCATAAGTCACTTTACCTCACGGTGTTTAGAATGAGTGGCAAAAATAAACAATATGCTGTAGTTGTTATGTTAATTGTAATATACATATATGGCTTATCTAGCCTGCATAATTATATCTAATAACCAAAAACATTAGTAGGGGTATAATCAAGGGCATTAGTAGGGGTAAATTGATGGAATTAGTCTGCTACGATAATTCAGTGATAGAATATCCGCACGGCAAGTGGAAGACTCGGGTACAATTCTCGGTCATAGCAAAATTTTTCTCCTGATTTCAAATTATTTCCAAAAATTGTAAGAGTGTCTGTCATGCAAGGCTGTGCCTTCCATATGAGCGATGTTTTAGGCGCGAACGGGCAGCCAATTGCTCATAATGCATTTGAAATAATCAATTTTGAAATCATATTTCGTATTTACCTACGCACCTCTAAGCTACATATATAGAACAAATATACCAAGCAAACATAATACGTGTTTTATTTTTGCTATTCAATCTTAACGTATTGAGTAAATAAACTTTTGAGACGCCCTGTAGTGCTCATTTTCCTAAGTGAAAATCCATGTAAATTTATTTTTCTGATACTCATGTTGCTTTTAAAGCGCTGAAATATTTTTCGGTGATATGGTGCTGAAAGTAAAATACACTCTATTGATATTTGCACCCACGTATTTGAATCTGCGCCAAAATAAAGGAAACTCGGCAATTGATTCAGTTTTTAGGCTGGTTTACAAAGAAAACATAGCCTTATGAAATGGTCCTGTCTGCGTGTACCTTTTGTGTGTGTGTGTGTGTCCCCTACTAAAAACTTTTGCATCAATGGACCGATTTTCATGAAACTTGGCACGGGGCTTGTGCTGCTAGGACCCACCTCCGGGATATATTTTATTTCGCGAAGATTGAAGTTTATGGTTCGATTCTATGAACGTTTTTACCCTATTTGTTTTACATCGGAAGTCTCAAATCCATCGTGCAGAGGTGTTTCTTTAATACTTTAAAATATCTTAAAATTGAGATATTGTACTGTTTTAAGGGGAAAAAATGTAAATTCTAATTCCTATCACAGAAGTTTGATAATTGATCGTATTTTATTTAATTTCTACTAAAACAGCATTTTTGCATTTTCTACAACTTTTCTTAGAAGCCTTTTTTGATATGGCGAAAAAATTTTTCTACGAGATATGACCGAAAGTTAATTTTTTGTTAATAAAAAGGTGGCACCTTTGCTTCGGTTATGTTAACTATTTATGTCATTTGCCCAAAAGGTCCTTTGTGCAAAACTTAATGATAATCCACCAAATTTTATCTGTATAATTAAACTGGCACAAGCAATGACAGGAACTCGGTAATTCATATCTACTTAACAATGAAAATTAATAAACGTAAGATAGTTCGGTTGATAATTTTGATTTGCAACTAAAAAAGCTCGGCAAATTAGTTATATAAAACCTAACTTGACCATATTTTATAAATGAAAAAATATTCAAGAATAAACACAATCGTCGAAAATTGGAAAAAAATTAGCTTTTATCATAGTTGTCTCCAGTAGCCATAACAAGGTTGGAGCTACCTTAGATGAGCACTTTTTCTTAATTTTTGATACTTAACTGCATATTCTTGAATTTCTTTTCAGCCATAAGACGAGAGCTCGATAATTCTTTAGTGAATGAAACTATATAATGATTGCTAAAAAGAGACGGTTAACTACTGCGTGAATACATCTTCACCCATTCATTAGGTTTAAAAGGCTTGACGAAATTTTGGAAAATGTTCTTCTATATTTCAGTGGCGTATTTTTATCAGAAATGATTTTTTCCGTTTAAGTCACTTGCGGTTTGTTTTTAGTGAATGGAAATGTCCGTGTAAAACCCATTAGGTGGCTTTTGATAGCAGAAGGAAACTGTTTCAAAGAGGCTTACTGATAAATGTCTAACAATAAGTGCGCACTTCAAGGTATGTTAGTTGTTTGTTGTTTTTCCCAAAAACTTACTCCGGCACAAATTTCGTCATTTTTTAATCGAAATTATCTGTCATTGCTGGGCGACATGAGGGCCAAAAAGGAAGTGAAATTTCTTTGATTAAAATACCGTTGGCATCAGCACCTGCGCAACAGAAGCCACGCAGGACGTAGCTCGAATGTGTTCAAATGTTAACGAATCCTTAAAAAAAAAAAACAAGATGAGCCAAACGGAACTTATAATGACTACTTTCCACTTAATTATGTATTTATTTAATAGTTATATTGGCTTTAATAGCTTTAAAATCGCCGTTGCTCTTTGTGTTCCCAAATTTCATAATTTTGCGTTATAAAATATTAGAAATACATTCGAACGGAAAAATAAATCACGCGTATTTTTGCGGCAAAAATAACGCGTATATGTACATACAAGACTATGCCGAATCCGAGTCCAACAATAATCGTTGCAATGGCAACACTCTCGTAATGAGTGATAAAAACTGAAAAAAACGCCAATATTTACGCGAAATTCGAAGTGATACCATCGATAAGCAAAATTCTACGATAAAAATTAGAATTTCCAATCTTTTTCTCAGAGAATAGTATAAATCCCGCTCCGATATTACAATTCTAAGATATTTTAATGTTCAAGAGAAAATTAGCCTGCACGATGGATTTCGGATTGCCCATGTAATTCAACTCTGAAGGAAAGTTCCTGGAATCGAACTCGAGACTTTTGATCTTCGTAACGAAAACTATCATCTGGAGTTTCGCCACAGTAGCAAGAGATTTTCACCAAGTGTCATGAAAATTGGTCTATTGGTTCAAAAGTTAATAGGGAGGGGGACAGACAGAGACAGCGACGAAACTATAAGCCTATTTCCATTCTGGAAACTAGGCTAAAAAGAAACGTACAGACTATCGACTCGAAGTTCAGGTTAAAGATAGTTTCTTTGACAAAATAAATCAACAGCTGATATAATTTTTTCCCATGTTCTTTGAAAATATTAAATAGATTTTTGAAAAGCGCCACTTTTTTCCACATCTCCAAGATTTTTTTAGTAATGCTATAAAATTATTGAAATTAAACACGTTGAGGAAATCCATAGAGAAACTTGGCAAAATAAACGTAATCAATTTATAATTTTAGGGTATTATCTGTGTATTTTTCGGAGATATATTTAGTCCAGTACAACCTCCTGCATGAAGCAGGTCTTTGAAAGTCGCCAATAATATCCATTATAATCGTCACCTCAGTCTCTACTTGGACTCTTCGAAAACACTCGTTTTATGGAAGTGATAATGCAAAAATATTGCGGCTCAGCATACAACTCCCGCGTCCATAGCGATTAAATGGAAATTCACCCCGATGTGCCGACCCAGCGCACATAAACATATAACCAAGGCATGTTTACGTGTAGTTAAACGAAGGCCAGTGACCTGCAAATAAGATGTGGCACTGTATTATTCACTCTGCATCTTGATGGATAAAAACACTTAAAATTTATTCTGGAAGTTGCCATCGCTTACAAAAACGCTCAACTGTACATACATGCACTGGCGTCTTAGGAGTTATTTATATTCGTGTATATTACTCGCGAACTCGGCGCGTATTTCAGCAATATTTATTTTTTAACATAAAATTGGCATGGAATATTTGGAAAACGTCGAAATATCATGCGAAGAAGAATGCAGATAATGGAAAAATAAAGTAAACAAGTATAGTATCCATTGATAAAAATAAGCGTTTTTTAATTTTTTTATGCGGTTGGTTATACAGCACTACCAAAATGACAAGATTTGAATGCATCAATATTGTATAAAATTTTTGAACCGTTCCCTATCAACCTCTCTGAATCCTTCAAGGCACAAACTTTTCAAGAATATGAGGCACCAATGTGAAAATTTCAGCTTTACAACTTTTATGACTTTCGAGATATTTAAAAAATTAATGGGCCTTATTCGACCCTGTATATTTTTCAAAACACAAATCTAATGAAAAACAAATTGCAGCAGTTCAAAGATCTGCAATCCAAGTTTCAGCTCTCTATCGTTTGCGGTTCCGTCACAATTTCAATTTAAGCAACTGCACAGGCAGACGGATGGACAGACAGACGTATGGACAGACAGACGCCAAAGTGAAAGTATAAGCGCATTAAAAAACGCGGTGAAAATGAGGGTGTTAAGAGTGATGGGAGGTAAAATAATAATAACCACGAGAAAGAGGAACGGCATCGTGAGTTTCTTTTAAAGAGTCGATGTGAATTAAAAATGCGATCGAAGGAAAATGATTCAGAAAATCCATTCAGTTTTTTCTAGTATTTGAAGTGTTGTTATACTCTGTATAACGATAGCACTTGCAACCCAAAGAGTTTCTCCGGTAATAATGGCACTAATAATTGCTGGGGAAACTAATATTTTAGGAAAAATTAACAAATATTTTTTGCGCTGTAGATTAGGATAAAATGCTTCTACAGAATCGTTGTAACACACGCTATGGACATTTGGATGCCACACGAACATGAGGTACATTAGGGATGGTATTTTTGGATGCCTATTCAAATGGAGTCGAAAGTCAAGGGAAAGACAGAAAATTCCGAGTCATAGATCCTCATTTTAACATAGATGAATGCTAACTAAAATAAAACATCTACTTAGGCTCATCAAAAACTCGAGTTTCAGGCATTCTAGACGTCGAAATTCAAATTAATATGCTTTTAAACTGTTTGGAAAAGTTGTTGAATCATTTAGCCCGCAGTTGATTGAAATATCATGGGTGCTGTAAACCAAACGAAAGAAATTTTAAAATATGAGAGTTAAATTGAAGTTGTAAAGCAAAAGGTCAGCATTAACATCCATAAATAAAAATGAACGGAGCATCTGGAAAGCAATTGCCTTGACTGGAAACGGATTGCAGACCAGTTAACCGAAGACCGGTTGGAGGGAGGGAGGTTAAGAAAAGACGAGAGATGTAGAGCGGCCACGTCGAGCTCATCGATGTAATAGCGCCGAAATTAAGACCACGGACGTTAAGGCCACGGTGAAAAACGCGAGATTATGTTTCCAAAATAATAAGTCACGGATTTTTTTGCAGTTTCTGGATTGATGTGTAAAAAATTACAACTTACTGCTGTAACTACATAATGTCATCTGTGTCATTATATATGGAGTAGCCATCGCTAATTAAATAATTAAAATAGTAGTAATAGCAGTGGTTAATGTTTTTATTCAATAGGAAACAGCTTTTTTGGGTTATGGATTTGGAAAAAAAGCTTCCCGAGTTCAGTTATACTCCGGTACATACGGAATTTTTTTTCTACTTTTTCGTTAAAATTTTTTACCAGCTTGCGATAGGATCGCTAAGTTTACCATTTAAGCCAACTGAAAGAGGTCGTGCGGTTCCAAATAGTTAAAAAGATGAATGCGGCAAATATTATTTTGGTCAAAAATATATCAAGTAAAAAACTCGGATTAAATTATTACGTTGGGAAACATAACTCACCCGCCATGAATTCTCAATTTCTTTAAATTTTTTATCTTAATTACGCTTCATTCCTTTTTCACGGCGACCTTAAAAACGTTTTTTTTACCGGTCTTTCCCTCGGGAGGAGATCGTATGTCATTTTCGCAACAGTATGTCGTTTTGACTTTTGAGAGAGGGCGAAGTCACGCCAGTGGAACTAAATAAATTCAGATTAAAGCTTACATTAACCAATAGCTTAGCCGTAAACTACATTTAGACAATTTGAATAATGTTTTTCCCATTCCAGCGAAGGTAAAACCCGTTGCATCTGGTCGATTTTTGGCGCTTTTTTTAAGTCTCTTATGTTTTCACTTTGTCCGTCCGTCCGTACGCAAAATTTTGAAGCAACGAGAAGAGTTGGGGAGCTAAGATTTACAGGATAGTTATTGATGGTAACAGACATGAGTCCTATTAATTTGGAACCCGTTTGTATCTGCGTTCGCCTTTTAACAGGATTAAAAAAGGCCTTATGAACTATCTATACGGGCCCATTACTAAGGTAAAGTTTCGTTTTGTTTACATTGCTACAATAATAAAAGCGAAGCGTAAATACGTTCAATTTACTTTTGAAAAGGGATAAAGATCATATTACAACTGCTTGGCTGCGGTGAAGTACGTTTTTAATTACTTTTGATTAAAATTTACAGTTAAATAATTTTTTTTAATCTTTAAAACAAACTCCTAAACCGTACAAATCTTTAGGTGTTTGTTTTAAAGATTTTTTATGCGTTATTTGCACGAAGTGAACGCATATAGGGGAGGTCGTTTCCGTCCGTCCGTCCCCATGTTTCAACTCGGGAACCGCCGGACGTATTTCGATGAAATTTGGTATTTGGGAGTTTTGCTAAAATTTGTCGATCGATTCCAATTTTGATTAAAATCGAACAATAATGAAGACCACTTTACATGAAGACCTACCTGTATTTTACAACGTAATTCGCAAGAATCTCGTTAAATACTCATCTGAGAGAATAATATTGAGGACAAAAGTTAAATAAAATAATTAAATACTTGAAAGTCGTTTTAAAAATTTCAGCAATTAAAATCCTGGAAGGTAAGTGAATGTTACTGTGTTTATGGCCTTCATAAGCAAAAGGGCCTCCTTATTTAATTCGTAACTTGCAGAAGAATCGACATTTTCGTGTGATATCTTGCTTGTGGTTGGAGGAGAACTGAAGCTTACTCCTGCATAGCAGCTAGCGCTTGTCTATTATTAGTATCACTAAACGGCGCGAGAGTTCAAATCTCTGCCGTGGGAGCTATTTCGCTCAGTAAAAGGGGGGCTATTCCGCTCAGTTCAACATACGGTTTCCATGAAGAGGTTTCGAATGCACTCCAGGTCAGGTACGTCGAGCAGCATTTGCGTATGCTAACAATAGAGGAATAAGACGTCCTTGGGACAAAGAAGAAATGCGTGCAGGCAAAGATTGGTTTTCAGGATTCGTGATGAAAAATCCCGAAAACCAGAGGGTTTATATCGAGCCTGAGCAAAGGGGATGAATAAGAAGGCGGTAGAAGATTAATTCACTCTGTATAAAAACCTGTCTGAGGAACTGAATCGCAGTGACAAACCACGACTTATTTTTAGCGTGGATGAGACAGGACGTCCGCTCAACAATACTCCACCTAAAACAGTCTCCACAAAAGGAGCTAGAGATGCTGTTAAATTGAATAGCGTGTAAAGGGGTGAGAATGTGAGTGTAGTTGCATGTTGTAGAGCAAGTGGTGTGCTCATTCGTCCCTTTGTTATTTTCAAGGGGGTTAGATTCAAGGAAATATACAAACAAGATTTGGATTTGGACTACTGCCAAGACAATGACATTGAAATGTAATGCTTGCCGCCCCATACAACACACACCATACAACCTCTTAATAGAGCTGTATTCAAGCCCATCAAGACTTTCCTTCACCAAGAGGCAACAAACTTCTTTCTATCCACCCTAATGCTGCGATAACCAAATATAATTTTGGAAAACATTTCTTTGGAGCTGGGAACAAAGGTGCAACAGTTGGTAACTCTGTGTAAGGGTTTAAGGCCACAGGCATGTTTCCTTTTAACCCTCTCGCTATTCCTGAGGACAAATTTTTTCCCTCCCAACACAATTGAACGAGTTTCAACCGATTCCATACAGCCATCTTCTCCCGATCTGACGTTGGTTTCCTCTCCCGAAAGCCCAAAGCCTTCACCACTTCACCATTCCACTTCTGAGCTGTCTGTAGTAGGAGTATACACAACCACACAAGAAAAACCTGAAGCTATAAAACAGTCGCCTTTTCAAACCATCATCCCCACAACCGGAGAATCAGCAATCTATGAAGAGGCTGAAACCACGGAGAACTCCAAGCGACACATCAAGTGATGAGGACATCTCTCCAGTGATGAAAAAGACGCCGCGCGGATTCTGGAGCTTAAAATATTATTCAAAGGAATCTGCGCGAAAGGGTGACTGGATCAGGTGCCAGATATGCGGAATGTGGTACCATTAAGTGTGTGATGGGACAGTGACGAAAAACAATTCAAATATGGAAAATGTTTATGAAAACTGAACCTAAAATCAAGTGAGCGGAATAGTCCCTCATTTTTTCATACTATTGTTTTTCACATTACTTGATTTAATAGGTAATTATAGCCAAACAGCGCGAAAATTTCTTTTTCTGGTTACTATGTTCAAAAGTGCAATAACGTAGCTTTATATTATGCATTGTATGTTTTTCTGAAAAATATTTTTGGTTGTTTTTTAATGACCTGAAGTTGAAATGAGCGGAATGGCCACGCCCTACCCTACTAAGTTTCTAGCAGTTTGTGAAGTTTCATACAAAAGTGTATAGTTATTCATAAAAAAATTGTGAGAAATGAGGGAGATTGAAGATTCCAAAAAATAATGCGAACATTCTAAAAGAAAGCACTCTTGGAATCTGATTTTGCAGTTCTCTTTTAACTTGTTTTAACTTCCGAAGAACTTTTTTCACAACGGAAAATTCCGTTTGATAATTGATAATTACCATTACTAGAAATGAATTTTGGGGCAGGGAAATTTTAAATTATTACTGCCACGTTTCATTAAATTCGCACGTTTATCGAAATATTTCAATGTAAACTATAAACTTTACAAGGAGATAAATCGAATGTACAAGAGACTCCGCTTATAGCGATTTCGTTTCATTTTTAGTGCCTCTTAATCCAATAACCAGCGATTGTATTACGCCTCAGCTTATAAGAGTTCAAAGAACCAAGTGTCAATTAATGTAATCAACACTCATGTACATTTTACACTTACAGCACCTGCTGTAATCATTATTGTTTGTTGAAATTCACCAATAAATTACAGTTTGGAAAAAAGTAAACAGAATGATATTGATTAAAGAAACGTTTCGTCTTAAATACTTAAAGCTATTCCAAAATTGTTTGCGGATTTGTGTAAATGTATTTATAACCCTATTTTCACGATAATGCTCCTAGCTGTAATCATTCTGATCACCACCTCCTCCTTCCAGGCTTCTCCCACGGGTGAGAATTGCTGCTCTTGTTGCTTGGCTACCGGAGATTGACCTTCATCTTCGCTTTCACCCCTTCATCTTTTTCCTTCTTCACGCCACTCGCTTTCACGGAGTCCTGGATTTTATGGTGAGTAATGACTTCAAACACGGCTACCTACTAGTCCATTTGTATCCATCTTCTATATCCCTTGCGAGCTAATAATCTTCCGGTTCTTGTTTATTTTCCTGCCACAGTCATTGCAACATGTGCAAAATTGATTATATATTGAGGCCTCAGACGCTGTAGCCCGAGCAAGAATAAGCACAAATATCCTTTCTTTTTTGCAATACCTGATCATTTTCCTCACCCAACTTCAATGAACCGAAATATTTTTCTTCTGTTTATAATTTTCTCAAGTTTTGAAGATTCACTTGTCGAGAGGCTGTGTTATTGATGTTGTGTTCGGCCGCAAAAAGAAATTCTCAACGTCCACGTAATGAGTTTTCGAAAGTTCAGTGAAATTATCCACTAGCAACCCTTTTATATTTGATTTATGATATTTGCCTTACTTACTATAACACGGGAATCAGATTTATCCGAAGCGTGTCCGCTAAAACTCAGTGAATAAGATACTGATTGGTTTTGGATAAACGATTATGAGGGCGGTTCTAAATTGTGGTGCCCCCACGGTATTGAACTATGTGCGCTGTGAGTGTGATAACATGTTAGAAATGTTAGCGTGTGCCATTAGTAAACAAATTTTCCGCCCGGAAAGAGGAAGATTTGGGAACGACTTTTGTTCAAGACCAGAATTTTGTAAATTTTATATATGATACCGAGGTTCGTATCTGTAGAAAAAGGGGTGTTAGATTCATCGTCTCGTGTAAATACAAGTGTACTAGACGTCTGGCTGCTGCAGTTCCACTTGCAACAAAAGACAAAAATCTGATGTGACCACTACATGACTTTCTGCATACCTGTAATATTTCTAAAAATTCCAAGTAGGTAACATGATAATAAATATTTTAAGGAACTGCGAGAAAATTTTAGATTACAAAGAACGGAAATAAACTCAAACCATAGCCTTCTGATATTGGGTATAGCCCCAGAACTCCAGCAATTAAGAAAATAAAAAGGAGCGTTACTGAGACGTAACTAAGCGTAAATTGTTTACAATAGTCGCCGGTAGGTGGTGTGGTGGTGGCAGCTAAAGGATTGATATGTTAAAATATTAATATAATTTAAAATATCTCTTAAACAATGCATTATAGCTATGGGAAAACGTTTCGAGCAAACATTGTAAAAAATTACATTTCCTACAACTTTTATTCCAGTACTTTTTTACATTTATCAAATATTAAAGCAAATATAAAAAACGGATAAGTGACAGGAGTAAATATCCACTTCCGGTTAACCGATTTTTACCAATAACTAAACAGTTCTTTTCCCTTTAACAAACATGTCAAATATAAAATGTGTTGATCTGATTAATAGTTTTAGAGTTAGAGCACCCACAAAATCCCGGTCAAAGACACTCACACACACACACACATCATCGAGAAAATTGTCAAAATGTGTTCAGGGGACCTTAAAACATGTATTTCCGTTAAAATCTCGAATTCGATTTTTTCCATGAAAACAATACTTTCTCTAAACTTCGTATATGGAAAAAGTAAAATTTCTAATTAATGAACATGATCAATTTTAATTTATTCGGAATCCAAATTATTTTTGGGCTAATTACGAACGGATTCGAATTATATCGACAAGAGTAATAAATTTCATTCTGTTCTCTGTTAAAAGGTTTAAGTATCGAATTTTTGTCTTGATATTTACCTATGTTAAAATACACATTGAAAACCCCCTACATTCACCCCAATGATAATCAAATGGAGATAAGAAAGGTTCCTGAACTCGAACCCATGTATTTGTGAGAAAAGGTAATGTTTTATTGCCCATTAGCTCGAAAAGCGAACAAAACGGTTCCAAAATGGCCCATCCGATGGACGCGCGTACAGAATATATACATATATATATATATACATCTGGAATTTTGAGTGGCAGACCGAGCAGTAATAATTCTTTCAGGGATACGCCGCGTGCATGGATTCGAAATAATTCGATAACAATGGAGGATGCCGCGCGTCTTTGGAAAAACCCAACTTTTTTCGTCATCGGAGAACTTTGGTACAACTGATGCAACAGACGAAGCGGTTCAAGTTTAAAAAATATTTAGATAAAAATATCGAAAGGGTTCAATAAATATCAATTGGAGTGGTGTGTCTCGGGTTAATCGATATTAAGCAACGTTAAAGTGATTGTTAAGAGAAAGAGAGAGATACTACGCCGTTTTACTTTTAATAATTTTATTGTTTTAGAGTCCTTTGATAGTATATGACAACACAAAAACTTACAAGACGATAAATACGATATCTTAGCCTCTTAAAAGTATTACAAGATTTTTGTATAGATAAATATTTTTTTAAATTCTGCTAATTTTTAATTTGTCATTTATAAATCGGTTAGGATCGAGATGCGAGTTCGAGACATAATGTTTTGTACGGAAAATAAAGTTCTTGTTAAGTTTATTCGAATCCGTTACTAATTATCTCAAAAATCAATTTGGAATCCCAACAAACGGAAAGTTTTCACATTTTTATCAATGAGAAATCTTCACTATCATGGAAACTCGCATTACCGACATATTTGCGTTTATATGGAAAACATTCATCGTAATTCGGTTTTCAATAGCAGGGCATAAATGAGATTTTATTTGGTTCTCATAACAACAATTAAGTTGCTCTTTTTATTTTCCGCCGTATTTTTGTTACTTTTAGTTCTCCAAAGGAGACGGTTTGTAAATTTTCGTAAAATTTAATCAACGTTTGAAATCATCTAAGCATAATAATGGTGGTATAATTAACATTTATTTTCAAACATTCATTTAACATTACAATGAATTATCAATTTTTTACCTAAGTTACGACTATGAGTCAACGCTTAGCTAGGTCCTACACCTTGAATTGTTTTTATTCCGACCATAAAACCATTTATTCACTGCGTTAAATTTTGAAGAGCTTTATTTAACCAAGCTCTTTGTATAGCATTGCCAATTTGGTAAAATTTAGAAATCAAGGCACTTCATCGTTGAGCAATTATTTATGCTTATTGAAAACTCCTCCGAAAAGACCAAGTGGTCAACGTCTTCATTTTTTAAATGTGATAATAGAATTAAAAGAGATATTAGAATGTAGATCCAGGCTGTAAAACAAACTATTCCCTAATATAACTGAAGTCCGTATTTTGACGGGCATTGGTTTATAATGATCTTCAACATTGTTATATTTTATCTGCGTTCGGTGATAAACGATTAAGCATTTCATAAGTTAAGAAAGGTGGACGCTATGGCAACCGAATAAGGATTGTTTAAGTCAATTTCGAGAGGATAAAACAACGGCGAAATCCATCGGTCGAAAAGTTTCTCTCGTAGAATTGCAACAATCGAGCCTCGGTCATTGATCTATTGTCGGCTGTTTTTGAGCAAATACATTAAGTGCGGAGTCGCCAACATCTGTTTTCCGAAAGCAAGCTAACATCGCCTTTCATTTGAAACTTGCTTTCACTAAGATTGGAAAGATGTAAACAGACGCGGAACGTGAAGAATTTCCATTTCAAAACACTTTGTCAACCACGAAATCTTTAATGTTTGCTATCGCATGATCGGTAAACACGGCACGCTTACACCAGAAGTAATTTAAACAAGATGATCTCATGAAACCTCGCTTCAGTGGAAGATTTTCCCGCAAACAAATATATAAGTATATAGGAAAATTTCATGAAAGAGATAGAGAATGGAACATTGCAGTCTAGTTGGCATTGCCAACCTTTGCTGTAAACTTAGTGAGTCAAAAGACCGGTTGATAGGAAACGTCGAGCTCGTGTTGTTAAGAATTTATCAAATAAATGATGGAGATGTGAAGTTTTGTGGACGTGATGTACGACTCACGATCATTCTCGTCAATTCCCCGTAACTCAGCTACGTTGGGCAGCTTTTAATAGCTATGATATGCCAATGGAAATTTTTTCTAAAAGCTTAAAATGAATTATAAAGTCGTCTCACTCAATCTACCTTATTGATTGTTTTATCAATCCCACAGTTCTCTTTAAAATTTGCAAACGATCAATAACAGTAAGCATGAAAGAAAATTATAATACTGGTTGTTTCTATGGTTAATATGTAGATTATATGGTTCAGGTCATCAAAAGTTGAGTCACAGGCAACCTACGTGATGCTCAGAGACCCACTAAGGAACTAAAAAATAATAATTATTTATTTATTTTTAAAGTGTGCAGGTACAAAATAAAATTTTCTATTCACCCACGATCCCCGAAATTTATTTATGACACAACATGTTTCCTCAAGATAACAGAATGTTATTTTTACATTACTACTTCATTTATTGTTCAAGAGGAGGGGGAACATCATCGATACTTTCACTGGGTCCTGCGCTGCTATTAAATACGCCACTGGATTGGAAATGGTTTTTGTAATGAGCAACCCAACTGGCGGTCTCCATATTGTTTCCTTTGAGGAAAAGAGATCTCTCAGATCGATAAGGCTTAACGTTTAAGCCATTTTATCTCAGTGCCCGTAATCATATCGATCCTCTGTATTATGGACTCTAAATTCAAACTGTCTTCATGTGGTTCATTCTAAGGCGCGAAACCCAATGTCGCCCAAAATTCAGTATTGAGATTAAGTGCGTTTACTTGTAATCAAGGAGAAAAAATATACATCTTTATTACAAAATAATGATAACTTAGATGTGCAAAAATGCGCGCTAAAAATATATTCCTCGGAATGATCTATTAGCATAACTATAAAAGATAATAAAAATATTTTTTGAAAGCAGTTTAAAACAAGTAGAGTGTTATCCATGAACATGGATAAAATTAGCGCGCTTTAGCGTACTTACCATAATGAAAATAGGCTTATAGTTTTGTCGTTGTGTCTGTCTGTCCGTCTGTCTGTCTCTCCCTATTAACTTTTGAATCAATAGACTGATTTTCATGACACTTGGTGGAGATCTCTTGCTACTGGGACCAAGTTCTCGATGATAGTTTTTGTTGCAAAGATTGAAATTCCCGGGTTCGATTCCAGAAACTATCCTTCCCGTTTGATGTATGCGCATGGGAAATCTGAACTCCATCGTGGAGGGTGATTTTCTCTCGCATATTAAAATATCTTAAAATTATAATATTGGAGCGGGATTTGTACTATTCTCTGAGGAAAGGAATGAAGATTTTAATTTTCATCGTATAATATTGCTTATCGATGAAATTTCTTTGAATTTTGCAGTTTTTATCACTCATTACGAGAGTGTTGGCATTGCAACGACTATTGTTGTACTCGGATTTGATATAGTCTAGTCTCTCTATATTATATAACTAGCGTAATTGCCCGTCAAATATGACGGCTATGCGTGAATTAAGTATTAAGTACAAATTGAAATAAAAATCAATGAAACCAACTTTTATAGGCACTAAAAAGTAAACAATAAATATAAAATTCACACAATGGAGCGTTTTCAGAGAGTAGAAATATTTTTGGACGAGTAGAATTGTATGGCAAAGAAATACATTAAACTGTACAATTCCTATACGCTCAAAATTATTTTTAATTTAAGGAACATTTAATTTTGTCTCTCTCTCTCTCATTCTCTGTCTCTCTCCTTCTTTCTTTAAGTGTACCAAGTTTTCAGTCTCTAAGTTTATTGGTTTTCAAGATATGGGTAGTCACTAGAAATAGCTAGAATTTTTATCGATTCGCTATATTTGTAAGAAGTCGCTTGGGCCTTTTTTTAGGAGCCAATGTGAATGTAAAGTAGGTAGATCTAGCTACAAATTCGCTAGATTGGCAACACTGAATACACGCGTTATTTTTGACACGCAAATACGCGTGATCAATTTAGTTTTCCGTTCGAATGTATTTGTAATCTTTTATAATGTTAAATTATGAAATTTTGGAACACAAAGAGCAACTCATCCGCCGTGATTTTAAAGCTATTAAAGACAATATAAATAATTGCTACGCCACATTTAATTTAAAATAATTATTTGGAAAACAGGCATCATAAATTCCGTTTGGATTATCTTGTTTATTTTTCATGTGGTTATATACCATCACATACTCGGTAACTAGATTCTCGTTTGTTTTATAACGGGAGATAACACGTGAAGGTTAGCGTTTATGTGAGAGAGATTTAATGGCTACGCTAGCGTTGTATTGCGCATCATCATTCTATATAAGCATATATTTTACATTACAATCTACTTTTTTGGATCTAAGATACTTCCAAAATGACATTTGTTTTAAACGCAATCAATTTTGTATTACAATTTTGGACATTTATCTATCCGCCTCTGTAAAGTTTTCAAAACTTAAACTTATCAAGAATTAGGGGCATTAATGTGGAGATGTAAGCTCAGAGTTTCAGCCTTCCATCTTTTATACCTTCGTAAATATTCAAAACAAAAAAATTTAAATGGCTCCAATCCGAACTTGTATATTTTACAAAACTTAAATCTAAAGAAAAACAAATGAAAGCCGTACAGAAATCTACCCTCCAAGTTTAAGCCCTCTATCGTTTACGGTTTCGTCACAGTTTCAATTTAAGCAAGTCCACAGACAGACTGACGCCAAAGTGAAACTATAAACGCATTAAAAGAACGCGCTAAAAAATCATCGGTGATTGATAGATATAGTAACTCGAATCGCCATTGTCTCAGAGCTCAGATTTATGACAAGTTAATTTCCTTCGCTATAGGGAAATTCGCGTCATTTTCGACTAGGAGCATTATTTGCAGAATCTCAGCGGCACCTGATTCAAAACACTCGGAGCTAATAATAATAATAATAATAACACACGTTATCCCGTGGGCCACGTGACTCCATCACACGTGGGCGCCAGTGGGAGGACTTTGGCTACAGCTGTTTATCTCTATCTTCACTTTATATATATCGTTGGTAGCTCAATAACTTTGGCTCAGATTATTAAAAGTAAAGTACTCCTTTAGCCAAACAATTAGAGTCTAATTGTTTGGCTAAAGGAGTACTTTACTTTTAATAATTCACTTTATATATTCCAACTCAGATTGTACAGGTATTCACCATGTTTCCAGACATCCTCACAGAGTTCTTGTGCATGATTAGACAAATACCGTACACGTTGCCTTTCCGAGGAAATAGGAGATTATTGATTGCTTATAGAAATAAGCGATTTGTGCTGACGATAATAAAAAAGTAGGAACATCCTGGAAAACATCTCAAAAGCAGCTGTTTCTCGGCTATCCTGACAATCTCATATTCTCGAATCACTTCTAAAGTGTTTTTCTATATGGACAGTTAAGGGAAGTCGTTTTTTTATAGAGGCAGACAAGTATTTCAGATTGATTGCAAATTGTTTAAAACGATCGCTTAATCCATAAATTAAAGCAGAATTTTAAACGAAAGGTACATTTCTGACATGTAGCTTGTGATGTACATATTAATATCAGATTCCAAAGGTATTTCGTTAATTATTATTGCTGGGAAAACGCATATGCTCAGACGGATCAAATTAACACTGTAAGCAAGCTAGTGGAATGCCAGCTACAACCCGAGGCAAAGTTTTAGTTTTTGTAGAGTAGACTCTAATAAAACTCGGAAGTGAGAGGATGAAGAACAGTTGCGTAATGATAACAAATCTATTTTCCCAAATGGGTGTTTAGCTATCCCCCGAGTTAAGAAACCGCCATTTGAATTTCCTCATGCAGATAAGTTTCGTGACGTCATCTTCTGTCCAAAATAAACCCAGAGAAGTTTAAATGAATTATGCATATAACACATTCACTAACGTGTTCGAATGTAACCGAGTTAGCTAGATGTTTTTTTATTCAAATGATAAATAATTCACATCGGACGCGAGTCCAGAATTCCGGGCATAAACTGCAGGCTAGGGGCCACCGCAGAATTTGATCCTTAAGCATTACACGACTGCATACGTGGAAAAGAGAAAGATTAGGAAACGGATCGAGGCCAATGAGGACGGATTTGGAATCCATGCTGAAAAATAAGATGGATTTGTCCCTACAGAGAAAGGAATGGATGAAAGATTTTTTGTCCATCAAAGATTCAGGCTCTAAGGAGGAAGAAGAAGGAAGACGCTATTTCGCCATTCGCGTTTTGTCGTGTTTGACATCTCTTGTTTCGCCACAGCGTATTTTTGGATTATTTCTCTTCGTGCGATTATCGCCGTGTAAATATGTCCCTCACTCTCTCCGGAGATAACATTTGAACCCTATAACCTTATAACTGGTTCAGACCGGATTTTCCGGAAAAGCGGAATGGCATGACGATTTTTGAACGTCTTGTAAGCGGCGTTTCAACGATCTTTTGGAATACTAAAGGCCTTCGTGCGTATCTTTGAAAAAAATGCGTCCATTACTCCGAAAATATTTAGGTCTCAGACTTAATAAAAATGTTTTAATTGTGGACGGACTTCGGAAGGACGTAATTTCCCTCTTATCCTAGGATTTTCATGAGAAATAATTCGCCGCGAATCCCTCCCCCCGCTAATGCCATTGGTTTTTCGCCTTGTTCTAAGTAATTTGAATTATTTTTCATTGCGATGGATGAGTTGTTAATGATTAATTCCCAATGTCGCATGAAAAATGACGTCACCTACCCAGCGTTCGCAAATAATATATTTTCTGATGTTTGTTCGCGCATAAACATAGTCGCTTGTCTTTCGTAAGTGATAGCAGTCCGTGAATACTTCACAGACTTTATGGTCAAATCACAATGTAATTTCGAAATTCATCGTAAATTCCTCAATAATTATTCAACGACGCAGAGAGAACTACAACTTTAAATAAACTTTTATTCACAAATGCCATCAATTTAATGTATGCGTTTTGTAGTTATGTGAAGCATAATATGCAAATGTTTTTTGAAGTTTTTTTCCCTGTTTTTCACTTTATCGCGTTCTAATCCGAAGTATCTTTACGCAGTTTGCGTTCTTATATCCAGTGCCGGAACTAGGGCGGGGCAAGCGGGGCATCTGCCCCGGGCGCAAAAAATCCAAATAGTAACCAAACAAATGATAATTTATTGAATGGGGGGGCGCATATTTAGTAGTTTGCCTAGTTTGCCCCGGGCGCTAAAATTTCTAATTCCGGTGCTCCTTATATCCGTCACCATGTGTTCAGCGAAATTTAATTGGTTGACGCGTAAACTTAGCGACGATCCATAACACCAGGTTTTCAATAAAAGATGCACCCTTATCCTCTCGATAATAATATCCGGGGATGTGTGACGCAAAATACCCGCGGGCCCGTTCTCGGCGTTACGTTGAACTCTCTCCAGCTGCGACGAGCTACTCTCTCTTTTTCGGATACACACCCATAGGTATTACTGTTTCGGTGACGACGACCGGAATTTCGTCACCTAAATATTTCCGGATCCTCTTCTTCGGTCGCGTTCTCTTTCACCTCGCGCACCGTTCTGTCTTCCTTTTTGGTGGCCCGAAAAGGAGTTATGCAGCCCCGTTGCGACACGGCCGTCCACACAAAAAGGCCGCATCGAGTCGACCTTCGTTTCAAAAAACCCTATAAAATGTCTCTTCGTAAATATATGGTGAAGCAGTTTGGTGGGAGCTGCAATAAATAACGAGAAAATAATATTAACGATGTATTTATTACGTCATGTGTATATGTTGCATATAAGATGTTGCAAAACGCTTCGCATGACGTTAATCCTTTATAGCAGGCATGTCATTCTCAAAGTGGCAGCAATGAATGTTATGGAAGGGCCGCATTAGGATTACAGTTCTTCAATAGGAGCCAGAGTTGGAGAAAATCGACTTTTCCTAGAAGGTTGCGTCTTTTTTTTTTAAAAAAAAAGGATAATTTTTGAACCGCGTTCTATTGTACCTCAATAACTAAGAAAAAAACTTGTCTTCTTTTGACATAAATAAAGCAGTGTTTATATATAATCTCGAACGATTTAGTTGAGGCAAACATTCGTTTTCGGTCCGAACTAAGACACAGAAAGGAGCTGTTTGACATGCCTGTTGTTTAGCTACAGTTTTTGTTCACACAATCTGAGTGCGCTTGTTCTTCGTCACTGTATATGTTTCTCAGTAATATACAAAAGGTTTTCTATAAATAAATCCTTATCAAGTAGATCAAGCTCTAGTCTGTGGGGTAACATATTTTGTAATTCGATAGAGCACACTTAGTGATCTTTCAGGGAAAGTTTTTTATTTTATTTTTAACGAATGCCTTCGATTTTAATAGCATCGCCCTAATCTTAATGATGTTTCCTTGAAGGTATCTAAGTTTACTCTTCCGTATTCAGATAAAAGTCATTTGTTCACGCGTCTTATTTAGTATTTAGGCTTGACTATGAATGTGTATTTTAAAAAAACATTGAATTTGATGAGTTATATGCTATAATAGTTTTCAGAATGTTTGGATTGTGTTGTCTGCTAGCTGTTTCCATGGCAAATGTATACTCTGGAATGAATCATCTGTTTGTAATTTTTATTTCATCAAACATTCTCAAATGCGATGAATTACATGTGAAATAGACGTGTATTTTGCTTAAAAGTTTGCATATCATGAAACCACACTATATATAAACAAGAGAGAAAAGATGCACGCATCATGCGTGCAAACATGCAAGGCAGAGGCGTTCTTAATATTTATGTTATCATGTCAAAAAAGATAAATATTAGTGACTTAGTATAATGTCTAAGCCCTGCAAAAACGATACATACCAGAAATGTTGAATTTTTGATTAACCAACATGTTATACTCAGTTGTAGTTAATAAAACAATGGAAATTATTTAAAACAAATCTCATTTGAGTTAAGTAGTTGTAATGTAATCTTAACATTGACGTTCACTTCGTCGTAAACTATACATTTCCATTTACATACGTTGCGTGTATACCTAAGGAAAATAAACGTATTTGCATTCATTTCATCGTCCCGAACCGAATACAATTATGCAAACATTCCGACCTGTTCTGCATTTATGGGTGAATTTTCTGATAAAAGTAGGAAATATAAAATTGCAGATAGTTTTGAAGATTCACATCATACTAAACTCTACAAACAGTATTTTTGAATAGTTTAAATTCTTGTGGGCTAGCTCCACACGCATTAATTTTTAAAGTTCGAGTTCCGATAATGCTTTTGACTAATAACTCAAAAAATATGGGGCTGTGTCATGGGACGCGTTTCATTAAATAACCACTTCATTCGAACATCATAGAGGCAGTCACTGTTACTGGTATAAGAGTTTTGATTCCACTGTTTGGTGCATTGCATCCCCTCCCACCCACAACTTTGGTGAATTTCCGATGCCAGGGCCGTGCCGATAGGTAAGCCGGCCACCTCAGGCACCTCTCGTTAAGGGTGTCAAAGTTTTACCACAATGAAAAATCACGATTTGGAATTAGTAACAAAATAATCGAAAACTTGACGCATTGAAGAGCTTACGCATCTTCAAAAGTGGAACAGTAGATGGTAGCTCGTAATCACTTTGGCTCCAAGTTGAACAGTTGTATAAAACTCCTTAAGCCAAAAAAATTGTAGGGTAAGCCCTATGCATTTCGCCCACTTAGTGGGCGAAATGCATAGGGCTTACCCTACAATTTTTTTGGCTTAAGGAGTTTTATACAACTGTTCAAAAGTGGAAACAAGATAACAAGTGATATTGATTCAATTCCACGCTCTTCGCTATATTTCTTAGCAAAACACATGACACCGATTTCTTAGAATAAATCTCTGGGATTTAACTCAGGCTACAAACCTTCTCGTCCGCCTTCCGTTTCCTAAGGGTTAAATACCTTCCCTTTCAAATTCTTACAACCCAGACATCTTTTATTTTCGCAATTCGGTTTCTTTTGGTCTCCTTCAGTGAATCGTCTGTTCGATCACCGTTCCGCGTTTACTAGAGGGTCCTGAGTCAGTTAGTATTTATTTCAGGGCGTCGAGTCGGAGCTGAACTGTAAAAATCGCTCATTTATAATTAATTTTCCTCTTATTTTTATGTTGAGCCGCAGCAAGATATAATATAATACGAGTTTTCGGTGCTTGCATACTGCAAGCGCTAAAATATCACCATATACCAAGATCTAAACACGTAAATAAACCAACGCGATCTCTAGGGCAACAGCACTTCAGCCACGTGGAGCCTATATGTATTAGATAATAAATTCCATGAGTAATAACAGAATATTTATAATTATCCGTGAAATTAAGGCAACTATCCGTAATTTCCAAATTCTCTCGCAATCGGCTCGTGTCCAAGTTTTCGTATTTCAAGTTTCGTGACTCATATCGCCCTGCATGAGCAATTAGAATAATCATTATTAAGACAATACCCTATACACTAAATTTATGGAAAAATTAGGGTTATTTTGTGTTGGGATTATGGCATTATCATCCTTTAGCACGTATTTGGATTTTAAAAAATCGCGAAATAGGTATGACGCCATTATATTTAACGTTTGAAAACAGTTTAAAAATCTCGAAAAACTAAGAAACACAACATTACTTTTCACGTTTTATCGTCACCGCTATCAGGGTTGCTTCTCCTATTGTGATCCCTTATAGTCCTAGAGAAAAACAAACCTATTCGCTCCTTCCTACAGTCGATATACCAAATTTAATCGTCATGTTTGTGCTTTCAGTAGTAAGTGAGAATTACAATTATCTATGATACCCTCAATCACAGTGCGTGATGCAATTAGTGTTTTGGATACCGTAAAATCTTACATATTATCGGAAGAAAATATTGGTGATGATATTTTCATAATATGCATGATATTGAAAATTAGAGTAAGTTAACTTACGATATATGCTTATGGGAATAACTTGATGTAAATTCAATTAAAGAAAAATGAAAAAATATATTTTCATAACTTGAATTTTATATAACTCGAATAATTTTTGCTTTCTCTTGAGATTCGAGTTATAGAAGTTTCAATGTATATATACAAATATTTAAAAATATATTTCCATAACTTGAGCTTTCTATGATTCGAATAATTTTTACTTTTCCTTGAGATTCAAGTTATGGAAGTTCGTTATGACGGCATTAATCTCCATTAAAAGCATTAAATCACTGCAATCTTAACGTATCATATCAGATCCCTTTAAAAGCATTGAGATCGTTGCCATAGTATTTAAAGATTTCCATTGTTGAAAAGAGAAAAAATTCACACTTTTTTCCGATTTAAAGCAGATATTTACGCTAATTCGGTAAATATTTGAATTCTACCTTAAAGAATTAAGAACTCCGTTCTTTCAGCTAGACAACTGTTTTTTTGTCGAAATTGTATCCCAATTTTAAGTAATTTAAAAATGCATTTTTAGAAAGCCATTCACTGAATACCATGCTTTTTCTTATGGGGTATTGAAATGAAACATTGGGGTTAAAAACACCCCTTAACCCTTTAACTGCTAAGTTTATGAAATGGGAGAATTGGGGATATGCCGAGTTTAAAAAAATAGAAAATTTATATTTAACAATATTAAATTATAACAATACATGTAACTTTATTAAATACAAAATTGTATATTTTTCTTTGTTAGTCATTTTAAAGATGTTTCTGTGATATAACGCGTGAATGGTACTGAAGGCACAAAAAAATTTAACGCGTAAACGCGTTCACAGCAGTTAAAAGTTTAAATATGAACTTTTTCGCATTTATATTTTTCTGGTTGGTTGTGACTAAAACCTATAATCGTGCCAAATTTCAACTTTGTAGCTCATCTGGAAGTGCCTAAACATTAGTATCCTCCTATATATATGTTAATGGCAAATGATAAGTAAGAAGCGTCAATATAGTATAGATAAGTCGTAACCATAAAGTTAACTCTAGTAATATAAATTAGTTGATACCTGTTCAAAGAACGGGAGGAAAAATATTTTAAGAATTTTTAATTTATTCGAAATCATAATTTATGGTTACAAGTTGTTTGTGCTTGCATACTGCAAGCCCTTAAAAAATCACCATACACCAACTTTTAAATTCGTAAATAAACCAACGCCACAGCATTTGAACTACTAATTTAAATAAGATAATAGTTTTCATTTTCTGCGAAATTAAGGGATCTCTCCGGAATTTCTAAATTCTCTGGCAATCGGCTGGCGTCCAAGTTTTCGACTTTCAAGTTTCATGGCTCACAATCAGATCGCCTTTTTTAAACAATAAATATAATCATCATTAAGACAATAACTTATATGTTGCACTAAAGTTTATGTAAAATTATAAAAAAATTTGTGCTATGATTATGGTGCCTTTTAGTACGTATCCGGATAAAAAATTAATTTAAAATTATCACGTCATCATATGTACGTCGTTGGCTGAAATCAAGTGGATTGTAATGCAGTCTAAGAATCAAGTCAATGCTCTTGTAGTATGGAAAATCAATTCCCATTGAAATGCATTGGAGTCGTTGCTATGGTAGTTTATATTTTTAATTGTTGAAGACCGAAAAATTTCATAATTTTATGATTAAAATCAAATTTTTACGCAAATTCAGCATGGATTTTAATTATGTCTTCAAGAAAAATATACTTCATTGTTTCATCCAAATACGGTGCATGTCTAGACTTTGTATCTTAATTTTAAATAATTTCGAATAGCAATTTATGTAGCCCTGCACAGTTTTCAATGCTTTTCTTATGGGTGTTTAATAGTGGACTTTGGGGTCAAAAACATCCCTTAAATGTAACTTCTTTCAAAATTTTGGATTTTTTCCAGAGGTTTTACCCAATGATTTTTATTACGTATCTCTGCTTTTTCAACTGACGTCTAATTGAAAGAGCCTAGTAAAAAAATTAAAGGGTCGCCATATTATATCCTGTCTGCGGCAAACTGTCTGGGCACGGCCCTGGATGTAGCATTATTGTCGTCGGACTCTTGTTTACCCTTCTATTTGAGACGAAGGCATTATCCAGTAAGGCCAGCCTTTGCATTAACAATAAATAAATTACAGTGTCATGAACTGGACAAAACTTGGCTCTTAATAGCACGGCCATTATTTCCCGGTGGACAGCTGTACCAAGCATTATCAAGAGGGCGTGGTTTCAGTCATTTGTTTTAGAGTAATAAAACTGATGGAAAACCGACGTCCGGGAATATTGTTTATGGAGAAATTTTTTATATCAATTAAATTTACTATAGTGCTCTGTCTGTATATGTAAATGTGAGATTTTATGTTGGCTGTCAATACTCACACATATCAAAATATAAAATTTCTAACACTTCTCTAAATTTCCTGCAATTGAACTGTACATTCTGTACTAATACATTTAAAAATATTAAAATCTTAGACAAATTATGGCTTGGTTCTAAACGCGCTTACTTCTCTTGAATTTCATTTCTTTGTAGTATAAACTAACCTTCGATTTCATAATTGAATTCCTTATTTTTATCCCATTCAAAGCGAATGACAATACTTCCGCATGGAAGGGGCTTCCCTTATATCCCTTGGGCCTTGTTTTCGTGTGTTTCCCAACACTTCCACATTTCCCCTCTCCTTCTCCTCTCACACTCTCCCACATGCGATACGAACAGAACCCTAATCAAGTTAGCACCAACACGTACAGAACCCCATTGAAATTTCCTGGTTAACGTGTTTCCTCAAATCTATGAAAATATCCAATGGCTACTGAGTTTGAGAAAGCTCTCGAGATGGCATTCTTCAAGGACACGGTCAGAATATCTGTAGCTTCGTTTCTGGCCCAAATTCTCTTATATAAAAGCCAAGTGTCTGTTTAATTTACAGTTTCGACGCTCGACTGTGGCGCCTCCCTTAAAGAGCGGGAGAATCGAGAACTGTGTATGTGATATGAGAGCAGTGACGTAACTAGGGTATGGCGAAGTTAGAATTTGCCATAGGCGCCGCTTGCAAAAGGCGCCAATCGATCCCGCAAAAAATGCCAAAAGTTTATTTTAGCATAAATAAATATTAATTTAATGCTCAAATGTTAAAGTTATTGTTAACAAAAACTATTATTCTTTATTAAAACTCGGGATATATCATATTCTACTTAAATGAGGTGTTTCCTAAAACTTTTGCCATAGGCACTATATCTCCCAGGTACGCCTCTGTATGAGAGTAATTATGGTGTAGCGTATTATTTATTTGCATTTTTAAATTACTTAGAATTGCGATATGAATACGGGACTTGATGAAGGGAAGGAGAAAGATGATGGTAAGGGGAAAGATGAAGGGAGAGATATCCGTCATTTTTGACGGGCACTCATACTATATACGTCAATATATTTCTTCCCGTCATATTGACGGGCTTTCACGCCAGTAATAAAGTAATGACGAAAGCCTTTAAGGTGATTGAAAATGATAGTTTGCTTTATTGCTGCAATTTGATAATGTAACAGCGGCGGATCGAAGTCCCCATTTCCCTCCACCGGATGCATTTTTAAATTCATTCCGTGCAAAATTCCTTGTTTCAACACCGAAGATTAAGTCTGTATGGCAAGGGAAAAAAGATCCTGATGGGGTAGAGGTTTTCAAATTATAGGGTCGTCGGCAGAGGCGGATTTAATAGGGGGGAGGGATAATTGTGGTGATCACTCCTCCCATGAGAAGTTTCTGGATCCGTCCCTGCAATCAAGGAATTTGAATTTGAATGCCCAGCCGATTCGCCTCTGTCCTACGCGCAGTGGGTATCTCAGAGGTAGTGCAATGAATAGGCGAGGAAGGGAGGAGGGAAATCCGGTGCCGGCATTTGCCTGCTCTTACGAAGAACACCAGGGGGGCCAACGGCTTAACGTCCCTTCCGAAGGACGGTACAGCTGAATTTGCGCCGTCTCCTCAAACCACACAAACAGGGGGCCGGGCGACCTTGGAAAAATCCTACTTGTGCAAGATTCGTACCCGCTACCTTTTCAAGCAGCAGGCGAGTAGCAGCCAGTGTCCTAACCACTACACCACCTTATGCAATCTAGGAAAGTTTCCCTGAATTAAACAAATAAGATACCCTTGTTAAATGAAGATGTGGAAGCCCGTTTCCTTAAAATTTTAGCACGTTTTTTGTCTCTCCCTTTGGGGATGGGGCAACCATTACCCTTGGAATGTAGATCCCCGCTAGACCTTCCCATCTATGAAAACTTTATCCCTCTAGTTACAGTAGTTTGGCTGCAACTCCATTTCAAACATTCGAATTTTCGATTTTGAAGCCATCTAGCGGCAAATCTATGAATTACTGGGAAAACTCAATCGGCAGAAAATTCATAAATTGATAAGGTCGAACTAATTCAAAGAGAATTTTTAAATAGGTCTGAAGTGGATGGAGTAGTTGAATCTAAATGATATACAGGCAACTCTCGTTCAACGAATGACATGCGTTCCTGAAAATCGTTCGTTAAACGGAAATTCGTTGAACGATCGTGATTATTCCGTTTACTTCCCCGTTAAAACTCCATATGCGTTCCAGACAAAATATTTTTTATTCTTGAATTTATAATTCTTAGCTATTAAAATGTCTGTCAAAGCAACTACAATCTTGGATCAACAAGAAAACCGAAGCAAAAACAATCGAACATAGAAGTATGTACAGTGCCATATATTGTATGATACGAGAAAATTCAACTTTTGAATGAAAAACAAAACCTCTTTAAACTCATTGTTTATAAAAGATTCTCAGCAAGAGTAAAAACCGATGAATGTGGCCACGGCAATGGCTTGAAAACAAATCCTCGTGATGTAACGATTATGCATGAACCGCGAGAAAATGAATGCGACCGAACAGTCAATCCAAGACACAGACTGAAGTATAGAATGACCGTGAGAAAGACTGCGTAGTGCACTTCCTCCCTATCGGTACACAAGAGGCCCTTCAAGTCTAACAGTGGATATTTGTAACTATATTTTGAGTAACAAACAGCGCGTTCGGTGACGTCATATAAAGCCTCTCAAGAAACGCAGGCGATAGGAAAAATGCGTGATAAAGTGGACACACAAGACGGTCTTTGTGACCCCAAGAGCTATCGTATACATCCGAGTTTCTTCGATCTGAATTGGATACATGTTATTTAGTTCGTTAAAGTAAACAGAATTTTTGGCGAAAAGTAAAGCTATAAAATTCATTCGTTAAAGCGAACATTCGTTCAACGAACGTTCGTTGAACGAGAGTTACCTGCAGAGGCGTAACTGGGAGATATGGCACCTATGGCAAAATTTTAAGGAAACACCTTGTGTGGGTAGAATATGACTTTTCCAACATTTATATAAAGAATATTAGCGTATTTATTAACAATAACTTTAATATTTTAGTATTAAATTAATACTTATTTATGGTCAAATAAACTTTTGGCATTTTTTGCGGGAACCTTTGGCGCCTTTCACAAGCGGCGCCTATGGCAAATGCCAACTTCACCATACCATAGTTACAGCACTGGTCACCTGTACTTTGAACGAACGCACACCATAAAACAGCGGAAAACCATGACCCGATTAAGTCTCTGTCTATTGAAAATTTCTTCCCTACCCTGAGTTGGTACATTAATAAACGTATTTACGTAATTTTAGCATAATACCTAAATACTGCAAAAGAATATATCAGCAATATGAGGGAAATAGTAAATTTACATTTACCGATTTATTTTCTGATAATTTGCAATTAATCAATCAATCGAAAATTATTTAAAATATACCTCACTTGAGTTAAGTAGTTGTAATATTTACGTTTACGTGTAAATTAAACGCATTTTCGTATTTATAGCAGATCTTATCTACTTCACTTACTGCGAAGATTGTATTCGTTGTCAGCAATTAAGTAGTACTAAGGGTCCGCCCCTACGCGCGTCAATCTCCTTCCTCGCGCCGCGAGGTGAATTCGTCTACTGCCCGTGTGCAACCGTGAACCTTCTCATTTCGGCATATATTTAAGGTAGAAAATTATATTTAGTCCTATTTTCGAGCTTCTCTCTCCCTTCCTCCCATTCCCCTCCCTCTTTCCCTATCTCTCCCTCTCTCTACCTCCCTCTCTACATCCCTATATCCCTACCACCAAACCTCCCGCTTTCCCAAACTTCCGCCTCCCCTTATTCTCTCCCTCCTTCTTCCTTCTCTCTTTCACTCTTTCTTTCCCCCACACTGCCGTCTTCCTCCGTTTTCCCAATAGGGTCCTATATAACTTTATGAGTACGGCAACACTCCTTGTTGTTCTTGGCAACGAAATATTTTATTCAAGAAGAACTAAAAATTTTCTTCTTAATTCGAATCGTATTTGAAAATCTATGGTAGGAAAATAAATTTCCGTTCTTTTACACGTACTATGATTCAAGTTTCTAATTTCTACAATTATAAGTAGTTTTAAAAAGCAAACGAAAGATGTCTTACACTCATTTATGTGTTATGCTTTCAAAGCAGACATGATGGTAACAATCCTCCAATATTAATCTTATGGGAGATTCTCGAATAAAATTTTTTTTGGGTCTCTTGAAATAAAAAACTTCTAGTTTTCACAATTTTCTCTCTGTTTGTAAGTCATGATTAATGTCAGAATTTTTCAGCATTTTAACTCATACGAAAGTACGGAATAGTTTCTGTAACACACATTAGTGCGGTTATAGTAGAGAGATACATGCAATAATTTTACTAGGTTCAAATCGAATTAAGACTATCTTGTTTGATTTTATTTGTTTTATTTTATTTTATTGAAAACGGCTACTCCTGCAATAAAAATGCATAGGAAAGGAAATATTTCATTTAGCCTGTTCTGCAAATTTCATTTGAAGAGTTTTTCTGTGTAACCAATATTTTACGAGATATGACGGAAAGTTCGTTCTTTTGTGCCCAGTCAAGTGACACCCATGATTGGCTTATGTGAGACATTTATGCCATTTTCTTATTGTCTTTAGCCATATGTCCTTAATACCAAATTTCCTGAAAATACTTTCGGTGGAAGCCGAGAACGAACATGCGCACGGACGGACGGACAGACTGAAGCTAATAGGCTCATGCATTGGAAACTAAATGCGCCTAAAAACGTTTTATGGCTAAATCATTTACCGGTTTCTTTTTTAAGCATGCCATAAACGGAATTTATCAGTCAATTTTGGATTAAAGATATGACTTTTATTATTATCGTTTGATAAAAATTTGTAAATAGCTAAATTTTTACACGATAATGGGAAAAAATTGATAACCTCGAATAACCTGCGTCGCTTTTGAGTTTGGGAATTGGGTTGTGGATTTTATGAAAACCTCGGAAGCTGAATTATCACGGTATTCGTAAGCAGAGCGAGTTCTGGCGCTCGTCCCTCAAATTGACGTTAATCTTTTTCGGTCAAATAATCACTCGGATAATAAACAGAAGAGACGATAATTACGCTTAAAGTGACGCATTGTTCTTTTTCTACCTTTAACTCCTGAAATATTTGCGAAATAGCCTACTTTATACATTCACGAAAATTTTCATCTTCATGAAACCGTAGAAAACGATTGAGTAAACCAAATGCGCATTTCAGCAACCTAGTAGCCGTCCTCAGTGGCTATTCACCGGTCATTGCTAACAAAAAGAAGTTTATGGTTATAGGATTACAAGTTTCGTATGTTAGATTAAAGTGCTTTGAGCTCGGTAATAATTATTTTGTGTCACTCACTGCCAAGACTTATAGTCGAGTCAGATCAAACGTTTTCCTTCTGTGCACGCTGTGAAAACAAAATTTTATTGGAATTGGTTCAATCTTTTAACGCTGGCGTCGCCTTTTTCCATCTAAGCCAGAAGTTTCTGAAGGTTAAGTCAATTGAAGATGAATATCAACCCATGGAAAAATATTGAATCGTTAGCATGCTGTAAATTAATTACGGAAATATCCTTTCTAAGAACGGTGTAGGAATGTCGGAGGAGTTATATTATTATTGCTTTGGTCATGTTAAAAATATATATTACAAGTATTTTGTCCAGTTATCAAATAATTATGTACTATATGTTTATATCTAATTAATATACATACATGATTTTTCCTTTCTTTGTTAAACTTTCTTTATAACCCGCAGAGCAGAACCAAAAACTTCACACTTTTTACGTGATTGATTCTTGATATCTGGTGTTAATTACTGATATTAAAAATATAGACTCATCATAATTTATATATAATATATTAGTTATAAATAACCTGTTTATTTTTATATCCTTATTTAATTTCATTATTCATATATTTCATTGTTGACATCGAATACTGAATATGTTAGATTCTGTGGCGAATATTTATCATTATTTATTATGTTTAGGTTTTCTAATCTAACAAATATACTACTGCAACTACTGTATTATGCTAAAAAGCCTCTATACCGACCTTATCGGGGAATTTTACCAAATATGCGTTAGGCGTAGCTCGTATTTCACACGCTCCCTAATTACGATGCAACAGTAGTTGTTGATGGAGATCAATTTACAATTGCTCCGGAATTCAAAGTAGTGCCACTTATCCGAGATTTATAAAATTCTGGGCATTAACTCACAGTGTGTTTGAGGCGTGTGTATGTGCAACGAGTGTCAGATCTCAATTCAAACCGGGAGCGCCTGAAAATACTCTGACGGACAGGACTCGTGCAAATTATTATTTAAAGACGTTCCTTTAAAAAATGAAAGGGGAAAAAGTCCAGCGCTTTAATCTAGCTTTCTTAAAAACAAGTGATTAAAGAAATGCGTCGCAATTTTCAGAAGGCTATGTTTTTTATTTTTTTTTACGATAGCAACGTCCTTGCGTTACTCGGTGTTTTTATGGGATATAGGAATATTCCCTGAAAATTTGGTTGCTCTACGTTCATTAATTAGGCAGTTTTCTTCAAAACAGAAGACAAACGTCTTTTTTTCAAGAAAGTTCTAAGAACGTGTTTACGTAATCCTTCTGTCTGTTACCTCTTTCTCCGTACGTTCTCATTACAAATTGTTTTTCTATTTTCCGTTAACTGTTTTACAAGGAACAATTCTAATAAAAATTATAACTTCTTACGAGCTGAAAATGTATGTGTATCTCATATATTGAATTTGCTTTAGTTGAAAAATTTAAAATGATGCAATGATATGGCGGCTGTGGTGGAGGACTCTTCAAGTCTTCAAGGTTGACGAGGGATGGAACGAAAGTTGACGTAAGTCTTTGGCCTCCTGATTCCAAACGACCGCGCAATCACATTTTTGTTTCTTCGGAGGTATATTGCGCTTTTTCTACATCATCATTATTCAGCAATACAGGCTGTAGTGAATTTAACGTCTAGCTTGTCGTAACTGAAGTACCAAAAGAAAATACAATTTTACAGCGATCGTGTTTTACCCTTTACATGAACTTCGAATTGAAATCACTTTCGACAGCACGGATCGCTATTAATGTATCACGTTGTTATTTTTCACGCCGTTGTAATGACACCATTTTCCGCAATTATGTACGACGTCGCCGGGATCCGCCCTTGTTTAAAAAAAACAAAATCTGATCGGCGCCGACAAAAACAGGAACGCATGAACAAGGACGCCTCTTGATAATCTCTTTGGCGGAAAATTTTGCAATTTTGCGAAATCGTGTCGGCGTTGAAGAGTAAAAATAAAAAAAAAAATCGGAATAATTTACGGATGCCGACGTGCGCTGAGGCCGCTCGGAGGCGTCGCATAACCTATTGCGAAAGAGTGGTCTCGCTTTATTTGTTAAAAACCGTATGCTTCACGTTCTCTCTTTCTCTCGTATCGCCTCAGTCTCTCTCGTATTTGTTCGGTTCGAAACCTAAACGGCCATCGTGGAAACATTGCGTCATTCTTAAAAATCCCACGAGAGATATCTTCAGAAGGGCTTTTATAGAAAAATGTGACGTAACCTAAGGCTTCAATTTCCCTCGTTCTGAATGCGCGAGTTTCCGAAGGCAAATTCCAAATCCTTCGCATGCTTACCAAACTAAATCACGTTGCAAGTTTATGAGAGGAACCTGTTATGTTACCAGGTTCAAAATCCTAGGATCAGGAGTGGGCAAACCAAGCAGAGCCGGCTTGGAAAATCGCAGGTCACGGCGGAAAGCGTGCGCGCTGGGCTTGGTGCAGTCTCACCGTTAGCATCGCCATCGAGCCGGCCCTGAAACTATGGCCCGCAGGCCGCATGAGGCCCGCGAGGGAATTTTATGCAGCATACCAAGCAGTTATGGAAGCCAGCCGCGGAATTCAATGCGGATAATTTCATACGGGTTCATTAAAGATTATGGCCAGAAAACCTTTTATAATCGAAGTCATCGCCTTTTAGTTGTCTTCGTCATCGATTTTTTAGCAGTTTTTTCAAAAAAATCCGCTAATGCGTTCGGTTTGTCCGTCAGGCTATCTGACGTGCTAACTCCTCCTAAACGAAAGCAGAATGAGACTTCGTTTTTTCGTCGCCAATCGGTTTAGTTATCTTTCTCGCTGTGCCCGTTTTTTTGTGGAGGTGTCTGTCTGTCACACGTGCTAGATACTAAACGAAAGCTGTTAGAGATTTTTTTTCGCCAATCGATTTAGTATTCCATCTCGTTGTGCATGTTTTTTCGGTTTTTCCGTCTTTCTGCATAATTGTTATAACATTATTCAGATTAATCACTATTAGTAAACATAAATTTTAACATTCTCTGTTAACAATTTTTAAACCACAATTTACTGTCTGCTTCAGCAGCACTTTCCTTACTTGCTAACTAATAAGATCTGTCGAGGTCGCGAATAACTTTCGAAGTGAACTCTAATGCGGCCCGCCGAGGCACTCGTAACTGCTAATGCGCCCCGATGCGTGAAAGATTTGTCCACCTCTTCCTCAGATGAAAGATTAAAAAAAATATATAGGATAATATGTAACAAAGGATGAAATTTCGAAGAGGAGCGTTCCCTGACAATGGCACGACCTAATTGAACGTCGGACGTTATCCGCGCTGAAAAAAAAGAGATACGAGGTTATATTGCATTTTTATCTGTTGCCAACCGAGTCGAGCGATAATAAAAATATAACACGCGTCGGTCAAATAATTAGATCTGCCATGGAAACGTAACAAGTCTTCGTTGCATCACTTTTGGGAGATATCTCGGAACTTGTATATTCACGCCTCTTTCCCTCCGCCTATGTATGTCGCGAAAACGGTCTCCTTTTTCAAAAAGTAGATAATTTCTCCCGAGTTTCACAAAAGCGAGAGACATTGAAAGAGAGAGAGTAAGAAAAAACACTTAAAAACTCTCAGACGTTCAAAACTCTTATGAAATAATTGTCGGCTCCAGTTTTTATCTATGGCCAAAGAATAAAGTTCATCCCAGCTCGGTCGGTTTTGGTACAGAGCGAACAGGTCACGTAGGCACTCCGCTTTTGTCGTTCTGGGTTTTCGGACTAGCGTGATTAGAGCGTCATTCGTGGCGCGTGACGTGCGTCCAAGACTTCCGACAAAGAAATTAGCATGGGGGGAAAGAACGTCTCGGTTGAAGAGACAAGCATCCGAGATAATCCTGTCCGATCTTTCGTAACTTCTTACCGAACTTGGGAAAATTTTGTTAACGTATTTCTTTCAGGCGATGAATATTAACTCGAAGCTGAAGGCGTCTGCATAACGTTTGACTCGGGACGCTGACAGTGAAATTCTTTATCGGTGTAACTGTTACACGTGGAGTTGATCGGAAAAGAAAGCGAGATGTGTATCGTGGTATCAGTGAGTGAGTGGTATCGTGAGTGAATGAAATAACGGCTATCGAAAAAATAGTTTCGGCTACCTAATAGGACGGTGTCAAAGAACTATTCTAACACTCCGAATCAATAATTCCAGTTATTACGTTTAAGGCGATAAAAAGGTTTTGTTTTTCATTAATTCGTCTTTCACGATTAAAGTGAATTATTTCCCACTCGCTCCATATAGTTGTAGTAGTGGTTGCTTCTTTTTAGGTAGTCTTCAAAAATGTAAAAAACGAGCTATTGTTATCGCTTTGTCGTCCGTCCGTCTGTAGACATTCAAATTTTTTGTTTTAAGAGATAGACGAAAAATTATTTTTTGGTTGGTAACTATTAATAAAATGTTACGATTCGCATTTTACGTATCCTCCATTGGTTTGAACTTCAACCGTTTGAGGGCGCTAAATTTGGAAAATGAGTAAACTTAAATATTGTAAACGGTCTATGTATTATATAAATGTGATATTTAGATGATAGGGTGCGGTGGGTATATAGTAAATGATACAATGAAATCTACGGAGTTAAGTATATTCCAGCTTAATTTGATATAAAATTAAGAATAATTTGAAATTTGAGAAAGAGCATGACAAATATGTCTTATTTTCAGTGGTGCTGTATTATACTACCATAAATAATTGATATTAACAGATATTGTATATTTTTAGGCGCGTTCCGCTTCCAGCATAAGCGCCTATTAGCTTCGGTTTGTCCGTCCGTCTACATGTTCGTTCTCGGCTTCCACTGAACGAATTTTTATGAAATTTGATATTAAGGACTTACAGTCAAAGATAATAATAAAATCACATAAATAAATTACGTAAGTCAATCAGGGATACCACGTTACTGGTGACAAAAAATGAACTTTCCGTTATATCTTCTGTAGTTTTGATCATATCAAAATAGTTTTTAAATACACTTGTAGAACTGGTAACGTAGACTATTTCTTTTCCTATACATTTTATCGTAGGAATAGCCGCTATCAAGAAAATCGAACAAGTAAGTCGTAATTCGCTTTGAACTTAGAAAAATTCATGCATAGCTATCTAATTGTGGTCAACTTAAATAATCTTATTGGTTACTGAAGTAAATAAGATCTACTATAATTGCAAAATACATTTAATTCCTTACGCGTGCACGACAGATATTGTAAACGGAAGGAAATGGATTCTCTACAGCGAAGAAAAGAACATAAACGTAAATATTATAACTACTGAACTCAAGTGAGGTATGTTTTAAATAATTTTTGACTGTTTGGTGGATTAAAACTGATTATAAAATAAATTGGTAAATAACAAGAAGTCGAAACCAGGACTAATGTGGGCTGGTTTCCCAAAGTTGACATCCCGAATTGATTACTTATATTGACAGGAAATGTTTCAGTATTTGTTAGTCATTCCAAGGAATTCTCATACCATTAATACCATTTAAAATTCATAGTTGATCAATGATAGAGAAAAATTGGAAAAGAAATTAATAGAGCATTATCAGGTTTAAAATACTAAAAGTAATGTCAAAATCTCTTTCTGACATATTTTGCATGTATTTTTTAAATAAACGAATTTAATACATGTTACTGTTTATACGGTAATATGTACGGATCAACTGTCCATTGCTGAAGGGTAGTCGAGTGAAAAAGAAAATAACTCATTTGTTCACTCGTCAATGTTCAAGCCGGGTTCGGTAATAATTATTATATATATATATATATTATGTTTTTCAGTATAGACACATTTATGTGCACTAAAAAGTAGAAAATAAATTTTTCTGCCCTCAACTTGAATTAAATTTGGTCTGCAGAATAAGTGGGTGGCAATTTTTACCACCCACTTTCATTCTGCATACCAAATTTAATTCAAGTTGAGGGCAGAAAAATTAATTTTCTACTTTTTAGTGCACATAAAAGTGTGTATACTGAAAAACTTTTTTAAAATATTTTATTATATATCAGATTACCCTAATCGTCGGCAAACATTTTGACAGGTTTTTATTGGTTGACTGACACCCAATCAGAGATTTATATACATTGGTTATATATATATATATATATATATATATATATGTTTACCTAAATATATACTGTAATGTACCTTTCAAGAACTTTTATTGTGGCAACAATACGTTTTATTTAGTTCGGGCACATACGTACCGTTAGCATTTCCATTAATACGAATGATTATCTACATTACTATTCGTAAGAACGTCTATATCACGCATGTATTTTCTCTTAATTTTTATTTGTATCTTCATTACTGTTTTATTTTTGTAATATCCGTCCGTTGCTAATTTATCTCTTTTGGCATTTTCCGATAGAACCAAGAGCTCATCAAATCGGCAAACACACAAATAGTATCTTTTTAGAGTAAATGGGTATAATAAGACGTTTCATATTTGTTATTTATTATTCATTAGATTAGAGATAGATTGAACAGAGTAGAATGAACTCGGACTTCACAGTATAGCGGCGCCTCACTTAAAAATATGTTTTAAACACTAAAAGTCTACGTTTGTTGAAGAGAAATTCTGGCCTAAGTTAAGATGAGTTCCTTTTTAATTTATGAAGTGGCAATTAGTTATTATTTCCCTTAAAACCATTAGCTATATATTTATTCCGGCAAGATTCATTTCTAAAGATTTTGACTCCGAAAAGGTTATTTAAAACATTATAAATTAGTTTGAGGATTTTTAATTACACAATTTTATGTCGTGTGTAAATTAAATTGAAGTCTCTAAAAATCCAAATCGGGGTACTTTTCGACAGGTTGAACCATCTAATAATAAGATAATGACAGATATACGGTTTAGCGGGGAGATATTCCGTAATTTACGATTCAAAGGGATGTGAAAATACATTACATTTTAAATCAATAATTCTACCTTTAAGTTATTATGTGTTAATCTATAAGTTAATTTTGTTATCTTATTAAATAATTTATGCTTATATTCCTTAATATTTGTGAATTAATTGTAACCTTTTCTTTATATTTCATTTTAACTATAGTAAACTGATGATTTATTGTAAAATAAATGTTTTTAAAAAGTTTAACTAATTTTACAATTTTAAAATTTAAAAGAAAATGATGAACAACAATATTTTTTGTTAAAAGTTAACAAATGAAAACCGTGTTACATGCGAATCATGTAACAGGCTCTCTAGTAAAGCTGTTTCCTTTGGAAACAGCCTACAAATTGAATATTTTCCTTGCATCATTTCTGATATATTGTTTAGCAGTATTTATTCATTAAGGTTACGTAATTTTTATTGATGCACCAACTAAGGGGGTAGAAGAAATTTTTAAAAGACAGAGATATAATTAGGTCTTGGTGTTTTGCTTTTTACTTTCTCATATACCGTAGTATATTGAGAAAGGATTGTTATCGTGAAAAAATTCGACTTCGAGATTTTGATGGAAATACACGTTTTAGGTGTCCCTGAGTCCAAAAAGTTGTTTTCGCCATGCCGTCTGTCTGTCTGTCGGTCTGTTCGCCGATCTAGGACCCAAACGCGTACATAAAATCAAATGATATCTCGTATTTGTGCAATATATCATATTTTTCATATCTTTTTTCATAAAAATGATATTTCACAAAAATAAAGGGTAGTTTATTCTTGGAGATTTTTTGAAAAATGTGATTTACTCACAAATAGCTAGAGAGAATTTGATTAAAATCATATCAATTGTAGAGCCTGATGTCATAAATAGTACTACGTAAGCCATATATCTTTTGAACACTCTATCCAGTCCAGTGACATTAAAATGTACGCTACGCTACGTTACCTAAGCCTTATGACGTCACGCCTCTGCCGCGATCCATTCAAACTCCTACTACAGCCTTACGGTTAAACTAAATCGAATGATATACCATATTTATGGATAATATCATTCATAAAATACATTCTGATGAGAAAAACGATATTGCTCAACAATTAAGGGTACTTTATTCTTGGATATTTTGAAACAATTCGATTTACTCAAAGATGACTCTAAGGATTTCGATTAAAATTCATCCAAACGTACAGCCTGATTTCACAAATAATACTAACTAAGCCATCTGTCCCAAAAAAGTTACTATATATCGTCCAGTGGCATTATTTCTGTACAAGACGCTCAGCGCACGCGTCAGAGGGAAGAGTTAATTTCGGGGCAAAAGGTGTAGTGAGATCAAACGTATATGAGAAAGTTTGTGCAATGTATATTGCGCCGTTTATTTATGGTGTGTGTTCGGTCAAATTATATCGTATAGTTTCAAATACTCCATCGCACGAAACGCGCCTATTTGTGATACACTGTACACTTTCCTAAATTGTTTATCAATAAATGTATATTTAAACAAAATATTTTATCTTCTTAGAAAACAAACATTCCATATTCGCCGGAGGCGATTGGACATTATTGTTAAATTAATAACTTAATCGTTAAAATGAAGGATACAACAATAAAAATATATTTAGACACAAAAGGCTTTAATTTCTCATCACGAAACTTATTTATTTTTTGGCTAATATTACCCAGTGATTTTCATTTATGTTCGATTCAGAGAAATCTGAAATAGGAATGGAATTTTTCTCAATTTAAGTCACTTACATAAGGAGTATGACACATTGAAAAAAAACTTCATTTTTTGTTATAATACGAGTCACATCCCGACTGAAACTCGTTCGTCATAAAGCGTATGTTTTATTTTTCAAAGCGAGAAGTTGGGGTATAACTCTTTCGTGAATCTCAAAAAAACCGCCTGGAACTCCTCATTTTCCTCCGTTTCAAAAGAATTCGAATTTCGTGACATCGATTTTCCTGCATTCCCCGAAACCGGTTAGGTAGTCTGAATCAACTCCCTCGGTTGCATAAAGTCTGAAAAATATGGCGACCAAGTGAATGCTGCCTGAAATTTCAAATTGAATAAGAATTCGATACCGTTTTTTATTTCGATGAGTGTTATTCGCACGAAATCGGCTTCCGATCTCGCTTTGATGTGGAATTGGAAGATTGTTCTTTGGCTATGCACAAGTGTGTCGCATAATTTTTATATAATTTTTGGCAAGCGAATGTTTATTGACTGTTGGTAGTGATTTAATGCTAGCTATTGTTTACTTAGTAGGAAATGTCCCACAGAGCTAAACTAAGTTTGAGCGACTATAACAATAAAGTCGAAATTAAACAATTTAAGAATCGTCTGTCTCAATCATAAATACAATAAAACAATGTAAGCACATGTATGGGTGTGTGTGATTGTATATACACACGCACGCATACACACACCCACAAGATGTTTTTGAAATGTTTCATAATTCAGGCTGTAGATTCAGAAGTTCAAACTGAAGCAAAAATTCCTATCAATATGGGTCGAAAAACGCTTCCTAGCTGGCCTGCTGACTTTCCTTTGTCGATTATTCTATGGCAGCATGTGCAAGACTCTTGTGTCCGTGTTTATACAGCCATTTTTGAGCGTGAGAGCCAATCTATAAGACGTCGCGCAAAAGCATGTGCGGAGATGCTACGGAATCGTAGAACATCTGATGTAATAGATGGATATGAATAAACGGTTCGTTCGACTTGTACTCGACCGATGCTTATTTGTGAAAGTTACGGCGACAACAAACAGCGGCCGTAGCACGGCTAGAGAGCGTTTGTCGGTCCATGTTAATGTGAACTTTTTGCTTCAGTTTGACCTCCTGAATTCACGCCTTGAATTGTGAAACATTTCCGAAACTCCTTGTCTGTGTGAATTCATATATTTATTCCAGCTATCGCCTAAGTGATTCTCCGGATACCCGGAAAATGTCCACAGGGACTCTTTCAACGCCCTTTTGCTTCCCAAATTTCCTTTAAATTTTCTTTTCCATTGTACTTATAATAAATTCTGCCTAAAACAACACGATTTTAACGATTTAAAAAAATGATTAACGTATGTCTGGTTCACTACCCATTATTCTGCCTAGTGGAGGAGGTACACAAACCAGACTCCATTTTTAATATAAACAAAAATGTAATACTGAAATGACGAGGTCTGCTAATACCAATTAAATTAGCGTTTTCCTCGAAAATTTCAAGGTTGGGATTCGTAATTAAATTCCGTGAAAAATAATCCAGACTCCAAGGCTGACGTTCTAGCCCATCTTGGAAAGATGGAGTTTTTATTTCCTGTTGTGCAATGGTCTGGCGCCTTGCAGCAGGGAATGACTGCTGTTACAGGCTTATGGATTTTCTCTAAAAATTAATATTTGAAAAACAAATCCAATGGAACGCAGACTGTAAATACGTCACGTTATCAACGCGTTTAAACCGCGATTATTTACTGATTAATATTCTCATGTAGCATGCTCATAGTAGGAAGAAAATTTCGTCAGTCATGATACACAATATTTCAAATTAGCTTGATTTATTTACGCTATATCTCTCTCTATTTCTCATAAGATAACACGTTAAAATCGACTTTTCGACATGCAGGCTTTTATTCTTTTTTATATTTAAATTAGAAAGAATTAAGCTACGATCTTCAGATCTAAACCATTTTAAAGAAAAATTATAAAGTTTCTTATTCTGTTCATCTTTTTTCACCTACAGTTCGATATTCCTCATGTTTAAAATTTAATTCACATATTTTGGGAAAATATGGCCATTTTAACGGGACGTTGCCTTGCCAACCCATTACATTGTAAAACCTCGATATCCTTTTGTTATTTCAATCCTTATGGATGAAAACATGCTTTGAATGCTTTTAATACGAGAGAGAGAGAGGAAAGGAAGGAAATGGAAATGATTTTCATAGCAACGAATGTAAACAACATTCGTTGCGTTATTTACGAAGAGAACATTTGAATGCAGAACATTAATCAATCGCACATTAAAATTGCTTAGAATCATTGTAGGAGTTCAAGGCTTGAAACTACGAACGCCTAAAAGGACGGTAGTTTGTTTTCCTGCCATTGATTTTTGAATCCGCGTCGAATCGATCAACAGATCAGCTTTTAACGCGAGAATTTAACGAATTCTTAGTGATTCCCATTGTTGCCAGTTTCGTGGGGTACCATTGACTTGTATAATAGCTTTGCGTCGCATCTCTTCAAGAAATTGATATTTGGCAGGAATGATCGACTTATATATTGTAAGATGATGAAGAAAACAAATCTCGAAAAAAGTCCTAGGTTCGACTCCAATGTAGGAAATTCTATTTCCCATATTATAACACGTAAAAATCGACTTTTTGACGTGCAGGCTATTATTCTATTTGAGATTTAAATTAGAAAGAATTCACCTATGATCTTCAAATCTAGCCCATTTTAAAGAAAAGAATATGAAGTTTCTTATTCCGTTCATCTATTTCCGCCTACAGTTGAAAATTTCTCATGTTAAACGTTTAATTCACATATTTTGGGGAAATCTTGCCATTTTAACGGGATGTTGCCATGCCAACCCATTACATTGTTAAACATCGAAATCCTATGGTTATTTCAATCCTGATGGGTGAAAGCGTGCTTTTAATGCTCTTACAATTAGTAAGAGAAAGAAGGAGAGAGAAATTCTTTTAATAGCAACCAATTAAACAATATTCATTGCGTTATTTACGAGGAGTACATTTGAATGTAGAATATTAATCATTCGCATATTACAATTAGGTACTTTGAATCATCGTATGAGTTCGAAACTTGAAACAACGAACGCCTAAAAGAACGTAAATTTATTTTCTTGCCATCCAAAGAAAGTCAAGGCATATTTATGTTCATTTTTTATTTCATAAAAACCTTTCCCGTTGCATTTCAACGGGCATCTCCCTAGTTATCTATAAAAGCCTTATTCTGTCCCTTTGTGGCTCCCTGTCACGCTATAAAAATGCAAATAACTCGATAAAAGATCGAGATACATTGAAATTTGGCAGGAATGCTCGATTCACACGTTTTAAGGTAATGCAAAAAAATTCACGAAAAAGTCCTGGGTTCGACTCCAAGGAAGACATTCCCATCTCCTATAAAATACAAGATGAAGGACTACACAGAGTTTATAAATGCGTTCTTTGAGATTACACAATGTTCCCAATATTTTTCGTTCAGATGAGTTTGTAACGAGAAGCTAGCGAGGAACGTTGTGAAATACATGTAGGTCTTCCTGTAAAGTAGTCGTAATTATTATCCGATTTTAACCAAAATTGGAATCAGTCGACCGATTTTACTAAAACTCGCCAATACCAAATTTCATCAAAATACGTCCTGCGGTTCCCGAATTGAACTAGAGGAACATTGTAAACTACATGTAAATCTTCATGTAAAGAGGTGGTAATTTTTTTCCGATTTTAGCCAAAAAAGGAATTGTTTGACAAATTTTACTGCAACTCCCCAATACCAAATTCCATCCAACTTCGTTAAAAGGTTTTCGAGTTGAAACAGAGGAACAATATAAACTACATGTAGGTCTTCATGTAAAGTGGTCGTAATTTTTGTCCGATTTATTGGAATCAATCGAACAATTTTAGAAAAACTCCCCAATACCAAATTTCATCAAAATACGTCCCGATTTTTAACATGCGGACGGACGGAAGGACGGAAACGACCTATATGTGTTCACTTCGTGCAAAGAACGAATAAAAACGTAAACATCGACATTTCGACGTGCAGGTTTGTATTATTTTTGAGATATAAATTATAAATAATTAGCTTACGATCTTCGGATCTAAGCCATTTTAAAGAAAAATTATAAAGTTTCTTATTCTGTTCATTTTTTTTCACCTACAGTTCGATATTCCTCATGTTTAAAATTTAATTCACATATTTTGGGAAAATATGGCCATTTTAACGGGACGTTGCCTTGCCAACCCATTACATTGTAAAACCTCGAAATCCTTTTGTTATTTCAATCCTTATGGATGAAAACATGCTTTGAATGCTTTTAATACGAGAGAGAGAGAGAGAGAGAGAGGAAAGGAAGGAAATGGAAATGATTTTCATAGCAACGAATGTAAACAACATTCGTTGCGTTATTTACGAAGAGAACATTTGAATGCAGAACATTAATCATTCGCATAATAAAATTGCTTAGAATCATCGTAGGAGTTCGAGACTTGAAACAACGAACGCCTAAAAGAACAAAAGTTTGTTTTCCTGCCATCCAGAGAAAGTCAAGGTATATTTTTGTTAATTTTTTATTTTGAATTTCAACGGGAATCTCCCTTGTTATTAATAAAGAGGCGAATCGCAGTTTATTTCAAATAAATATTTCATGGTCATATCTAAAAATATTTTTAAAAGTTTTGCAAATTAGTTCGAGTTATTTCTCTTTGCCACTTTTCAGCCAGTAAAAAGTAATATTTAGCTATCCGTTTCTTCCTCGTCTGGTTGCATCAGAGCGGATGTTGTGGGGGAAAGGAGGTGATAGCTCACAAATAAATATGATTAGTTCTGAATTTTATAGGATGTTTGCATTCCGAATGACTTTATCTTGCGGACAATCGGGAAAACACCAACGGCGGTTAAAATATATAACTCCTTCACAACAAGATTTAGGAGACAATATAATGGTAATTTTTTCTTTTGATGTTCTTTGGTTAAAGTTGCTTATTTTCATTTGACAGTTATAGAATTAGCAATCGATTATTTTCATCAATTTGTTTTATTTATAAAACAAAGAATAGTAGTCTACTGTGATTTCATTTTTTTTTGTAAAATCTATCATCCAAAAGTAAAGTTCCAAATTTTATATTCTAAATTTCTTAAAAAGGAATTTTTTTAAGTTCGAAAATATGTCCCAACCCAAATAATTCTAATACACAAAATAATTGAGTTTAATTTAGTAAAATTAAAATTCTTTTTTATATGCAACGAATGATAATAATATATAGACGCTTATAAGCATAAGTCTTCTTCCGGTTTGAATTTAAATGAAATTCGATTAGTGTTACTTTAAAATCTCAAATAAAATCTTACTTTAAATAAGAATACAATACTTTCAACAATTGTGGTCTTGCCTTTTTTTGTAATAGATAATTTATTTACCTGGGAACCGACAATACCATCTTTTTACTTGGGGTTTTATTAATATATACTGTTGCTTCCATCTGCGAAGAAACTAGCAACACGCTTGGGCAGTGGCCTAACTAGGGTACGGCGAAGGTTGCATTTTCCATAGGCGCCGCTTGCAAAAGGCGCCAATCGATCCTGCAAAAAATGCCAAAAACTTATTTTCCCATAAATAAGTATTAATTTCTTTCTCAACCGTTAAATTTATCGGTAATAAAAACTCTTATTCTTTATTAAAACGCAGGAAAAATTATATTCTACTTAAACAAGGTGTTTCTTTAAAAATTTTCCGTAGGCGCCATATCTACCAGGTACGCCTCTGCTTCGGATTAGGCTTTTCTTCCTATAAAAGATTGTCCTTCAAAACCACTTTGTGTAAGATATCATTAATTTGTCATCGGGCGTTTTTGGCATGCTTCAACATAATTTGTCAACCGTTGCTTCGACATAACGGATGTAGTTCAAAACTAAAACTAAATTCAGTGACATTGCGTTATCTATTCTTTTATACAGCCTTTCACTTTTTCTTTCGTAATTTCCACCATCTGAAACTTTTTTTCATGATATTGATTTTTTTACAATGTCAAAACGTTTGTTAACTAAAAATTTAAGTGTTGGCTCTTTGGTTAAGTAAATATGAGCGTTACACTTCATAAACCACGATAGCAGATTCAAGGAATGCTGTTAAAATCGCCGTTTGTGTTTTTTCTTTTGATCATTCGACGCTCACGATAATATTTCCACGTAAAACACTTTCCTATAAGAAAATTTAAATGCATTAAAAATTACGAGGCATTCTTTAAATAACTTGCAAAATTTTTTCGCCGGAATGAGCACGGAATTTTCCTTACAATTTCAGCGTGGATTATACTTTTTCGAGAATTTTTTTTCGTTTGCATTTTCACGTTAATTTTCCGATTAATTTTTTGGAAAATGATTTAACTGGGGGAGTCCCCTGAGTGGCGTTTTTTCTGAGGTTTTTGAATACGTGATAAGCAGACGCGGTTCTCGCTAATGGACGTCCGTTGAATCTGCTGTCTCATTCACCCTCAGGACAGGAGACGTCCGTTTTGGAAAGCAAATCTGCGGCACACGAAAACAATGGCGAAACGATCTGCGCTTTTATATCTTTCCAGTGGTTCCGTCGCTACATTTTCCAACTAATTGACTCTTTTAGTGTTATTGGAACAAGTGAATATCGTCACCCGTAACAGATCAGAGACGCCGGCTTGACGTCAAGCTAGCACGCAAAAATAGCTCAAACACAATTCGTTGGGAAAAAAATATTTATATGGATTTTAGGTAAGTTACCTTTTACTAACTTATTACAAACTCGTAAAGGCGGTCTTATGACATTTGAACGTGTGAACATTGGTAAAAAAACTAACAAATAGAGGAGTTTTAAAACTAGAAAATATGCTTATAACATAATTAAAATTTGAAAGTGCCACGTAGCGTAAAATAAACAGCGCACTGCTGTGTTCCTAACAACGATAGCATGTATGCACGAGGGAAAAATTTGTTTCATTGTTGGTAATAACGGGAATTTTTAGGTAGCAATAACACGAGCAATGGAAAAATGTTCAACATACATGACGCGTGGCGTTAAATCGGAGTCGGACTGTATAAACTCAAAACTCTCATCTTTTCCTTTTCATTACTTGCAAATTTGATTCATTCGAATATTTCTTGCATGATGTGGGTTGATAATTTTCTTGTAAAGGAATATCATTGGACTGTTTTAATCGTCGAATTTTATGAAATGTGGATGAGCAGTTGTGGTTTTAAACAAACAAAAGAAATGAATGAAGACGCAATAGGAACTTAAACGCTGTTGATATTTCTAATTTTTCACTCGTATCCGTTTATCGATTGGTAGATTATAAAAATATCTCTTGAGAATTTTTAGATTTTAAATTGTTTGCACTCGTGTTTTAAATATTGTCCCATGATAGTAGACATCATACTAGCAAATTATTGAAACCATTAAAAATAAAATGAGACCGTAGCCATTTCTTACTTTTATGTTTGAGGAACGATTTTATTACCATTAGAACAGCGTTTCTTTCATAAAAGTTTGCTATTATATATATATATATATATATATAATAACAATTATGAAAAAACTCATCTTGAAAGGGAATGTTTTAGGACTGATGTTAATTGTTTGAAGATCTGTCGCTTTGTATCAATTAAAAATGCTATTTAAAACAGTAAGAAAACATTGTTTACCGTTTTTGTTGTTATATACGGCATCTTGAAAAATTCGCATGGAGGTCTTCTATAAGGCTTGTTTACTTTTCTTTTTTACTTCTGGCGCTCCGCTCGACGGAAGGAAACTTGTGTGGGCGATATAATTTCAGGGCGGTTGCGAAACACGCAGAGGTTTCGCCAGCCTCGCGAAAAACAACTCGATAACGGCGGCACGGTTTGATAAAACAGTGAGTGCATTGAGGGAATGGGGAGAGAGAGAGGAGGAAAGGGGAGGCAGGGAGAGAGGAGTGGGGAATATAGCGCTTCCTCTTCGGTTCTTTTTCGCCCGTTTTTTCAATCAGTTTTCGTCGGAGCTCCCACGCTGTGATATAAGCGTTACCCACACTGTTTTTGCCTCCTCTCCCTCCCTCCCTTTCCCTCTCTCCCTCCCTACTCCTCTCTTCCTCCACCTATGTCCCTTTCTCTCTCTACGCACCCAAATGAGTCCACCTGTCGACACATGGTACGATTGTTGGGCAAAATGTCAAAGGCAACTCTCTTTCCTGCCTGCTTCCCCTCTCTCCCCTTTTCACTCTCACCCCTAATTTGCGTGCTCACCCTTCTCACCCCTTTTTCTTCCCTCTATACCGTTTTTATAACCCCTAACTCCCCTTTTTACTCACTCCCCTCCCTCCCCCCGCAGGTATGTCAAATCGGTCGCGATATAACCCCCTCCCCCATGCTTCTTTTCAGAAGAATCGCCGTTCGTTTGTTTTCGTCTCGCGGTTGCATGGGTCTATTCGCACGGGCCCGTGCGTTGATGACGAACGGCGACGCTTCCACGTGATTCGCACGCCTACGTACGAACCGGGATTCGAATTTATAGCCTAGCGGTTTTGTATCTCGAAGTGATGAGCAACCGGTATACGCCACTCGCTGAGATAACTGAAGATCGCTGGGAATGGGATGGTGAGAGTTTTTATATAGACGTGCAACGTGCGTTTTAAGCGTGCGATATATGGATCCCATCGACTGCAACACACAGGTGACGCAGTCAATGGGACTTGCGAGTTAACGTTACGACACTAAATTAGTTAGAGATACAATTTCGTTTTAAAAGAAAATTATCACTATGACTTATTGTTGCATTATTTCCGGAACTAAGTAACATTTTTATGCATTTACCGAATTATTCATTTAATGTATCCATAATAAATATTGTATTTAAATTACAACAGACAATTTGATATTTCAAAAACTTAACATCAATTTACATTTTTTTAGCATAGTTCCATTCATTTTGCGGAAAACTATTTAAATCATTCGCTGCTGAATAATCGTTCAAGCTTCTAGATCTGAATTTGTAATTGGTGCTATTCATTGCGTTTAAGTTTACGTTGAAATTTGCTTAGAAAGTATTGAATATTTTTCCGAATTAAAATCATAATCGAATACATATTTATCAAAAGACACTTACTAAAATCGTCTCAAAACAATAATAAATATTGTTTATCATTGTTTTAGTATCGTAAGGAAACGGACTAGAAAGTATTAAATGTTCAAGGACAAAATAGAAGTTTAATTAGAGAGGAAAGCCTAGACATAGGAAATGGTTTGGCCAAAGTTTGAGGGGTGACCGGCTATTGAAAAAAGTCATAGAAAGAGGAAATTTGGAAAGAGAAAAAGAATAGGAATTTTGGATTGATTCAAAGAAATCAAAGGCTTAGAAAATATCAAGAGAAATCCTTTATACGTGAAAACCTTGGAAAAGCGAACCAAGAGAGAGAACAATGGAACCGAATTTTCATTAATTTATTACATTCAATTCAAATCTGATCTGTAGCTTTCACTCAGTTAATTTAACCGGTTGACCAATTATTCCCTAATTTTTTAAAAATATGTTTTTTATGCATTTTTAAACAGTTAAGTGTCTTCTTCTTTCCGGAACTAGAATAACGTCTTAAGTATTCCCTCTTGGCATTTAACGTTCGCACTGTTGATACGCATTCTTTTCCATCGCTCCGAGGCTAAGTGGAAATCGCAGCCATTGTGCACAGTGTAAGTAGTCCTTCACATGTAACCTTTCTCGCTGAGCACGCATTTGAAGTTTCCACAGACATCTTGATGGTTGATGACTCCCCTATAATTATGTCGTTGTTCGAGAAATCACTTGCCGGAGGTCACCGCTGTCAGACAATCGCTCCTGTTACTTTTCCAGTTTCGAGTGGAGAAGAGGGTACACAGTATGCGTGCGTACAGCACCGTAACTAGAAATTTTAGCGCCCGGAGAAAACTAGGCAAACTACTAAATATGCGCCCCCCATTCCTTAAATTATCATTTGTTTAGTTACTATTTGGATTTTTTGCGCCCCTTACTTAGTTGCGCCCGGGGCAAATGCTCCGCTTGCCCCGCCCTAGTTCCGGCACTGCGTGTGTATGTTCCATCACCTGTATGAGAAATCTCATTCTGTTTTCAAAGTCGGTCGAATACGCCATGGCAAGGATTTTTTTGGACTGCTAAGAAGAATGATTTTGAAGTTGCGACAGTTCCGAGCGATCTAGTTGAGCAGAATGCTCCCGTCTCTAAAATAATTTCTTTATGTTTAACCCGAAATCAATTTTAAGCGGTTGACTGATCTCAGTTTTTTCCATCGTCTTTAATTTTCAAGATCTCAGAAATAGTTTCGTTTGCCTATGAGAGAATTTGTACTTAATGTTTAGCTACGTGGCTTAAATTGCAGTTGTTGCGACACAGTTACCAATTGCGGTGTGCTCAAGCTAGCATTCCACGTCGTCAATGATAATAATGATATTTTATTTGATAACAAATTTTGTTTTAGAATGATAGAAATTATAAACAAAATCACGTTTGTTAATGACTTGGTATAGTCTTTTTATGTGTATCTTATTGCTATAAGTAAATATACGATAAGATTCTCATTGGAATCAAACACATTTTTGTGATATTGGTCTCGACACTATGGCGTTTATTTTTGCCATAATTTTTATTACCATAGTAGAACGCTTAACATATAATATGATGAAATAAAGTATTTGGGTATCTGTTTCGAAATATTAATGTCTAAAATCTTTGAACTTCTTTTATAGTAGTTTTGAGGAAAATATTTTGTAACACATAGCTTAGCGTGTCGAAAGAATTTTATCTTTCGTCTTTCTCCCCATTCTCAATGGTTTCGAGTTCAAGGACGTCGAGAAAATGAAGTGCTTTGATCGACGAAAATCGCATTGATCACTTTTCCATTTGGCGTGAAGTCACAGCAAACAACCCCGAGGGCTATTCATAAAAATGAATATCATCATCGATTTAGTAATCTGAATAATAAAAAAATCTACGGGAGAGGCTGTCATTTTGCGGGACACGATAATAATAGGTAAGTGATAAACACATTGTGGAGATAGTACAAAGTTTTCGTCGCTATTTGTTTTATTTCGTTTAACATGCAGTATTACCTATTATTTGAATGATTTATAACGCAGCACGAAAAAATAAAATTTAATGTGGCGCGCGCTTATTACATCTAAAAATCTGTTGATTCATGCCTATGAGTTTCGGTTTATTTTTCATCGATCGAGTTCGGTTAATCGAAAAAGTTAAATTAAATTATCGTTCTGCACGTTTCTCACAGCCGTGTCCAATTGGTTTTTTTTTGCTTTGTATTTAAAACACCTTTGGATGGAACTTACGAAAAAAGTTGGTGCTAATACCAAATTCGATCGTGTCACGCGCCTTTCTTTCAGTTTAAAAAATATTTTTGAGAGCTATAACGAAACTAGGTGAGGAAATGGGCCTAGTCCACAAAAAAATAGTCTCGCAAACAGAGACTTGACAAACAATTTTAACTGTTTGCTCCATGCGCTTCGGAGACGGACAATTTGAAGTATAAAATGTATGGTAAGGATGAGAGAGTAAAAAAAAAACAAATAACTCTCGGGTTTAAATTTAAACCGAGTGCGCAGCATTTGAAGCAGCCTCAAATAAATGCTGAGAAATAATTTGGCGAGACGGCCAAGAAAAAGCTTGAAGCGATCCTGTTCACAGGTAAAAAATATGAAATGGAATACATATAAGTGATTCATAGAAGGTCACGAGAAGATATCTTTACCTCATTTACGTAGGTTTGGCTCTAATTTTACTCATTTGTATCCTGAATCCGGAGGAGAGGGATTTATTTATCATCAACATACGTACCACGCAGATCACATTTTATTTTGATTTTGTCCTAAAATTATTCCACGATATAAGTTGACATTTTTGAAAATTCTACTGTTATACAAAATAAATTTTCGTTTGACCTTGATGAAAATAATTCATAAATGATAGCTGTTCGTTTCTTATCCTATAAACCAAAATCAAGACATCCTAAATTTATCATTTGTAGCCAGTTATAATGCTGTTAAATTTTGTATATTTTACAGAAGTCTACATATGATGCCGAATACGGTTAAAATAATCATTTAATATCTTGCTTATATTTTTTATCTTTTTTCAATTTGCTTCTCAACAATTCTTTCGTACATCCAAAGTAGGAAACGAAAAAATAACTTGTAAAACTCCTGATAGTTTCACGAAAAAAGCACCCAAGAAATTAATTCAACTTGATTGCTTTGTGAACATAGACGTGAAGAATGTCCGTTCATTTTGCTAAAAGAATATTATACTCAGGAAACAATTTATTTTAATATCCATTCAGTAAGTTTCTTTACATATAAGAACATTTTTCAAAAAAATAGAGGTTTTCAACAATTCAAGTTGTTATTTTAGCTCATTTTTCATCAAAATCAGAGCAGTGGATTTTATTAATCGAGTAAGAGATATTTGACAACATGGACTCAATCATCAATTGATGCTTTATTACTCTGCCTCCATTTACGTCCAGTATCGATTAAAAAAATTATGAAGTTTACGAAAACGGAAGATTCGTCGTAAGGTTCGAAGGTTTAAATTTATTGCAAATACAAAGCGAGAATTGTCATGATAAAGTCGGTTATAGGTTGGACCGTGCACACAGGTGAGGCGACCACTTTAGGCTCCTCTCGAAAGGGGCGCCAAAATAGAACTACAGTAAAAGTCTTTCCATAAATATTCATAATTTTTTCGATATTGTTCATTCGTTTTTTCAAGTGTTTCAAAGAACCGTCTTTTAAGTGTTTATACCGAATTGAAATTGGCCTGTGCAGTAGTATAATTGTAGCGGAATTCCTCAACGTGCACAAGTAAATCAGAGGAGCCAGTGCACTTAGGTATATTAAATATTCTTTTACGTAGCGTAACGACGAATATACGACGGCTTATTTACTTATTTTATTTAAACACACTATACCTGCTCCCTGCGTTTATTTATGTAAAAACATTTTGGTGTTTCATTTTACTTCTATTTTTTATCTTTGACAACTGGGATGCATAAATAAAATAAACTGATGTGGGCAATACATGACTTTCTCCATATTTATATGGCAAATTACATGTTGTTAGCTCTGGGATCGTTTTCAATATTTACTTCCGGTTGACAATTAAGAAAAGAAAAAGGAGCGTTACAAAGACGTAACTAAGCGTCAATTGCTAGCAATAGTCTTTGGTGGAAGCTAAAAATATAAGATATCTCTTAAACAATGCATTATATGGAAAAATGTATCAAACAAAGGTTGTAGAAAATAAAATTTTCTACAACTTTTATTCCAGTATATTTTTACATTTATCAAATATTAAAGCAAATATTTCAAAATAACAGATAAGTGACAAGAGTAAACACCCACTTTCGTTAGACCGATTTTTACCAAAAACTAATCAGATATTTTTACTTTTATAAAAATGTTAAATATAAAATTTTGCTTTGACCTGATTAATAGTTTTTGAGTTAGAGCGCCCACAAAAATCTATCACATACAGACCGAAAGACAGACAGACACACAGGCATCATCACGAAACTAGTCAAAACGTGTTCAGGGAACCTTGAAACATGTATTACCGTTGAAATCTCGAGTTCGAAACAATACTTTCTCATACTACGTATATGGAGCAAGTAAAAATTAAAGGACGTTATGCTTTGTCTTGCCTCAGGTGACAATGTCTGGGCGCAGCGTTGGTTATTTGTTTCTTTATTTAAGATTTAAGGGAAAGTATTAGCGGGGGTTTTTTCATCGTATGCTTTGGCTAATACAGTTTGACATTGGCATCAAATTACCGCATTTATCCGGCTGACAGAACATCATAACTGTCTTGTTTCCGTCACTATTTTTAAAGCCCAACCCGCATCTTTTTCTATTCATACCCCGCTCATTCATTTCTATTCACTTTTCACACCTCGACCCAATTCTCGGCGCGTTCGTAAGGAAATGCCGTATCTATAAATGCACTCGCCTCCGTTCATCGATGCTAATACTCGATATCGCTAATTGAGGCCACCTTGTTTCACCGATCTGCCGAGGAACGACACGGGGATACGCGCGAGACGGCGTGGTCGCCTCCAGAACAAAAAAGAATCGCAATCAATCCCTTCAAATGAGACGGCGTTCGTTAAATTTAATTCATGAATCGCGGCAGAACCATTCAACCTGGGATTCGCTCTCGCATCGCGTCGACCTTGGTGCTGACGTATGGGTCAGAGGCCTTAATGGTCGGGTAACTTATGGACGCTCGTCCCCTCAATCGGTTCCAGTTAGAGGACGCATGCATCACTGACGCTTTTAAAACGGATAAGGAGGTCTTGTCTGCCTCCCGTCGAATCGAACCGCTTGGAATTCATCGACCGAGACGAAGTGGAGAACGTTCGAACCTTCCTAAGAGTCGTTATTCATCGATGATATTTATAGCGAAAGCCTTGGGGAGCGAAAAGTTGGCGTTGAAAATGCCCCGTTTCTTCGCATCTTTCGAATGATTCTACCTTTTTTCTCGATCTGTTCTTATCCCGATTTTTAATCTTGAAACGACTCTTATTTCTTGATATCGTTATTTAATCACAGCTAGTTTAATTGAGAGAGCGCAGATTTTATAGTTATCCGCGTATCGGGCTTTCTAGCCGAAAATTTTAATGTTAATGAATTTATATTGAGCAAGTGGGGCTAATGATAAGCTGTGCTGCGAAGGTTCACCTTTATTGCGGATTTATGTCCTTTATAATATGACCATTTAGCTGCTATAAGCTAGTGTAACAGTTGATGGAATGGGTAAAATTAAGATATTTCACAGTATTATTTCGTACCATGTTCGTGATTTAAATTGGTACCATTGTATTTTTAAGCGTTACGAATATTCAACAGGAGATTATCGAGCTCGTCCTGTGACTGAAAAAAATTCAAGAATAAAAAGGTTATAAACCAATATATATATATATATAAATCAAGGTTATAACCTTCTGGATATTGGAGACACCTGAGACAGGTTTTTTTTAAGTGCTTGTTCTTGAATTACGAATATGTTATTCGAGTTAAACAGAGGCGTTAGTCGAGGTCTTACAGAAGTATTACTTAGGATTTAAAAATATAGATACAATCGATGTTTACTTGAATGACTACTTTACTAATAAAGGAGCAATTTAAAATTATTAAAGCACATTCTAATGAAGAAACATAAAGGAGCTCGCTATATAGAAATATGAAAATAGAGTGATAGACTAAATTTCATCTTAAAGAAACTTAGCGCACAAACACAATATTAACAGTATTTTTTAAAAAAATAACAAATTACCGAGAATAACACTTTTGCTGTTTCAGAACACATCTTGTACTAGCCTTTTCGTGGTAAAACAAATTGCTTAATAGGTTTGATAATAGATTTCTCACTGCGTCATCTAATTTTTTGCCGAAAGTTCAGCACCAAAATGATTAACGATGAACCGGAAACATATTCTATCCGGTGAGTGAGTTGAAAATAAAGTGAACATTTGTAAGATTTTGAAAATAATACGAAATTTTATATTTATTGGTTGATGGGTGGGGGTTAAGGGGGTCGCGATAAGTTCTGTTACCTTAAGAGGGGTCGCAGATGCAGATAAACGTAAGAACATCTGGATTAACAAATTAGAAAGCTCCACCAGACTTTCCAAAGACCACAGCGACGCTTGCTATCATCATGTTAAAAATTCCTGCCTTAGCAAACTTTTTAGTAGACTTTTTGTAAACATTTGCAAATAAAAATGTCAAATCATCGATTGGGTAATAATTTAAATCTTAAAGAATTTTTGTTTGAGCTCTAAAAATTCATCAAAAAAATATAAGGCATTTCATCTAATGATATCCTAACATTACACCAATAAACGGAAACAATGTAAAGGAATTCTAGTTATCTTCAAGCGAGTTAGTTTTATTAATTTCCGCCATGGTTATTGAGACAATATTTCATTACAGGCGCTGGTGTCCACTCGAACATACTTGGAAACTAAGGAAGTTGCATGAAATTTTTAACGCGGGCCATATTTTGGAAAACGCCACTTTGGTGAGTACGATGTCGATTGACTTTATTCAAATAATCACCTTATTTATATAGGTTTTTTATTTTTTCCTGTACCGTATATAATTATTTTAAACGCGTTTTTCTTTATCTACACGGGTAGTGTATTAAAAAAAAGAAAAGTACGTGTTTTCGGGGATACGTTAGATTAAATAAAGGAATGATTGATGCGAAATGAGATTTTATTTACGCAAAATATTAAGTGAAGTTACTTTATTTCTTTGTTTAACAAAATACGAAAATGTCTCCAATGAATGACTTTTAACATAATATTGCTTGACTTTTTGATTTCCGAAAATATTCCCATTCCTTCATATACTTAAGAATTCAACAACTCAATTGTTTTTCTGTTGACTTTTTTTGTCCACTCATTGTCAGTAAGAAGATCTTGCTGCGTTGTATAAGTTTCGGAGGAATTAAAATCGACGCAGTGACGTCGACATAATTAATTTTTTTTTCAAAAGCACAACACGCTTTTTAATTCCTGCGGCAGCGCTGGTTAAAAAAATAGTGGAGAACTCAAGGAAATTGGAATATTAACTCGATGGATTGTCAGTGACCTTGGCTCGCTCCTTTTGTTTAAAAATTCACATCAATCGCCCGCAATAGGAACTAGAGCGTATGGGGGAAAAAGAACGAGGGACGTAAGGCGCAGGAAACGCGAGTTCTCCCAGGCAGTTTCTGGATCAGAGCCCCGACTTTGCTCCCAATACCGTGCGTCGCCATTTATACCTGGTATTCGCGACCGTGATGTTAAAAAAAAAACAAAGCTGTCAAATGTGATGTCCTTTGAGTCCGAGATAATCGAAAAAGGCTAGGAAGGGTTTCAGTCCGTCAAATGAGAAGGGGTTTTTGTTACTTAAACCTGGGAATACCTCGTCACTTTTATTTAAAGAATAAAACCCGGTCAAATCTGACGCAATAGGTTACATTTCTTGCATGGACGAAAAACGCGCGATGGCTTAAGAACTCTATCGATCAATTATGTTGGTGTGTATACTACGGAGACTGTAATAAACTATGTAATTGGGAAATGGAAAAAACCTATATTATTCTAGCTGTGGTGTTAAATGAATGAGTGTATGAAAGCCCGATAACTTTTAATCGAATACGAGAAGCTTTTATAATTTTTTATTTTGACCATTTTATTATTGTTTATATATCTATTTATTCATGTGTGTATATGTGTGTGTATATATAATTGGTGTTTTATACCAAAGGGTTGAAATATTGACAATTAAACGTAAAATTCACGGATATTTCGTCCTCTCTCACGATTATTACGAGCAAATTAATATTTTAAATCCCTATTCGATTATTCTTCTTCGTATAATTTCATCCTGAAATGCTAAATTTTCAAACTGAAGACCATAGAATTGTCGCTGAAAATATAATCTTTTTTCCTTTCCTTGGCAGACAACCCGCTTGTAAGCGAACGTTTTTCTTTGCTGCTTCCTGGGCAACTCTCACATCTAATGACCCGTTTTTTGTGCCTCGCTCTGGACTCATCATTCCCAGTTCAATTTTCGTTGAGTTTGTGGGCGATGCAAGATAGACGGAATCAAACGAAAAGTTCTCTGCGCAAGGTCGATATTATCCGCTTGAACTTAAGCTATGCACATAATAACAAGATGGAAAAATGTAAACCATAAATGGAATACACAGAGATTTTAAAGGTGTTCTTAATTGGAAATACGTACGAAACGGTATCGAAAGATTGGGCGATTCTCGAATTTTTATCTCCGAAACTATAAGTCGTAATTATGTGGTCATGGAGACTATCATGTAGTAAATATTGTTCTCTATCAGAATAAAGTTTTTATTAATACCTCACAGATCATAGAGTATGGGAGAGGAATATATGGATTTTTAATTGCTGTTTGCTGAGACAACCGTCTTAGAGATCGATGTAAACAAAATATGCAATGTTTTGCTCTGAATTTTCTCGAATTTTTATCTCCTAAACTATAGGTCGTAATTATGTGGTCTGACGGACTTTATTGTAGTAAATGTTGTTCTCTATCCGAATAAAATTGTTAACTTACACCTTACATATCATATAAGAGCTAGAGAGAGAAAAGCAAGATATTTCATTGTTGCTTGACGGATGCCGTTTAACGAGATACGAGTATAAGTTGATTCGAGTAATTATGTAAAGTGGAAGTTCTAATTGACGGGTGCAGTTCAAAATCACAATTGGGTGATAAATATTAACAATCCTACTTAATATAATTAAAATCCGTCAAGCGGTTTAGGAGATGAAAGTTACGACGGACGGACGAGACGTGCCCATAAGGCGTTCCGCTACTACCGCTTCGCTAGTAAAGAACGCCTACAAAAATAAGAAATATCTTCTTCCAAGGCGTCAACGTTGCGAAAGGATCAAGGGACTTTTCGGAATAAAAATAATAGGCTGAAGATGTTTTTAATGAAATGATTTATTTATTCAAATCGATTTCTGACTATGGTGATTTATTTAAATCGATGAATGTAATTAAACGTATCACTGGTAATTTAAGATGCAATCCTATAAGCAGAGAAAGGGATGTTGAAAATACATTTTTAAAACAGAAATTAAATTACGATTTTGAAAATCAGCCTTCATAAACTGCAAAAGCTAAATCTCGTTTTGTCTGGCCTTACTTCTTCCTGCATGTAATTACGAGCGGATATGAGCTAAATTTTCCTATCTCAGAGTTCTCGTTCTTGCCGAATTGTGTGAATATTTATACAGGCACGTACGCGCACGCACGCATACACGTAATGCATACGCATATATATATATATATATATATATATATATATATATATATATATATATATATATATGTGTGTGTGTGTGTGTGTGTGTGTGTGTGTGTGTGTGTGTACGAGAGAGAGAATCATATGTATGCGTGTACATACATATTTTAAAGTTTTGCGCACTTGGAATCTAGGAAACAATGAAGTTCGCAATGCAATTTTTCCGAATCGCCACGTAATCGACAATTAACCCAAAAAAACGAACATGCTATCGTCACGTCATTCGCGCCCCGAATTAGGGCACACGAGGAGGCGAGATAACGTTTAGTTATACGACTCGTGCAGCTCGCAGAGCGCGTGCACCAAATTAGCCTTCGGGAAAAAATATGGACGATTGCACAGCTTTGACCCACATAGCCTTCTCCGGATTCGGGCATAAGAATATGAAATTAGCCGATCAGGGAGTCGGAGTTGTCAAAAAGGGAACCGCCGAGGCCCGAAAAATAAAAGAATCCGAAGGGAGCCATTTCGGTCGACCTGACCCAGTTTGAATTATATTTGCACTCCCGAAAAAAAATTCTTTTCGCGAAGAAAAAATCCTTCCGAAGGTTCCGAATGGTAGGGGAGGGGTTTAAGAGGAAGAGTAGAAAAATAGTCGCGCGAGAAACAGATGTGGTTGCCAAAAACTAAGTTCGTTTTGCGAAGGTCACCTTGGGGTTGGCGAAAAATGCGAGACGGGATGTTCTTTTGGAAGGGGGGGGAGAGGAGGAGGGGGACGGGAAAAGGAAATATGGGAGGAGAAAGGGGTATCAGAAAAAGGCAGAGGGTAACTATAAACAGTTCGCATTGTTTGCGTTTCCTATGGGGAATCCCTCTCTGACCAGCTAAACGAGATAAGCTGTTTTAAATGCTATAGCAATTTTTCCGTGTCGCTAAGTTGGTCAGGCTAAATTGGCATTCATTTTCACGGATGACGTCACGGGCGATTTCATGGAAACGGGCCATTTCCTTAAAAATATTGAGATCTAATCCTTCCGTAAAAGTTCGGGTTAATTAGAGTCGGGTAAATGATATGTTATGCCCTTGGTGAAATTGCATTTACGAGCCACTAAATTCAAGCAATTCATAATGAAAAATATCGTAGGTACTTTTAAATTTGAACTAAGATGTAAACTAGCGCTCGCAGAAATGTAATTATAATAAAAGGAAATTAATAAAAAAAACGAAGAAAAACTATTTCTGTCCTTCCTCAATCCTGGTCTCCCAACATTCGCCTAGGGCAGGGGTCCACAAACTACGGCCCGCAGGCCATATCCGGCCCGCGCGGTGATTTTATATTGATGACATGCATATTTACCATATTTATCATTGGATATCATAAATGAAATCTAAACGAGTTTTCGAGCAATTGGATGCTATATAATTTTAATATGTATAGGCGTATTGCACATTATACAGTCAAAAAATTCTCAAAACTAGCTCGTTCAAATATACACACGGCTCGATCAGTCATTTGTAAAGCCGTATGTGGACCGCACAGTGGTACATAAAAGCTCCATGCGGCCCTTTATATAGAAGTTTGGTGACCCCTGGCCTAGGACTTGCGATAGCATTTCATACGGCCCGCGAAGCTTAATGAAGATGAGTTTACTACTGTTAAGTAAGTTTTTATTTTTAATTGTACTTGTTTCCATAGAATGTATTTTCATTTGTAGCCCGCCGAGACGCTCGCGCCAGAGCATTTACATTTGCGAATGCGGCCCGCCACCCAAAGAGATTAATCATTATTATAGATAAGACATAGGGTATAAAAGAACCCAGTCATCATTACAGGAATGTCGACCAACAGTTGCTTAAAAATATAGTTTATTCAATGATAAACCTATCAAATTTCTAACAGTTACTTTCAATCGCATTAAGGTTATGTCAAAGGTTAGCCGGCAGAGGGGACGGTTTCCTTCGGAATTCCCAACTTCAATTCTTTGACGGGCGAGGAAAAAGGGCACAGGTCAAAAACTCGCATTTTTAGGAGTTTCTACAGAAGCCTGTAAAAAATCCTAATCCAAATCGGAAACAAGTTAGGAAAATGTACAGCGTATCACAAATGGGCGCGTTTCGTGCAATGGAATATTTGAAAGAAATGATTATACAAATGTTTTTGAACTTGAGAGTTTATTTATGTTAGCAACAATGATGAAGAAACCACGCAAGAAATTTTCCAAGTTCAACTCGAAGTCTTAAGACTTTCTTATTTGATTTTCTTGGTAATGGCTATTCCTACGATAAAAATGTAAAGGAAAAGAAATAGTCTGCTTTACTATTTCTACAAGTTTTATTTGAAAACTATTTTGATATGACCAATGTTTTACGAGGTATGACGGAAACTTATTTTTTGTCACCAGTAAAGTGATCGGCTTACGTGATTCGTTTATGTGATTTTGTTATTGTCTTTGACTGTTAGCCGCTTTCATGAAAATCCGTTCGGTAGAAGCCGAGAACGAACATGCGGACAGATGGGCGGACGGACGGACAGACGGAAGGATGGACAGATGGACGGACAGACACACTGACGGAGAGACAAACGGACAGACGGACGGACGGACAGACGGACGGACGGACGGACCGAAGCTAATTGGCGCTCATGCTGAGTGAAACGGGCCTATAAAGAGATATATATCATAATAAGTGAATGAGACTGACTTGTGCCCTTTATACCAGTCGAAAGAGGTGAATTTTCTCAACTAAAGACTAAACACTTAACCAAATACTGAAAAAATATGACGTGTGCCCTTATGACCGCCCACCAAAGAATTAATGATAACTTGTATTTTAAATTCACTCAAGTATGCGTATAAGGTACTTCTAGTAAGGTTACAGATCTGAAATTTGACGTGATAATAGGTCAATGATACAACAGACGGAAAAAACCGAAATATCAAAACTCTTTATTTTTAGGGGAGATTTTCCCGTCCCATTGTTTCATTTCTACGCAAGAAAAGGATGGAAATCATTTTTCTTAAAAGAAAAAACTTGCTAATGTGATCACTCTGTCTGACCGTCTGTAGACTATCAACTTTTTAAAGAGATATTTCGAAGATTCTTTTTCAATTAGATGGGTTTCAATTCAGAAAATACAACCTTTTAAATGGTATTGTAGCTATTGAAACAAGAGGAATGGGTTTTTACGGAAGAGAGGTCTAGTGAGGATCTATATTCCAACGATGCGGGTTGTCCAGTACCCAAAGGGGGAGGCAAACCAGAACCATGAAACGTTTTAAGAAAATGCACTTCTTACTATTGCTTTAATAAGGGTATCTTGTTATTTATTCGTTTAATTTTTTCGTAATAACATAGCTTTAAATTTATCTAAGGATCAGCTTCTTCCAAACCAAAAATTGTTCGGCTTTTTAATTTTTTGGAGAAATGTAACACGTAACGCAAAGTTAACTTCATTCAAGTTTACATGCAGCGAAGTTTAATATTTTCCGTTAAATAAAACGATTCACTTGAAATGTTTCCAATAAAATAAATAAACATAATAATACACAATTATGCGAATGAATTTTTTTTATGCTCGGCTGTTAAGAATAGTGATTACACTGATTAGCTTTGCCATATATGGCATCGATTTGACGAGACGTGATTCAACAGCGATCTGATTGATAGCTAGTATTTTTTTGGAAGATTCATAAGTTTCTTTCTTGATATAGTGACGAGGTGGCGAGATATCATCAATGCGCGCCTCGTTACCCAAGTGGAAAAGTCCGTTCTTCGAATTCAAAGGTTTTTTCGTATTTATCTGATTCGGTTATTCTCTTTAGTCATTTCATTATCATCGGGTTGCGAAAACGTAATAGCAAAATACTTAGATAAGCTCTATCAATGGCGAAAGAAGATAAATTTTATTAGTGACGGGCAACTGAGTGAAGTGTTAGATTTTGTGGCTTCGTAAGAGAGTTCGATCGTTACTGATTACAGATTTTTCTTTTGCCGATTTTGAAAAAAATCAATTATAACTCCTTGCTTAATAAATCGTAATATCCAAAAGGTTGATTTCTGTTTGAAATGGGTAATATTTTTGTTTAATACACTTTATATAGTTTAAGAAACGTTTACTTCATTAGTTCATTTGAGAATTATCGAGCTCGTCGCTTGCCTTAGGTATCTCCAATAACTATTTTTTTATAAATGCTCATTTAGACTACAAAGTAGCCGTCTTCAGTGGCAATTCATCGAAAGTGTATTCTAAAAACGGAATCGGAGATAGCCAAGGCAAGTGCTTCATTTTTCAATTTCTTATATTTAAGTGTTTATTCTGGAATTTCTTTCTTTCATTGTTCATTGCAGTCTTATGTTAAATATACGATTTAAAGAAAATATACCCCAAAAATTAGCTCGGATCAAAAGATCTATGCCAGGCAGTAAGAACAAGAGCAAAGGAAAGAAATTTATCCTTAATTACTAGAAAAACTTGTCCAAGTGAAAGCTATTTTAGTATACGAACGTAAAATTCCTTTGGATAAACTCAAATAATTCCATAGCGCATCAGTAATCCTATTTTAATCGGACAGTTTTAAAGACACATAATCGCCAAATAGTTCACGGGAGAAAATAAAGCGAATTTAAAAAATTAATGTACATGATGGAAGAAATAGACGCACGTTGATTTGCATTTGGGTCACGCTTTGCCACCGCCATTTTCCTATCGCGTCTTCGCTTCCATCGCGTGCGTGACGTGTTCTTGACCAGACGATGCGAGAAATATGCAACAACAGCTATCGCAGAATGTTTTTCTTATGTCGCAATTCCAGTTTGGCTGTTTCCAAATATAGGCGGATAGGAGATGTTTCCTCCTACAACCTTTATGGACGATAGTCACTTCGAGCCTTATCTTCTTCGAGAAACAGCGTGCACCATTTTTTGTGTCACACTCTTTTATAGTCATATTTTGCGATATGTCGTCCAGGAATTGGGTCGCCATGTCTTTTTTTCCACGAGTGGCGAAATCGTGTCAGGATATTCAGGTAATTTATCGAATATGCGTTCCCCGAATGTGACGAAATCGGTAAAATTTTCCGAAGTTTCTATCCCGCGTCTTGGCTTGGCTGTTTTTTTATCTAGGGGTATATAATTATAATTTGTAAACATTTAGGCATAAAAATGGGTAAAATAACAAGTGAAAATATTTTTAAATCATTTTGCGTCGAGCGGCTGTTGAATATTCCCGCAGAACAAACATATTCTTCGCTCCCTGGAAAATAATCAAGTGATAAATTTTAATTTGTGAAATAATTGCGAGGTGCGGTAAAGAAAGAAACATCTATTGTCTAAAATATCGACTTGCTTTATATCGCTAACTCATTATAAAGTCTTGAAATTTTTACTTGGAAACTCAGCTGTGAATACAATGTTATAAATACCCGCAGGTAGCGGAAAATTAATTCCATAAATAAATGTTGGTTTTGAAATCTGAAGAGAAGCTAAAGGTGTCTGTCGTGGGAATGTTTTCGAAACTACTGAAATATGAAAATAAATGTCCATTCGTGGGAAGATGAAAGGAGGATGAAATGTCAACAGCGCTACTTAAGTAAAGATTAGAATTTTCGATATAACAAGGTCCAAAGAAAAAAATTCTCACAGATAGTCATAAGAAGATAAATGTAAAGTTATTTATTATTTATCCACACTGAAAATCTTTTGAATTTTATAGTTAGGAAAGAATCCACGATACTTCCCGAAAGTTTTTAATTTCGCTTTCAGAATTTATGACTCCAAATTTCCAATAAAAATATTTATTTACACGAAAATAATGCCATATTATTTTCAGGAGTTTAAAACCGTCTTTTGAGACCACGCCTTAAGTTAACGTTAATTTACAAATTGTACAATAAATATTATAGAAGAAAGCAATGCGTGGTGTAATTAAAGAGTTCCAAAAGAATAATTAAAAATTTCAAGTGCAAAATACAGGCAGAAAAAAGGAAGACAATTAATTAGGTTATTCTTCCACACACTTGATATATTATACAACAGAGGTTTCCTACCTTTCGATAAGTTTTAGTTGACCCAACTACCTATTTCTTATGTCTTTATCTTATTACTCTACCTAAGTTCCTATCTGTATTTAAAAATTAATTTTCTTTTCTCTCTGTCCAACCACGATAATTTTCTTTTATTAAACATATTATCTTAAAATCGCTTAATTTTATTTACAAGCATTTCCTTAACGTTTATGTCTGTTATTTCACCAGAATTTCAAGAAAATTTTGAGAAAATGTAAACGGAGCATTTTTTAAAGCACTTTCTTGTAATTTAACGCAAATTGTAGTTAATTTTTTGACCTGTTTTCAGAATGGAATTTTAGTTTTTTACTATAATATATTTAAAAATTTCATGCAGAATAAAATCATTTATTTTAATCAGTTAATCCAAACTCATTGTAAAATATTGTCATTACGATGTTCGTCTTGAAAAACATAATTACTTGGGTGACACTTTAAATCTATAAATGAATATTTTGTTTGTGTGTTTGTTTTTATTTTAAAGCAAGCAATTTTTAAGTTAATCAATCGATAAACAGTGGAAAGAATAAAAAAAACAGGCAGTTAAGAACGATATCATGCAGTATCGCGCACAGCGTCTTTTGATATACATGAAGGCAAGTGACCTAATGAAAAGACTATTTTGCGAAACATTGGTTCCAAATAACCATGGCTCGGATGAATTTTTTTGCGATCGATTTTCAAATAACAAATATTCCCTCTCTTCCAATCCACTTAATCTTTATAGTATAATTAACATCTTGTCCTCGAGATTGGCTATTTCTCATATATAAACCTTATTTTGCAACGTCTTCGAGATTGATAAAATATTAACATTTTTCAAGTTACTGCTTTTATATCTTATCGTTAGATAGCTATCCAATGCTGTCGAATTTATCTGCTTTATTATTTATAACGAGTTAGAAACTATTTTCGTGTTGCTGGAACTCATAGTTTTCTTGTTTCAAACGAAATTTGTCACTGCAGTAAAGAGTAATAGGATCCTGCATCGCCGCATTGCGCTAGAAAATTCAAAAATGAAAAAAATCGTAACGGAGAGCAAGTTAGAACGTCCGTTTCAAATTGGGACCTGTTTAACTCGTACGATTCCTTTTTTGCGAAACCCACCCTTATTGGGAAACTCATTCTCTATCTTTCCCTTTGTATCTGTCGTGGCGAGACGTTCTGGAGGGGTCGGGCCGACCCTCTTCTTTTTTTGCCTCTCTCGTTCTCTCTCCCCCTTTCTATCTCTCTCGACCCCTTCGGCGAATTTATCGCGATGGCCCGTCGGATTTCTTGGAATTCCTTTCGCGCTGAATTTATTATCTACCGTCATGGTAGATCAGGCGGCACCGAAACTGCTTCGAAATAACAAGAACATCTGTGCGTGAGGCGCGGAAAATATTCTTTAGCAATTCCTTTAATTGGTTTTGTGCGAAACGCTGATTTAACTTGGCGTGCGCTAAAAATGCACGTTGATAAACATGTTACTTTCCCAGGTCTGTAAGGACTGGTAATCCTTCAAAATGGAGCACACGCAACGTATATAAGAAAAATGATCCAAGAGTGCTGCAAAAATTATTCTGAAACTGAGATTTTGTATAGTTTTATGCCTGCGAAAGGTTTTATTTCAAAAATAAACTGTCAAGCCAACCAATAGATCAGGGGTCGGCAACCTTTTCTGCACGTGGGACCACATTTGTAGTCGTGAAGGTTTCTGAGGGCCGCATTGGAAGTCACGAGAGCTTCGGCGGGCTGGATGTTTCCATCAGCAGTTACCTAGAGATTCTGAAGTCTCGTATGAGTGACAATCAAGTTTAAATAATTTACTAGTGTTAAAACTTCACCAGAAAAGAGTTCGAGGTCATAATTTTTCTGAAAAAATATGAAATTGTCTATATTAAATTTTACCGATCACTTTTTCATCATAGCACTCTCGGGGTCCACAGGTTGCCGGACCCTGCAGTATATGATCTAGGTAACTTCTGTCGCATTTATTTTCAGAATGAAACATCGGTAAGTATATTATAATGTAGGGCTGTTATTTTGTAGTTGAATTGTGCCTGTGGTTCACCCAATTCTATTTTGGTTTCATGAATCACCTTGATCGTCTATTCAAAAAATTATTCTATCGGGACATTTATTTTAAACCGCTTTTTAATGTCCGTTTCATTTCATACGTTATTCATGCCATCGAGGAGTGCCAGTTGAATGATTAATACTGTAAATGGTGCTCGTCTGTTTGAGCGGTCAGGTATTCGAAATTTTTTTGTTTAATGCAAAAAATAGCCCAATCGCGACCTCCTTTTCTTAGCTACTGTAACATATTGCGCGTTGCTGGACCTTTCAAGGTCACGACTTCGCTCTAGACTCCTTTGTATCTATCAACCAGTAGGACACGTTTGTTATGCGGGTTGGCTACTTTATTTAATTGTGTTGCAAGTGTCCTATCGTACCGTATTGTCTTTTAACATAAAAAAGAGCTTTCGACATTATTTCTTCTTTTTTAATTTTAAAGTATGTTTTTCAAGAAACATTTGCCTATTAAACTTTTAAAAATATAAAATTGAAATACAGTTAAGCATGGGTGTTGCGAGCTTGACCGATATGAAATTCTCGTTTATACACTGTAGACCCGATATTACGGGGCTTGATATAACGCGGGATCGCTTATAACGCGGGAAATGGTTGGACCCCGTCTTTTTTCTTTTGTAATTACATAGTTTTCACTCAAATTCTCCATAAACATCTTTGGTTATAGGCATGGAGTCTCTCCTAAATTACAGATATAACAGAATAGACAAGTCTAGCGTCACGTCACATATTTACACCACCCATCACCCCATTACAACGGAAATATTTTTAACTGCTGTATTCTTTTTTCTCTTTTTTTCGCCCCTTTGTGCTCGGATAATGGTTATCGCAATGTCATTTCTGACTGGTAGGTTTATGGCGTCGGCTGTCACTGCATGTAATTATAAATGGGTAAATGCGATATAACGCGGATTCACTTATAACGCGGTCAAATATCTTGGGCCCCAACGTACGCGTTATATCTGGTCTACAGTGTACGAAGTTAACATCGTTCTTCTCAGTAAAAATAATTTAGTTTAAAAAGACTCGTTCGTTAAAAAACAAAGGTAAATGTGTAATACAAACCCCAATGTTTGCACATCGTTTACTTTACAAATAATTTAATTGAACGGGAAACATGAGAATTAGTCTCGAAAAGTCTAAGTTAGCGAGGAGTAGACTTGGGAGGAATGGAGGAGTTGCCACAGACCAGGGTCGGCCCGAGCTATGGGCGAGTCGGGCGGCTTCCCGGGGTGCCAAAGTATTGGAGGCGCTAACCAGAATATCTATCGATACATTACTTACGAATAAGTGTTGGATACCAATTTATATGGCAGAACAGGCATGAATCTAGATGAAATTAATTCTCCTTTTCATTATCAATTACTTTATGGAGCAATGAATAAATGAACAAGTTCTTTTAAAAATATCTTAACAAAACTTTACGGAAAGAACGCTGGACTGGCTTCTCGCCCAGGGCGCCAAAATACCTCAGGCCGCCCTTGTTTCTTTGAAGGATGATAATAATAACAGAGTTTCTCATAGGTTCTCCTAGTTAATGAGGTAATAACATTTGTAATCAGAGCAACACTGTTGGAACTCTCTTTTTGTATTTGAACGTTTTTTATAACCGAAAATTATAATGCTAATGTTAAAATAAGGATTCCGATATTAACGTCAAGGTAGAATGAGGATTTTCAAGAGTAAAGACACGATCGTAAATCGTTAATATATTTGTACTCAATTGAAAACAGTATAATACGTATGAATAGTCAATAGTACTACTTAATGATTGTATAGTAAGCGCTGTAATATGTAATGTCAATGCTATATCGTGCTGATTTGTCTTTTACGTCATAGTAAATTATCCAACGAGATGGCCTTGTCTATGGCGCATTAAGTTAAAACCAAGAATTAATTTTTAGGTTCCTTCGCGTTCGTATGGACGAGGTTTTACTTAAAAAAATTCTTTAATTGAAGATTTAAAGCATTTCACCAGTAATGGCTATGTTCAATTGGGAAGTTGTGAAACCATAAAGAGTGGTGCATGTGAAGGTTTCCGTATCATGACACAGTTACTGAAATTCCGTTCGAATGTCAGCGATCAAGAAAAGCATTCGAATTCGCTCTAAAAAATAAATCTTATAAGCCGCATTCTCACCTCATTCCGCCAAGGATAACGTTTAAAGAGGGCACTAATTAAAGAAAAACAAATAACTTCCGATATCAAAATTTTACAAAGGTATATTCGTAAGATTTTATAAAGGAAAAATTTGCGTTTTAATCTGAGACTGGAAAATAAAAAACCTTTAGAAAAAAACGTATCTTCAGTGATATAGTATCAGCAATGAAGCGGAAATCGGTTCCTTCGTAGAAAAAAAAACTTTATCGGGGCGATCGATTTTGAGACGGTTGAATTCTGAGCGATCGTTTGGCCGTAAGCGCGAAAATGGAATAGGCACGAGGCCAAAGACATTGCAGGGATAACGATGCTTCGGAGAATGAGATGTACGTGGAGTTATTTTCCTGGAATGCATCAGGCAGAAAAAAATTTATCCTCAGGAATTTATTTTTTCGAAATTTCTCTCAAGTTGTCGTCCATTGTGTATAATCTCATTACGGTGAAATACAATGAGCTGGAAATGGAACAGTTATACAAATATAACTACTTAATCCAAAAAAACAGCGACTCTTGAAACTGTTAATATATCTTGTAAAATCATATGAAGCTAAAAATATCATAACAATGCACTTGGAGAGGCGTGTGTAGGACATTTTTAAGCCAGCTTATGCATGCGTGCTCAAATCCCATGAATGTATGACATTTCTTGAAATTCATGTAGTAATTACTCGTTAACAACATTTTGTGCACCTTCTCTATAAAAGAAAAACAGTTGAGATAGAAATTGTATGTCTTCCACAAGGTCGTTGACACATTATAAAAGAGCAAAACTGCATCCATTGAAGTAAGAGGTATTCGTGGGCTTTCTATGAACTCCGAGAAATTTTCATTTGTTGAAAATTTCCAAGATACTTAAATCTAGAAAGAATTTACGAACATTGTAATCGAAATTATGATTTCTTCCTACCCCTAAGACAGCGGTTCTCAACCTCGGGTCGCGGGGGGTCCTCAGTAGGGTCGCGAAGGGTCATCAGAAGAAAACTTTCCCGACAGTCGGTTTGTATCTATGCATTATTGGAAAGTTACCTTAATCAATCATGGAACATGCTTAACAGCCGATGCAAGCCTTTCAAAACTTTCAGCTTCTATGTGCAAAAATGGACGGTGAAAAGCGGAAATACCAGAGCAACCGAAAAATTTCTCAGATACCGACCATATTTGCGGTGCAGTAGCGATGAAATAGCAGGATCCTCTGTCAGGGGCGTATTCAACGCTCTCTCTCCGGCCATGTTTATATTGTACCAGCACTCAATTATAAGAACGGCTCGCGAGGTCCTATTGGTGGTCAGATTAGGGTCGCAGAAAAAAGGCTGGGAACCACTGTCCTAGGAGAAAGAGAGATTAAGTTCCCGGCAAACGGTAAAGGTTCACCGACCTTGGAAACTTGAGTATTATAGGATCAAAAACTCCGCTAAAACATCATTTCAAAGTTATGAATTTTCCATTAATCTCTGCCTTCAGCGGATATATAAAAGAAACATGAACTGTCCAGCAAAATTCGAACTCGAAAATTAATCGTTTTCTTGAGCCGGTCCTTTGCAAAAACACGTTTAAAACAGCTTAAATGAACAGCTACAAGCGGTTAAGACGGCGGCCGACTTACTGATTGGCTGACGAGCAGAAGGAGAGAGAGAGAGGACGTTGCTTAATGAAAACGTGATGAAAAATCATTACCGCATTCAAAATATATAGTTTATGAAGGTGGAGTTTGAGTCGCTCCAGGCCGTTCAATCGCCACGCGGACTATATAGTTCAGTCGCAATAAAAAAGTTGAACGATAAAAGACGTGTCTTGAAAAACTTGAAAGTGACCATCCTACATTAAGAGAGATTGTTATCACCAAGGCTGATACTTTGTCCTCACTTGGCTGCATATCAACGACATAGTCACGAGTTCGGATTCTTCTAAAATATTAAATAAATTGCTTAAAGTGATTTGTTATGTGAAGTGATAAGGACGATTATGCAAACGCAATCTATGGTTAAAAAGAAAGCACCTTGCCTACCGTTTTGAGTTTTTCCTTTTCCTGAGCTTTTTTAAACTTTAGATAGGATGTTCATAATCGAAGTAATTCCGTAATTATCCACGTTGATTTTTAAAATGAAATGGAACCAGATATTCACAGGAACCTTAACAGAATACCATAGAACTTGGGTGACTTAAGAGTGTTCGTTTTTATGTGTGTGTGAGCACAAATCCATCGACGTGGTTAACCTGTACTGAGGACTGTGTGTTTTGGAAGGGTTACGCACATCGAGTCAGAAAGTAGGTTTAAATGAGTTTCTCATTTGGCGGCAGTCATTTAAGCGTAGGCTAATGTTCCCGGCGTGTTTTTTCTCTTCCCTTTGGCAGGGAAGCGCTTAGGGAATCGTTACTTTGTCGTGTAGGTAACGTAATTGGCACTTGTGCAGTTTTCGCACTTGCGCTGGAAAGTAAATATTTAGATGGCCGAAAACATTAAAAATAGCACTTTTTCACAAAGACATAGGGTATTAAAGTCAATTATACTGGCATATATAATTTTCACTAGAGAATTATTAAGCTCGTCTTGGGGCTGAAAACAAAGTCATGAATAAGCACATCAGTAGAAAATAAAACATATTAAGAATCGAGAAGCCGAAATGCGCATATGATTTTTCAATACCTTGTGTTGCCTATTGGAGATACCTAAGGTAAGTACTTTTTCAATTTTTAATATTGAATAATTTATTCATGAATAAATAATTTCGACTGACGGTTACGTTTCGAATCTTAAATATCCTGCACCCTTTACCACACTTGCTGCCTGTGTTTGTATAATCTGTTTGATAAATATTTCAATTAATACATAGAGCATTTATTAAATGTATTTGAAAGTTCAGTTATAAATTATTATAAATTAAAAGGTAATTTATATGAATAATTCTCCGAATGCATCACAAATGAGTGATATAAATATGAACGCTAAGAAAACACACAGTAGCAGCGCATAAGAATTCTATAAGGCGGACGTGGAAAGGAATCGTGACTATCTCCTCGACTATCCTTGACGGATTTTGTAATGAGAACAGGCTAGCATATTCCTATCTATGACTCCCACTATCCGTTACCGTTGATGAAAATCAGTTGCGAAATTAATGATGCAATCATCCGTCACTTTCTGTACGGGCAATGAAAAATAACAATTATTTCCATTGCTAAGTTAGCAAGCAATAAATACTTCACAGGCATGTACACGGAAATAATTTTCTCCTAAGATTCAGTCAACTAGTGGAGCATTCATGCACCTCGTGTCCTCCAGGGCATAAAGTAATTGCATTTTTCAGGACTAGGTTATTTTGCGAATGGTATGTCTTTGATTAATTAATTTACTCCATTTATGGCGCATTAAAAGTTGAAGGGATATTTAAGAGATTTGTTTTCAGCGAAGTGTATTTTTCTTACTGGAGGAAAAAAAGCTCAATTTCCAATTCGAGCATTAATCGCTTTCGTTACCGCGATTACGATGTAATTTAATTTGTAGAAGCGCAAAAAATATCCGGTTATTTTCTTCGTTAATATATGTATATGTAGTTTTATTTTTATTATATGTAAATATATCTCAATGAAGCGACTGTCGTGATGGCGCCATACGCTTTCAGTGGCAGGCACAGCAATGATGTAAGTATAACTGTATATTTTACATTTTTAATTCAACAGATAGGTGTGTGACGGCGCCAAGCTATATTTCACAATGCTCACTTGTCTTTTTGGTTCTGTTAAATAATCCTAGGCAAAAAAGGACCTCTTTATCTTCCTATCCTACAATCGATCTCGCCTATAAAACACCTTAAATTCTGTAAAGATGACACAATGCTTTGTTTAGCGTCATGAAATCTTTTTGCAACACGCTTATAAGATATTCTATAGAAAACCATCGCAAATTCCTTATGTAATCGTAAATATCGATCGACGTCGTGGAGAGGAATGAGTCACTCGCGCTTCATTTTTAGAAACGCTAAATATGTCAATCCTTTTAGCGAAAGAAGCCGTTGAACTTCCCCTCTTCCACGGAGCCCTAAAGAATCCGCGCACAAATCAATCACTTTCGACCATCCCTTTAGCAGATCTATCCCAGATCTCAAAAATACCGCAAAGCGAGCGATTGAACGGGCCGCTGCCCATCAATCTTTTTACCTCCAGCCCGAAATAATTGAATTCTCCGCCGTTATTGAGTCGTTTTAACGTGGAAACCGCTCGAGGATTCTAGCACGCGTCCTTAACACATGACCATGGCAGGTTGAGACGACGTCAAATCATTCAGTCGACCCCTCTCGCTTACCATCTCGTTCCCATGACTCGTTCCTTCGCCGCAGCGCGAGTCATCCCCTCGCTTTGTATCATCTTTCGACGGGGAACGTTACGGTTTGTTTCCCCAGCTCGCATCGCACTTTCACCTCGGGAAAAAATCTTTTTATCCATTTCCACCCCCTCGTCTCGATTTTTTTAAAAGTTCGTCTCTGCTCCTTGGCCTCGTTATAATGCTTTCTTTATGTCTCCAAAGGTGTTCAGCGACCCAGTTCCGCAAAAATTCTCACACAGCCTTGACACAGATCTATCTCGGAAGGATGGGTGGGTGTCCGCGCTGCGAGTCGTTGTGTGTGGAAGTTGAGGCGTTATGCATAATGGGAATTGTGTGGGAGAATGTGTGCCCCAGACGGACAATTCTCACAGTATTTTTTTTTCTTTTGGCGAAGCTTTGAGGAAGAGCAGCGATTCAGAAATTGATGGAGGTGCGGATTCTGAGGGAAAGGGGACTATTTTTTGTTTCAGAATGGTACAAGGTCATCTTGATATAACAAGGAAGCTCTCGCATTTCAGAGAGAGAGACGTCCGTTTCGTTGAGTTTTCAAGGTTGGCTATATCCCGTTGACGGCTTCCGTTGTTGTATGAAATTCTTGGTCCATTATAATTTGGAGACGTTGATATTTTTATAAATGACACTTAAATTGATCGTACCCTGTATAGCAGGGGTGGCCAAACTTACTTACCCTCGGAGCCGCATTCTATAATCTTCATAAGTTCGAGAGCCGCATGACACATTATGTGTTCTCAAATTTACGAACAATAAAACATAATCTGTATCGGAAGTAATTCAGTCATAATACATGTCCCTTAGGCATTCTCAACGCGTTTCAAGTCACCCTACGTCATGGTGTTCTGTAGTGAAAAACGTTGACACACCTCTGAGTGTAGATTTAAAAGAGGCACATATTAAGTTTAAAGAGCCGCATCTGGCTCGAGAGTCTCGGTTTGGCCACCCCTGCTGTATAGCAACATAATGGTTGAGCTAGTCAGATTTGAATTCCAGTCACATATTATCCGTTCTCAGCAGTAATCATTGTGTATAAAAAATAAGGGGAGCAATGGGATCGATGATTTTTTTACTGAGAGTGGTTATTTCGTAGCTTAAGTATCGCTAAGAGCTAAGCTACCTTGAGAAGTAAAGGTCGGAGGTTTTGGCTGAGGAGGTTTCAGGAATAATTGAAGTCTCGACTCAATCGAAAAGCACGATCACGAAGATAAAATACATGAGATCGATCTTGAAACGGAGTGAAATCGAGTTTCGTTTGTTTTTCCTAGAGCGATCAGACATCGTTATAGGAGAGTCGGCACTGCAAGGTAGAATTATTAAGGACGTTTTGTGCATCGCATCCTCTACCTTACTCCTCTCTGGTAAATTTCAGGTAAATATGTAGATTTAGATGACTATAGAAGTTACATAGATAATCTATGAAATGAAATACTTTTAGAGTTTAACATGCCATTAACTGTTTTATTTATTTACATAAATATCATATGGGTCGGGTCATAAAAAATTTGTTAATTAGAGCTGTTTTTAAATACAGTCGATTCTTTCAAATCGAACGGCGAAGCTGTTAATAATAGTAATAATTAATCGATCGAACTGCTTTAAATTGAATTGGCGCAAAATAGGAAAGATCAGATCGCACTATCGCAGGATATAAAATTGAATGTTCTATATCATTCACATTTCGCACCTCCCGCACAACTTCGAACAATTGTAATAATGGCTGTAATTCCAAAATTATAAATAAAGATGCTTTATTCTCTTTCTAGTGTTAAATTATTCGTGGGTGTAACACACGACTTCTTTTTTATGAACACAACGGCTAGAAGAATAACCCACGTTAACCTCTATACCGCTATAGTTTTTATGGAAACCTAGTACGTAATGCTTTACTTTATGGATCTCCGTCGACCGTATTATAGGCATTTAACAAGCGAGATATTCGATGTTGCAATTCATTCCGCAAATCCTTGCCTCTAAAGGCATTCCATTCTGAAGTCTCGCGTCGCTGCTGAGCATCAAAGTCATATTCATAAACAAGCCTTCATCTCTGGAAACCCAAGCCTTCCAAGCCTCTTACTATTCAGAGCTACAAAGGAAACGTCACGTTCATGACTTTGTAAGCGTTGCTAAGTGAGTGCTTTAATAGATCTGAGGAGCTCGCTTCTATAAAAAGCAACGGCGTATGAGTGACTATGAAATGCTTGAGTTTGCATGCTCCCGAGGGGTGGGAGCTTGAAGTCGGCGGGCGGGATTATATGAGTGGACGCCGACGTTCATATTTATCGTTTCCGATGTTAGGGAGTTGGCAATCGGCGCTATTTTTAATTATAAAAACTGTCCTTGTGGGAGTTTTAGTCGGGGGAGAGATGTAGACATTTTAATCGGCAAGAAGAAATACAAATTTTCCTGCGCAGGATATGAAGGGTGGAAAACTTGGAGGTGTTAAATCCAGCGGTGGAAGTTAAACCGTAGAGAGTAATAAAAGTGTTTCATTTTCCTCGAGTTTCAACGGATTACGGCGATATTGGAACGCAAACGTGGATATGAATTTTTATGGATATTTTACGAAAAAAATTATTCGGCAATTTTTTTTTCTAACTCTTTTCTGTTTCATTGAACGTATGGTTTGGTCTCAATGTACGCGTTTACCGGTTAACGCGCCATGGGAAGATAGTAATACGAAATATCAGAAAGCCGAATTAACGAAGATATATATGTTATGACGCATTCGCGTAAACTAACATATGCATGTATTCATAATATATATGGCGATATAAATCAACCGCTAGCCTAAAAATAACGCGTCTTTTGCACCGTGTACGTATTCCCGGGATTATAATTAAAGGATTAAAATAAAAAAATCGCCGTAAGTCTTCTCCGAACTCGGCGTCGGGGTAAGTGGCTGCGGGAGTCATGAGATTCCCTCACGAGGGAGAATGAATATGCATGGAGAGGAATTATAATTAGAATGAATGACTAACGTGCATCCGGAGAAATCACACGGGCTTTCGGGCGAAAACATAGCGGAAAATCTTTCCTCCGAACGACCGTGATTTAGACTGCGTCGAAAGGAAACGCTCCACGCTGCTATTTTTATCGAATATGACGTTTAGCACCCCTTTCACCCTCGCCCTTTCTCTCTCTCTCGATGATTTTTCGCGGAATCGCGGACAGAACTCGCTCTGGTTGCCACGCAAAATGCTTCAACGGGGAATATAAATAACGGCGCGAATTTACATCCTTACGGAATCGCCTTAATTCGAGTATGCGCCATTATTAATGGCATTTTTCCGCTTTCTCCCGTGTCTTTTCATTTTTCCGGGAAATTTGCGCTTTTATTTCTCATGATTTTAAAATAAAAACACGATCGGGCAATCCGGTAAATTGCGATGCATGCGGTGAGGTCTCCGTACACGTCCATCTTAACTCAATGCTCCGTTTTGTGCGGTAATTTTTCTAGATTGATGCTGTAGTGCTTAAACAAAATCTATTCGAATTCTTAGCCCTTAACTCTTTTCTACTTCTAAAATGAAAAATATCTTATAATTTAACGACGCGATAAAAAAACGTTCCTTTTTATGATGTGTTTGTATCAGTACGTTAGAATTATAGAATAGTATGATATAATTGCGATAAATGGAGGGAGAATGCAAGCTTGACAAAAATAAAATCAATCGTAGAGACAGGAAGAAAGAAGAAAATTGTATTTTTCATTTCATGATAAATCTATGCTTGGGATTATAGGTAATTTGCGAATAAAACGAATTCTGTATGTTACTCGTATTTCCCCATTTTCTAATATTTATTGTTATTTTTTCACTAATTAACAATTTATAAATTCCAGATCTTAAAATTAAAATCTACATCTACGCAGTTTTAATTTTAACGGACTTAAATAGTGTTCTAATTTCATATCTCTGTAATTAAAACTTCATCCCTTACCTTTATTGATGCCAACTAAGTTCTTATCCATTTTTTATGCATTTCGTGTGTTGCGTTTTACAAAACTTCATTTCAGTCATACTTTCGACGGTTTAATTTCACCTATATTTTTATCTCAAGCTCTTTTCTAATATCTCTCCTTTAATGGCAGTCATTAGTGTTTATTATTCAACCATAAAACTCGTAATTAAACGTTAGATTCATCGTTGTTATAAAGAGCTCTTAGCCAGATAAGAACTCGTGAAATAAATCCCGTCAAGTGAAATAATATGTTTCCCGTTAATTATTTATTGGCACAAAGAAACTTTTTTGATACTTGTCCTACGACAATTGTGACTCGAGAATTTTAAATATTTATGAGAAGCCATTCTTCCCCTAATCATATTGTGAGCTGCTGCTTCGTTCTGTCGCTTCTTTGCCATTTTTTTAATTCAGACAAGCGTATTCCCTAGCACCACAACAATGGTACGATTGAGGTCAAACAAATGAGATGTGGGCCACCTCACCGCTTGTAGGTTTTTGGGCCGCCAACCTCATTTTAGGACCAATTTTCGTAGGCCCTTTTGCTAGATAAGGGTGAAGGACCTTTCAAATATCCGTTCTGGGATATTATTAGATACATCTGAACGACCTCGGGGTGTAACATCTTCCACTTCCGAGTGCTAACCTCAAACGTACACCTTTTTTATAGTATTAATCCTTGGTATAGTTTTTGGTAGTATTTTAGCCTCCCAACGTTAAATTCCAAGTTCGATTACTGCCGTTGGTATAGTTTTAAGAGCTCGACATTGTTAATACTAATATGGTGACGGTAAGACGTCGTAAAGTGTTTCTTATAAATTTATACAAATAATTTCTTGATTTAATGAAAGCTAAAGTACAAAACCTTTTTTGTTATTCACTGGAGAATTATCGAGCTCTTCTTATGGCTGAAAACAAAGTTAAGACTAAGCATTTAAATATATAAAATTGAAAAGTTATTAGATATTTTATACATCTCCAATAGCCACATTGCCTTATTATGCCTATTAGACACACTTAAGATGCGTACGTACTTATTCAATTTTTTATGTTGAAGTGCTTATTTTTATGCTTTTTTATCATGTCAAGTTTTTTCTATTCTGCGCATTTACTGATTCTTTTCGATTATAAAACTTCCACGTTGGTTACTTCAGTTGAATTCGGAAATAACAAATTTGAAATCGCAGTTGGATTTCAAATATATATATATCTTCTCCAAGGCAACTCTACGAGTAAAATTCAATCAATAAAAATTTATGATCAAGCTTTACGATTTTTGGATTGCAAATTTTATTTAGTTTAAACTTTATGAAATTGCAGCAAAAATAATTTAAAGCTGTTGCAGTCGAGCTTTTCATACTAAAAAAACTGTGCATCATGTTCCTGTTGTTTGTCTAGTTATTAACGTCGTGAAACGCTCACTTAACCCTCGAAGACGAATCGTGCCTTTGTGTTACAGTCTGTATGCCAGTGCTAACAAATGTAACGGTCAATTTTGATCTATGCTTATAAATTACTCCAGCTCTCATTTCCAATTGAAATATGCCATGTTACAAAGGACGGCATTAATTTCTCACGTTCCGAAATCACCTTGACAGAAAAGATCACGCATCGAGGAGAAATGGAATATTTCCCAAAGTTTTCAGTTCGCATTTATATTCTCACCGATCGAAAGCCAGTCATGCTGAGCGAAATAATTAAAGTCATATTCTCTCTTCTCTCTCTCTCTTTATCTCTCGGTGGCATCGTCGTATACTAAAAACAAAACAGCAAAAAAACATATATCGACAGTCGTTCTCTCCATTCCAGCTCCGCCATAGTGTCGCAACCAGTCAAGGACGCGCGAAATCTCTGCCAATGAGTTTATATGAGATGGGACGTGACCGAGTTCACTTCGTCCTTCGAAGATTCGCCCTGCGTTTCCTATACCAATCCGCATATTACCCTCCACCCATTAGAGAACGCCCAATTCCCGAAAGATTAGTTTCCGTTCGGAGTGAGTGCGTAGATCGCGACACAAATCTCCTCTTTTCGTGTTTCCTTTTTTTTAGGGTCAAGAGGAAAATTGACTAACGCCCCCACGCGCAATATTAAATCGCCGCCAGTTCAATTTTCGCGTTATGAAAGAGGTGATGGAGGGGTTGAGGGGATGGCGTTTAGTATCCGCTTCGTGTCGGCGAGGAGTGGGAGATAAAGGGATTAATTACGGAAACGGTTTGCGACGTGAAAAGGTTGCATAAAATACATATCTTCACGACAAAGGAGATATTTTGAAATCACGGCTTCGTTTGTAAAAAAACATGGTTTAGATTATAGGTTATAAGACTTCTGAAATTAATTACTGCGGTCCATTGAGATGTCGGAATTTTTATCTGTATTCAAACATTAAGAATGATAATAAGCGATGATAAATCAATAAGTTAGACATGACATTCCTGAATTTACCTGTTTTTAATAACTCAGTTTAACATATGAGGCAAAAACAGACGCAAGAAATTTAGTTATTTTTCCAGAACTCATTTTTAACACTTACTAAATATCATTTAACTTCGTAATTCTCAAACTCATCGGATGAAATCTAAGCCGCTTGTTTTAACTTCTCATAATCAGAGATTGTAATATAGAGGTACGCAGAGGCTTGCCTAATTTTCATTTTCCCTGGGGCCAAGTGAGTTATGATATATTTACTTAAGTATAAGCTTATAATTTAAATAAAAAGTTAAGCCACATAAGCGGTGGATGGTTTAACGTTCGGGAAAGGTAATAAGGTCGGGAGTTAGCTGCCCCATTCTTGGACTCCTATCGGGCTCCACGGAGGGCAGCTGTCTCGCTCGATCCATAATGGTTACGCCACTGTTCTTAAGTCCAACGCATTGTGTAATTTGCGGTTTCTGATACATCTCGGATCGTTACCATAGTTCCGAAAGCTCACGTCCTGCTTATAACTCAAGAGGAGGACCCTTTGGGTCTCAACTCCCCCTGTTAACACTCGTACAGTCATATTCAGTGGCGTAAGAATAGGCATGGGTGACCAAATGCCACGGGACCTCGATTTTTTTCCTAAAAGAAAAAAATAAAGATTTTATTTAGAAATTTCTCTTTTTATCCTAATTTCTGAATGACTTTCCAATTAATCATTATTTTGGGCGGAGTAATTTTAAAAGCTTAATCTTTCCAGCATACTCCTGTTAATTGATTAATAAGTGCAACTTCGTAGGTTCTACAATGGGTTTAATTTTTAATTGAACGTATGTATTAGTTGGAGGGGAGGAGGAGAGGGAACATAGATAATATTTTGCTGCGGTGCCTACCGCTCCTAGGTACGCCACTGATCAGATGGTGTGCCAACCTCAATCTATTTGTTAAAGATCAAAACAGTTGATTTGATTTCGTTGAAATATAGTTTATGGCAGGGTTTTTTATACTCTTTGTCTCGCGAATCAGTGGAAGAAAATAAAACATACAGGAAGAAATCTCATTTCCAGAAATTTTCTGTGCACATAATGAGAAGCAAAAGACGCTAAAGCAAAAACATTTATCTGACAAGAACATTTCATTCACTGCCATTTTATATCTTTGTTGGGCGGTAAAAAGCAAACAAGTCAAAAACTCATATTTTTCAGTAGAGCTTCTACAAAAGTTTGTAAGAAATCCTGAAAATCGGAACAAAGAGATACTTAGAGCCTTTTTCCATATCTTCAGAAGTTAATGAGACTGATTTGTGCCCTTTATACCACTCGAAATAGGTAAATTTTCTCAACAAGAGAACTATTAGCCCTATACTGACCGCCCACCAAAGATACATATATCTCTGTCGGTTATGAGTTGATTAATCACATTTCATTCAGGCACTATGCGAACCAGCATTAGCGCGAGGTCCCTACTTTGAAAATGGTAAATTAAAGGCACCTCATCTAAAATTTCTCATTATTTCATCCTCTCAGGGTTCTTCTCGCATATCGCGGCTCCTGGAGGTCATTGTCGCTAATTCATCCTCCGGATTAAAGCTGATCCGAAATAAAACTATCTTGCCGCAACCACAAAAGAAAATTGAAATCCCTTCTTCGTAGGAGATGACTCTTCAAGATTTCAGGGGATGCTGAACCGAGATTCGTCGCACTTTTAAGTGATGAAAGCAGTAATAAAGGTTCATCGAACCGACTTTCACCGCCCAAAACATCCAAACCTTCCCCTCTGCCACTTTCACCCTCTCGGATCTATTTCTTCAACGCACCGCCAGGGGGCAAATTCATCCTTTCATAACTCCGCCGGTACACGCGGCCTTCCTCGTACGCCATTCCTCTCGCTCCCTCCTTTCCCTCGCACTCTCTCTCTATCTATCTCCCCTCCCTCCACTTCTCCCTCCCCTCTTCGACTTCCTTTCAAACATCTCGCCATATCTTGGTCACGATAGAGCAATGTGGCAACCGTCTGAGCATCTTTCGTCAGAGTATGCTCTTACTATAGGATGTTGTTGCCTTAGCCCTTTTTAAATGGAGAGAAAATGGAAAGGAGTGGCAGCGATGCGGAGGTTACTAAACGTTTTAATTGCAAAATGGAAGGATGAGAGCGTAGTTTATAATGTGGAAATTTTTGTGGAGGATGTTTTGTTTTTTAGAGGGTGATTTATTGTGAACGGCCCTTGCACTACGCTGTGGAATTTTTGGAAGAGATACTGAGATCGCACTTAATTACTCTAATTAATAGCTGTAGAAGAATAAAAAGTCAACGTCTTCTGAAAAACCTCTTCATTGCGATGTTTGTATCCATAAAGATTACATTTTCAGTTTTACCATTTTTATTCCTTAATGAACTCAATATAAGTTGGAAGGCTTAGCATAGGAAGTTATAGGAATAGTTGTAGCATCAACGTACGTAGGTTGACACGATTATGACGATAAAACACTCTCTTGTTTTCCGAGAACAATACGAAATCATAACAAGACAGTCAAACTTGTCAAAATTGTTAATGGATCATTGCACCCCCTGCCCCCCACCACTTTGTTAAATTAGAGGGTAACATGTAGATGTAGAAACGCTGTCATATTAGTGTAAATATACCTTTATATTTATTAGGATTTGGTAGATATAGTAACAAATCTCTTGTTAAAACGATAAAACCGATAAAAAAATTTTCAGCTAATAAATTAAACGTACTTAATTCGCAAATGAAACTGGCGGCCCGACAGAAGTTATTTTTTCTGTCAGAATCGAATGCAACCGAAAGTGTGAAATTTATGAGTCAAACGCCCACAGCTGTTAACAGTTATATTGCGTACGAAACTCGTTTGTTTTATCGATACTTTTGATCGAATCGAACTCGATCTATCGTAAGTCGGGTGCCGAGAAATCATAAAGTGAGCCAACTTTTATCTTTTTTGTTCCGCGTGGATTCTTTTCCTTTTTTAAAAATTGACGTTCTCCGCGGCGGTATTTCCGATCGACCCACCCTACTCTGAAGCCGGGAGGAATTTTCAAAAAAATTCAACGATTTTCTAATTCCGAGGCAGCAAGGGAATTTTTACCGGCGGAGTAATTTTGGAGCTTCGTTATCGTCGCATAAGCTTCCCAGATCACTCGTAAAAACGGCACGGATTGCACGCAAAAAAACCTTCCGAAAGGACAAATATTTGTTTTACCTCACGCGCGTATATGTACGCGGTCTTCACAAGGTTACGCAATAAAATGGGAGGAGGGGGAAGGGTCGAGAGGAGATTTGTAAATGAATGAAGGAAACGCTCGCTTCCCGGAAACACAAAAACACCGATCGAGAAACGAGATAATTACGACCTCGTAATTGTGACAAGGTTTTCGCGAATAAACGTCCTTTTTAAAATGGGCCTCGGTTGGGTCAACAACGGATCGAGCTTGGAATATCAACCCCTCCCTCCCACACGATTCCATAATTCCCCTCTCCCATCCCCCCTCCCTCGTGTATGGCGTTCCATCTTCCCGCCGATTGAGATCTCCAGCGGTGAATGCGCGCGAAACAATGGCGACCGCCCGGCGCGGTCACGTGACACGAGCCGTCGGGAGTCGCGGGGGCTGCAACTCCGGAGTCGCGTTTCCAGGAGATTGCAGCGACGCTGTCGCAACCGTTACTAGGTGTCTCGGCTGTTCTGATTTATAATTGACACGCAGCCGTGAGCGGGAGACGGGAGACAAAAAACTGTCTATCGGTTTCCGCAATTCGCGAATCCATTGAGTAGTGAAGATTTTTTTTCCTCGGGGGATTTTCCACGCCTTCTATCTGCTAACATCAGTCGCAGAAAAAAAAACTCAAAGTGGAGCGAGACAGATGTCCGAGCGTCGCCAAAGAAAAAATAGTTCTTTGGAAATACTTTTTCAAAGAGATGCGTCACAGACACTGAATATGCATGAGACCGAATTTCGAATATCAAGATTATGCCTAGTAAATTTTGAACGCGAGTTTCGCCACGAGAACGATTCGTCGAAACAATGCAAAAATGTTCTGCTACTTGAGTAATCCTTCGTTGATGGTTTTTTAAACGCTATTCATGGTAAAGTTTCGAAATATACGAGGAGCGTAAATCAATCCAACCGTCGCAAAATGTTGAAATATCATGAAAATTCATGTAGTGTGCAAATCTTAGTTGAGAATAGGTGTGGCACTTTGCTAAATAAATAGGTCATTGTTTTATTTCGATGTTCTGTTCGCGTTAAACTATTTTAAAAAATTTAATTTTAGATGCGGTTTTAGCATATTCATGACTTTATGTTTATTAAATGTGTTAATTTTTATGACGCATCATTTCACACGCGTTTAGTGATTCTTGTAACTATATGCAAGTGTATAGGAAATATTAAACTAAATTTTTTAATTAACTGGGGAAATTTTCTGTTAAATTTCTCGTCTGTGCAGTTTTCCTTAACCTTGGCAACACCAAATATTATGGAAACACGTTACTCAGCGATAATAATCATAAAGAAGAGTAATTTTTGTAAAGATTAAGCGTATGAAAACCTTTTTGCTTTCCGATTCGACACGAAGATTACGAAGTAATGGTTTTCGCCATTCGTTAGTTAAATAAAATTATTTCTAATAAATTGCTCAAAAGAATGTAGATTAACAAAGTTAAAGTGGGCAAAATAGTGGAAAACCTAGTTATACAGAGGTTTAATTGAGAAGACTACTGTCCATTTATTAATTTTCAAAGAACTCCACCTTATAATTATTATTTTCTCTATAGAGAGAAATAAAAGGGATTAAATTAATGAAAAACAGAAAGGAAAATGAAGTTACATGTTATAATTGCGACCCAGTACTGGGCCGCGAATCGTACTTTGGAAGACGTCGCACTACGATACTTTGTTATTACCAAAAATCAGAAATATTGTACGATAAATGCCATGTTTTCAGTCGAAACAGCGAGTGAAATTTACAAGCGTTACTAATACTATAGTTTCTCACAAAATATAGGTATTTCTTAAAAATAAATAAATGAAAAAAAATATTTTTAAGTCTGAGATAGTATTATAAAACTTTTGGGCTCTCATGGATTTATTCTTGTTTTTAAACGCCGTTCCGCACTACTATTATAAGTTGACCTATAGACAGTTACACTAAAGACTGGTATGATACATTTTATTGCGACGAAAAAAGTCGTTTACATTAAAAATTTGCCCAACCTAGAAATTTATTTTTGATCAATTTTTATTTTTCACTTTTTAGTCTTAAAACAATTTAGTTCCTATTCTGTTTAGTTTAATTTATTCATATTTTAGTTCAATATAAAGTGTACTTTCTTGTCATAAAATTTTATAACATATAATGGATCTATAATGATCTAAAACTATAGATGAATAGCATAAAAGCAGCAGTGATCTCTACAGAAATCTGGAAGTATACAATTTGGATAATATATTATGTAGTTGCCTTTTTCAATTTTCTAAATTTTATAGAAAGTCCAAAAAAATGTACGAATTTCAGTTGAATCTTATAATTTTTAGAAATTCACCAAGGTTCTAAGACATTGGCATGATTTATGATCGTATCGTAATAGTAGTTTACGGTTTAATAATAAAACAGTTCTGCAAAGAAGGTATATAACATACAACGCGTCAATGTGGATGAGTAGCTAGTGAAGTTAGCATGAAAATTTTGTAATAATAATAAGAAATGGGGTTCGTTACCTGTAAAGCTTGTAAAATTGATCATCGCATGAGTTGGATCAACCGAGTATTATTTGATTAAAACTCTCTTAGTATATCATATTAATACGGTCGAAAAATAAAAAAATATGTTCCTTTGGCAGAGTTTTTCCGAATCAGGAGGAGAATGAGTGTTTCAAGAATAAAACAAAAGCAACATGAAAGAAACAGACGACGAAGAACGTAGTGTATGACGCACCATCTGGTATTCTTACTTCTCAGATAGGCGAGACAATCGTCAAAGCAGAGGAATGACAACGATTAATGATAAATATTAAGGTCTCCATAGAGAACAATACCGGTAATGCGCTTCTATAGAAATAATAATGTACTAGGATAAGTGCCAAGTTCTCAAGATCCACGAAAAGACGATTATAATTTTATTTATGTTGTGTATACATTTCTGAAATTAAAGCTAAAAGGGCGTATTTTCCTCATGGAAATGCATAAATTGTGTTAATCAAATGAACAGGACTTTTTTTCCAAACTTTGTGAGTCGTTCGTTAAATTTCTGCGATCTTTCTACAGCATGTTTATCGAGGGCATTTCCTTAGCTTGATAAGCTGAGCGTCGAGAGAAAAGGCGGAAGCGAGAATGTTTCCAAACAAGTGAGGATAAAATTAATGGTTTTGCGGGATATAAAATAAAATTTTTGTTACAAAATATTAATATCAAAGCCGTTCTTCGGTGTACATTACGAGAGGAATGATAGATATTTTCTAATAAAGATGTAATGAGTAAAATTCGCTTCGCCATTCGGTATCAGTTCACGGTAAATCTGTTTCAGAATTATTTTCACGAAAGGTTCAAAATTGTACGATTCCCAGCAGACGCGAAACGTAGGTAAGCCTCGCGTAAGAACTGAGATTGAAATCTTTCCCGTTAGCTTATTTGGATGAATCAATTGTCTGGTAAACGAGAGATGCGGGTTTCGGCTCCATCGATACACGATCTTCTGCGAATTTCTTGTAACACCCAAATTGATTTGGTGTTGCCCGTATTTTATACACGGGATCCTATATGAAAGAATTGACCAAAATCGCCATCCGGAAGAATTTCTAATATAATAAGAAGCTCGGCCCCTTTAAGTTAGTCTAGCCAGTTCCACCTGGTTTATCTTTGATTATTTTTGTCTCATAGTTATTCAACATGGTAATTTTTTTATTCGAGAACCCTAAAAATAACTATAGTATCTCAATATATAAATCAGAGAAAGACTTGAAAATTTTTGTGATTAAAGCTTGATATTAAATAGTGTTTATTTAAAAAATCTCAAATATAATGCTGAAATAGACCACCAGCATGCTGAATACGTAAACATGCTCCCCACTGCATGTTTTCCACAGACTGCAGCATTTCCTGAAACATATTCTCAGTGAAATCACTGATCCTAGCCATTAGTTCATCATTAGTGTGGGCATATGTGATGTTTACTTTTTTTTAGGATATCACCAAATGAAATAGTCAGGGGATGTCAGATCTGGGGATCGAGGTGGCCATAATATCTTGGAAACAATAAAGGTCCAAAGATTAGGAAAAGTTTTCCAATGCTGTGACGTGTTGTGTGGCTCGTGGATCCCTTGTAGAAACCAACCTCGGTGAATTTTATCCACTGTTAGGTACACTTAGGGCCAGCCAAGTACTTTCGGGGGCCCGGACGCAAGCAAGTTTTTGGGACCCCCCTATGTAAAAAAACCTGCCATTTTGTACACACCAATGTTACAGCTTAGAGAGAACATGTACTTATAATTATAAAGTAACTATAATGATAATTAATTTATTAAAAATGCAAAAATTTGTTTAAAGATGCAAATATATTATTTATACTAAACATTTGGGGGACCCTAAAAATCGGGGGTCCGGATGCCTTGCATCCGCTGCACCCCCACTTGGCCGGCCCTGGGTAAACTATTATTAATTTTCGTGATAACATTGTAGCGATTCCACAGATGTTACATATAAAGCAGAGGGGGAAGAGGTGGACATTAGAGGAGGTATATGGGGAATGGGAAGTGAGGGTGAGAGGAGAAGGTAGTGGTGGCTAATTTTCATACTCTTGATCAACTAAAGGCAAGAATCAGATACGTCATTGAGAACATACCACGAGTGTAGTCTGTGTCGGAAAACATGTTGCGTAGAACACGTTTATGTATTCAGCATGATAGTGCTCACTTATAGTATTTTAGTCTAGCTTTTTTGAATAAACGTTTTTGAGTGTCATCAAACTTCTATCAGAAAAACTTTCAAGTTTACATCTCAATGTGTAAATCAGATAGAAGCTTAAAAATTCAAGTCCTTTTTCTTCACCATCTCATACCCATCCCCTTGTTTTAATGGAGAGAGTTTCAAACTTTCTGAAGTCACGAAACCTTTATGTTTAAAACAATATTTCCAAACCAAGAGGGCAGTACACATCCGGACTCTCATTCTCTCACGGAACCTTATATAGTTTTCGCGGAATTCGAACCTAATATTCAACTCCTCCTGTCTCTTTGTCTCTTTCCTTGCATCCTCGCTTCTATGACTTCTTTCAAAATTTGGGCAACCCGATTCTTCTGTCTAAGGGGAGGGCCGATCGCCCTCCCCTTAGACCGGTGCTCTCCAAACGACAAATTTGTCTTGCGACGAATTTGTATTGCGACGAATTTTACACGCGACGAATTGCCGAGCGACGAATTTGACACGCGACGAATTGCCGTGCGACGAATTTCCCGCTACGAATCGGCGGAACACTCTCTCCAATCGGTGTCCCGCGGCACAGTGGTGTGCCGTAACGAAGTACGGGACGTACGGAGTTTATACAAGGGGAAATCCGAATTTGTAATTCTCAAGCTACAAACGAGCATAAAAATTTTCTTCATTTGCGGACTTATCAATTAATGATTTCTCCCTAAAAATTAGAGGGAATTCATTGAACTCAGGAACCATCGCAATCTTAACCTGAAGTTAGATGTTATGCCTCTGGATGAGTTATGACTGCAAGTGAGGAATGAATACCCAACCGTTGCTGAATGTCCAATTGATGAGTTTTACAGTTTCCTATAATATATTTATATGAATTAAGTTTTTCATCATTTTCGCTGATTAAGAATAATAAGAGATGGTGTCTGAAATACCTCGACCAGAAACTTCGAGTGGCTCTTTCCACCATAGAGCTGAACATCAAAAGACTGTTCTTCAAGACAGGGACAGGTTTCTTACTAATAAAATTATTTAATAAAGTTCCCATACATCTTTAGATATTAAGACATTCATTATAGGGAAAATATTTTCACCGTTTCTTCGATGTCGTTATAAACGTGTCGTACCGCATCTGAACATAGTGATACTGGTAAAAATTTGAAAAATTAATTTTGGTTTTATTTCACAAATTCGCTGGATTATTAAAAATGATTTTTAATGAATTTTTGTCACAATTTATTCCCTTCTTAAGAAAATATTTTATTTTTCATTCATTTCCGATGTTGTCGATTATTTTAATTGTTTTCTGATTTTGGAATAGAAATCTTCAACAAAGTTTGGTGTGAAATTAATTTCGGTGTGCCGCGACGAATGAAAAAATCTATAAGTTTGCCGTGAAATAAAAAAGGTTGGAGAGCACTGCCTTAGACGACCCCATTGCCCTCCGCTGGGTGCATTCTTACATTTATTCCGCGCAACATTACTTGTTTCTACACCGAATATTAAGTCTATATGACAAGAGAAAGAAAGATTCTGATAGAGGTAGGGATTTTGAAAATGTATGGTCGTCGGCAGAGACGGGATCAAGAGGGGGGAGGGGCAATTGGGACGATCTCCTCCCCCCCCCCTTGGGAAGTTTCTGGATCCACCCTTGTATTCGTATGAATATATTTATTTTACCTCGAGTTTTGCTTCATTCTGTGGTTATCGTAAGCTATGGACTCTGACAACTGTCACTGATTGCTGCGGAATGTTGATAGAGAAAAACGTAACTAATTATAGAATTGTCCTAATGTACCCGATTAATCAATCTCATGAGTAATTTTTCATAAAAAATTAGTTTCCGAGTCAGAATTTTAAGATTGCAGAATTTTAAGTATGGAAGTTAAAAATCTGATTTTGCAATCGCTCCCGGTTATAGTTTTACTTATTCATCAATTGGAGTGACCTTTTGAAGGCTCATCTAAAAGTTCGTGTAACAAGGTAAGATCCAGAATCGCTCGGTGATACATTCTTAAACACGCTCAAGCTTCCCACGGAGATAAGTACTTAAATAGGTTATCGTTGGTAAGGCGCGACTTCAAAGGAAATGTAAAATTAGTTTTACGCCGTGGGAATGGAAAGGTTAAAAAATGCTGATATGAAGAGCGCCAAAATCGTCGAAACATTGCGGCGCATTTTGAATGTAGTTTCTTATCTAGCTGCGTCGCGCCGACGAGTAAATTCAGTTTGACTATGGGAACGCATCTCTGTGTGTTGCTTTTATTCGCAAATTTGTTCTTAATTCGCGTAATATACATCCAATTTTCCAGTTTGAAAGTTAGGGAAGCGACTATTATGCGATAATTTCCCTAAAATAAATGTAGATAATATCTTTTTTCAGTCAAGTTGGTAGCTCACTCTCAGGCAAAAGATACTTTCCTCACTAGAGAATTATTGAGCTCATCTTATGGCTGAAAACAAATTTAAGAATGAGCACTTGAAAAAACTGCATATGTTAGGTATCTCCATTAGACTTGACAAAGTTAAGAAAAACCATATACGCATTTAGGCTACAATGGAGTCGCCTTCAGTGGTGAATCACTGAAATAAAAAATAACTAGATTGTATCCGAGATGCGCATCTGGTTTTTCATACTTTATTTTGGTAATGACAAACATGCATCCGATCATTACACCTCTACAGCTAATAGGACGTTTAAAATGTTTGTTAAATCTAATAGGCGGGAAATAAAAAATGTTCCCTTTTGCGATCATAAATTATGCGAACGAATAATAAAGAAATCCCTCCGTCGACCAACAGTTCCACTTACAGATAAAATCGGAGTAATTCTGTCGATAGATTCGCTATAAGTATATATAGAGAGAGCCCTGGTGATTGTTTTTCCTCTGTTTTTCAGTTCGAGACATCGCAAACCTTTTCAAGAAAATTCTCCAATTTCTCTAGGGTCGTTCCCCCCTTCGACACGTGCACGTCTTAAAAAGCATGCGATGATTGCTCCGTGAGGTCCATCCATCATCTCGCTCCTTACACCAGACCGGAGCTGTCATAAGACAGAAAAGACAAGAGTCGATAAATCCACGAACGAGAGAAGGGGAAGCGAATTCGCTATCGAAGAAGAGAGAGAGAGGAAGAAAATTAGAACGGTGAAGAACAGAGGAGGGGATGTTTGGAGTCGTTTCGAGGGGGAAGGGAAAGAAAATAGGCTAAACAAAGTACAATTGTCAAGTTTAAAAGTTCGATCGATCACTCAGCCCAGGCCTTCGAATAATACGACAGTAAGAAAAAAACACACACCGGTGTTGAAACCGAAATCGTTCCGTTTGAAATACGATCTCGGATGAATGGAGGGAGAAGGTGAGAATAGGAGGTCGGGGGAGGTGAGGTAGTTATGAGGGAGATGGAATAAAAGAGAAGGGGTTTTTTTATAATGGGGAGCAGGAGGGGAGGGGGGGGGTGGAGGGAAGGGGGAGGAGGAGGGAAGGGGGAGGAGGAGGGGAGAGGGAGGGGAGGAGGAGGGGAGGAGGAGGGGAGAGTCGTGATAGGCAGCGAAGCGGACACAAAAGATGGAATTGCGTACGCCAAACAGTGAAGGGCGTTCCATGTACCATACGTATATATAATTTACTATCGTGACTTTGACAAATGGGTACGTTGCACATGCGGAGAGATTTGTAATGACAGGGTTAAATCGATCGGAAGGGAAGTGGAAAAGGGGGTTGGGGGAGAGTGGGGGGCAAGGTGTCGGGGACCTGTCACCCTCTCTATCCCTTCCCCACCTAATTGGCAGGACTCGATTTGCTGATTCGGGTGTTGTTAAAGAGATGCCAAAAGACATAACATCTCGTTTAAGTCTCCCGGCCACGAATATTCCTTTTGAGTAATTGCTATGCCGGAAACAATTCTAGCAAATCATCGCTAGGCTTCAAAACAGCCAGGTGCGCCATTTTAGAATCGATCCCGCGTCTCATTTTATTTTATTTTTATTTATCTCTAAAGATGGTTGGAAATCTTATATTTTTACGTAATAAGATAAAACTTTTGTTCTCGTCAAAAACAGCCAATATGTGGAAATGTTTTATGCTCTTCATTTTCACAATGTCTCCTGTAGAAAAACCGGAATTAAATACTAATCATTTCATTTTGAAAATATTCTTGATTATTCTAACTGAAACAGCCGAAATAAGACATCGGAAAAAATTAAAAATAATTTCCGCTCTTGAAGAATCTCTTCTACGCAACAGGTTTCTGCATTACAGCGAAACCGAATTTTCAAGCGAAAAATGTACGCTTCTTTTACAGAAGTTTCTTGTGATTAAAATGTTAGATTGAAATGCGTTGATTTGTCATTGATTGTATTTCTGGATTATGGTGTGCGCTCTAATGATTGAAAAATTACAGTAATGCCCCGTTTAACGCTGTCCCGTACAACGCTGATTCGTTATAACGCTCTTTGTTCTGGACCACTTTTTACTTTCTCTATAAGTATTTGCGGGCGCTTTAGCTCAAGAACTAATTGCCGGATCATAACCAAATTTCATATTTAACATTTTTAATTTAGAGACAAGAGCTGATTATTTATTGTTTAGAATCAGTCAATCGAAAGTAGAGGTTTACTTGTCTAATTTTTCTCAAATATCTCTTATAAGGCTTCATTAATGTAAATATTTGTTATTACAAAATCTGTAGAGAATATTATTCTCTAAAACTTTTGTTTTAAACTGTTTTTGTTTACATATCTCACGAAATTGGACACCTTTTGATGGTATTGGGCGCTGATTACAAGGGGAGGGTGTGTGGAATCTGTTACAGTGTGAGAAAATGACAAAATCTGCGACAGTTATTATATTGTAGGATTTCTGGTATGTAGCAGATCTGCTACATTGCACATTTAAGGATTAATTATTTACGGTATAGTTTTAGAGCATCGAAAAGAAGAGCGACTATAATATTTTAAAAATAGGTAATAAATTACGATTTTAAGAACGCATCTCCACAAGTACTGTACTTAAGTTACCCCGCATAACGCTGATTCAGTTAGCGCTCTTGTTTTCAGGAACGAATCCACCGCGTTAAACGTGGTATGGCTGTACTTTGACACGCCTTCGTGAAAACCTGAACATTTATCAATAGCGTAAATGTCTGTCGAAAATGACGAGACATCAACTTTCACGCATTTATCTATTTTTGCGTGTTTTTCTAATAGAAAGACAGAGTTCTTTGTAAAATTAAAAACTATCTCGGAAAGTGTAAAGTGTATCACAAGTAGACGCGTTTCGTGCGATGGAGTATTTGAAACTATACGATATAATTTGAAAGAAAGCACACCATAAACCAGCAAAACACCACGACCTGATTATATCTCTCTGTCAACTAACAATTTATTCCCCACCCCTCTCCCCCCGAGTTGGTGCATTAATAAACACGAGTGGTACCCGCAAAAACTTTTGCGAAGTCAGTCAGAAATCTGCATGCTTAAAAGTAATAATAATAGCCCATTTATCCTTATAAAATTTGACAACTGACCTTTTGAATTTCACGCTTGTTTTTATAATTTATATGTGCCATTTTAATTGTTTCTCCCTTTAAGAAAAAGTCACATTCCAGTATTTAAATAAAGAGATTTTTTCTTTTGGTCAAGTCCACACGCAGTTTACTGAATAATAATAATCTTCAATTATTAAGGTTGCGATCTATCAAGTTAGACAATCCTACAACTATAATTTTGATGCTTTATAAAAAGCGCGAAGCGAATAACGCAATTCTTTTGTCTATTTGAAGGCTTAATTGACGCTAATTCAATCGGAGGGCAACAATGCAGGTCGCCTTGACAACACCCGGAAAGAGTACAAAAAGCCATAAAATTTCGAAAAACAGACGCGTGTTTCTGAGAAATTCTTCCATGTAATATCTAAGCATTGCAAGAATAAGATATTTTATACTTTTAGCCATCGAATAAAGCACAAACGGAGAAATTCGGTCCATATTTACGTATTTTAATGGATGAAGGGAATAATCCTTCCACCTTGAAAAATCCGAACTCCTATGGAAAAATATAATCGTCTCCCGGAGTCGAATCCGGGACACTTCCTTAAAGGAAATAGTTTTCCCGAGGTCTCCTAGTTGGCAGAAACAAAATGGCGTTTACAGCATGTGTATGCGCATATGTCTATTCAGTGCGGTAACTAGGGCGGGGCAAGCGGGGCATCTGCCCCGGGCGCAACTAAAGAAGGGGCGCCAAAGTCGTTGATGGTAAGTTGTGCGAGATTGCAGGACACAATGACATGGGCGATTTCACTACTATATTCGATCCAGACATTACGCATAGCAGAGACTATACATTTGTTAATGTTATTGATGAGTATGCTGAATTAAAATTACGTAGAATAACTCTTTAATACTGAAATATGTATACTTTCTGCGTGCACGTACCCATAAATCTACTTCGGGAAGGGGAGGGGAGAGGCCGAAAACCAATTTCCTGCAATTGATTAAATAAAAGTCCTATTCAAATAATATAAACTTTTATAACGTTTTTAGTTCTCATAACTCAACGCAGCAAGTGACAGCGTAGCAAGAGACAACGTAGCAAGTTTGTAGCGTGGTTATCGCAGATTCCAAAAATGTCTGTACACCGGACCTCCCCCTCCCCCTGGGTACGTCCTTGACTTTCTGTATTTCAATTATGTATGTGTGTAATTATGTATGTAATTATAGGTATTTATAATACGTATTTAAATGTTGTACATTTATAGTGAGAAATTATATCATTTATAGGTTATTTTTATTTATTATTAGATAATTTTTTATGGAAGAGGCGCATATTTGGTAGTTTGCCCAGGGTGCTAAAAAAACTAATTAAAGGCGCTGTGTCTATTACTCCGTTCTGATTGACATGCTCGATATTCCTCCGGCATTTTGCGTCATGCGGCATGATATTATATCACATGATATATTGCCCTTATATGTCATTCTAATATCTCATAGCGTAAATAAACTGATTTATCTAGCTCTCATTAAAATAAATTAAAAAATAAATTCACAAGCATTACTTACGAAATGCATGGAAAAATGAATGGCTACTCCACGATTCGTTTTATCTGTACCTCATAGCCAAAAAATGATTCCCGGCGTTGTAATTATTTCATTTTACTGTTACATAATAACTAGCGTAATTGCCCGTCTGATATGATGGGTATGCGCGAATTAATTATTAAGTTTTAAAAAATAAATAAAAATTAATAAAATCAACTTTTAAATGCATTAAAGTGAACAATATAAAAATAACATAATTATATTTGTAATTATTTCATTTTACTGTTATATAATAACTAGCGTAATTGCCCGTCTGATATGATGGGTATGCGCGAATTAATTATTAAGTTTTTAACAATAAATGAAAATTAATAAAATCAACTTTTAAATGCATTAAAAAGTTAACAATATAAAAATAACATATTTGAATGTTCCAGAAAATAAAAATAGTTTTGGACAAATAACATTTGTGTGGTAAAGAAATATTAGTCAATATTTACACCTACACACCTTTTAGTTGCGCAAAACATTTCATTTAATTCAATTATGTGAATTTTAGATTTATTTCTTACTTTTTAGTAAAGTGATTTCATTCAAATAAATTTTTATAAATTTAATTTTTCTGTTTTAGTCAAAGATTTAAAAACTTACTCAGCTATCGCGGAAAATGTCCTCCAAGACCTTCAAAAATTCATCAATTTTAATCTCTATCTCTGACTTCATCAACACAATATCGATGAATAATCTTATATTTATTTAATATCGTTACCGCCGCATTATTTATCGTTATCAAGATATTGTTTAAACTCAAAACAGGGTCGATTTTTTAAAATGTGTCTACAGATGCGACGCGTAATTATACTCCCAGTCGATCATACCCAATTACATGAAACCGCCAACAATGCTAATCACTAATGCGATGAAAGGCTTTCACGTACAAATGTCAAATATTTGCGTTAAAAGCTAATTTCTGGACCGATTCGACACCTATTTCAGAATCGACGGCAGGAAAATTAAATTTGTTTCTTTCAGGCGTTCTGTGTTTTAAGTTCCGAATTCCTACGATTATTTTAAGTAATTTTAAAATGCAAATGATTAATATTCTACACTCATAGTCGTGTTAATCAAACAAAGAAAATAAACGCCCAAACCCTTGATTTTATGATAGACGACGACTTGCCTAAAAGGTGCAGTCCCAGTATAACGCGAAAAAAAATTCTCGAAATCACAAAGGTCCCGCCAAATCCTTCCCAGACAGACACACAAACAAACAGATCTAGATTATTATTATTATGTGTTCCCTTAATGGCAGGGTAATGAAATACGAGACGATCCCTTTTATACGGGACATCTGGCAACCTAATGTCCGCGCAACGTTATCGAATGCATCCATAAACGGAAATTCGCAACATCTGACGTATCATTTCCCATGAGAGGTTGCGCGCATCGACTCAAACACAAAGTAAACTTTAATCGAATCAAAGTATGTGGCGCATTTATCAGAATCTCAGAAGACCCTGTCCCTTAAAGAGCGATAAACTGCGCGGCAAGGAACTCGACGCGTGGGATGGAAATTGTGCGTCGTGGAGGCATGTGCCGCAAATCACGTCCGCCACGGAGCTCTCATTAAAACGTAGATGCACTTATCGGGTTAGAAGGAGGGGAGGGAAGGGCGACGGGGGAGGGGGAGAAGGAGAGGGGGGAGGAAGGTGGGGACTTATGGTATAGTTGCTTAATCTACTGAAAGAGCGCGCTATGGGAGGACACGTGGGAGCTGTCAAGAAGAGGGTGATGAGGAGGGAGGGAAAGAGTGAGGATGGGAGTGGAGAGAAGGGGGAGAGTGGAAGGAGGAGGCGGAGATGGGAAGGGGAGGGAGGGGAAGGGGGAGGGAGGGGAGGGGAGGGAAATGGAAAGAGGGGAAGGGGAAGGGGGTGTCGAGATATGGCCTGAAATGGTACCTTATGTGTGAAGGGGAGATAGATTCGAAGGAATGACGCGTAAGAATGTGAGAAGAGGGGATCAAGACATCTCAAGGTTCGACCGATTCCCTTTATTATTGCTTAATGCCTCGTGTGCGCGCGCCCTACTCCGTTGCGTGGTGGAGTGGTGGCGTGCGGGGGAGTGTGGTAAAATTCGAGAGGTGGGGGGCGAGTACGAACTATGCAAAGGATAAAGAGAGGGCGTGGGGGAGATGGAGTCAAGTAGCCCTTCTCGTGTTACGGTAACGCGTCTATGCTTGAGGAAACATTATGCACGGTAAGCATAAGTAAGCTGGTGTTCTATGATCGCGGTATTTTTTGCGTTGCTTCCGAAACTTGGATGTTTTTAAGATATCCAAATTCACTTCGTATGGTGTTTATGAATTTGTCCCCATTCATTCATTTATGGCTTTGAATGGACGAATACGATATGAAATAAGTGTCGTTGGAACTTAATCAGATACAGGATACAAAACATTCGTCGAATTCAATGCGTATATTTAATTTTATTTAAAATGTCATATTAATTTGAATTTGGATGATGATATCAATTGATATAGGAAACGTAAAATCGAATGATGAATCGACTTTTACGAATATATGTATTTATGGCTAAGAATTTGCATTAGAATTCAAATCGGAAGTTGTAAGCAGGGGTGCATACAATCACGGATGTCAGAATTGCCCTTAAAGAACTCGATAGAAAAATCAATACACAAGTCGGTAGATTGTTTATTTTGATTATATTTAACAGTGTATTATTCGCTGTCAAAGAATTTGTTTGGAGGACTCGGTGGGCGGCAGGGGGTGCCTTCAAAAGTTTCAAATTAAGATCCTGAGCAAATGGTTATAGATAGAAAGTTAAAAATTTTCACTATCTGTGTGACCTTTAATGCCATCCATGGCACAGCAGAAATGTTTTTGAAAAATCGGTGGGTGGCAAGGAGTGCCTTAGACATTTTCCAAGTAATATTCTGAGCAAATGCTTATAGATAGAAAATTAAATTTTTAATTTCATTGTTGAATAAACTACTTTATGCCATATAATTATATTACTTGAGTTATAAAGAATTTTAAGTATACATTTCTAAATAAACCTCAATGAATAAAACGTGCTTTTTCATATTGCGTCAGTAAATGAATCTCCAATTCGTTCGTCATTAATAGAGGCCAAAAGACATAGGGGCAGTCAAATTATCTTAATGATAAAGTCAAAACGAACGAAAAAACCGGAATTTCTGAAAAAAAATATTTGCTTAGTAATTATCTGCCATTACCGTGCAACATTTGCTTCCCATTATAACAGCAAGGCGCGGATTTAGGGGAAGCGAGGCCCTTAGGCGATAACGGTTTGCGAGGTCCACGACTCGCCTTTTCTGGAAAAATATATACGAGAACTCGTAGATGAATTAGCCCACTTGAAACGGGATTTGTAATCAAACAAACGGCTGAGATATTGAGCGTCTTATGGAAGATTGAAATCACCCTCTGGAGTCGAACCCGGGACCTTTTTTAAAAATTTTTATGTCATTCGCTATTGGTACATAATCATAGCAATCCTACCAAATTTGGTTGAACTGGCTGAAGAAACAGCTGACATATTGAGCGTCTTATGGGAGATTAAAATCATCCTCTGGAATCAAACCCGGGACCATTTTTGAAATTTTTTCTCATTCGCTATTGGTACGTGATCCTAGCAATCCTACCAAATTTGGTTGAACTTGCTGAAGAAACGGCTGAGATATTGAGCGTTACGGACAGAATGACCAAGTGACCAAGAGAATAGGCGTTTTATAGTTAAGTGATTTTAAGGAAGAAAACGGTCAGTTAAACTCTCAATAATTTATTTACATATATATGTACTTATAATGTAGCTATTGCTAAGATGTTTAATCTTGTAACACCAACTCTATCGTGCCTCTATGCGCGAGGCCAGGACTCGGCAACATGTAGCTCGTGAACCTCTTGAAGGACTTAGGAGCGGGCCCTTAAATCAACTTCTTCTCCCATATAAAGCATCTAGAACAGGGTTTTCCAAACTGGGGTACGCGTATCCCTGGGGGTACTTTGATAGGTAGGAGGGGGTACTTCAAAAAATTTACGTAATGGCGGATGGTATAATTTTTTGTTATTAAAATTCGATTTTTTGTGGTTAAAAGTCCCGCTTACTCATAAAATCCCTTATAATGCACATTTAGCACTCTCGGATCTTTTTACGGCTCACAGACGTTTTAAATTGTCCAAAATCCAATTCTATCATTCCTACTTTCAGAAAATACTTAGTGAAGTTGGCAGTAATTCTCAGTAAAGTATTTCTTATTGCTGTTGGAAGATAATATTAAAGAAAATAGTACAGCAGAAACTGAATCTTTCTATGGCGGTATCATTCTTAAGCACAAGGCTTAAAACATTAAATATTACTTTTAACGGCGTACATCAGAAACCTCAAGAGCATATAGCGATTTAACTTCACATTCCTTCAATAAATGTAGTAGTGAAATACGCCAAAATGCTAAAATTATTGGCACAAAACAAACATTTAACTACAAATTAGTTGCACAGCAAATGAAACTGGGAAGAGTCCTACTGCAAATTATCATGAAAAGTGGAAGTGTGTGACACTTCGAAGCCTTTTGTCTAATTATGTTGTTACGTAGGGCAGCGGTTTTCTCAACCCTTTTCCCCTATTCCAGTAAGAGGACGGATATTAATTGTGAAAAATAATATTAATTTGACGCATATAACTTGTAGCAATTTTAAAGAGGCACTTCATTTGGTTGATACGGCTCATAGGGGTACGTGAAGAAAAAAGTTCGGGAAACCCTGATCTAGAACAATCATTTCTCTCGTAACTTCAATCACCGAAAGTTCACGTTCACTCATAATAGTGTTCCGCAGTATGAATTGAACTTTTGAATAAGTACCATCTTATTCACCAGTTCTGCGGCTCTTCTTATTTTGGGTTTTTATTGAAATTGAAATATGTGACTCTTCTGGTTAATTCGGCTGCCGACGCCTGCCTTGGCCCAATGCTCACCGTACATCTTAAACCTTTCAGTCATCATGTCCATTTTTATGGACATTGCATTATTTTGAAAATATCTGACACATAAATATGACATCGCATGGCCAATGACCTAAAAATTTGGTAAAGGGATTACTGAAGCAATCAGAATTAATTCGTAATCGGAAGAAAAACATTTATTCTCCCAATAAAATTCAAAGTAATAGTTAATTCCATTCAACGCTCTCTATAATACGGCAACGGACAACACTTGACATAATATTCGCAGAAAAAACGATCGAAAAAGTTAACCTACAATTCTCAAATGTCACTCTCGTGTGTCAATCGCATTGCAACATCATCGTTATGTCCAACGGACACGAATCAACCCCATGATAGGCAGTACAGACCACCTCGAGTCGACATATACCCGACGGGACACGTGAGGTTGCGAGACCCGTCTCCTGCGGCATCCGAAGAATCCCCATCCGTTTGAAGAGTCGTAAAAGGTGCCACTGAAGACGGAAGGCAGCGGAGAGGCGGCTTCTGGAATCGCACGAGTGCGAGACGTAGCGATAAGAGAAAGGAGCGTTTTATGGGATCACGAGCGCCTTTCGGAATCCGCGCACTTCACGATGCGTGTAACACCGGAGCCATTGCGAGCTAACAATAAGTTCTTTTTTTCTCCGACTTTTGAGAAATCTCTGCCGAAGGCCCGGGTAATTTTCTGATATTCGCAGTGCGAACGAACTCGTGAGTTCAAAGAACTTTGCGGGAGATAAAAAGGGCTGCGGAACGATAATGTTTGTCTTATGAAGACATTTTGGCGGGCGCCGCCCGCATTCGGGATAAAAATGTGCCCCGTTTTGCTCGTATTTTTTTTTAGGTTCAATAAGCGGGTGAGTAATGCTTAACTAGCATGAGCGGGCACATCTGCCATATTTGCGTTGAAAAACTAGAAAATTTGCGAAACGTTGCGCAATTGTTTTATTCGCTTTACAGGCGGTCGAGGGGAAGTATTATTTATATTATTTAGGAGGTAAGGTATTACCGTGAGCGACGTATCATTCGCGCGCCGCGCTAATTCTAATATTGACTATTTTATAGTTCTGTTTTTATGTAATCCACGTATTCTGAATAGTGTGCTAAACGGTCTTGTTAGGAATGTTTTAAGAGTTTCTTCGCATTTGTTATTGAGTTTCTTGGAGTTTCAAAGAAGAAATTATTAAATCTAGTTAGATAAAAAAGTGATTAAAAAATAAGCATTTAAAAAACAAAATTTTCAAAAGTGATTATATGATTATATGATGTACCTCCAAGAACCATAGGAAGTAAGTATAAGAAAACCCTCTCGGATATACCTAAAATAAACACTCTTTTTTCAAGTTTTGATACTTTTGTTTAGTTTTCATTTTTTAGCCATGAAACGATACGACAATTCTCTATTGAACACAAAAAGAGATTCAATAAATAGAACCTCGGTGTCTTATGGAATATTAAATGTATTCAAATAAAAGATAAAGTTTTTTTATTAAAATCGAAAAATAGATTATGCTATTAGTTTGTATGCCTGCATGTCCTTCTTTATTGCTGCTATTGTGGCTTATTTGTTTTAATATTTTTTCCAAAAATATTGTGACAGAGCTTGGAAAAGTATTTTTCCTTGGATATTAGAATTTAGAGGTTATTTCATAGTATCTCTCCTATGGAAAATTTTATTTTGGCAGTTCAAACAATAAATCCAAAGAGAACTTTAAAGAGTCGCAGCTTAATAAAAAACGTTTTGATGATGCTTCCGTAAAAGTTAATTTACGTTGGATCAGCGCCGTAACTAGATATTTTATCACCCGGGGCAAACTACCAAATATGCGCCCCTCCATAAAAAATTCTCTAATACGTAAATTTTTACTATAGGGATTTTGGGTGTACAATTAATAAATAAAAATAAACTATAAATTTGATAATTTCTCACTATAAACGTACATACTTTAAATACAGAATTATAAATATAATTACACACATAATTACACACATACCTAATTTAAATACAGAAAGTATAAATAGTTCAATATTAATGAGTTATTCTGCATGATTTTAATGCAGCAAACTCATCCATAACATCATCGAAATTTATAGTCTCTGCTATGCGTTATGTCTGGAACAAGTATAGTGGTGAAATCTCCCGTCCTTGTGCCATGCAACCTCGCACAACTTGCCATTAACAATTTTGGCGCCCCTTCTTTAGTTGCGCCCGCTTGCCCCGCCCTAGTTATGGCACTGCGTTGGATTTATTACTCTGGAATGCTTATCACAAAGAACGATATCCTCAAAAAATTCGAAATGAAAAATATATACTTTCTCGAAAACTTTATTGCCGAAATAATCGTGTTTTCAACAATGACAAGGTCTTTTCAATTTGTTGGTTTCCGGAACTGAGCTTTGTGGCCTGCAGATAAAATTACTTATAACAATTGACGCCTTTTATATTCCTTAGAATAGTTCCACCGCCGCTTTTTTGACCGGGATAATTCCGGTTTATTTTTAGGAATCGAAAGGATAAAACGAACGACGGAATTAATCTGACCGGGTTTGTCCGTGCGACCGCGTATGATGAATGGTTCGCAGTGCAGACGAAATACGGTAGTAAAATCAGGATCGTTTATGGCTCGCCATTTCGAATGGCTCATGCATATTCAAATAATTTTTTATGGAAATAACGAAAGATCAAGGCGGCGCTTGTAAACGCTTTACTCGAGGCCGAAGAGCGTGACTTGCGGGGATCTAGATAAAATCTAATTTGCCGCAAAACGAATTTGTTCCCGTTTATTGCTTCGACAAGGCGAGCGTGGCCAACGAAGTGCGTTGTCGCCGGTGTTTCTCGTTTTTCGCGTGGAAATTAATGGATGTAATCTAATGAAGAATATCTGAAAGAATGGATTACTTGTGAAATTTTAAGGGTTTCGATGGCAGATATATGAGGTAGACATTTTAAAGAGAAGAATATCGATCATTATTTCTAAAAAAACATATACTTATTACGAAGTTTTTCGAATGAAATACTTACAATAATTCCTGCATAAATTTGCGATTAATTATTCAATCGCGAGGCTCGTGAAAAAATCGCGTATGCGTGACCAGTGGCGTGTTCTCGCAGAATTCGATTGAGAACAAGCGCAATGCGCCAAATTTCACGAGACGAGAAATTTTCGGCGGAAATTTGCACCTTTAAAATTTCACATGTGTTTATGCTTTCGTTTACATATATTTGCTGTAACGACCAAGAATTCCATGGGGTATTTTATGGCTATCCGCTAAAAATGCGCAAGATACACATGGCATACTGCGTGACGCCCGAATGACCTAAAATGGCGGCGCACTAACAGATTATATTTGCACTCGTCTCATTTACAGCAAGAGTAAAACAAGTAGTGTTACCCGTGAACATGGATAAAATTAGGCCGTTTCTTCTTCTATTATTAAATTCGGTAATACATCGATACCTCGATTTATGCGACAGATAGGTTCCTGAAAATTTTACTCTGTGCGAAATTCGCGCAAAACGGGGTCATTATGTCAATGAGGATAGGTTCCATGGACGTGAAAACTAAAGTGTAATATTAATTTTTAAAATACGCCGCTAACCTGAAAAAACAGCTTATTTTCGGCTTCCATCCATCAATGCCAGAGGCAAATCTTTATATTTTTGCAATAAGTTATCTCCATCGGAAATTTTCAAATGGTATTGAAAACTAAAATCTTGGTTATATTCGAGCGAAATCGTAATTATTTTCTGTCTGACTGAAATCTTAAATAAATCAGCGAGGAGGTTTTATTCGGAAAGTCACCTTTCTTTAAAAATAATTTCGAATTTAAAGCCTCGGAAAATATTGATGAGAGTTTCGCGGAGTCTCTTGTTGAAAAGTAACGCGCGAAAGGAGAGATGAATTTTATTAAAATTTTGAGAAGAAATTCGAATGTTATAGAGATGATTCCTCCGCGTTTTAGCGCCGGGTGTTCTTTTTCAAATAAATAGGATGACTGCGTGAAACACTACTGTTTATTTTTCCATCGACGTACAGCATACGTTTAGAATTCCATATTAACGCAAAATTTGACATTTGATCTTTTTGACCGTGAATCCCATTGGGGGAATAGAGTTTTTGTACTTGCATCTTAATTCTGGAGACATCAGTAATTCCTTTTAACAGGGAATTATCGAGCTCATCTTATGGCTGGATAAGTTCAAGAACAAGTGCTTCAAAAATACTTGTCACAGGTATCTCCATTAGTCACAACAAGGTTATAAAACATCAGATGCGCATTTCGGCTACCAAGTAGCCGTCTTCAGCGGATATTTACCGAAAATATATTCTAATTTTTAGAATCTATTTTCGGCGAATTAATTCTTTTAGAATTTATTCTCGGTGAATTACCACTGAAGACGGTTGCTTTGTAGCCGAAATGCGCATCTGGTATTTTATAACACTTGTGTGGCTATTTGAGATACCTGAGACCAATCTTTTTCAAGTACTTGTTCTTGAAGTAATTCCTTTACCAAATTTTTAGGTCACAGGCCATACAGTTTCCGATATCTTTTACGCCTATAACATGCATCGCAAGTAATTAAAATAACGTAGTTTAATGCCCATAAAAATGGGCATAGGAACTGAAAGAGTTGACTTAACATAAATTTTCGATATCATTACTTACCAGCGACAAATCCGACTTGATGCAAAGATAACATGGCTGCACTCGATACAAACTTCATAATAGACGCACTCGTTAAAATCTTATGAAAAAATACAGTGGCGTACCGGGAAATGTGTGGGGCCCCCGCCAACACAAAATTGTAATCCCGGAAATAAATTTAAGGCCCTCATTATAAAAATATGGGCCCGCTTTGGTCATGGACCCTCCCGCCGCTCGGGGATTTGGGGGGTGTCCACTACGCCACTGAACAGATACTTTTCACAATCTTTTAAAAATATTTTTAAAAGTAATCAGCGCTTTCCTGACAAACTGCGCGTTGAGTTGCGACTTGCGAGAGAAAAGATCTTGCCCCTTCTTTCATCCCGATTCGTATCAAATTCCTACTTCTGTATGATCAATGAAATATTTTGCGCCGAGTTTTTTACCTATTATTGTATACCAGTCGGATAATACGACCTTTATTTAGAGGGGCTCAACTGTTTGTCATCTCCTTATTATACTGATAACCGATTTATTTTTTTTCCTCGAGCACCGTTTCATCCACGCACGACCTATTTCGAGCACACAGCGGCGCCTCGTTCGCACGTTCTGAACGTCTGAACGATTTCGATTCATATTCGTCAGGATTGAAGTGGTGACGTAGGTGGAGGACGGCTTAATGCTCTCCTGGCCATGGAGGTTGAGCGAATGACGGGGTTTGATGTTGCGAAAGTTTTCTTTCCCCCTCCTCTCTCCCCCTTCTCCTCCTCCTCTTGATTCGCCTCTATCCCCTCCCCCAAACTCTCGCTAATCGCCGAAAGTGTTCACCCGATGACGCATGCGAATACAGCTGACAGTCGTTTTCAGACTCGGAAAGATCACATTTTGACCACCGTGCGGATATTTCGGTTCGCTTTAAATCAGTCAGGGCAACTCGGCGTTCCCTGCTATTCTATGACGTGCGGGATTGTTGTAAACGGCGGAAATTTCGTGCGTTTTCCCGCAAATGTTTCTCTCTCTCTCTCTCGCAATAACGCTGTCGGTGACAGACCGGTGAGCGACGGCGTCATTCGAGGTGGTGGCCAAAAATTAATGGGATTTGGTGGGAGTGTTTGTCGGTTCGAGATATTATATTCGTCGCCGTTGTTCCTAGGGTACGCGAAGAGAGCTTTGACTAAATCTGGAACAAGTGTACAATTTTATTTTTAAGTTCAAAAACTCCCGATTGCGATAACTCGAACGTATGGATTACTCATTGTTATTCTGGGCACCGTCTGTAGTGCATCGATTTATGTAGTGGATTTATTATAAATCGAGCGACCAGCCTAAATTTGATGAATTAAGGTGGTATTTTTGTATGTTCTGAGCCAGAATAATTCGCGAATTATATTATTGCAAAAAATAATGCGAAAGAATCCCTAAAAATAAGAAAAATCAATGCTCTACACTTCGGAACAAATGACCAGCAAATTAGTAAGGATATTTTTTATAGGGATAGGATATTTATTATAAGGATATTTCACCATAGAAGAAAAATAAACATTGCATCGAAAAATAGAACAAAAGCCTGTAAACGTTGGCGTGGGTTTCTTTTGAAATACCATTGAAGGCATAAAAATTATAAAAATACTGCTTTCCGATTGTCGCAACCGGTTGAACAATTATACGAACACCGCTCTTACGACTATTATGTTGAATTAATCTCTAAGATAGCATAACTTTAATAACAAATTAAGTAAATTAAATCACTAAAGAAATATCGATATCGTCTTGTTGCTGAAAATGAGGCTATTCTGGGACTTTAACCACATTTTTAAAATGCCATTGAGAAATAAAAATTATCACTTTGTGAACCATCCTTTCTTTGAAAATTGTTTTCGTAGTAAAATATTTTGTTTATATTGTTATGGTAACAATCGTAAGCGATAAAGGTGGCTACATTTATTATAACTTCCATTGCAGTAAAGAATAGCTTTGTCCACATTTCCATGTTGGGTTAAACTTTACCATCAGGATACGTCATCTTGAAATTAAAATATATGAAAATAATATCGTATATTATTTTTTCTATGCTTTGTCTCTTCGAATGTCATAAAAAGATTATTTTGTTCTAAAAAATATAATATAGTAAGAGATTATTTTTATAGCCTTTAAATTAAAGAAAATATTCTTTTCACTGCATATTATCGTAATTATCTTCCATCAGACTAACAATTTAATGATGCCAGATTCCATTTAAATGTTTATACGATTGATATTTCTAATGTAAGTAAGTCTTGAGGCAATTTTAAAAATTCCTTAAAGCTGCATTGAATTAAACATAAAATACAATAAATAAACGTCAACATCAGTCACGCGCTTGTCTTTTCTATCATTTAATAGCCTCCAGATTTTGTCTTCATGCGATCCTGAGCTGAAAAGTCATAGCGACCGTTATTTAAGCGGAAACCGTTGTGGATTTTTTTAACAGAGGGCGCAATTGATAACCAAGAGAGTTATATAGCCATAAAACGGTTGAAAAATTCCGATGCTCATTTTGACTACGAAACATCCGTCCTCAGTGGTGATTCAACCAGAGACGGCGTGGTATCTTTGGGGGCCCCTATGCAAGTACGATTTTGAGGTCCCCCCTTCTTATTCTTCAAGGTGTTCCAATCATGGCCGTCACGTGACCTGGGCTTGTGAGAAGGCGGCTCTTTGTCTAGAATCGGCAATGTCTATTCCGTATGAATTTGTTGATATGTTATTTCTGTGAGATGGAAGGAGGTGGATCGGGATGCCTCAGGCGGTGAATTTTTGCCTTTGTTACAACTTGAAATATTATGTGACTACTAAAATGTTAAATTAAATAGTGTAATTTCTCGTCAAAATAATGGTGGTATTTTAATCATGTCTATTTGCAGTAGTATTTCTTTGGTAGAACCTGCCATTAACGGAAAACAGAGATAATAAGTTGCCACGATATATGGAATATTGATGGAATGATATGATCCGAAGATCCTATGCAGACAGGCATAAGCTGTGAAAGTTGGAACAATTTTTGAAACGAGAAAAAAGTCTGCTATGACCGGGAATTGAACCCGGGTCTTCCACTTGCCGGGCGGATATTCTACCCCTGAACTATCGTAGCAGAACATTTTCTCTCGTTTCTGAACACGGATGTTTTCCTTGGTAGGACGGGAACTATCTCACCATTTGAGAGGAAGGAGTTTCTTTCGATGATTCTCTTCGAGGACATCTGTCGGGGCAGTTTGATACTAGCTTGGCTAGTTCCCGTCCTACCAAGGAAAACATCCGTGTTCAGAAACGAGAGAAAATGTTCTGCTACGATAGTTCAGGGGTAGAATATCCGCCCGGCAAGTGGAAGACCCGGGTTCAATTCCCGGTCATAGCAGACTTTTTTCTCGTTTCAAAAATTGTTCCAACGATATATGGAACTAAAAGAATGCTATTGTTCTTATGAATTTTATTTTACGAATGAAACCACTATACCTGATTAATAATTGCTAGCTAGATGCTGAATTCACGAAGAAGTAGCGGAATACTATCGATGCTTCTTCGATGAAAGGCTTATCAAAGCTAAGGGAGAGGAAATTTTAACCCTCTGCCGTTCAAAACGTATCAGAACGTCAGGATCTTAATCTTCCTCTGCCGCTCAAAATGTTTCAGAATTCCCGAAGCTCGACGCTTCCAGTTTATCCACGTGATACATCACCTGACAAAACTCAGCCTTTGGAAAATGTAAAAATTGACGTCACATAATTGCTACCTTTCTTAACAGCAGAGAATTTAGTTTGTGGCCATCAGATACTGATTTTTGTAGTGGTATCTGACTCCCTTAACGCAGCCCGTTTATCTGTATCGATGTGTATAAATATACTCAGTTATCGACGACAATGAGTTATAATCTAAGCAAAATTTGGGGCCCCCTCTTCTGGGAGGCCCAATGCGTATCATATCCTGCATGCCCCATCACGCCGGCCCTGGATTCATGGACCGCTGAATTGCACTGATCATAGCTGTTATGTCCAGCCAAAATGCCCAATTAGCAGTGTAAATTCATCTTGACTATCAATTGCTCTTTAAATAACCTATGATATTTCCAGCAGTATTATAATATATTTTAACTCTGGAATCATTAAAATTAATTTCACACACACAAGGGTGGCAACGAAACGTTATAGGAAGCCCAGTGGACACCATGGTTGGAGAGCCGTTGTGGGTGTCGAAGAGACATAAATTAAGAGACATCATTATATATAGACGTTCCTTACAGAGGAGGATTAACATATAACTTATATATAGGAGGATACTAATGTTTAGGCACTTCCAGAAAAGCAGCAGACTCGAATTTTTTTGTGGGTAGAATTATGTGCAGAACCGACTAGAAAAAACGAAAATCTAGAAAAAGTTTAATAATGCGGCCGTTAAAAATTTGCAATTGTTTAAACAAATTTTCAAGGTTTATGTATTTCCGAATGTGCTACGAATCTGAATATTTTTATGTGCAGACTTTTTAAAAAAACAAAATAGGGATTATAGAAATTTTGAAATTTTAATTTGTTTGGCAGCTAAAAATTCTTTAAGTTTAAACAAATAGGTAAATGTTTAGATACTACGGGGCTAGCTGCAATTTTTTTATTTAGAGTGCAGCGTAAATGAACTAATAAATATTTCAATATCTTCATGAAATTGTTATTGCGGCCGTCATAAATTGTTCAAAATTTAAACAATCAGATAAATATTATTTCACTTCTAGATGCGCTACAATGTTAAAAATTGGCAGAAATGTGTGGCATTTGTACTCCTGGAAAAAGTATAATATTCTTCAAATTGCAAATTTTTGGTATTGTTTTACTCCAATATTGTTCCATAAGTAAAGAAAGACAATCGGTGCAGAGGAGAAATATTTTGAATTAAAAACATATTTCCAATGATCAAATTTCTCTGAAAAATTAATGTGTCTTTCAAAGTGAGATGAAATGCTTGCAAGATGCAAGCACCAACTACTAGTAAGGTATAAAACTTTTCGGGTATGACCTTTCTTAAACCGCGGAGAAAAGACAACTCTAACCACGGTAAGTGTCCACTGGGCTTTCTACAACACCTTTTTACCACCCTTATCTCGTTTAACCTTTCTTCTTCCTCGAGTACAGATATGTATATGTGTATGTATATATATATATATTAACTAAAGGAAAAGAAAAGGTAGTGATGAGGGTGGCAACAAGGTGTTGAGGGAAGCCCAGCGGACACTCACCAAGTTGAGGACCAAGCTGGCAGGCTGCTGGGGGCGTCGAAGAGACACGTAAAACATACGAACACAAAAACACACGCAAGCTTATCGGGCCTAAGCCCTTCTTCAGCGAAAGAGTAACGTAAAGTGACACACTGGGCGGGGAATGACAGGGTGATGTGGGAAGGTTGATGATTGGAGGAGGTGGGGAGTAGGAGGGGTGGATAGCCAATAAAGAGGGAGTGTGATGAGGTAGAGTATATAAACGTATATATATATATATATATATATATATATATATATATATATATATATATATATATATATATGTATGTATATATATATATATACGTTTAATATTTTTTCTTTTTTATAGCTGAAGATGAGTTATAGCCGCTGTGCGCGAAAACTTTGTTACCGAAATGCGTATCTGATTTTCTCAACCGTTCTATGGCCATTGGAATTGCGTTGACCATCGATTGGATACCAGCAACAAGGTGAGCGTGATAATTCATTTATGAAATATTTAGGAGAATATTTGTGGCAAATGAATACCATTCGTTTTTTCCGGTTTCAAAAAAGGTAAAAATTCGAAGATATTAATTTTTAAAAGTTGCTAGAGGAATTTCCTTTGCTTTGCAAGGGTTATTACCGTGAATATTGCCTTAAACTCCTTCAGAATCTACACGTCAAAAAGGAAGTAAGTTAAGGCCATAAAAAAAATTTCGTGTTGAAAACGAGAAACATAAAGTGTTTTGGTCTCGGAGAATCTTCCATGTCGAATGTAATTGAGAGTTTTAGGCTCTAGTCCAGGGGTTCCCAACCTTTATGCTGGCAAGGGCGCCTTCGACTTAAAAAGCGAAAGCGGCGGGCGCCGCCGATATTCCCCCCCCCCCCCTCTCAACACTTACAGCTCAGCTCGTAGCTATATGTTTATTTACAATTAGGTTTGGTAGTATTTGATTTAAATCGATAAATGTCGATAAAAATCGAATTCGTAAAAATTTCAAAATCGACGAAAATGAATTGTCGTCGATTTTTCACTACTAAATTTTCTATGAAGTTATCAGGATTATTAAATTTGCTTTGTCAAACTTAAATTTGATATATTTTAACGCCAAAAGCCTAAAACAAAAGAGAAAATCGACATTTTTCATACCAAACAGCCACACTTCGTTCGGCATTCCAAACTCTTTCTAAGATCCCTTACCTCTTAAGGCTGACACGGGTACGGGACAAAACTATATAATCGGTTTATTGCACTCTGTCTTTAATCTCGACTACACCTGATAATCCCTACGTCCCTAAGTCATGAAGTCTTTTTAGATTAGTACTTTCTAGACTCTGTGGACGCTCATCACTATACGTCAAAAGAGCTAAATTTTTTAGGGAGGATACCTGAGGGAACCTCGGCGGTCGCCACAGCGTACCTTTTTGGGCGCCATGGTGCCCGCGGGCATAGGGTTGGGAACCCCTGCTCTAGTCGAACATGAGACGATTTCAAAAGATAAGCTCAGTTTCATTTAAGTTGGTGGCTTTGTTGGTGAACCTATTAAAAACCAAATAGCACAGTAAAATATCGAAATGCTGTTTTGCATAATAGTTTACCCTTTAATGATGCTTAATATGGCGATGTTATTTATTACACCAATCTAAACACAGTAAGAATATAGTAATCCAATCAAATCTGTTTAATATGTGTTGGTTTTCACCGAGTTTAAAATGCGGGAAGAGTGACAATAATGACTTCATGGAAAACAAGGAAGCTCTTTCCTGTTACCGATTTCAATCCGAACCCATACGGCGACAATATTACCTATAATTGGTCGAAAACAAAATTTCTCTCGTTGGAAAATTGGCAATTTTTCAGATTCAGAGCTAATTTTTTACGTAAACATTTTCTGTGTTACTGCATTCGAATCCGAACAAATTTCCCTACGTTTTGAATTTTCTGGTTCATAACACGATAAACCAGTTACGTGCAAAATTTCATCTCTCAATGCTATCTGGAAGCGCTAGAAAACAGTGCAAATGAGGGAAACTTGTCAATTATAATACAATGTATTTGAAAACAAATTTAATGGTATTTCCAAAATGATTAACTGGTAATTCAGCGGTTAATTGAAAGCGAGGATATCTTTGCGTCTGTATAACTCTTAAAAAAAATGAACGTATGATCAATAAAAATACGAAAAATTATTTTGATATAAAAAAATTCCTCGCCAGAAAATTCCAAACGAGGAAGAAAACCTTGAACATAGAGGGGCCTTCGTCTGTATTTGCGCAACGCCTTGACTAAAGAAAAAGAAGCTTTCAATAATATTAAAGCGAATGATGAAATTCTCTTCTTTTCCTCAACTTTTATGATTCTTTCTTAAAAAGAAACGTCTCACTGGATTTTATTTCAGAAATTTATTCTTATTTAATCAGAGTTAAGAATACAGATCAATGCACTGGAGTCCTTTGAGATTAATTAACATTTTCGAATTCGCGCAAGGAGAATGTCAAATATATTTATATTGACACATTTCAATTGCATCATCAATTCGTCGTTTTGTGCTCCATTGTAATCCATCGACCGTTTAATAAACAATGAAGTTATATTCAATAACAATGGCGTTAGAAAATTTTATTAATTGAAATACTGATTGTATACATATCGATGTTTTTTATATCCCCGTCCATATGCTCCGATGTGTCATCTTCACAATCGTTCCATTGCGTTGATGCCGTTTTTATTCTTCAGCTTTTTAGTTTAATGTTTCCATTCTGATTGCCTTTTTATTGCTGATGTGAATGCTAATTCATTATATTTTTTATGGTGCGTCTGTCTCCGCAAGGAGAGCATTACCATGTTTTTGGCTGTAATTCATCAACCGCCTAGCTTGTTATCCTTGACCCTTCAAGGAAGAAATGAACGTAATGCTTAATTTTGTAACTTATTCAGTACTTTTTAAGTTATCCGATCTTATGAGTAGTTTCAGAACATACATTAGCGCAAAATGAATAGCAAAATCAATGCAACGGAAAAGATACTTCCAGCCTTAAATATGCAGCTTTTATGTATAGAGTGATAATTGCTAATAGAAGACAGAATTTTCTCCTATCGTTCAAGGATTGGTAATAATTTTAGATAGGCACCAATAAAATTCTTGAGAAAATATAAACTTTTATGTTCTCTCGTAGTGTTATTTCGTAGTGTGCCGCGAAAAGGAGCCTGTATATCAGGCATTCCAAAGGCTAAAAATAAAATATAATTAAAAACATTCAATGTAAATGGATATTATTCGGGTGACCTCCTTGGAAAATACATTTTAGGTGAAGTGGATGTGAAGGTTTTACTGTGCAGCAGTTAAAAATAGTTGGTTTACTTGCGCAGTTACAATTAGTTAGCGGAAGCTCTCGCCTTGGTAACTATATCTTCATATTTTCTAGTCTTTTTCCACACCAACTCCCCGACTTCTTTTAATTTTATCTTGGAATTGCGTTACCTAGAGCTGAGCTGGGGCCGGTTCGCAGGAACCGGTTGTTAAATTTTGAAAAAGTTTTAGAACTATTTGTAAACTGTGTGGCAAAATCATGTGAACTGCTGTTGAAAAATTAAACTGGCCTTCAGAGTCAAAATCTAAAATAATAACCAAGAAATTATTATTATTATTAGTTATTAAATAATAATTGGTTAACAACTTGTAAAATACCTATTATTAAACAATGAGTAAATGTTAATATAATAATATTTTTGTTCTCTAGTAGGACTAAAATAATAATAATAAAAGGTTTATTTTTCAAAGAAAATGTTATAGGTTGTGTAAGTGTTCGTTTTTATTATTCAGTTTTTTGTAAGGTAACTCTACCCAATATGGCCTAGCTAAGCTTTATTAATTTTTAAGCACCTTTCCCAAATGCTGAAAGTAAAACTAACATAATGTACTCTTAGACAGTTTATTTAAGTAAACAGAAAAAATTTTACAACTATAACGCTTGAACATGGAATTACTGGTTAGCATTTTTGCAAAACCTTGCTGTTAGGCCATTTTAGGAACATATTATCTCAATATGGGCTATTGGGTTATTGTTAAAAAATAAGAGAAAAATTCTAATGCTTGATTGCTCAAAAATGGTTATAATAAGTTGTCGGTAGGCAAAAGTAACTAAAAAATGAGAGAATAAAAGTCAAGATTCTAATTTTACACAGGTCAAAATCGTAAAATTGTACCACCAAAGATTTAGGGACACGAGGTCAAAATTTAATTTAAATAAAGAAATGAACAACAAAATGAGATCTAAAATAATTTAAAAAATTCATTGTCATTATTTAAAGCTCACAAAATAGGCAATATATATATATACATAGGCCGTAATGGGGAGACTTGGACCAGTAAAACATATTCCGTTGGAACCACATGACATCTCAATGAATTTTCAAACCAATCACACCACTAATAGTAGAGACAATTATCTTGTAGAATGCATAAGGTCAAATTAATTAATTAACTTTTACCTGTACAAACAATGACCTAACCAACGTCCTGAAAATAGATGCACGTAACCACAAACCCTGGTCTCAAACAAAACACTCCTGCAAATTCAGCCAACTGAGCGCGTCCAGCGGAATTCCATATAAACACAGTTGTTAGCAGTCTACTGATATACTGCAACCACCATCTATCAATTTTGTCACGAAGTACGTTCGATACTGCGATTAGGTCATATTGGGTGCAGTTACCTATTTGAAAAGAAAAAGTTTTTTTTTTTAGAGAACCGATCGCCAAAATTTTGGCAGCTCACCACTGCGTTATTCTGACAAAATGACATCACGGATGTTCACAAATTGATTAAACAAAAAAGAAACGAGAATTTTATCTTTGACAAAATCGATGGTTGCGGTCGAAAACCATTGTCGAGTTTCATCGACGCATAGTCCGTCCATTAAAAAGAATGGCCTAGATTGGACAGTAGGGGAGATGATAATTGGACCTTCTGACAATTTTGGCGGCCACGACACCGTCACAGAGCAGGCGATACTTTTGCGACAGAGCGCGGAACTTTGTTAGAACAAATGCAATAATTCGGTTTGCAGCGAGACGTTGATCGCAAACGTCTCCATCTCGCGCTCACGAGTTCTACGAATTTGGATATCGTTTCCGCAAACGGGACGGAGGAGTGTGAAGCCAAAGTGAGGCCCACGCCCAGAAAATTAATACCATCGCGTGCTGAGGAGGGAGGGGCAAAAAGAAAAGTCGGTGTCATTAAGGCCGCGGGAAGAATAATGCGGCCAAATTTCTCGAAAATTTAATTAATAGCATATTCACACGCGGAGTTCAAACCCTTTGTTAACTTCGTTTCAAAACTGACTTACTTATAGGGCGAACTTGGCGGTTTTAATTCCATATCGCTGAATAAATTCAAATTCATTTTTTTGTGGTTCTGTCGCTGATTACTTCTTTTTTTAAATGCATATTGATAAATGGCGCTTTGGGTTTTCTTTTCGGAGTGTGTAGTTTTTGTGATTTCTAAGAGTCACGAATATGAATACGCAATCACTTTCCCTGAAAGCCCGTGACAAAAAATTTCATAGATATTTCATGCGTTTTACATCCTACTGATAAGTGAAAATTTTCGGTCAGTGTAAGATCTCTCTACCCAATAACAGTACCTTAAACACGAATGTATCTTTTCCTTTTTTGTTGAAGGAATAATAGTTATTTTGGTTCCTTTTTGGTAAACAGAACAGATAGATTGGTTTTAGGGAATTGTTTGTATCTGCGCGATTGACTCTAAATTTCGCACTTGCACTTACATTTTTAAAATTTGCCTTCACTATTTTTCACTCAATTTAAAATGCTTGAGAGGGCACGGAATCTACCAGTATGCAGTTATATGCCAGTCTCTTAATTTCTATAGAAGTGTTCGCCATATCTTGATCAAGGATGAAATTGGTGAGCTATAATTTTGAAATTAATTTCATATTTCTGTATAACTGCAATTTACCGACAAATGTAGGCTTTTTGGAGAAATATTACAAAAAATTCGTTAAAGCTTTGAAAAATCTATAAATGTACTTAAATCCTTACTCGCCAAATATTGACTATGAAAGATAAAATTGAAACGCTATTTTTGAATTGAAAGTGTAGTTCTTTGGAGCCTCTGCATAAAAAATCGGTTATTTTTCAATACATGATTGACTACAAAGTTTGCTCTTTTCTCTGTATTATATTAGGTATATATTAATGGTCGCAAAAATTATATAAAAAGAAGTCGAGTACCACGATACGGCTGCAAAATATTTTACGAGGAATGACCAAATTAAATGGATGAATGGTACTAAAAGATCTACAGTTGAACTATTTGGTCGAATTTCTCCTTGCTGTTGCATAAACTATTGGGGTAAATACGTATTTTAGTGTCCCATATTATTTATAGGAGAAACTCAATAATATAACCTTCTGAATTCCTCAATTATACGCACTTCAACATCGGATTGGGTAAAAAAGGTTGGGTTAGGAGATAGTTTAATTTTTTATTACTAATTTAGTGTCTCAAAAGTTCTGATCGGGAACCGCATCGGGGGAGTGACGGGTAATTCGAGAGCTTATGTTAGCCAAAATATATTTTTTCTGAAATGATTCTTGCAACCCGGTGAAGTCGCGCAAAATGTCCCTTTGAGGAAGAACCAAAACACTTCCGCCAACTTACCCAACCCGGTGAATAGTGCAAAATGTAAATTATCATCGATTCAGAAGGTTATATTATTGAATTTTTCCTATCAATACTTTGGGACACTAAAATACTGTAAGTTTACTACGAAGATAATATGGAACACTAAAATACGTATTTACCAACTATTAGATAGTAAGAACTAGTAGATCTCCAGCCCTACGGGCCGTCAACTCATACTTCTTGCGGAGGGCCTGGAGGCCTTCGACCTCAATTGATTGTCTTTTAGAAATAACTCGCTTATCTTACAATATTTCTTTATAGACCACATTATTTTCCAACCTTTCTCTTTCCAGCCTTGCTGCATGTTCTCCTTTAGTCTCATTAGCCCGTGCCAATGATTTTATTTGTGCTTTTATTTCTGACTATGGGCATTTCAAACTTTAGAAACTCGAAAAAACTTTTATTTTACGCTACAAACAATATTGCACCGTTTTCAGATGAAAGCTATTTATTTAGCGTGCAAAATAAATAATTATTTTTTTCTGTTGATTGGTAGTAATACTAAAATTCTCTGTTATTGTTATTCACTTACTGGCATTTCCAAGGAAACAAAAACGTTTACATTTATTTGAGATAATAGGAAATATATGTTGCGATTCATTCTAATTAACTGTAATTACACGACAGTGTGCGTTGCAAATATACATGCGTTTTTTAGATTGTGCATCGTTAAGTGTTTGTTTGTCGTGAAATGGCCTATGGGAATCCTTAGTAGTGTTAATTACGATTCGCCTATCGTACGTTTAATCTTCGATTTTGTAATAACGATGGATCGTTAGGATATGTTCTAAAACAGTGCGGTATAGAAAACCATGCTAAATAGGTTCAGATATAAAACAAATACGTCAAATTTTTATTTAAAACTTACCCTTCTCGACAGCCAATCAAATTCCGGATTGACTAACACTTCATCCATTATAATATGATGTAAACCAGACACAAAATTATAGTTGTCTATTAAGTTTCAACGCACGGTTTTATTATGTAAAGAAAGTAAACCTTTAGCCACACTCGTCACTTCAGTACTATCATATAAAACCATAGATATTATTGATTTCACCTGTTCCCTAGCATCTCAACAAGATACAGTAATTTTCCATCGATAACGGAGAATTTCAGTAATTGTTTTGCTCACACGCTGATTCAAGAGAACTATACGCAACTATTTATCTAGAAATCGATACGAAAATTTGCCCCGTTTTAGAAAATTTGACCAATAGATGGATGGATATATTTCAAGTAATGCGATGATATGAATGGCCAATTGGCTTCTATGTAAATTTTATAAAAATCTATTTTTAGCTAAAGGCTTGCGTTCACTGTAATCTCCTTCGACCCATCCCTACCTATAATTATGACACAACTTGGTCAAAAATTGTAGGCACGCCAACGTTAGTTCAGCTTTATTGCCTTTGACTGCCACTACCTAAGCGCCATTAGACCGAAGTTGGAAATAAAAGACGGAATCGGAGGGCTCTGAAACGAAAAAACGAAGTTTCCCTACCTTTGGAGCGGTGTAAAATTTCCAGCGGTGGAAGAAGGTATTCTCATGCGTTGAAAGAAATTCCTCTTGACACACTCAAACACACACAGCACTTTATCGCAGAATGACCATATCGACATCACAGGGATGTTCAAGGTTAAGTTTTGAAAAGGGGAAAAATAAAAAAAGCACTTTGGGGCTCACCTAGGAAATAAAGTGCGAAGATTTGACAGTGGAAATGGATGAAAAGGGATGGGATTCGCAGCACCTGGAATGGGAAAAGAAACGAAACTGACCGGTAGTACTTTAACGCAATAAAAGAAGTGGCATTTAAAATAGACTTTAGCGCAAGCGAAACAATTCAAACAGCTTTCATTGCGATTATTCCCACGAAGTTAATGATTTAATTCTAATGACGATTTGTAACTAAAAGTTCTGCTTACAATATGCGGACGTCGATTTGTCGATTCTAGTTTCGGAGATATTAGCATTTTCGTGAAAATGGGTAGAAAATATCGATGTCTAGAAAAGTGCATAGAAAGATTCTCTGGTTTATTAAAAATAACCGCATCGAGGAATTATATCCGTATATGAAGTACGAATAGAACTTATTTTTAATGTCGTGAATTTGGCTTCAATTTTCTCAAAACACTGTTTTTAAATATCATCTGTAATATTCAATAAAAAGTTTATTTTTCAACATAGGAGTGTGATTTTTATTTTGTTTCGCTCGTAATTTATCAAAGAATACCGCTGCATTCATAACTCCATACCGACAAAGTGGACCCTTCTCTGGCGGACGTTCACAAAAGATGATTTCTACCTCTAAGAATTTTAATGGAATGCTGACAGAGAAATATTTATGCATGCAAATCTCTTCAGTTTTTACATCTGTGAATAATTTGCTATTTAATCGCTGCTGCTACAGAAAATACTCACTATCTTGAGGGACTGTATCGGCTTCTCTTCGAAACGGAGATCGCTTACCAGTAACTTCCTTTGGCACTTCCGAACACAATCACGTTTCAAATAAAACTGAGCTAAGATAGCCAAATTATCCCGCCAAATCATAATACGTCACGTCCTTGTCGTAAAGGAAGGTAAAATAATCAAAAACAAAGAAAAATTTAAAGACTTTACAAAGAACAGAAATAAACCCAAACCGTAACCCTCTAATATTGGATATAGCCACGAAGCTCCAACAATTAAGAAAATGAAAATGAGCGTCAAGTGCGTACAATAGTCACCGTTAGGCGGTGTGGTGACAGCTAAAGCATTTAGTTTTAAAAATATCTCTTCAACAATGCATTATATGGGAAAATGTTTCAAACACGTTGAGGAAAATTTATTTTTATACAACTTTTATTCCGATACTTTTTTACATTCATCAAATATTAAAGCAAATATTAAAAAAAAAACGGATAAGTGACAGGAGTAAACCACCACTTCCGGTTGTCCGATTTTTAACAAAATCTAGTAATCAGTTCTTTTCCCTTTAACAAAAAAGTTAAATATAACAATTTGTAAAATCTTTCAATTTTCTCGTAATTCCTTAAAATATTTAGGTAATATCATTTAACCTACTTGGAATTTTTAGAAATATTATATACAGGTATGGAGAAAGTTATGTGGTGGCCACATCAGATTTTAATAAATATATAATATGAAATCGTGAGTTTACTTTACACTTTTTGTTTATTTGATATTTTAATTTTTCCAGTATTTCTTTATGCCCCCCACCCCCCAAAGGTTGTAGGTGAATTCATCGAAAACAAATTCATCGAACGATCAATTCATCGTTATAAAAATAAGATACGAAGTTACGTCACCGGATATAAGGTTCCGTTACAATACACTTTGTAGGCAACTGGATAATTGATTTTTTCTAGTATATGTCTACAACTACACCAAGTATTTTCATGTAAATCAATGCAACTTGTCACAAACGAGTGTCATCAGGAACCCTAATACAAACAATACGTTTTGGAGCCTTGAAGGTCACTTTCCCTCTCAACTTCCTTGAGTTTGTGGTATTTGATCAAATTTGACAGATCATTTTTCAAAACATGCAGTATCATTACCCCATTCCTCATCTTCTGATTCTGAATCACTACTACTTTCATCATTATTTATTGCATCATCACCTCCCTTCTCATTTAGCGGAACCTTATATCCGGTGATATAATTTTGTATCCTATTTTTATAAAGATTTCGAATGTAATAATCTTCACAACCCCATAAACATTTAGTTGCGTCTAAATAAAAATATTTACTTAAAAATACAGCCTTTTTGTGTATTTATTTTAAGTTATTTACCAGTTTTGTAATGGTAATATCAATCACAGATATCCACAGGTTTATTGCATATGAAGGACTACTGGGGGTACATACTTTCCACTAATTTTTTTAAGCAAAGTAGCTAAGAAAAAACATAGATGATCAATATTACTATTATATACCCTCATTTATGCATGTTCTTCAGTTAAAATTATTTAAAAAATGTTTAGAAGTAATTTAGTCATAAAAGGTCTAAGGAAATTTATTTCTCTTAAAACCATTTTGCGAGAGTATATAATACAATTAATATCGACGTATTATCATATAATGTCTCCAACTGACGTTAATGTAAATCTCAAGCTATTTCCCTCCATTTTAACTCGATTGTATTAATCAGCCTGAACAAATTACAAATGATTTTCGACGAACTCGTAATTTTCGATAAACTTGCCCTTCGATGAATTGATTGTTCGATGAATTTGTTTTCGTACTCATATATATATATATATATATATATATATATATATATATATATATATATATATATATATATATATGAGTACGAGAGTTCTCTCTCTGTAGCTGAAGAAGGAGTAGTTCCGAAAGCTTTACGTTTGTGATGTTTCTGTGTTTTTGTGTTATTTTACGTGTGTCGCTTCGACATCCCCGGGGCCTCGCCAACCTGAAGTCGTCTGATTGGTGAGTGCTCACTGGGTTTCCTCATCCCAACACCTTGTTGACATCCATATATTCATTTTACCTTTCCTTTTCCGTAAGTTGTTATATATATATATAGCACCAATGCCTATATTATTTGTTTATATCTCAAAAACGGTAAGAGATAATGGTTCGAAATTTTCCAGGATAGCTTGATTCATATATAAAAAGTGATTGACAAAAAACTATTTGGAAAAACGATCCGGGTTCGACTCCAGGGAATTATTTCTATTTCCCATAAGGTAACACGTAAAATGGACTTTTCGACGTGCAGGCTTGGAAATTAAAATTAGAAAAATTTGACCTTCGATCTTCGGATGTAGACCATTCTAAAGAAAACATTTTAAAGATTCATATTCTATTAGTCTTGTTTCGCTTTTAGCTCAATATCGCTCATGTTAATCGTTTGAATGGTATATTTTGGAAAAATCTTGGCATTTTAACGGGATTTTACCTTGTCTACCAACTACATTGAAAATTTGATAAATAAGATGTACTTTGTAAATGGAGGGGGCTCAAGAAAGTTAAGACCCATGTCCTCCAAATGCCTTAAGACGTCCCTGTCGGCCCTGTCTGAGAATGTAGATGTTTAAAATATTTTATCTACTCATGAATTTGATGCAGATGGTGAAATTGAAAATGATGATTGCAATATTCTAATTCTTGGTGAAATTGTTCTAAATATGAATTTATTTGTAGTTGAAAGAGCGACAACCGAAAGCAACAACGAATCTAGTACGGTGGATTTGCGGCACATAATTGCAACTGGCTGTTAATGGCAGCCTAAAAAGTGAGGAACGATGTTTGACTGCAATAAGAGCACTAGTTAAAAATCTAAGAAACCTGTCAACAGTAAATCTTTTAAAGCAGAAAATATAATTGATCCCACCACCAGAGTACCAACCTAGATGGTAATCCGCATATAATATGGTTGAAACACTGCTAATATTTAAAAATTCCTGTCTGGATTTAGCAGCTTCCAACAGTGATCTATATCTTCAATCCATGCATTGGGAGAAAACTGAAGAAACTGTGGAAGCGTTGGCTCCAGCAGCTCAAGCTACAAGCATCTTCTTATAACAGCAGTCAACGATGACACATTTTAATGCAGAATGGCTTAAATGAAAATTTAAAAACTTCTTTTGCAAAAAATGTCCATTAAAATTTAATAAAAGGCATAAAAGGATATTTCGGATAGCATAAAAACGAAATCCGCTAGTTATCTTGATCTACGATTCCAAGCCGCATTGTCAGAAGTGCATCGCATTGAAGCAAAACTTCATTTAAAAAGATTTGGACAACTCGAAAGAATATAAGTAGAAATTGAGAGATTTTAGTAAAAAGACTGAAATCGTTCCGCTAAACAACCGACGGTGATGAATTTCATCAATTTATAACTAAACTTTCTGTAAGAAATTCAGTTTCAGATGTGACTGCAAATAACGAAGAAATCGATATAGCTGCACTTTTGGAAGGTTTTGACATACTACTTCAGAATAAATGTTTGAGATTAATACATATTTTCTTTTCTTTTTTGCCAAAGACGTATAGTTATACAGTATTATTTCGACTGTTTTTTATTATATAACTGAATTAAAATTATTATAGACAATTAGTTTGTGATTTTATTTAATACTTTTACATTTAAAAATTAAGATTGAGCTTTTGGCCAAAGTAAGCAATTTTTAAAAATACTAACAGTATATAACGGTTTTATAAAATAACGTTATATAATGTAACAATTAAATTAAATGGCGTTATTTTTAGGTTATCTAGCGAAAGCTAATCCTTTGTAACGTTACAGAATTACGTTACGTTATTCCATCCCTGGTTCAAGGTGTGATTTAACTCTAAATTGGGAAAATTCACAAATACCAAAAAAGTTAATTAAGAATATTGTTACGAAATTAGAAAAAATACCACTAATGAATCGCATCAATTTGTCACACGCACATGGCCGATGCGCCACATTTGGCCAGTGGCGAAAGTATTGGATATCCCTGGTGTGTGTATTGAAGTAGATTAAAATAGTTTGAAGTAAGAAAACTTTTATGATAGTTATATATATAAATATACAAATTTAAATGATCTTATTATAGTATCTGCATTTTCTTTCGAAAACAAACGCGATCAATTTAAAGCTAAGTAAGATATAGTAATCATCGTGCGATATAAGTCGCCCTAGTTCATGTACAATCACTGAACTTACTCATTTATTTCTAATTTTTATTAATCTTAAACAGCACTTCTAAAACCTTTCATTATATAGTTTAACATAGAGATCCTTACGGTAGGATTCGTGCACAAGACTATTATAAGGAGATACTCTACCCGCCCATATACCAACGAATGTTTCTACCATAATGTATCGATACCATAATGTACCTCTTCGAGTGGCACATAAAACCTGACCGTGCGACCATGCTGTGATTCTATCCACGATGTTCTACGGTACGACGGCACGACGGTACGGTATGGTATGATATGTTAGCGCATAGTTAAGTGTCTCACTACATCTGTTGGCGCTTTAGTGAACTACATAATATGATTTCAAAGTTTCCCGCTTAACTATCGATCAGGGCAGGATTCGATAGTTTTTGGATGTTCGATTTTGATTTCCAAGAAAACGTGTTTATTGCTGATGTTCTGAAATTTGCGGAAGGTAATATGTGTAAATTAGTTGGATTTAATTCATATTCTGTAATTATAAATACTTGTAACCCTTGTAACTAAAGAAATTTATTTATTTTTTAACTATTGAAGAAAAGTGTCTTTAGCAATCTCGCAATTTCCCAGAATGCGTGCATGCCGGTGTGTTAGATTTGTTTCTGCGTCTTTGCGCAAAAATTGATAAAGGTTGTTGCATGAGGTATTATTAGAAAAACGTATTCGTCATAGTTTTTAGGGTAATTTTCTCATATATTCCTGGAACTTGTATACCGTTGACATTGTATGATTTATAGAATATATTTCAGTCCTGGCTCTGGAGAAGAACGCCAACCTCCCAACCTCCGATCCCCAAATCTCTACCACCAAATCGAAACAAGTTGGAATGGACTGGAGGCTTTTCGTCTATGGCGGATTAGCATCGATTACTGCTGAATTTGGTATATACCGAACTTATCCTTTCTGTAGATCTTTATGCCTGGACTGAGTGTCAGATACCCCTAATAACCCTACTAAATTGTTCTGTGCAATGGCTTTGCCTTCGGGAAGCATTTTTGTTCATGTGATTCATCAGAATGTTTTCCTTTGGTTTAATATTAATAATCTGGAAGTGGAATAGTTTCCAGTTGTACATAACAAAATTGTTTCCATATTTACAGGGTATCCAGTGATATTTGTCGGTCTCTGTAGCCGAGGGGTAGAGTGACCGCCACTAGACCTAGAGGTCGCGGGTGTAATCCCGTCGGGGTCATGGATGTTTGTAAAGTTTTTTTAATAGCTTATAATCAACAATCACAAGTCATTGGTGCTCTATAGAGTCGTTATGTCAAAATTATGATATAGTCCAAAAAGTCAGTCTCCGTGACCTCGTAATTCCACAAAGTGAATCAGTTCTTGATTTTTTACTATTAAATGTAAAGGCCAGAGATCATTAACAGTGTTGTATTAATATGGGGAATACACCTATGTGTTAATATTTTTCCACTTTTGAGAAATCTAAAGATTTTCAAGACGTCAAACAATGGTGTTTTGATCTTGCATGCAGAGATATCGACTGATCAGTATTTACATATTTTTATTGTTGCTTTAGTATTTATATAGCTTTCCTATTTTAAAATTGGGTTCTGCAGCTTGTTTGTGAACAACAAGCAGCATTATTGCCAAATTTTATTTGCTAATCTCTGTGCTGATTAATTTATAAATGAATTTCATGTGTTTCTCTATCTTACTGTTGTATCCTCTTTATGTAACTAATAGTAAATGTTATTGCTTATTATTCCAATCCAAAATAACTAATTCTTAAACTTAAATACATCACCTAGTTAATTATACAATGTTTGTGACTGCATTTTTACAAGGTCTGATGGTGAAGTAACATGACTGTCCTTACAGAGTGCTGTATATGGAAACTTACCTATAATGGGTGTGATTCCCTTCAAAGTAGGTCCCTTCTGCAGCGATACACAAATCCCAGTCCCTTTTCAAACTTTCGCAGCAATGATGGCAATCATTTTGTGTCAAGCGTTTAAGAACAGGATTTGCCTGGATATCATCTACAGACTCAAAATGTGACCTATTGAGCTTACTTTTCAATTTTGGGGATAGAAAGAAGTCTCAAGTTAATAGGATAGATGATCCAGGATTTTTTTGTCAGCAAGTCAACTAAAAGAACTGTGTGCCCTGAAGCATTGTGGTGCAAAATCCATTTGTTAGGGAACAATTCTGGCCTTCTGTATCAGACAGGTTGGTAATCGATTCAATGCCTCAGAATAATACTTTCGGTTCACTGTCTGATCAGGAAGAACAAATTCAAAGTACAGATTCCCTTTATATAAAAATAAACATCAGGATTGTCTTAACATTTGACTTGGACATCCGAGCTTTCTTGGGTCGTGGAATGGTTGAGTCTTTCACTGATGGCTTTGCCTTTTCATCTGTGAATCATATTAAAACACCAAAGTTTCATTACCAGTTATGATTCTACTCCAAGTTTTCATTCTCCTGAATCCTTAGTGTAAAATCAGTGCAAATTACTCTTCTCAGTCTTTGCTATAGTTGGGAGCACGAATGAAGGCGAGTGGCTACTATGCGCAAAGGCAAGGAATGTCACATGGTTTCTCTCACTCCTTTACTTGGCCAATCAGTATCAGTCAGTTACAGGGGTTCTTGGCATGCAGTACATACATTTGCAGCATGATTTCGTGTTTATTTACCTGTTCTACGATTGAGATTTAAATAGTACCATCTTACGGTGTTCGAAAATGTAGGGCAAAGGAAGTAGGCATAAGGTTTTGCAAAAACAAGCAAGAGAAATAGCATATAAAGTGTACCAGAACATCAAAATCGAGGAGGCGCATCCAGACGAAACAACATGTAAAGCTGGTTACAATGTTGCCAGCTGTCAAGAGTGGACGGCGAGCACTTGTGGCATAGCTGCATAGGATTTTGTGCATCATGCGTTGTTTTCCAAGCACGCTGGCAGTTTGGCAGCAATGTAACATGTATTTCTCTTTCTCTGCACAGTGATCTCAACTCACCCGCCTTCGTCCATGCTTCCAACTATAGTCAGATTTTTGGGAACCATTTTTGCACAAACTTCCTGCATGCCCAAATTTTCAATCAGAATGATTCTTGCAGACACGCTATTAATATGTAGTTCCTCTGCTATTATTCTGTCAAACATCAATCATTTTGCATCAAACATTCTACTTTCTGTACATTTTTGTCCAATGTTAATGGATAATCAGATTGTTTATCATCACTAACTCCTTCTCTGCCCTTGGAAAAAGGCTTGACCAATTCAAAAACACAAGTTCTGGACATGGTGCGATCTCCATAAACTTGTTATAACCTTTCAATAATCTATGGACCTATTTTTTCTCAGTTTTACCACAAATTTGATCCTCGGCTCCAAAACTTGATCTCATTTTTCCAATGCATGGCTAATACACTACTTCAGTAAAGATAACACTATTGTTGCAATGCGAACTCTGTCTAAACAAATTTATCACTAAGCACCAGTCACTCATGTCAGAACACATTGCAACCACAGCTTCAATTCTAGTATTATTATGTACTCCATAATAAAATCAGTACCATTACTTTATTGTCAGACCTTGTATGTTGGGGACAGTTTTTGGGTGATTACTAATTTTCTTTGAAAATAAAATTGTATGTTTAAAAACTAAAGAATAGAAAGGGATTCATTTTTAAGAATTCATTCACATTCAACAAAGATTTCTCACAGAGTTATTCTAGTTGAAGATTCAATTAATTTAAATTTTTTATTTTGATTCATTACAGGAACTTTTCCAATTGATACAACCAAGACACGTTTGCAAATCCAGGGTCAGAAGATCGATGGGTCGCATTCTCAGATAAGGTACCGTGGTATGATCCATGCTTTTCTGCAGATATCAAGAGAGGAAGGTGCACGTGCACTCTACTATGGGTAAGTAACATTTCTGATGGATACATATAAACTACAAGCAGCATCCAGTTAGGGTACATCCGCCATGACGTATATTGTATAATGATACAGTTGTACATCCATACTGTCCGGTGATCATTCTCAGGCAGACTATTGTTGGATGTGTCATCACGTACTCAGTGGCTGCATGATGGCCATCTTGACTTCTTGGATTTTGCTTATCCTTGTATATTTAATCTGGCGTAACTGACACCCCATATATGAACACCACAGCTGGCACCAGATCTGTAGGACCCCAGTTGCATTTTACATTTAATTTAATAATGTGAATCAATGAAAATGAATTGATAACTTTACACAGGTTTAGGGACATTTTTGTGACATGGATAGATTTCTAAGTGTCTTTCACATTGAATAAACTCAAATCTTAAAAAATTAGTACTTGGGTACTTTACAAATCATAAGTAGTCAAAAAATCCTTAAGTAGCCAAATATATATTTTCACAATAAATATGAAGTATACATGAATACTTTTATAGTATTGATGTTATATTACATAGAATAACGACATTTTTGATAGTCCAAAGCTATGGCGTTAATGTTGGTGCAGGATCTGATGCATCAAAAGTGCCTAGAAATTCTATACATACAACAATTGATCTTAGACTGCTAGACTAAATTGAGGCAGAATATTGGAGGGGAAGGTACTGAGTGTGGTAGAGATGCAAATGTTGGCATCTAGTTTTCATCATAGAAACAAAAATAAAGTGGGTATCCCAGACCCATGGCAACTGCTGGATTAAACAAAGTAAAATTTTAATCAAGATGGGTCATATGAAAGGATGATATACGAGAGAAAATGGGTGATAAAATATTCAAAAATTGCCACTCCTCAAATAACTCCAAAATCACCATCACAATCAACTCTGAAGTCTTCTCAAACTCCAGATAATCCATTTTAAATATTCAGTAAAACCCTCAAATTCACAGCAGTTTCGCGGGTTTTTCGACTATTGCTGCCAATCTGAAGTGAAAAGAGCAACACGAAACAAATGAAGTTCTCCATCTGCGAGGTTTTTTTTATCGTGTTGTGACCACGTTTTTTTTTAATGTCTACTAAGATGAAAGCAAGTGATAATACAGGAAGCAGAAGCGAAAAGAAGACATTGACATTGCTAAATAAACTTGCTAGTGGCCAGAGTATGGCATAGTGAACAGACAATATGGGATAAATGAGTCAACAGTTCAGTACATTAACCCTTTCAATGCTGCCCCAAAATCCAGTTTCTTGTAGGTGACTGAGTTAAATTGTCAATGTTTTTCATTAGATTATGTTATGTTATACATAATTTTCCAAATATTTCTTAAAAGTAGGATGTTTAGGACAATTTATCCTTGATACTACAATAAAAATAAGTGCTTTGAAACATATTAAATGCTTAATAAACAATTAAAAAGTATGAACAAAAACTCTAGTTTCGCAGAAAACTTTTGATATTTTTCCAAAAAAAGTTTTTTTGCCAAAACTGAATTTGGTTTCTCTTATAAATACATAAATAAACCTGTGAAAATGAAGACATTGATCAAACACACAATAAAACATTATGATTAAATGATTTAATATGATTACATGATTACGAGTGAGTACTAACCACCAACACAATCCGATGTATATCTAATGAAAAACAATCGCCAACTGTGAAACTGACGTTACCCAAAGGAGGTGGGAACCAAACTGATGGCTAGACGCAAAAGAAAGCACGTTAAGACGTGACGATCCCCCACCCGAACAGTTAGAACCAGATATAGCACTATGACGGGAATTCGAGTCATGAGTTACGGAATAGCACCCCTCATGACAGTCATGCCACATTGAACATGTTAAGAAAAATGAATAGAACATCGGGGAAAGTGTGTCCATAGGAACCTTTCAGTGCACAAAAGTTACTGAGATTCCTTTTGTAGTTCACACTAATTTTAATGCATGCATTGTTTTGCCTTTTACGTGATTCAATAAATATTTTTTTGGCATATTCTTTGCTAATCATGGTTAACGCGAAATTATCTCAGCAAACTTACTGTATGGCTATAATGGATTTAAGTGCCACATTATATTGGTTCGAAACCACTTTTAGATTACCATTTCATTATTTATTGTTGTCAAAATAATAGAGAGCCGCAAACCTAACCCCCATTTTCTCATAAAGCCTCTGCTTCCATTTTTGCGGATTCCAAATTCACTTGTGTTTTTGGGAACTTAACCCCTGCGAATTTGGGGGTTTTATTGTACTAGGGTTTATTTTTTTATTACGAATTTTTATTGTAAATCTAAGAATTGCTATCATCTTGTACAAGTAAGATTTTCTGCCACATATTTTGAATGCAATTACTAAAACAAAAGTTACCACTTCAATGCTTTGTTTTTTGTGATGTATTTTGAACAATTAAAACAAATTTTATCACTTTCTTATGCTAGGTTTTGAATTTCCGTTACACATTTCGAACGTAATTAATAAAATAAATGTTACCACTTTATAATGCTAGTGTTTTTTTTGCAGCTTGGAAATGTTTGTTTCAGAACCTAAAAAAACATTCGTGAATCATGTATTCAACATTCCATTTAAATTAACACTTTCAGCCCGAGTTGCATTTTCCGAGAATCCCAAAAATCCGGGAATTTTTTTTTATTATTTTGTTATGTAATTGACTACTTATCCTATTACAAGGCTAATTAATAATTATTTTTGAAAAAAATTATTAACGAAATTTACAGCTGTCATCTATTGATGGCTCTCGGATCTGGCATAGATTGTTGCCCCTGGAAGTTAGGCTTGCAGTTTTTGTCGTATTTCTTTACTTCTCGGAAAAGGGAAAATAAAACACTTTTTGGAAATAATTATATATTTTCTTCAGAATATATAATATAAATACCGTATTTACAATTATTTTTAAGTAAATGACTAAAATAAAACATATGATCTTGTACAAAAAGTGAGATAAAAAATAAAATTTTCTACAAACTTATTTACAAAATCTTAACATTTGTTTAATTAGAAAAAAATTGTGTGAAATATTTACGCAACATGTGAAATTTATGGTATTCGCAAAAAAATTACAGATTTTTGAAAAAAGAAATGAGTTTCATACAAAATTAGAGTATTTACTAATGGGGTAATATTTATCCTATATGTTTCTAATCTACGCTTTTACAATGTTTACAAATTACTTTATTTTACACTATTTACAATACTTAGATTACTTACTCCTAAAAATTCGAAAATACATTATGCAACTTTCAAAACAAGCAAAAATTATTTACAATATTTACAAACTTAGACAGTGAACAGAAAGCCGATTATGACAACTCTCTATGGTACTCCTGGGCAGAGGCCAGGTTCACCCGGACAGTCAGGGCAGAAGGTAAAAACTTACTTTTTTCTGTTTTTTGAGCATTGCCTGCACCTTTTTTCACAGTATTTCAGAAAATGCAAATCTATTGATATTATAAAAGGTTTTGGTACTGCGGTCAAATTGAGATGCCGAGAAGGTTCCTTGGCAAGGGCGTCTTTGATAGACATTCTGTATGTGTACATATCCATATTACTAGAAGTGTATTTTTTGTACAGGAGATAACTATTTATTAACATTACTTGAATTATATGAATTCCCAATCTCCTGTACCACTTCAATGTTTTATGGTCACAGGGATAATATGCCATGAGTTGGTCGACCCTGTCAACTCCCCCTCCCCCATGTGCGTGTTGTATTTGGCAACTGCAATATTTACCAAACGGTTGCCAAATTTGGTACTAATCATTAGCACATCTTTTTTGTCTTTCCACTTCATGACATTTATCCCTGTATCTGTACACATACAGATTGTCTCTCCTTTTTTCAATTTGGCCCTGACCACCTCAGGTGGATTTCCTCTACGATCAGTGTGCAACGTTCCAGTGCAATAGCACTGATTATTGAGGAGTTCCTGGTCCAAATTGACGTCATTGTAATAGTTGTCCGTAAATCGGGAATATCCAACCCCAAATTTACCCTCCATAAGTTTATGGACAACTTTACTAGCATGCCCTTGCCCTCCTAACTCAACGTCATTCTTGCCCGCATAGACGATAATGCGTTGGACATATCCATTAGGTTCGATCAGCATGTAAAGCTTGAGGCCAAACGTATGCCACTTTCCCTTTATGTATGTCCTGAACCGGAATCGTCCCCTCCATAACAACATAGACTCGTCAATGCAGAGGTTTTTCTGAGGAGTGTAAGTTTCATCAGAAATACGGTGAAAAAAATCCAAAAGAGGTCTTATTTTGAATAAGGGATGACTTGGAATAGGAAATCTAGATTTTCAGAAAAATGCAGATTCTGAAGGATAGATAGAAATCTATCCCTTGTCATCCTTCGGTAAAAAAATCTGAAATCAAATTTCTCGTCCCTATTCCAATAATCCATTATTCTATTTGTTCTAACAGTACCTATCAGGAATAACAATCCTAAAAATACTTCCAATTCATCTTTCTCCAAATTAGTCCAATTGGCAACCCTCCGTGGAACACCAACACATGTTTGATTCAGAAATTCACTTTCTACGTATTTATTTGTGTTTTTCATTACCAATTGGAAGAATTCATCTGCGAAAAATAAATTGAAAAAAATCAATAGGATTGTTTCCTCTGGGTACCGTTAATAACATGTTTTCCAGAGAAAGAAAAAGGGGCAGGCAAGCATTCACCCTTGGACCAGATGGGAGCAAGGGAAGGGTCGGGTTGTCAAGGGGTGGGGAGAATGGGGGTTGGGACTCTACCAGATGCGGGTGAAGGATAACTACCCAGAGTAACTGCTTCCTCATCCACTTCCTCTTGTTGACTATCCAAATCAGAATCTGAACTCTCGTCCGAAAATATTTCCCTGCTTTCAATCAGCCGCGTAACCTCTTCATCTTGCAGTGACGAAATGTGGTAGACTTTTTCCTCCTTGGTTTTCTTCTTCTTAGTAGTTATTTATAAAAAGATGAAATGTTTATAAAATCTACAATATAAAAGCAAAAAAGTAAATATTTTTGAAAATTATATAATTATTAAATTCATCGAGATGTGGATCCCTCATTTATTATAGTGTTGTTATTTTTGAAAATCTTTACCTAAAGTTGGAGGAGAAACGCTTCTCTGTCTTGAGGTTGATGGGACAGGTGATCGTCTAATTTTTTCTCTCTTTTTGGAGATCCCTAAAGAACAAAAAATATAAGGAAAATGTTATGAAAAAAGTAAATGTAAAAATAGCACAATAAACAACAAAACAAATGTAACTTACAATGTAGGAAACAGCTAGGAAAAAACGCTGAGATAATTCTTGATTGATGATTCCCAGAAACCGAAAAACCTATTAAAAAGTTAACAACTTATTGTTTATATCTATTTGTCAAAATAATTATGGCAATAAACCAAATAATAGACAGCGCATGTTAGAGGAAGATAAAGAAAATTTCAAAGATCATATTAATAACTAAGAAATTCAGTACACCTCAAGTAAATAAAATTCTAAAAAATTAATTTAAAAGTTTATAAAAATGTTAAAAATCATAAAAGAAAAATAAAGAACGTAAATTACCTTGAAAAAATCAGTATGTTGTAGTTTCCTTAGATGTTGGCATCAGAAGACAGCAAAAAATACACAAACTAAAGGAAAAACTTGAAGATTTGAGTAACAAAAAAGAGAGTTGGTGCAAGAAGATAGCGAAAAAATGCAAAAATAAAGGGAAAATGGAAAGCTTTGAGAAGCAAAACAGAGATTGTAAAAACAATGTAATATACAATTTAAAAAATATAGAGAAATACAACTTACCTCAACAGAAACACCAAATTAAAAATAGCACTCTAACAAAAAATACGAAACTCGGAGCGAGAACCGACACATAGCAGACAAAAGACAGACTTCAAGTGAGACCTTTCTGAGGGTTCGAGCGCTTTCCCTCACGAAATAGAGGGGTGTGAAATTTTTGAAGGACAGAGGGAACTGCGGCGCAGCACGTCATCTATTGATGGCGCTCGGGCTGAAAGTGTTAAAACATGAACAAAAGAAGATCAAAAATCACATGCGAAAATGTGTTGGAGGTAAACTGCACAATTGCTAAAAGAAGTGTTATCGCTTTGTAATGTTAGGTTTTTATTTGCTATTATGCATTTTGAAAGCAATTAAAAGAATTTTTTTCACTTTATGATGCTAGGTTTTCATTTTGCTGGTACTAATTCTTTTATTTTCTGTTAAACTGCATTATTTATGATAAAAAGTGAATTTTTTAGGTTGACTCTGAACCGTACTCCTAATTTTACATTGCGTCTTATGGGAAAAATAGGACTTGCACTTTACGAATTTGCATTTCACGTCAGTTTTCCTGAAACATTATTCACGAAGTTCAAAAAGGTAGTGTATTAATTCATATTTATCATGTTTCAATATTTAACTTATACATATTTACATGCTTAAGTTTAATGTTTCATACTATATAAATGAGATCTTACTGCCATATTTAACCTCATTATCTACCTGACTTATTACCGTATCTGCCCAAATAGAAGCCGACCCCGGATTTAAGCCGACCCCACGAAATTTTCCAACATTTTTTGGCAAAAAAAGTATTTTCGTAAATTTTATGCTTAAGTGTACCAGACATGCACGCACAACCTAGAATACATTATAAATTACATCTATATAATTATATAGGTTCCATGTAAAGTTTTATTAGGTATTATTACAGTTAATTATAAATATAGTCAACGCCGTTGATCACACCTTACAATCAAATGTAAGTATATTTATTTATCTTACTGGAATTCAAACTGTTGTGCATCGAAAGCTGTCATCGAATTTGGTGTGATCGTATACTTAGTCATTATACGCAATTTTAATAGATTCTATGAAAGAGGTTTCCAAGTTTTATTATTATTGCTGTTAATTATCAGATGAATTACAGTTAACGCCGTTGCTCACACCTTCGAATCAGACGTATCTTATGTTAGTGGAATTCAAACAGTTGCGCATCGAAAGTCGTCATCAAATTTTGCGAATTGACTAAGCAGACGATATCGTCTGCTTAGTCAGTATACACAATTTTAATACATTCTATGAAAGAGGGTTTTAACATGCATACAAAAATGGCAATGGTTATAGCAAAATATAAAATGAACAAGAAAAATTAATATGAACTTCTTTTATACTGTCGGCTCCTAACTTTAATGTACCTGCCATTTAAATGATCCGTAAAAGCTACGATGTCTGCTACATCTGAACTTTAAATCGATTGCAGCACCAAGAAGTGCAATTAAAACAAAGAGTTGAAGAAGCTTAGTGTAGTCAGAATTTGTAAAAACCTCTAATAAGACCGGTGTTGGTATCTTAAGAACTCGTTGCAAATTATGATCAAAACGAATTTGCTGTAGCGTGCAATCATACTATGAACCTGGTGGGTTGTTAAAACTCGATTGTTTTATATACCGCCCTTTCCTTTGGATAAGAACCCACTTTTAACTACGTGTTAAAATATATAAATAACATTCAATAGCAATTTAAATTACAGCTCCGGGCAACAGGAGGTATGCTATGGAAACAAGACATTTTTCAGCGATGGCGTCGTATGAGGATGCCAAATTTTTCCTCAGGCTCGCATTTAAGCCTAGGGTGATTTTTTTCACGATAGATTTTGACAAAAACTATCGGCTTATATTCGGGCAGATACGGTATGTCATATATATTCATTAGTTAAAGAATTACATTTATTATTAAGTTAAGATTATTCATGCATGGATGCTTGGTATTTTCTCAGCATTTGGCCTGCAGTCCTTCGTCAGGCCACATATGGAACAATTAAATTTGGCACATATTATTCTTTGAAGAATGCTATTATGGGAGAAGATGCCAGTAAATCTGCAGGTGGACCAAGATCACATGGGGCCACAAGTACAGACATAGCCTGTGCTGTGGTTGCTGGGGTGGTGTCTAGTGCCATCGCCAATCCAACAGATGTACTTAAAGTTAGGATGCAGGCACGACCTGCTGTAATTCAGCCAGGTGCAGGGACAGCAGTAGCTGGTGTTGCTCCAAGGGATCCACGTACCATGGGTCTAGTTGCATGCTTTGCCAATGTTTATCAACAGGAAGGTGTTCGTGGGCTTTGGAGGGTGAGTGTGAAAATGGAATGCATTTCTGCACTTTTTCTTAAATATTCTGATTTCTAGATGGGATATTTCTTACCCCATGTCCAGAAAAATGTTCAGGTATTCATCATTATTTAGTTTTTTCTAAATTCAATTAACTTAACCTTTAGCTGTCAAACGTGCGCAGAGAATGCTGTAAAATATGTTCGTTCTTTGAACCATATCTGGCATGCTTCGTTCTGAGACTGCTTACAGATGTTTTATTTGACATGGATTCAGTGGGAGAACATCCCAGAAGAATGATATCACAGCAGGTCGAGGCAAGAATGTCAAAGGCTCAGGGAAGGGGAGAGCTCAGACAAACAGTAAACGGACACTTGAGATATCTAAGCCCAGGCTCTTAGACCTGCTTTCACACTTAGGAAGCAGTAAACATAACCCCAATAGTTCATGAGATAGGCGATTTTTTTCAGAATACAAACAAAAATTCTTTAAATATCCCAAAATGAATTGCAACGAGAACCTATAAATGGGTATTTAAATCAGGCAGATAAAGATAAATGTCAGTATAGCACCTATAAGAAATTTTGAATTAAGAATTTCTGTATATTATGGCTTTGTTTCATATAAGTGAAAACCTTGATCAATATGCCATATGGTTTCACCTTCAGACCCTCCCCCCCTCCCCTCCCGACATTTACTTAACAAAGTCAGTTATAACAACTACATAGTTATTGGTATGCATGCATATCTCCTCTTTTCCTGTAAGGATGTGCACTCGTTTAATTCCCTTTCATCCCTGTGCATCAGGGAAGGAGAAAACTTATATGTATGGAGAGATAGTTGGTCCTTTTAAGTAATGAAAATTTTGTGATTCTTTCTGCCTCTGTTTTTAAATCTAAACACTGTGGTGTTGCCTATGTTACACTGTTCATTTCTTTCCTATTTCTTTTTTGTAAGTATTTGTGTTTTTTCTTCAAGAAGTTAAATTTGGTTTGATTAGATTTAATATTATTTAGCTTGGATGTTAGGGTTTTTTTTAGAGCCTCTTAAGGTTTTTAACTGAATATTTAATGGAAAACGTCAGTGGCGTAGCTAGGTTCTCCTTCGCCTGGGGTAACTCACAAAGATGCGCCTCCCTCCCTTTGCTCCCTTTACAATTTTCCAGACAAATGTAATGTAGGGAATGTGATGGAATCCCAAGCATACTTTACTAGCATTTAATTTTTAACGATAAAACGTTAATTTTTGGTCCACAAGTTTGCACCGCTTCAGCCCTGCGCCCGGGGGCAACTAACCCCCTCTGCTCCCCCCTCGCTATGCCACTGGAAAACATTCTATTTACCTGCTGACCTTTGTTAGGCATTTTACTTATACACTTCCTTTCATGAGATAAGCCTGTGGTTTTTGATACAGCAATCCTTTTTTACAATTCTTATCTTATCATCATTATTATGTTAAAATATTGATGAATATTGATGGCCAAATATGGTGTACTAATACTCGGAAATTTCTGAAACTGATTAACTTCAAAAGCAAGTTATCTCTTTTTTACATTATGAACCTTAATTGGTTTGCACTCAAATTATTGTTCAGCTGTGTGCATAGCCCACTCCAGAATATTAATTTTAATGTTAAGTACTATGCTTTAAATGCTTGCTACTTAACCAACTAGATCAAGGATTTATGGTGGAATAGATAAAATGCATGGAGGGGTATATTAAATCTTGGGTCACCAACCTTATTGGCATGGGAGGCTGCAGTCCTATTTGTGAATGGTATGGCAGTTCTCATTGGAAAATGCATGTACTTGGACAGTTCTGATAAATTTCTACATAAATTATACCCAAAGATTCTGTGGTGTTATAATTGTGAACAGTGCCAGCTACGAAAATCGCTGGGCTCTGTGCACACGGGGGCTCTAGTGCATCAAAAAATTTTAGTTATAAATTTTAACGAATAAAGCAACCTCTCTTACTATGACAGTGATCAATATTTTTCAGGTTTTTTTAATGCATGTGCTTTGTAAGTACAGGTTGTTCCCGCTTAACATGAGAGATACGTTCCTAAAAAGTTTCATGTTAAGCAATTTCGTGTTAAGCGAATGCATAAATGCCATAAGAAGCTAAATAAAATGCGAGAGATACATGTTCGAGCAAGAGAGAGATCGTCATATCAGAGTGGATATATACATTTTTATTTATGCATAAATATACTTAGAATATTCATTAATTTATAATTTGCACCTGCAAAACTGTGTGAGCACTTCCCCTTAAGTTTCCCTTTCCCTTACCTTATTCCCCTACCTCGCTCAATGGTCCATGCAGGAATCAGCCACTAGGAACTGAAGCAACTGTAAACAGGCCTGTCTCTGTTTTTTGTACTCAATGCACATCGAGAAACCTAGTTCTTTTCCATTGGCGACTTTAGGGCAATAAAACAACTCAAGGATCACTTCCTTGGGTTGTGGTCTTGCTATTTGATATTCATTATGATTATATTTCTTATGTTTTGATACTGTTTTTGGTTTTACATCTACAACTACGAGCATACTATTTTTTGCAAAAGGCATTACAATCAGAATTCGTCTTCCAAAGCTTATTTCATGTGTTTTAGTCTAGTGTTCCCTCATTTGTGTACCGTTCCTCTTTTTCATCTTTCACTCTTTAGTGATAAATAGCACAAAATGACTACTTGAAGTTTTACTTCGACTTTAGACTGCAAATTATATATTATCTAGTATTTTATGAATAAATATAAATTAATATACATGTTGCCTTAATGGCAACATTTTTGCCTACATTTCCGAAATGGAAATACCGTAAATACCCGCGTATAATGCGCACTTTTTTTTTCGAAATATTTGAGTTAAAAATTAGGATGCGTGTTATACGAGGGAACATAATCTTCCTATTTTCATTTGACCTCATATTTCCACAATTTCGGCACAGTAATTACTGCCCGGGTATCCTCATATTTTTACGAAAAGTAAGATAGATAATAGTAAAAATTTATTAACTAATTCTATAAACACACATTAATTACGTATGAAAAGAATGAATTCAGTATTTATTCATTTTAAAATCCAAGAAATTCTTCATCACTGGACTATTCTTCTTCGATGTTGTTATCGGAATCGTCATCTTACGCATGACATCACCCTACACCGGTGCCCGGCCTGGTGGTGAGGTACTGGTACTACTTACAATTAGAAACAATGGCAGCTGATGCCTTTGAGTACGCTGGGAGTTGATGCTTCTTGTAGAACTATTTAAAGTTATCGTTCCCTACCTTTCTCTCAGCATTCATACGTGATTTATTCTTGATTCTTCGAGTCTGTAGTTAATTATGGTTATTTGCTATCGTGTTTACGTGCTCCCGAGTGTTCTAATAAGGGTAAAACTGAAGGTTGGGCGAACCCGTCCACCTCAGGCGTGACTAAATAGTATGTAAAAAACATAGGATTATCGTCATTCCATTTTATTAGCTCAAAGAATGTCATATGCCATACTATGAAATTAATATACAGTCAAACTCGGATATAACGAGCGCCACGGGACCGTCTAGTTTTGCTCGTTATAGCCATTAAACTTAATATCCGTGAAGGCAAAAGCATGCATGCGTATGGTGAAATAAGACATAAGAAGTAAAAGTGAATATATAAACAAAGTTTATTTAGTAAATTTATGGAAAAACATAAAAATGAGAATAAACTAGAAAATTTAAAATAAACATTTGTACATATAAAATTTACTCACAGCTGCATCCTTAATCACTCCCCTTTTTAGAAAAATAACTTTGAATGGTAGCCTGTTTCATAGATTTCACTTTGAAGTCTCTTAAGTTTCCTCTTATTACACTTATTGCACTAAAAACACCATCGGAAATGTCAATGTTTTCAAAAAAATCATTTAATGTTTCCACAGCATCCTGAGCTTGAGAGTAAGTTGGCACGGCTTTCGTCAGGATTGTGTCTTCGACACATTCAACAATGTCTTCATCACTGTCTGCTGTGTTTTGTACTGTCTCTATTATTTCACTCTCCGTAGGAATTCCACTGGTAATCAAATCATCATCAACATGAACAAAATTGTCAATGTCATTTACATGGTCAAAATTCGCAATTCCATTTTCTTTAAGCCATTCTGACAGAGGTTGATCATCTTCATCAACGTTATGGTTATCAATCGAAAATTCTCCCGATATTAAACCAGACTTCCGAAAACAGTTTATGATCGTTGTAGGTGAAACATTGTCCCATGCATCTGTCATCAAATGAATTGCATCCAATACAGAGACGTTGCCATCTAAACCTCTTTCCCTCCTTTCAATCAACTGTAGAACAAAAAATCGCTTGAAATGGCCTTTAAAACTTTTAATTATCCCCATGTCCATTGGCTGCAAAATGAAGGCAAAAACACCAGTTTTACATTGGATAACTCCTGCATATGTGGGTGCGCAGGACAGTTATCGACAAGTAGTAAAATGTTTCTATTTTTCCTCCGTAACTTGTTGTTCCACTGACTTACATATTGCTGAAAAATATTGGAAGTCATCCATGCCTTTTTATTAGCTGCATATTCAACGGGAAGCTTCTTTACATTATTGAAGCAACGCGGCTTTTGTGACTTACCAATAACAAAAAGTTTTTTTTGTCACTCCCATTCATGTTTGCGCACATTAAAACTGTTAAACGATTCTTAGGTCTTTTGCCACCAACACATTTGTCACCTTTGAATTTAAGCGTTGCATCAGGCATCATGTTGTAAAACAGTCCAGTTTCGTCGGCATTGTAGATGTCTTCTTCTCTGTAACCTTTTCGACACTCCTCCCAAACACTTTTCACCCATTCACTTGCCGTTTTTGAATCTGCTGACAAGGCCTCTCCACTGACTTTCGCATAAACAATGTTATGCCGATTTTTAAAACGAGCCACCCATTATTGCATGTGAAGTTTTCATGTCCTAACTGTTTTGCAAATTTATCTGCCTGTACCTTTAAAATGGGGCCGTTGATGGGGAAACCAGCATTTCTCTGCGTCTTAAACCACTCCAGCAGTGCTTGATCAACAGTACCCAAGTCACACTTCCTCATTTTCTTGTTCGTTGTTAGGTTGTTCTCTAGTGCAGATAAAATCGCTTCTTTGTTTTTCCATAAGGTTGAAACCGTAGACGACGATAAATTAAATTTTTTGCACACTTCAACATTTTTTTCACCACGTTCTAACTCTCGAATAATATCAACCTTTTCGCGAATAGACAGACACTTCCTTTTATGTACGGACATGTTACTCGTTCAAGGGCAAAATCTCAACTGATTTTTGTGATCAACGCTACGAACTTTCTTTGCAAACTGCGAGCATACCAATTCAAGGAAGAGTTAATGAGGAGACGGATTAAATCTGGGATTTCCCATCTTTACGTGGGAAAGGGTGTTGGGTGCATTCGGCTGAGTGACGGGGGCGGGCGCCATTGTACATGCCCTTAGCCCCTTACCCCCCTTCCAAACACAACCTCCTGGCTGTAAAAGAGCTGGGGGTTGGGAGGAGAGGACAAAGGACCTCCGCGGGTGCCACTGTACCTGCAAGTTGGGAATTCTTGGTTTGGACGAAGGGATTATTTTTTAACAACAACGCCACGGTCTTTAACCTCCCCGAGGGATAGGGTGTAGAGGCTGGACTCGAGAACACAAAGTTACATATCTTGGGTCACTATGAGGATTGAAGGGGCTGACCGCCACCCGCGTTTGAGACAGTGAGAAGTGGTCGAAGTTTGCTCGATATATCCGTGAAGCGTGCTCGTTATATACGTGAAATATTTGTATGTAAATACTTGTAAACTTATCTTGGAGGTAGCATTTGCTCACTATAGCCGTAACCTCGTTACAACCGTGCTTGTTATAAACGAGTTTGACTGTAATTCGATTTATTGTGTATGTCCTAATATCACCTTGTAAGTAAACATAAAGTATGTAATGATTGAGTTAGCTGATGTTCTGTTGGAACGTTATTCGAAAATTTCATTTCGCACTTTCATTATGTTACCAATACATAATACCAATAATTCGATCATTGCTTTAGAACACGTTACACCATCTACTTTATTCTGGAACGGTAATGCTAAAAAAATCGGTGTGCACTATATGCGGGTATATAGAAAAATCATAGATTACGAGGCTGAAAACCCCCCTGCGCGTTATACGAGGGTGCGCATTATGTGCGGGTATTTACGGTAGGCTTATAGTTTCGTCATTGTGTCTGTCTGTCTGCCCCCCCCCCCCCATTTTGAACAAGTAGGCTGATTTTTATGACACTTGGTGAAAATCTCTTGCTACATGGGCCGAACTCCCGAGGATAGTTGTTGTTGTGAAAATTGAAGTCCCAGGTTTGATTCCAGGAACTATCCTTCCTATTTGATTTACCTGGGAAATCTGAAATCCATCGTGCAGGGTAATTTTCTCTTGCACATTATAATATCTTAGAATTGTAATATCTGAGTGAATTTTGTACTATTCTCTGAAGAAAGGAATGAAGATTCTAATTTTTATTGTAAAATTTTGCTTATCGATTGTATTTCTTAGAATTTCACGTAAATACTGGCATTATTGCAGTTTTAAACACTCATTACGAGAGTGTTGCCATAGCAACGACTATTGTTGGACTTGGATTTGGTATATTCTAATACATACACATGTTATTTTTGCCAAACAAATACATGTGATCAATTTAATATTCCGTTCAAATGTATTTGTAATATTTTATAATTCTAAATTATGAAATTTGGGAACACAAAAAGAAACATATCTGCAGTGATTTTAAAGCTATTAAAGGCAATATAAGTATTAAATAATAGATTATATGGAAAGTAGGCATCATAAGTTCCATTTGGATCATCTGATTTATTTTATTTTTTACATAATGGATCATGTTGCAACTCGTGTAAAACCGGGAATTCTTACAGTATCTTATCTTTAGCACTTCATCTAAAAATGTTTTATGACCATAAATTAAGTTAACAGACATTGATGGTCTGCTTAATTTCAAAGAACACTTTATTTAGGTCGCATAAAATGCTCTCTTTAGCTGCATAAGGCCTAGAAGCCATTGATAGCTGACCCCTGAAATCCTAAGGAAAGGAGGAGAAAAACTCTGATGGTAACCAGTAACTGAACTTTGGTCTTCCATTTACTGAGCTTTCAAGGAAAATATTCTCCTCTCTTATCAGAACCATTCCTAGATGGGTGCAGGGGCAAATTGGCCCCTCTTAGTTTTAACCACCGTGTGAAACTTAGACTTTCCTTGCTGTGATGTTGAAGCATGAGGCCCATGGCTGCAATCCTGCTTCACTCTACCTTGGGGACAGTCCTGACTCTTGAAATACTTGCTATGACTAGAGCAATCATCTGGCAAGTCAAAGATCAAGACCTGAATTTTTGTTCTCTTCCCATTAAATTTTGTCTATATTGAAAATTTTCCCTATGCATATCTGATTTTATTGGTTCTTGAACTATTGAAAATATACCTATATCTTGTAGCTGTCTGTTTAAGTCCATTGAAGAAATAAAGTAGATAAAAAAAATCGTCATTATTACTTTCAGAATAGCTAAATTTATTTATCAAACATTCATGGTCCAAATTTTTTATCCTTTGCCATCATTCAAGAAATTGTAATGGTTTCTGTTTGACGTTCATACTTCTAGTTGGTTCATTTAAATGCAAGATTTGTCTTTAATTTTATCTCAAGTAAATGCAGAAAACTACCATATGTAAAAATTTCAAGGTCACCTAGACACAAGCCAGTGCTACACATGTAATCTAGCTCAATGGTGGAATGCAAAGGTTAAAAAGTGAGACCAGCTTGTTTTTTGTTTACTATAAAGCACTCCACTGTGCTTTTTAAATTAAAAAAGTTTTAATGCTGATATAATTAAACATGTTTAGGTTTAAAAAAACGATTGACTTTTTACATTCATTGACAAAAAGATAAAATTCATGAATGTATATCCTATTGTAAAAGTTTGCATGATTTCAACAGTAATGGGTAGTAAACCTTGGTGATGGCATTATAACAATACTGTGGTCTCAAAATAATTTTAATTTCTATGTTTTAGATGTGTTTAACCAATTGATTTTTAGAGATGTTTGCATCACACAGGGTGTTGGTCCAACGTCTCAAAGAGCTGGTGTGATAGCTGGGGTGGAATTGCCTGTTTATGATTTTTGCAAGCATCACCTTACTGTACCCCTTGGTGATACTGTGTCAAACCACTTTGTGTAAGTCATATGTTGTGAAGTACTAATGGCTTGTACTGTATTGATAAAAAAGTTAAGGACTTTTTACCTGAAAATTAAGTACTATTATAATTTTGTGTTTTCAGTAAAACCTCATCAGTTCAAAATTATATCTATCAAAAAATCTGATGTGGCCACCACATGACTTTCTCCATACCTGTAATATTTCTAAAAATTCCAAATGTTACATAATAATAAATATGTATTTTAAGAAACTATGAGAAAATTTTAGACTTTACAAAGACCAGAAATAAACTCAAAGCATAACCTTCTGATATTGGATATACCCACAAAGCTCCAACAATTAAGAATAGAAAAAGGAGCATTACTAAGATGATACTAAATGTCAATTGTTAACAATAGTCGTCAGTAGGTGGCATGGTGGTGGCAGCTAAAAATATAAGATATCTCTTAAACAATGCATTATATGGGAAAATGTTTCCAACAAAGGTTGTAGAAAATTAAATTTCCTACAATTTTTATTCTAATACATTTTTACATTTATCAAATATTAAAGCAAATATTTCAAAATAACGGATGTTACAAGAGTAAACACCCACTTCCGATTTACCGATTTTTACCAAAAACTAAACAGTTCTTGTGACTTTCATAAAAATGGTAAATATAAAATTTCTCATTGACCTGATTACCATAGTTTTTGAGTTAGAGCACCCACAAAAAAGCTGTCACATACACAGACGTCATCAAGAAAATGGTCAAAACATGTTCAGGGGATCTCAAAACGTGTATTTCTGTTGAACTCTCGAAGTCAATTTTTTTCATGAAAACAATCCTTTCCCCTGTACTACATAGGGAAATAGTAAAAATGGCATCTTCAAAATTATGATTTACCTTTCAAGCTTTGTAGTGAAATATTTTAATTATAATATCTCAAAAGCATAACTGTATACTTATTAGTTTCAGACTAATTCTGAATTAAACAAGAAAGAATTTGAATTGATTATAATTTTAATATATAGTGTGTCCTAGATTAACGTCATTAATTTGTCTCTAAAAAAGTTCAAAACATTTTTAAACAAAAAAAGACATTATATATTGCATTTTATGAAGCTTTATGGTGCCACGTATAACATTTATTTATGTATTTATTTATTCAAATATTTAGATTGCAATTGGGCGCCTGGCCCGGTGGCAAAGTTACAAAAGTTTAAACCTATAAACATAATAAAATTATATTTACAATTCACATACTGTATACAAATTTAAATCCGAGAATCTTTCAGTATCAGGAGCTTGAGTTTTCAAGGTTCTTGGCAGGCCTTCACAGCTACCGTAGCGGTCATGGGGCCCTCGAAGTCCCCACTGTACCTCACCCTACCAAGCAATCCATCTACTTCCTCCAGCTCCCTCGTTAATAAATTATTCTAAAATATTGATACATAGTAAAAGTAGTGAATATCATTTACATTGATATTATTAACTCTAGATTTAAAAGTTTTAACATTTCTGGGGAACGGTAGGAAGAGTTCCTCAGGTAACGTATTCCATTCCCACACCCCATGATTTATAAATGAATACTTAGTTACATTACTTTTCTGCCTTCTTAGTTTTATTTTATACTTGTGATCATTTTTCCCCACAAACTCAGGTTTACTTAACCGGCTATTCAAGTCTTCCCAACCGTTATTATTTACGTATGAATTGTACATTCCTCCTAGCCTGTTAACACGCCTTCTCACACTTAGTGTTTCCCAGCCTAACTCTTTAATCATTTCTGTTACGCTATCCACCTTTCCAAATCTCCCTAACACATACTGCACTGCCTTCCTCTGAACCTTATCTTTCTTATCTGTGAGCCCTTTACTATGTGGATCCCAAACAGGCGTCGTGTACTCTAACGTTGGCCTTACAATGGAAGTGTAGGCTAATTCCCTTGCCATGGTTTCTCATTACCTAGGATCTAGGATTATCTCCCCATTATTCCTCTTGATCGTTCTAATTTTCTCCGAGCTATCCTTACGTCTTCTGATATATTTAAAAAATTTATTATTATTATTAGAGCTTAGCATATTAAGGAGATAACTTTCTTGAGCTCTTCTTTTTTCCCTCGTCAGTTCCATTAGTAATTTCTTATAATTAATTCCATATTCTACCCCTTTATTCTTATCTTTATGTGCTTTTCTAACTTTCTTTTTCAATACTCTCACTTTCTTATTATAATACTCCGGGTCGGACTTTAGACTTAGTACTCTTTTGGGAACAAATTTATGCATTCCTTCAAATAGTATAGTCTTAAAATTATCCCATATTTCCTGCACCGTTTTTCCTTTCCCAGCCCAGCTCAGAAAGTTTTCGTGTAAGTGATTCAAAAAACCCTCTCTATCGCCTTTTTTATATTTCCAGATAATGGTTTTAGGTACTATATTGTGCATTTTATGAAAACCTCATTCTAATTCTAAACATACCGATTTATGATCGCTTATTCCTGGCATTGTTTCCACACTTAAGAACAACTCATTAGGTCTTAATATGAAAACATCCAACAAATTACCTTCCCTAGTAGACTCTTCTACTACCTGCGAGAATCCCTCTTCCTGGATCCGATTGTTTATCAATTCCTGTGCCCTCCTACCTCCCGCAGTTGCACCTCCCCACTTGACTTTCGGAAGATTTAAGTCTCCCGCAATTAAGCAATTTGAACGACCAGGATTTTTTTAAAGCAACTCGTTCAGGGTCTCTAACAAGTACATATTTCACCCTGGACTCCTATAAGCTGCAATGATATCTAAAATTTTACGGCCCCTCAAGCCACTTAACCGTACACACATCATTTCTCAATCCTTTCTAACCCATTCAAGAGCACTCGGTAAACCTTCCTTTACGCAAATGAAAATCCCACCACCCCTAGAATCACAATCTCTCCTGTACATCGTAAAATCTTGAGGGAATATTTCATTTATCGGTTTTTAATCATGATTCAGTCCCAATTATTACATCCGGTTTGTATGCATCCAATAATGTTGAGAACTCATTTATCTTATTTAGCAAACTACGACAGTTGACCTGAAGGACTCTTAAGCCCTTACCCGAGTCAATTTTTTGCTGCCTTCTTAGCGGCACCACTAATTCCGCCTCACGTCTTCCCACAAACCACATAGCTTCACCTCTGGGAGCGTCTATGTCAGTGAGAACCACATACAATGTCATCTCCAGTAACCTCTTCTGGTTCCCCTGCCCCTTAAATTTATTAATGACATCACTGAAAAGTTTTCCCATTTTAAACAATCCATTCCTATTCAAATGCAGTCCATCTCTTGCCAAGTCACTCTCTTTGACCCAGCAATTTGGATCCACAAAACAAACACCTTACATACTGCAAACCCAGTCAATCCCCTCATGGATATAATCAACCCTTCTGTTGGAAATATCCCTTCTTCGCACTGTTCCACTAATTATCACCTTCGCATTTTTAAAATGAATGAATGGTATCAGAACATTAATAAATCTATAAAACCATACATCAACATAGAAATGGCATAAAATAAAGAAATAGTATGACAACTTTATTTTAAGGTGCCCAAAATCTGAAAAGGCTACATTTCACAACAGTGCCTTTAGTGACAAGAAAAAGGAGGTACATAATACCAATCCGAAGAAATGTTGTACAAATGATGGAGAATGACGAATTTTTATGAGTAAGTTTACAGAAAGCCACAAACAATGTGAACACAAGTTCATGAGTTGACATTGCTAGTAAAGAAATGCAACAAACAAATTATTTCTTGCAGCAGTTAAATATATAATTAATGAAAATCTATCTTAATAGAGGTAAATAAAACATTTTTTTATTGAACTGTGTTTCATTAGGCTCAAAGAAAGATAACCACTCCTTCGCTGAGCCACAGCTGATACAAATGAAAATAAAATTGGGAGATATTAAACTTAAGTTATCCCAACAGTACCGAATAATTTCAAGTTTATAAACACTCGGCATATCTTCCTTTCTGCACAACTCACAAAGCTTGTAAAGTTTCTATTAAAGGAAATTAAGAGGATTTTAATAACTGCTGGAATAACTTCAAGTAGGAGGCCATAACTACCACTTCTCTTTGGATCCATTGCTGTAAAATATCACCGTGCAAATAATACAAATTTAATAAAAACATGTTTCCCACTCAGATAAGGAGATCTGCAGTCACTGGAGAAGTGATGTGTGTGTGAGTAATCTACACAGTATTTTTTCATGCGTTATTTCAGCACTGAGCCAGGACAATGTTAACTCGAATCATTGCCGATGTTAATTAATTCGAATATGAGTAGTAATTTTTGAAGAATGTTATCGTGAATCAACATTAATCAAAGCGACGTTAAACCAAGGGCACACTGTAATCTTTTAAAATACAAAACATCTGGCACAGTCTTATTCATAACACTTTCAGTTGCATTAGTAAGACACCAATATATATATATATATATGCAAGAGAGTGAATTTCATTTATGTATTTTATTTATTTAATTAAAAATTTCACATACAGCATTCGCCATTTTAGAGTGAAATATATAACATCACGAGTATAAATAAAAGCGAATAAAAAACAGGAAAAATACAGAGAATAATAATAATAATACAACACGAAAGAGAAAAGGGAAAATAACACTGCGGATAGAGCACAAAGAAATCAGAGGTGAGAATGAGGTAAATGAGCTCTAGAACCTTTGATAAATTGTTTACAGGAAAGGATAAATGGATCTATGTGGGAAGGTAGATAATTAAATATGGTAGGAAGACGGAAAAAAAGAGAGCGCCTAACAATAGATAACCTTGTGGTTGGAATGTGGAGTAAATCCATAGAGCGTGTTGTTCTAGAGGGTACTCGTAAACCAAAAGAGGCCAAGAGTTCTGGACTGTCTATATTAGAGTGGACTGTCTATATTAGAGTTTAAAATGTTATAACATAAGGAGAGGTCAGATTTTTGTCGAGATACCGAAAATTGGTCTAGGGACAAGGCCGTTAGGATGGCTTCCTTAGAGGAAGTCCGGAGAGAGGGTATACGATATTTAACTATTCTAACAAAGAAATTTAGTACGCAATCAAGAGAAGAAAGATTAGAGGCTGCAGCCATAGACCAAATAGGGGAAGCATAATTCACAACTGGGAAGACTAATGTGGAAAAGTATAATTTAAGGGAAGCTGCATGTCCGTAAATCTGTATAATATTCCTAGTAGGGACATAGCTTTGCGTTTTGTTGCAGTTATGTGTGCTGTGAAGTTTAACTTATTATCAATTAATACCCCTATGTCCTTCTGAAGAATGGTTATGGGTAATAAAATAGAGTCAATTGTGTAGTTAAATTCTAGAGGATTTTTGCGAAGAGTTACGGTCATTACGGTGGATTTGTTTGGGTTTAATCGAAGAGAAGAATCAGAACACCAGTTGATTACGATGTTGAGTGCCTGTTGAAGTATTAAACTGTCTTCAGCGGAGTGAATTTGCCTAAATCATCAAATGGTTAGTAACTATGGAAAAATTAGATAACTGGAACTACTGTTTACTCATGAATTACAAAATCATTTTCCTGAATAACTTGGTGTAGCGAAACAGTTGTATAACTCAAAAATAAATAGCCATTCTAAGTTAAATAACTTTTTCATAAATTTTACAGTCTAGAATCTGAAGCAGTTGTTTTTGTGGCAGACATGTAGATCCAAATCATCCTGGTGATGTTTGACATAAAAGGTCTATTAGGTTTAGTTAGATTTCAAAGTAGTGATACTCAGAAGCAGTGGCGGCTCGTAGCTAAAATTGGTGGGGATGCTGCTCCAGAAAATTTTTAGCCTTTGTTTTAAAATTGTGCACTGAAGTACTGACATTAAGCTTATTAAGGAATATATATTGTACTACAACAATAAAGAAAGAATTAAAGAAAAAAGGACTCATTATATTAAATGTTATCGATAATATCAAGTGGAAATAGGGGGTGCTGCAGTTCCGCAGTGCCTATACACGAGCCGCCACTGCTCAGAAGACTGTAAAGGCACTTAAAACTTTGAAGTACAGTGTGTTGTGTATTATCTAATATTGAACTATTGAGGTTTTACTGTATTATCTTTTTAATATTCTGGCTATGTATTTTATGGGTATTTGTTACAGCAAATGTCTCACTTATAAAAACATTAGCATTAGATTGGTTTTTGTCTTATTTGTACTAATCCCTGAAGTTCTTTTAAATGTTGCTTTTTTGGTTCATTTTCAACAAATTTATATACTATTTATTTATTTAGTAGAGATACCCAATATTCCCCTAAATCTTTCATCATGGTGAGTACCACTACTCCATGAAGTAAAGACATTATTATTTGTCTCAGTTTTTTTACCATGATCTTAATGACTTATTCTGTGATGTAATGATCCATGTATTAATAGTTCTGTGCTTTCAAATTAAAAAGTTAAACTTATTACTCTGCAAACAGATTTTTTATAGCCGTTACTTGATGTAGGTTTTAATCATGTGGGTATAACTATTGTGTATTTTGAAGATTTTGTGTAATTTTATATCTTTCATTTAGGGATATTGTAATCTAGTAAGATGTAATGTCAAATGGATAGAATTAAGCCTCTTGAAAAATTGCTGTCTTTTAGTTGTTAAATAAATCAAAAATACACATTTGGTACGTATCAGACCATTTAAACAATTTTTAAATTTTTACAATCAAGTGTGGTAGTCCAAATTGAGAAGTTGTAGAGTACATATTGGTTCCTTGGAATTACTTGGTAAACTTCAAACTCCTGTTTTAAACCATTCGTTAAAAAACTGATCAGCAGCACAAAAATTGAGCATTGCAAAAGTGAATATCCAATATCATGAAAGATGGAAATAAAAACTAAAGTGCACCATTTATGTGAGGAAAATATTTTGTATGCACAAGGAAAAAAATTACCGAAACTGGTTTGTATATATTTCCTGTGAATGAGAATTTCTGTCAGGGAGAAGTCTTATATTCAGATAAATGGCCTATACAATCAGACCCCGATTTTGCACCCCCCTATATATTGCTGTGAACAGAACTTCCATCTTATGATTACAGAGAGCAAGCATATACCTTGATTTGCCACCCCTGCTTTAACGCAAATGTCAGTGATATATAAAACAGTGGCACTAAATCAGGGTTTGACAGTATTTGAATTTCATTATGCTAAGCTCATCTTTAACTCAATTTAAAATTATTAATTTGAACATTGCTTATGATCTAACTTGATTTATTATGTTCATGTTTTAGGTCCAGTCTCATTGCAAGTCTTGGTAGTGCAATATCATCGACTCCACTTGATGTTATACGGGTATGTCTCACTTATGTAGAAGAAAATTAACACATTGCTTTATTGCAAAATTATTATTGAATAACATTCCATTTAAAAATATTAATGCAACAATTTTATTTGTATGCAGACACGATTGATGAACCAGAAGAAGCTGATATCTGCCCAAAGCAGTATTGATCATCCCCGCATTTATTCTGGCAGCGTTGACTGTTTCCTACAGGTTTGTTCTATTTATCATTACTAGTAAAGAGCCTTCAGTTCTACTCATGGAAATATTGAAAAGTGTTAAAAAATGTTTTATGGTGATACTTGCGAATAATGAAAAGTAATATCTAACTCGTAGATTTATTTATGGGCAGAAAATTGCAGTATTACTGCTAGCCCTTGCTCTTCTATCACTCTCACAACAATGTGCTGTCTGTATGTGAAACTAACAATAACCTCCCACTCCTCCTCGCCGGAAATACAGAACATAATCGCCAACAATAAGGTTGCTATGGCAACAAAAAATTTCACTTCAAAAATCTTGTAATTTTGTAACTGGCAAATTTATGCCTTCTGAGGCCACCAAGTGCAACCTCCCTCAAATCTGCTACCACTTAAAAGCACAATTTTTTGTATGGATTTGGCCAGTGCACCACATTTTTTAACTTTGCATGCTTGCTGTTCACGAATTTGCACTTTGCAACAGAAATTTTTATGACCATTAATTCTGTTTTGCACTGATTATTTGCATTTTGTGTCATGCATTTGCGATGACAACGAGCGTGAACTCCCTCTACTTTTTTGTTTCGAAGTTCATTTACATGATAACTCTCAACTTAATTATTTTGTAGCTCATTTTGAAGTTCAATGATGAAACTTGAGTTTAAAATTTAAAGAAATGCCATCATTTTGGAATGTAAGGTTTTCATCTGCTCTTATGTTTTTACATATTTTGAATGTAATTTAAGGAAATGTTATTTCGTTTTGTTAGGGTTTCATTTTTTATTACGAATTCTTAATGAAAATCTAAGAATTGCTATCATCTTGTACACGTAAGATTTTCTGCCACATATTTTGAATAATTAATAGAAATGTTATCACTTTCTTATGCAAGGTTTTGATTTTTTGTTACACATTTCAAACAATTAATAAAAGAAATGTTGCCACTTTATAATGCTAGCGTTTTTTTTGCGGCTTGGAAATGTTTGTGGCAGAATTCAAGAAAATATCCATGCATCACGTTCTCAACATTCCATTTCAGTAGTTCACCAATTTAAATTTAAGGATTTCCTTGGAATGAACAAAAGAAGTACGAACATCGCATGCGAAAATGTGCCAGAGGAAACTGCACAACTGCCAAAAGAAGTGCTATCGCTTTGTAATGCTGGGTTTTCATTTTCTGTTATGCATTTTGAAAGTAATTAAAAGAAATTTGCACTTTATGATACAGTAAAATGTGTAACGAATGCCAGAGTAACGAAATATTCAGTAAAACTAAATTATTTCCCATCCCCTGCCAGTTTACAATGTAACATTATGTAAAAATGTTTCATTTTAACGAATACCATTGTAACAAAAATATCAGTTTAGCGCAATAAAAATTCATACTGGTATAAAAAATACGATCATTATAACAAAGATTGTAAAAAGAAATTCCTTAAACAGTATGATGTACACTTTTTTATCTTTATTGGATTTGGTTTTTAGCATCTGACAATGCTGTAATGATTTAAACTCAGTGAAATCTGTGCAGGCAAGTGTATTGGATGATTGCCTGACTAGCAACCAATAGGCAGGTTATTCATAGCTCGATCAGACCGTTCAGAAAAAATTACTGATTTTTTTAAGAAGTAAACACTAATTCATGGTTTCTTTCCTTATAATTATTTTGTTACATGTAACCATCATTCTGACATTTTGACTGAAGTGCAATATATTACCCTTGACTGTGGCGCCGCAAATGACTATGGCCAAATACAGAACTACGTTCTACAGTAATATGTTCTCATATGAATAAACACTGTTTGTACATCGAAAAACTTTTCCATTTTATTCCAATAAAACCTTCTGTTACAATGGATTTGGATTGGGTTGTAGTAGTTGCATCTTCACTCTATATCAATATATTACTTGTACTATTTCTAAAGTTATACGAGTTCCTTTACCTACTATGATTACAATGACAACTTAAGTACTACGCACTTCTCAGAGTTACCATTTTTGCCACGTGTCAGGGGGAGGATATATTGCACTTACTCTGAATTTTTTAAATTTCATTTCATTGTAAAGAATATATTTTGGTCATCCCCACAACTTTGTTGTTAGAGAATGGTGGCAGTGATTTCAAATAAGTGGTGATTTTTGTTCACTATTGTAAATTAATTTGTTTTGTTATCAGTACTTCAAAGTAATATTATTGTAATCATATCTGTAAGTTTGAAATTGACCAAAAAGTCACCAACCCATACTGATTATAAAATAATACTTTTTATAAATAATTAATAATATTGTATTTATGAGCTTTCTACATCTCAATTTTACATTGTTTTGCAGAAATACATTGTTCTCCAAGTCTAAAAATGTTTAATAAAAATGCTCGCATCACAATAAGTTATATAAGAATCTCACCTGGAGGAAATTGCTGAAGTTCATTAATTAATTATCACTAATCTTTATACTCTTGTACATTTTTTAATTACCGATTTTTTCTTATAAAAGACGGTCCGGAATGAAGGCTTTATGGCTCTGTACAAAGGATTTGTACCAACTTGGTTCAGGATGGGTCCGTGGAATATAATATTCTTCATCACATTTGAGCGACTCAAGCAAGTATACTAAAAATTGATGAGAGGCAAGTCCTTTGGAGTAGGCTGTGTGTGGAATAGCAGATGTTGTTGAAAGAGTCTGAAAAGATTCTGGCTGTGGTTTTAAAAAGTGGCCTATGAGGGTTTGTGCTATTTTATAACAAAAGGTTCTTCCTTTTGTATCCTGCCTTATATCTTGCTCTGCATTTTAATTCATGTATTAATAATTTTCAATCAAAACCTTTCTGTTTATGTACAGTTACATTCTGAATGAAATGTGTTTTAAGTTATCAGTGAGAGTGCCTGTGGAAACAGTATTAAAGAGGTTATTGAATGAATGTTCTTTTAAAGGATGGGATGCATGGATTTGAGGAAATGTTGAGCAAGATATTTGTTGTTGTTGTTTAGGTGTATGTCCCCATGTTATGTGGAAGTTCTTATCTTTAGTTCAATGGTATGATTGAAGATTCAATTATGCTTGTAACTAGTCTCAGATGACAAATTTTTTAACATGCGAGTTAGGCTTGGCATTTCACATGCATTACTTTCCAGTGAATTAATTTGCCTATCTTAAAGATTTGGCTTTCAACTATTTCATTACAGAAAGTAGCACATGTTGTAATTTTGCTAGGTAGAACTGATTTAATTTATAGATCTCCTTAATTTTAAAATATGATCGAGTAAAAATTATAAAATTACCTCGAGTGAATTACATTTTTATTGAACTTCAATCCTCATCATTTTCATTTAAATTGGCTATTTGCTGGCATTAAATGGGCCCAAATCCAATTCAGTATGTGCATTAATAAGATTTAGTGCTGACTACATCACTATAAATGAGGTTTTCCCATGTCATTGCTTCTGCAAAACTGCTATGAAATAAGTTTTGCAGCAAATTTTAGAAAATCCCAAGTATTTTCCCAGATAAAATTGAGGAAAAATTTATATCTTGTACATTTTTCTGACATTTATATTCTTATCCTTCTGAGTTTATAGTATTATAATGCCAAGGATTACAACAAAAAAACTGGCTGCACAAATGTACATGGAACTATAGCTAATGATTTATACTGGATGGCCATCAAAGGTGTAAGGTATTAAAAATAAGTTTTGTGCGCAGCCAGTCTAAAGTTGTTCAAATTGATGGCTCAATGCAAATATATCCTTTGGTATGTGTTTGCATAGAAGCTTGTTTGAGGTTTTAACTGTAAAAGGTGCTAACTTGTTTTACTCTTTGTTTCAAATGAATGATCTGAGAGATATTTCCAGTCTTTTATTGTAAGAAAACTTTCAAATGAACACATCTATTTTTCTCAATGATGCACATGATATTTGGTTAAATTATATTTTTATGTATAATGTTAATTGAAATTTGGATATTTCAAATTCTTCTTATACTCAAAATGGATATTTTGTAATTGAAGAATATTTCCGTGTCTCTTATCCAAATTCGATTATCTGATTAATGTTATTATTATGTTTCACCAATGGGTGCATACAATTGAATTGATGTGGTACCTGAGTTTTACTTTCATTCTGTAAGCAAAATCAAAGCTTTAAATCAGTTAAAGACATTATTCTTTTTTTAAAATAAATGTAACATTTATGAATCTACCAAAGTTCCAATTGTTGAGTGCAATGCTTAAATTATATCTCATTTATGCAGCAATAGTATTAAGGAAGTGGGTTACTTACATTGGGTTATCATAAACTTGTTGCATGCTAACTGAAATGCAGTTGTTTATTTATTTTAAATGAAAATGATTTATCATATCAGCAGTTGCATATTTTCTTTGTTCGATGTAATTTTTATGACTTTTATTTCTCACTGTAGAAATATTTAGTATCTTATCCATGATGATAGATAGTCATTTTCTTTTTGTGAAAGTTCAAATTTTCAGTCAGAAGGCATATCAATGCTTTTGTTTTTATGCTTACTTTCAAGCTAGTGTGTTTTTTATTTGCTTTATTTGTGGAGACTTTTGAAGACTGTTTAAAACAGTCATTTTTATTATTGGGTTTTCAATATTCTTTACAAGTTTTAATTGTTACTTTTTTGATTTTATAAGGATTTTTGAAGTAGCTTTAAGCATTTTTGTTTACAAAAGTAACATTTTAAATATTTCACTGCTGAAACTGCAAAAAAAAATTTTAATGAAATTTCCTTAGTATTTGATTTTCATTGAATTCTGTTTACTAATTTTACATATTAAATATGGCAGAGAATAACCTTAAACTCTTCCTGGATTCCATTTTTTGTTTGTTTTCAATGCAGTTATTTTCACTTATGGTAAATTCTGCTTTAAAATCTAAGTTTACATCTGTTGATTATCTTTTTTATTTTGTGATGGGAAATCTACCTGATTGTATTGTTATATTACTATTATTTTTAATAATACAGTGTGTCCTCGATTAACATTGTTACTTTGTTCCAGAAAATCATGACTTAGGTCATAACAACATAATATTTTTTTAGGTGCTAGATTGAACCTAAAGTTGACTACCACTTCTATTTGGATCAATTGTTACAAAATGTCACCATGCAAATAACGCAAAGTTATTAAAAATATGTCAATCCAAAACACATTTCCCACTCAAATACTGCAATCTGCCGCAGCTGGAGAAGCGCTGCACAGCAGATGCACACGAGAATCGTCTATGCAATATTTTTTTTTCGTGCTTTATTTAAGTGCCTAGGCGGGACAACATTAACACGAATCATCGATGATGTTAATCTGGATATGGGTAGTAATTTTTGAATGACATTAAGTCGAATCGACATTAATCAAAGTGACGTTAAATCAAGGACACACTATAACATTATTAATAAAAGTTGTTAACTCATGGAATCAGATTCCTCCTTGTAGTTGACTATTTTTCCTTGATAGAATTTTTTTCTCTAATTTTCAATTAAGAAAATAAATAAAACTTGTTCATTTACTTTAAAAGAAGATAGAAGGGCCATTTATTTCAGTGTTTTTTTTAAATTCTGGATCACAACAACATGATAACTTAAGGATAAGGAAAACAAACTGTTACTACTGAGAAAATTATTTTCTTATAGCATCTGTTATGCTTTAATACAAGTTCATGAACACTAGTCAATTATTCACTGTTTTTGGGGGTTGCTGGGATCAGGGATAAGTTATTTTTCACTGGGTCAGTAGACATATAAGTTAGAAAAAACACTGATTTAGATAAATGATTTTGATGTTCCTTCAGTTATATTGCTTTTAAAAGTTGTGGATGCAGATGATTGAAGAAAGGAAATATACATAATGGAAAAGTATTGAAATTGTAAGCCTCTTTACAAAGTGGAACCTGTTAGTATAGTTGCTTGGTTCCTTATTTTACAGGCTAGTCTGTTTTATGATCTGCTTTTATTAATGGTGGTGGTATTTGTTCATTCCATTAATAATAAAATAAATATAAAGCCAATCCAGGAAACATTTTGTTGTGGTATATCATTCTCATCTTTGTGAGAATGTTGTTGTATTAAAAGGTAAAGCTGTTCCCTTATTTGCAATTTTGTGCATATATGGTTATTTTCAAACACATGCACCACTAATATGTGTGGATTTTCTAGTTCATTCAAATTTAATTATTTAGTTTATATATAATAAGGTAATATGTTACTTTTGGTTTACAAATATTCATGGCAAGGTTTAATTTTCATTATTGCTATTCAGCTTAGGATCAATAATGTAGTTTTATCATGTACTTCAGTAATAAATGACTTGTTATCATTTGTAATTTAACACAGGAATTGGAAATGTAATTCAGACTAGTCAGTCAATGAATCTCATGTTGAAACTTTTATGTAAATGGTGTAGGGGTGTCAATTTGTTGTATATGTCATTTTTATTTGTATCTTATATTGGCACATTTGTATTTACATTAACAAGCACATTTATGAGGTGAATACTGTTGATATAGTTCACTTACCAGTATTACCTGTGTGTACTCATTCTGTATCCTTGATTGTTATATTTCTTTTAAATCTTGTTAAAAATATGTTGCTTTTCATTTACAGTGAACCTTATTTCTTATTCTGAGATTTTGCTCTATAACCTGGGAAGCTATTTTGAAATTGTGCAAGTCTCTGAAAAATTCTTCTTGAGATAAATTTTTATTTTCTTCAGTGTTATGAGCAGTGATGGCAAACGAAAAAAAAAATCATTTCATTATGTTTTTAGTAATACAGCCAAAAAAATATAGTTTTTTGTTATGTTTTTCATTACAATCAAATTTTAATTTTGTTTTTTGTTTCGTTTATTGTTATAACAAAAAATGTTAGTACAAATTAATGAAATTGAGTTAATTGCTCTTTCATATATATAAATGTATATTTTGTATTTTTATGTTTGCAACCTACATCAGAATTTATACAAATATTAACTGAATGAAATTGCTGATCAGTTGTTAAAAAAATAAGATATTTCTGACTGAAGAAACTTATATCCTCTGCAACATTAATGACAACAGAACACTTTTTTACGAGTCCTTAGGCAGTGATATTTGGCACAAACTGAGAATACATGAGTAGAGCCCCCATATCCAGATTACCACATGAATGGCCTAACTAAAACATCAAGCATCAAAATAAATGGAAGTAATAGAAAGATCTCAGACTTTCCTGGCGAATTAATGCGAAGAAGTTTTCTCGGGCTTCCAGCCGGGTCATAATACTGTTGTATTCCGACGTTTCGATAACGCACTCGGTTATCATCTTCAGAGAGAACCTTAGGTGCTGAGGCCAGATCCTCCCCGAGTTTATATACCTGTTGGCCCTCTCTCTCTCATTGGTCGGCGGGTCGGTCCAATGGCGTGGTGTTGTTCGCCCAGCTGGTTGATGGTCATGTCCCATGCTTTAAATGGAAGTAGTTATAATTTTAGGGTTGCATCGTCGATTGTGCACATCCAACTACTAGATGCCAAATTTCAGCTTCCTGTCTCATCTACGTCTGCAAAGTAATATCTCCATTTGGATAACTCACCATCTCCTTAACAATGCACTTCACGAAAAAACATTTCAAACAAATGTACTAGGATTAGTGCTTGTGCGATTGAGTGAGTGAATGTGTGGCTTCAGGTCCCTGGTGTGAGGTAACACCCCCTGAACCTGGATGTTTGTATTTTTCATTTTTGACTTTTCACCTCCTTTTAATGCTATTCATCATTGCTGAAAAGCACTATTGTCTTCGTGATGTCCATCTGTATGCATATATCATGGAAGAATTGGCGCAACCAAATTTGGTACATAGAATATTCACATAAATTAATGACCAAGTTGGCATATTTTGATCAGATCTATTCAGCAGGGATGCTACAATTGCACAGTTTAACTTTTCGGTAACTGTGAATTTGGAAGGAATTGGCTAAACCGATTTCAACGAAATGGAGGTGGTGTGCAGCATATAAAAACAAAATCAATATGTTTAGTGTAGATATGGAAGTCAGTGCTGCCACAATAAAAGTAATAAAAACTTCTTTTTGCACCCGTTTGTGTTGAATTGTCCAGATCAATTTTAACGAAACTTAATTATAATAGTATATTTGGATCTTATCAGTCAAACAGTGGTGCCACATTTACAAATTAAACTCAGTAATACCGTAAATACCCGCGTATAGTGCGCATCCTCGTATAACGCGCAGGGGGGTTTTCACCCTCGTAATCTATTATTTTTCTATATACCCGCGTATAGTGCGCACCGATTTTTTTTTAGCATTACCGTTCCAGAATAAAGTAGATGGTGTATCGAATTACGTCCCAAAAGAACGTCAGCTAACTCAATCTTTACATACTCTATGTTTACTTACAAGGTGATATTAGGATATACACAATAAATCGAATTATATTAATTTTTTATTATGGAATATGACATTCTTTGAGCTAATAAAATGAAGGAATGACGATAATCCTATTTTTTACGTACGTTTTTGTCACGCCTAAGGTGGACGGGTTCGCCCAACCTACAGTTTTACCCTTATTAGAACCCTCTGGAGCACCTAAACACGATAGCAAATAACCATAATTAACTACAGACTCTAAGAATCAAGAATAAACCACGTATCACCAGGCCGGGCGCCGGTGTAGGGTGACGTCATGCGTAAGATGCCGATTCCGATAATATCGAAGAAGAATGGTCCAGTGACGAAGTATTTCTTGGCTTTTAAAATGAATAAATACTGAATTCATTCTTTTCATATCTAATTAATGAATGTTTGTAGAATTAATTAATAAATTTTAAATATTATCTATCTTACTTTTCGTAAAAATCACCAATAAAATTATGAGGATACCCGGGCATTAATTAATGTGCCGAAATTGTGGAAATATGGGGTCAAATGAAAATAGGAAGATTATGTACCCTCGTATAACACGCATCCTAATTTTTAACTCAAATATTTCGAAAAATAAGTGCGCATTATACGCGGGTATTTACGGTAATGGATTTGGAGAAAATTGGCTGGACAGATTTCAACTAAATTTTGCATATAAGGTTTGTACAACATACCATAATGAAATCAAGATGTTTAAAGTGGAGTTGAAGAGCAGGGCTACCACACTAAAAAGTGAAATGATGTTTTTAAAATCGTATTTCTAGAGAACTGACCTCATGGATTTTAACCAAAGATAGAATATATAATCATCATATGTATATATAACCAAAATATTAATTATCATCCGGGTCGACCAAACAGGACTATGTACCACAATATCAAGTATTTTCTGTAACTTTGAATTTGGAAGGTACTGGCTTAACGAATTATAAAGAAATTTCGTTTTTAGGAAGAGTATAGAATGGGAAAACGAAATGAACATGTTTAGAACGAATCTAAAAATCAGGTCTACCACAATATACGGAAAAATAATTTTCTGATTTCAAAGCAAATACATTAGTAGGTATACGATTATACTATGGCTAATTTGACGAAAAGCACTTATGTACCACGGGAAACCTGTGTGCATCCCTACTTGTTTTCCCCTTTTTTCCTGTTTTTCTAATTGTTGAACTTTATGGTTAAGTTAACATCAATTTCACTGTAGTCTCCGCCTTTACCTATCTATCAGTAACAACCTCCAAAGCTAAGGTTCCCTTCTCTCAAAAGAAAAAATATTCTAAATCAACTTAACATACACAAGAAAATTTAAAATATGGCAGGCGGTATTAATCTCTTGTGTATTTTCAAACAAATTATGCTGCTTTCAATATCAATGCTGAATAATATAGCAGTATATATGGCGTGTCTGTGGTGTAGTGGTAAGGGTGTTGGCCTGCTATGCTAAGCGGCACTAGGCATGAATTCTGCAAAAGTGGTATTTTTTCCGAGGTTGCCCATCTCCCTATTTATGCATTTGAGGAGACCACACAAAAGTCAATGCTCTGTCCTTTGGAAGGGATGTTAAACAATTGGCCGCCTTGGTGCTCTTCGCAGAGAGTAGGCATATGCCAGTACCGGGTTTCCTTCCTCCTTTCTGTGTCCGGTTTGGAAGGCAATATGAAATCACCACACCATGTATGTAAATTCCCTAGTCAAAACCAATCAATGACTTGGTAGGATCTGTCGTAAGACAGAACACTAGAATGAATGAATGATAGCATATATTGTAGCAGTATTCCAGGAGACTCCCTGTGATAAATAACATTGGAAGCAGGGGCGGACTGCCGATATTAAACCAGCCCAGGTGAGTCACCAGCCTAATTTTATTAATCATATTTTAATCAATGTAAGAATTCATTATAATAGATATAAATGTGGATGAAAATGCATTGAATAATATCTCTCAACTATTTTAATAAAAATAATAAAATTTGTTTATAATAGGGCTATTACATTTAAACGAATTATTATAGTAATAGAATAATATTTAAATTTTATACCAGCCCAGTCAACCCCAATGGGCACCTGCCCTTTGGGTGATCACCTGTATTACCAGTCTGTCCCTGTTGGGGAGAATAACCAACCAGAAATTATTTCTACGAGAAGCATGGTTATGATCAAACATGAAACCGGTATGGCGACCGCCTTGTTAAGTAAAAACAGGAGAAAAAGGTCTCGATCCGAGAGTTGGAGGAATTTTGTTGAATTCCAGCAGACTCCCAGCGAATCCGGAAGGGTTGGCAGCCCTAGTTTCAAGGCAATTAAGCATCCTTTTCTAAGCCAGCTTATTATGCATAAAACTTTTTAATAAAATATTTTGGTCACAGAATGATTGGGAGCCACTGCATTTTATCTCTGCTTATTAAAACTTGTAAGTAGTTGGAATTTACTTTAAGTAAGTAAAATGTATCCTTTCAATGCCATGCGTTCAACAGGAAAATGCTGTCTTCCTCTTAATACACATGCCTATGAATTCAAAACTTGACAAAAAATATCCTGTTTAATTTTCTTTAAAATTATAATAGCACTTAGAAGGATTTGGTTCAGAACTAACATATTAATCACCTGCTCATGGTAAATAAAAGGAAATACACATGAATATATAGAGATTTCTTAAAATAATAGAGTAATTGACACTGTTGAATTACTGACTTGTCTTGTTATTGTTATGTATTGTTTTCAACAACTGTTAATTGGCAATGATATGCATACTTTATTTCAATACTACATTATATGGTAGATCTTAATTTTTACTTTCTCCTTAGGTAGTATGGGGGAAAGTATTGTTTTCATAAAAATATAAATTTCGAGATTTCAACGGAAATACGTTTTGAGATCCCCTGAACACATTTTGACCATTTTATCGATGTCTTTGTGTATGTGATAGCAATTATGTGGGTGCTCTAACTCGAAAACTATTAATCAGATCAATACAAAATTTTATATTTGACATTTTTGTTAAAATTACAAGTTGATTAGTTTCTGGTAAAAATCGGTCAACCTAATGTGGTTTTTACTCTTGTCATCCGTTTTATTGAAATATTTACTTTAATATTTGATTAATGTAAAAAAGTCGGCATTAGAATAAATGTTGTAAGACATTTAATTAGTTTTCTACAACTATTGTTTGAAACATTTTCCCGTATAACGCATCGTTTAAGAGATATTTTTTAAAAACTACATTTTAGCTGCCACCACCATGCTACCTACTGGCGACTACAGTAAACACCTGACACAATTAGTTACGTTTTAATAACTCTGTTTTTTATTTTCTTAATTGTTGGAGCTTCCTGGCTATATCCATTATCAGAAGGCTACGATTTGCGTTTGTCTGTGAAACCTTTCAGAAATAAAATTAAAAGAATGTTCAAGTAGTGAAGTTAAACATTTATTCTTGTTATAAAAATGTCATATTCTGACCAAAATAATAGATATTTTAAACCGGGTAATTTATAAAATTATATATCAGAATACGTAGAAATCTATGTTTTAACATAACTATTATGGCTGGCTTCCTACCTTCTTCTATTTCTTCACAAACCATAACTAAAGTCAATTGCGTAATTAGTGCCAGCAATTAGGATATAATAAAAGAAAATTGACACCTGGTAGGTTTTAGTGACGCACATAAATAAATTTTAAAATATCTGCTGTGTATTATCTGTTATTGCTGATCTCCAACACTTTTGTTTTGTATTCTGTTCCGTTTTCTGCTATTGATTGATGAGGAATGGGCATCAACGGGAAAAGTATCATTTACCCCTTCTCTACAGCGTTATATGTTATTAACATTGTTTATTATGATAAAATACGATGTTTTTCAAAATACCTAAATATTTTACGCATCATGGCGTATTTTTCGTATAATTTTCAGTATATGACCTCTTGACAGGTTACAAATCTGTTGTTGGTCATTCCGATTATCGATATATGGTATATCGCATGTAGCGTCACATGATGTCTTGGCGAAAATGCGGGGTTATCGTCAACAGGTAATGAAAAGTTTTTAAATTTTCATTGTTATTAACGTCGAATTCATATAATCAGTTCGTTCAGAATTATGTTATTGTGAGCTAATATCAATGCGGAATTGACTTATTGATTTTACATTTTGTAGCGTGCACATTTAGCGAAAATATGATTCAGTCAGTTGACGGTACAGTTCATCGGATGTGTATTAACGAATTAATGTTTTTCCGTAAGAACCTCTATTACTTTAGTACAATTTTGACTCTTAAGTTCGTATTATTTTTCGATTCAGAGATATTAACTTTATGAAAATCCAAAGACTTCATTGCACAAAAGTAAATCTCGACACTAATGTTAACGGCGTCCTAACCTTAGGTTTGCATTATTTAGAAGACTGTCATTTGGGTGTGTTATCGTGTTGGTACAGGTGTCTATGGATCACATGTAATTGGCTTTAGAAAGTTTAGAATGGAATTTTACCGAATAGTCAAATGGATCTGGGTGCATGAAGTCGATGTTGGTATTCGATCGGATTGATAAATTATGTACAAATTTCTATAATTTTTTCGACAATTTAAAGTGACAAAAAGTGCAACTTCAATTAAATTTTTAATGACTGGAAGTCGTTAAAGCGCTCACAGTATTTATTAGAGAGGTTACATGCAGTGTTGGAACTTTTCGCCACTCTAATTGTTCACTTAATTTAGAAATCGTTATTATTTACTTTTTAACCGTTAGAATCCTGTAAGTAAATTATTGCAAAATTTAACAGCTCATTCAGTAACATCATCTATTGTATTATCGTATTTGGAGTTGGAGCACTAAGCAAAAATAATGGAGTCCAATATTTTGCATGAGAGCCACCAAAAGTATGCTGGATGCAGCTTAGCATGTTCGTGCTGAATCAATTTTCACTGATTTTTAAATCGTGTCCATTTATTCTCCTTAGCTGGAGCTGACACGTTAACCCTAGAACATCTCATGGATTATAGTATTAATTTTCTATGGAGAAATTCATTAAAAGTAATGATACATTGTTATGTTGATAGAAATGTAGCCAACAAATATCAGCATTTTTATTAGGTCACCAGATTTTCATAATCTCAAAATAGGAAAAATGAGAAAACGAAACCATACCAAATTACCTACTTTATTATTTATTTATACCTATTCATAAATGCTATGAGTTTTTGTTTTAACAAATCAATAGTTTTTCAAATGTCAAAAATCACAGTATTTTTATCTAAATTTATTTTATGCACAGCCTCTGTAGTAAAACATTCCAATGCTTTTTCACTGGTCCAAATATCATTTATGATCGGAAAAAAAACTTTCCACTGCTGCATTTGTTCCTGGTAGCGCAAAACAAAATTAGGTCATCAGAAACAGATTTGGATATGGTTTGAGCTCTTAAACAAAATGAGCAAAGACTATTGATTAATATTTGAATTATGAATTCTAATGTTCTTGATAACATCTTCCAGTTTATTTCCTTTTTTTAAATATTGTCCCTAAAAATATTGAAATTCTTCCATAGTTGCTGCCCCTCCTTCCAAGTACGGTTTCTGTCAAATTCTGACCACTGTGTTTTCGTTTTGTTTGTTGAATGCTTAAATACCTACTTAATTGTTGTAAAAATTAAAAAAATGTGCGAGGACGTCTGTTCACCTTAATTATTATTACTAACGAATAAGTGTTACAGATAGGCAAGTGACAACAGTCATAGCAAAAACTTAAAACAGTTACAACGGTAACGGCAGTTGCAGTATTGTACATGAATTACAAAATTCTAGAGCTACTTACTGCTTTTGCACAGAAAACTATTGTTTACCTTAGCAACTCGGAAACAATGTTTTTGTAAATGTATACAAATAATTTAGTCAATTTTTTCAAATGAAAGTGTTTTATAGAAATTTAATTCAGAAAAATGGTGGAATGATATAACATGAGGGAAGTAAGAATATCATAGTGTCTTGGTGACATCCTCTGATTAAAGATTTTTTATTTGATTCTCTTGTTTCAGAAGTGTTGCTCCGAGAGATTCTTACAAGAACATTCCAAACATCTAGTTGACCACAGCTGATCTATCTGGGCCTCTTCTCTTTTGCGATACCAAGGAAGAATATTGGTGAGAGTTATAAATTTTTGTCACAAAATAGAACAAATGAGCTTCCCACTTTGCATTGTGTTTATCAGATTGATTGTTGCATGTGATATTATTGTTTAAAACTTGCAACGTGTTGAGTGGCATTCCGATGTTGCAGGTCCAGGAAGAAGTTGAAGATGTTTAGAAGTAGGATATCTTCCTAAAGAGAATAGCAAAATTTTGTAATTTTAATCATGTGCTATAATAAATAGCATATAAATTTATGCCATATAATCGGAAATTGGCCAAAATATTTATATATCCAGTGATATTTTCAATGTAAAAATGCAATACCTATATTACTTATTTATGAGCAAAGATTTGTTTGCCAGCAATCAATTGTAGTATGATTTTTAATAATGTAGGATATTAGTTTGTATGATATCAATTGAAATTATTAGGACAAAATTAGTCTTTTGTGGGAAATTGTCATTTACAACATTTATACTTTTAATTATACAAAGTTTATCTTAAAATTTGATTGAGAAATGGTGATTTATTTTCAACTTCGTCTTTTTGAATTTCACAATGTTGGAAATATTTCTGGTCATCATTAAATGCTAATACTATTGAAGCTAAATACGTCGTTCTGGTAAACTGTAACTTGTGCTTGGTTTAATACTGATATTTTTAACTAGTTATATTTTCATTGCACAAAAGTGCAGTATATTACTTATTTTTGAACCAAGATTTGTTTGCCAGCTGTCAATTTCATACTAATTTTAATATATGCACACTATAAAATATTAGTTTTGTACAATGTTAATAAAATTATAGGAACAAAGTTAGTGTTTTGTGAGGCATTGGCTGTTGCCATTGTACTTTTCATTATGCAAAGTTTATCATTAAATTGGGTTTCGTAAGATTCAAGATTTGAGAGAAGTTAATGCAGTTTTTGTGAATTGGCTGTACTTAATAATCTTGTTGCAGAAACTGCTAAGTTCTCTGTTCAGCAAGCAGCATTTAATGGAAAGGAGCTTCTCACAAGCAAGAAAATAAATTGAGAAACAAGGAAGAAATTAGCGAAATGCTACATATAGAAATAGCTCTTTATGGCACAGAGACGCGAGTGGTAAGGAGAAAGGAGGAATAATATTTAGAAAGTTTGAGACATGGATATGGAGGATGATGATGAAAGTGAAATTGACAGAGGAAGAGAAACGAAGAAGTATTATAAATGGTGGGAGAAGAAAGGATGCTAATAAAAACAATCAGGAAAAGAAAAGCAAATTGTATAGGGCACATATTGAGAAGGCAATGTTTACAAAGGACGATCTTAGAAGGAAAAATTAGTGGAAGAAGAGGAAGAGGGGGAAAAAGAACAGGAATATTAGAGAATCTAAAGCAGGAATATAGTGCTTGTAGAGGTATATATATATTGAAGGAAAGCCTCGAGAACAAGTTTCGGACTAAATACCTTGGAAGCATCATAACAAGAGATAAGATAAGATCAGGACTAGAATAGGAAAAGCAAAATCAGCTTCCAGGAGAAAGAAAGGCCTACTTACGGGGAATATAAGGGAAGATATCCGCAGTAAGTTGCTATGTATCGAGTATAGCTTTGTAGGGGGCAGAAACTTGGATGCTAAGGAAAAATTACATCAAATACTTGGAAAGCTTTGAAATGTAGAGAATGCTGAAGATAAAATGGACAGATAGGATGAAAAACAGTGCTATGAAGAGTAGGAGAGAAGCGAATAATTATACAGACTATTAGAAAGAGGAAGGCAAATATCAGTGGTTCCCGACCTTTTCTCATCCCCGCCGACCCTTTTTCGTCCGAGGACCCCAAGTTGAGAACCGTTGCTCTATCTCAAAGTCTATTTCCACCCCTCTTTTGGGCTGTCTCAATGCAGATAAATGCACAAATTACATTGGGACATTTTGATATTTTGAACATAGCTTATAGACTCGCAGTATTACCTCAGTCATGGCCCTTTCCCGAGTTGGACTTCCCAACCTTTTCGCTACCGCTGACCCTTTTTAGTATGAGGTCCCCAAGATGAGAACCTCTGTTTTATCTCAAGGTATATCTCTGCCCCTCTTTCATGTCGTTTTAATGCAAGTAAATGCACTAATTATATTGAGACCTTTTCATATTTTCAACATGGTTTATGGACTCGCAGTGCAACCTCGATCGTGTCCCTTTCCCGAGTTTGTCTCCCCAACATTTTCACCACCGCAGACTGCTTTTAGTCCGAGAATCGCAAGTTGGGAACTGCTGCTCTATCTCAAGGGCTATCTCCAATCCTCCTTTTGGACAGTCTTAATGTGGGTCAATGCATGAATTACATTGAAACTATTTGAAATTTTGAACACAGCTTATGGTTTTCCAGTGAAATGTCCCACTGCCCAAGATGCAGATAAAATTTCATCCGACTTTGTTTTTCATATGATATAAAAATATCTGGCAATACTTGCTTGGTAATTACTCTTCTCACTCAAATATGTAAGTTTTTTCCATTTCCATTCTTTCCCTTATAACATAGCTTACCGCGTCCTCAATTTCGTCACCATCCCGCTACAAATCATTAATGGTAGTTCTTGCAATACCATAACTTTCTGTTAAACTGGAAGCACTTTTGCCTTTCCTTAATTATCGAAGGATTTTGAACTTTTTATTAAGTTCAGAAAGATACGAGTCTCTATTTTTCCACCATTTTATATAGGGTATATGAATTTACCACAATGGTTGATCTTTCAAAACTATCAGAAATTTTGAAGTGACAAACGGAAACAGTAGGGAATGTTAATTCCGAGAATTGTTTGTGTGTGAGAAAACGTGTGGTGCTGATTCTGAGAATCATTAGCGAGAAGTGGACATGAATTTTTTATAGGAATGGCTGAAATAATGCCATATACAAGTAAACATTACATAACAGAAATTTGCTTAAAAACCTTTACTTTGATCAAAAGATTCGAGTCAGGGTTGAAGGAGAAGAAACGGAAAGTACTTCAATAGGGAGGGGAGTGAGGCAGGGATGTCCTGTTTCACCAGCGATATTTAATATTTATGCAGAAACAATAACAGAAGAAGTGTTGATGGGAGAGAAAGGATTTAAGATAGGAGGTGAAAGTATTACCACCATTAAATACGCAGATGATCAGGGCTTAATAGCAGAAGGCGAGAAAGAGCTTCAGAGGATGACAGACAGACTAGTGGAGGTTGGCCAACAATATGGAATGAAGATCAATGCAGAAAAAACAAAAGTCATGGTGGTTTCAAAGGAACATAAAGAATTAAATATAATGGTAAATGGCCAAAAATTGGAACAAGTAAGTAGTTTCAAATATCTTGGCAGTATTTTAGCGCAGGATGGAAATAGTACACAGGACATCAGAAGTGGGATTGCGATGGCAAAAGCAGCATTTAACGAGAAGAAGGAGCTTCTCACAAGAAAGAAAATAAATTTAGAAACAAGGAAGAAATTAGCAAAATGCTACATATGGAGCATAGCTCTTTATGGTGCAGAGACTTGGACGGTAAGGAGGAAGGAGGAAAAATATTTAGAAAGTTTGAGATGTGGGTATGGAGAAGAATGATGAAAGTGAAATGGACAGAGAGGAAGAGAAATGAAGAAGTATTAGAAATGGTGGGAGAAGAAAGGATGCTAATAAAAACAATCAGGAAAAGAAAAGCAAATTGGATAGGGCACATATTGAGAAGACAGTGTTTACAAAGGACGATCTTAGAAGGAAAAATTAGTGGAAGAAGAGGAAGAGGGAGAAAAAGAATAGGAATATTAGATAATATAAAGCAGGGATATAATACTTATAGATGTATAAAAGAGGCTTCTAGGGAGAGAGAGAAATGGAGGCAGCGATTCAGTTAAAACCTGTCTTCGGACAGAAGCATGATGATGATATTTTGTTGTAAGATTTTATTCCTATTCACTAATTTGAAATTATTTGTTAATAGATTAAACAAAATTGTAATCGGTATTTGCAAAGCTTATTTACTATTAATTTAAGTAGATATGTATATAAAATTTAAAAAGTACTAAAATTCACGTCCCAGTCATGTCCCGGATTTTCTTCTTTAGAACTCATTATGTCCCGGTTTTGCTTCCCAAGAATCTGGTCAACTAGGGAGCTGAAATTTTTCAGTTATTTAGAGCTTGGTGCAAAAACACACACAAACATTTGAAAATCTCCATGAAGTTGTTATTGCGGCTGTTAAAAATATTTAAAATTTAAACAAATAAATATTATTGCACTTCTAGATGTGGTACAACATTAAAAATTGGCAGAAACATGTGGCATTAGAATCAAACAATGAAAAAGTATTATCTATGTATAATTTGTCGAATGTCCATCTGAGGCAAGGTCATTTGAATGACACACTATTTGAATAGCAATTTGAATCAACATAAATGAGAAGTCCTGGTGGCGTAGTGAGTAATGCGTCGGCTCACGAATATGAAGTTTGATCCAGATCGGGTAACTTTTTTATTCAATTTTGTTTCATTTCTTTATTTAATTTGATTAATGAGTCTTATTTGAATATGACCATCAAGTCATCTTTTTTTAACTAAAATTGTAAATAAATTTAAATTCATACCTTTTCTGTAATCCTGAAATATACAGTGATGGAAGATGTTACGCGTAACATAATGAAATAACGCAATAAAAAAATGACTTTTGAATAACATAATGAAAAACGTTAACGAAATTGTCAAAATTAATGTAACAAAAAACGGAGAAACAAAAACCATTATTTCAGTATTCTTATGGTGTGATTGGACACCGAAATGGTCCTAGGCAATTAATGTATACTGATTTTGCATGGTAGATATATACACCTATCCAGTATAGCCAGCTGCTAAAAAATAAATCTGCTAAATGGTTGTGAAAAATCTCCTAGATTTAGACAAAAATAAGCTAGGAATTGGTTAAAAAATGAAGTTTAAAATTAGCATCTATTATTATATTAAAAATTGTATTCCAGCAGAACGCTACAAAAATCACAATCATTATCACTTTCTTTTGGATGTGCTTTGTTGGTTCTTATGCTTTGTAACACACACAGTTAATGTCCTTATAGCATTTGCTATTACAGCACAGGCCATATATAACTGACAAAATGGCATTTATCATTTCGATTTTCATACGATTTCTGATCTTATTTTGGATCAAGTTAAGTTGACTGCAAGTCCTTTCCCTTCAATATTTTAACATGGCAATATTAATAAACTCAATGATAGCACGTTTGAAAATATAATATCATACAGAGTATTAACTTTTTATATGCTGAACTATCTTATTACAAAGACTAATATTATTTTAAGCTCTCATATTCATTTTACATGAAATAATAAGCTATTACTATACAATTGTCTAGTTAAATTTTTTTTTATTTTCTGATCAAATAGCATTGGCAAAATGTCAATGTATTTGCACAATTTTATAAACAATGGAGTGTTTTTTCTATGATAAAAGTTAATGATGATCTTGTTAACAAACTCTAGCATCAAGGTTTACAATATATTGCGACAATTCGAAGAGAAGCATGATATTAAAAGTTATTTTTATAAAAAAATTGACTAATGTAAAATATGCCTTAAGATTTACATGAACGGCTGTATATATAGTAGTTTGGCACTCAAATGGTTAAATGTGAATTGAGGAGAGAGAGAGCATAAGTTGAGAATTTGGTCAAGGCTTTTTCAGAGAAGCATTTAAAATGGTATCGTGAATTGCTTTGCTCTCATATCTTTTCTATATAGCTGCTTGTTACTTACGATATATTATTATCATATATATAACATATAGGAGGATACTAATGTTTAGGCACTTTCAGATGAACTAGAAACTTGAAATTTGTCACGATTATAAGTTTTTGGTCACAACCAAACAAATATCGAAAATTCCTAAACTTTTAATATTTAGGGGTTGTTTTTACCCCATTTGTACATTGCAGTTTAATAACTTTTATCTCGGAAACTATAAGTCATAGGTATGTATGCGTTGTATACTTTTTGTAGCAAACGTCTTCCATCTGAATCAAGTTTTAAATCCATACCTTACAGATCATATAAGGGCAAGGGAAAGCAAAAGAGTATTTTTGAAGGTCACAATTAACTGAGGCAAGATAGTGTTGCTACAAAGCTGCTTGCTTATTAGTATATATATATGATGATGACAAATGACTGTGCTCAGATCATATAAGGGCTAGGGAAAGCAAAATATGATTTTGCGGATGCTTGGTGTCGTCATCATGCTGAGATAGTGCATAGTTGAGGAAAACAAGCACGCATCACCTGCCATGCTAAAATAAATTTATCTGAAATGCTTGTAGATTGCAAACACCTTTTATTTGTATATATATATATTTATTTATTTATTTATTGTGGGAAGCTCATTTAATTTTATTTGGTGTTGTTGATAACTCATGGGTAGTTTTTCTGTTTCACATTTCAGAGATATTTTTCAATTCTTTTATCTTGTCATGGTGTTAATGCCTCCTGTTGGTTAAGCGATTTGTAATTGGGACAAATTTACCCTTTTGTGGCCATTGTATGACATATGTTTCACTAAATTATTTGCAATGATTAAGTTGATTGTAATTCCTGAATTTTGTAATGCTGCTAACTAGTGAGAATTTTCAGGAACTTGGAAAATTCTGTAAAGCATAATTTGACCTTTTTTTATCTGTTGAATAAGAATTTTGTTGAACACATTGACATTTTGACTTTTCTCAGCTTTTCTGAGAATTGTTTCTTTAAATTTATTAAATTACTTAATTATATCCAAATAGCAATTTTTAAAAGTATTTTGTTTTGCTGAATTAACCCAAAATTAATAATGGCCATAAAAGGGTTTAATCATCAGAGGGGCAATGTATTGTGTGAATAGAGCTTATAATGCCAGCAGTTTTGGTTCAGAAAATGTAATTACTTACTACTCCAGTAAATTAATTTCGAATCGTTAAATTTTGTGCATTTACTGTATTTACCTGGATATAAGAATTTGAATTTACTTTAAGAGAACTAGTGACGTATTTCTTAGAATCCATAGTATTTTCTCTTGAATTGTAAAGTTGCTTCCTACTCGTCACACATTTGCTCTGATAACATCCCAGTTTTTAATATTTTAGCATCCCTTTGAGCCCGAATTTTACATAAGAACAAGTAAATATTTATGATGTATATATAACCCCTTTTTTTATTTTGATTGTTCAGATTATTGATGTGAAAGTTTTGAAATCCAGTCAATGAGATTTTGCGTGGTACATGAAATATTTCAACTTAATATTTGCCATTATAAAAAGTTACTATTAGTAACTCATCTCCTTTTAGACTTATGCAAATTGTAAGATGCTAAAAGGAAAAATATTCAGGTAAATCAGTGGATGCCATGGATATTGAATAAATGATACATTAATAAAATTTTTGGCTAAAGAAGCTAGTATTTTTAAGCACCTGTTTGCTAAAGTTCATTTTATATCTTGTTTCCACTGCAACTGTTGAAATTTAGCAATATTAAGAATTTTATGGTGGATATTAAATTATTGTTGTAGGAATTGTTTTTATTTCTGCTGGCATTATTTTATTTTTCTTCCATTCATGCAGTACATTGCTCCTATGTAAGATACATTTTGCTCTTTTGTAACAATCACTTGACCAATAGGAGGCTTTATCTTGAGGGAGGGGGTGCACTGTTATTATAGTCATTATAGATATATATTTTGAAATGTATAAGTGAATAAATTATGTACTGAAGACAGTTGAAGCAGTGAAGTGAAAAGAAGTGTACTAGTTGAAGCAATTCAGCTATATACAGTGGCTGAAGGCAGAACTCGGCAATAATAGGGGAGTTAAGGAGCAAGATTCTGCAGCAGAGGTACTAAAGAAAATCACCCTAAGTCCAACATACCTAAAAGAGTGGCCCGGACAAGATTTTGGACTTGGTGCCATAAAAGTGACAAGAACTTTTGTATTTTGTTTTCTTTTTATTGTATCTCTTTGAGAATTGTACATTGTGATAATAGAAAAGCTACTTACAACAAATATTGCAATAAATGACAAGGTTCATTATTACAACAATATTATTTTCATTTGTTTCTCTGCTTCAAAAAAGGGGTGAAGGAAAAAATCCCTCACCCCTTCATCCACTCCAAACGTGGGTGAGAGAGAAAAGAGGAATGTATGTGTATGTATGTGATAAAGGAGAGTTGTTAGACCCAGATGATATAATTCTGGTCTGTTCACAAAAGAAAAGCATTTGCAGTAAATGGAATGGGAAGAACTGTTGCATTTAGATTAAAAAGACAAAAATTCAACATTGCTCTGAAAAACTTGAAATAAGTTTTTCAGAGAACATTTTAAAATAACTGTTGAAAAACTTAAAAATTTCCAGAAAACAAGTTCCACTGAATTTAAAGATGTTAATTTTTTAAAGTAGTTACTTTTTAAAAAGAACAGTTGAAAAACAATTGTTTTGGATTTTATTGATCAATGGAACTTCCTTTTAAATACTGTTTTTAGTTGACTTAGTCAACTGCATTTTTCTTTTCTTGCATTAAATTTTGAAATTACAATCATGACATCAATAAATAAGCAAGAGCAATCTAAATATAAGGTCGTTTAATCCAGATGAAACAATTCTTAATGAATTCCCATTCCATTTCAACATTGTCTGCTTTAATGAACAAATCAAAATTAGCAACATCTAGGTAAAAAAACTCCTCCCATATCCTCCAGCCAAAACTCCTCTTTACTCTCTCACCCAGATGCCTATATTTGGGTCACAGCTCAGCAGGGCTCTTCACATCATGGCTTCACTCTTCTCAACACCATGCAATCTACTTTCTCTCCTCAGCATCCAGTGCAAATGCCTTGAAGAAAGAGGAAAAATTCAAATTGTTAGAGAATTCAATAAAAAATACAGCATAAGAATTGAGTAAATTTTCCAAAGATTTTTGGAGAAGAATATAATTACTCCTTCCGGACGATACCAAGATTTTAAAATGTGTTTTAAGCATGCAATCGAATAAAATTATTGAAATTTATAGAGCAAAATATTATTCTGGTGTTTAACTGAAGATTTAAATCACTCGATTCACCACAACCGTTTGCAAGTGCTGGTCTTATTAATAAAATGAGTTGAAAATATTAATAATTTTATCTTTGCACTAAAAATATCATCATTAAATTAATTCATTTTCATTTGTTTTATGAATTTAACATTGACATATTTTGTTTCAAGTTACTGTCTTTTTGGCTATTAATTTCCTAATACAGTAGAATCCCTATTTAAGGTTTTCTTGGGAGGCAAGATTTTTGTACCTTAAATCAAGGAATACCTTAAATGGGGATGGTCTAAAAGGAAACAAAATGGTTGTCTACTAAAAATTATGATTTTCAATATCAAAATTAACATGAATAATCAAATTTACAATATAAAAATAGATATTGACGAATGTAATATTCCAAAAAAAGTTTATTTTACTGGTGAATGTGGTCTGACTGTTGCTATTACTAATGTTGAATATTTTACAAATTTTATTGATCAAACCTTGAGATAATTGTTTTGGAGACTAATTGAAATGTAGAATTCTTTCAGATCTTGATTTATCAAATGAAAACCTGTAAACATAGCTGAAATTTACATGTATTTGTGAATCTTAACATTGATAGCATTTTTTTCAAGAAACCCACTTTCGGAAATTAATATTTTTCCCAAATAATGTCTCAAAATAGGTTTGCAAGTATCTCAAAATCTTTCCATTTTGTTGATAACTCAAAAATGAGGGTGACATAGGCTTGTTTAGGAAATAATTTTCAAACCATACAAAACTGCCTTTTTAGAAAATTAGTGAAATCAGATGAATGTGTGTAGAACAAAACAGCGACTATCCATATGCAACTTCCTTTTGTATAATCATTACTATATTAATTAACCAAGTTTATATGGATTTTGATATGTATTTCATCTAGATATCAAATTTTGTTTGAGAAATCGCACTCGCAGCAATTTTTGCCAAATTTACTACGGCAAATAAGGCCTGCCAGCATTTAAATCTCAACCAGTGTTTTTCAACCTTTTGTTTTGGTGGCACTTTTTAAATGATCCAGCTCCAGCAACACACTATGAAATAAAAAGTCCATTTTCTTCATTCGAACAATAAAAATACTTAAAATTCCTTATTTAACAATAAAACATTCATATATAAATAATATTCATGTCCTATTTATTTTATGCCAGTTCTATGTTAATAATAATGTTCAATTTATTTATTTGTTCTGATACTATTTATATCTTATATAGTGCAATAGTACTAATGGAGAAAGGCGAGTAGCTCTGGTACTTAGGAAAGATATGATGAAAAGCATGACAAAGATAACAGCAATGAATGATAGATGGTAATAAAGCTAAAAGCAGTCCCAGTGGACATGCTGATAATCCAGGTATATATGCCAACGTCAGCTCATGAAGATGAAGAAATCGAGGAGATTTATGAGCAAATTAATGACATCTACGAATAAGACGGAAGAGGAAAGGTAAACTGCATAATAATGGGAGATTGGAACAGCATAGTCTTAGAAGAACAGGAAGAAAGTGTTGTCGGGCAATACAGACTTGGGAAGAGAAACAAAGATAGGGAAAAACTGGTAGAATTCTGCATTAATAATGACCTTGTAGTGACTAATACAAGGTTCAAAAACCAGAAGTGAAGATTATACAGATGGAAAAGCCCAGGAGATAGAATGGGATGCCAAATAGATGACATCCTAGTAAAACAAAGATTCAGGAACAGCATAAAGACTGCCAAAGCATTAACAGGAGCAAACATTGATTCAGATCACAGCCTTCTAATAGTTGACTAAGTACAAAGCTCAAACAAATAAGAAAAATGAGAAAAAAGCACAGACTTGAGACCCAGAAAAACTGAAAAAAGGCAGGATGTAGTCAGCATGAAGTTGGATGATCACCTAAGAAATTTAGAAAACAAACCAAAGACCATGGATATAGCATGGGAAGAAATTAAAACCAGTATCAAGGATACCTTGTATAAAGAGATTGCAAAACAAGATAAGAAAATCAGAAAACCATGGATCACTGGAGAAAATGGATGAGAGAGGAAAATGGAAAAACGCTAACAGTGAAGAAGGTACAGCCAACTATAGACGTATAAACAATGAGTTGAGAAGGGCAAGAGATAAAGCTAGAGAAAAATGGATAAAAGAAAAATGTGATGAAATACAACAAATGGAGAAGTTAGGACGGTACGATATGATGTATGGTAGGGCACTGGAATTAGAAGATAATAAGTCTAATGGAATTCGTGGTAAAGAATAATGAATACGGATGGGAAGATAGTCTCAGAAACAAAGGATGTAGTAAAGGTATGGGAAGAATACATTAAGGAACTATACAAGCAGGCAGGATTGGTAAAAATAGAACTGGAAGATGAGGAAAACATTGAAGAAGACAACTTAAGATCAAGTATTATGGAGAGCGAAGTAGAAAAAGCGATTGTGAAACTAAAGAAAGGAAAAGCCACAGGCAGTGATGGATTACCAGCTGAGATACTTCAAGTCATGAGATAAGAAGGACTAAAAGCGATCACGAAATTAATTAATAAGATTTATGACACAGGAGAGTGGCCTCGCAATTTCCTAGAAATAACACCCTAAAGAAGAAGCCAAAGGCAATGCAGTGTAAGGACTACACACTTCAAAGATCATCACGAGGATTCTTAATAAAAGGCTGGAGAAAAAGGCAGAAGAAATTCTATGGGAAGAACAATTCGGTTTCAGAAAAGGACGAAGAACTAGAGATGCTATAGGGGTAGTTAGAATCATATCAGAAAGGGCAATAGAATACAGTCAAGATATCTGCATATGTTTCGTAGATTGGCAGAAGGCCTTTGATAGATTAAATTGGGTAATGTTGATGAAGATATTAAAGGATATAGGTGTCGACTGGAAAGACAGGAGACTGATCAAGAATGTTTTTGTGAATCAAGTTGTAAAGGTCAGATTGAGAATGCGGACACTTGAGTAAATATTGGTAGAGATATGAAAATAAATACAGAAAAATCCAACGTCATTTGAATATCGGGCAAAGAAAGGAATCTGAACATAAGTATTGGAGGAAAGCCTTTAGAACAAGTTTCAGACTATAAATACCTTGGAAGCATCATAACAAGAGAAGCAAAATGTACGGATGAGATCAGGACTAGAATAGGGAAAAGCAGAAGCGGCTTTCAGAAGACAGCAGCAACTACTTGTGGGGAATATAAGGGAAGATATCCGAAAGAAGTTCATAAAATGCTACGTATGGAGTATAGTTTTGTATGAGGCAGAAACATGGACGCTAAGGAAAAATGACATCAAATACTTGGAAAGCTTTGAAATGTGGACTTGGAGGAGAATGCTGAATATAAAATGGACGGATAGGATGAAAAACGATAAAGTGGTACGAAGAGTAGGAGAGAAGCGAATGATTATACAGACTATCAGAAAGAGGAAGGCAAACTGGGTTGGGCATTACCTGAGGAGAGAGAGTATGATTAAAGACGTGTTAGAAGTAAAACTAGATGGAGAAAGAGATAGGAAAAGGGCTCAGCTGATCGACGATTTGAAAGGGAAAGAGAGTAATCAAGATATGAAGAGGACAGCGGAAAATGGGAGTATATGAAGAACCATGTTTAACCATGAATAATCACGAACCTGTCTATTGACAGATTACCTATGATGATGGATTATCACCAATTAGCGTGGTTTTCCCCACAATTCACCCAAAAAGCGAGAATCTGGTGCAAGATAGGTATACTTCAATATTTTATTTTAACTGCACAAAAGTGTTACCCATGTATAGCACACACCTCTAATTCATGACCTATAAATTTTGTCTTCAAACCGCGTGATACATGAGTATATACTGTATGTATAGACTGCCAGACATTGCAGCACTGTTAATAATTACTAATTTTTTACATGCAAAATCAGGACTCATCTGTTCGCCAGTGGAGAGTTGATATTACCAGCTGGCGACCAGATACGACTAGTTAATGACATTTTTAAAAATCCCATTTTTTGGGAGAGGCGAATACAATTTTTCATCTGGCAAGTAGGACTTGGCATAATTTGTCGAAACCTGCGCTAAATGCTAACATTAATTTTGCTTTCTTGATAGTCATTAGAGTTGAAGCATAAGTAAATATATCACTTGCTGATCCCAAGAATTTCCAACACTTTCATTCACAGTTGGCAAAACTTACACGAACATTTTTGCACAAAATCAGAAGCAAAGTTTGGAAGAAATGCAGATATTACACAAGCAAAAGCAGTATTTTAATTTAATATATATTGTACATGTCCATAGTAATCAAAGTTTCAATTTATTGCACGGAGTATAATCTCGGCTCATAAAAATTAACTCCATTTATCTCTATAATAATAGACAAGGATTGGTAGGTAATCTTTTTAAATCATTTATATTTCAAAGACAGTAAGAGATAATGGATCAAATTTTATCAGAAATGCTTCATTCACATATTAAAATCGATTGACAAAAAAATATTTTTTGAATGACCCGGGTTCAATTCCAGGGGATTATTTCTATTTCTCATCAGGTAACACGTAAAAACAGATTTTTCAACGTGCAGGCTTTTATTCTTTTGGAAATTAAAATTAGGAATAACTGACCTTCGTTCATCCGATTTGAAATATTTTAAAGATAAATTAATAAAGTCAATTACTCTATTGATCTTTTTATGCCTACAGCTTGATATCGCTCATATCAAATGTTTAATTCACATATTTATGGTACATAATGCCAATTTAGTGATAACTGACTTGATGACAATGTAATTTCCAAAATTCGAGCTCTTATGATTGTCCCAAGGCTAAATGCCTTCCCCTCCCCTACCTCAAATTTTGCTTATCCTGACAACCAACTGCTGTGAGAAACAAAATCAATACAAATAATGCTAGTTAAAATAATTTATTTAAAGTTAAAAATTTTAATTACATTGTTTGTTAATTTGAACCACTCATTTTTGATGGGAATATACTGGTCAATTGATAAAGCATAACTTGGGACAAATATGCAAACAAAATCAAATTCCAGAAATTAATGCATGGGTGCGTGAAATCAATTTATCATAGCTGTTCATTAAAACACAGCAATGAAAACTTCTGAAATAATAGCAAATAGTAGAGTCACTTAAAACACTCAATCCAATTAAAGGCCACTTGTACACATTGATAATACTCACAATCAATATTTTCTTGTATCACGAAAAAGAAGATGGCTGATCAGTCCCAGAATGCAAGTTGAGATTTGCAGGGTGAGTACTATGCTTTCGATAAATGCCTCTGGAACAATAGGAAAAACAAATCAGAAATCTTGCACCACGTAATTTCATACTTAATTAAGTTCATGATTCATCCATTACATTAAGTAATGTTCCCAATACCCTCATGTAAAATCACTCTAAAAATGTTCTAAACAAATTATATATCACAAGTTATTCTTCAGTTAAATTATTTGCAAAATTGTGAAATTATTTGCCATGAATTTCTCATCTAAGCATAATTTTTCAAACTGCCTGAATAGTATTTATTAACTACATAAATTACTATCAACTAGACCGACTAAATACCTAAATCATTACCGTTAATGAATTCGAACATGAAATATTATGCTACAATTTATGAAATGCTCAACGATCAGGAAAATTTTCGTGTTAAACCATTCTAGGATTTTTCGAAAATATAATTCCATAAAGACTCATGCCGCCTTTCAATTTCTATAAATTGAGTTTATTTTTTATACATTCCAAAATATCATTTCTGTATTTCTTAGGTAAACCACAGTTTTTGGTTCCAAGGCACTGAATATTTATTAGCTACAAACCTCGGCATTAACCCGTAACCACAGGTATGTGGTATCTGAGATCCCATGCCAAAAATAATTACGTGAGAATAAACAACTGTAGAAAGTTTTCTTAAGTTTATATTTGAAATAGTCTTGGTGAACAAACAAAAATATAAACTCTTAGTAGGTATACAATATATTTAGTAAATATGAAAATGAAAATATTTTAACAAGTCTGATGTGGCCACCACATGACTTGCTCCATACCTGTAATATTTCTAAAAATTCCAAATAGAATAAATGATAATGAATATTTTAAGAACTGAGAAAAATTGAAAGACTTGACAAGTACAGAAAGACTCATACTGAAACCGTCTGATATTGGATTTAGCCACAAAACTCCAATAATTAAGAAAAGAAAAAGCATTACTAAGACATAACTAAATGTCAATTGTTAAGAATAGTCAGTATGTGACGTGGTGGTGGCAGCTAAAAATATAATACATTTCTTAAACAATGCATTATATGGGGAAATGTTTCCAACATAGGCTGTAGAAAATTAAATTTCCAACAACTTTTATTTCAGTGCATTTTTACATTTATCAAATATTAAAGCAAATATTTCAAAATAACGAACAAGTGACAAGAGTGAACACCCACTTCCGGTTGACCGATTTTTACCAAAAACTAATCAATTCTTGTGACTTGCATAAAAATGTTAAATATAAAATTTCGCATTGACCTGATTAATAGTTTTTGAGTTAGAACACCCACAAAAAAACTCGCATACACGCAGACATCGAGAAAATGGTCAAAACCTGTTCAGGGGACCTCAAAACGTGTATTTCCGTTGAAATCCCGAAATCGATTTTTTTCATGAATACAATACTTGCCCCTATACTACGTATGAAGAAAGTAAAAAAGTAAGGCTCTAATTTTTGATAGGTTCATTTTTTTTAAATTTCATACAGAAACTTGAGTATTTGCTTTAATCTTTTGCCGGGGGTTTGTTTAAACAAATATAAAAAGATTTTTAAAAAAGAAAGAATTACTTAAAAAATGAGGACCCTAAACTTCGTCAGTTTCCACTCCGGCGCATGCTCCTCAAAAAGTGCTGAACATTTCCAACATATTGAGCTGCTACAAATAAAACATTGGAAGGCAGTTTTGGAGATTTCTTTTTCGGACGTGCGACGGTCCAGGACGGTTTAACTGCGACATATCTTCAGAAATTTCCGAAACCGTGAAAAAGAACTCCCGAAAAAATTACGCGAACCCAGGCATGCGGTCTCGCAGGCCGGCAACAAAAACTAAACACGCTTTAGTATGCACAGGCCCAATGCTAGAAGTCAACTGCAGGACAGTAAACAAAGCTTCCTGTAGGGCGGTAAAAAAAATCTCACAGGCGTATATGATACACGAACCCTTAAAGTAGACTATTGAAATTTTTCGTGCGGTCTCCGAGACCGATGACTGTGGTTACAGGTTAACTACATTTTTTAAAACTAATTGGTCCGTGAAATATTATATGCTAAATGTTACCTTGCATCGACATTCGACTCATCTTCGAGTTCGAGCCAAATCATTGGATAACTAAAGCGGATTATAAAATGGGCAATCATAGAAATATGACCATACTTTAGAAATGCAATCGAGATCCGACTATTAGATCATGCTTATGGATCCATTCGACAATTCTCAACTTTCTCAAGTCCACACAAAGTACACATGGTCTATCGAATTTTGTTATATTTTACATTAATTTATTAACACGACTAAAGGTTACAAAGTAACAACGATAAATGAGTACTAAATTAAACAATTAGAATGGAGAAACATTCCTAACTTTGTCATCCCTCTAATAAACTGTGAGAACTTTTAATGACTTCCAATCATTAAAAAATCCATTGGAGTTGCACTTTTTATCACATTAAATTGTTGAAAACAATGATAGAAATTTAACCACTTGACCAATCCGATCGAATTCATACATTTATTTCATGCTTCCAGGTCCATTAGACAACAAAATTCCATTCTTAACTTTCTCAAGTCCACCCGATCTATCGAAACAGCTTTCAACACAGAAATACTTGCATCTATCCTGAACAGCCTTGTCCCCTAATTAACGCTCAAGTTATGACGCCATTGACTTAAAGGGAGAGTTCAACATCTTTGCCCAATTAATTCTTCCGATTTCCCTAAATTAAGAGCTATGCGTCGACAAGGTAATAAGAACCCGATAGATAAAACTACGGAAGTCAAAGATGTTCTTTCGGCAGATCTAACGCGATGTTATATATCCGACACGGCGTGCTAAGAATAACTAAGTTTTCGCTAACATGGTTTAAGGCGCACAAACCACTGAGTCAATCCCGAATTAACGCTCACAATGAGATAAAGCTAAACGACCCGATTACATGAATTCGAAGTAAAAGTCAATAAGGGAAGATTATATTACTTACAAATGATGACATGACCCCGCACCAAGCAGAGAACAACTGCCTCTCATGGTAACTGGAGGAATAATAGACTCGAGTAGGAAGAACTGAACTAACGCGCTAACGCCCTAACGCTGACGAACGTCATAAACTCCCAGCTCAGAGATGCGCACTTCCGGCTGCTTCCGACTTTCTTTTGTTTTTTTCACCTTCAAAATCAACTTAGAATATTATTTATTAATATTAGAATCACAAACAGGTTTAAAAAAAATTTCTTTAACTAAATTAATACGACAACCTCTCAATCCCATGAGTATACAATGCATCAATAATATTTTCAATATTCATGAAAGGGTATTTCAAGTCTGTGACGTTCTACATATGCAATATATCGATAGTCGGAGTGACCAACAACGGAGTTATAACGTCAAAAAATCATTGCTAATTATGCGAAAAATACGCCATTAAGATGCGTATAACTAATTACGTATTTTGAACTATACCGTGTTTTATCTTACTCAACTATTCGAATGACATATAGCGGTATAGAGAAGTGATAAATGATACATTTCACGTTGATGCCCATTCCTAATCAATCAACTCCAATATCCATTCATATTCATTTACCATCAAATTTACATGGCAAGTCAGGAATAATACAAGAAATCATTTACAACAATGCATAATATCAATTTAATAATAATTTATTTTTACCGTTGACTAGTACATTGCATAGCTTCGTCACATTGATATTCACACATTGTCATCTAAGTATTCAAAAATGCTACAGTAAGTTTTTTCGGGAAATTTTTTAACTTTTTTAACGCTGGTAAGGTGCACTAGGTATTGGCACCTTATTCAAGTACACTGGGGCTGTGAGTACTCCATGAAGAAAATATATAATTAAACATTAACTGTTAGCAAACAAATGTTTATATATATATATATATATATATATATATATATATATATATATATATATATATATATAAATTTATAAAAAAAAACTGAAAAGAAAGTTTTTGAAATTATTTAAAACATTTTTTGCAAATTGTATGCTGTAGTTCTGCAGTCCTTGCTGCGGTCCCATTGCTGACATCTTCCACTCCTTGATTCCAAATTGACTGCAGTACTGACTTACAGAGTGAAGCTCTCAAAGTTGTAATTTGGAGGCGTTCTTGGAGTTGGGGCCTGATCATAGCTTCTCCCAAGTTCATCAAGAAAGAATGCCTAGTCAGCTTAGATTCACTTTTCATGCCAAAAATAAATGCATTGATAACTGCAGCATTTAACAACCCATAAAAGATAGCTAGTTTTTCTTGAGGTACTGCAAGCATGACAGTTGATCAAACATGTCTAAATGTCGTCTGTCAAAAGCAAAAATACTTGTTTTAGTTGGGCATCCCTTTAGTGAGATCAAATCTGCAGGAATCTCTTTTTTGTTTCTTCTCAAAGTTCCTATAACTGTAAGTTTGCTTGCTTTCAATAATTCCTTCGATTTTATTATCTGGGAAACAAATTTAAATGCCAAATGCTGTTCAGGCTTGCCTATTCAGCCATCTTTCCGGGGACCCACATATCAAATCGTGACATTAAAAGTTTTTTGGAGAAATGTTTATAAACATGTTTTACTATCACAAAGACAAAATTAATAAGGAATATATATTAAAAATTTAAAAAATACATTATCCACTCCGAGAGATAAACAGCAATATCGGCATTCATGGCAAAAGTTTTAAGATCAATGTAATACATAAAAATGTGTTTCAATGTTGCATCTTGTACTAAACTGATCAGTGGAGTTATAGTTTTTGTCGGATTTGGAAATTATGGTGAATAATCAAGTTCACTGAAACAGGTTCGAAAAAAACACAATTCAGGTACACTGGGGTATTTGGTACCCCAAAGACACTGCAGAAAGCACAAAAAAGTTATGACAAATAAAAAAATTGTTAACATCATTTTTAAGTGACTCTAAAGGAACTCTAAAAGTGACAAGTTAATATGCATAGCCATCTCTCACACAAAATATAAATCCATGGGGTATTCAGTGCCCAGTGTACCCTTCCCAGGTTAAATGATGTTATGGGGGATATTAACTTGATTGCAGCAGGTAGTTTATTAAATATAATAGCAGCTGCTTGGTGAGGTCCATTTTGAGAAAGTCAAGTGATATTTATTGAGATGAATGTTACCTTTGGTACGAGTGTGATAATAATGGTAGTCGAGATTTCTTGGGAAGAGGTGAGGATATTGCTTGACAAACATGGCGCTGCTAAGAATGTATATGGAAGGAAAAGTTAGTATTTGAAGAGACTGGAAAAAGGGCTTACCAGGGGTGCAATATGAGACTCGTAGCAATGCTTTGATGGCCTGTTTTTGTAAGGAGAAAGCTTTATTAGAGTGGGTTCCATTGCCCCAGAAAAATGTCATAGGAAAGATGGGAGTGAATATTTGCATAATAAAGTAGCTTAAGGGTGTCAATAGAGATTATGGGTGCTAATTTTCTGAGTAAGAAATTTCCAGTAGCTACTTTTTTCATCACAGCATTAATACATAAAGACAAGTCCAGATCTTCACTGATAAGCAGCCCTAAGAATTTCACTGTGGAGCATTCAATGCTTGCATTGTTCATTGAAAGTTGGAGGTCGAAGGAAGGCAATTCTCTTTTGGTGTGAAATTGAATACAGACAGTTTTAGCTTTGTTCACAGCAAGACAATTAGAAGAATACCACTGAATCATATCTTCTATTGAAGCATTAGATATATTGTGAAGATCAACAGGATTCTTGAAGTAAAGAAGGCATGAGGTATCTATCATCAGCATATAATAGATGTTTGCTGTAAGACATGCTATTAGGCAGATCATTAATTGATAAAATGAAAAGTAAAGGTCCTAATATGGATCCTTGAGGAGCACCACATACTACTTTAAGAAGTGTTAGCTTTGAAGTAATCATACCTTGGAAGGAGCAAGAAGAGTATTTAAGAATTTGCCTTCCATCCATCAGGAAAGAAGTTACCCAGTTTAAGGCATTATCTTTGATACCATGGTTAATGAGTTTTAGATAGAGTAATTCATGGTTTACACTATCAAATGCTTTTGATAAATCAAAAAATATACCAAGGGTAAGTTCTTAATTGTTTAATGCTTGATAGACTTGATTGGGTAGTTGGAAAGAGGCTGATATTGTTGATTTTGCTTTTCTGAACCCATGTTGGGATTCATGAATAGCTTTAAGAAAGAATGTTACAAGGTTATAGGAGATTTTCTCTAGAATTTTAGAAAATGCAGGAAGAAGAGATATGGGCCTGTAGTTCTTGGAATCGGAAAGTGGGCCTTTTTTAGGAATAGGAAGAACACATAATAAGGTAAGAAGGAAACTGACCTTCAGAAAAGGATTGATTAATAACGTTCACTAAGGGGCCAGCCATATAGTGGATGACAGCTTTAACCACATACATAGGGATATCATCAAAGCTTGAGGACCAGCTGTTGGCAAATGAGCTCACAACTTTTATAGTTTCACAAAAGTCCGTAGGGGTTAAAAACAATGAGTTGGGAAATGGTGCAGGCAGTGAGTGATAAGCTGAAAAAGGAGTTTTAAGTGCTTGGGGAGATTGAAAAAACTGTTGATTGAAGTGAACAGCTACTTTGCCAGTATTTGAAATGGGTTGTTTATTGAAGTAGATATCTATTTGATTCAGGTTGTGTTGCTGCTTTGGAGTTGTCCCATGCAGACTTGACTGGGTTTTTGGATAAATGAATATACTTTTCATAAATAATTCTTCGATATTCCGCCACTTGCTGCTTGAATTCCTTAAGAGTCTTTTGATAAAAGCCTGTAAGACTTGGATCACTAAATTTATATTGAAAGTGAAGATTGTGTAGGAATTGACTCATAACTACCAGATTGTCAGAGTATAACTTTCTTTTGGTTAGGCCTGTTCTCTATTTTTTTCATAGGGAAGGCAGCATGAAAATGCACCTTAAAAGTATTTATAAAAGAATTGAACTTAGAATTTACACATTGAGCATCATAGATATCCAACCAGGATTCATTAGATAATGTAAAAGAAAGCTTTTAGATAGAGCTTGGATGAAAAATACGTTTAAACACAGCTAGGATTATTGAAGACAGATACCTTAGGGAGTTTTAGTTTGAAATTAAGTCCTTGGTGATCAGCGAGACTTGACTGTAAGGTTTTACATTATAAGTCAGAGGTGGGTAAGTCAGTTATTAGTATAGGAAAGGAGACAAATATGGAATAAGGGTACAAATATGGAATAATGGCTTATTTCATCAAGTAACTAGTGCCATCTGTTGGAATGTGCCACAACTGTATTGGAAGATGCATAGAGGGATACTGGCAACCATTTTGTGATTGACCGCCGACACAATAAGTTGTTCAAGTGTTGAGAAGATTTTTCTATCAACAGAGAATTCTGCAGGTGCATACTCATGACATCATAACTACAATTACCGTAATACTTACAGAAAGAATAACTATTGCAAGTGAAAGAACAAATATCTAGTTACCCATAGCTTGTACTGCTTGTTTCATAATGCAATTGTGCCACGTGTTTCTTTGTGTTTAAAATGCAATATGGTGAAGATAGTAAAATGGAATACTAAAGGGTATACAAATATGGAATAGTATTCCATATTTATGTACATTCATATTTTAATTTTCTAAAAGCTATATCGAATGCATCCTATTGCATGAACGATGAAATTATAGCAAAATCACATTTTTTATGCAGATTACATAGAATTTCTGGTACGGTGAAGAAGGGGAGAGGGCAGAGCAAGAAATCGTGGGATGAGGAGAAGATGGCAGAAGCCATTTCTACTGTTTGGGAGAAGAAAATGGGTGTTTTAAAGGCAGCCAAATTTTTTGGTGTTCTTAGAACAACCCTCTTTTGGCTTGCGAGTAACAGTGACACATCTCCCACTGTTGCGGCAAAAACGAAGCTATGAAGGAAAGCAATTCTTCCACTGGAGGTTGAAATTGAACTTGTGAATTACTGTCTGATGTTGGAAGGAAAGTTCTTTGGGTTGACACGATCTGACGTTCGCAATATGGCGTATCAGTTGGCTGTATCAAACAACATTCCAAATCCATTTGGTGTTGTTGGTACTGATGGAAAAGGGTGGCTCAAGTTGTTTCTGCGTCGACACAAACATGTTCTGACATTCAGAAAACCAACTGCCACTTCATTCAGCAGATCTTTGGGTTTCAACAAAGAATCCATTGGGCAGTTTTTTGATTTTCTGGAAGAAGAAATGAGTAAAAAGGAGTATTCCCCTGAAAGAATATTCAATGTAGACGAAACTGGGATGTTGGTTGTACAAACTAAAGTACCGCATGTTCTGTCACTGAAAGGAAAACATCAAGTGCAATGTCCTCAGCAAAAAGAGGTTCATTAGTGATGGTAGTTTTGTGAATGAGTGGTGGTGGATCCTACGTACCACCTCTCATCATATTTCCCCAAAAACTCATGAATCCACTCATGATGAAAGGTGCTCCACCAGAAGCCATTGCAGCCTGCCACCCTTCCGGGTGGATTCAGACTCACTTGTTCACACAGTGGTTTCGACACTTTTTAGAAAAAGTGAAACCATCTGCAGCGTCGCCAGTTCTCCTCATCCTCAACGGTCACAGTACCCACACGAGGAATACTGAAGTGTTCAACTTGGCAAGGGAAAACCACGTGACTGTTGTATGTCTTCCTCCATTCATGACACAAATTGCAGCCAACTGACAAAGCTCTGATAGGTGTGCTGAAGACATACTACAATGAAGAGGTTAGGATTTGGCTGAGACATTCTGGCAGATCTCTTACCCATTTCGATGTTGCAGAGCTAGTCAGGCAAGCCTACTTAAAAGTTCAAACAGGGGAAATTGCCGTTAATGGTTTTACAGCAACAGGGATTTATCCCCTTAACAGAAACATATTCTGTGATCACGAGTTCATTGCTGCTGTCCAAGAGAACGAACTGGAAGACATGGTGTCATGCTGAATGTGCAGGCTGTGACTTTTGCAAGTAGAAGACAAAATGCAAACATTGTATGTGTTTTTAAATACAAATTATGTAGTATTCCATATTTCTCACCCTTTAACACAAATATTGTTATGTGCACTCTGTGGAAAAAACTGATTACTAGATTTTCCTTTAGAGTAATTGTTTTCATTCTACCAAAATATTAATTTGGAATGTTATCCAATGAATTTGTCTATTGTTCATGACTATTTAATGCATTTAAGTAAAGTCGATATGCTAAAAATGGGTTGGTATTCCATATTTGTCTCCTTCCTCTACATCAATAAGTGTAGCAGATTGAACAGATACCCTGTTTGGCTCATTATTGAAGGTGTGGAGACGAAAACTATTTAATAAATTAATCAAGTCAAGTTTATCAGTTGAGTCTTTTAAAAGGTCAATATTTATGTCACCACATAGTAAGATCCCACCAACATTTTGAAATAGGACTAACATCAGAGCAACATGGAGAGCCTTTAGAAATTCTTTGATACAACCACTTGGGGAACGGTATAGACATATTATAGCATAGGTGAGACAATTCACTTTTAAAATTGCTATGCAGCACTCAAAATACTTTTCAGAATTGATGTTAAAATTAAAACATGAATACAGTAAAACCAGACCTGGAGTATATTGCTACTCCTCCACATTTAAAATTACAGCAACAAAAATATGAAATAAGTTCAAAGCCTTGGATTCTGAAAGTGGCAATTTCATTCACACTGAACCAATGTTCCGTCAGGAGAATAATGTCAGATTTGAGTTCTTGGATTAAAACTTCAAGTGCGAATGCCTTACTTTTGACTAACTGAATATTGGTCTATAGAAAGTTCAAGGATTGGTCATCATCTAGTCACTTTGCCTTCACTTTGTGTATTCCATTTTTACCTCTTGTATAGTAATAGTTCATCAAGGTAGTTCTGATTCAGGAAGCAGAGCAAGCTTGGAAAATGGCTAGCACCGTATCAAAGTGTGCCCTTAGAATCCCTTGCCCTTCAAAAATTTTTAATAGTAAACTTTAATAATAAGAATGTTCAATATTTTTCTAACTTAAAAATATGTAATTCACATGTACAATAAATCTATATTATAATCGGCGTGATCTTGTCTATGCAGCTCAGAGCATTTTTATTGGTCGATGGCCAGCCAATCATAGATCATTGACGTCGTTGCCTGTAACTGTATACCTTGGTTACGTTATCTGTTTACCAAAAGCTAACATAAACAATACAATAAGTAACATACACATACAAAACTAATACATTGGTATTAGTGTTAAAATTTAATTGAAGTTTCATCTAAATAATATTTTGTTTATAAATATAATATATGAGTAAGCATAATCTTTACACAGCCCTAAAATATATTAATCTTATTATATCATTTTAACTCTTAGTTCATAAAACATTAAAAGAAGCCCCTCAGTGATATTAAACTAATTCAAGTATTAAAATTTAATTGAAGTTTCATCTAAATAATATTGGTGCCAGTAGTTAAACATGGTAGCCAAACAAACATTGTATAATCTTGCTTAAAACATAACAAAGTATGAAACAGCATCACAGTCTTGAAGTTAACAAAGAATTTGCGCATTTTGAAGGAAGAAGAAGAGTTCAACAAATAGTTATTATTCATCGGCAATGGTAGTTTGGCCAAAATTAAAGTATCATTTAGTTGTCAAACAAATAATATCGACTCAGTGAATGATAAAATACTTGATTTTCAGTCTAATGATGGTTATTATAACCGAGCAATACTGTGCTACAAATAAATCAGTTGGGAATATCAATTACAAAATCTTGAAGAAGTTTCCTGGAGAAAAAATAACATATTTAAGCTCAGATTGCATAATAGACAATTAAAATTATGCATTTCATATAACAACAGAAACCTTACACCGTTTTCCAGGCTATTTTGACAACAGTTCACTTAACTTTGAAATTGTGTCATCTTATTTTGACAACGGTTCATTTAATTTTGACAACAGTTCATTTTATTTTGACTTTTAGTTTAATTTTGACATCGGTTCATTTAATTTTGAGGTTGGATCATTCTATTTTTGCTACATTAACTGTATACTTGCCAATACTTTGTAGTATTTTTTATAAAGACTGTGGGGCCTATTGCAGTCGCAACATTTGCATCCCTATCAATCCGACCCTGTGAGAAAGGATATCTTTTCTATAAAAAATAAAAACAACAAATAATACTTATGCTCTTCTGCACTCATATCTTTTTTAAAATACAACTAAAATTGTTCCTTTCATCTGTCAACTTAGCTCTTATTGAATCGATGCAAGTTCAATTATCTTTTTTCCTTTGCAAAAAAGGAGATTGTAATTAAGAAAGAATAAATGCATAAAAGTAGGTACATCAGATAACCCTAGATGAGGGGTTGGCAATACGCAACTTCCTAGATGAATTCAGGTTTTTAAACAAATGGGAGTTGGCTTCTCTTTCAAATACCTCTTACTATTGGACAAAGGACTTGGAATTACATATTTAGATGCAAGCTGAGTTCCCAACTACAAATTCATCTTAAAAAACAGCAAACAAAATCTGGCAAGCTGTCATTCACTCGCCACTTTTAAATATAACAACACCGAGCAACAACAATAGAACTAATGTACGTTGCGAGACTGGTAACATTTCAAGTCAAGAAAACTATGTACCGTATTTACTCGTGTAATACCTGCACTTTTTTCCCACAAGTTCCCATCAAAAAAAGGGGGTGTGGACCAGTGGCATACTTTGGGTATGGCGAATGTGGCATTTGCCATAGACGCCTCTTGCAAAAGACGCCAAACATTTCCGCAAAAAATGCCAAAAGTTTATTTCACTATAAGTACGTATTAATTTAATACTCACAATCAGATGGTAAAGTGATTTTTAATAAAAAATGCTATCATTATTTATTGGAATACAGGAAAAATGATATTTTACGTTACTAAGGTGTTTCCTAAAATTTTACCAAAGATGACATACCTGGTAGCTACAAATCTGCTTTCATTACTACCTTTGCAAAGAAAGCCAAGATAGTTTTGCTTAAAAAAGAATTACTTAGCTCGTTTTGTGATTGGAATAAGAACCATTTTAAAGGAAATTAAATGAAGATTCTTATTCTTATCGTTGATTTTTGTTTTCGAATCGAATTCGCTCACATTAAGCTAAAATATTCGAAAATATGTCAAAATTTTGCATTTTTATTGAAATGTTCCCTTGGCGATCAACAGCATTGTTGTTCATAAAGAAAATCAACATATCTGGTGAGTCCATAATAGCTAATTTTTTCAGAATAAAACATTAAAGATGTTGTTAACTTAGTTAAATTGTATACTCTTATTGTCTTACTATTAAATATAAAAAAATATATAAAAGTGAAAGCCTGTTCATCTATCTTACCTAACGTTCGTATAAGTGTCAGATTTAGCTCACTGCCTTCCAATATAGTTGAATATATTAAGTTCCAATTTTACCGTTGAATTTCAACGGGCATTTACACTAGTATTTATATAATATGCTTGGAGAATACAGGAGGGCACTATTAATTTTTGAAGAAGTTTGTGAAAAGAGGAGTTTCCTTGGGGAGGACCATTGAATGTTCTTGCCACTAGACATTACATTGCACCTGTATATGAGAGGTTAGGGTAATACAGTAAGGCACTCTGAATATTTAAAGAAGTTTAAAACAATAATAATTGAATTATATTTACCATCAGCTTCTGCTTCAACTTAAAGTAAAACAAATCATTGTACCAAATAGTTTTGAAAACACTTGAAAAATACTAACACTGTGTACTGCTTCCCAAAATACAGGAAATTTACAATCAACTACACAATGGAAAGAGGAAGAAATTAAATACTGTTATTATTACTTAATTCTAAAAATGTAATACAACTAAGTACAATAATTCCCCTAAATAACAAAATTATATGACCATGGTTCTAACTCATAAGCAGTGGCGGCTCGTGTATAGGCACTGCGGAACTGCAGCACCCCCTATTTCCACTTGATATTATCGATAACATTTAATATAATGAGTCCTTTTTTCTTTAATTCTTTCTTTATTTTTGTAGTACAATATATATTCCTTAAGCTTAATGTCAGTACTTCAGTAGCCATCCCCCAGTTTATGAAAAAGATACAAAAATCTTTGTAAGGAACTGTGTGCTTCACAGTGCCAGCGACGTGGTGTTTGACTGTTGTGCACATGCGCACATAGGAGGGGGGGGTGGGGAGGAAGGCAGGACTGCCAGGTAGAGAGAGCACTGTTGCTCTCGCAGTGCCGGCTCTGGCGTGATTGTTGCAAATTAATTGAGCTGCTGAAATTTATCTTGGAAAATAATCTAGATGATGTTTTTAGTGAAATTACGAAACTGATAAAAATCCTCTTGACAATTCCCATGACTACATCAGAGGCAGAGCGCTGCTTTTCAACATTGAAAAGAATAAAAACTTTTTTAAGAAGCACTATGAATTCAGAAAGACTAAATGCGCTTGCAGTACTTTCAATGGAGAAAAATTTCAATTGTCATCCAGAGATCAAGGAGAAAATTATTGAACTTTTTGCGCAAATTAAAACAAGAAGAATGGATTTCATTTTTAAATGAATAGATCAAGCTTGAACTGTAACAATTTAAGTTAAAGTAAGTAAAAAATGTTTGGTTTTTTTTGTTAAGATTTTATCAAGTTCCTGAATAAATTTTCTTTTTTACATGTTTTTTTCCTTTTACACAATTTTAAAACAAAGGCTAAAAATTTTCTGGAGCAGCACCCCCACTAATTTTAGCTACAAGCCGCCACTGCTCATAAGGTCATCATAAGTTGGAACGCCATAAGCCAATGGAAAATGTATAGAGAGAAAAAAAGTGAGGGAAATTAGCAAATCAGAAGATGTTTGAGGCAGTATTCTAATGGAAAGGAAGGGTTAATCAATTTGAAGTTTAATCTTTAGCAGGGAGGAATGAGATGCGAAAAGGTAGTCATTGACCATTTTGTTAAGTGGAAAATGGGAATGGGCTATAATTTCCACTTGTTCCAGCATATCAAGTCTATTTCCTTTGTTTTCAACGTAGAGGATTTTGGGTATGAGCCCTGCCCTTGGTCCCTTATGGGACCCAACTCCATTTGACGGCTCACTTCACTCTCCTATTTATTTCAAACTAATTTAACATGAATTCAATAAATATTTGAAATATAGAATAAATTCTCACTACCTGATTTATACCAACAAATAAAATGAGTAATGTTTTTTAAATAAATATGTAGGTATCTCATGTTGTTAGGATTATGATGTCATCCTATGTTTATGTTGTTCATTGAAATCAACTGCATTATTATAGTCTACTAATTCCTTCAGCTATACAACATTCACATCCCAAGTTTGTATGTCACTTCTTTAGTTTATTCAACGAACAGTTTAACTATTGAAGCACTGGGTGAAGCTTTCTCGGGTGGCGAGCCGGGTCGTATCGATGATCTCTGCCGACGTTTCGACGACTAACTCTGTCGTCATCATCAGGGAACCTGAGTGCCGTGAACGTAACGTAAATACGTAGGCGAGGGTTGGGGCTATATAGGAGGGTGCTAAATCAGGCTTTGAATGTATCTCAATAATATGTCACTAAAGGAAAAATGCAGATACATTTCTAGTTCAATATCTTATACATAAGTCCTTCAATAACTAAAGAAACTTTTTAACTCCGCATAATAAAATATAACAAGAATTTAAGAAGCATAAGAATGTACGGTCAAGAAATATGGGACCTTTGGGACTATATGAACCAGTGTCACAGTCAAAGGGGCAGCCGGGCATTCTCCTCCTCCCCCCAATCTTCCCCAAGTCACAAATAATTTCAGCTACGACTGCTTTCCCATTAAATATAAATTTAACTTGAAAATAAATATATTTATTAAATTACTGTAATGATTTTTTAATTATATAGTGAAGTTGGAGTTATTATTGGAAATTATCAAAGAAAAATAAAAGGGTAATCTCTTTACGATAAAATCTTTTATTATTTGCCATTCCCAAAATAAATTCCTGGATGCGCTACTGATATGGACCATGGAGGATCAGGATATAGTATTTGGCCAATAATTACACGTATAACAATTTCAATTCATTCGTTAGTTATGAAAAATAAAATATGATGTAGCAGTTAATTAGAATAAATGTCGATAATCAGAGAAAAACTACTGAACCATTTGCGTAAAGGTACTTGCATTGGCGACATACCATTGATTCTTTCAATGCAAATCTCAATTACATATCCAACAGATTAAAATATGCAAATAAAAGAAGAGCCCATCAGCCAGCAGTATTTGTATCTAAGAAATACAATTAGACCCAAAGCTGAAATAAAAAGGTAAAGTTCCCTCAATCATACGACCGTTTTCAGGAAAAAATACGAAGTGATAAGAATATACAAGCCCACGCATGACTAGTAAGTAAATAAAACAACTTCGGTGTACGTATTGAAAGCAACGACAAGTCCGTCAAATCTGTCGTGAATTTTAAATCAGTGTACACGGGTAACACGAAAAATCAAAGCTGCAAATATCGATGGTTTACTGTTCAGGTGCCCAAATTGCGAAAGAAAACCAACGAGTTAATCCTGTAATATCTACACATAAGACAAACATTAATAAACCAATTGCATGAATACAACCTGATTGAATCCGACGAGTCATATACGTAACTTGCAATGAGACTTCTTTCCACTGGGGAAGGGCTCTATTCATAATATCTACAGTCAAACTCCTCAACGAATTTCCAAAATGAAACGACGAGTAGTAAGATGTACTCGAGATCCTAACTCGGCGCTAAACTTTTCCTTGTGTCTTTTGTTTCTATTTTTTCAATTTACAAAATTAAAATTTCGTAACTTGAACTTTAATCGAGTAATTATTGATATTATAAGTATGTGTTATTAGTAAAAAAATTTATTAGAAGCGTGTAAAATTAATTTTTTACGTAAAATAATGAAATGGTATCTCAATCTTTGGAGTAAAAAGAGATTCCTAATATTTCATGTTTTGGTGCATTTATCTATTTTTGCTCCAACACAGATTTGGATTTGAAGAATGAAATCACAAAAGATTTTAGCATGTTTTCAAATAAGCAATGGTCTTAATGATCCGGAAATTAACTTATAACCTTGGTAATATATTGAGGTTATTTAAGTAAGTTCATTTTCATGCCCTTTTTCAAAAGAGCATTCAAGATATAAATCAGAGTTGGCTAAACCTGCTGAGCCTCGAATCTACATGTTAACATTTCAAAATTCAAGAGCTGTATGACTCCCAGACCCTTTACAAATAAATACATTAACAGTAAAAATACCCTGTGTTCAAAACAATCCTGAGAGAAGTTACGTCTCTTATGATCATGTTACTCTTGTTATCATTTTTTCCAAGAACATCATGCATTATTACCATGCTCGAGCTTTCCAAATTATTGGTCTTTCCTACTGTCTATGGACCAACTAACAGGCTATAATTGTTTACCCTTAACCCAAAGTACTATGGGTACCAGAGACCAATACGATATTTTTTATTTGTCACAACACCATTAATACACAATCTCCTTCTGCTCAGTATCTTCATAACAGTTAATGTTGATGACACAAAATTTGTTTAAACAGCACTATTTGATTACATGGTCTCAGTGACCAATAGGTACTTCTAATATTAATGTTCAAATTCATACTTTGGGTTAAGGATAAATAGGCAACATAAATTTGCATAAACCCAACAAATTCAATTTCAACAGAAAGAAGTTAAATGTTTAACTAGTGTATTTGCGGGTCATTTTTGAAAAATTTGTTCAATTAAAATAAAATTTATTCAAATAATTAATGGAACCATTTTTAGGCACTAAAAAGTAAAAAATAAATCCAATGTGTAAAAATAGTTTTGGATATAAAAAAGTTGTATGGCAAAGAAATATTGGTGATGATTAACTAGTTAAATATTACATCACACGACTTTAGTTTGACCGAATAATTTTTACCTTCTGGAACATTTAATTATGTGAATTGTATATTTATTTTTAAGGAAAGAATCCACCTATAGCACAGAGGCCAATTACAGCAGACTTGAGTGCAACAAGGAGTTATTGCACAACAAATGTTAAAAATATGACAAAATCAACAAAATAATATAACAAGTTAACAATGAACACAGTACTGAGGCAAAATAACAACAACAAAAATAACTACATCAAGTATTAACGAACAATGATTAAGTGACTTAGAGGCAGGGCTGGCCAAAGGGGAGGGAGGGTGCAGTGGATGCAAGGCATCAGGGCCCTCCTATATTGGGGGTCCCCGAAGTTTGTAGATCTCAATTATTAAAGCATCGGGTGAAATTTTTGCATATATGTTTACTAAAAAAACACATGCTAAACTGATTTCTAATAAAAAACACCAAAAAAGTTATACTTAACTTTAAGGCATGGAGGCCCATAAATCGCAGAATTATCTACTTTTACTGTAATTTTGTTGTATATTTACAGCTTAAAAATGTTTTTCATCAACCAATGCATTGTAAAGAACTGAAATAATAATTCATTATATAGATGTAATATGTGTCGGTGCCCCCATGGATATCTGCATCTGTGCCTCCTTCAGTGTTTGGCCTGTTCTGCTTCAAGGCATTGCTGAGGAGGGATCTCAGAGAAGCATGAAAAATGTCAAAGCTGGGATGAGACCGTAGGTGTTTAAGAAGGAGGATTCTGTAAAAAAAAGAACAGCGAATCCAGGATAAGTGGGGAGTGTCTATGGTGAAAATGAAATGGAGGCAAGTCTTTCTAGCTTGAACATAAAACTTTATGATGGCAAGTAATTTAAGACAGTTGATTTTGGCATTCACCAATTTATAAAGGAAAATAATTTCAGAAAGCATTCTAAGTCTATGAATTTAAGTTGAGGGTCATTAAAATTTGGAATTTGGTTAAATTTTGAAACAAGGTTACATGATGGCAAGCTATTTTGACAAACAATTTTGGATGGAATCCAGATGAGAGAGACTGAAAGGGGCAGACATGAACCAAATGGGCGAGCAATAGATAATGAGAGGGAGAATGATGCTACAGAAATAAGTACAGAGAGCAATACGGTCTATAATATCTGTAAAGTGATAGAGATTCCCAAGGCGATCAATTGCCTTCTTCTTAATTGCAGTAAGATGTTGAAGAAAGTCATGTTTGGAGTTGAGAAAGACAATAAGACCCTTCTGACAAGAAATTCTTGGGATCGGACTGCCATTCAAGAAGTAGGAGAAGATAAAAGGGTTTTTGTTGAGGGAAATAGGCTGCATTTCTCAGACCTGTGTTAAGTCTTCGTTAAGGCACACACAGTCTTTCTGGTGATTTTGCAGTCACCTGCATAAAGCAATAAATGGCACTCATTGGGTACTGATTCAGAAAGATCATCAAGATATAAAGTAAAAAGATAGGGGCCAAGGACACTGCCTTGAGGGGCCCCTTTAAGGACAGAAGTTCAAGAAGATGAGGAAACAGAAATGACAAAATGCTGCATCCTGCCAGCAAGGAAACTGTGAAGTAAGGAAAGAAAAACCTCCTAAATCTCCTAAAACTAATGCGTTCACAAATTATTGATGGTATGGGAAGTAGAAACATGGGGCGATATGAAATTACTAAAATTTTATTACCCAACTTATAAAGAGGTATAAGGTTGCCTGATTCCAATGAAGGGGGAAATAACCGGAAGAAAAACATGTTTAAAAAGAGGAATAGAGGTAAGGCTAAAGACGGCATAGCATTTTTCAGGATGAAAGTGGAGCTTGACAGTACCAGATGAATGGTTATGGGAGAGAGAGCCAAGGAGATGGATGCATTCATTGGAAAATATGAAGACAGTAGATAAAGAATTAGAACACGTTTTCGATACACCAATCAGAAAGATTATATTGTGGGGTGAGAGCAGAAAAGTTGGAAGCAAAAAATGAGCTGAACCATTCGGGACGACGGGAGCCCATGGCTTCTTCATCATGAGACATGCTTGGGGATGCTGCCATTCTTGCGGCGAGAATTAATCATATGGATTAGATGCAGACTCTGAAGATATTTTAGTGCTCATAAAGAATTGTTTCATTATTTTTAATATAAATTTTATTTTTAGGAACACATTCACTATTCTTTTATATGAATTGTTTGTTGTATTTATTGTTTATTTATGTAATTAATTTTCCTATTAAAATTTATTACAATAAGTTTACCAAAAGATTTTAAAAGGGTGAAAAAACTCAACCAAGCCAAACCCTATTAATGCTTTAATTTTTGAATGGAAAATTAAACAATCAGACAAATATATTGTTATCAGCTAAAATTTTGGAATTTATAAACCCAGTCAATCATGAAATTGGCTACAATGCAAATCACCTTGATGAGAAAAGATTTTCACATAAAAATACATCAACTATTTGGATTAAAAACTAATTTTTGGATCATTACAGCACCTATTCAAAAATCAATGACAGGAAATATGAAATTTCGTCTTTTAGGTGTTTTTTGTTTCAAGTCCTGAATTCCTATGATGGTTCTACGTAATTTTAAACTGAAAATGATTAATATGCTATGCTCAGGACAAGGACTAGGTGAGTGAGGTACACTCAAGGGCGTAGCACACTTAAGGATGTGACAAATAACAATTTGAATATTTGTGTAACATTTTATATTATAAACAATATTTGTATATTTTATTTTACCTCTACATTGTAAATAAACTAGATTTGAGAGATAAAATTGTTTATTATATACTTTCATTAGGAGGGAGGCATAATTTTCAAACCTTGCCTAGGTTGCAAAAATGTCTTGGCCTTTCTCTGGCTACACTCATAGCCATGCCAATCAAATGGAGAAAATAAAGAAAATAAATGCTCCTGGTATGAAATCATAATCTTATGATAGTCAATATTTTAAAATGTGTAAGAGGTAGATTCCAATACTGTGAAAAAATCATTGAAATTATACTTGGTTCTCCAGTTATTCACGTTAAACCATAATTCGCCACCAGAGGCAGAATCATCAGCATAAAACATACAGAGTGAGAACTGCCTTTTATTATACCCGATTATGACAGCAAGTAATGCTAATAAGTCAGCAGTGGTCAGTCTGATCTCAACCAGTTTTAGAAGCATGGATTTGATTGCAGTAGTCTCTCCACTGATGCAAATGAAAATGAATATGAAATATTTTGTCTGCATTTTAAGATGTCTAACATAAACTGGTAGAGAATTAGAGATTGTTTTCTTATCTTTAACTGATTCATTTAGTTAAATTAATACTATTCACAATAAAAAGGGAAATTAATTTATATTGGAAAATCATAATAGACGTAAATTTATAATATGAAGGGAATCACTACTGTATGTGTAATAAAATATATACTATTCCCATGTTTTGGCATCTTTAAATTACTAATTAAGATGCCATTCATTTCTATCTGTCATTTCTGAAGAACAATAATTAACATTTATTACACAAATCTCATTAAATGTTGACAATAATCCTAGTATATTTTATTTGTTGCTATTTTGAATTAGCACTTAGCTATTGTCTACATCTTGTCTTGAACTCTTTTTAAGCTTATTCAATACTTCAACCATGCCCACTTGCAATTTTTGACACAATTAAACTAGAAAACATACAAAACACATGGAGAAAGGTAGACAGGGATATGCATGAATGCAATGCCTCTTATCTTCATTCTCAAAATTTTATTTACAAATTTGAAACTTTACAGAAAATAAGACTAGACCTTACAGAACATGCACCTATGTTTTCAAATCATCCCATTCCTTTTACATTCACTTACTTTAGAAATATACACGAGTTTGTATGCTTTAGTTTAAGTAGCATATCATGTATTGGGAGCATAGTATGTCATCTTTTTCATTCTGGATGAGACACGCTTAAGGTGCCAAGTGCCAGAGAATCAGATAATTTGGCTTGGTCATTTTGGATTTTGTAAATGCACTATTAAGAAATGATGAAAGAACAGCAAACTATCCTAAGTTTTGATTACATTGTGTTATTACTATTTGACATGCTTCAGGAAAGTAAGAAAGAAAAAGTTTTGTAAAATTTTGCTTTGCATGCACAATATTATATCTGCAATAAGTTAAAATTTTACAAAAATCTCAAAATGATTACGTTTCATAAAAAAACTGCATAAGTGCATTTACTATCATTTTTGTACATGTCACATAGCTATGTTTGTTATTATAATTATTAGAAGTCATGCATATTGTAGTTTTGTTTTTTCAGTAATACTGTTGATTTTTCAATTTATATCTATTTGTATAGCATTGATTTTAACATTCGAAGTTGAACATAAATCTCAAACTACTGGAGTTAAGATTTTATAAGTGCCTTTTTCAATTTATGCATCTACTGTTTATTTTCTGAAAGAAAAGTTAGTTTGAAATTGGAGCAGACAGACATACTCTTAAAATGAAGACACACACCCATGTATTCCTTAAAATAACACAAATATCACATAGTTACATTTTTTTGGAAAGAGGCTTTACCCTAAATTTACTACATGAAAGCAGAAATGGGTTTCCGAGTGTTGATAAATAGTGGTTTGAAACATTTGATGTACACAAAATAAGTACAAACTCTAAGGCTAGAAGTGTTGGTAAATTTGAATAAAAATGAATAAAATTACAAACTATAATACACAAATTTTATGAATGAGTATATTACATAAATTCAGTTAAAAACTTCAGTCGATAAGACGTCATAAATAAATGAGTATGACCAATTGGTCCTTTGTTATAACTTAAAAAATACCACAAGCATGCCATTGTGCTTTGGTCCAATCAACATTAAAGTTATAAACCTTCTCTTCTATCTTTGAGATGAGCATCTCCAATCACCTTCCAAGCATTGCAAAATATTTGAAAGCTCTTCTAGGAAAAATTAACACTTTCTCAAGTGGTCTTTGATTATCTAAATTATGAATAATCACAATCTTTTTTTTACAAAAAAGAGGAAAACATCACAAAGATAAGTAGAGAATTGTTTTAAACTTGAGTTGCACGTCCAGTGAGATAGCTCCCTCTGCGTCCAACCTCTCCTCTCGATTTCCGTCCCATTCTCTCCAGCTTGTGGGCATCACTATGACTTCTCTCTGTATCAATAAAAAGGTTCGTTTTTCAATCTGCTGAACTATACATGCTATAAGTGATTATAAAGAATTGTCTTTTAAAAAGGTTTATACTATTAGTAAAATTCTAATTGAAATTGTTTCTAAAATTACCAAAATAATAGCTATATTTTGCATACATAATGGTTTCTATGCATCATCACATAAGCATACTTAAAAAAATATCTAAACTATTTACTAAATGGAGTACTGTGTTGAATTCAATAAAATTTATAAATCATGAATCTCACTACCTTTAAACTACACTGAAAAGTTCCACTAGCATATGCAGGAAATGCATCAATCAGCAAAAACATATTTATAACAGGCTGGCAATGACAGTGATAGCTTTAACTATTTATAAAAACCTATGATGAATTTAATGTCAACTTCTGTGATGAAGATAATTTCTGTAATGATGATATGGTTAAGTAAACCAGACGCACATATGTATAAAGTAGCCACCCTTGGTAATAATTTATAGATTTATGTGATGCATTTAATTAAAATCATCGCTTAGAGCTAGATAACTTTTATGCATGAGAAAGTAAAGTAAATGTGTGATTGGACCCATGGTATAATCCACTGACTTAACTATTCTGTTTTCTCTCATAATCATTTTCATAATATTACAGGTAAGCGATGAATAAGATATAAAGTTTACCCATAGCATTAGCAGAAGTTCATGCAGTTGTGAATTTGGGAGTAGTTCTACATCATGAATGAATTATGTGTATTGAAACGCTTTTTTGAGGTATAAAGGAAGGAATATGCACCCAAATTGCTACTTCAGCCAACTATTTTCTCTCATCACCTCCATATTCCTCAAGAAACCTTACAAATGACAATGACAACCATTGAAAGTAATAATGCTACTCTCTCTAAAGAGAACATAGCTCACTTTAAGAAGAGTAACATTATTTCTATGGTCATTTATGGAGTTACTTCATGCTAGTCTCAAGAGTAATCTAAAGTGAAAAAAGAAAATGCCGTATTTTTCAGGCTACAAGATGCACTTTTTTTATAGAAAAATGACTTCCAAAATCAGTCTGTGTCTTACAGACTGAGGGTAAGATTATTACTGTATTTAGTAGTGACACTCATGAATACACTCATCCCCAAAATGAAATAATTGAGTCATTTGTTGCAAAATCATTAAAATATAGATTATTAATAATTAATAGTGAAAAAATTATTAATGTATACAGTAAAACCTTGCACAATGTGAATTCCAATTATGCATATTCATTATTGCACTTTATTACTGTCCAGTCATAGTAAATACAATTTCAGCATGTTTGCAATGTTTAATTCTTAATGATCCTGCTGAATAGTGTGATTAATGCCATGAAACATAATAAATCCGATAAATGTCATATAAAGTTTATTAATAACTAGGAGGACTTCGCCCCCCCTGCCTGCTTTGCGGCCCAACTCCCCTACAGCCTCACGAGGTGCTACACGCCTCATGTTTGTCGGCTGCTTCACAGCCAAATGCATTTTGCTTGTGATTTTATAACCAAAGAAGAGGAGCGGACACAACTGTTCCTTTTTAATATCATCGGTTATTGGAACTCGGTTGTTAATGTTTCGGAGTACTTCCTTCCAAACAATATTACTTAGTGTCTGATTTTCTGAGTTTCTTTTGGATTTTAATTTGGTCTGGGTTTCTGCCATTGGCCAGTGCAACATATATTGTAGTTGTCCATGACTGAACAATGGCCGATGAATATACAGCCCTACAGTGTCAAAAGTCTGCCCTTGCGACTTATTATTCGTGATAGCAAACGATAGGCACAGTGGGAATAGTCTCCTATGGAGAATAAATGGCAAATTGCTGTTTTCCTCAGTGTTAAATTTAATGTTTTCATCTGGTTTTTTAATTATCTTTTTTTCCTGATAACATTTGTTATACTAATGTTTTTTAAGTTTCCTTTCTTGGTCAGCGGCAACCTCAGAATCACGTAATAATGAACGATTTTCAAGGACATTAAAATGCTCTGTATCTCCATCACCAGTATACAGTAAAGAATACGGCCGATCACCCTCCTCCCTGGTTCAGTATTATATTGTTGAAACACGTGTAAACAAATTTGAAAACTACGTACAGCTGCCAATAACACAACATGTTCCCCCAAAAATTCCATCGGAGCTCATGTGAGCTTCATAATCATCAACACATGTAATGAAAGTACCGAGTGAATTGTCGTGGTCATCCATATTTACTTTCACGAATGAAGTTTATCTAAAACATATTTAACTGTTATCATGCCATAATATTTTATTTAAATGTTGCCTGATATGGACTCAATAACGGCTAGAAATGATGCACAACGTGGCCCTTCCTAAATGCTTTGGTGAATCAACAAACCTGTTTCTGAAAAATCTGTTAAAACACCGGAGTGTGTCTTATAGCCCAAAAAATAGCACAAAAGAATCTAAAAAAAAATTATTTGAATTCAACATTTATCTTACCTATTTTTTTAAATGCTTCTGTGTGACTGCAAAAGAAACATTCATGGAAAATTTATTATAATTAAAAAATACTTAACCAATAAATTTAAACTATGAACACTGCATAAAAATTAGGCTCAATCTTGTTAATTTATATATTGCTCATAACATATAGACCTAAGATTAATCTCTGAAACAATTTCAGTGTAAACCTTGGTAAACTGTTATATAATGAAGGCCTAGTTCTTAACTTTCCCAAAACTGGGTAAATCTTTTATAAACCATTTTTTCAGGTTTTAAGAATTAATTTAATATTGACCAAGAGTACTGACTAAAATTACTCATAGTAATTAAATGATAATAAACCATTATGGGTTTATAATGATCAAAACCTTACCACGGTATCGGAGAAGCTGAGGATCTCGGTGATCTGCTCCACCGACCATAGATGCCATGGACCGGCGATCACCAGGGGGTACAGGCTGTTCAAATACGAAGCGACCATTGCTCAAGAATGGTGAACAAGGACCGGTTGGTAGGGCTAATGAAGTTTGCCTTGTCTGACATTTATATTCTCCTGTCACTTTGCCATACCTCTCCATAGAGGCAGGAAAATGCATAGATGTGTCCACTGTTGAGTTAATTTGAATATTAGTAAATAACGTTTTACGATCTCATTCATTCAAAATGCTTATGAATGTATCATTTTTTAATTTTAAATTACTAAAATATTTTTCAGATTGAATCTATCTAGGAAAGTCTAGACTTAAAATGGCATGTTTCAAGATGGCCTCACATGCTATTTTCATTGAATCCCTTTACTGTAAGATGGAATGTAAGTAAAAAGAGTTTTTGCACATGAACACACAATGCTGAGCAAAAATTTCAACATAGTGAAGAAAAATTCTGAACTTGACCAGGAATTGAACCAAGGTTTTTCCACTTTCCCAGCAGGTGCTTCAACCAGCTAGGCTACAAAACTAGCGTAATTATCTGTTCTTGAATTGGAGTATTTTACATGAAAAAGGGTTAACTGAGTATTAAAGCTTATAATGATGAACTTTCTGAGGCACACTACCACTAATCTAATGATTATTGTCCACTTTTGAGGTAAATTGTGAACTCCATTATGATAAGAAATATGATACAATCTATCCACTATGCCTTACAGAATGAAAACTGATACCCTACAAAAACTAGCACTACAAAACTGTTAAATTTTGTTCCCTAATTGAGCTTAAAATCAAGGAAAACAGATTGCATGCATGGAATTTTAGTCAAACAGATAGACATCCTTCAGAATGAAAGAGCTAAGTAAACATGCAAAGTACACCCAATCCACACACGATTTCACCATGACTTCTCTATGATCATGAAAAAGGTCCAGAAAGCAGAAATGGACACAAACTTTAGCCCTGCTCTTCATTAATTACGGATTACAATGAGCCCATATCATAACATCTATTCCAAAGGATGAATTTGACAATTGATATGAGTCTGAATCAAATAGCGAGGGATTTCATGGTAGAAAAATAGCATTCTTGAATGTTTTTAATAATTTCTTTGACCATTTTGTAATTTTCTGTAGATTGTATGTTGTTTTCTTTTGAAAAAAATATTTCATGCATTAAAACAAAAATGTTTAATGCTTAGTTATTTGTTGTTTAAAATTATCATTTTACAAATCTTCTAAATAATGTCTGCTAAAGAAATGGTGAACAGTTGAACAGCTGATTCAAAATGGCAGTCATCTACATCGAAAAATATGCTGGAGTTCATGGTTAACATTTTATTGGTAGTGGGAGTAAGAAACTAAGAAAAGTTATATCGCTAGAGCAAAAACTAGATTTACTTAAGCACTATGAGAACAATGAACAAACACGTGGTATTGTTCGTCATACAGGCTACGCTACGAACCATCTGCGTTACCATTGTTTTTTTTCTGTAAGAAGCAGTTACACGTATGAAATATATATAAATAAAAACACAAAGCATTAACCAAATTATAGTCATAATAAAGGAATAAAGTGAAAAATATGTCAATCAGGTTAGGATGCTGGAATGCATTTACTTTATTTCATATGAGAAATTCGTGTCCGACTAACATGATCTCACCTTAACAACAATTTTTTTAGAACGCATCTATCATGTTAGTCGGGTACTTTGGCAGGCAATTGTAAGAACAGTCACACATTGCTACTGATAAAAAAACTAATGAGGTTTTAAATAGTGAAATCACTTCAGAAATTCCAAATAGTACAGCTCAAGACAACAACGAATACGTTACACTATTTGAAAAAGTAAGAGTTAAAAAAAAAAGAATACCATATTGTCCCGAATATAAAGCGACCTTGAATATAATGTGACCCTAAGATTTTTGGCAAGTTTTTCAAGAAAAAATTAAACCTCGAATATAACGCGACCACAAACAACCTTCAGCCAATCTAACACAAGTTCCTCGTTCATCCACCCCTTCTCCTGCAAGTGAAAGATTGCACCTGATGGTAACTTTTCCTTTTATGATTTAAAATTATGAGTCAGTTTTCGCCCGTTGGCCATGACTGCAAGCATAACAGTTATCCATGATTTCTCATTTCCAGTGGATTTTAACAACACCGATTTAGCTACGACTATTTTAAAATTCATGTGATAACTTTGTCGGATTCGTCTGCTAACCTGGGATTTGGAAGAACCTTTTTTCTCAACATGATCAACACCCTCTTTGTCACCCATTATTAAAATAACGGATGGGTAAAACTCGTTAAGGTAGTTACAAAGAATACACCGACACACTTATAGCTTCAATTCAATGACTACGAAGGGTTCAGCCGCAGATTGAACTCGATCTATTCTCATCTCGGATGCTTTTCAAGTACAATGTAACATATGCCTAATGTGTCTACAGTGTAAAAACTATCTTTTAAAATTTAATTTTTTGGAAAAAAACCGCATTATATTCGGGAAAATATGGTACTACTCTACAGTTATAATGCTAAGTACATCTACACTTAGTGAAATGCTTCATATGAAAATTTCAGAAAAATTTCCAGTGACTATAGCCCAATGAATATGGCAACTGTAATATCACCATAATTTTTAATTCTTTCATTTGATTAGTCATCTGATAAATATTTTACCAAGTACAATGTTACTCAATATGGTTCAAAAAAATACAACTAAAACCTGCTTGGCACTTCACAAATTCCATTCAGTCATAATACATTTTGTGGTAGATTAGGCTAAAAATCTACTGACCACTGTCCTTTATCTCACCCATGGTGAAGGAGCAAGCATATTTCTGGAGCCCTATTGCTCAACGTTTCAATATTATTTAAAATGAATTGCAAGTGACTGAATTTGATATAGCAAGGATTCAAGATAATACTTACTGTTAGACATGAGGAAAACATTGTCATTAAGCCTTAGGCTTTCCTTTGGATGAATGTGACCCATTTGGCTACGTCCTCCTGCCTCCCAGTGAGGCTGTGGTGTAACAGGGGAAGGGTGAGAATCGGTTGATAGAGATTCTTCCATTACACTGCCACAATGACTTCCATCAAGATCTGTTAGCACTGAGCAAGAAATGAATTACTTATAAACTTATGTATCTGTATTTATTTATAGCATATTTGCAATAAAATTTAACAAATTAGACACCTCTGTCTTAAATTAATTATAAAACACACAAATCAACTAAAATAATTAAATTCTTAATAATAACTACTTTGAAAAATGCTAGTCCAGAGGTGGCTAACCCATGGTCTGCAGGCCGAGAAGTGGCCCACGACGACATTTGGTATGGCCTGCGTTACTCAGTCAGGCATTCAACCGAACAAAAAAATTTGGTCCGAGTGAAACCATAATCTGACATAGTTTTGATTCTCTTATCTATTTTATCCTCTCAATTGCTTATTTCCAACAATGTTTAACCTTGAAAGAATTTACAAATTATTTTCTAGGAGTTGATCTCAGAAAAAACTGGGTCAATTATCAACTCTAAAACGCTTCCAAAGTGGAAATAATAGGTAATTTGTGTTTGAACTTGATAGGGTATTATTCCGCTATTTAAGCGCTATATGATTCGTTTAGTTACAGTTTTGAAGCTGAAAGAAACAACGTCTCTTTCTTTAGAAATCCATTCTCTATTTTGGACAGTGAAACAGAAAAATATCCACCAAAAATCCAATTGGAAATTGCTGAAATTAAGAATCACTCGGGCCTCATAGCAAAATATCATGAGCTTTGTGAGTAACTTTCCCAGATTTAAAAGCCTTTTGGAAATTTGTTCCCTAAAACAACTAACCTGAACTGCATGACCTTTCACTGCATCTGTGTGCAAAGTTGGATCGGCCTACGTTTGTGAACAGATGTTTTCAACAATGAACTTTTTTAAAAACAAATACAGATCTATCTTAACAGACACTCATGTGGACAGTCTGTTTCTTTTATTGACATAAAAAAACAGTCCTAATATTGAGAAATTGTTAATTGAAAAACAAATTAAAAAATCACATTGAGATATTTATTATCAATATTTTTCTTTTTAAATAAATATTTTAAATGTCATTTAAATAAATCTTTAAGTTTCTTATTGTTTTCAACATTCTAGTTTATTTTTGGGATAATTTAAATTAGCTTTAGCTATCAATTTAAACTGGATGTTAAGGATATTGGCCTGCCTAAAAAATTGTGCCGTTTTATTGGCCTGTCTTAAACAAAGGTTGGCCATCCCTGTGCTAGTCCATCCCATATTCTCCAGTAACTTCATAGCATCTTCATTAAAGGAATTATTCATAAAATTTTCCATAAGGTATGAAAAACAAAGGTTTATCATAAAATGACAATTTCAACAAATTCAGGCATTTGCAATAGTGAAAATAAATGATTACTGATATAGAATCATGCAACAAATTATTGATACTTTTTTGAAGTTAAACAATTACAAAGCATGATTTTTGGTAGATAAATGGAATGTTCATGTTTGGAAGAACTATTATTAAGTATTATAAAGTTTGACTAATATTTCACTTGGTGATATTTTTGTTTGCTTTGGTAATATGCTGTTTGAATCTACTGGCGATATCACACAAATTAACATAAAAGTTTTGTTTTTAAAAAAGATAACTGGTTTTGCTTATAGCTATTGAATTCATATTCCACAGAATCTTATTCAAAAAGATAGCAGCTTAACAGAAGAAGAAATCAGAGAATTAGAAGTAACCTTACAATATAAAATAATTTCAAAAGGATAGAGTCAAACCTATACAATTTAAACCTCGAAGGCATTTAGGTTTGTCTGAAAAAATCAGAGCTAACGAACCTACTGGAAGCATTTGAATAATTATGAGAAAATAATCTTCTATGACTAACTTCATTACCAGCATGCCAATTCGCTATATTGTTTGATAGATTTTCAAACTTTTTATCTAATGACATGCTGGAGTGAAATCAATGATAATTAAAAGAGAGAATAACCTACTAGATATACGATGCGAGCGAACATCTGATCTTAGAGAGAGATTTGAGTTGAGAGTTGGTGCAGCTAGGGCCAAGGGAACCCTTGGGAGAACCCACTCGGGCCACTCATCCTCCTCTTCGGTAGCCTTCTTCCCTTTCTTCTCATCTCCTCTCCTCTCATTCGTCCCCTTCTCTCCCTTCTTCCCTCGGAATCGAATCTTCGTAATATCTGGCACCGATTCCCACGCCATGTGATGAATCTCCCTCGAGCCATGAATCAAGTTTCCTGGAATTGGCATTTGATTAATGAGCTAGTTAATTTTATGCAAGAACAAATACAAATATTCATTATTGTAAAAACATTTTTGAATGAACATTTCACTTTTATGAGTTCCATTTCATTGACATTTAACTAAATAAACAAAGTTTCAACGAGAAGTACCAAGTTTCTAAATTTTCTCACCAAAATCATAACTGTTTAGTGAGTTACCAAGAACAAAGATCTTGAAAATAGAGGGCTGAAATAATGAATTTTATTGTGAAATGTAAAAAAGAAAGTCAACATGATGGATATTTCTTTGAGATCAAATGTAATGCGCGTATCTGTTATTAACTTCTAATAATTATCTAATGCTGGTTTACAGGAAAGAACTTAAATTCAAATAATTAGCTTTGATAATTAAAAAGCAAGTCAATTAAATCATTTAAATAAAGTTTTTTACACAAAAATTAAAAATACTGTTGGAGAATTCTGATTTATCAGCTTGATCTTAGCCATAAGACAAACGTTACAATTACTTGAATAAAGGAAAATATGTTTACTGATCGAAGTTATAACTAAGTAGTATACTTTTTACACAGTAACAAAAATGTTTGAAATACTAAGTAATTGTAAAAAAAGAACTAGAAAAAATTTACAAATACACACAAATCATGACCTAAAGCCTCCAGAAACTCACCAGTATTAAGCCTGGCTCTAAACCGTTCATCACTGTTGCTACCATCACTGCAGCTTCCTCCACTACTGTTCAAGCCTTCCTCAACCCTACAGAGAGATTCGGAAATATCCCTGCACTGGGAGTGCAAGTGCGCTCTATGTGGCCCAAGATGCATCACTCTCAGGACCCTCCTTCGTTCCTTACTGCTCAGCATGCATTCCTGAGAATTTCAACAATATTTGCTCACACAACCAACTTTTAAAAATACAAAAAAATTACAATTGTATGGAATAATTAACGTGTCCATACTGCAAAAAATTATAATCACTTTTATATAATTTCTGAGTAAATTACCTCTAGCAACTCAAACCAGTCCTCTAGTCCATCTTCGGCCCTGAGGAGAATGACCCTATGGCTGGCATTTTCTTGGCCCTTCTGATCCAAGCTAAGGTGAGAATTCTGTTGACAACCAAGGTCTAGAGATACTGTGCTGTAACGCTTCTTGTTAGCCCACTCCACCTTCTCAACTTCCACCAATTTGATCTGAAAACAGGTATTTTAGAAAATAACTATATTTAATATGTTACATAATATGATGCATATAATTTTTATATTAATTTTTAAAATAATATAATAATTTAAATCAACTAATACAGATAAACACCAAAGCAACAATACATAATGAACACAGCGCTACAAGCAATTGAATACTCAGATATTTGCCAAATATTCATAAAAGAGATTTTATATACAGCATTGTTTTGTGAAAATAGCTAATTTTATATAAACGATATTTTGAAATTATTTTTTAATTGGGTTAATTAATGAATTCATATCTGTACATCATACTCAGCATTTCAGGGGCCATTTTTGTTATTCGAATTAATTATGAAGAAATTGCCAATGCCAACCTTGAAAAGAAACTGCCCCATTTCGGATATTTTCCCTGCGTCCCTCTTGAAACAATGTAGATAGTCATGTGTTAAAAGGAAATAGCGATGTTTCCACCGTGATATCAGGTGAAGGTGATGAAGTAGCCACGGCGAACCACCCCTGTGCTGTTCCAACTCCCAAAGTGCACCACGCTTCACTATACTAGACGAAAGCGCCGGTGAGAGGGATGTGGACGAAGCAGACGAGGTGGTGTTTGTGGTTATTGTGGTCGTTGAGTATGACATGGCACCGGACTCCTGGAAATAAAAAACATTCAACCAAATTAACACGCTTTCACACATCGTCGGCATTACAAAAATATAGTTCTACCTTCGTTACTTCACCACAAAAAGTTACTTGTGGAAACGTGTGCAAATGTGTTTGTAAAGTATACATGACAGATAAATAGGCCGATACTTTTAAATGTTTGAGAGATAATTTCATAATCGGTGGCGGATACGGAAATTTCCCGCCCCTATGTCAAATTATTTTTCCGCTCCCCCTTTTTTTGGCGCTTTTTTCCTCAAACTCGCTCATGTAATCCGTTCGTCTGTCCGTGTGCGGATCATAATAGTAGCATAATTCATCGAAAGTGTATAATATTATTTTTTCACTACCCCCATGAAATCTCGTTTTTATTCCCGCCCCTAGGCCGTTGCCTACTTTGCCCTCATTGCACATCCGCTGATATTCATAATATAAAACTTTCTGCGAAACGCATTGTGATATTCAAATCTATTTATTGATATTTATCACCGTTTTTCTGTACTAAAAGTTGTAAACTTCACATCTTAAAAGCAACTTTACGAATTTTCCATTTGTGTTCTCGTAAATTGTTCAGAAATCATTTATAAACCTTTTCCGCATTGACTTCTACGTTGCCCAACTGAAATCACCGTGAGTGATATAGAAACTGAAAAGTTTTTGAAAGAAAAAGGTCTCATAATTCCGCCAACAGATTCAGGACATAACTACCTGTGCGTTCTAAATTGCCCACGCGTTGCGAAAAATCCGCTATTACGAAAGGAAAATTTACAGACCGCATCGAAAACGTCCAACCGTTTTCTAAAGGCCTTTATCTAGCGTGATCTCATGTAGAACGCCAATGAATGTACTAATAGCAAAAATAATTGTATTGGCCTTGAAGGCCGTTAATAAACGATGCTCTAAATTCCATATTGTAACATGTTTTTATTTATCAAAGCTTACCGAATCTCTGCGTGTTCTATATTCAATCTTTCGGATATTTTTTCACGAGTTCCGTAAAGAATTGCAACCAATGGTTATTACAATTGGATACTTTTATTTCATGTCTAATTGCGTAGCATTACATTTCGTGTTATTTCCCATGAATTTTGCATCGCTTTTCTACGTTTCATAATTTCACCATGACACCGCGACACTATTTTTTTCCCTTTTCCTTGAATGACCTACTGGGAAAAATGTTCTCTCACAAAAATCACTCGCCGAAGTAAAAAAAATAAAAGAATCGATTAAAAATTCAAAAGTGCAAAAATTCGACGCTAAAAATATCGCGCGAAGAATAAACATGAAATTTCGTATTCGGCGCAGTCCTGAATGTGCCTAACATCTGAAGGTTCTCGAAAAAATGCCAGTGTCACAAAGCAGCCTTGAAGGAGCAAATATCAAACGAAAGGCCACTTCAAAAACTGAAATTCTTTTTGTCAATAATTAATAAATGTTGCTTCCTAGCACTCAATACATATTTAGGTCGTCGTTATTAGTTCAGGCAATCAACCGAGAATATTAATGTGATCTTTCGATTGAAAAAAAAAATCTCGATTCAAAATGGGATTGAATGAGCTCAATATGTTTCTTCCACTTGACCTAGCTGGAAACCCTGCGCCAAAAATTAATAAAAAAGAATCACTGATTAAAGTTCAATGAATCTCTTTGCTTGTTCATTTTTAATATTAGAAATAAGTATATCAATAATGCCTCAAAGGTTAAATTACAAAATAGAAGTTGAGCAGTTTCCGTCGTTTGAGAATGAGAATATCCGTAAAAACTATTTGAGAAGCCTAAACGAATAATTGTCGCTAAAATTTTTCTAATCAACGCAATACTCTTATAAACTATTGAATCATCGCCAGCTGCCTCTTTCCGGCACATAACGCAAGAGAGAGAACAATCAAGTTATTGCGGAGACGGTAATGCGACACTAACACGAAATTTTTAAAACATTTGAAATAAATAAGAATCCCCCGAAAACTCGCGAGCAACCCAATGAATTCATCTACACTTTTCTTTACTTATTAGCAAATAAGCATTTTCAACAATTGCCATTTAAAGATCAACATACAAGTTCTCAAAAGTTTTTTTTTTTCATTTTTTAAAAATATGTACATATATTTAACGGCATTTGGTTTCTTTCAGGTACATAAACTACAAGCAAGTTGATACATAACGCTCTCTTCAACACAATAAGAACGTGTTATGCACAAGAAGCAAATAAAATGGCAGAGAAATTTCAATGCGCTCGCAAATTGCTAAATTATTTACTCCAGCATCAAAATTTAAATTGAGCAACATTTTTCAATAATTTAGAATTCTCGCTTTAAGTCTACTGGCAACTCGATTTGTTTTGCTTAGACTTCGCTCCTTGGCGGTCATTTTTGTAGGGTGGATTGATTAATTGATCGGTTTCGCTCGGAATTTCCGGGCTTCTTAATTTTTTCCCCACGCAAAATGTTCCGCGTTGACACATGCCGACTCTACGACAATCTCGTTTCCGGTTCCATGGACACGGTAAAGAGCAGGTTGCGCCAGCCCTCCTTCAGATATTATCTCGATTACTCTCCCCCTCACCCATTGGAGTGAGGAAAAGAGGTCATAGAGAACCGTTACTGCACACGCTCGCTTTCGCATTCGATTCCTGTCTCCGAACCGATAAACGACTTCGAAGCAGCTGAAGGCATCGCGCGACGCGAGCGCCGCTTCCCAGAAAGGGAAAACACGGCGACACGCATGAACGAGTTTGCCGTCGAAATATCGAGAATCATATAAACTATCTAAACATCTAAAGTTTAAACCAGAGATAACGCCGACTCGCTCCGAAAGGAAGTTTTTCCCCAAAAGGAAGGACGAGAGAAACCGAAAAAAAATTAAACTTGTTTGTTGAAACTGTACCGCATAAACAGCAAAACATTTATAAGAAAATACACACATAAAAATGTTCAGAAATGGAGAACATAAAATCGCTAATATTAACAAATTAGTTTTCAATATACAATTTCCGCGTGAAGACCGCTACGAAAATACCCCAAGGTTAAAAAAACCTAGTTTGTGAAGGAACTGGGGGAAAATAATTTAATTTTAAATTTGACCAAACTTGTAAAAATCTTTACGCGCCCACATATCAGACAATGTAATTGAGTAACTTCTATGCGTTGAAAATATTTTGTTTTCAGTGTTATGTCCCGGTGTCCTGAAACACTTTTCGGGACACCCTATTTTCTTTCATTAATCATTCGTTCTCCTCGAATCGATTTCATTGCGCGACAGTATAATCTCTGCATTAAAGTGACTCCAAAATAAACCTTTCCATTAATTTCTTGATAAATTCTGTAATAATCTTGTGCGCGTATTGTTTGAATTTGTAAGAGTATTCGCTATATTTTGAACAAAATTGTAATCAAGCTATGCAGAATTTGTTTATATAGTATATAAAAAGCAGAGTGACTAAAAGCAGAATTTTTCCCGGTTATATCTCTGTTTTGCTTCCTCCTAACATCGAAATAACCCACTTTTTATCGTTATTAATACCAAGCCCTAAACAAGTAAAAATTTAAGCGCAGGAGTTGGCGAAAAAAATTAAAGAAAAAAAATTCAACGCCAACTCAGTATTTAACTTCCTCAAGAAGCTCTTTCGTTGTGGTGTCAACATCCTGTTGTTTTTTTCCCGAGAAAAACAAGGTTTTCATTAAAGATTATTTATAAAAAAAGAGGACTTTAAATTAAGATTCTTCATGAACCACACTCACGGAGAACTTATCAAATAATTTACTTGTTTTTAATGAGGCATATTATCATCATATGCATGTATATATCACCCAATTAAAACGCACAAGTGATAATTTGAAGTTAAAATTTGATACATGTTGCGCTTGTCAACCGATAAGAAATATAATAACCTCTATAACAACGGTTTGAAGGATAATGATTTTTTTCTTTCAAATACAGTAAAAGGAAGTTCAATTAGTTCCATAACGCAGTCAGATGATATAAAATCCGCGTGTCATACGTTTTATGCACCTCTTTGTAACTCTACTGATATGACGAGTAATATAATTTAATATGTAACACAAATCAATGCATGAGTTGTTTAAAATCTAACACAGACGAGCCACGTTAGGCCGGTGATATCTGGATTATATGAATAAGTAAATATAATTAAATATAGTGTACAAATATTATATTTAAACAATAAATTTGTTCCTTCGGTGTTACATGTAAGAACACGTGTCATAAATCATATCATTTCGGCGAGTCACAGCATTCTACCGCTTTCTACAGCCCATTTTCATTCCTTATTTACAAATTCCATCAGATATCCCTTAACGTAAATAACACGAATAAAGCCCATTGTTGGAGCAGTTATCATCGGACTGCAAGACTTGATCGTCCATAACCAGTGCTCGAATTCAACCGGAACGCACCGGAACACCGTTGTTAAAAGAATAAGCTAGAAGCGTTATAAAATAATAAATCGAAAAGAACATCGTTTTCTGAACGGGAAAAAATTCACTAATTAACACCATTGTCATTTTACTAAATAATGTTCGTTGGTACCGGGGTTAAAGTGGATGTGACGGAAATTCGACCTCTCTCACTCTTATGCCTCGTGTACGAGCGACTATATTCCTGATGACCTCTACATATTTGCCGACTTATTGCTAGTGGAATACGTGAAAACTTCTTATAGTGCTAAAGAGTGCTCTAATTTGGCAGGAACGCACGGGAACGCCGTTCCTATCGATACAAAATGAAGCCCATACCGTTCCCGATGTAAAAAAATCAGATCATAATGTTCCGGTTTTGAGAAACGAATGAGAAACTCGATGATTAAAATTTGAAATCCCTCCATTGAAAAAAAAACACCGACCAATCCTTCAATTTCAGGAAGCCACATACAAATCCGAACCGAGGACGTTTTACAAAAAAGAGAGATGATAATATCTAGGCTAAGTCCTTCGCCGAAACAAGCAAACACGTTACCACGGCAAACCTTCAAAAAACCTCAAAACGACGGCATGAATTGAACAATTCCCCAAATCCATCAAAGCCGAACAAAAGACCTGTGTATTATATCTCGAAAAAATCGTAAGGATCCAAAGGGCTGGGGTCGGGTTTTTTCTGCGGACGCCAAGGATTTTGCACAAGCCTGGGTCTCTTGGGGTGAAGGAGGAGGGAAGAGGGGGAGAGATAAAAAAAGAAAACCAACGGCTGACTCTAGGGGTCGCCGGTTGTCTTAACGGAAATGGGAAGTCACCTCGTTCTTATCATTCGGATATGAGGATGGAGGATGGTTATGGTGAGTTGGGGAGGGAGGGAGTGAGGGGAGAGTGAGGGGGAGATGGGGGAGGAAGGGAGAGAGGGGGAGGGGGAGGAAGGGAGAGAGGGGGAGGGGGAGGAAGGGGGAGGGGGGAGGGGGAGGAAGGGGGAGAGGGGGGAGGGGGAGGAAGGGGGAGGGGGAGGAAGGGGGAGGGGGAGGAGAGGGGGGAGAGAGATGGGGAGGGGAAGAGGGAGGGAGATGGGGAGGGGGGAGGGAGATGGGGAGGGGGAGAGAGGGAGGTAGAGAGGGTGAGGGAGAGGGGGAGAGAGAGAGGGGGAGAGAGAGAGGGTGAGAGAGAGAGGGGGAGAGAGAGAGGGTGGGAGAGAGAGGGGGAGAGAGAAAGGGGGAGAGAGGGGGAGATGGGAAAAGAGGGGGGGGAAAGAAAAGGGGGAGGATATTACAAGAGAAAGAACAAATGACTGTTCAGAGCGGAGAAGAGATTTCTGAGGAAACCCTTGAGCGGATAAAGAGAGGGAGAAGAAGGGAAAAGATGTTATTTTTTCCTGATGATACAGCCAGGCTTCACACAAACCGCCGGGCGGAAACAGCCTCTGCCTCACAGATTACCAAGAATACGCTTCAATGCACAATCCCGAGCCTAACTGCTCCCAGCAGCCACATACGTATGTATATATATATATATATATATATATATATATATATATATATATATATATATATAATCATTTTGGTAAGGCAGCTATTTGACAAGAGGGAAATTTGACGAACAAACGCTGAGTATCACTAAGGCGCTCCAATTTTTTTCTATCAATTTTATTGACATTATACTCACAAAAATCTGATTCGACAGGATGATATATTTTCTGTACATGTCACATAACATTTTAAGATAATACTTGACGATATTTGTCAAGGATCAATTTACGTCGTCATGATAATAAATTTTCATAATATAAGCGAATGAATGTGCTAGAGAGAATATTTACTAACTAAAAACACTTCATTACATATTTACTAACTAAAAAACACTTCATTAACTGAAATAGGATATAAAGTATACAGAAAACTAAACATTCGATATTTTAATTCGGCATATCAAAAAGGAGACAAATTAGCGAGAAAAACGTATCAATCAATATCGCAATGAAATCCACGTTAAAAGTTCTTAGAAAGATAAAATAACTATATTCGATAGATATTTAATCCAGACGGCGATTCAAAGCATGCGTGCGACGGATAGCGCCAGCTCACGTACAAAAATTCATAAACACGCGAGAACATCGATTTACTCAGACAAGTTAAGAAGCTCGAATCGGATTTAAGGATACCCTCCTCGCATACCCCAAGCAGATAGTTGAAAAAGTCGACTTATCGCATTGGAACATCCGCGTAGTCATTCTACGCCACACATGCCGACGACGGAGAGCGAAACCGCAAGCGGAAGTGACTATAACTGCCATTCGTCGTTAACCTATCAGAGCGATGGGGGAGAAGGGTTCCTGATAGTCGAAGCTAATGGCAGCGACCTTTGGACTAGTAAAAACACAGAACCTTAAGAAACCGGCTGAAAACGAATAGTATACCATTTCCGGATTACATTTTTAAAAAAAGTTCGTGGAATCCAAAAAAATATCGTGACCTAGGAATATTTTTTGCGTCTAGTAAAATGTTATCGGTCGATGGCGGAAATGGCTTTATGAAAATGTTATCTGTATTAAATTTATATACTTTATTTTTTCGGTGCTATCTCGCAGAACTGAGAGAGATAAAAAGAACGATTTGTGTCTTAATTAAAAGACGCCACTTCCGAATGGATAATGCAAGATTTAGATTTAGATTTAGATTTTTTTTTAAAGCCGTCACTTGAAATTAAACGAGTTTAAATACAAAAGCATTTTTTAATTACGCGCAAACAATTGTATAAAATTTAATTCCGCTAAAATTTCAGTTAATCGGTGAATGTAAGAATGAAGTCCTTCAGATGGCGATTATATCGGTAATATGCACGCCGCAAGGTGTTTTAATGGCAGGTGTAACGGGTGAAAACAAAACTCAACTTCTTGAAATCTACTTCACCCCGCCCGTGTCACAAGGCCTGGCAGATGTCCAGAACAAGACGATATAAAGTCGCTGAAAGCCGTTAATCTTACTCCTGAAAGAACACCCCGTAGTTTTATCGATTTAACTGTCTATTTTTCAAGATTCTTCTCCTGGTCCTATTTATTGCTTAAAAACTGACCGGGTTCCAAATGTTCCCACACATGCCCCCAATAAGTATCCGTTTTAATAAAAGCACATTAACATATGTCACGGAGAAACGTTTAATTCGCATCATTTTCTACGCATTTACAATTCTTTTAAGTAAAAATACGCTATACGCTAACACGGCTATATTAGGCACAAATATATTCCCCGTGGTTCAAAGAAAACGTGCCTTCTTGTAACTCCCATAATCGGACACCTGGATTCGTAAATGAAACCCTCTAATTGGCTAAAAGACGGCAAAAAAAGTAACGCTATTAAACAATCCCGAGGCATTAGCGCCCCTAGCGTTTCTTTTTTTCGTAAACCTTTCGAGTCATTTCAGTCAAGACTGAGAGGAAGAGGCATCTTTCCGAGAAAAACAACGGTTCATCCGTTTAACTCTCATTCCCTCCATCTCCTTTCCCCCCGCACCTCTCCTCCCCCCCGACCGCGACACCCTTCTCACCCCTTGTGTGTTTGTGAATGTGTGAGTGTGTCTTTTGTGTTGAGCTGGGATGGCTTCTCTAATGATCTTATGCGTCATCTCTACCGCCCAGTGCTTATTGACGCCTCCCCTCTTGGAATGCGGAGAGGGGGTAGTGTGGGGGAAGGAGGGGGTAGTGTGGGGGAAGGAGGGAGTGGTGTGGGAGAAAGGGGAGTGGTGTAGGAGGGAGGGGAGTGGTGTGGGAGGGAGGGGAGTGGTGTGGGAGGGAGGGGAGGGCTGGGTAAGGGAGGGGAGGGCTGGGGGAGGGAGGGGAGGGCTGGGGGAGGGAGGGGAGGGCTGGGGGAGGGAGGGGAGGGATGGGGGAGGGAAGGGAGGGCTGGGGAGGGAAGGGAGGGCTGGGGAGGGAGGGGAGGGCTGGGGGAGGGAGGGGAGGGCTGGGGGAGGGAGGGGAGGGCTGGGGGAGGGAGGGGAGGGCTGGGGGAGGGAGGGGAGGGTTAGGGGAGGGAGGGGAGGGTTGGGGAGGGGAGGATTGCGGGAGGGAGGGGCGGGTGGGGGAGTGAGGGAAGGGTTGGGAGGGTTGAGGTTGGGGGATGAAGGAGTGGGTGGGGGTAGGGAGGAGTTGGTGGGGGAGGGGGTTTTGGGAGGGGGAGAGAAGGAGGCGGAAGGGAGAAAAAAGAGAAGAGAGGGAAAGAAAAGCAACGATATCAGAAGAAATATGCGGAGAAAGAAAGTGAAAATTTAAATAAGAAGAGATAGAGTAAAACAAGGGGGAAGAGGAGAGAGCAAAAGAAGACCGGAAAGATTAGAAAGGAAAAAAGCGGCGAAACGAGAACAGGAGAAAAGAGGGCGAAAGAAAGGAGTAGAGACTAAAAGAACTCTTCCCGATAATAGGAAATAAATCTTAAAATTATGAATTACGCCGATTTTTACGTAGCAGCTGGATGGATACCAAGATGGAAACGTCAAAGAATGAATTTTTCAGACTCGGACGCATATAATGGAATACACATAAATTCAAAGGGAGAGTACTTAAATTCTGAAACTTAGTGGGAATCGAACCCGGGTCTTCCACTTTCCGGGTGAATATTTTCGATCCTTTTCAATCTTTGAATTTATATACCGGATAAACATATTTTAAATATGGGATTAACGGGTGTGTTTTAAGTAGACATCATCCAAGTTTACTTGACTCAATTTTAAAATAGATATTCAGTAGTCCCTCGCCAACTGCGGTTGAGAAATTGCACCTTGTTTTGCGAATCGCGGTATCTTGAGTATCCGCAGTTCTCCACACAGTCATGTCTAGTTGGCTTATTTTACTAATATTGAAATTTCTTTTATTTAAGAGGCTACGTACTAAGTATCCTTTACCAGAAGGAAAGGTATAAGAAAGAATTTTTAACTCCTATTGAGACCACGAGTTAATCGGGATGTGGAAGTTCGGGGGATTTTATGGGAGCGTTGGTTTTACCAGCGATCTTTGAAGCGTAAGGCCAGGTGGGCTACTTTATATTGTTAATGTACAGCACTTCTTTGTATTTTGAACGTATTTTATTTTGTAATTTTATATATTAAACATGTTTATTTAAGCGTGGCATACTTATTTTCAACATTTACGAGTACATTATAGGACTTTTCAGTGTGTCTTTCATGGATCACTCTCCCAAAACAGCAATTTCCCACAAGCCCTGACCCTCGCCAACCGCGGGTCAAGTCAGGAACGTAACCCCCGCGGTTGGAGAGGGACTAGTGTAATTGCACTTCTTCGTCCGAAATATAAAAGTCAGTGATCAGTTCATCAATTTTTACTACGATCGATGGATCGATTAACAATGCAAACACAAAATTTGAAACGCGGCTTCTTTCAGGGGTTGTCCTTCTCGAAACGTCTTTAAAATTCCACGCGACATTACATGCAAAAATGTCCCGCGGGAAAGTAAATACATTTTCCGTTATGGTGAGAGATAGAGAGGTTGGAAGAGGAACGGCGTAGAGAACAAATGGGAGCGGAATAAAGGGAAAGAAGGGGTGAGGAGAGGGCTCTCTTCCCCACGCGACCGCAGCCAGAAGGTGAGACAACGGGGACTTGAAAACTCTTGAGCCTTTAGTCGCGCCAGCGTGGATGACGATTACGTCCTCGGCTGAAGGATGGCTCGAGAAAGATGCCCTCTCCCCCCTACTCCCTCTCCACTCTCCCCCTACGCATTTCGAGCCCTATGAGAGTTCCTACCCTTCGCGCATGCATAAGGAATAAGCGATCGTGAATATTTCACGCGTTCCTGCGAATATTCGATGAAGATGGCTTGGGAAAAATTTCCCGAGCCACATTTGCGCTGGAAGTGGAAAAGATGCGGAAAAAATGGCCGTTGCGAGGCATAATTCGATACGTCGAAAGCCTTAACGGGGAGGGATGCCCCTTTCTCTCTTAATAGACGGAGCAAAAATAACAAAAGTAAAAATTAAAAACGAATCTGTGAAAACATGATGTGTGATATCATATTACACTTTCAAAAACAAATTTTAGACGCGAGTTACCTAGGTGAAATTAACTAGTTGACAAATACAGGGCCGATGTCGGATTAACGCATTTGCGTCAGGATCCCGTGATTACAGAGGCCCTACGGAGACGTCGGACGCAGTGTATGCGAAAAATTGTGCTCCAGGGTCCCTGAGTCCCTTAATACACCCTTGCACATGACTAGAAATTTAGTTTCATCTCATTATGCCACTTAGTACTTAGCCATTGCGTTTCATTTTGACAGGTGTCTTCAGTTAGCATTGTTTTAATGGCCAGCATAATTAAGGATCGAAGCAGTGTTTTCGAGAGAAGGCAACCTGTTATAGTGACAGGTGTCAATGGATGAGGAGAGAGAGCTAGAAGGAGACATGATGGCCGCAGGAGAAAATTTTCATTTCTTAACAACATGCGGAGAGTGTCACCTACCACTTGAGCGAGATAAAAGTAACGACTTTTGACTTTCTTTTTATAAGACTCACGAAACAGCAATTACTACCGGTTTAGCATCTAGAATTAATCGATAATTAAAATGATTTTTTGGCGATAAAATGTTTTTTAAAAAAAATAAAAAATAAGTATATTCACGCATGACACAAATTATTGATGAGATATATTTTTATGTTAAATCCAAATTTGAAAAAAATACCACTGGGAGAAGTCAAAAAACAATCGGCATAATCTTAAGCAATAATGTATTCAAACGATATAATGTCACTGCGTAGTACATTTTAGTGTAGTACCTAATCTACCATAAATACGAAATGGAGTGCAAGTGGATTAGCGAACATAAAGCTTAAAAATGAGTCACGACCTTCTGACGATTGGAAGCTTGCGAACAGTTAAAACTGTTACCTACAGACAGAACGGCACGATTAAAACAAGATTATTTTAAAGGAAGTAACGCATTTCGCTAATAAAAAACCCTAGGCAAAAATTCGCACTAAGAGGAAAAAATGTCTTGAGTAAAAGTAACCTTTCTCAACAATAACCAATTCATTATGACGCAAATTGGATGTAATATGAATAATAAAATAAGGGGGCACCGGGGACCTCTCGATCTGCAGTCGAATGCTCTACCACTGAGCTATACCCCCACACTCACACCTCTTACTACTTTCTGAAGCAATACTGCTAATCAAAATATGCAAACGTGAAACGACAGCTACAGAAAAAGCGAATACACGAAACATACAAAATTATGTTACGATAGTATTAACAAAAGACTTTTTAGACAACCATGAAATGCTAAACGCGGATATTTTATTTTAGCAACGATTTTTTTATAGACTTAGCCCATTAATTCCGTTACGGATTTGTATTCAAGTTAGCATTATTTTACGACGGTGTCTGTGAATCAGGATCCTATTCTTATAACAAACGAGCTTCACTTATAGAATATGTGACTTGTATAGCTTAAGGAAGGGGTTATTGGAATTGAAAGTACGGGTAACTCTCGTTCAACGAACGGTATGCGTTCCTGAAAAGCGTTCGTAAAACGGAAATTCGTTGAACGATAGTGATTTTTTCCGTTTACTTCCCCGTTAAAACTCCAGATGCGTTCCAGACAAAAGATTTTTTTATTTTTGAATTTATAATTCTTAGCTATTAAAATGTCTGTCAAAGAAACTACAATATTGGATCAACTAGAAAGCCGAAGCAACAACAATCGAACATAGAAGTACATGTGTTCACTGCCATCTATTGTATGCTACGTGAAAATTCAACTTTTCAATGAAAAAAGAACCTCCCAACACCGTCAGTAAAGAATTTAAAATTCCTCGTGATTTAAATATTTCTAGGAAAATACATAACAAAAAGTTGAACAGTTATGAGAAAAGTACGAGTAAGTACGATAAATGTGTCCACGGCAATGGCTTGAAAACAAATCCTCGTGATATAACGATTATGTATGAACCGCGAGAAAACGAATGCGACCGAACGTAGTCAATCCAAGACACAGACTGAAGTATAGAATGGCCATGAAAAAGACTGCATAGTGCACTGGAAACTGATCAGAGGAATGGAAGAAAGGAAGGCAAAATTTTTAGGCCATGTGATTAGACATAATGGATTAATTGTGAACATCTTGGAGGGTAAACTTTTAGGGAAGAAAGGAAGAGGCAGACCAAGAAAGAAATACCTAGATGACGTGGAGTCAGTGATGGGAGTTGAGAAATACGAGATGTTGAAGAGAATGGCAGAGGACAGGAGTTCATGGTTGCAGCGACAAGGCTTATCCTTTAGATGAAGAAGAAGTGCACTTCCTCCCTATCGGTACACAAGGGGTCCTTCAAGTCTAAGTGGATATTTGTAACAATATTTTGAGTAACAAACAGCGCGTTCGGTGACGTCATATTAAGCCTCTCAAGAAATGCAGGCGATAGGAAAAATGCGTGATAAATTGGACACACGAAGAATCCATGGGTAAACAAGACGGTCTTCGTGACTCCAAGAGCATTCGTATACATCCGAGTTTGTTCGAGCTGAGTTGGATGCACGTTATTTAGTTCGTCCAAGTGAACAGAATTTTCGGCGAAAAGTAAATTCATTCGTTAAAGCGAACGTTCGTTGAACGAGTTACCTTACCTTAATTACTGCAAATGTGAACTTTGAGAAGGAGAATAATTTTGAACTTCCCCTTCTCAAAAGTCGCATCTGTGATAAGCCATATGAGCTAACGCAAAAAACTACATTTCCCAACATTCCATCGCACCATAATTATCAGTTAGTATTTTTGGATCTGCTATTTCACAAATTTAGTTTTACAATACTGTTTCACCTTCCGTCTAGTTTCAAATTCCATGGATCAAATAAGATTAAACGGTTGATAATAAATATTTTCATTCCCTTGTTGGGGTCGTTAGTTGAGACCTATAAGCCAGACAGCATTGCAAAACGAGGGAATCGGTATTGGAATCCAAGGTTTTCTTTAACTGCCGTTACACGAAAACAATTCGAATTTCTACTGTAAGCCGCTAGACACCGTGAACAGTTGGAGACAAATCGACCGAATGTGAATGACGTCGGCAATAGAAGATTTTTCGCTGATTTAAGCACTCGCCGTGAAAAAAAGAAATGAAAAACTAAGAACCACAGCTTGAAAAGTTGGGTCACCTGGAGACATACTGAAAATCTCTGTCGAACATGCCGATATTTTCAGAAAACCTAAATAATAAATAAACTAACAAATAAACAAGGGAGGAAGACCCGCGTCATTCGATTTTCGAGAAATTCTGCTGCTGGTTAAAAGCCAGCCTGTACAAACATTGTGATAAATGTGACACGCAATTCTTCCCGAACATTCCACTTTATGACATTGGCTATAAAAAACACGTATTTGTGCTGCCTCAATGTATTCCGTCATAAAAACCCACATCCAAGGTTAACGAAAATTGGCCAGATGCTCGCAGCAATGTAATAAATAAACAATCAAAAAAGCACACCATCATTACGATCCACTTCAAAAACAATTTATGAGGATATTACATATATCTGCACGCGAAATAGATGCAGAATAAATGGATAAGCGATAACTAAATCAAAAATAATAATAATAAATAAATCCATTTTTCTAGTGTCAAAAGAGCGCGAGAAATGCGAGACACCCAAAGAGTGATAGCGGACTGTACAAACAGATCTGTAGATTAGAAATATTTTCTAAAGCCGGCTCCAGAGATTCGTTATTCGCCGACTACCGAACATTCGTGATCACTCGCCGAATGACGAGTACATATTTTCCTCGCCACTTGCAGCTGCCTCCACACTTATCGGCCATCGTCGAATACCGAATATTCGTATTGACTAGCAGGAAAAGATGTAAATGTTCTTCGTAATACTGAAAATTTTCCGATGGATTTGAACGGTGAAGACAATGTTGTCGCTGAAAGTGCCGCTTTTGTTGTCATGAGCTGCGCCTATTTGAAAATGAAGATGGAAAAGAAGAAACTGTAGACAAGAAGACATACACTTGACGAAAAAAATAGAAGGATGAACCTAGCCTTTACTTTATCCATAATAAATGAGAAGGAGAGGATAACAAACATCGCAGCTTGCCGAATATTCGTCCCTTTGACTCGTGCTCTTTTACCAACTCTCGACGGAAAATAATCGTGGCTCGCCGAGTGACGAACATCGGTACTAGTTGTTCCATCCACACTACTAGATATTTGGGGAGTGACGAATATTCGTGGCTCGGCACCCAGCGGATAACGAATGTCTGGAGACGGCTTAAGAACCATCCATCCTTGTCCTTCCGACTCTTCCGAAAATTCCTTCTATATATGCGCGTAAAAATTTTACGGGGACGAGCGATGGGTGCCTAACCTGAATACCGCCAAGAATTCCTCAAACAATGGGAGGCTTATTGCGCCATTCAAACGCAAATAATGCCTCTGCGAAAAATCAACTGTAGTGTTTGATTCCACGCTTCCGCCGATCCCAAATTGTGCCAGCGATACCGTTGGAGAGAAGCGTCATTACGCATAAATTGCAAACGACATCGTTGCAGTGTTTACCCTGGAATGAATCACTCGTGTTCTACTCTGGCTTCTGAGTTCCATTCTCCGAAGCTAATCTCGGTTCGAGTGCGAATGAGACGTCGTCTTTGAGGTTAACGAGAGTTGAGATTGTTTCTAGAGTTTTAATAGCACGAACATCAAACGTTCGAACTCATAGGAGACGACGGCGCTAATATATGCCCGACATGGAAGAGAAACTCTTAAATAGTCTATTAAATTAATCATTAAGCTCTTCGGCCCATTAAATTACGGAGCCGCCGAATAAAACTTCCGCCATTACGATTAAATACATGGAGAGAAAAACGATGTTTGCCAATTTTTATGAGGGACAGTTTTAAAAAATCAGTTTTCACAATCTATTTTATTTTATTTGAAATTAAATGGAAAATCGTTTAAAATAAAAAAATTGTGGTTTATTAATCAATTTTGTATGAAAAATATCCGTGGTAAGGTTGATTACCGTAATATTACAACATGAAGAAATGCCTTGAAAATCGATCGGTTGATTTAAAAAAGAATTGCCGAGATCGCATGACGCCTGAAACGAAACTAATGTACTAGTTAGCTCCAACAGCCCTTAAAATATACGGGGAAAAATACGCTCATTACGGCTTTAAAGCAGCCATCGTAAGTGGCGAATCACCGATAATGGATTTTAGAATCGGTCGATTAACAATTTAATTTCTCATCTTTAAATTTATTCACTATCAGCAAATCATAGGGAACCTCAAACTACACATTAGGTTACAGACAATCGCCTCATACTATGCACTAGTGCATACATTAACGGAAAACACCGCCGCGGTGAATAGATTATCGCTCAAGCTTCCGTAGATGAGCTCTTTCGGGAACCATTACTGGAAAATAGGTCAACACGTCACGAAACGGATTTTGGGTATAAACTGAGTTCGGACGAATTCATTAAAAGGATTCGATCAGGACTCTTGATCAAATAGGTCAACGGGATCATGGGGATAAGAGGAAAATTAATTTCAAATAAAAGCAGCAAGTATTTTCGAACGAAGCCACGCAGTCTATCGCACGAAAGATGTGAACCGTATAATTTCATGTATTAATTTTTACCACGACCTAATAAACGGATTTCGATCGCTAACGGTAACAGTTGCGAGAACACATTTGCATACTCCAAGCAACCAAAGGCAGCTGGCCCGCGTGACCCGCGCAGCTTTGATGAAAAAGCGAGATGTGGTGTTTATCAAAGATAATTTTAAATTTATCAAAATTGAAATTATGGTTATAAAAGCTTTAGGGCGTAATTTTGACGCTAAAGAATAAAGAATCGACTATGCTTGAGTTTCATTTTTATAATAACGTGGTCTATTGATTATAAGCTCCGAGGTTAACTCTTATCCGGCACACCAGCGCACAGTGGTTTATTTAAAAAAAAGGGAAGAAAATTGTTCATGTTTTTTCTGTCGAGTTTCGGCCTCAAAACGAAACATGTTTACTACTTTCTTTATTTGTCTTGTTGTAAAAGACAAATAATTGACTCTGTGAGGAATTTTAGTAATTATATGGAAGAAAACAAGCTTAATATGTATGAAAATTGTATTTCCAATGCTAGAAAGTAATATCAAAACAGCAAAACCATAGAAAGTATTCCGCAATATAATGAAAGACAATCAGAAAATAACAGTAATTATACTAATTAACTAATTTTTTTTCTGTAACTGGCATGGAAATATGTTCTTACCTAATTTGGGTGTGCTGAGTTCAATGACAGTTACAGAAAACCTGTATCACATCACATTTATTAGATATGGTTATGTATAAAGTAATAATTTTCTGTGGTTTGCAGAAAATGTGCCATTATATAGTCGCATTTAAAACTCATTTTCAATTGTTTTCTCAGTATATATAAGTTTAAAAACATCTAATAACTAATAATTAAGTGATTACAAAACAAATAATGACTGCGCATGCGTTCACTGTAGGCCCCTCCCACATCAACCTCTCCCTCTTCATACCTCATTTTTAGCAGCAGTTATTTCCTCACAAGTACGAGTTACACACAAAAACAGTGTAATGTAATTATAGCGGCAAATTACTTCGCACGGCTACCATAATTTCACAAACATTTTCAATTTTTTTATTTTTGGTGATGAATTTCTCCAAATCTGTAGATGATATGAACCTTTCAGTGGTATATTTGAATTCAGCACACCCAAATTAGGTAAGAACACATTTTCATGCCAGATACAAAATACCTGATAAGCAGTGTTATTATTGATAATCATCCGCATTTCAAGTGTGTGCGCGCGCGTGCGTATTTTTGGCTAATCAACCTCTTGGCTTATTATAGCCATAGCTCCTTCCACACTGAACACAATCGCAAAGGAAGGAGGGAGACCCGGTGCCGGCATTAGCCTACTCTTAACGAAGAGCACCAAGGGGGCCAACGGCTTAACGTCCCTTCCGAAGGACGTAACGCTGACTTTGCGCGGTCTCCTCAAACCACACAAACAGGGGGCCGGGCCATCTTCATTTCATTTGTTTAGTAAGGTGAAGTAACTTCTTTGTTAGCCATTGGATTTGCTAGCAAATAAATTACTGCAGTCAATCCGCTTTTTTGCCGAGCGTTTAAAATAGCAGGAAATAATAGGGTCTGAAGACACAAGGAGCGTATTTAGCAAATCTTCATTTGTATGTTGCCTCGATGTCTTTCGTGCATGAAACTCCCTAATTTGTAACAAAATAACTCGGATAAATTTTTTCCCTCTTTTCTTAGATTGTGTCTGTAATATTATGTACTGGTGTTTAGATGATTTAAGTTATCAACGTAAGGGCTTCTTCTGGCGTATAAGGCCTAGGGTCAGTACGGTTGTGAACCGATTTAACCGCCTTTCTAAACTTGGACGCTCTACGGGGCGTATCTTCCGTATATCCTTGATAATTTTTGCTGCATCTTCCTTTCCCAAAGCCGTTAAACTTAGCTCCGCAGCCAACGACAGCTTGCGTGAAGTCCGCGTGTACACCAATGACGCGACTTTTTTCGCTGACTTTTCTTGCAGCTTTCTTCGAATATTTTTAGTTGACGACCCTTATTATCACTCCGCCTCGGCATTTAAAGATTCGGCAAAATTAGTGATTTTTGAAGTCAAGAATCGTTGTTTTTCATAAAGCGGTTTGCGTTCCTATGGCTCAGACCCCATCCTTCTACAAGACTATGTATACGGCAAAATGCATTCTTTAACAATTTTTTCATATTCGATGCAGAATTCTCCAGTTTTAAGACTGCCTCGATGCATTTATACAACTTCTCTCTTGACTGAATTTTTATTGGACTCATCGTTTCGCAACCTCGCCAAACATCGTACAGCTCACGATGGGTAATGGCACGACCCGTCTCTGAAAAAAACTATATTTTCAACAGACGCACGTGAACGCAAAGAAATGTTGATTTATTTGAATAAATATAAGTTATAAAATACATTCATAATAGCGCCATTAGCAGAATTTTACAGAATATATACTGTTTGGTGCATTAAATAACAAATTTAAGAAAAAAACGTCGATATGTTGAGAAATTTTCTGAGCCCAAAAAAGGGTTAATGAAAAGGTTTATTAAAATGTATTTCTTTATAAATATAAATTAAATATCTTGTTCAACGTGATCCATACTCGAAATCAGAAATTCACGCCTTAAATTATGACAAATTCAACCGTTCAATACGCCCACAACTCAGAGACTGACTAAGTCTCACGCGGCGCGAGGTGATGACACAACTTTGCGATGCTGACAAATTGTAACTGAAATATTTTTAGCCATTCTATTAATGAGGTATAATTCCCTGTGTTGTTAATAATGTATATATGCTGACTTTTTAACTTTTGCAAGACCTCAGAAAAACATTTTTTCCCTGTTTTTTTTTGTCAAATAACCCACTGTGCGGCGCCCTCGCAACTTCCAATAGGGCTCGCCAAAGCATTTGCAACTGAAAATACGACCCGCCACCTAAAAAGGTTTCTCCCCTTTCTCTAACACAGCTTTTCTCAACCTTTACAATAGCACGACCTATCTAGACTTGGAGAGTTTACTTGAGACCCACCTATCATCTATATACTAATTTCTTCAAGCAGTAGATAGTACATATGTGTCCACAGAGAGCGCACACCGTACTATCATGACCACTTTAACTACCTAACTACTTTAACTACTTCATTCATTAAAAATTGTAAAAAAATTATCAAAAACTATTTAGAAATCTTTCCCCGACCCACCTCAAGTTCCTTTGCGACCCACTGATGGATGCGACCCATCGGTTGAGAAACCCTGCTATAGAACACGGGTGGGCAAATTTTACACGCGGTGAGCCGCATTAACAGCCGCAGGTTCTTAGACGGATCGCATTAACAGATGAAAATGCTTCGGGTTCATTAGGGGCTGAAAATCGACTATTAACAATATATTAGTCTGATAACATCACTGAAAAAGGTTTTCTGGCCATAATTTCAACCAAGAAATATGAAATGATCAGTACTGCATGCCACGGTTCGCTTTCATAATGGAATCGCACGCAGCAAAAATGCTCCCGAGGGCCTGGCGTGGCCTGCGGGCCGTAGTTTGCCCACCCCTCCACTCTAGCATAGTGCCACGCAATCGGTGTGCCGCGGTACATTTTGGCGGAATTATTGGAAGTGGAAAAATAATCTACTTTATTATTCTCAAACCAAAACCACGAAACAAAATCTCTCATAAAGAGCGATACTTTACAGCAGGGTTTGTTACTCTGTTTCAACCGAAACCAAGTCGCTTTGTAAGTGGAGAACTGGCAATTTTTAGCATAGTATTATTTCGTCAAGACTTGAAAAATGTAGGTCTTGGCAATAATTTTCTTCATCTTTGCGGGAGAGGAGACTATTTTACTTCATTTTTGTTATTTAAAAAGCGATAAAAATGTTCCACAAAATCTCATGCAAGTTGGTTCGGTGTGCCGCAAAGTTCGAGTTGAACAGGAAAGTGTGACGTGAACTTGAAACGGTTGCGGAGCACTGCTCTAGCAGGATCTGAAACCGGTAACAGACCACTTCAGCGCAGAAATTTTACCTATCTCTCCGCCAAGGCCAATCTATACCATAAACACGTAACACGTCCACGCGAAGATCACCGTGGCAACGCCAAGGCATCGATCGCCTCACGAAAAAGGATGTAAACTTCTCGTAATAACCGTGACGCATTCCAAAAATATTTAACTTCGCCATCGCTCATCTAAAGGCGAGGAGAAAAAAACCGAAGAGTGGAGAAAGCTTGGAAAAGAGGGGGGGGGGTAATCGAAGCGGATTCTGATGGAGTGAATCACCCAAGTTTCGCAAGCACTCGCCGCGAGATTGGTCGCGAAAAAGGAGAGACCGGGCCTCCCACATCGCGAAAAATACCATCGCCAAAATCGGAGCAGTTCCACGAGTTCGGAACACGGAACGTACAAAAATATTTCGTCATAAAAACCTATTTTTCTGTCGCCATTACTTATTTTTCCAGGTGGGAAACAAGTTTCAGAATTTATGGAGTGCCTTGATTTTCGCATAAAAGTTGTTTTGTTTATGTTAGAAAATACTTACATAATTTGTACGGGTTAACACAGGATTTCAATTTCAGGTTGCAAAAAAAACGAAAAAATAGTTAAGCACATAAGTGGGATTGTTTTATCACGTGTAAAGACAATAAGAAGATGGGAAAAAGTGAGAAAATTTACTATTGGACGGGTAGTGGAAAGGTGTGCCTGAAAAGGTCACGGACAGGTCCCGTCCACCTAGAGAGGATGACTAATACACACAAAACTTCACACACACCAGTATACACACTCGAAAAACTCGAATGGACGGCCATTGCCCAGTGTCTGCCTCCTAGCGAGTTCGAATCCTGCCTAGGATAAAGGATTTCGAACTCGTCGGCGTCATATGGCTCCATAGGATCTTCTGTAACCAGAATAACAAAAAGTTAAAGCAGAATTCCTACAATTCGAAACTTCGGAATAGAAATGCAATTCGAGTAACAGAACTTGGTTTTAACGTGAACAAATTCTAAGGAGAAAAATTTCTCCTTCTTCGAGTAATCGAAAATTCGAGTAGTAGATTCACCGCAGTACCATCCCAAAAAATATTGGTGAAACTGTTCCCCTGGCAACTTATAAGTGCATCAATACGTTAGCGCTTGCATCACAAGCGAACTTGAATTACTTAGAAAAAGCAACAAATATCCGACATCTGAAGCTGAACCCGCAATCGGTCATTACGGTTCGCGTTTCTCCATTTTGCGTTTCAGAAACGGATCCGAAATATCGATTCCACACTCGGGAATCTCACGTCGACGTATCTCTGTCCACATCTCTGAGAATACCCGCGAGATGGACCCGAAAAAAGTAACGAGATGAGACCGACCATTTTCGGTGACAGAAATAGAGGAAGTGCGTCAATGACCCTCGATGGAAAACCCCTGAAAGCTCACATCTCGCATGCCAAAACCGTGATGACACCTCTCGGGTACCGAGCGTTTCCCGAGAAAAGGGGGCCGCGACCCCCGACATATCCAGACGCATTCGCCCACTCACACCGCCAACCCTTTCTCCCACCACCCCCTATCATATCCCACCACCCCCCTTTGAACCAGTTGCGTCTCGACGCAATTACGTCCTGTGATGCATAGCCTTTCCCCAGCGGGTCTAACTCAGGAAGCCGACCCAACCTAGTTTTGACTCACACATCTCTCTTTCTCTCTCTCTCCCCTCCCTCACCTCTCTCCCCCCTCCTTTCACTCCCTCTCTCCCTAACCCCTCCCGCTGGGAAAAACTAGGAGAGGAAGTGATCAAGAGATGGAGGAATTGTCGTTCGCTGAGAGAAAGGGGAAATACCTCATGCCGAAACTGTTCCATGCAGTTTTTTTTTAATCCCTTCCAACAAGTGTTTTAAGGGAAGGAGGAAAAATGTGTCGCAAGCTAAGGGATATTGCATTACACGAGGAACCGTTTCCGTGGTAACGGAAGGCGGATATTGTAACACGTATTACTCATGAAAATGACGCGAGGAAATACTTTCTGGCGCCGCTTTCGAGTTGGGGATTTGGGAAGATTTCTGCGATCCCTTCAGACGGAACTGATGGAGTAACACTCACTATAAAACTTTATATAACAAATAAAATATCTAGTTCTATCGAGGCCTTCAAAAGAATAAAATCTAGCGGCAAACGAGGAAAATGACTTTACGAAATTAGAAACTTCCATTGCTGTCGGAGTAACCTTGATCATCCATCGCCTAATAGCCATTTCCGTGGTTTCCAAATCCACTGCTGACAAACTCCGTTCGTCAATTTCGGAAATGATTGGTAAAACTGTTTAAAGCAAATAAACCGTACTACTTTTTATTTCAAATTTAGACAATCAATGTTTTGATAAGGTAGAAGCAAGCGAGGCACCCACCTCGGGCGAAAACACTCTTTTGGGCGTCTATCGACGCCGATTTGATCATTTTAAATTAAAAGATTACATTTGGAATGAATAAACCTTAAGAAATTTTCGAGCAAAGACATTACTGCGAGGCGTGACATCTGCGATGCATCTTTGTCAGCTAATGAATGACTGTTCGCTCTCAGGGTTTTATTCAAATATTGGCATCGCGTTATACATTTTAATCGCTTATTCCGTTACTATCATCATTTTGGAAAAAAATTATTTAAGGCCGTCTATAACTACCTAACTGATAAATTGGTTTCAATTAAGGCTAGGAGAGTAGCAATGTAATTCGTGTGCGTACATATTTTTTTACTACCGACATACGTGTGTATTATTATAAGTTGCATGTTTGAAGAAGGAATGCAGTCTGGAAACCTTTCCTTGGGTGTAAAAATATCTCAGTGCGGCATTGGTTCCAATATCAGTTAAATTAACCTTCAACTAAGGAGTGGTCTCTCGGACCGCTATAAGTTTATTATTATTATTATTTGTTCACAATCTACATCTAAAATTGGTTTTTCTATATTAAATAGCCTGTCATGAGGGTTACGAGGAAACTAAAATAAATAAAGAAATACTTCACTTTATTTCTTCATAAAACTTAAAACTATCGGAAAGTAAAGTAGTGGAATACTTTGACACTATAACTTAAGTTGGTGCGTCACATGCCGCACCTCTCTAGTTAAATATTAATCATCTTAAATGAATACCGCATACACTTGAGATTTTGCACACAATAACGCGACACATTCATTGTCAGACGCCAAAAAAGATTCATCGATGATTCAGAGTTGAACGTGAGGAAAGCCTTAGTACGATAAACGATCGCTTTCGTGCTAATGCGACCCGACTTACAGCCCACGTGTTACGAATATTGATGCACGCAATTATTTTTAGCGTCTCGGACCCGTCCTTGCGAGAAAAATCGAACGCCGCTTCCAATGGGCGAAAGTCAAGTCTCTCGATAGCGAGCGATCGCGAAAACCTCGCGTCCATGCGAAATGAAACGTCGCGTTTCTTTCCTACCGTTTTTATCCCCAAAGCGAAAAACGGACTTGGAAAAGTTCGTCGGTCGCGCGTAATTTACGCTTCGGTTCCGTGAAATGCAAAGATAATCAACCGAGGCGAAGCAATTAAAAAAAGTCTACATCGGGACGAATGTATCAAGATGAAGGCGGCGGTCGACCAAAGGTCGTAGTATGAATGGTCGACATGGCTCAAGCATTACTGCCGGGGAAATTAACTAGGACTTCGTTTAGAACAATGCACTAACGAAATAGAATGCCAGCGAATTGGGGCGGTTGTTTATCATTACTTTCCACGGCGGTGCAAGGGACCTGACTTAGTAGCACTTCGCTCTAAAACGAGAAAGGAGAAATCCAAACAAATGAATTACGCAGCACTTTTGTAATCATTACACCAGTATTTAATAAATTCAGTACGTACGTAATATACAAAATAATTACGTTTTCGAGATAAAACCGTAAGAAATTTCGTGGTACGCGTTTACGTGGCAATGTTTCTCTCCAGGGAGCAGTCGGAATCACTAAACTACACGAACAGTTTGCTAAAAGCCGGTCAAAACACGGATCTCTATTTGGAAAATAATTACCCGCAAATAAAAATTTTAAATTCACGAAAATGTCAATTTAAACAAATAAACTACACTTCTCCGAGCTGATTGAAACGTGGGGCGCGGATTTTAAATTATTCCGCAGGCACCTATCGAAGAAATAGCGAAGAAATAGCGACGAAATGCGAGAGGTGCATGTTGTATTGAATCTCGCTGCATAAATACTTTTCCAAGGTAACGATCCATTCCGCGACCTCGTGCAAAAGAAGTCGCCACACAATCTCTCCTGGGTTACCGAGGTCGAAAGAAACAAACCCTTGATCCCGCTGAACCTAGCGTAACAAAACAAACACGCTCCCACGGATAACTTCATCTAAACAGATGAGAAGCAGTAAAACGATAAAAAAGAAGACGTACGTGTGTGTGTGTTCATTCCTCATTCGGGCCACGAATCGAGCGGTAGCATTCGTCCATCCTTCGAACGATGAGGAAACGTTTCCACTGAGTACATAGGCAACGAGTGAAAGTTTGACAGAATGGGACTCGGGAGACGCGGTTTCGAACCTCCGCCGTGGAGGCCTGTGCGACTTGCGGCCGTTGTCAGCCTCCGACTCGCTTGTTTTGATGAGGATTCGCAGGCACGGTACATTTCGTCCTTCGCGAGGGACATACAACACACACGTGTTGTCCTTGTTTTTGCATACCACCCGGCAGGTCAGGGCTTAATTCCAGACAAGCGTCTATCGGGGAGACCTTCAGGGTACATATTTCAAAGGAAACACATTTACTTCCTCAGTTTCGACGATGCTGCCGTCCTCTTCCGCCCATCAATAGCCAAAGCGACGGAAGGAATACCTCATAATTTCCTATGTTATCTTTATTAAGGTCGACATGTTGAAATATTATTGGTTGAAAACCTCGAACGTTAGATTCATGACGCCTCGTGTTACCATCCGAGTAAATATACACAATTGATTATTTTTGTGACGAGTAAAATATACTGTATGAGTACAACCCAGAACTATCTGCTCTTTTGATCAACTGATTGTATAGAGTTAGGCCTATTTTTCTTTTTATGGTTACGGCCCCGGAGATACTCATTAAGATAAATCAACTAGTACATATAAAATTCATTCATTAAAACTAGTTACACTGTGACCTTAAAAGTTAAAAATAAACTTCAGATTTAGAATTTGAAATATTGTCATTTTGGAACCGAATGGTAATGTATCAACCATTCGCTATAATACACTTTTCTAATGCCATTCAATTTTTAAACGGCTATTTTTAAATTCTCACGCTAACTTTCACCATTTTGATTAAAGTTATTATATAGAAGTTATAACATTTTTCATGTTTATCTTAGATGTTAATTCTTAACATAAATGACAGTAGTTTAAAAGAAGTAGAATAGTTAGCAGATACTGAAGTTGTTTAATATGAAAATATAAATAACTATATCAACTATATATATCATTAAACGAATGACAAAATTTTTTTACTCGATGCCAATCAATCAAAGTTATTCACACAACAGTAAAAAACAGATGCTTTAATAATACATCTCAATAGTAAATTTCACGCAATCATTGAGTTAATTCAAACTCATTTGTTTATTGAATTAATTGAAAACGTATTGAGTCTATGGCTGTTAACGAGATTCAAACGGGTCTGATATCAAACCACTTGACAACAAAGATAAACAACACTTTTATTATTTGTTCAACCTTGCCTTATTAACGCTTCTACGTAATACTTTACACATAGTTAAGCATTATTGTACACTTTGAAATACTTTTAGCTGATTAAGAACTTGACTGACAATGAGATAAAATGGATTTAGAATTCTGTTTGCTTAATTTCTCATCTATAAAATCCCGTCAGTATATGCCGGCCAATTGCGCTGGTATGTCTAAAAGGGCATGGATCGAAGCAAAGCATTAACGTTATGGATCGGTTGATCTATCCACCGCCTCTTGACAGCTGGAAAAGATGAATTTCTCGCAATTTTCAGAGAAATTTCCAAGGAAATAATTCTGGAAACGAAAGCACCTGACACGGTTTCATTCTCAATCGAAGTGCGGCGGTGAAATCACGAACGCGCTCGCCGGAGAAATGGCGCTCAAAGGCCCTTCTTTTCTCTTCCCACCATTTCATTAAACGCGCCAATTAAGAATTTTCCGTCCGACGAATTATTTGAATAAAAACGCGCAACCAATTACGCAAGGAAAATTGTTGGGACATCTTCGCTCGTACGAGGACAGGAATGGATGCTGTCGCAACGGTTCGCGGTGCCTCCTTAAGCTCCAATAGCAGGAAGTAGAAAAATATGAGAATTTTAACGAGTAATTTTTTAAAGGATGGAGAAATTTTCGGTCATTAAACCTTCAATTGTGAATGCGATTCTGGTACGATTTATGCTCTATAAATCTTACAATTTCCGAACAACATTTACAAGAAATGTTTTTACATTTCTCTACCTTTTTCTTAATAAGACCGATTTATATTTCGACACGTCCAAAAATACTGAAGTGGTGATTTTTCTGGAAACAATGTCTTTACGAGTAAATTCCTTTAGTCTGATTACAGTTCTCATCATCTTATAACAAACAAATTAAAAAGCATAGTTCGAATCCAGTATTTCAAATTAGCACCTATTCCACTTAAATCCACTCCATTTTTTCAGAAAAAATATAAGTGAAAATTATACACAATGCTGAAATGTTTATAAAGACAAATATAAATTCACAGCAACAAATTTCATCGATGATTTTACGCTAAAAAAGGACTAATAATAAATCAAAGTTATAAGACGATTACGTATGCATACATCACATACACGCAGAGAATTTCAAAATTATCATTCAATAATCATATTTCAAAACACTTTTAAGACTGCCACGGCTCGGACAAATTGCGAGTTCATACATTTATCCGCCGTTACAGCACTTTTTTGTAATGCCAGTTGGCGTGTCGCAGTAAAACTTGATCCACGCATGATCCTTACAACATAATGGAAACAGGAAAATTATAAATAGCATATCATTTTCTCAGAGACATGCTAGATTGGGCAACGACCTACTAGCCACCCTTGCAACACGACAGAAAAACACATTCAGCCGATTTATGGCCGCTCGTTCGTTATCTCGCCATGGAGACCGCCGAAGATAACCTGGTTTATGCGGTAACAAACGATCCGCTCCAATCGGAATAACGTTCGTTAAGCTCTCGCCGCTTAATCCCACTGGGGAAAAGTAGAAGGGAATTGATTTTTCGCAGCCGTAATCAACATTAGAGAAAATTACGTTTTTTTATAAACGACCGGATTTTTTCGCGGAAATCCGGTTCGATCGGGAAGATTTGATTTCACGTGAATGCGGTGGTCTCTCTTTGGATTTACAAACGAAGCAAAAGAATTGCCACTTAGACCACTTTATCTCCGCGTGAATAAATTAACCGGCGCACGCAAAGGAATTGGGATGAAGGCAAATTAAATTTGCCTTGCATCTTGTTTGTGGGATAACTCCCCCGAGTATTCAGAAGTACTGAAATTATTCCGTTAAAAGCCCGAACAAGTTGATGAAAACCTCAAGCCAAGCACGACTCATTTAAAGCAACGCGTTGTGGCAATTCTACAAAACCCAGGCTCGAAAGCCTCGTTCACACTTTTTTCAAACGATAGAACTCAATTCTTTCCTTATTTTTTGGAAGGAGGGGAAGAAGTATCTACTTCAATGAAATTCCACAGCCAGTAATTAAGTAAACTGAATAAAACGCCCGCATATAATTAGCTCCGCCACCGAGTTCCAAACGAGTGGGAAAAAATGAATTTCTAGTTTCAAAAAAGTGCCGAAGTTTCGCCAATCACTCACGCACGGCGAACGTTACCGTAACATTAATAACAAAAAACCATTAGGATCAAACTCTAAATTTACCCGCACACTCATAAGCGAAAAATTATTACACCACCGGCGTCGCTTGAGATGGGCAGAAAAAACAAAACATCTGAAAGCGCGAGTGCAGAAGTCGTTTTTTATACTACTCAAAAAAAAGGAGAGCTCGATTTTTCTTTCTCTCCTTGACATTAATATGTCCGGAGGAATAAGCCTTTTTAGAGAGCGGAATATTCAACAAAAAATTAAAGCGAAAATAAAATTAAAACGACTACTGAAACTCTCTCGGGGGCGTTTCCTAAGTTGTTTATCTCAAGGAAAAAAGCCAAGTCTGTTCCCTAAAGGATAAGAGGGAATTTTTCGCTACGCTCAAAAAATAAAACAATAGAAAACTATACTAAGGTAGAAACGTCCCCTCTGGGTTGAGCTTTTGTTTTCGCCCATCTCAAGCCCGAGAGAGAGAAATGGAGACAGGAAAGGAAGGAGGGAAAGAGTGGGAGAGATAGGAGGGGGAGAGATAGAGGGAGGGGAAGAGGGGGAGAGATAGAAGGAGGGGGAGAGAGGGGGAGAGGGAGAGAGAAGGGGAGAGAGGGAAGAGAGAAGGGGAGAGAGAGGGGGGAGAAGGGGGAGAGGGGTGGAGAGGGGTGGAGAGAGGGGCTGAGGGGTGGAGAGGGGTGGAGAGGGGTGGAGAGGGGTGGAGAGAGGGGGAGAGAGGTGGAGTGAGAGATTGGGGGAGGGTATGATGGAGGGAGTGAGAGTGCGGGAGGGAGAGAGCAATAGAGGAAAATGGTTAGCGAGGGAGCGGTGAAGAAAGGAAGACAGCGAGGGATAGCGAGGGATAAGGATAGCGAGAGGAAGAGAAAGAAAATGACACGGAGGTATTAAAAAGGCAGGGAAGAGTAAGAAGGGAAGAGTAAGAAGGGAAGAGAAAAGGAAGAGAGATGGAGAGTAAGGAAAAGAGAGATGGAGAGTAAGGAAAAGAGAGATGGAGAGTAAGGAAAAGAAAGATAGTGAGAGGCATATAAAAGATAGAATGGATTAAGAACGGAAGTAGAAAGACAAGGGGGCAAGAAAAAGGAATTGGGAAGTGAAGTATGAGAAAGAGTAGCCGTAGAGAAAAAGAGAAAGGGGCGGAGGAGAGATGAGTTAGGAAAGAAGGTAGAAAGGAGGTTGAAAAGGAGAATGGAGGAAGAGTAGATCGGAGGAAGGTGAAAGCGAAAAAGAAAGCGAAGGAAGGAGAAAGCGGAGTGAGAAAAGGAAGGAAAGTAGACTGGAGTGAGAGAATGAAGGAGAATACGGGATCGAGAGAAGGAAGAAGCTGAAAGAGAATGGAGTAGGAGAGAATGGAGGAAGGAGAATAGAAAGAATGGAAGGATTAGAGAAAGAATGGAGGAAGAAGAGAGAGGAGGAAGAAGAGGGAGGAGGAAGAAGAGAGGAGGAAGAAGAGAGGAGGAGGAAGAAGATAGGAGGAGGAAGAAGAGAGGAAGAAGAGAGGAGGAGGAAGAGAGAGGAAGAAGAAGAGAGAGGAAGAAGAGAGAGGAAGGAGAAGAGAGACGGGATACAAGAGAGGAGAAAGAAGGAAGGAGAGGAGAAAGAAGGAAGGATAGGAGAAAGAAGGAAGGATAGGAGAAAGAAGGAAGGATATGAGAGGAGAAAGAAGGAGAGAGAAGGAAGGATGGAAAAGGAAGGATAGGAAAGGAAGGATAGGAAAGGAAGGATAGGAAAGGAAGGATAAGATAGGAAAGGATAGGATAGGAAAGGAAGGATAGGAAAGGAAGGATAGAAAAGGAGAATAGGATAGGAGGATAGGATAGGAGGATAGGATAGGAAAGGAAGGATAGGAAAGGAGAACGAAGGAAAAAAAGGAGAAAGAAGGAAGGATAGGATAGGGAAGGATAGGAGGTGAAAGGAGGAAGGATATGAGAAAGGAGGAAGGATAGGGGAGAAAGGAGGAAGGATAGAGGGAGAAAGTAGGAAGGATAGGATAGGAGAATGAAGGAGAGATAGAATGGAAGAAAGGAAATGAGATGGAGTGGGAGAGGGAGAGAGATGTACCAAGGCAAATCTCACAGCCGGAGGCGAATAGATCCGGGGCGAGCCTATTGGGAGTTGTAGGAGATAGGGAGGGGAGAGAGGGAGGAAGAGGAGCCGGTGGGAGGGAGGGAGGAAGAGGAGCCGGTGGGAGGGAGGGAGGAAGAGGAGCCGGTGGGAGGGAGGGAGAAAGACGGAGCAGCGAAAGCGAGGCCCTGACCTGGAGAAGTCCGCATGACCAGTCGTCTGGGAGAAGAAAAACCAGTTTCCTACAAAGCCTTTTCCACGAGTTCATTAAAATAACTCCAAGAGGAATCGCGTAGGGAATTCCTCCGCGTGCTCCGCGAGATCCAGGCGCCACGCCGCGCGAAAAGAAATAAAGCGTGTTCATACGACGCGTTATTGCGGAGGATGGGAACGCAAACGAGAGGGGAAAAAGCACGTGAGGGAATTTAGCGAACGTGTTTCTGCTACAGACCGAAAGAAGGAACGCGAAAAATAAAGGAACGACGGCGGACCGTAATCGAAAGATTGCGCGATTCCCCGCTAGGTACCCGAGGCACCGCATGCGTTCGACTGCGGCGGTCAGGGAAGCGAAATCGATTCGCCCAAAAGCTTTATATGAGCTACGCTGATACTCCTTCGTCGTAAATTTTACGCCAAATATTTCGGCGTACATTACTCCGGATATGGGAGCCAAAGTTAGACGAGTCGCCAAGTGCGTGATGCATGTATCCCATCCGAGCGTGCATGGGTCATATAGTATACCGCACATTACAATAAAAAACAGCGAAGTAAATATGACCGTCATGTGCAAGGAAAATGCGCCCGAGCTGCCATAAAACTACAATTTACAGGGCCGCATTGAAGCGATGGACATTACAAAAGAGCCGCATTAGGATCATAATTAATTCAACCAAAGGATTATAGTTGTTTAATGAGAGCGATATTTGGGAAAACTGGTTTTATCTTTTTTGCCATTAAAAACAACGTTTAGAAAATGCGTTCTATTTTACCCCAAAAATCATGAAAAAATCTGGTCTCCTTTCCACAAAAATAAATTGTATAAAATATAGAACGATTTTGTTAGGATAAAATGTAGCATCCGCGCTGAAGTAAAGAACAAAAAGGCCCGACAGTATGACGTGGCTGCGATAGTGCATTTCGAGCAGAGTATGCACAAGCTTAAAATCGCATTATTTTAAGTGAAGTACTCTTCGTTGGTCTTATTGCGTCCTTAATACACTTATTATGGATCTGACGACTTGAGTCACCCCCTACGTCCTCTTCAAAGGTAATTAAGCGAACGTTCATCTATATTCTTTTATAAAAATTATTACCGGTTCGTGGACTTCGTAACCCATTTTGGGAGATCTGATTCTCCACAATAATATATGCAAATACAAGGGAAGGTTTCGAGCCTATACACTGACTTTGGGAAGAAACTTGGATATTGTAGAGAATAAAAAACTAAGCGAGATGTGTTTTGCTGTTAGGTTCGCATTTCTCGAGTTTTGAATTTTAAAATATTAAATTTGTGAAAAAACCATAATCGATAAACAGTGTAAAAGTGAGAAACTGAACATTTTAAAATGTATGCATAATAAAAAAATAAATTAACATTTAATGACAACGTATTACTTTCACAAAGTGATCAAAACAAAACACATAGGTATCTACAGTAATGCATTGTCATTAAATGTTAATTTTTTTATAATACACAAATTTTAAAATGTTCAGTTTCTCCCTGTTCCGCTACCCCTACAGGTAAAATAAAAATGCCCATATCTTCGATCCAGTTACCATGGTAAATGATAGATCTTATTGTTGAAATGCAATAAAGTCACCAAATACGAATATAAAGATTAATTATAATGTTTAAAAATTCATAAGCTTGACAGAAAATCGGCGAAACACGTATCGCTTACTTTTCGATTCTCTACGTCACCAAACTTTTTACTGAAAGGGCCACATGAGGCTTCATGATCCACTGTGCGGGCCACATACGGCATTTCAAATGACTGATCGGGCCGTGTGAAAATTTCAAAGAGCAAGTTTTGAAATTTTTTTTCGTTTCTGTAATATGTAATTCGCTTATATTAAAAGTAGATTTCACCCAAGTACTCGGAAAATGTAGTTTAGATATCATAAATTATATCTAATGTATATGCTGATCAAATCACTGCGCGGGCCGGGTGTGGCCCGCGGGCTGTAGTTTGGGGACCCCTGCTCTACAACATAGCCAAGTTTCGTCCCAAAGTCAGCGTTTGGGTCCGATACCTTCCCTCGTAAGACGAACTATCTAGTTCCAAAATACTGCGGTTAAGACAAGCAAATAACATTTTTTAAAAATATTTATAAAGGAAGATGAAAGTCACTCTGATATTGTTAATGTAACAGCTATTTACATCCCAACATCCCACAAGCATAACGACGTCTCGGACTATTATAGAATCGGATGACGTTATTTCTCGATAGATTTTAAAAAACCACAACGGGTCACGTGCCACTTTCCTTTACTGGCCCTCGTTTCGATCGACGAACAAACGAAAAAAGACGCCCGTCTTCGACAACCAGAGAGAAAGTAATCCTTTCGGCTCGACTCCGACCGAAAAAGACGGAACGCGTGAAGAGAAAAAAACGATTAAACAAAAAGAGATCTTTCGGCCCGTTTAACCTTAATCGGGCGACGAGAGAAGCTACTTTGGTAGACGGCGGAGGCCAGTGATGAGAAAGTAATTCATCGCCGCAGCCCGCGGAAAAGAACACACGAAAATAATTACAATAAACATGAACGACACTTTCATCCTTTTATCGCGGACGGGGACGCAATTTCCACTTTCTAAGACATTTACACGAGAGAAAGAGAGAGTGGTCGCATTAATTCATGCCCGCTTAAGGCGATGGAATCTTCCGTCAAGAACGACAATCTCGCCTGGAACGTAAGTTTTTAATAAATATTATATATTTAACGGTATAGCGGGCTCTGTACGAGATAACCTTTAAAAAAGCAATCTCCTTTCGGAGAAAGCGAAAAGAACGACGATCTTCAGTTTAAGAAGATGTTGCTTCGAAGAACCAACGATGCGAAACGGAGAACAGACGGAACATCGAGCGACAGAGTTAAATCGTTTGGTAAAGCTGCCTTCTTCGAGCAAAGTTAATACCAGCCTCGGGAAAGTAGGCAGTTCTAATATTTCTCTTTAATGCATCGATTTCCTTGAAGCGATTCAACAAACATAGTTACCAGTGGTAAAATATTTCTTCCGAGTTGAATAATAAATTAATAAAATAAAATAAATTAAATTAATTAATAATAAATCATAATAATAACTAAATTAAATAAATAGTTGTAATCTCGTTGAGATTTTTATTGAGGTCATTTCTAGCGATGGTTTCAGTTATCAAATGATACTAGAAAAAAAATTCGAACCTTTAAGATAATAAAGAGCAACAAATGATTCTACCGAAATTTTTTATCAACAAGTCAGAAACGTACTTTTTGAAAATGTCTGTCGATTACCTAAGTGCTAATGAAACATACGGATAAATAATTTAACATTGGAGAATAGAATATATACGAATTCCAAAATTTTATTAAATTTTTGTTTTAAAATGAATAATATATGGCATCGAATCGTTTAAGTCGCGCTTATTTCGAAACGTTTCCACGCCAGCATGAAAATTCAATGACACGAATATGAGCGATAATTTTCAACCGCGGCATTAAATCTTCCCATCCGAGGAATGACGCTTTACCATACGAACACTCGATCAATTTGTCTCCGTAGGAATGCGTTAAACCTTGAAGAGCTAAAGGTCTCAAAGCCGAAGGAAGCAAACAACTTCTCATAAATTACCATCACAATGATTTTGCAATTCACCATTCCCTCCTCCTGTGGTTAGGGCCATTTTTACCGATCAAGATTCGCGGAAATTAATCCTCCTCATCAAAAACGCCGCGATAAAATCCGCAAGTACAGAAAAAACGAAAACCTTTCCATATTGCAACCCAACTGAACACAAGACGGAACTTTCACCTCTCCCAACCGGCAAAGCTCGTTCAACCCGACTCGAGAGAACTGCACACGCCGAAACCCCTTTCTCCTTAACGGCGTTGCAATAAGGTAAAAGCCGTTACCGGGGAGGGAGGGGGGAGGGGAAGAGAGAGGGGGGGGGAGAAAAAAAAGAAAACGAAGCATATAAAGATTCAAAACCCAATCTCCAACGAATTTCCTGGCCCCCATAACGACTTCTCCTTCGCTTCCTCCATCACAAGACCTCCTCCATTCCCTATTCCGACCAATCCCTCCACTACGCCGCCCCTTTCTTCCCCCCTCTCCCAACTCCCTCGACCTCTTCCGCCGTCCCTTTTACGCCCTCCTCCGCCACTCTGCGAAACCTCTTCTCCTCCGCTCTCTCCTCTCACGCGAACCCCTTTTCCACCCCTATTTCCTGTCTCTTTCGTACACTCCTCCCCCATTCACTCCCGTTCACCCCATCTCTCGTCCGCCGACTCCTTCAACCCTTACTCCTCCTCTTCCTCTCACTCCTCCAACCTCTCTCTCCTTCCCATTTCCTCTCTCCCACCCTCCTACTTGAGACACCCTTCTTCTCGCAAGAGAAGGGATTGCCATGAGCCACACTCTCCAACGTCGGTGCCATGACTTGGAATCGCGTCGAAACCTTTATTTTTATCCTTCTTTTTTAAAAGGAGTAGTTAGGATTATCGAGCCAACGACGCGTAGAGACTTGCGTGATATCATTATCGATTAGATAGATAAAGCGCGTAAAGGAGGCGGCGAATGAATTACTTCGCTAGGCGAGGATGACTCTTTTAATGTCTTCGGTATTGTCTATAGACTCTGTACGCCATTGTTCTCGAGTGCTCTCCCTCTGATACATAAACAAAAGACACTCCGGACTTATTTGCAGACCTTAAACGTAATTATCGAATGCTCACTGAGAGGTCATGGGTTCGCTTCCATGGCAGGGCCAAAGACAGAGCAAACAAGTTGACTGCTGGCGCTAATGGCAGTGTCCACACTTCAGTCTGTTCCGTACTTGGCTCTATTTTACCCGCCGACCGGAGATTGCCATACACCCTCGTCCATGGGTAAATGCGGTATCCTGCGTTTAGAATCCAACGGTGCTAACGGAAGGTTTTCACGATCCAACTACGTAATCAATGTTGTACCTAATTCTAACAGCTCACTCTCCAAGCAACGAGTACATACGTCGAAATGCTTACGAAAATGTTGGAGTAACGCGTTCCAAGAGGAAAAGTTATTTATTTATTACCCTTATTAAAAAACGTAAATAGCGAAACATCATTATCCAGTACCCTGTAATTTAATCCTTCAATTGATCCGAATTTTTTAGATTTTTTAGAAATTTGTATGCTGATTAATTTTCAAGCCTGATTTTGTGGCAGTATCAAAGTGCAAAAAGCAAAACGATAATGAGTATATAAAAGATTTTATAATATTTAATAATATCAAATACCTAATCAACCTACGACTAGAACAGGCGTATATCGTTACTGGGGATATAAGATGAACTGTATACGTCCCGAAAATATATATTATTTATTTATTATATTTGAAACAGAATTCGACGAGCGACGCAAACTAAATCACACAAACCTTATTTATGTTTCAGCTCCGCAAAAAAAAAACAACTTCCAAATCGAGTCAACGGAAAACCGCTTATGGAAAAAAACGGAGCGAAATTAAATTCCGATTTCGGCGCCCCGTCTTCGCACCACGTATTTCTCCTCCTTCCTGATTGGCTTTCCGTCTCTTCTTCCCCGCTTTCCCGAGCCCGTTTCGCGCGCGAAAAAATGAAATAACACCGAGAGTCCCGCAGTCCCAACTCAACCCCAACATTCCTCCGAAACGCCACGCTCTTCACCCGCCTTTCTCTCCTCTCTCTCTCTCTCCGCCAACCCTCTTCAAATCTCCTCTTCTCTCTCTCCACCCTCTATTCTTCAGATGCCACCCTCTCTCTCACCATCCTCTTCTCGCCCTAGCTCATTTCCCTTCCTCCCCATCTCACTCCCTCCCCCCTCCCCTCTCCCTCCCCTTCACCCTTCCTCTCTCTCTCCCTCCCCCTCCTCTCTCTCCCTCCCCTCCTCTATCTCCCTCCCATCCTCTATCTCCCTCCCCATCCTTTCTCTCCCTCCTCCTCCTCTCCCTCCCTCTCCCTCCTCTCTCTCACTCCCTCCCCCTCATCTCTCTCACTCCCTCCCCCTCCTCTCTCTCACTCCCTCCCCCTCCTCTCTCTCACTCCCTCCCTCTCACTAACTCACTCACTCCCTCCCTCCCTCCCACTCTCTCTCACTCCCTCTCTTTCTCGTCCCCATCCATCTCTCAAGCAGGAGATTTGAAAGGGGGAAGTTGACGGTGACCTTACTCCAAGTGTAAAGGAATTATAGCACACCTTCGCCTCACCCTTCTTCTCCTGACCTCCTCCTCCCCCCTCCACCCCCACTCTACCCCTCTACGCACACCTTGGGTTCCAAACGGGCGTGCTTTTCCTCCGTGTCCTGTATGGCCACCCCCCCCCCCTTCCCCCCATACACCTTCCCACACCCACGTTCCCATTATTCGGGTATGAAAGAAATCGCTCTTTTGACGCGGAGCGCGCCGATGCGAATTACGTGCAGTTTTCAATGGCCAAAACAACAACGAGGAGAAACGAAAACAATGACGCATATGTCTCGACGCCTCCCTTCTATGTTCGTCAAAGGAAATGGAGTTCGACTGACGTCAGGTCGCGAGCGTACTCGAATCTCAGAGTCATAACACCGATGGGACCTCGGAAATACTCGAAGCGATATTTAAGACTCCTCCATTAGCTGCTGCGTTGAAACACCTACCTGAAAGGCTATTTAGATTCCTGCGTACTCAATGCCGAAATAATTGGGCGACATCTTGTATCGCTGAGAGAAACCACGCAATGCAGCGGAAAACAATACGTGATAAGATTTTTCAAAACCCTCCACTGATGTTCGGTTCCAATCAAAACCAACAAGTTCTGCTTTTTCTTTTGTCTTCGCAAAGACAGATGTTTATACACGCATCATTATATTTCTATTGCTCGATGACGTTTTCAAATCTTGAGTTTAACACACCTCACGAAATGAAGTGATAAATACTAGACGGACAGATTACTCGACAGCAATTCCCGGAAACGAACTTGCCGGCTTATACTTCAGCAATTTGAAACGTAAATAAATGAGTAGTTTTATCGCCGACGACCGCCAATCCAACGAACGCCCTTCAAAATATATCGAAAAAGGCAGGAGCTTCATATGATGATAAATCATTGACCAGGAAGGTAAGAAGAAACGATTTCCGAGGACGCCTTATCGCCGACTCGCAGCACGTATCATCTTGAGAGACGCGAATGCTGTTTTTGAGAGGAAACCATGGAAACAGAAATATCGCCGAACGACGGATGGTTTCCGGAAAAAAATGCTCAAGATCACTCGTGCGAAGACTCCGAGGCAAATGAAATATTGGCTTACAAAAATCGCCCGGTCACGCTCGATGCCCATTTCAAATATTTCAGCAACGGCAAAAAAATTCGGACGTAATGTTTTCGGTCCGACGAAGTTTTAAGTTATTATATCCGAGGGAATTTTAACGTTAATAACTGTCTAAACGACGGAATTATAATCAATTTTCTGTGGTAATGTTATGTTTTTAATCACTTAATGTACAATTTAAAAGCGAAATTAATTAAGCTCTCAGAATGTTTCATTTGAAAATATGCAGAACTGAGAGAATCGTACAATATAGAAAAATATTTTCTCCAAGCAAGAATTATGCCCCTAAGAGCATAATTAGCATAGAATTTGTTGCATTTCGGTATAACGCTGAAAATACGACAACGCGATGAAAGATGTTTTGCGATCGGTTTTTGATGAATTATGTTAAGTAACTACAATAAGGTTAAAATGTCTATGGCCGATAATTTCATGTTAGAATTTTCCCATTTTTCTCAATTTAGCAATCGGTGGTGGGTTAGCAAAAAAACTAAACAATCTAAATGAGTGAAACAATACTTCCATCGAAGAAATATCCACCGTTTTTTAAATAACAATTCAAAATAAGATCTTATGACTTAGAAATCACCCAATCTCGAAGATGTCGCGCAGTTCCACCGTTCGCGGCCATCATGGCAAAATAAAAAAAAGAGAGCCACGCATTGCGTCCTCGGGAGCACTCGAAACCACGACCTCCCGAGAGGAGATACGAAACCCGAGGCCATCCGGATTCCCACAGTGTGAGATTCTGGACCACCTTCGTCGCCCACCGCAGCTCCCGTCCTAAAAGGGCGACACTATTCCTTTCGAAAAAGGGGTGTGGTCCTCTTAAAAGGCGGCTGAAAGCGGAAAAAAACGACGATCGGTGAAAAAGATAGCGCCACTCTCGCGTGGACCAAAGACAAAAGAGAAACGGATGCGGGCCTTAGAGATGGAGGACGACAGGGGGAGGGGATAAAAGATTCCATTGAAGCATTTCTCGAGTGCATAACGGGTTAGGCGTGGAGGTATCCAAATCGAGTGATGCGGGCGCGTGAAAATGGGGCGCAGCTCTCTCCCCTTCCTCTCCTAACCCATTTCGATAGAAGCGACGGACCGGAAAAACAAGCGACTGCAGTTTCCCGCGCCGAAAAGGGGTGAGGATATTTTTTTAACGCGAACGGATGCATTTGCCTAACACGTATGGGAACTTTTTTCGCCCGTTTAAGAGACAGCAACGGATCGGGACGGAAAAATCCAGGCTTAAAAAAGGAAGCATTATATAAATCGTGTACGAGTTAAAAATTAACATTTTCAAAGACGATACAGGAAAAGGGACGATCGAGTTAACTCGTGAAACCATAAAACTGCCGGGTAAACCACTTGAACAATTCAACCGCTAAGCAGCCGTCGTCCGGAGTAATTCTCCGAAGACATTCTCCTTCAACGAGCTCGATAACATTTTACCGAGTCGTTCATTTTTCGAAAACGCATCAAAATCTCAAAACCTATCGGAAAAATGTCATCGTGGGTATGTCCGTCATTAGAAAAGGGACATATTTCGTCCCAAATATTCTACGTGCATCACGAAATCGTGGACAAACCCAAGCGTTAACATACCGCGATTTTGACCGAATCATTTATTTTCGAAAGATGCATCAAAATCCCAAAATCTTTCGAGAAAATACCATTGTCGATAAACCCACACGTGAACGAATCGCAGTTTTTTGCGCGGGAACCATCTAAGTGATATTCCGGAATCGTTCCTTTTCTTGGTGGGTTTCCATGAAATCGAACGGGTCCGTTTTATTTTTCTCTTCGGGAATCTGTACAGCGAGAAACACTCTGCGAAACAACCGAAGAGACGGGGAAAAAGGAACGACCGGGACGGAAAGACCATTCTATCGCGTGACGATATTAAAGAGGGGAGATTTCGAAATGGAATGTGCCGGACGCAACGGCGGCTGACGCCTGAAACGTTCGAGACTACACGCACAAATAATAAAAGATTGAAACGCGCGGAGATATGGGAGAGAGTGGTTCGTTCAATCGTCGACTTGCGGGGTATCAAAAAGATCTGACTAGAAGAGGCCACACCATTCCGAAACGAATGGAGAATGTGTGTGTGCTCGCGTATGCACGCAGACACGCTACAGCCGAACGCGAATGACAGCCAAAAATTTTCAGAAATGTTATCCGGAATTTATCTTATTCGAGTTACGGAAGTTTTATTTTTTTTAAATATTTATCCATGCATGAGGAAGGGGAAAGGTGGAATAAGATATGGGTGGCAAAAATAGTTGTCTCGGGAAGACCATTGGACGTTTACCTTATGGAGGGACGCTGGGGGTGTCGAAGAGACGCAAATGAAGAGACCTACGTATTGTGCGAAAGCTTTTCCGGTCAAGACACTTCTTCAGCCACGGTGAGAGAAATCAACAAGAACCACCATACGTTTCTCCATGTGTGTTTCTCCAACGCTCCCAGCGCCTCTCCAATTGCCATCCACATATTTATACATGCATGCCTGGACAACCCCAGCGGCTTGTTCACCATTGGCGACCAAATATCGCATAGTAGCGAATTGATTTTTGTTATTTTTTTAAACAAATCAATCGAGTTACTAAGCAGGCAATATTTTGTACGCTGTATATTGGATATATACAGATTATAACTACACTTATTATAAATCGCATCCCATTGAAATCTATTCTGGCGCCTAGATTTGGACCAGATTTTCCCAAGCATGTAGATGTGTATGTATGTACATGACCAAACTTCTATAAATCAACTTTCTATATCTCAAACTTTCAATCATTCTAACATTTCTAACATTCCTACACGTCGAATTATGTTCGAAAAATCGAACTTACCAGAAGTCGAATATTTTGTTCCGCCTTGTGATTCGAAATGTCGAAGGTTGCACCGTATTTACACATGCAGCGTATTTTTTCGCGTTCATAAGCACGCACACCTGAGATTTTTTTCGTCTTTCCAATAACGACAGGCAGGCAGGAGGACAACGTTTGCTCTTTCGAAGCTCCAATCGTCCTCTCCGTCTCCCGTTCCCTCCGTTCCATTTTTCCCTTCGGCCATTCGGCGTGAAAATGACCCGTTTTTTCCTCGAGCATCACTCGCAGAAGAGAGCCCTTCATGCGCGGCGAGACGCGACCTGGAAATGCTCTCTCTCTCTCTTTTTCACGTCCACCCCTCCCCCTTCTTCCCCCGCCCCCTCCTTCCCACCCCCCCTCCCCCCGCCATTCCTTCCCTCCCGCATTCCTCCGTCACTTTCCTCATCCTCCCTCCTCCTCACTCCCTTTCCCCAGCCCGAAAACCGCAAAAATAAATGGAGAAACGGTTTGAAATCACAGATGCGGCGTCGGGTGACATTATGGTGCAGACTCCGTGAGATGGCGAGGTTTGCTCCAACGGCTTTGCTTTTTCAACGGGAGTAAGCCTTAGAGGCGGTGAAGGAAAAGTGCTCCAAAAGAGAGAGAGAGAGAAAGAGAAGAGAGATGAGATAGAAGGAGCAGAGAGATGAGATAGAAAGAGAAGATAGATGAGATAGAAAGAGAAGAGAGATGAGATATAAAGAGAAGAGAGATGAGATAGAAAGAGGATAGAGAAATAGAGAGAAGGGCATAGGATGTTTTTTCGCTTAATGAGGCATGAAAACAGCAATACTGCTCCTTACGGACGAATGGAGGGATTTTTCATCCAAGCTAATATCCGTTTTATCCCTACGTTTCTTACTGTCTGTTTAGGCCTTCTGCATTTGGTTCCTCATACAACACCTGAAAAAAACTGTGAATGTCGTTGAGAATAAAACGCTAAAGAAAAGGAACGCTAAAAGAAAAACATTGATGGCAGGTTCGACGGAGGCATCAATATTTTAATAATTATTATTGTGTGTGCGCGCGTGTCCCTGGATCTTATGCCACTGACAGTGGATACGGTTGAGCGTGACGGAATTACAAACATAGCTCATTATTTATACATAGGTCCTAATCCCTTAAAATGTCACACTGCTAATCCAAGATGAAACTATTTCCGATTAATTGCAATATTGCCGTAATACGAAAAAAATTACTAAATAAAAGTTATTTAAAGGGGCGACAACGAAGTGAAATGATGGGAAAGAGGAGATTACATGTGAAATTTCCAAGCGAGGCACAAATTCTGCGTTACCGCTGAAAACAAATTAAATAACTTTTGTTTATGTAAGCTAAAAAATAAACATGCACTGCGTGACCTCATTATAACACGTCCGAAGGTATTCTTTATTTCATCTTAAGAGTTATCTAACCATGTTGTGTTGGAAAAACTATACCCGAAAAATCGCGACCTATAAAATACAAAAATATATTCGCTATTGATTAATTGTATACCGCTACGTCTGGGCGTAAAAAATATCCCGATTTAAACTAACGGAAAAAAAAGGTTACGGTGACTTTTTTCTTTAAATTTCGCGTCAGGGAGCAAGGCAGGTGCGAAACTCATTACGGACTAAAAACCCTCCGATTGGATTCTATAAACATTCCTCGCACACTTCTGAAAAAAATAATACAGCAAGGTTAAATGAGCATTTCATTCGCTCTTGCATTTTTTCCCGACGCGACAGGCACGAAACTCGTTACTGGGACGAGGAGGCGTTTCGAGGATGAAATTTTTCGCGCTAAACGACCCTTTATATATCCTCCTCCTCATCAACCACCACCGCGGACGCAACCGACTATGAATACGGCATACCGTATATGGAGCTAAAAGAGCGCGTCACGCATTCCTCGGCGATGCCGAAACGTCTGAGTGTGCCGATTCCTGACGGGCGTGCGATATACCAGTCGTCCTCGCCGCGGGGCTCGCTCACAATGCGTCGGAAAAAATCTCCGAAGGGAAAGTCCCTCGCGACGGAGTCGTTGGACTGAGACTGGATGGCAACATTTAAAAAAATACTAATATTTCCGACGCGCGGATCCTCCATTTAAAGACTTGTACCACGGTCACGCCGATGAACAGGATGACGCCAACGGATACCCGTTCACGCAACGGCGAGCACCCGGCAACCTGGAGGTAATATTTGGGAAGAAAAACGACGGAGGAACGGCGATGGGCGTCATCACGCTTTGTTTAAAAAAAACCCCGCGAGTCAGGTTGTAAAAACCATCCGTTAGTATAAAAAACGCAGTTATGAGCGTGTGAACGAAGGCGTTTTCAGGCGCAGCATATTCCAATGATTAACGAGGAAACTGAGTTTTAAACCTTTACTATGGAAACAGTACATTGTTGTCTGTATATATTTATTTATGTCTGAACGTGTATTTATATCTACAGCTACGTGTATGTAATGCAATACCTATATTTCAGGCGTTATAAATTTATGGAAGAACTTATTTTTGAAGAAGGGAAAAAACCAATCTCAAAAACAATCTTGTAAACGATGATAATTTACGGTGATCGAATCGATACTTAAATGTTTCGATAGCAAACGAAATGAGTGATAATTTCCATTTATTAGGCTGACTTACGATCCTTCCCATGCCCTTTTGCATGTGAGATGTGACTTTTCTTGTATTTTTTTTTCACAGCCCGCTTTGTTTTATATCGAATGTTTCTTGAAAATCGGCTACGCTCACTTCTTCGAAGATTTTTGTTTATCCCGTATGTCAGAACTAAGAAAAAAACATACCTTGAAAATTTCGCGGTTTCTTTACCTGATGATGGTGTTGTTACAATGAAACCTGGATCGTGTCTTTGGTTAATAAAGTGGAATTTTTACATAATTATTGTTACGTTTTGAAATAATACCGCGTTATCGGAGATAAACGCTCGAAATTTATAAAGTAATCTTTAAAAAAAAATCCGTGACTAAATTACAATGTTATCACACAAACGATTACAAATGATTATAGCTTAATGCGACTCCACGCGGACATTAAACGAAGCTTATTGGCATATAAGTAAAAACCGACCGGCCTTTCTAAAACGCACTGCGCAGAGAAAGCTAATTTGTCATAAACGACTATCCGCCTCGGAGAGGCATGTATTCAGGGCAAATTACAGCAACCGCGAATTACCTAACGTATAATTTGAACCGGAGATACATACTTAGCACGGCAAAGGTCGATGCCACGCGGCGTCAGACACGCTGCCTCTTTCATATGCAGAGCAGTGCGTTATTATTTTTATTTAAAGCTACCACTTTTTCGAGCAAAAAAACGAATGGCGCAATCTACGAACGAGGAAATGTTAAATATTTCATTTCATCTCCAGAAAATACGAGATTCAGAATAAAAACGTTGAATATTGTTGAATCTAGACAAAATTCAAAGCAATGAAACTTAAGAAAGAAAAGTCGACATATTAAAAAAGACGGGTAAATATATTATGGTGCTGAGTTTTGCTCCGACGAAAAAAAGACGCGTCGTATTTATGAGATGTAAATTCAAAGGTTACGCGCCAAAAAAAAAAACATTCTAAAGCTGCGAAATATCTAAACAACCGAATTACAATCATTCTCTTCCCTTTCTTTTAATATGTCATTAATTTTTTTCTCCCGTATATGTTCCTCCCTGAAATTTGTTTCTTCCAATAGCTGACTCTCTCTGGTGGCCTTGGTAATAAGAGAAAAAAATCAGATGTGACCACCGCATGACTTTCTCCATATCTGTAATATTTCTAAAAATTTCAAATAGGTTACATAATAATAAATATTTTAAGAAACAGCGAGAAAATTTTAGACTTTACAAAGAACAGAAATAAACTCAAAACATAGACTTCTGATATTGGATAGAGCCACAAAGCTCCAACAATTAAGAAAAGGAAAAGGAGCGTTACTAAGACGTAAGTAAGCGTCAACTGTTAACAATAGTCGTCGGTAGGTGGCGTGGTGATGGCAGCTAAAAATATAAGATATCTCTTAAACAATGCATTATATGGAAACATGGTTCAAACAAAGGTTGTAGAAAATGAAATTTTCTACAACTTTTATCCCGATACATTTTTACATTTATCAAATATTAAAGCAAATATTTCAAAACAACGGATAAGTGACAAGTGTAAACACCCACTTCCGGTTGACCTGATTTTTATCAAAAACTAATCCGTTCTTCTGACTTTTATAAAAATGTTAAATATAAAATTTCGCGTTGCCCTGATTAATAGTTTTTGAGTTCGAGCACCCACAAAAAAGCTATCACATACACACACAGGCATCATCGATAAAATAGTCAAAACGTGTTCAGGGGACCTCAAAACGTGTATTTCCGTTGAAATCTCGAAGTCGATTTTTTTCATGAAAACAATACTTTCCCCTATACTACGTATATGGAGAAAGTAAAAATGATAACGGATGGGAAGAATAGGCGTCGCTTCATAAAACTGTTTGGTTCCACCAAAAATTTCCGACGTATTCGCCAATTTCTTATATGATATATATTTTAACCCGGTCGTTTCGACGCAAAAAAGCTCAGTCCTAAGTTTAAAAACAAAAAACAAAACAACATGAGAATTTCTTAAAAACACGAAATCCTCGAACTGCAAATATTTACTTTCATTTTGAAGATGGCGGCCGTGCGTCGCTAACGGACGGCCACATCGATTATAGCGACACCGAGCAACGGTACACAATCACTTTCTCACTAATTAGACTTTTCCCATCGCCGAAGGCAGCTTCGCTGTCCTCCGGCGCCAATCTCGCGCGCGAACAAAAAATACACCACCCCCTCGCTTCGAATGCGAGATGTAATCCCGACGTGCAGTCCCCAAAGTCGAATTAAAAACTTTTTAATACGCGATACGACTAAAAAATTACTCACGATCCGCGCATAACGGCGGGAAGAAAAGGAGCAATCAAGGCGTTTATCGGATTTTGATTCAACTCAATTATTTTTCTTCTTTTTTCCGAGCCAAGATGAAAACCGGAACAAAGAGGAAGGTCGGCATTCTGCGAGCGAGAAGCGATGGGAAATTGTGGGAGGAACTGGAAGGAGGAGGAATTGGAAGGGGAAGACTTTGGGAGGTGGAATTGGAGGGAGGAGGAATTGGAGGTAGGAGGAATTGGAAGGGAGAGGAATTGGATGGGAGAGGAATTGGAAGGGAGAGAAATTGGAATGGAGAGGAATTGGAAGGGTAAGGAATTGGAAGGGTAAGGAATTGGAAGGGTAAGGAATTGGAAGGGTAAGGAATTGGAAGGGTAAGGAATTGGAAGGATAAGGAATTGGAAGGATAAGGAATTGGAAGGGTAAGGAATTGGAAGGAGGAGGAATTGGAAGGGGGAATTGAAGGGGGGGAATTGAAGGGGGGGAATTGGAAGGGGGATGAATTGGAAGGGGGATGAATTGGAAGGGAGGAGGAATTGGAAGGGAGGAGGAATTGGAAGGGAGGAGGAATTGGAAGGGAGGAGGAATTGGAAGGGAGGTGGAATTTAAAGGGGGAGGAATTGGAGAAGGGAGGAGAGATCGGAGGCGTTCCAATAGGAGCGCGCGCGATTGATTAAGCGTCCTCTCCTTTATTTACTGCAGCTATAAGGGGAAAAAGATAGTGAACCGAAGAGGAGGAACCGCCCGCGTAGGAAAATAAGAAGAGCGAAATGTGGCACTGTGCGTGTGAGAGTCGTAAATCGCTCCGGCGAAAACCATTTCAACGATTTTTTATGAAAGGTCTTCGCGAGAAAGCATTTGGATTCGAAGGTTTCCGAAAACAGTTTCTCCCTGAGGAAATGAAAACACGCCACTTGGGAAGGTAATTTCGACAGTATTAACCCGAGATATTATCGCGTGATATTGCCGCGTGTGCGTTATCACGTGACATTTTCATAATTACGTCGTTTCGATTCGCATAATACGCTAAAATTGCTCGGGAAAAAACGTGAACATTTTCATTTTATTACGAGGGTTTGAAATTTATGCGACACCTCACTTGTACGAGATATTATAGTAAGAATAATGTCACTAGATATCATCACAAAGGTATCATATAGATGCATTATAGCTATATATATTACCATAATAACTCCGTTAAGATTCATAGAATACACCGAATTAAATTTTCATTTCCTCCGCAAATTACTCCCCAAGGACCTATTATGCACTTCCGTCGGTTATTGCTTTCCTAAAATATTTGCTCGCTCGCTTGCTTTCGAGCCCATGAAGGGTTACTAGGCCGTCCGAAATTGCAATAAAAATTTCATTATTCTTCAACTGAGAAAATAATTACGTAAAAGTATGTACCAAATCTAATACTTCGCGAGGTATGTCAGTCTCGCCAAAGAAATCTTTGAAAGCTAGGTATATCCAAATAAGGTTTCCGGCAAGTTAAGAAACATCGTTAACAGCGGATAAAATTACGTGTAATATTGTTTTTTTTACTTAAATGTGTAAAAATAAGTACACATTATATTGTTAGCATTGTAAATGTATTGACATACAAGGCTGAAATACCCGTAATAATATACTTACATAGTCCAAGAGGCTGATTAGCCAGAAAACATACATACACACATACATATCCGTAATAAAATAGCAAAATTATCATGAATATTTCAATAACACTCACCAGAATAAGATGATTAACAAGTTAAATGGCAAATTAAGGACATGAAGTCATAAGGATGGTTAAAATTACACTACATTAAAAAATTAATTACACTAAAATACAAAATACACGAGAAATGGATATTATTCGACGGTTCAATTCACAGCATCACCCTTTTCAAAGGAGCAAAAATAAAGCCACATACTCAATCTACTCCCTACTATCGCTAGCGTCGGAGATAATCGAATTACAGCTATTTTTTTTAGAAAATATCACGACACAAAACCATATTTGCCTTACCGCAAAGCGAGAAAAAAACTTCGCTCGAATAACTTCTCATACGAAAATCAAGGTCATTTTTGCCGTCGATTGATATCACGTAGACAAAACACCCCATTAAAATTGTAACGAAATAATCGAAAATCTGAAAGAACCGCCGTGAAATACCATAAAGAATTCCATCCGAAATAAACGTAACCTAATGGATTTCTTCTCTAACAGTGGTGACTAAACTACGGCCCGCAGGCCACATCCGGCCCGCCGAGTGTCTTCATTAACAACGATTAATGTAGCTAAATAAAAAATAGAAAATCATAAAAACAATATATTCTGTCCTTAACCCCCTATTCTCATAATAGGTAAATACATTGACCCGCAGCTAAACCCTTTAGTTTCCATAAATTATTCTTCAACTCTATTTTCCACTGGATTTCGCCCGCGAAGAGGGCAGAAGTGAATTATGTGGCCCTCGATGCGTGCGGCTACGGGTTACATGGCCCTCGAGCCGAAAAGTTTGGGCACCACTGCGTCTAACAGCAAACTTTGATTGAAAGCGGCCGCTCATCCAAAACGGTTTCGCGACTCTTTCCTCGGAGGTATGTCGCAGTGATGAATGGCTACGTGCGTGGGTGAGTGATGAGGGGATGAATAGCTGATCCGGCGAAGTGAGTGAATGAGGGCTACTCGAGACGCTAAACGAGCACCCCTCGCCATCAGCGCAATGGGCGGTTTTTTCGAGATGAAAAGGTCAATCGCATTTCGCGAGGATTTTTTTTTCCTCTCGATTGTTCGTGGTGCTTTCGTTTAAATTCGTCTACGAGCTGCCGCTTACGTCACGCGCGTCTGAAAACGCGCTCGCATCGTTGATGATCAGCCGGAGGAGAAAAGTTGCTTTCAAAAATAAAAAGGAGTCGTTAAATATGCCTTACATGAGAAAATAAAGAAGTGAAAGTCGCGGCGTTAAAAAATTTTTTTTTTCAAACGAGCGTTTTTGCGGTCACGCGAGGTCTCGCCAAATGTCCGATTGTTCCGGGAAAAAAAGAAAGGGCCTCGCGTGCAACGCCCACGCGTCGTTACTTCGTAAAACCAAGTTTTAAAATTCATAAACAAAGTACCTTAAATCCGGCAGCTGACCTTGTTTCCTCGATGTTAGACGCGTAACGAAAACTAGCGATAACTTGGGATGAACGCTGTGAAGCAATAACAAATCTCATTTTAATACAATAAATATCATTACTGATTGTATCTGATAACAAGAGAGGACTTGTTTATCCAAATACGATTATGGTTTTGCAAAAACTATTCACTAAAGAATTACAGAGTTCGTCTCACTGCTGAAAATAAAATCCAGAGTAAGCATTTCATCGTCAAGAATTGGAAAATTAAGTATAAACTTGTCTTAGATATTTTCAATTGTAACCTTTGTGAGTCTATCATAGATGCATAAGAAAAGTGTTGAATTTTTCAATTTTTTATACTTAGGGGCTTATTCTGGGAAAACCTGTGGTTTTATGAGGTACCCATAATTTTGAAAGCGATATTAAGAGATCTATGATTTACTGAATATGTTAAAATGGTTAAGAAAACTACTCAAAACATCAATGACCTTTAGATCCTTAGGTCTTGTCAAGGCAAGGCAAACCAACACAGCTTTTATTTGTAACACCAAAAATAAACGTATACATTTACAAGCGGTAGTAGGAAAAAATTATGAGATCCATCGATAAAATGAAACAACTCAGTGTGTCAATGGGGTTATCGCGGAGAACTCACCAAAACTAGTTATATCTTTCATCTATCTAACAATAATAAAAGGCTACTTCTGTCCCTTTGTGGCTCCCTCTGTCACGCTATAAAAATGCGAATAACTCGATAATGGAACAAGATTCATTTTTGATATTTGGTAGGAATGATCGATTTACACGTTGTAAGATGATGAAGAAAATAAATCTCGAAAAAGTCCTAGGTTCGACTACAAGATCCATTTCCCATATGATAACACGTAAAAATCAACTTTTTTACTTGCAGGCTTTTATTCTTTTTGAGATGTAAAATAGAAATAATTTACCTATGATCTTCGGATTTAGCCCATTTTAAAGAAAATAAACCGATGTGGGCAACACATGACTTTCTCCATATTTATATGGCAAATTACATGTTGTTAGCTCTTGGATCGTTGTCAATATTTACTTCCGGTTGACAATTAAGAAAATAAAAAGGAGCGTTACTAAGACGTAACTAAGCGTCAATTGTTAACAAGAGTCGTCGCTAGGTGGCGTGGTGGTGGCAGCTAAAAATATATCTCTTAAAAATGCATTATATGGGAAAATGTTTCAAACAAAGGTTGTAGAAAATTAACTTTCCCAAAACTTTTTTTCCAGTATATTTTTACATTTATCGAGTATTAAAGCAAATATTTCAAAATAACGGATGTGACAAGAGTAAACACCCACTTCCGGTCGACTGATTTTTACCAAAAGCTAATCAGATCTTCTTACTTTTATAAAAATGTTAAATATAAACTTTTGCGTTGATCTGATTAATAGTTTTTGAGTTAGAGCGCCCACAAAAATCTACCACCTACAGACAGACTGACAGACACAGAGACATCATCGAGAAGATAGTCAAAACGTGTTCAGGGGACCTTAAAACATGTATTTCCGTTGAATTCGATTTTTTTCATGAAAACAATACTTTCTCTGTACTTCGTATATGGAGAAAGTAAAAATATGAAGTTTCTTATTCTATTCATCTTTTCCCACCTACAGTTCGAAACTTCTCATGTTAAACGTTTAATTCACATATTTTGGGGAAATCTTGCCATTCTAACGGGATGTTGCCATACCAACCCATTACTTTGTTAAACCTCGAAATCCTATTGTTATTTCAATCCTTGAAAGCGTGCTTTGAATGCTTTTACAATTAGTACGCGAGAGAGGAGAGAGAAATTATTTTCATAGCAACCAATGTAAACAACATTCGTTGCGTTATTTACGAGAAGAAGTACATTTTAATGTAGAATATTAATCATTCGCATATTAAAATTTGGTACTTAGAATCATCGTAGGAGTTCAAAACTTGAAACAACGAACACCTAAAAGAACGAAAGTTTGTTTTCTTCCCATCCAAAAAAAGTCAAGGTATATTTATGTTCATTTTTTATTTCACAAAAAACCTTTCCAGTTGCATTTCAACGGGCATCTCCCTAGTTACGTTATAAAAGCGCAGTGCTTCGATTTTATTGCCCTGGAAACGCCATGGCTTGTATTTAACTATTAATTACGTCAGGATGGCACCCCGAATCAGATAATTCGTCGAACGAGGTACATATTCATTCATGTCACCTGTAAGAAACGAAATAAGCAGCTAACGTAGTTAAGCGTAGGAATTACTGAAAAATCGATTCAGGCAGGAATCATCACCCACTCATGCAACATGGTAATTGCGTGTAACCCACGCCCTGACTTAACTGCGGCGGCCCGGTATGATTGTTAACGGGAAATTAATTAACGCGTGTTGCCAAACGCGAAAAGCTAAAACTTCCGTCCGAAGCGCTTCGGAGAGAAAAGAAATATACGAAGCATAGTTCGTTACGGATCAACTTAAAACCGAATTCCGATCCAATTAGAGCAAAACTGCTGAACCAAACCGAGGTGAAAACGCTAGCGTAGAAAAGGGCTCATAGGAGAGACCTTTTAACGGACCATTTCTAAAGAATCAAACGCGACCTCTTATCTTTCGCGAAATTGCCGGCGAAAAGCTCCAGCGTTCATTATCTCTGGCTGAGTGAAAAGCTCGTTCGCTGATGATTCGTAACTCGCAGACATGCACCGACCTTTTTGGAGGAGTTATATGTAATTGCGCGAACAAAAGTGAAAAAATAAAGACCCGTCGACCGAAACTTTTAATTAAGTTCCGGAATCTTCAATTATTCGCGACCGGGGCCGCAAAAAAGTTCGCCGAAGATTCGATGCGGAGGGTTGACACTTTTTTCTTCAGTCGCTCTTTCTACCCCTGCCACCTAGAGGTATTCTTTTGAATCCTTTCGCAAAATTAATCCACGACATTGAGAAAAAGGGCATTTTAAACGGACGAATCGCTTTCACTCGGCATTTGCGCATACATATTTTGTGCATATTGTGAATTAAGCTAGCGAAGAATTGCAGAGCAAATTACATGAAGCGCTTTTATTCATCGATTACCATCTTTCCAGTGGAATAAAGAATCGCAGATGTAGTGTTGGTTGCCTACATTTGTAGTGAGACGCAACTGTCTCATTTTACATTAATCTCTCGTAATCCTCAAAGTACTTGAAATGGAAAAACGATACGATACCCCTTCGGTGACACTGCTAACAAGAAATCAAATATAATGCACTGGCAAAATTACAAGGAAATGCTAACAACTATATTGGAGTGACAAAGCAGAAATATAGTGAGATACTTAATAGATATAATATTCGATTCAAAGTCTTACTCGCCGCAGTCTCCTCTTCTAGTTATTACCATATATGTAATTTGTTACCAGTTCCGTAGACGTTTAAAAAATCAATCGATCGATAAAATTTCGACTTCGAGCAATTATACAGCCTGTGTTCAGCGTGTCCCTTATTGACAACGATGGAGTAACGGGCAGACAAACTGAATACATAAATGATTTCAAAAAAAGCGCTAATAACCCCTTTCAATTCTTTGCTATGTCCATGTACGCATGTATTTTTGCGCGTAACTACATGTTCCGCAGTTTAAGTCAGGCGAAAACGCACCACCAGCCACCACCCCCCTTGCGATAAAGCCGGAAAAAATCACAAAAATCAGCTGAGAGCGGTTTGAAAAAAATCGCGAAAGAAGCGAAAATAAAACAAACTGGCGGAAAGGTTCGAGAGCGGCGAGAATTACGAGGAAAAAAATATCTTAAAAAAAAATTATGCACTCCGCCGAAACCCTTTTGGGAGGTGGGGGAGGGGGAGAAAACCCTCAGACAGAAAACAGGGGCTCGGAGAGATCCCGAGCACGCAGGGATTTTAATGACGGTGCCTCCGCCATGTTTGTTGCCCCACACTCTTTCCCTCTCTCTCTCTCTCTCGCTTCGCTTCATTCCGTCGGCAATTTCTCCTCTTTCTACCGCTTTCTCTCTTCTCTTTCCGCCATCTTTCCGCGTTATGGTTTTTTATTTCTCTTCCGCCGCGCGGTTTTTTCCGCTAACAACCACCGCCCGACGCCTTTTCATCAAGACGGGGGAATCCGCAGAGAGGCGGTTGCGTGGCGAAAATTAGACGACGTATGGCCAACGAGAACGTAAAAAAAAACGGAGTCGCAAAAAAAAAAGAAAAAACTGGAAAAATTATAGGAAATTTTCCTTTTGGTTTAAATTTTAGCGTCCCTCCTTTATATATATATATATATATATATATATATATATATATATATATATATATATATACATTATATAAATATATAGGGCGTTTAACAGAAAGTCGTGAAAGATTATATAAGAGCCGCATCAACACCTTTCGCTATAACAGGTTCGCTCAAAGTGGCTCTCGAGTACTAACTAGAAATATTATGGCATTTTACGCCGTATAACTCCTGAATCGTGGCTTACGCTTTCCCTTGGAGAAAATAAAATCCTTACGGCCGAAGGTTTCGTATTCTATCACCCGGAACAGTTGAAACCAAATTAACGTGCATCGTGAAAAGACGTTTCTTTAATAATTTCAGCCAACATTTTTAGTTGTTTAAGTAGCATAGTAGTAGTAAAAACAGTTGTTTATAATGCAGGAAAGAACCATTTTTTATATAAAAACCTTTTAACTTCCACGATTTTCGATTTTATTGAAACAATCCTTATATAATAATTCTCCTGGGTCCATCTGTCTGTCCCGGTTTTTTTGGACATTTCCCAATAAAATTAAGAGCTAAAACTTTCACAATCGTTAAACCCCCATGAGGTGGTCTCTGGAAAAATCAAACATCCCGGAATAAGTCCCGGATTCGACTCCGGGAGACGAATATATTTTCCCATAAGTTTACACGGGATTCCTTCATTCATTAAAATATGTAAATATGGACCGATTTTCTCCATTTTGTTTTATTCGACGGCTAAAATATCTTATTCTTGCGATGTTTAGATGTGACACGGAAGAATTTGTCAGAAACACGCATTTCTTTTCGAAATTTTATGGCTTTTTCGTACTCTTTCCGGGTGTTGCCAAGACAAACCTCATTGTTGCCTCCGATAAATTAGCGTCTATTAAGCCTTCAAATAGGCGAACAAATAGTGTTATTCGCTTCGCGCAATGTCAAACTTAATAGATAATAATAATAATTGAAGAATATTATTATTCAGTGAACATGCGAAGATGAATAATAACGGAGCCAAAGAGTGGCAAATCAAGTCTTATAGTGATGTCAGAATGTAATAAATTTCAAGCGCTTCATTTTCTGGGAGAATTCAAATGATTGTCAGAAATTTATTAATTAATCAAACAATTACATTTCCTATATATGTAAGTTTTTACACACCCCTCAGAAGTTATATTTTAATCACACTACAAAGTCCCGTTGATGTTCAACGGGTAATTCCGCTAGTTTAAAATAATCTTTCAGTGTAGAAAATTTCAGTTCTTAATCCCGCCTGTAAGTTCGCTTAACAGTACTTGCTGGAACTCCACCCTATATAAATTTGTTTAAAAATACAATTTTTTAATAAAAAACTTACAATTTGCATAACCTGTTTCAGCAAATTAAGAGTGCCGTTAAATTGCTGAAACCGGTGGTGTTTTAATAATTTTTTTGCAAATTGTAAAGTTTTTTACTAAAAATTTATGTGAACAGTGTGAGAGGCACATGCTTTAAACTTGTACATTTAGATAATAATCAGTTTATGAAACTCCACACGAGACCAAGCTTGAGATTCAAACGCATATTACTTATCCATATAAAAAAGTACGTACGTCTTAACTTCCTTCTTCTGGTGAACACATACATTTCCCTTAAATGTATTTAGGACTACTTGAGAAAATTTCTCGTGGAATGAAATCAGCTTAGAATTTAGTCCTCTAAAATATCCTCCGCATGCTATATTGCAAGACAATCTACTTTGCTTAGAGAACCAATCTCTGCATAAATGATATAACAAAACTTTCTACACTCCGAAAGTAAACTTTTAGGACGACAATCACTTCGCCAGCAGATGCGAATCCATCTCGGAGTAATTTCCATCCCCGTCACTCAGCGACCGCGGCGCTGATCGCGGATCACAAATATGGACGCCATAAAACGTGCGAGCGTTGACAACCTCCGAACGGAAAACGACGCGGACGTGGAAAGTCCATCGAAGAAAGTTCCCCACGCATGTTCCGGATCCCGATCAGATATGCAAAAGCGACGGTTCGAGGCGTTCTACGTCGGAATACGAAACGCGACAAATTCATAACCGATTCAATCCCTCGTAACAAGGAAATTGGCTAATCTTCGCCGGAGTTTTGTGATATTCATGAACGCCTAAAAAAGGAATTTATTTTTTCATTGCCTTGAAATTATGACCCGACCCGATATCTTTTTAGCTGCGGCAGAAATCACTTCGATCAGTGACGCACCTGGGAGATATGTCGCCTATGGCAAAATTTTAGAAAACGCCCCATGAAGAATATTATTTTCCTGCGTTTTAAAAAAGTATAATAGCGTTTGTATCGACAATCACTTTAACATTGGAGTATTAAATCAACACTTATTTATGGGAAAATAAACTTCTGCCATGTTTTGCGCCTTTTGCAACCGGCGCCTATGGCAAATGCCACATTCGCCATACCCTAGCTACGGCACTGACTTCGACATTCTCGGAGAATGATACATATATCTTCTCCGTCAGCCTCATAATCCATAGTAACGCCTACCGTATTTTCCGAAACTTGGCACGATTCCGCGCAATTGTTTCCGCCGTTTCGCGAGGCGGCGATATCAGCGTGTGGACGGTAGGCGGAGTCTTTCAACAGCGCTACTCGGGGGTGCAAGACGGTCGCGCGGCGAAATTAAACAAAAAAAAAAACAAACGAAACGCCCACCATTTCGCTCCTCTCGTTTCTCGTTGTTTCGAACGTCTCATTTCCGAACGTCTATTCCTGCAATACCCTTTCGCCGATCAACTCGACATTGCGGGCGGAATACCACGACCGGAACGCACAGATTCCGTCGTCTATTTCCGACGTGTCGCGTTGCAACGTTCTCCGACGAGCCTCCTTCGATTCCAGAACGCTAAAGCGGCGAAAACGATAAACAATGGAGACAAGGGACGGATCCAGAAACTCCCCGGTGGGGGGAGCGAATGCCCCTTCCCCCTCTTGAATCCGCCTCTGCCTACGACCCTGTATTTTAAAAGTCCCTACCACTATCAGAATCTTTCTTTCCCTTACCATACAGACCTAATCTGCGGCGTAGGATCAAGGAATTATGCGCGGAATGATTTAAGAATGCACTCAGTGGAGCGCAATGGGGATATCCGGTGGGGGGGAGGGGGGGCGATCGCCACCGTCGCCTACCCCCATTGGATATGCCACTGATGGAGACTTATCTTCGACCGTTATCAGGTTTCAAAAATGATTAATCACTGTTGACGCTCCGATTCTCTTGGTGAAATAAATCAAGAACGGTTGAAACCCTCTAATTTAGAGTTCTGTGATCCGGATAGGAATGGTTTCGGAATTTTAATTTATCCGGAAGTACAACCTTGGTCCGTGAAGATGGCGAGGATAACGTTTCGATTTTCCCATTTTCTGTATTCTCGCGGCTTAAGAAGGAATTTCAAAAATATTAAAAACGCCCATAAAACGTAAAAACTGTCCGTTTCATTTACGATACCATTCGGACGGGAAGATCTAGGTGCAAAGCTTAAGGGATTAATAAGAAAACAAATATATTTACCGAAACCTATGTATGCAAAATAATACCGTATCATTATCACAAATACGCAGAGTATATTATACACTGCTTAGATATTTGCAAAATATTTCTAGAATGTCTACAATATAAAATAACTTGAGATAATATTTTACTGAAAATTGATAATCTCCCTTAGAGGGGGTAATTGCCCCTTTGTACTCGCTATTGCATTCGGATTGGGCAAACCAAACTGTTAGTATGAGAAACCTCACAAAGACTTTTTTACACTATTTTGTCTTCCCATGCTTTATTTACTCATATCCTTGTGGTAAAGACATAAAACTGTGGGTTATATACAGTTGCAGTACAGTCATCATATACTAACAACACATGGGTTCGACAAATTCTTTAGTCCGGAACGCCTCCGGTCCCGAGCTTTCCAGATTATTGAGGTTCAGCTGTATTACTACCGTAGCAAACATATGATAGGTGTTAACTAACAGACACAAAAGATTAAGAAAACAGTCATTTAAACAAAGAAGCTACTGTACTTCGCAGTGATTCGCAGATTTTCGATTCCAAAGAGAAGTAAATTACCGCTGATGACTGTTGTTATGCAGTCATATAGTTAACGGTTATACGACTTTGAGGGACGCGCGTATCACCTATTTGATACGAGCCATTAGCGCACAATTTCATTTTCTAGCGAAAGGAAAAAAAGGTCTAAACAAACGCAGAGAGATACGTACTACGGATAACCACAAGGGAAGGAAAAACAAAAGATCGGCTACGAAAGAAAACGTGTGAGCGAAATGATTGAGCCGTGTGATGGCGCTGAAGTGGCAGCGGGAAAGCCACAATGCAAGAAGAAATGATCAATATTGGACATTAAATCGCATGGATCTCAAAGAGCCTCGAGAGACCATGAAGAAGACCGAAAAACAGATGGAACAAAGAATTTGTTAAATTCTTATGGCTAACTCGGAGGGAGGCAGTAAATAGGGAAAACTGAGTCTGGGAGGGGTCTTCAACCATCAATAGATGAGGCCTGAAATGATTATAGTATAAATACTTGTCTTCTCTCTGTGACTGAAGAATGATATTACTCGAAAGTTCCAACATACGTCTACAGTTCAACCCCGATTTAGCGCCACCGTTTGTCCATCGCTGACATTTGCGTTAAAGCGGGGATGGCGGTAAATCGAGTTATATGCTTGCTCTATATAATCATAAGGTTCCCAACGATTCATGGGCGGTATGCGGCGGTGGCACTGTATAGGGGAAGGGAGGGGGAGATAAATCGGGGTTTGACTGTATATCAAATCAAATCAAATATTCAAATCAGTTTTTATGATTTCCTGAGGAAACGCCAACTTGCAAGCGCATTACTTATGCGTAAAAACATTATGGGAGGGAAGGAAAACATAAATTCGCATGGGCGGCGGTCTTCTCCTTGTCTACTTCTCGCCTCTATCGATCATTTTATCGCGAGACGCACTTCTCTCGCCCTGCGACCGACTCGTGCCATAAGCGACACGGGTAGGGCAGCGCACCCCCTCACTTCCTTACAAGGAAGCATCCGACAGACATGGAGATAGAGAAAGAGAAAGGGAGAGAGATAGTACGAGGCGAAGGGGCTTTTAAACTTCCGACCTCCGGCAAAGAGTTGAGCTCTGCCATACGTAATATGCTGCGAAGCTGATCAACGCGTTGCGGATGGGTTTGGATGAGACGCGTGAGGCTACACTCTCTGCGGAAAAGAGCCACTCCTTTTCCCCTCCGGTGGAAATATAATATGCGGAAATGAACATAGGGAGACGAGCGGAAGAATGGTACACGGCGCATAATTGAGCGACACACGTCGCAAGCGTGCGCGTGCCGCGGAATATGTTCGCGGAAATTATGCGGCGGCGGAAAAATGGTCGACGATTCGATACTGCCGTGGAGGGAAGAAATAAACCAACTTTCGCATGCAAGCGAAAATATTTCTAAATCGTGTACATCGGCTTTAAATTAATTTCCATCGCGGATAATGCCAAATAGAGACTTGATTTCGGAAAATATTAATTTCAGAACAGATATTCCGATGATAAAATTACTTTTAAAATCGTGGATTTTTCATTTTTTTCGTTTTAATTATAAAAGACACGGGGCCAAAATAGCAACTTTGTTACTTTAAACATGAATTTCTGTTATACGAGAGAAAGGAGATTACGGTGAAAAAGGGAAAATTTGCTGTTAAATAAATTTTTTACAAAAGTTCTTTAAAACAAACTTGATTTAGGAGTTTGTTTTAATGAATTATTGTAAAAATATTTCTTTAACTGTAAATTTTCATGAATTTCTGTTGATAGGAAATTGTGCCTAATCTCTTAATTTTTAAATCAGTACTTGTATTCATTATTTTATAAAAATAAAATGTTTTTAAAATAGGTTAGGCGTTGATGGAATAAAATGATCACAAGATCCTAAGAAGAGAGGCATTAGCTGTAAAGTTGGGAATAATTTTGAAACGAGAAAAAAATTCTGCTATGACCGGGAATCGAACCCGGGTCTTCCACTTGCCGGGCGGGTATTCCACCGCTGAACTATCGTAGCAGATTAATTCCATCGTTTCTGAATGCAGGTGTTTTTCTTAGTTGTGTCCGGGCTAGCCAAGCTAGTATCAACCAGCCCAAACCGACGTCTTCCAAGAGAAGAAAAAAACACCTGCATTCAGAAACGAGAGAATTAATATGCTACGATAGTTCAGCAGTAGAATATCTGCCCGGCAAGTGGAAGACCCGGGTTCGACTCCCGGTCATAGCAGAATTATTTTCTCGTTTCAAAATTATTCCCAGGTTATGCGCTGTTGAATTAAACGGTAGTTTAAAATATATAACAACACATCACAGTTTCATATAAATTTGTGTTAATTCCGCATGATAATATAAGGATAAACGTACGATCGGTTTAGATGCTTTTAGTATCATCATCAGGATTTTCTTAATCTTTTCGTGGCGACGATATTTTGAGTAAGAGTCTTATTAATTTTGACATTCGGCACTCAAAACAGGAGATAAACTTATTAAAAACACGAATGCATATAAAATGATCAAATCAAACGACCGCAGAGAATAACGCTCGATTGCGCCGACCGGCATTCAAATCCGCCATTAGCGTCTTTGTTCATCCGCGGATGCAGGATGATGCACGCGCCGCGATGCACTCTCTCTCTCTCCCTGAATGATCCGATATCGATCGGCGACGTGATAGGTATCCCTTCGGAATAAATAAAAAAAAAGTGGAATAAAAAGAAGTCGACCGAAAAGTTCCGGCTGAAGCACGTCGAACGAATCAACGGCACTGCGAGTCGGGGTTTAAAAAAGAAAGAAAGAAAAAACAAAAAACGATCGAGGGGGGACAAACGCGAGTGCGTCAAAATGAGACGACAATTACCCCAGCCTCCAATCATCGGTCTCTCCCTATTCTGGGATTACGGCCGCACATCCCCATCGCATCCCACGCACCCCATTGTGGCGCTTCGCCTTGCTGGCTATCAATTGCGGCCCGCGCTCCACACTCGGGGAGAAGAGGAGGATTTTTTTGCACATTTATTTGCGTAAATAGGACGCGTCTTTTTTTTGCGATTTTACTGCCGGATTCGACGTGGTACGCGCGGAGAGAAAAAGCGAGCGGTGATTTGTAATTTGGCGATCGCGGTTTCTGAAAGCGAGACGGATGCCGACGTCGGCAAATACATTCCGAACGTCCCGACGGCAAACAATGCTTTGGTTAGGTTTTTTTTTCGGCGGCGAGAGGTTCATGCAAATCGAAAGGAACGAAAGATTAGCATTTTTTCCTCCGTCGCAGAACGTGTATTTTTTGGTATTGCTGCTTGTTATAATGTAGCGACTTTGTTTCGATTATTTTTTACGGCGTGCATTAATTGGCAAACAATGTCATTGGGAGGAAAATACCCCGAAATTTGGATTTGAAACTATAAATTGCAGTTAAATGGGAGCATCCAAAACAAAATATTTTTCTGGAAGTGGTAAATTAAACGGATCATCTCGAATTTACCATTAATTTTACATAAATAAACAACAAGTCACTCGCGAGAGATAAATAAACATGGTTAGGTATGACTGCTTTTTCCTTTTTTGTCTTTAATCTACCACTTTTTCCTTTCGTTCTTTCAGCGTATTACCTGTTTTACTACTGTATCTAAATATTTGATTTTGTACGGCATAGAAATGATTTTCACAGCCATCACTAATAATTTTATTTATCATTTTATTCCAAGTCTGTAACCTTTGGCTCCAGCTCTTCTATCTAAACTCACTAATTTATCCGATATTGATGTTCCGCGTACCTTTGCAATTCTAAAAAAATATTAATTATCTCTTTAAATAATGCTACTGCGACGAAAAAAACAATTATTTAAAATTATAGTCTCGCAATTTATCCACTTCAAAACGTCCAATTGACCTGTTTAAGCATAACAATATAATTCACCGCCTAGTACTCCATCTTAAAAAAATTGAAAAGTTACAAAACCGTAATTCTCTTATTAAATGAAAAGGGTCAAACTATGCAACCGCTTTGAATTCAAGCGTGCCTTTACACTTATGGCCCAATTTCCCAGAATTCGAAAATATTAATGCAAGAACTTCATTAAGGAATAAAAATGCGTTTTTGATTTTACACATTGATAGCTAACAGGTACGCGCTTTTGACGAGGACGTCACATTACGAGCTTCGCGTCGCTGGAATTCCAGACCATCATCATCCTCCGCCAGTCATCCCTCACCCCATAACCCCCTTCCACACCCCTATTTCTCCCTCCCACTCACCCAATCCCCCACCCTCCATCCCAAGGATGCCACACATCATCTCCCACCCCTCATTCCCCACCTCCCTTGCATCCTTCAACCCACCATCCCACACCCATCATACCAGACCCGCCAACCCATCATCCCCCACCCTCCAACCCATCATCCCCCACCCTCCAACCCATCATCCCCCACCCTCCAACCCATCATCTCCCGCCCTCTAATCATCTACCGTCCCTTCCCCACTATCCAACCCATCGCCTCCACCCCCTCCAACCTATCATCCCCCACCCCCCTCTCCCCCTCCAACCCATCGTCTCCCACCGCCATTCCTCTCGCCTCTTCTCGCGGGTAAGTGAATCTCGCGGCGCTCGTTTTGTTTCCCGTCGAATCGATCCGAGCCTCAAAGCCCGGCGTTAATTTTTGTAATTAAAAACCTCTCGAATCTGCATATGTGCCGGGAGAATCGAACCGGCGGCTGTTCCGAGAGCCTCTCTTTCCTGTATAAAACGGGAGAACTATCCGCCGAATGCGAAAATCGGGCGGGATGGCGTTTTTCTTTTGTTTCAGTTTTTTCCCGTTCGGAGATCGGAAAATCAAAAGAAGTCTCTCCCGTAAGTAATCAAATCCCGAACGCCGCGCCGCCGCCGCGGGACGGAATAATTACCATTAATGGCGGAGCGCGCTTCATTTATTCCCGCGTCGCATTATCAACGAGCAGCGAAACAAAAGAATGGAGAAAGAGGAACCGCTTTAGAGAACGAGTGGGGAATTCCGCGTCGGGAAAAAATAAAAACGCACGCTTCGAAAACAATATAGATTTTTTGTTGATGTCGCTCTGAGAGCGATTTTCGTGTCATTTTGAACGCCTAGTGCAGTGATGGCGAACCTTTTCTAGCTCGCGTGCCAAAATTACCTTAATAAGACAAGATTTGCCTGTTGGCGTGCCAGTATCATAAAAAAATCTTGTCTATTCGTAGAATATAGCATATAGTATGTTTTTTCCCACACATGAAGAAATATATACTACTCAACTAGCGAAATTGCCCGTCAAAAATGACCGGTTCAAATTAATAAAAAAACGGAATTAAAATTTGTAGCTTTAAATAAATGATTTTAACAATAATTATTTATATTGATTTTGCTTCTAACAGCAATCGGTTGTCAAGATAAACAAATGAGCCATTTCGAAAAAGCATTTTTATATTTGAATAGATTATTTCTACCAATTTTCTATCTACATCCTTGAGTGACTTATTCGCGTTTTAGATTCCTGGGGTAATTTTTGTCACGTCGCTGTATTAACGAGTGGCACATTTTATTTCTTATTCCATTTTGTGCGGTGCCAACCAAAATTGTTCCGAGTGCCACCCTTGGCACGCGTGTCATAGGTTCGCCATCACTGGCCCTAGTGAGTCAAGTTTTTGTATTGGCGGACGATCTTCTTTCGCATTTTTAATTGCGGTGGAAAAACACTTGCCGTGGCGGCTGCCGCATCGGATATCGGGAGTGTTTTGGTAGGTAAGCATAATGGTCGACTTCTAAAGTGGCGCAGAAAATTTCGCAATTGAAAAGTCAAGTAGGAATAATTTTCAACGCTGGATCTCGAGAGAAAAGCGTTTCCTGTTCAGAATTTCTTGCCAATCTTTAAATCGACATCAATCGCTAGCTAATTTATATTAAGAGGATGGAGTTTTCTGGATGTTGCGACTAGGAAGGAGGTACTATACATGTTCCGAATCCTAACCCCGATAAGAACATTAAACTTTATCAAATTTTTGGCTAACGCCCCTTGATATAATTAAACAGAGTGCTTCCATTAAACTGTTACATTTAAAATGAATTTATCGACTCTATATTACAGTTAGATTCTAAATTTGGATAAACATAATTCCTATGCCTATATAATGGTTGAGTAAACCAGGTGGGAATTCCAGCTGCAAAGTAACCTTCCTCCGTGGTAACTCACCGATGGTAATACGACAATGGGAGTTACCTTCGTAACTAATAAGCTCTATCTATTATAAATTATAATTATGGTAATAAAATTATAAATGTAGCTGTTTCCTACATATTTAGGAGAATACAGGAAATATAACCTCGGTTACTTATGGAAAAGCTGCAGATCTAAAATTTGGCATGATGATAGGTCATTGGGTACAATCGAGAGGAGACAACTAGCTTTCCACCGTACGATCCTCCAAGTGTCTCTCCGACACCCACAGCGGCTCTTCAAACAGTGTCGACTTGACTTCCTACCACACCTGGTTGCCATCCATATATACACAAGTTAAGTTTTTTTTAACTAATTCACGCATTGCATCCATCAAATGATTTTGTCATTCGAACATGTTTGCATCACATTAGCAAGCAAAATCCCACTTATAATCTATATATAATACCATTAAAAACTCCATTTGTCTCTTTGATTCCGTTTTCATTCGCACGACCCCGGTGCCTCTCAACAAACCCAGCTACCTAACGACGCGACCGCACGTTAAGTTTTATTTTTTATCTCTCCACTTCCTCCCACCGACATAGTTAAAATCCATGTTATTCATCTGGCGAGGCGACACTCGAAGAGCAAAACCCATCGGCGCGACGAACTCGACTCGACGCAACGGACGTACATACATAGACATCGCGGACATGCGAGCGGATATCCCTTTCAACGCCCCGAGTATCGGAGCTCCATCGAAAAATCTCACGATCGCACAAGCACCGCATTCTCGTCTCTCGTTGTCTGGCAACAAGGGAACGAGAAAAAAAGATCCCTCCTTCTCCTAAAGCTCTCTTGTTCATTCCGCGAGACTTCAATCACGTATCCTCCTCGCTCGGTGGCTGTTCTCCCTCCGCCCCCTCTCCTCTCTCCCAGGCCTCCCTATCTCCTTTTTTACCCGACCCCACCCGCAATCTCCGACCCACTCCACTCTTCCACAAAACGAGCCACAAGAGAAACTCCACTCTCTCTCTCTCTCCCTTCGAACAACAAACGCATCTCTCTCCCTCTTCTCCCGCACCCTTCCCATCAGACCCTCGCAGCATGTTTGTATGCGCACTCCGACGTTCCGTTGTCTCTAAAAGTCCACGGATTCCTGTTTGCGCGCGACGCGCTTCGCCTGTCATACCCCTCATGTCTCCCCTTCCGACAAAAACCTCCCTCTCTCCCTGCAACCAGATTTATCTCTCTACTCTCGCTATCTCCCTTCCTCTACCTCCCCTCTTCCTCCCTCCCTCTCCCTTCCTTTCTCCCTTTTCTCTCTCCCTTTCTTTCTCTATCTTCCTTTCTTTCTCTATCTCCCTTTCTTTCTCTATCTCCCTTTCTTTCTCTATCTCCCTTTCTTTCTCTATCCCTTTCCTTCTCTCCCCCTTTATTTCTCTCTCCCTTTCTTTCTCTCCCCCTTTCTTTCTCTCTCCCTTTCTTTCTCTCTTTCTCCCTTACTCTCGTTCTCCCTTACTCTCGTTCTCCCTTCCTCTCTCCCTTCCTCCTTCCCTCCCCCTCCCTCCCTCTGTCCCCTCTCTCTCCTTCCCTACCTTCCTCCTCTCTGTCCTTCCCTACCTTCCTCCTCTCTCTCCCTCCCTACCTTTCTCCTCTCTCTCCCTCCCTACCTTCCTGCTCATTCTCCCTCCCTACCTTCCTCCTCTCTCTCCCTACCTTTCTCCCTATCTTCCTCTGCCTCGCTTCCCCTCCCTCTCTCTCCCGCCCTTCCTACCCTCTCTATCTCCCCTCCTACTCTCTCTATCTCCCTTCCTCCTCTCCCTTCCTCCTCTCCCTTCCTTCCTCTCTTATACACCATCGCGAGTCTCACTCCAATCTCTCTATCCAACCTCCTACCCCTTATAACTCTTCTCCCACCCCATCTGCCTTTATGTGTACAACAAGCTGGCTTATCTACGTATTTCCTCTTCCTTTTTTTGTTCATGACATGGGAGAGGACTGGAGGATACTGAGAGAGATAAACGCTTTTCTTATTATTGCGTTATTTGCGCGTTGAGACACTTAACAAGGAACTATATAACCGCACATATCCGAGAATACGTGTTAAAAAAAGGAGACATTCCCGAAAATTATAATCACTACGCCCGATTCCGTGTTCGAAATTTATGACTCACCTTGGATCTGTCACGGTCACAATTGGGTTGTTCCTTTTATTTCCGTAACGGGGGATGATTATGTTTTGTTTACGATGATTAAAATCCATACAATCGAGCAGAATTTACGTCGTTAAAATAGTATAATTTAGTATTTTTAACGTATTCCTTTCATCTATGCCTCCTTAACCACCCTTAAACTCTCCCTCGATCTTTTCTCGTCCTATTCCTATTACAGCTCTACAATAAACTGCATTTTTAGACTTTCTTCTACTTATCACCTACAATATTGTTTTTGTCTTTGTTGCTCTTATTTATTATTGTTCTTTTTTGCTATCTTATTTATTTCATCTATTGTGGTTTGGGTGTCAATGGACAATTGTAAAATAAATAAATAAATAAATGTTATAAATATATACGAATAAACAAGCAAAAACGAAAGAGACTACGCAACAACAAATTGTAGTCCATTCAATAAGCTCGTATAATATCTAAATCTCGACGACGTAAAAAAATAAACAACTGAAAAACTTAAACGAATTTAACAACAATTTAGGCCACATCGATCGAATTAATGAGTCGAGGCTACAAAAACGTAACCACTCGACGGGAATGCTAAGAGACCTCGACGAATCCGAAAGTGATTTCACCGATTCCGAAAAAAAGAGAATCAGTTATTCACAGACTAACACACCGTGATCGTGAGTCACCCCTTGATTCCCACTAACTCATTTAGACTAAGGAGTCATTATTAATTAGATTACTTACCTCGTCCCCGTTTCCCTATAACCCTTTCGCGTAGTTTGGTCGCGACGGAATTTAGAAAGCGAGCCGTACGAGTCTTTCGAATGCTCACGCGCTTTAGTTTCGATAATTCTCATAAGAAACCAATATCTCGGTTATAGCCATAAGGCTGAAGTATATCATATGCTTTCGTTAGAAAGAGATCCTTCCTCATTATCAGTAAGGGGCACGTGAAACACACACTATATATTTCGTGCAATTGCTTGAAGTCGAAATTTTATCGATTATTTTTCGAAATATTGAGCACATTATAAGGCAAGTCGGGACGATTAAAAAAACTCTTTTACTTGAAAATACGTAACCATCTACTTTTGCTATCTCTGTATGTCAGCTTCGTAATGTTTCCTTGTGACAAGAACGACTCTCGCATGAAACATCCGCGCTATCGATTTCTCTCGGATAAAAATGCTAACAACGATATCCCACGCTTAAATAAAAATTATCTTCCAGCTGCTGTTTGTTGACAACGCGACGCGGCGTGTTTATATGACTCATGCAAGTATGTGAGGAATGCTGAATATCTGCGTACTTTTATAATGAAGCTCGACTTATCGACACAAACAAAATCACCCCATCCGCTTCGACACACGTCTTTCGTTATATCAGACGCTTTAAATCCCTAATAACGCAATCGAGATAATCAATTTAATGGGAACACAAATATGTAATGGGAGTAGAAAAGGTTATGACGCATTAAAAAATAAAACTAACCCGTCCTTGTCGCTGGGCTGAAATTACATGGTCAGTTATCAGCCATTCACTAGAGAAGACAGAAAGGTAACGTGCATTTTCAGTTGTAACCTATTCCACTAATTTACCATTCGAGTGTAAAATCCAGCAATGACAAGGAGTACAACGTCGTGGTTAGCGTTCGCGGCGTCTGGTCCGCACCTCGACTAAGCTTTCTTACAATTCATTCTCTTTAATGTCGCTCCCTTTTCCAGCTCCCTTAGCCTTTCTCCAATCCCGCCGACTCTTTCTCCCTATCTATCTCACCCTGAACCAACGCAACCCACCCTCTCTCTCTTCCCTCCCTTTCCAAATCCCTTACCCCTCGAGATTAGACAACCTGGAGGGCAGGGCAAATAACGCCGAGAAGCAAGGGTTAATAAAAGGTACCCCGCAATGTTTTATCGGGGTCAGAGGTTCGCGGGAAAGAGAGAGAGAGAGCAAACAAGGAGTTGTTTAGAGTGCAACAATTACCCGACAATCGCGCAGCGTTAAGTCAAACACGAAATGAAGAATCCCGGAACGAAGAGGAGGGAGTGTTTTGAGGAAAAATCCCGCCTATCTTTTATTTGAGGAGAACCAATAAACTTACGAGGGTTGGCAGATGTAGCTTTTGTTTGTCCTGCGCGAGTGAAGCAAAAGAGGAACGACGAGGAAAATCTCCCGCGAGGATTCGCTCACTTAATGAACAGCTTTAGAACTGCAAGGGAGGAAATTGGGTTGGATTCTTGTCGGAAAAAACGCGTCGGATGTTTTTTTTTAATCCGTTCGGCGGGATTAAAATAAAAATATTTTATTTTTATAAAAGATCTATTATAATTAATGTATTCGGGGGTTGTAAACAATTGATTTTCGACAAAAATTCTACGCGAAATACGGTAAGATGTCGTAATTCCTGTCACGTGATGAAATTCTTCGATTCCATAGTACGTAGACCTTGTAAACGTGGCGACAATATTTATCTGGCGAGAGATGTATTTGGTTCTTTTTTTCCAAAACCCATTCTAGTATACTATATACATTCCGAACTTTTTTTCGATACGCTTAGCGTCGACACGTACGTTATTATCATGACGTCACGAGCTTTTGACCCCGAGATATATAAAATCACAAAATATTTATCCAACACGCTTCAAGATATGCATCACAATCATCCGCGCCAGTATCTGTAAAAGGAAAGAGATATAATTAAGTAACAGAAACGACGAGTATTTTAGCGCCGAAAGGTTTGGACCAGCAACAATACAAAGTAAATATTTCACGAATGTGACGTCATTTCTCGGTGTTCAAATGATCCAACTATCATAAGAGGATGTGATCGGTCACGAACGCAGAAATCTTATTGAAGAAAATTCGTTTCCTCTTTAAGTGCTACATTTTGTTACTAAAGACCATGGGTTCCCAAACTTTTTGAGAGGAGGGCCACATAGGAATATTGAGTGTACAAGGCGGGCCGGATCGAAAAAAAACAGTTTCAAAATTTAAAATATTTTATTCTATAATTACCTAAGCATACATACATATACATATATAACTATAAGTACACGTGAATAAATGTAAGAAAAACTCTAATGCGAACAGTGCGCCTGTTTTTAAATTGGAAGCACTGATTTTATGATAATTAATAAAATTTCCGCGGGCCGGATAAAACCCTTTCGCGGGCCGTAGTTTGGGGACACCTGCTAAAGACCATAGAATGGAAGACCTGCGGCGACTAGAAATGATAATTTTCGTTTGCTTAAAAAAATTAATTGATGCGAATTTTCCCCTGATAAGAATCCGCAGTTTCATTAATCCAGCATCGTTCCCTCAATCTGAATTATACTCAACCGGTAACTTCAAGCAAAGCCGCTCGACATCGGGAATTTCTTCAAAAATCAACAATACAATTTCATATTACAAGTTTTACAAATCTGTCATATTGTTAGATGTAGTAAATGTTGTATTCAAATTTTTATATTTGGCATCACATCTTCCCGAATGTGTATATACAACTGCCCCAGAGTTCTCTTTATAAACGATTTCCACCGAAATTCAAATTGATTCCTCAAATAAAAACTTCAGATACACAAACCGGCAAAAAAGATACCGTCGCCGTTTTCATTACACATTTAAGACCATTAACGGAATGATTATGCATTCGTCTCAGTAAATTAAGAAAGAATTACACCAAATGATGACAGTTCAAATGAATCATCGCATCAAATCAGGCACTAATGACTTTACCCTGGAGACGCTTCTCAACAGCTGAATATCAACCACTGATTACAAAAAACGTCGAGAAGAACCAGATAGGGCGAAGAAAGGAGAGATAGAGCGAATCTGGGGAAAAACAAAACGTGGAATCACTCAGCTCCGATTTTCTTCGACCGTGGAGACGAGATACCGTTAAAAAGAAACTTTCCGAAGTCTGGAAAACAGATTAAGATCACACTGCGGGAAAGACGTGCGAGTCGAAATTCGTCGCTAGGGGAAAGAACGCAGAGAGAGAGGAAGAGAGAGAGAGAGGAAGAGAGATAGGAAGAGAGGAAGAGAGAGAGGAAGAGAAAGAGGAAGAGAGAGAGGAAGAGAAAGAGGAAGAGAGAGAGGAAGAGAGAGCGGGAGAGAGGAAGAGAGAGAGGAAGAGAGAGAGGAAGAGAGAGAGGAAGAGAGAGAGGAAGAGAGAGAGGAAGAGAGAGAGGAAGAGAGAGAGGAAGAGAGAGAGGAAGAGAGAGGAAGAAAGAGAGGAAGAGAGAGAGGAAGAGAGAGAGGAAGAGAGAGGAAGAGAGAGGAAGAGAGAGGAAGAGAGAGAGGAGAGAGAGAGAGAGGAGAGAGAGAAGAGAGAGAGAGAGGAGAGAGAGAGAAGAGAGAGAGAAGAGAGAGAGAGGAGAGAGAGAAGAGAGAGAGAGGAGAGAGAGAGAGAGAGAGAGAGGAGAGAGAGAGGAGAGAGAGAGGAGAGAGAGAGGAGAGAGAGAGGAGAGAGAGAGGAGAGAGAGGAGAGAGAAGAGAGAGAGGAGAGAGGAAAGAGAGAGAGAAGAGAGAGAGAGGAGAGAGAGAGAGAGAAGAGAGAGAGAAGAGAGAGAGAAGAGAGAGAGGAAGAGAGAGGAGAGAGAGAGAGGAGAGAGAGAGAGAGAGAAGAGAGGGAGAGAGAAGAGAGGGAGAGAGAAGAGAGGGAGAGAGAAGAGAGGGAGAAGAGAGGGAGAGAGAAGAGAGGGAGAAGAGAGGGAGAGAGAAGAGAGGAGTGAGGGGGTGAGGAAGAAAAGGGGAAGGAGAGGGGATGAGGGAAAGACGTCCACGGAATGAGGTCGGTCAGGTATTCGAATTCCGATCAGGGCATTGGGGACTGACTGCGTCGCGACCATCCCCTTTGAAGCGATTCGAAGCGGGAGAGGAAAAAAAGAGAATCGCTGGCCACTCGGCCTGCTTCTCCCGTTCTCTTTTTATTTGCCGACCCTCATGGGAGTCATTGATGCAATGGTGCGTCGAATGCAAGGAACGCGACCCATTCAGAATTGACCGCCATTACACGCGGACGGGCCTCGGAAAAGTTTTCGCATTGCAGTAAAAATATCGATGGAGCGCGAGCGTGGTTTTCCTTCGAATCGTTCCGCTGGGTTTTCGCCTCGTTCAATTCCCTCTTTCGTTCACGAGGCCCAGCATGAAAACATTTCCCTCCGATTCGAATCCGAAGGGATATTCATTTTCTGTTGTAGTTGGAATTGCTCTCGGCAAAGAGAGTCTCACGCCGCAAATCGTACGCCATTTGTTTTTATTGCTTATTTTCTAAATACTCGGAGTGTTCGGCGTTGGTTGAAAAAGAATACTAGTTTTTTTACAAAGATAATACGAAACATAGCAAGCCCAAATTATTTTATTTCAGGAATGATTATGAATAGGTTTCTTAAAATTTCCAAATTTCCTAAGTTAAAAATAAGAAATTGTTTATGGAGATATAATAAATTTTTCGGAATACGTAGAACCATTCACGTACACAATTTAATAACGACAAATATGGATCTCATGTTACATTTCGCTGAGTAAGTAAAATTATTTTAGAAGGTAAAATATTTGCGAATGCGAGAAATAAATCTTTTCACAAAATTGGTCAAATGCAACAATTAAGGATTTGTAAAGGGAACGTTAATGTGATGAAAGCGTCCTTAGTTAGTAAAATATTCCCTTCTTTTCTAGATCCCAATAATGTTGTCAAAGACTTTTTCTCAGTTTCGCGGAATAGCAATAATACCAGTAACGTTACACATTCGATTTTTCCAGTCACAATCGTACAAGGATCTTCAAACTGACGACCTAAAAATGCCGAGTTTATTTCATTAATAAAGGCGAAGCTAGTTATATCGCGAGGACTAGTTATATAGCGAGGAGAATGTAATACTCCGATAAAAAACCTTCGCATTCCAGCGTAGGCAGTCCACCTTGGTGCCCAATAGAAACAGCTTTCAGTATCTTTAGGAAAACGTTTCGCAATTGTAGCCCAATTAGGAGCCTGTTAAAAATCTAATATCATAATACGGAAAGGTTAAGGTGAAGAGAATTGTACGCGAATGCTTCCTACATTACCAGCGCGTAAAGAAGGAATTTACTTGAGAGAATACAAATGATATAGAAATAATCGCCTTAAAAAAATTCGATAAAGAAAGCCAGAAATATAGTCTATCGTGATTATACAAGTACAACTAATGAAGTATAGGTAGTGTTATGTACACCCCGCGCAATGTTTATAGGAATTACTTTCGATTCGACAACGCAGTCAAGATTGAGATTAATTGAGCGTTAAATATTCCATAAACTGAACCAAACCCCACGTTAAACGAATGTAAACGAAGTATTTTTCAAACTTACTGATACAGTCAGTTAAATAGTTTTAGTCCCTAAATGCTACACTTAGGCCTACGAGGTATTTACTGGAAAAATATATCATTTCCCTCTGAGACCAACATCTGAATAAAATCTTCCACTTCAACATTTTTATTTTTAGACGTGACAGGATTAATTCTCCCGCGGCCATCCTTTTTTTAACAGTGGCCATGGAGCATTAGGAACTTAAGGAAGCCAAGAAATATCCATCCTCACGAAGTTTTTTTTCCAGAGGAAAGTGAGGTCCGCCTTGATTCGGCGGGAGAGTGGGTCACACCGTATCATCTGCCGCGCCGATCATTCTTTTTTCACCCGTTAGCGATTGAGGGTGCGAAAGAGAGAGTTGGATGGGAGAGAGACACATGTAATGGGAGAGAGAGAGAGAGAGATGAAGGAAGAGGACAGGAACGTCAAAGGCGGAAAAGATGGAGCCGTGCCAACGGGGCCGAATCCGATTTTGAACGTGTCCTCTCCTTCGGGAATTTCGAATTTTCCGACCGTTAGCCTTGGCAATGAAGAACTCGTTCGGTACGTCTGCGAGACCGATAAGTAGTTTTATTTATAGAGTGAGATGGATGGATAGATAGAAAAATACGTAGAAAAAGAAAAATGGAATAAGAGAAAAATAGAGAAAAAGATATAGATGGAATTACAAAGATAAACTAGAGAGATAAATATAAAAATAGAGAAATAAATACAAAATGAGAGAAGTATGCGGAGAAACATAAAGAGAAAAATACACACAAATACAAGTAGAGGTATGCGGCACGACCCTCGAGTAATATTTCCGCGAAAACGTGACGAAACTGCTCAGGCAGGAGGAGATGGAGATGAGATGGGGGAGGTTAGGACGGAATTCTATTTCCAGATTGCTCGTCATTTACTTTGCTAGCAATGATAGCAATCCAGAAGTGTTTTTTTTTAACCCTCGATCCAACCGGCAGTAAAAAAGCATAGTTTATTTCTAGTTTAATCTATCAAACGCGAAGGCCATTTTGTTTAGAATGACCAGCTGAAATAAATGCAGCCACACACCCGAAGGTTTTACCTTTAAAGTTTCACCTTGCAAATACCTTAAATCGTAAATTTTGAGATTTTTTTATCAATTTCCTCTGTTAAAATAAACGACGCTCTGGAATATAACCGAAAAGAATTTTATGAAAGTCGTCCTCCATAATTCTCCTCCTTGATTATTTATACAGATTTAGAAACAAGGAGTAACATAAGAGCAAACTTTTTCTTAGATAACTTTCAAAACGTCGACGACAGAATAGTATTTTAAAAATTTTTAAAAGAAACACGCGCGACTATTTTTTCCTTTGAATTTTATCCAACCATTTAACATCAAAGTTTGCGTTAAGTAGGATTTTCCACATCAAAACTACGCCGTAGTACCCCCAGTCGAACTTCTTAACTTAGAGGGGCCGAAGTTGAAAACTTGTGAAAAAATGTAAGCGCAGTTGGGCACCATTTCCAAGATAATATGAATATTTTTTAAATTTCTATCGCAGTATAGTTGGTTCGAGTTCAGGTAACCTTGTCCCATATTGGTAAGACAATTGGAACGACCGTTATTTGAAAGTTTATTTTATACAACTATGTCCTCGGGAAAAGAAAATTCACTATTCCTGCAACTATAATTTGATCCCATTAAAATATTCTCAACCGAAATGCTGAACGAATTGCGTTTTTTTGTGTTTGTGGGTATTTTTACAACAAAAAGTCGTCCTTAGGTTTATATTAGATTTGTTTTTTTAAAGTAAACATCTTTGATAAGGACAAATGTTTAAAGAACAACTTGAATTATTTGGAACTGACATTTAATTCCTACTAAAAATTGTTTTCAAACTTTAGATAGAGCACTTTTTAAGGGAATGTTTTACGCCTGTCTGACGAGAGGAAAAAATTAAAGCACGGAATATCCACGTCACCACTGCATTACGTTATCGGACGACATTTTCAATTAATAAATAACAAATTTTGCTGCTCGAGCTTCAGCTACAGGGCTGAAAAAAAACTATCTCAGAAACGCAAAAAAGCATGCCACACGTATCTAAACATGGCGAATTAGGTTTGGATGCATTCCAGGTTTCGAATGGCGATGTATGCGTTGGTCAAAAAAATAATAAACACGTGCAGTCATTCCGTATCAAAAGTCGGTCCGACAACGATGAAATACAAATTGGAAAATAAAAATGCGCGAAGATAAACACGGAACGCTGTCCTAATAAAGAAATATGTACAAGAGAATGGTGTCAGGATTTTCACCCATTTTTGACGAAGGAATGTCAATTTTAAGCTTCCCGTTGAAATAACCTGCATACGCGGAGATAAATTTGTTATCTACTCTTACAATTATGATGCTACTCGAGTGTTTTGGCCGTTTCGCAAGATCATTATTCATGAATTTCACTTGACGTAGTTATTATTCGCAAACACTCGAGTAACTTCTTGTTCACCTTAACCTTCAAGATTCCAGCGGTTAAAATAATCGATAAATTCCTACTTATACGAAATCCAACCAATTTCTCTATAGGCGACGATTTTCAACCAATAAAATTTACCCTATCGTTACGAGCGATCAAATCCTCTCCGCCTTAACACAATGTCAAGGCGCGACAAAAAAATACGGCGGCGGTAAAATACCTGCTCCGAGCTTAGGGGAAAAAATAACACTTAAAACCGTCCGAGGGCGAGCCATCTCGCGTAGCCATTCCACTTGCTCGCCGAGCGAAACAGGTAAGACAGCAAAAGCCACGAACGGGAAAAAAACGAAAAAACCCGTGCGATCGAAAATAAAAATCATCCAAGTCACTTCCTTCGACCGGGGTTTTTTTTACGAGTGGCGGGGGCGGATAACCTTAATAAAAAAAACACGCGAATACGCCGCGCCTCGGTGGTCTCACGTAAAATTCCGCCCTCGCCCGAATCTGATCCCTGAGGTATGTGGACTCCGAGGGATGACACGCAAATGGGTAATTTTTAACGGGGATTTTTCATCTAGATGGAGTGCTCGACGGATATAGCCCCGAGAGTGATACGTTCCTGAAGGTGTTCCTGGGATAGGGGAGAGAAAAAACTTCGTCGGAGAAAGTAGCGACTTTCTTTTGGGCGTGGCAGTGCGTATAGTAAAACGCAACCCTCGAAACACTTCTTAATAATTCAAGAATAAACACTTAAAAATAAAAAAATTGAAAATGTGGGTCATTATCACAGTTATCTTCCGTAGCCACTGCGGGATTTAAAGAAAAACCAGATGCGAATTTTGGTTGTAATGCAGCCATCTCCAGTGATAATTCACCGATATTCTAAAATCCTTCGTTCTTTTTTTCAGCCATAAGACGAGCTCGATAATTCTCTAGTGAACTTCTTAGTAAGATTAATGATGATAGCTTCGCTAGCAAGATATTAATTTTAAATTCTATCTATATTCTTTCAAATAGTGATATTTCCTTTATTTCTCTACTTAAGAAATCCAATTCCTAATTGCAAAAATTTTATTTCTATACTGTTAATTACTTATCGTAACTATGTTATCTTTTTAAAGGATCGTTTAAAATACCTTAACTTTAAAGGCCCTTTTCATTGATTGACCTTGAAGCGTATCACTACCCGTTCTTTTGGGAAAGCCAATTCGATACGTATGCTTTCAGAATCAAAGGTGCTTTAGTTAAATAAAAGACGGCATCTTAATCTAGCGAGGATATCTCGGGAAGTACGTAATATATTCCGGTTTTAAAGAACGCACGTTGGTTGCATGACTATATTTCGTAGTGCTCCGGTCACGTAGCCTGAGATACAAGCGGTGTTGTACCGGAAGGCGGTAGACGGTGGTTAGGTGTGGGAGGCGAGAGTGGAAAAAGAGAAGTGGGAGAGAAGTGGGAGAAAAATGGGAGGAGAGGGAATGGAAGTGGGGGAGGGAAGAGGGGGAGGGGAGAGGGAAGTGGGAGGGGGAAGTGGGAGGGGGGAGTGGGAGGGGGAAGTGGGAGGGGGAAGTGGGAGGGGGGAAGTGGGAGGGGGAAGTGGGAGGGGGGGAAGTGGGAGGGGGAAGTGGGAGGGGGAAGTGGTAGGGAGAAGTGGGAGAGGGGGAAGTGGGAGGGGGGAGGACAGTGGGGGGAGGGAAGTGGGGGGAGGGGGGGAGGGGGGGGAAGAGATGGGAGGGGTGGAAGAGAGGGGAGGGGTGGAAGAGAGGGGAGGAGTGGAAGAGAGGGGAGGGGAGGAGTGGAAGAGAGGGGAGGGGAGGAGTGGAAGAGAGGGGAGGGGAGGAGTGGAAGAGAGGGGAGGGGTGGAAGAGAGGGGAGGGGTGGAAGAGAGGGGAGGGGTGGAAGAGAGGGAAGGGGTGGAAGAGAGGGAAGGGGTGGAAGAGAGGGAAGGGGCGGAAGAGAGGGAAGGGGCGGAAGAGAGGGAAGGGGCGGAAGAGAGGGAAGGGGTGGAAGAGAGGGAAGGGGTGGAAGAGAGGGAAGGGGTGGAAGGGAGGGGAGGGGGTGGACGAGAGGGTAGGGGGAGAAGTGGAAGGAGGGAGAGAAGAGGAAGGAGGGAGAGAAGAGGAAGGAGGGGGAGAAGAGGTAGGAGGGGAGAAGAGGTAGGAGGGGGAGAAGAGGTAAGAGGGGGAGAAGAGGTAGGAGGGGGAGAAGAGGTAGGAGGGGGAAGAAGAGGTAGGAGGGGGGAGAAGAGGGAGAGGGGGGGAGAAGAGGTAGGAGGGGGAGAAGAGGTAGGAGGGGGGAGGAGAGGTAGGAGGGGGGGAGAAGTGGGGGAGGGGGGAGAAGAGGCAGGAGGCGGGGGAAGGCAGAGTGGTCCGGTCGCGCCGGAAGGCAGGAAACGATGCGTGCCCGGACTGCCGTAAGGCCTCCTTAACCATCACGCACGCACACCCTCCCGCAACACCGAACCCCAAAAAAATACGTTCCTCCCCTCGACTACCTGGACACCCAACACACATGCCTTATCAACCCTCATCGCGTCAACACACCCGACTCCCTTTCGCCTTCCGCCAGCATCAGTAAATTTCCCGTCCAACCCTTTTTTGCGAACAAGCCCTAATGGCTATTCCCATCGCCTCGTAAACAATTTTTTCTCCCGCAAACATTTCTTATTGCTTATCTCGTGCATATATTTTTCGATATTGCATAACTCGCCTCTTTCCCCCTAGAGGGCCAAATTGGATTCCGGTCTGCCCTTTTTATAACGCGCCGCTTCCTTCCTTCAGAGGGTTTTCCCGGGAAGGAATCTGAAGGAGGATGTGGGTTTTACGGAATGGGTTTAAGCGGTGCTCGAGAATTCCATTATCGACCGGAGAATGTAAATTTGGATCGCGGTCGAATTAAATTCTACTCACACCTTAACCTCTTTTCGTGTAAATGATTTTTCTGTAATGTTTTACAAATTTTCTAGACTGTAATGAAAATAACTTGTGCATATTTTCATTATAACTAGGAGCCCTACGCGCGTCAACCCGGCCCTCCGCTCACTCCAGGGACCTCGGTGCTGCGCGCTTCGCAATATATTCTCGCTAAGTTGAAAATAAATTTTCGAAACTACCCTTATCATTTTTTTGTTCAAAAAGTATTTTCCTCCGACGTAGCGTTTCCGAAATATAAATTTTCAAATATTTTAAAAGACCGCCATTTTCTTTCAAGATTGCAGATGAAATGAAAATAGTTTTCCTGGGGTCTCCTAGATGGTAAAAACAAAATATCATCGATTTCTCTCCGACAAACTTCCTGAGATATAGAGGAAGACAGAGGGAAGGACAGACGTTCGAGAAATCATATATAGGATTTTATTACATTTTTAAGACGCTATTATAGGTACGATTCGTTAGATGTCCCACTCGAAGTAAATGAGGTGTTTTTTTTGGCAAACTCGACAATTCTGCGAACGACTCCGTCAGGAACACGCTTGCAGTGCATCAGTGGTTTCCGACTTCAGGTCGCGAACCGAATTAGGATCGCGGAGGTCCTGGGTGGAGTCACGAAGAGCCATCAGAAGAAAAAAATATTTTTACAATGAAGAAGGTACCTTACGTTTGTTGTGGGTATGGGTTGATGAAGACAGTTTAACGATTTGAATATATATTTATATTAAATATATTTTATATAAATACCCAGGGCTCGACAAATTATACCAAGTTCTACTCGCCAGATGAAAAATTGCATTCGCCACCCCCAAAAAATGTGATTTTTTTAATGTCATTAACTGGTCGTAACTGGTCGCCAGCTGGTAATATCAACTCGCCACTAACGAGCGGGCGAGCGTATTTGTCAAGCCCTGTACATATCCATACGTATGGCTAAATTTTATCATAAGACTGAGGGTCGGGGGGAATCGGTTGGGAGGCAATTAAGGGTCGCGGCAAAAAGGATTGGGAACCGCCTCTCCATATGAACAGGCGAGGATAAGTCACTTAGTCATTAGCACGTAAAAGAGATTTTCAATAAGCTATCCATCGTCACAATACCACGGTGACACACAAAATATCAGTATCCGTTCAGAGAGACGAGGACGATCACGAATATTTTCAAATAAGATTTTCGAGTTAAAGTAGGTCGACATAATTTTGTCATGGCGTGAAAATAAAAAAAAGCAATCGCGCGAAGAGCAATCGAATGAAACGTAATCGAAATGTATTTTCGCTCACGTCATATTTCGGGCGTTCGAAAAAAAGGCGCAAAACAAGCAAACACGGGGATACACGAGAGGAAAAACAAATTACGGAGGCAAAATCAAATATGAGTCCGCGATGAATAAATCCTCTCTCCCACGCGCTTCAACCGACGCCGATGTTCAACTTTTTTTCTCGGAATTTTCCGAGACCTGGATAGTTTGAAAAAAATGAAACGTTAAAAAAGGTCAAATAAACGGGAAATAGACATACAAAGTGGATAGGGGTCTCCAATCGAATAGAAATCATATATCTGAGCGCCATTTTCATCGGTATACCATTTTATTTCCTCCTGCAGAGAGTACTTTTAGCTCTTTTTCTAAAAAAAATTGACTGTATTTGGTTTGTCTATCCGTCTGGAATCCTGCAACCTGGAGAAGCCAGAATAGTTCGGCCTATATCAGCGGTTCTCAACAGAGGTGGATGGTGGATTTTCGAGGCCTTGGACTAATAATTTTTCGGCCCTTCCACATCAGCATAATAAAAGCACAAAAAATAATAATAGATGATAACAATAATAATCACACATCTTACGCAGTAGATGGCTCTGTTGTCAGGAGAAAAATTGCTTTTTCTAGCAGCTCGTCAAACGCGTCATGTCGTTGCTGATAAAGTTGACTTGTTGAATAAGATGGAATTATTTTGAAAGTAATTTAATAAATGTGGTTTAACATATATACTAAGAAAAATTGGAGTATTAAATGAATTATACCAAAATATAGAGAACTTTTTCACTTAAAATTACAGTTTTACAGGATACAAAAACAAAAAAAAATGACTTTTGGGGCCCCTTAGACAACCGGGGCCTTAGGCTACAGCCCAATTAGCCCATAGATCCGCCCCTGGTTCTCAACCTTATGCATCTCTCGTCCCACCATCCATTTGGTCAAAAGACAAGAGTTCCACAATGATGAAAACAAAACCTCCACCTTTTCCAAGAAGTGAATTTTTACGTGAAGTGCATTTCAAGTATCATATTAACCATTAACGGAAATTTTTATGAGCATTAAATATTGCAATAATTTTGTTGAGGGAAAGTTTTATAATAATTGTTTTTGAAACATCGTGTCCCACAGTGTGAGAACCACTGGTCTATATGATAAAATTTGGTGGATCTAGAATCGGTTTCTTGGCAGCAATCGGAAATAGAAATATAAAAGCGTCCCGTGTAATTTGCTCAGCAGTTCTTCCCTCACTTGTTTTATTAATTCAGTACTTCGACCATGCGCGAGCGAGGAATTCCGACAGGACGACAATGACGCAGGCTACTCACTTTTTTCCTCTCTCGCCGGGCACGTCGAACCAGCCCCTTTTTTGCGAGTGCATTCCGCACAAAAACAAAACAAAACGAGGAAAAAAAAAACCTTTCAAAGTCGAAGTCGTTGGCGGCGACCTTGCGAGGTAATTTCGCATACACTCCGTTCGCGAACTCGGCCCCTCCCTCCCTCACGGCAGAGCCCATAAATAACGGAATTTAATTGCTGCGCGGCGACTTTTTCTTTTGTTTTTTTTTTTTTTTTCATTTTTCGCTCGCTCCTCCTAGCTCGCGTATTATTCCCCATCTCGTTATACCGCCCCTCACACCCGAAATCCGTATCCCATTAAAAAACATCCCGAGGCAATAAAGGCGTCACCGTGTAGTCAGTTTCGACATGACCCATTTAACGAAAAAAATTGACGATCGGCGCTCAGAGAGACTGCAACTAGAGGAAAACCGACACGCTGTGCAATTGAATCCGGAAGAGAAAGGAAAAGAGGCTCATGCAGACGAGGATGTAGTAATTTTTTCTCTATCCACGCTCGAAAAGAGTGACTCATTCCCTCCGTTCCTTGCGGTTTCTTCGCTTCATTTTTTCCCTGTAATCTCGCTCGGAAAGGCTTGAGTTCCCCTCCCCTCCACAGGCGCGCGAGGGAGCACTACACTCGTACCACCTTAACAAAAAAGAAGATACGCTTTAGGGGGAGCGCTATTATTATTTCGACTTTATGCCCTCCACAATTTTTTTCGACTATACTTTATAAAACGAATTGGATGCTAGATTTAAACGGTTGAAAAAACGATATTTTTTTTCGGAGCGTTATAACGAAGACAGGCTTCCTCTGTGCTACGCCTGTTTCGCTCAAAAGCGAGCAACGGGGACTTATAAAAAAAAATGCCGGAAAATCGAGAGGAATAGAATTTTACGAGATTACCCGGAAACTCGAGAGGCTTGCTTTTATCCGAAAATGATCGATAGGTTATTTATAGAACCGAGAACGTTTTTTTATTTTTCAATATACGTAGGCCATATAAAAGTGACCCTACTACGTCGATGAAAAAACCGTTGCTCTTCGAACAATGGCATGGTAAATTTAAAATATGGGATTCGAGTAACTTGTTTAAGAGGAGAAAAAAATTAAACGAATTTTTCACAGAAATGAACGAATTGAAAACTTCCGGGAATTTTAATGATTTCTGGAGCACGAAGTCCTAAAAAATTCCCCTAATAACTCAATCGCAATGGTGGAGCTATCTTCTGTTCTTCTAGTAATTTGTGATAAAAAGGAACTCTTGGGGAATTCGATAAAGCGTGATATCCGGGGAAAGACCTTCATCGAAATCCGGTCGAATCAAGACTGATTCCGGTAACGGAATCGCATACAATCATATTCTTTGTAAAAACGGAATTTAAACAAAAATCTGCCGATTGGAATTGTTATCTTTGTCTTGGAACGGAAACCGCGTATCCGTATGAGCTAATATTTTGCTGATAAGGGAAACGCCGACAAGAGAGCACGAAAACTCGTTTATATGAAATAGAATCGAAAACCTAACCCGGAAATAGTGTCGTGGATAGTAAAATAGTCAACTAGTTACGCTTTAATTCAATGAAAATTACCAACTAACCTCAAAAAAGCTTTCTTTCTCTTAAGGCAAAAGGGTCGCTCGCCTAATCAAATTATTTACGACACATAAATCCGAGACTTTAAATAAATATTTCAAACATGACAACGTTGAAGGTCGGATTAAAACAGTTTGTCATAAATAATATTATCGTTCAATTTTACATCAACGAAAATTTATCTCACCTTGAATTACAGCATTAATGCATTAAAACCTATAACAAGTAAATTAAAACTCTATATTAAAAAACCCATCTCCATTTTTTACATAAGCAGATAATTGTGGCTCCATTAAGAATACACAAGCACAATTATAATTTATGTTTTAACTACTGCGTAAATTCAGCGACGCAAGTGTAATACCTTTAAAACAAACGAACAAACTAAATTACAAAGCACGTCAAATTGCCGTAGCTAGGGTATGGCGAAGATGGCATTTGCCATAGACGCCGCATAAAAGAGGCTCCAAAGGTGCCCGCTAAAAAATGGCAAGTTTACTTTCCCATAAACAAGTATTAATTTAATACTTAAATTTAAAAGTTACTTTTAATAAAAACGCTATCGTTCTTTGTCGAAACTCAGGAAAGATAATACTCTATACAACTATGGTGTTTCCTAAAATTTTGCGCCGTATCTCCCAGCCACGTCTCTGACGTCAAACATCTTTTAAACTGTGGATTATCATCAGCAGATATGTAAATATCAGCGTTTCGTTTAAAAATTGCATAATGGTTAAAAGCCAAAAATTTCAGATACGAGAAAATACATAAGGAAGGAATGTTATCGCCACGTTCACGCCAGTCCTTGGCAACTTCCTGTAAACGTTCAGCCATGAAAAACCAAATGATCCAAACAGAACTTATCATGCCTAATTTCCATTTAATCGTTTATTTAATACTTATATTGGCTTTAATAGCTTTAAAGTCATCGCGGATATGTAGCTCTTTATATTCCCAAATTTCATAATTTAGCGTTATCAAATATTACAAATACATTCGAACGGAATATTAAATTGATCACGCGAATTTTTGTGACAAAAATAACGCATGTACGTATTAGAATACTAGTAGAAGGTGCTTGCATGCTGCAAGCATTTCATCTCACCTTGAAAAAACATTAATTTTTCAGACAGATATTTCACCATTAAAATTATTCTATTAATTCTAAAGATTTTACCTCTGCAGCGATTTTCGTTTTTCCTACATGTAAAAATAATAGTTTAAAACAATCCCCAAATGTTGCAATTTTAAACATTTTACATTTTCTCCATTATGGGGTACTAATGCTACACATTTGAGCCAAATTTTAAAGTTGTAGCACTTCTAGAAGTAAAATAATATTTTTCTAATTGTTTAAAATTTAAACATTTTTAACGGTTGCCGCAATATATATATGGAGAGATTGAAATGTTTATTTGTGCAAATGCACTGTTCTGTAAATAATTTGAAAATTGCAGCTTCCTAGCTCATCCCGTAGAACCTAAAAAAATATTAAACTTTAATGTTCAAATGGGGTTAAAACAACCCCTAAAAATTAACAATTTTAAAATTTTCCATTTTTATAGTTGGTTATGAGAAAAGTTCTATAATCTTGCAAAATTTCAGCTTCCTAAACTTATTAGATTGGTCTACACACTAGATTACGTTTTCCCATGCTAACTTATGGGAGATATTCCGGGGTCTCTGGAGTCGAACCCAAGACACTGTAAGCAAAAGTAACAATAATTCCTAATAGATATTGCGGCCATCTAGCAACACTGATAATTTCATTTTTCTAGTTTACCGGTAAGTGCCCATAATTATTTTACAAAAATGGCGCAATGCTTTTCTTATGGGAAAAAACGCAACTTTCGGAATTTCTGGAGTCGAACTCATGTCACTTAGGTAAGAAGTCTCATTTTATCTGTAGGTTTCTCCATCATATCTACAAAAACTGAAACTTTGAGCTCTCTAGCTTTTGTAGTTTGGGCTGGACATTAGTATCCTCCTGTTATATCCTCCTCTGTAAGAGTCGTCGATATATAATGATACCGAATCTGAGTCCAACAATAGTTGTTCCTATGGCAACACTCTCGTAATGAGTGATAAAAACTGAAAAATCTCCAGTATTTACGCGAAATTCTAAGAAATACAATCGATAAGCCTAATTCTACGATGAAAATTAGAATCTTCATTCATTTCCTCAGAGAATAGTACAAAACTCGCTCCTATATTACAGTTCTAAGATATTTTAATGTGCAAGAGAAAATTACCCTGCACGATGGATTTCAGATTTCCCATGCAAATCAAATGGGAAGGATAGTTCCTGGAATTGAACCCGGGACTCTACCTTCGCGACAAAAACAATCCTCGGCAGCCCGGCCCATGTAGCAAGAGATTTCCACCAAGTTTCATGATAATCGGTCTATTGGTTCAAAAGGTAATAGGGAGGAACAGACAAACTCAACTACAAAACGATAAGCCTATTTCCATTCTGGAAAGTAGGCTAAAAACGCCAATATGAGACGATGGTTTCTTTAAACAATCCTCTACTCTGGTCGTGTCAAGCGTTCCTTACGGCTTTCGGGCCGCCTTTCTCCTCTATTCCGAGAAATGGGATTTCTAAGAACTACTAGGGTTTTTTTCCTCTCTCGTTACTTCCCCCGCAACCCCAAGAATATGATCAAGGAATGCGATAACAGCGAACGGTCAACCAGACGACATCCGCGCCCCGTAGAAGGTCGCCACATGCAGTTATAAAATTCTCCCGCAAAAACAGCTGATTTACGAAGCCCGCCCGTAAATCATTTCGCCTTTTTTCTCGCAGTCGGGAAGTGAGGTCGTAATGGGCGGCGAAAACTTCCTGATATTTACGTCCGCAGCAATGATGATGGGGCTTTTCCGAATATTCGAGTGCTTGAGAGATTGACGATATTCGAGGAAAACCTTCGCTGCACTGAAGCGATGAATTTAACACGCAAACAGTTAGGAAATTAACGTACTAGATTAAACAAATGTTTCCTGCGTGTTCGAGAGGTAAGGAAATTATTCTCGTCATTCCTACCTAGGAGCCCGTGTTACATTTATTATTTGTGAATGATAATTATTAAAAATGTTCTATCTAGAAATTAGGGTGGGGAATATACCGCTAATAAGCTAAAAGTGATCGCCCACTGCAAACGTATTGAAAGTAATTACAAACTATCATAACCGTTAAGAAGACAATCGCAAGAAAGTTAAATTCTCCGTTCTTATTTCAAACATTCCTATTACAGTTATTATCGTTGAAAATTGTAATTTGCATTTAATAATCTTAATCTCAAAAGGAGCTTTTATAATTTATTTTTTACCAATTTTATTGATACATAGCTTTGATTGAAAAACCAATTTGATTCAATAAGATTTTTGGTAGGTGTACCAATAGATCTTGTAATCGTACCAAAACTGGAATATTATTGCCTAACTTTCAGTCAACAAAGATGAAGGAATAAAGCGATCTAAAGATCCTATGCAGACAGGCATAAGCTGTAATGTTGGGAATAATTTTGAAACGAGAAAAAAGTCTGCTATGACCGAGAATCGAACCCAGGCCTTCCACTTGCCGTGCGGATATTCTGCCACTGAACTATCTTAGCAGATCAATTTTCTCGTTTCATAACGCGGATGTTTTTTTCTCGTTTCAAAATTATTCCCAATAAAGATGAAGTTATAAGATATGGGTTTTAGAAATAATAAATCTAACTCAAGAAACTACGAAAATAATAGCGTGGCGTCCATCATTAAGCACGTTCCTGAGAAAATTAACTTATGAAACAAATAGCTTATTTAAAAATGGCAAATAAACAAGTATCAATCGACACCAACTAACCGCTTTATTTTACATGAAAATAATTACGATTTCTCGTGAATTTCGCGAACGCGTCTCTTAGTTATCATCGAATACGTCCTCGTCGGATTTTTTTAACGTTCGTTACAGGGATCAAGAAAAACAGCATTACTCACGCTGATCATTACATGACAACAAGCGTAACACACGCAATATCTTCTTTTGAGCTACGAATCTTTACATAAAGACTCCCGACTTCAGACCATTACTGGTTGCGTTCGGTGAGGCTTTTGTCTCCCTCAAGATTCCATCCCACTCGCCGACGGAAACTTTCTTTAGGTTTCCCAATTTTTCAGTCTCTAGCCGGTCGGTGATTTGAACCGACAAGAAGAAGGAAGCTGTATAAAGTCGCTCGCCACGTAAGCTCAAGCCACGATAAAAATAAATTTGCTCAAAATCAACGATCTACAACAGGGGTGGACAAAATTTTTACGTGGAGGGCCGCATTAACAGTTGCAGCTTCTTAGGCGAGCCACATAAACAGATGAAAATGCTTCGGCGGGCCACGTTAGGGTTCACATCGTAAGTAATGTGAGGTAAGGCGAGGGATCCTGTTAGTGAAAATCGATAATAAATAATGTTATCCCCATAAAATCACTGGAGAAGGTTTTCCGGCATTAATTTAAACTACAAATATGAAATCAGCTCTATTTTATATTACGGTTCGCTTTCATAATGGCATCGCGGGCCACATAAAATGCACTCGCGGGCCGCAGTTTGCCCACCCCTGATCTACAATCTATTTACGCTGAAAATATCCATTTATACGATTAACAAAAAACTGGAAAATGTAGGACGTACCACGTTTACGTTAAGAACACCAACTGTATTTTATGAGGAAAATTGCCTCAGGAAACGCTCCGGGTTATTTTTTTAATTTAATTGGATAACGTGTATCAGGTGGCGGCAAACTACGGCCTGCAGGGCGCGAGCGGCACGCGAAGCTAAGGCGTTAAAAACGACTCGCGAAATTTAACACAATTTCACATTTTTTAATAAAAATTACGGTCGTAAAACCTCTTCTGGTAAAGTTTCGACGGTAATAAAATATTTAGCGCCGATTTTAACTAAAAATACACCATCATTATCTCTAGGTAACTTGCGACGTAAACACTCATCCGGACCACCGAATGCGATCTGCCGTGTAGGAAAGATTGCCAACACTTGACATACAGGATACGAAATTTTATTGTGTTATCGTTAGGGCGATAAAGGCAGCGAAGGAATTATGGGAGAGTGTATTTCAAAGTACAGGTCGTGACCCTGTACTAGGTCACAAGACAAAGAAAATCTGGACACACACGGATAGCCAGCTCAAATGATCGAAAATTACAAGTAACGAGATGCTGCTATAAGATTTAACGGTTTATAACTAGCTTGTACACCATTTTACTAAGTCTTAATTTAAAACTGGTAAGAAGATTCTTTTTTGTTGGCTTTTTCCTCTGGGTCAATAAACAAAAATTAAGAAAAACACTGCTATCAACGGTAGAAAATTTAAACACCAAATACATCGCCAAATCGTATTTATTTTAGGAAAATATACATAATGGATAGAGATAATAGTGTTTAGAAAGTTATTTACTTTCAGTTTCATTGATTTTTTCTGTTTTCTCTCCGGATTTTTTATTATGAGGAAATAACGGTCAAGAAAATTACTATAGCGTTGCATATAGTTTTTACTATCAACGTATATTCAACATTAATCAAAGACGAAGCTGTTCATTTCTTATAAGAAATTAATTAGGACCATTCGTCAGTTATGCATACGCCATTTACCATTTTTCGCATTCCATTAGTAATCAATTCTCAAAGCACACTGTACCGAGAAAATTCCGCAAAAATAATCATAGATGAAGAACGAGAATACCGAAAGATCGATTGCTTTTCCGGTAGAAAGACATTATAGCCAGTTTTTTCTACGAATAAATAGATGTAGAATAAAAAAAAACGTACGATAAGTTTTGAACACACCGAGATAAGCCTAGCTTTACCGCTGAACTAGTTTATGGTCAAAGCGAAAGCCCCTACACCTACGAGCTCCTTTTGTTCGAAATCTAGCGAACACGCGAACGATCGAGATAAAAATAAACACGTCTCAGCTCTTCTATAGTCAATCTCATCTATCTGGACGAGCGGGCACTTCGACGCAGAATGGCTCAAAATAAGAAAAAATTTCCGAGATACTGAAAACTAAATTGCATCGTAAAAACACGCAGGAAGATAAAAAAATATAGTCATGCAACAAAGACGTAAAGCAAAATTGCAGCGTAAAAACACAGCCTGCCTCTATTATTACGGAAGAAATACGGTCGCCAGAGAACGTAATAGATCGCCGGTTTGAGCCCAGCCATCGGAAATTTACGACTCCTTTTCTTGACTAACATCCAATCCCTCAACCTAAACGCGGGGCTAAAAAATTGTATTCTAACCTTAAATCATTTTTTTTTAAATAGTAGGAAGACCCGCGGTATAACTTTCTATGCCGAAACGGCCAGGTATAAAATCGCGAGAAATTATGTTTCGATGGCGAGGCCGCAAAAATTAAAGGCAGAAAAAAATCACACCACGCAGATGCGTCGTAAATTTGAAGACACGCGAGGAAGGAGCTTCCTCCCCGAGAGCGAAGCGCGGATCGCGCAACGGCGGTCAACTCCTTACGTATCTTCCCGGGAGAGGTAGTCAACGTTTCCCTGCGAGTCGAATCAAGGGCCGGCCGAGCGCCAACACGCGGTTTTGCTGGAGTTGTGCCCGCTTTTGCTTTTGGCATTGAGGAATTCCTCTCGTGCCAAGGCCAACATCGGTATCTTTTTCGAGAAATTAAAAAAAGAAATACGGGGCGAGAATAATATGGAAATGCAATCGAGATGCTCTCCAGAGCGCCGCATATTCGGTTCCGTGAGAGAGAATGAAGGAAATAATAATTATCACGTCAGACGTGATAATTATTTTAGTTTATTTTGAAACCCATTAACTTGCATCTATATGCGACTGGAAATGAATGCGATGTTGAAATATGATTTCGTGATCTTGATCTCATGCGCCAATGTAAATGTGCAGATATGTGACTGTCTATATGCATATGTGTGTATTTGTGCTCGTGTATATGCGTATGTGTGCGTCCGTGCGCGTGAATTTCCGCGCCTTTGCGTGTTGTGTTTGTACGTTATATAAATACACTCGGGTGCATTTACATATTCAAGGAAAGAGAGACCGCGAGGGCAAAATATAGTTTCCTTTTACTTTAATCGCGATTTTCAACGCCACTGAGCGTCGTTTCACGCTTCGTTACCGATATCCAGGGACATTTAAAAAAAATGAAATAAAATAAAAATAAAACCCAGATGACCTTGCTGAAATTTCAATTATCGCGAAAAACGAGCGACTTCCTTCATTGCGTCAGCCGCTAGTTGTATTTTTCTATTTTTTTGCTAAGATAAAAGCTGTCAAATCGCAATGACTATTTCGTTATAAACATATAAATTCGAGACAAAGTGCTTGAAAACAAAGTCGGTCGGATGTCGAACAAAAAAGGTTAATTTTTTCTGGAATATTTCGGTTAAATTAGCTACCTACGCAAAAACGAGGTGTAACTTCGTGCAACTAATTCCGATTTAAGGAAGTTAATATTTAATCGACATTGGCGGAACTGCATTCAATAGAGATTTATTTTTATAACAATATAATTTTTTAATGAAAAACTTTTACAATTTCCACAGCGATTTAGCGCCCTCGGGTAAAAGAGTCTAATTAATTTTTAATTGTATTTTTAAACAAATAAATTTTTATTAAGTTTTCATTGTTGTTCCATGAGCGCAAGAAATAGAAAATGGGTTTCCTTTGCACGGGAAATGATTAAAAGCACAACTTCGGAATGCGGCTAATCCTGGACATGAATAATAATCTAAAACACTACTTCGAGAGGAAATATACATCATGAGGGTGAAGGGCGGATGCCTGTTGATTAAAACAATAGCAACTCCGCGACACAACGCGAAGCGTTGGAATTCCAGGCCGAGGTATTGCGAACTACTCGTCACACAGTCAATGACGCAATAAACAAATACACAATATCCGCGCGAGGAAAAAATTAGCGGACTACATTTTTTTCGCCAACTTACGCTGGTAGACATGTAAAGTGGCAGTATAAATCTTTCTCTCCACCCAAATGAGTGCACAACTGCATTAAAATGGAAGCATTCCGACGGAATAATTGCCAACATGCCAAACCGAACGTTGGAGATACAAAACCCCACGCCAAGCGCGATATCTGCAACCCGCTACTAACGACTACGCAGCCTATTATAGTAGGGTATGGGACAGTTCGGAGCGACCGATACGGCGACGGGACAATTCGGCAACTTTTAGTTGGGTTGAGTGGTTGGATTCTTTCAATTTTCTTCTCCGGGTTGGGGTGAGAGGTCGGGGATTGGATTCTTTCTATTTCCTCCCCAGAGTTGGATCGAGTGGTTGAGGGTTGGTTTCTTTCTTTTTCCTTCCCCCGGGTTAGGTAGAGATTGGGGGAGTTGGCAACACTACTCTCAACCCAATCCGGGGGGAGGGAATAGAACGAATCCAACCCACGACCACTCAACCCAACTAAAAGTTGTTGCTTTTCCCTCCAGGCGCTAAATCGTCCCGGAGCCGAATCGTCCCGGAGCCGAATCGTCCCGGAGTCGAATCGTCCCGAAGTCGAATCTTCCCGGAGCCGAATCGTCCCGGAGTCGAATCGTCCCGAAGCCGAATTGTCCCGGAGCCGAATTGTCCCGTCGCCGAACTTTCCTGTCGTCCAATTGTCCCGTCACCGAATCGGTCGCGCCGAATTGTCCGTCGTCGAACTGTCCCATTCCGATTATAGTACCCTTATTTACGAGCTTTTTCCGTTGTAAAGTTTTTTCCTTGAGTCCTGGAGATGCTTCAATGAAACGACCAATTCCGACGCCATCTTCCTTCGGTTATAGAGGTCGCCTTCACGCCATTTTGGGCTAGATAACGCAAAAAAAGATCGAACGCGAGCCGTGATAGCGCGCGGAGATTGAAAGCATTTCGTCGCGAACGGTCGACGAGCCAATAAATATATCCGAGCCATAAATCTCGCGCGTCGCGTCGCGTTTTTTTCTAACGCGGTCGGAATAAGACCAAAACGAAAAAACGGGGGTACGCGATTCGTGGTTCTCCTTGGTCGATCCGAACGGATGTCCCGTTTAAATTGGGACACGGGCGAGTGACGGCGGGGAGGGGGAGGGGATGAGAGGGGAAAAAAGTCGGGTAACGAAAATGCCACAACGTTCCGATGTAAAAAGAGAAAGGAATTCGACCGCAGGCACGATTCGACCTACGAAAGATTTCACTTCGCGGCGTGTGTAAACACACACCGATCGTGAAACCATTCCGCGGTTGAACTCGGGGGAAGAAATTGACAAATTACGCAATCAGGTCCCCAAGCTATTTGACCGCGAGGAAATTCGGCGAAAAAAAACTTATTTTTCGCTCATTCAGACTTTGGATTACGCACACAAAGAATTTCAGGGGCCGATAAGATAATAGGGCGATAAAAGCTGACCTTCGCGACCAGTTAAAATTCATAATAATTTAGACTTCCGTAGAAGGTCTAACAACGATGTCTTCCTAATCAAAATAAAAAAATATTAATCTGTTAATGCTAGAAACGCTTACTCCTACTCAGTGCCGTAATTAGTGTATTGCGAAGATTGAATTTGCCATAGGCACCTCTAGGAAAAGGCACCCAACGTTCCCGCGAAAAAATGCCAGTTCATTTTCCCATAAATAAGTATTAATTTATTACTCGCATGTTGAAGTAATTTTCAATAAAAATGCTCTATAATTATATATTGGAACGAAGGAAAATTAATATTTTACATAGCTGATGTGTCTAGGGCGGATCCAAGGGGGAGATAAAGGGGGTAATTAACCCACATATTTCAGAGCAACAAAAAATTAATAAAATAATAAAAATAACATCGGAGAAATGCTAATTTTTACTGCTTCCATTTTCTTGCACAGAATTATATCTATTTCCTTTTTAAATTAATTAGTATCTGCATGGTTTTGAAGATATTTTCAAATAGTTTATTTTTTCAACTTTGGTTACCCCTCCCCCCAGCCCCCCGAGACTGAAGCCTGGACCCGCCCTTGTAAGGTGTTTCCAAAAATGTTGCCATGGGCGCCGTATCTACCAGCTACACCTCTGCCATTAGCATAGTTTTAAAATCGTCAACATAGTAAACGTTACAGGAAATATGACAAAATTCCACACGCTGAATTTGAAGCAATATATGCGATGAAAAATATTTTTACCGCATTCCTCCGAAAGGAAAAAGGAAATCAAACGTCAACCCTTCGACTTAATTGTAGATAAAAAAAATAAGCCTAATTAGAATGATACTCAATAAGTTCGCGTTTCATACGTTGGATCTGAGTAAATTTCTTCACTTTCTTGGGATTACACCAGCATATTGACTAATTATGCTAATGGCCACCGATAACTATTACACCTCACGAATCTTTTCATAATTATTCATAATTCTCTCCTAAAACGAGATTATTTTATCGCTCAAGAATTATTTCGACCGCGTCTCTATAATTTCTAAGCATAGCTTAAAAATACTAAACCTGTATTGCTCATTCACGCCTTTAGGATAAAAATCAGCGGCTTTTTCTTCGTTCACGAAATTAAAGATTCTCGCACGGACACAATGTAAAAAAGACTGCAATTGACGAAACTAATTCTCACTGTTTCTACAACGATGGAAAATAAGAAATTGGCGATTTTTCTCAAAATTCCGCAAGCGAAATAAAATTATTGATGACCAAAAAAATAACAATCCACTGCGTCAATTCAGCCTTGTCATTTGAAAATGAGGTCGTCGAAACCCCTCTTGCCAATCGCTAGAACCGAAATCAAACAATCGTGTACGAACGGCACATTGTCCCTCCGGGGGGAAAAAAACAAAGGAAAACGCTAACTTGCGTGATCGTAAAACATTCGAATTTGAATTACGAGCAAATATTTTTCCCGCATCTAATAAAAAAACCTAGCGCGATTACCTTGGCCTCGATTCGAGCTCACACACACACACATATATATATAAACCCACCCTCTTTCATCGATCGTCATTTATTTCCTATCAGAACTCGCACGCAAGTGCGGCGTGGGCACCATTTTCCTCTCCGGCACCCCATTTTGAAACATTTAAAACCCTCGGCGGATTCCCTTTAGACGAGAGGCAAACAGGAAAGCCGTCATTACGTATGTAAGCCTCGGCATCTCCGACATCAAAAGAACTCCAATTTCGTGCATGGATACTGCCCATACATGGGGAGGGACGGACCATTGAGTGCGTTACCTGACGGAGGGAGGGAGAATGGACACACCAAGATACGCCCAAGATGGCTCTCACGCTCGACGCCGACATTCTAGCGCTTGCATTGACACCGACGTCCTTCGGGTCTTCATTGAGGACGCCGCCGAGTCGAACAACCTTGGGCTGACATAGGATGTACAACGATAGTCTTATAGTCTACCCGAAGGTATTGCATCTTCGTTGTGGAATTGCATTCCTCGGCTAAAAAATATACCCGCTCTAAATAGAGTTGCCACCTCTCCGTGTATGAGCAGTGACCAGTGAGATTAGGAAAATTTCCTTAGATTTTCGCATTCAAAAACTATATCCGAGACATCTCATGACGGATTGCCTAAGTATGACTGTATGAATAACAAATTCCACATAACTGACTCCGATGAGGGAAAAAAAGAATCTTTTTTCACTGTCTGCAATCCGCATTCGTTGTATAATTCTGCATTAATATACGCAACGCTTGAAAATGTTAATAAATTCAAGCAAGACAACTGCCACGTATACTTCGCCCGCTTTCATCGTTACCAACGTATTCTCTCTCCCTTATTGTCTAAGCAAGAGGACCCTGTTTTCCTCTTTCGACTGCCTACCCCATCTGCATATGCCTATGTATTATTTCCTTCTCTTCGACTTGGGATCACCGCTGTTCATTATTCTGGGCAGCCATCAATAGATCAGTCAAATTAGACATTTTAGAAGAAATAATTTATCAAGTTTTGAAACTTGGCACGCGCACACGACAGGCATGTCAACTTTTGATATGTTAGTTAGGTTGCCCTGAGGAACAAATGTGCCAAGTTTCAAAAATTTATGAATTATTTCCTCCAAACGTCAAAAATTGTCTAATTTGACTGTTCTAAAGCGTTTAAAGATCATTCACTTTCTCTGTCTCGTAAAATTCACTCCTCTAGTACTAAGTAATGATTCATTCTACGTAAAATTAGATTTGGAATCGTTATCGAAGGTTTTCGATCGATTAATTATAAGGACGATAAAAACGTCGCAAAATGACTTTTTTCGTAATAACGCGAGAAAAATACTTAATAGTGGCCACGGGAAAAAAGGTAGAATGGGTACAGAAAATATATTAACCATTAGCTACTCAATCGCGGTCTGTGGGGCACTACCCAAATTCCAGCGTAAAATTCCTCCGTACTTCGCTTTCCCATAGTTTAAATTTTACAAAGAAATACACAGAATACTATGGTTTTTAACAACCTTTTAACGCTCGTAAAAGACTATTAAACACGGAAAATCCAATTGCAGATATAGTAGGTGAATAAATAATAATAAAAAACAACAGCGTGACCCTAATTTCACCTCGCTAGTTAAAGGTTAAATCAATCACTTAATTAATTAAGAATTCCTGATTTAAAATAAAACGAACGAAAATGTTCCAGATATTAGGAAAGAAAGAATAGAATCGCCGTAAACCTACTCGTGTAGAACGTTAAAAGGTTTCAAAACGTCAGCGAAAGGATTCGAAAGTCGTGGAAATTTTATTCGACCGAACCCGAATTCACTAACCGAAAACTGGTCATTTACATTTCTTTCTCCGCATGAATAACCAACGACCGCCGAAGCTGTAAAGATCGCTTGCGTGAAACGAACTTCGCCAAGAGTTAACGGAATGGATTGCGCGGTTCCCAGATAAGTTTGCACCACTTTAGTCCCGAGTTAACTGAGAACTTGGGATCGCCATTCCTCCGCGTTCAAACGCTCCGTCGCAGCCGTCATAGTCGGTCGCGCATCGGACCTATTTCCTCCATCCCCGAGTCCCAATGGAGTCGTCGATCATTGCGATCAACAGGTCGCAAGTGCCGCGATCAACTTCGCAAAATCGTTGAAGCAAATGCTCTTTTCGTGGACCTAACGCGTGAATGCAGGGGGTGCATTTTTTATTTAGATCTCAATACTTATCACGTAATTATCGTAACACGAGCCATAATTCTTTGTTTAACAGATAACCTTAAGGGCTTTAAAGAATTATTACTTCGAATTTACAAATAAAAGACTGAAAATTACCATCGTGATGAATACAAATTTTTCGGTAAAAATATCTGACATGCATTCGATACAAATTGCTGCATTTTAGGGACACAGGAATCAATATCTTGGTCAATCAATACGACCAGAATAAAAATTTACGATGATGATCGCAAGAATTTTCAATTCAAAATCCACCTTTTCATTCTTAGACTAAGTAAGATGAAAGAAAAAAATTACATTCAGTAAGTCAGGGATTTGATTTCAATGCTACAAATAGCTTATCCACGCTTTCTCCGACGAAAAACCAAGAAAATCACATCGCATGTTTCGTTGAAAATAAATCAGAATGTTTCACCTTAAAAAAACAGCACCAGAACAAGTAGGCTACGAAGTCCAACAACAGAATCCTCCATCCGAGAAAAGAAGACGATTTAAGCCAACCGAAAAGAAAAAAACAACCATCATCCCCATCGTCGACATAACTTTCTCAAAACTTTTCATTTTCCACTCACCGATCACCGAGCCGTTACAGACGATCGCGTTTTCGAGGCGTTTATTTTGGTCGCTGTCGCTGTGCATCATTTTGAATCACAGGAAATGCAACATTTTAAAAACAACAGGAGTTGGGGCAAGAACCGGAGCGAAACGTAGCTTTCGAAACCCAAACGAAAAACCGGATTCTGGAACTCAGACGTCTGGAGCGTGTTCAGACGCGAAGGACGCGCCCCTCGCAACATCCTCCGCCCCCGCTCCCATTCCACGTCATCCGCCATTCCCCTCCCTCTCCCTATTCTCCAACATCTACCCCCTCCCCCTATTCTCAAACCACCCATCCCTTTCCCCTATTCTCTCAACTCCGCCCCCACCCCTTTCCTCAATTCTCTAACCCCCGCCCTCTCTCACTATTCTCCAACCCCGCACCCTCTCCCCCTATTCTCAATCTCCCCACCCCTTTCCCCTATTTTCCAACTCCTCTTCTCTAACACTTATTCCCTCCCCCTATTCTCCAACATCTACCCCCTCTCCCTATTCTCCATCTACCCCCTCCCCTATTCTCAAACCACCCACCCCTTTCCCCTATTCTCTAACCCCCACCCCCTCTTCTCCAACACCTACCCCCTCCCCCTATTCTCAAACCCCCAACCTCTCCCCATATCCTCTCCCCCAACCACTACCATCACAAACGTTTTTCCTTCCGTCCATGTTTTTCTCCCTCCCCCCTAAGCCGCCAGTTCGCGCAGTACACCAAATTAACATTCCGTCGAGACAAGCCGACAAAAGAGAAACAATTGAACGTTTTTTTTTTAAAGAATCTCGGATCGGCCGTGTACGTATGCGGAAACGAAGGAGAAAAAAACCTCTACATCTGATTTTTTCGCCGTCGCGGTTTTTCTTATACAAATTTGTGTAAAACGTACGAGCTGGTCGTTGATCTCCTTAAAAAGGCCTGAGACCGTTGCGTTTCGAGTTCGTTGACCATTTCGATCGAGAAAACGGAATTTATATAAGCTTTTAAATTCGTGGTCATTTAATATCCTAGAGGAATTTAGTAGATTTCGCCGTTTTTTAACCACTGCGTTTCGCATCGCTGCTTTTGTGCAAGGCTGAGATACTCTTTTGTCTTCGAGCGTTATTCGCATGATACACTCGGAGTGAATTCTCCGCCACGAATAGGAAATGTTCGCCTTTTGAAAGATTCTTGTCATTAAAACAACCTGTTTGACTGCTGCTTCCATTCTATCGCAAGTGTATCTGCCGAAATAATGGACACAGAGCAATAAAAAAATATTCACGGAATGATCGAAATACGGGTCATCATTCAAGGAGCAACCCGATCATTCTTTAAAAAACAGCTCTATGGAACATGAAATGCAATTTTCCTCACTTTTTCATAATAATAATTTCAGCGGAAAAGTTTAATACCTATATGAAGGCAATTCACTGGAGAATTAACGAGCTCGTTTGACTGAAAATAAATTCCATAATAAATACTTAAGTACCAAATAATGAAAAATTAAGCACTTAAGACAGGCACTTAATTTTCCAATTTTTTATACTTGGGTGATAATTCTGGAACGCGCAGGCAAGTTTACAAACTAGATGTTACTCGAGGTTGCACAACTTCAAGCAAACAGCCCGAGCGATTTTCAACGAATAATTTTATCTTTAGGAATACGAATGGCGTAACATACAAATTAGGTTAAACCTTTAAAAAGCAGCACTCGATACGGCGTCTCTGAAATTCCGTCAGAGAAAGTTCATCGCGGTCCGAAGGAATAAAGCGACGCATACCTAGACCATCCTACGTCTGTCGCAGTTAAAAAAAAAACTCCCCCAAGTTCAAAACCACTCGGGAAATATGTCGGAGAGAGAATCTCTCTTTTTCTCCCAGCTCCATTCGACCGAAAAAATTGTTTAATTACCCGTAATTAATAATTCAATCGCCGACGTCCCGGCAGTCTCTTATCGAAGTCAGCAGCTGAGGAATCTTGATTTTTAAAAAAGGAGAATGCGGAAAGAACATTCTTCCTTCCGCGCTACATTTTTCCAGAAGAATGGACTTATTAAAAGTAATTAATTTTCTGAACAGGTAATGTTGATTGCCCACTCAAGAGTGCAATGTTAAAAATTTCCTCATTCCTGTCTCTTCTTCCAGAAACTTGATTCTCCTTTTCTCACAGTCATAACACGCGGCTAATATATTGCATGATGCATGAGACTTCAACACGACAGCCCGGCAGACGAGATTCTTCAACATCAACCGAGCGAACGCATTAACTTGCGTATTTTACGATGAACGGTTCACAACGATATTTCAGTAGATATCTTGAAACTAAACATGTATCGTAAAATTAAAAAATCGGAATAAACTTCCATTTTGAGATCGAAACTGATTAAAATGACAGCCGTTTATTAACTGAGCTTGGCAGGAAATTCCAAAACGCGATTTCCAGAGAGAAATTAACGTTATACTTAATCACAGATAAATACATGCTACACGGTTATTTTTTTTTGTTCAGCTACTAACGCGAATTCAAGCCATCAGAAAAAAAACTCACACTGAAAGATTATTATTTTTCTCTCGGATACAAATCATTAATCCTAAATAAGTTAGGGGAAGAGAGCATATAAAAAGTCCAGTCCTTGAGTTTAACCTAAAAAAAATCCATCCAAACCACACATCACCTTAATGCCACCACAGGTGGTAACGGTTATCACGCCCTCCGTGGGATGAGTCCTAGGTGCTAACCCTATCGCCTTCGCTTGTTTTCCGTTGCGGTCGGTTATGTAAAAAAAAAAGAATCCACGAAGGCTGAATAAGGGAGGACAATTCCCTTATAGCGGCCTCGAAAGCTTAACATTTCACCAAAGAGAAGCCAGTAAGAGTTACAGACAGGAAAAGGAAGCAGAGAGAAAGGAAAATGGGATTTCTTGTCTGACGGAGGGAAATGGCTTCTCCTCTATGTCACCAGATCCAGAAGGGAAACTTTGCGCTACTAAGTTTTGGTAGAACTTTCCGATAGCGTCGTATCTACGCAAGGAAACTCTAAAGAGTCCGCTTTTCATTATGGTTTTCTCTGGAAAATGCTTTCATTCCTGGTACCGTGCGAACAACGACCGTGTTCGGAATAGACAATGGACAACTTGGAGGGTGAATTAATTGAATAAACCGAACAACTACGAAAGTACGTGATTTATATTCGACATTCTGAGCGAACGTTGACCGTGACATCGCCGAATATAATGCTATTGGATTATTACGGCAGCATCCAATAGTTGCTATTTTTAGAGTTTTTCCCTGAAGGCTTGTTTTTTAAAGAAAAAAATTGAACAGATACACATGCAAAGACCAATAATACCTGATCCTTAACTGGAATAATTATATAAACAGACAAATATTTAAATATATATAGTGATATTAAAAATACTTAAACTGGGATTGCCGTATGTATTTGCAGTTTCAAAATATTATATCGAAATAATCTTTGGCGAGTACTGCCCTCATACTATCAGCTTTACAATTGAGGCTTCCTTTGAAAAAAACAGCACGAAGTAGTTGCTAGCGATAAAATAATTATAAAACTTTCATGGTAATATCTCGAGTACCAGGACGGCAACCTTAAGGAACATTTTTACGAATCCCTTTCATCTCACTGAACGCCAAAAAAATAAAATTGGCTGTAAAACGTTTTGAAAAGTAAACCATACCGTTGCAGAAGAACAAAAAAAAAACAAAAAAAACCTTCGACCAAATTAGAACATTGAAATAAATTGCGTCAGACGTTCGCTATTGTTTCCCAAAGCCAAACAACGAATCCCTCCACACCCAATTAACAAAGGCGGATAAATCCAATAATAACCAGCGTTATTACATCCAAGGCGCACGTAATTGTCAAAACAAAACGGAACCATTTTTTTTATTTCCGACGACACTCGAAGCTTGGCGGAATCATCCGACGATTGATGCTTTCATATCAGGTAAGGAGACGGTTTCCATTAAAGGCAATAAAAGCGAGTCTCTATGCTATTTACTAGAGCCATTTCGAATTCCCGGCGCAAAACGGCTGAGAGCCGGGCACGGACGAGCAAGTATCCTACAGCCTTGTCCCGACTTTCCATATAAGGACGGCAGAACCAAGGCAAGCCTCGGCACCGCCCCGACCGCTACGAGAGTATGGACGCTGAGCCATGGTGGCAGGAGCAATTCGAACGTTTTTTTTACGCTCTTTGAGAGGTGCATTGCCTTAAAAAGCGATCCTAAATTCGTTCACCTCCAAGATCACTCGCCAGAGCTTCTTTGCGCCGAATATATATGTGGATCATTCTCTGACGACCTTTAAAGAGCGCCCGAGTATTGCAACGTGTATTAGACGAGGGAGCCGACGCCGCTTGAGCCTTTTTAAGCACGTTCACCACGTGAATTTCGGCTGTAACACTTTCGAAAGTAACTCTTAAAACGATTAGCCGGGCCAGTGGCGGATTAAGACTCTTTGGGATCCCTGGCTGAACAAAATCTGGCCCTATAAAAGTTACTAAAAACACATTTTTAATCCAAATATTATTTAACGGATTTCTATAAACATAAACAAAATAATAATAAGCAGTATAGAAAAATTACATATAAAAATTAACAGAATAGAAAATGCAGGAAAAACAAGCTAATGGGGACACTGGCGGCCTACAGATCCGACCCACCTTAAATCCGCCACAGATCCAGGTCCAAAAACTAACCAAATGTAAAAATTATTTACAGCTTCGTAAAACTATTTCAAAACCAAAACTCCGATGGCACGTGACAATTGTTTTCCGGTGAAAACGCGTAGAATTTCTAAGCGATTGGTCAAACTCGAGAAGCTGTGAGTAGAATGGCATTATTAACACACAGTAACATCACGTCTGATAACATTTGAGCATAAACCGTTAAAACAATTCGCATCCGTTGCTTTTTCTATGCTTGCATACACTCTTATCCTAAAGCAAGTTACATTTTAACGAGTGTATTAATCGTGAAAACTAATTAACTGAGAGAGCTTTATGAATTAATTGATTCCTATATTTATCAATGGAAACGACATACAGTATGTCGAAATTTTTTATAGTTGAGAGGTAGTTCAGCAACGATTTAAAATTTAGCAATCGTACTACGGACGAAGCAATAAAAATCAACAAATCGTGACATGATAGATACTTCGCAAAAATAATACTAAAAATGTTAAAAAGTGCGCTGAAAGTAACAAGACGATCGTCCGAGGAGAATAAGTTATCTCGCTCAGAAGGTTGGCAAGTGTCACCTCGTACGCTCCCGTAGCACGTTAGTTCCCGCTTCAGATGACGCGAATAGTGACTCACTCAGTAAAAATCAAAATCCGTTGAGCCTTAAAGGACGGCCGTGATTGGTCCCGCAACGTTTCGAAATTATATGTCGCGTCGCAACCGAAATCCCATTCAAAAATTCTCGAAGGGCCGCGAGGTCGGCGGAGACGCGGAGAGCACTTAACACCCTGCGATCTCGCGAATCGAACGCTGGGACACCGCATTCCTACGTGGGTGGAGTACAAGCCATAAAAAGATTTCTCGAACATCTTCGCCCACGGATGGAGATGGCAAAGAGAAGGGAGGAAGATAGGAGAAGGGGAGGGGAAAGGGAGAGAGGTAGAAAGGAGACGTAGAGAGGAGGGAGAGGAAGAGGGAGAGGAAGAGTAGAGAGAGGTGGCGAGGAAGAGTAGAGAGAGGTAGAGAGAAGAGAGAGGTAGAGAGAGGCGGCGAGGAAGAGGAGAGAGAGGTAGAGAGGAGGGAGAGGAAGAGGAGGGAGAGGAAGAGTAGAGAGAGGTGGCGAGGAGAGAGAGGTAGAGAGGAGAGAGGTAGAGAGGAGAGAGAGGTCGAGAGGAGAGAGGTAGAGAGGAGAGAGGTAGAGAGAGGTAGAGAGGAGAGAGAGGTAGAGAGGAGAGAGAGGTAGAGAGGAGAGAGAGGTAGAGAGGAGAGAGAGGTAGAGAGGAGAGAGAGGTAGAGAGGAGAGAGAGGTAGAGAGGAGAGAGAGAGATGTAGAGAAGGTAGAGAGGAGAGAGAGAGATGTAGAGAAGGGAGAGAGGTAGAGAAGGGAGAGAGGTAGAGAAGGGAGAGAGGTAGAGAAGGGAGAGAGGTAGAGAAGGGAGAGAGGTAGAGAAGGGAGAGAGGTGAGAGGAGTGGTAGAGAGGAGTGGTAGAGAGGAGTGGTAGAGAGGAGTGGTAGAGAGGAGTGGTAGAGAGGAGTGGTAGAGAGGAGTGGTAGAGAGGAGTGGTAGAGAGGGGTGGTAAAGAGATAGAGAGAAGAGGTAGAAAAGGGAAGAGAGAGGTAGAAGAGTGAGAAGAAAGGAGAGTAAGATATAGAAGCAGAGAAAGAGGTGGAGATAGCAAGATAAGAAAGATAGAGCGTAGAGAGGGAAATGAGGTGAGATGGGAGAATGAGGGAGGACGTGATCGAGGGAGGGCAAAACAAGAGGAGAGGATGGAATGTGATGTGAAGAGGAGGAGAAGCGAGTGGAGGAGAGGGGAATGGGAGGAGAGAGAGGGAGGCTGGAACATGGTAGTCACCTCTTCCCCTCCCGCCACTTACGCCGCCTCTCCCTCCACCTTAATCCATCCAATCCCTCAAATACGCGAGACGAATAACGTAAAGAAATATCTCTCCGCGACTTCCCCCCAATATAAGAGCTTAGAATTTTCGAACGAACAACCTACATATAGTAAGGCACAACACCCACGTAGGGCTAGGAGGCGTCCCACTTTCGAAAAAATGTTTAGAGGAATGAGTTCCTCGTAACACAAGAGGCGTCCGCCCGGGGCGACCCTCGCCCGCACTGCAAAGTGCGCTGCTCCGCTACAAGGAAAGACATCGCCCCGCTTAAAAAAAGATTGAATTAAAAAGACATCGCCGTTCTACTTCTGGGTGGTTAGCCATGGGTGACGCCGAAACGTAAAAGGAAAAATTTCCGAAGGATTTTTCATCATCCTCGGGGCGTGAATCAACAACGTTTCTGGAAAACTCCTCGTGATCGAATAGAGTTGCATGAGCTGGAAGTTTATTTTAACCCTTCACAGTCAAGTGGCTAAATATTTAGCCACTTCTTTTTTCTCCGAAAACAAATATTTATTACGGTTAAATATTGCTTGCACAGGCAAGAATCAGATTACACTCGTCGCTGAAAAGTATCACATGCAAACCATTTCTCATCTAATGCTTACAAAATTGAAAAATTATAACTTTAGACCTAATTGGATAGAAATTAAAAAGGATGCAATAGTTGAAGACTTGAGCCTCTAGCAATTTTCAGAAAAATTTTCCTACTTGAAATAATGTTAGTTTTCACGAACCAACCATTTTAAGACTGCAATTCAATTTTTGTCACTTCGTAATGTTTCCATGGTAAAAAGTTTTTGTCCGCCGCATATCCCATCTTCACATTACGCACACATTCAAATGCGTTCTTTTGCAATATTAACGATCAACAGAGAGCAAGGTTACCTTCCGCTGCTATCAACTGCAACCAATGAAAGGACGTCAATTATTTTTTAGCGCTTTTTTCTAAAAAAATAATCGCTTATGAATTCGGTTCATCCGTCCGTCTGTCCGTGTACAAAATAACTAAAAAATTACGAGTTACAAATGCCACAATTCCAGGTTATTCTACATATTCTAAATTAAGGCTACATTTGATGGATCTAGGATCAACTGCTGGGGAGTAATAAGAAAAAAAACTCTAAAAAGCCCATGCTGCTACGGATGTAGTCAACCAGCAATGCATCACATATTCGATTCTTTACTCCGATGGAAGGATAGCAGTCGGTGAAAAAAACGGCTTATGTAATTTGCTATGTAATTCTTCCCTCGCTTGTTTACAGCACAATCTCGGAATAAAAACAACACGCCCAATTGGCGTTATTACACGCCAATGTCACGTCAACGGATGCGAACGCTAAGAATCCCTGTCTATAATACCTTTTAGGACCATTTACGCATTAGCTTCGGAGACCGTGCAATCGTTGAATTGTTTTTTGTGCGAGGATAACGCTTCGAGACGGCGAACGCTTGTTTGACGATGCGATGGAGGAAAAAAGTCCTCATTCTCGTCAAGGATAAAGCGGAGAGATTCGTTTTTTAGAGCGATAGCCCTCGAGAAACCTCAATGAATCACTCAACGGAGAATGAAAGCTGCCACAAAAAACCCAAGCATCGAGCTTCTTCCTTTTTTATTCCAATTGATACATTTATGTACACAAGGGGTAATTCTCATTCGCAGTTCTTTTATTTTTAGAATATAAAACTGAATGATTGGAAAATACGCTATAGTGAACCCAAAGTACGCCGTGGGCCAAGACTCCCGACACTTTTACACAGCAGGTCCGCAATTTACAATTCATACCCTGCAGTCCGCCGAAGTGTGTGGCAGGGGATGGCAAGCACCGACCAACTTCTAAACGGTGCTGACATTATTCCTGTTGTCTCTTCTGATTACGTCGGGGAAGAAGGACGAAAAGTACCCCTTGGTGCTGGATCTAATCTCTATGATCATTCTTCTATGCTGCGGCCGTGTTTACCTATCGGAATCTTCAATAGGTATCACTATACTAGCCATGTCGCTAAATATATCCTCATGTGCAAAATTACCAAAGAGGTTCATCTTATATCTGTCTATCGAAAAACGAATCAAATGGACTGCTGGTTTCAAAGTATCAAGTCAGAAAGAAAACAAGTGAGGGAAGAATTGCAGAGCAAATTACATAAGGCGTTTTTTTCCTCTCCCCCCATCCACTGCTCTCTTTTCGTAGGAATAAAGAATCGTAGATGTGATGCATCACTGGTCGCCTACATTTGTAGCCGCATTTACTTTCAGGGATTTTTTCCGATTACTCGCCAGCAGCTGAATCTATATCCAATAAATTTGTACCATATCTAGTTCTTATATAGACCAATAAATCTTTTAAAAATTTGGCAACTCCGAGGTGCAGAATTTCGAAGATATTGCTCGTACAGACTGAGGGATAGACAAATCGAATACATACGCGTTTTTTTCTAAAACAAAGCGATAATTATACGTCGAGTAAATTCTTGAAATTTATGCCATTTAATGCGAAAACTGACGATAACGCGTAACGCCATGCCGTGACTCGAAATCGGCAAGTCGACTCTTTCACACTTTCGTGATTCACCCGCCGTCTGAACTTGCGCTCCGCAGACTGTTAACAGGAAACTCGGATCGCTGCTGGAGGTTTTAAAAAAATCTCTCCCGCGTCTCCAACGGATCGTTTCTTTTTATACTTCTCGTACGCAAAACGATAAAAAAAGGCGCGTACGTGCCCCATCGACCCGTTCGTCAAAGCATCGACACGATTGCTCGAGCAGAAAGGCCGCGAAAGACCAAGCCCGCAACCGGAAGACGTCTAGGATGCGTCCCATTAAAAAAAAAGTTGGTCGCTAATGAATCGATTATTTAGCGAGGGATGTCGTCGCATCTAGCTCTTCGTTTGTTAGTGAAGCTTTAGGTCACCTGACGCATGGACGAGGGACGGAAATCAATTCCATTTAAAATAATACACGAGGGTAACTTACCCTGCAGGATAATACTTAGATAAAGGGTAGGCAAACATTTTAAGAGGCGAGCCGCATTAGCAGTTGCTGGGGACAATTCGGGCCGCATTAACAGATGAATGTGCTTCGGTGGGCCACAGTAGGGTTCACATGGGAAATTACTCGAGAGAATGCGAAGGATCCTATTTGTGAAAATCGATAATTTTGCAATATTTCAGCGTTATAACTTTATTATAAAAGGTTTTCGGGCAGTAACTTGACGAACCATGACATTACCTGCATTGCAGTTCACGGTTCGCTTTCGCAATGGCATCACGGGCCGCAGAAAATGCTCCCGCGAGACACAGCTCGCCCACCCCTTTCTCAGATGGACCTCCCAGTTACGTCGGAGCTTTTAAGTTAACTTTTTCGACGTTTTACGATAAAATGAGACAATTAGAGCAGCCTCGCAAAAAAAGCCATTTTGCGAAAAACTTGATTCATACGGCGGCAAATATTTGGACGAAGAAATTAAAGCTGTCGGCGACATCTCCGGAAGAGCGCGCGAGCGAGCGACAATTCGCGAGATAAAGAGGAATGCGTGACACAGAACCTTTATTCGCCTTCCTTTTCCATCCTCAAAAGTGATTCACGGAATGGCGCACGCAGATGCAACTGAATACCCAAAGTGGTTCTGGCACTACATTCGAGATGATCTCAACTCTCTGGGTGCGACATGCTTCCATCGAAAGATGTGACCAAGTGCCATTGCGTCATTTCCGGTCGATAATTGCTTTATTACCATAGGAAGAAATGGATTCCGCAAGTCGTATAAAGTGGCACAAGACTGCAAATTCTCACGCGTTTAACGAATGAAATGACGGTTAATAAAATGGATTTTGCAGTCTCTCCGTTGTGTAAAAATGATTGCCGTACGTATAAATGATGCCATGGATGGAGTCATTCCCGAATTTATGAATACTAAAAGGAGTGAGTGAATGACAGGGAAGTTCATCGACCTTACTTTCAATATTTGTTGAAGGAGATGTGTGACCCTTTTTCCTATTTTCGAACAATCGACACTTTCGAAATTATCCAACTGATTATATTTGCGCATTAGCGAGAGACTTGAAAGTCATCATACACTTCAAATATTACTTAAAATATAAATTTGGCATAAATCAGAAGGTGGTAAATTCCTGGGGAAATTGATTTTAAGGCCTAAGAAAAACGAATTTACTTCTGCGGTAACTTTCCTAAAAATAGTGGCAAACGAAGAAATTTTTTAAAATTTTTACAGCACGCACTCGACAAACGAAAAGTGCTCAAACACGATTGACCCAAAAAAAAGCCGAAACGATACTAAAAAGTTATTTGCGTGCTACTGCCAAGAGGTGGTAAACGCAATCCATTACCAACTTCGTTTAAAAATACGCAACGCATGAATAAATAAAGCCGTGTATTCTCGATGCATTTACTTATTTTACCCGAACACGTGTTCCGTGTTCTAAACAACGTCGCCACCGCTTAGACGCTCTCTCAGGAGGTAAGAATTTCCTGTCCTTGAATCGCATTCCATACCACCGCGAAAGTCGACGCGTTATTTAAGAAAATGAATATTTCTTTCTCGGTATACAAGATATATGATGACCGATGGCGTACGTCCTAACGAGCGAGGTGAGATCTGTGCGAATCCCAATGACTTTCGAATCACGTTCGTTTCCAGGATGAATATCCCGTTTCTATGAATACTTGGGTCGAGCTCGTCCGCAGCCTGAGCAAGAGACAATAAGAGAAGAAGAAAAATGGTATGGCACATCGTTACCGATCCGAAAAAGTGCAGAGCAGAATGTCAGGAAAAAGTGTCGAGTAGAATGTCAGGAAAATGAAGTTCTTTCGGTAAATATACAGGCAAATGATCTTCCCGATTTTAAAAATATATCATTAAAAAACTAACAAAGCCGATGGAGAAAGCAAGCTATACTGATAAATATAAATTCAAAAAGTTCTTTTTCAAGCATATGCTCCGTTTGCGGCTCTTCAGGCACCAAAACGGTAGTCTGTTTTCTGCAATACATTTCGTAGCATAACATGCTGAACTTTTCCAACGGTCTCACGTATCTTTCCCCTCAAATTATGCAAAGTTGTTGATATTGGTGGAACATTAACTCTATTTATGGGGAGGAAAAAGTCGCGGTGAGTTAGATCCGAGCAGGTCAAGGAATGGGCCCTCCACGCTTGATCCAACAATCGGGAAATCGCACATTCAGGAATGTTGTAACCTCACTGTGAAGAAAGCGGCTACTATCAACAGGTAGAAGTAAACGTCTTGAATTTTTATTTGCAGGCATACCTTTATTTTCACTGTAACTTTGTTAGTTATTTCATAATAAATCTTTAGAAACGGGAATATCATTTCTAACCAGCCTGTACATAAATCAAACCAACGGCTGAATACTGAACGGATTATAAAAATATTTTCGGAAAATTTCCAACATTTTTCAGCGAGTTGCGAAAACCTATGCGTTACTTACTGAACGGTAAAACGCATCGAAGGCGCGAATCGGAAGGAATGATGAATCCGAGCAAATCGACGGAGGGATTTCGTTAGGCGGTTAAAATGAATTCCTCAAAGCGAGGGGATAAAATGGACGTTCCGGTCGGCGGAATCCGGGTTCGGGACGCGCCAACCGTGACCAACACCCACGGTCACACACAAAACGACAGGCGTAAAACACCCGCCTCGGAATGCTAACCAACGGGAGGCGCTTTGGTTACAATCCCATAATGCAAGTGGAATTCGTCATCCTATGTGCTGGCGAGGGAGTAGTGAAACCCTTCGCTCTATACACGACACGGGGAATCGGAAATAGTTGGGAAAGTAAACGCGAGAAGCCATTTTGTGACTCATCCGAAGTCGCGCCCATGAAAAAAAAGAGACGATCAAGGTGAAGTCGGTGACTAAGGCGAAAAAATAAAAAATACACGCGGAAAAAGTAATGCAACAAACAAGACTCACCACTCGCCAATTACAGGAGTCTAATATGTTCGCATCAATCGACTTACAATAATAATGATAATTGTAAATCGCCATAAGAACCCTCAGTCGACCGTAAATTAGTTACTAACAGAACACGCTTGAGCAGCGAAACTCATTAGTGGAAATTATTTTTATGAATACAACAAAGAGAAATCTTCCCAATTAAGTTCACAGAACGAATTGATTGGTGAAATTAATCTTATACTGCGAGAGAAATTGGAATTTTCAAGTGATAGAAATAAATACAAGTAGTTAATACCACGTGGATGATCTGAATAATTTCAAAAGACACGAAACGGTTGAGAAACCAGCTGTGCACCAACAACTTTGAAGCAGATGGAGTTAACTTGATCGGTTTCTACCATAAGGTGTGCTCGATAATTAATTTTTTTAAATTAGCAAGAAACAAGATTATTTGTGACCTCAACCTTTCTAAAGCGCGCAAAAAGTTTCACCTTTTCCTAACCAAAAGTTTCGACTTGAATATTTACCAGCATAACTTTAAGAAGTTTGAATGGTGCAATGTTTAAGGCCTTAAGGATGCTTTCAATTCTCTCGAAAATTTTCACGAGTTCACGCGAGTGCTCCCTTAAAGAAACGTTATAAACCAACACGGGAGCACAGCGATCTTTAACGCTAGTTTAGATTTATTTTTATTCAAAGATCACACACGAAAAATCTCCACTCAGCTTCGATCTTGCGAGAAAGGATAACCTCCCAACAAATTCCCATGCCCTTGTTTATTGTTTTACTTGACTGAAATTGCACCGGAATCTTTTCTTGGATTAAAAAAACCCCCGGTAGATAGCACTAATCCAAAATGATTTCTTTTTGTTGCCCGACGACTGCTTTCCAGGTGCAAGCGGATGTACCGCGCGAAAATGGGGAAAAAATCGCAATTTATCAAATGGGCAACATCGGCCAGCCAATAATCAGCGGAGAAAGAGATCGTGATAGTGAAATAAACGGTCTGAAAAATACGGTTCGCCGTTATTATTTTCGTCGGGACGGAAAAAAAGAGCGGCATTGTTTTTTTTACAGCGCAGCCGCAGGTGAGACTCGGTGGATAGGGGAGAAGTAATTTCGAGGCAAAAAAATGATGAACATAGCCATACCATGCAGAGATTATTGCACCACGCTGCAGATAAAAACACCGTTGCCGAGACCGAAAGGGTGAAAAAAATTGGCTTCCATACAGGACCATACATGACGGCGGGAGTGGATTAGAAGCACGTAGAATATCACAAAGAAACGGATCCTTAAAAACTAACTAGTTTTACCCGAGTACTCTTCCACTGCCAGACCCGTTCGGCAATGAATAAACCGGCAAAAAATTACGAAAACAGAAATAAATACGGCTTCGTTAGCAGTGAATTCATTCCTTTGAAACTTGTTAACTCGTAACTCGGGACCCTGCGGCGGTTCGATTTGTTTATTACTTTCATATATGGACACGAAATGAGTGGGAGGTTGTTCCCGTTCTGATCGTAAAATTATTTTGTTACCGCGCGGCCGCCGACGAAACTACAGCTGCACTGTGAATAGAGCTAATTAAGGGATACGTGAACCACACAGGAAATTAAAATCCTCCATCAATACATTTAACTGATATTTTTTTCATAAGTCAACAGCATGTACACCTCGTCCCTTTTCATGACAATTACAGCAAAACCCCTGTTGTGCGTGTGCGACGGGGATTTATGAAGAGTTTTCCGCTTATAAGAAAAACAAAGGAGACACGGACTTCGATGCTTTATTAAACATCCGCTGATATATCAGATAAATCGAACAAAAGCCGTCTCGGCCGAAGAGACGATAATGACCAAGTCCTTCGTCAAAAAAATGTAATGTAAACTGATTTACCTGCCATTTTTATCCGAAATGAAGCTGTTTTAAGTTTTGTTCTAGAGAGATTCTTATAAACCAAGGACCACCTTGAATTCGCAGCGATGTTAACTTACTCTGTGGGTGAGTGGATTCTTTAGTGACATTTTTATCGAATGTCCCATCTTTTTTATGTGTATACACAGCAAAGATATGTTGGTCAGACAGAATATTCACTGCCACAAACAAATTTTAATTATTTCTTCATTTCATCATCATCATAGGTAGTCTGTCCGTAGACAGGTCCGTGATTATTCTTGGTTAAACCTGGTTTTCCATACACTCCTATTTTCCGCTGTCCTCTTTATATCTTGATAACTCTCTTTCCCTTTCAAATCGTCTATCAGCTGAAACCTTTTCCTACCTCTTTCCCTTTTCCCATCTAGTTTTCCTTCTAACACGTCTTTAATCATACTCTCTCTCCTCAGGTAATGTCCAACCCAGTTAGCCTTCCTCTTTCTGATAGTCTGTATAATCATTCGCTTCTCTCCTATTCTTCGTAGCACTTCATCGTTTTTCATCCTATCTGTCCATTTTATCTTCAGCATTCTCCTCCAAGTCCACATTTCAAAGCTTTCCAAGTATTTGATGTCATTTTTCCTTAGCGTCCATGTTTCTGCCCCATACAATGCTATACTCCATACGTAGCATTTTATCAACTTCTTGCGGATATCTTCCCTTATATTCCCTGTAAGTAGTTGTTTCTTTCTCCTGAAAGCCGCTTTTGCTTTTCCTATTCTAGTTTTGATCTCATCCGTACATTTTGCCTCTCGTGTTATGATACTTCCAAGGTATTTATATTCTGAAACTTGTTCTAATGGCTTTCCCCCAATAGTTATGTTCAGATTCTCTTCTTTACCCGATATTCGAATGACCTTGGATTTTTCTGTATTTATTTCCATACCGTATTTTCTACCTGTTATCACTAGTCTATTTATTATTTTTTGTAGCTCCTCTTCCTTTCTTGCTAGAAGTACTTGATCATCTGCGTATTTTACTGTTCTTATAATCCTTCCTCCAATTTTGAAATCCCCTGTGCCTTCTAAAGCTTCTTGCATTAGACTTTCTCCATATATATTGAATAGGGTTGGCGATAGGCAGCAGCCTTGTCTTACTCCTCTACCGATATTTATTCCGCAGGTGTCCACATTCTCAAACCTGACCTTTACAACTTGATTCTCATATAGATTCCTAATCAGTCTCCTGTCTTTCCAGTCTACACCTATATCCTTTAATATCTTCATCAACTTTACCCAATTTACTCTATCAAAGGCCTTCTGCCAGTCTACAAAACATGCGCAGATATCTTGACTGTATTCTATTGCCCTTTCTGATATGATTCATTTATTCCACCCTAATTACAGTTTCCGGTTTTTGTGGCACGCTGTTTTACGTATATAAATTTGCACGGCATTAAACAGACATTGTACAAAAATTTGTCAAATAAATGTACATCAAACTTCTTCGTTTATCCGTGCCCACTTAAAATCCCAATCGGCCCGGATAATCGGAATTTTGCTGTATTTCACAAGGGTTTTGTATTCGCAATTATTCAAAAGGAACAACGACGCCGCCATAGGCCACACGTGGCTACTCAGCCCTCCCACCGGACAGAAACCGGAGAATTTGACGAATTTCCCAACGATTACCAACCTAAAACTGGGACGAGGGATGAATGAACGCTTCAAACAACAAACAGAAAAGAGAAACTCTCGTTTGGTGGGAGAAGGGACGGAGGTTGTTTAAAGCGAGATTCGCTGTTCAATTGGTACGCACATACGCAAACACGCTAACTCATAAGGTTATCGCAATCAGCCGACGCAGCGAATATGATCTCGCTTTCATCACCCGCCAATGCGTGACCACTTGAGAGCAACGCACGAGCGTGGAGTTCCCCTGCCTCCCCACACCCCCTCCCCCACTCTCCCCTCGGGCCCCGATCACGTTCGGGCCCATCTTGCAGAGGAAAAGAGAAAGGTGCTACTAAATAGGTACACCAGACCCTCCCATAATATGGGAGATGCGTCCCGAAAAAGCGCCGTGTAATGTGAATCCGTGTTATGTGAACCTGGTTTTACGTAGTGAAAGGGCATTGCGATCCATACCACTTCAGGCGCTCTCCCCCACTTCTAAAATTCCCAAACAACTCTTTGATGCACGTATATGCGCAAATAAGAGTGTTGCTGCCGGTTACCTAAGTTTATAAACAAAGCATTCTGGCACTAGCATAACTAGGAACGAGTGGGTCCGGGCGGAAGATAGAGCAAAAGGCCTCATCGAGGTGAAGAGCAAAATAAAAGATCCCCCAAACAAATTTGATTCATTTACCAAATAATTCAGATTGACCATCGAAAGGGAAACATACATTGAACCAACATTTGTTTCAGACATTTATATCAAAATTAATATTCATGATAAATGACCATTATTATTATTTGTTACTATTATCATAAGTTGGTATTACAATTATTACAAGCTAATTTATATTGTACGTAAATAGCAGGCAAACTTGGGGGTTACCGGCCGAAGGTCGTAGGGGGGCAAAGGCTCTCCAGTTTTTCTGTACTATTTAATTTATATTTAAATTTTTCTTTTCACCACACTTATGTATTCCTTAACGAAAAGAAAAGAAAAAATTAACTCGGGCGGTCGTGGGCCCCTTTAATGCTTGGGCCCCGGCGCCGCGGAGGCCTCTACGCCAGTGATGGAGAACCTATGGCACGCGTGCCAATGGTGGAAGAATTTTTGGTTGGCACCGCACAAAATGGAATATGAAATAAAATGTGCCACTCCTTAATACAGCGAGGTGACAAAAATTACCCCAGGAATCTAAAACGCGAATAAGTCACTCAAGGATGTAGATAGAAAATTGGTAGAAATAATCTATTCAAATTTAAAAATGCTTTTTCGAAATGGCTCATTTGTTTATCTTGACAACCGAATGCTGTTAGAAACAAAATCAATATAAATAATTATTGTTAAAATCATTTATTTAAAGCTACAAATTTTAATTCCGTTTTTTTATTAATTTGAATCCGTCATTTTTGACGAGCAATTTCGCTAGTTGAGTAGTACATATTTCTTCATGTGTGGGAAAAGACATACTATATGCTATATTCTACGAATAGACAAGATTTTTTTATGAAACTGGCACGCCAACAGGCAAATCTTGTCTTATTAAGGTAATTTTGGCACGCGAGCTAGAAAAGGTTCGCCATCACTGCCCTACGCCATTGGACTAACGCCATTGCCCTTTGGCCCCATGGCATTTCTTCTTCGCCCTTCAACGCGAATTTCCAAGTCCGAACAAATGAGAACCGTAATCTGCGATGTATGAATTTTTGGTATGAAAAAACCGTGTAGTAGCGAATCCGTATTATAAGAACCCGCGTTATCAGAGACCAGGTGGAGATCCTTGTCGATCGGAGAGGGAGCTTCGTTAACGATTTATCTGAGAAGAGTGCCTGCAAAAGGCCCGCTATGTCACCCATCGCTGGCATCTCCGTGGGTGATACGCGTTGTACGTGTTAGGAAATGCGGGGGGGGGGGGGGAGAAGGGGAGAGATTCATGGAGGGAGAGAGAGAGAGAGAGAGGAGGGAAGGGGAGAGGTTCGTGAAGAGAGAAAGACGCAGGAATGGTCTGTTAGTCACTCTCCGTATGGTAGCCGAAGGACGACGCTACCAGGGACAGAGAGAGGCCAGCCGTGCTTAAACTTTCACGATCGCACCTGCTAATTCCCTACCGTTGGCGGATTCCCGAGTGGTTTGCGAGCGAAATCGTCCTTAAAAAGTTATGCTGTATGCATCGCTTTAGAGAAAAATGTCATTTTTTAAAACGGAGGACGCAACTCGTTAACCTTTCGACGAGATCCATCACTTCTTGGTGTTTCCCGACAACACATAACGATGATGAAAACGTACTTAACTTTAATCAAGTTTGTGAACTGCTTTCAAACGTTAGAGAAAAACCGTAGCATTATTAGTTCCCGTAAAACCCACCCAAGCGTTACCTATGTTGTGGAACAGGGGACATCAATCTGAGGCACAAGGGCCATATGCGGTCCCCGAGAGCATTTGATGCCGCCCGCTAAGTTAGATGAAAAATCGATCAGAAAAATTAATTGAAATTATAGTCATATAACTTTAACGTTGAAATTATAACGCTGAAACATGTTTTGGCTTGAATATAACTTACATTACGCAACAGTATGTAAGTAACTTCCGATGTTAACTCTTCTACGGCCCGCCGAAACATTCTCAATTACCAATGCGGCCCACCGAAGGATATGCAACTTCCATTGCGGCCCGCCGTCCATTCAAGTTTCCCGACCCCTGTTGTAGAACATCCATGAGCAACGTAAACGTTTAAAAAGAATATAGCGGAAGTTCTCCAAAAATAAACTACCGGCATATTTCCCGACAAAATGAAATTGAGTCCTAAAAATTAAACTCCGAGAGAAATTCAAATCGTGAAAGTAAACGCCATAAACGTCCTTTTGCAGCTCTCGCGCGTTTTACAACTCGAAGGCATCCAAGCGTTCATTCAAAAGCCATAATGAAAGTTGTTTGGTCGAGAATAAAACTGTCCACCTGCAGATGCTGCCACGTCTTTATTTTCTTTCAAAAACGCACAAAATATCCATAAAGAGCGGAGTTTTCGCTAGAAAATTATTCCCGACAACATGGAAAACAAAACCTTTTTTTTACGCGGACAAATGTCGCACCGACTGCGACGCCGACGCGAAGGTCATACCAACCCTACGGTTCCGAAACTTGCCCGACGGAGTGAGAGAGAGAAAAATTTTAATATCTCCAGTTTTGAATGGAAAGAGAATTCGAGGAAAAAAATTGCGGCCATTATGAATATACGGGTCAGCGGAAACATGGAACAACAAGTCACGCTCGCTCGGAGGCGGAGGTCGGGTGGGTGGACGCCTAGAAAGTTTTCGCATTGCACAACGCCCACAATAGGAATGAAAAACTACGGCGAGATAAAATCCACCAAGTTTCTAGCGTATTAACATCGTCGTCGGATGCTAATGCGACGGCGAAGCAAAGATCTCCATGCGAGTTAACTGTTCGCGAGATTGCTGACCAGGTTCGGAAGAAGCAAAAACCTGGACGTTACGGGATTATTGCTGGTTAAATCTACGCTTAAAATATTCGAAACGAAAAAATCTCGCTTTTGATGCGATTTCTTTAATCGGACGGCAAATTCACGAACCACGAATGAGATATTATTTTTAAAATCGATAGCGAACTCGTGTCCTCGCAAAAGTCGTGACGTTGCCTACCAGACTGAGGGAAACTCATCCGGACGCGCGTTCATTGAGATGTCATTATCCGCCGATATTCTCCTAACGAGAAAAAAATGCTCGCCCGACTTCTAAAAAGAAAATATAACCTCCGCTGGGGAAAAAAACTTTCCGACGACTATATCGCCGATTAATTCCGGGTTTTGCCTCCGCAGAGCCCGTAAATCTGTAAAAATAAACTTACTGTTGTTTTTTCGGCGTCCGGCCAACACGTTATCCACAGATGCATTTTTTCCCACAAACTCTCCTTCCTATTAAAAAACCTCTCAAAAAGACCAACCATGGGGAAAACTGGAGCGACGCACTACCCCCACCTCCCAGGAGTTCCTCTATCTTTTTTTTCTTCCTCTCCTTTCCTCCGACGAAATGAACAAACTCTTCCCGACAAACACAACACGTCTTACAGATCCAGAAAGGGCAATATCACGTCCACAGAGCGACCAGATTGTATATTTCCTCCCGTTATCAATCCACACAATCTCTAAACCAGAGAACAGCAGTAGGGCACACGGGCGCGACTCCCCGAGAGCTCACAACCGACGGACGACTCTTGGACTGGCCTCGGAAAATAAGTCGCCATAAGACCGTGAGAAAATCCTCCCATCATAGACATGGAATATAACTCTATATGGCTTTACCGAAATAAGGGGAGAGAGCGTGGGAGGGACGAGGAAAGAAACAGTGTGAGGGATAATACGTAAGAGAAGGGAAAAAAGGAGTAACTACTGAATTTTTTTAAACCCGCCCCGTGGCGCATTTTCCCTTCCAGGAAATGCTTCCAAGAGCTTATTCAGAAAACTCCCGCAAATCCTTTCATTACAAATTCCAGACGGGTAAAGGGGAGATTGGAAGGGTGAATGTGACGAAGGGCGGAGGGAGGGGAAGCCAGCGAAGGAGAGAAGCGGGAGAGAAAAAGAGGGAGCGATGAGAGGGAGGGCGGAATAAGGAAAGAGGTGAGGGTGGACGGGAGAGGAAGAGAGAGAGAGAGAGGATATCTCGTTGGCGGAAAAAAACATAGTAATGCTGTTTAGGTATAAGATTCCCCGTGCCGTGAGCGTAGAAACCGTCCAATGACGGGAGACTTCCGAAATCCTGACGTCATGATACGAGCATTTTTTTCTTTTCTGGGGAAAATAAGTTACGCAAAAACTTTCCTTGTGCGTGAAAACATTACCTTCGAAATTTTTTGGGCAAATATAACGAAACACGCTTCGACTGACGTAATGGTAAACCGCAACGAGGCAATTGTTGAAATTCTTCGCCGTATACGTCGCATCGCGCAGGAAATGTCTTACAGTGCTCAGCTGTTATCCTTATCGATCTTATTTCCTAGATTTAGCTATTATCTTGATATCACGGCGTTCTATGTGTCTAACTGGCAGCCTAATGTTCAATTTTCGACAATCCAACTGCACAGCATTGGATCCACTTGTTCGGTATTTTCTTATGCTTGGGGCAAAAAAAGGATTAGGAAAAATAAATCTCAACTTGGTTTTAAAAACCACTCCCAGTAGCCTGTGGAATTTACCTATACGAAGTAAAGTCTCATGTAACGTAAATGCTTATAAAAAGTTTTTATTCTTTAAATGAAATTATTCGACAGTTTTTGCCCGCTTCAAATTAATTGCGACTACTTAGAAGTTCAATTTGAAGATTGAATCGAATTTCTCAATGGACCCCGCGCCTCGGTAATTCGCCGTACTCTTGGATGCTATTCACGACTGAATGTGCACAAGGATGCAGGCAAATAGTTTGCTAATGGACTTACGGTGGGTGTCCCCTTTCGGTCGCACAGTGTGGTGAAGTACCAACGAACACCAAATAGAATTTCCCTCTTCGTTCAACAAGCAACCCGCTCCGCACCCGGTGAAACGACACAAACCGACTGTAATCTTTATGGTTTAAACCAGCGGTGCCCAAACTACGGCACGCGAAAGATTTTTGTGCGGCTCGCGAAACACTTGAAGACGAAAAATCAATTCAGAAAATTTAACACACAAATTCATACATTTTTTGAAAGTTTTCATAATAAAACTTTTAATATTGAAATGTCAGCCATGAAAACCTTATTTTGACACGATTTTCTCTTACATGGCACCTCAAAATATATAAAAAATTTCCGTTTCAAACTCTAATCCGGCCCGCCGAAGAATTGGCAACTTCCAATGCGGCCCGCCAAGGGATTCGCAACCACTGATGTGGCCCGCCATTAGAAAAGTTTGGGCACCGCTGTTTTAAACGAACTCCTCTTTTCCTCCAGACCATATAAAAATCACTATATCCTAACAAATCACATTTCCACAAACACCCCCGCCATTCACGTAGCATGTTTTTGCGGCAACTATGGAAACTTGGCATATGGAATGCGCATCCGGATAAGCGGGAAGTTATCCGGTTGCATCGACACACAAGCGCCCAGGTTTACGGATTGTTGTGTCGAAGGCAGCGACCTGTAGCGTACTCGGCACACATAACCGAACAAAATATCTCGAATAATTACCGCGCGACAAACTCATTAGCAATGAATGACACCCTGAGCGCCGGGAGCCAACTATGATTAAAGATAATTTCCTAAAAAAATCTGCCAAACAAGCAGGTATAAATTTTAATCGGGGACCGCAACTATGAGAACGACGTACGCATAAGATTTTGAGGCTCCGATGAAATAAGGTCACAGGGGTCACAAACCGAAAGTCATCCGCAGAAATTAAAAAAAAAAACAATTGAATGACGGATGGAAATAAGAAATTACACCATTTAACATCTGGTTATTCACCTACGTACTGTGTGCGCGGGCTGTGCAGCAGCCACGGCCAACTTAAAGGTTTCGATTCACGGGGCAAACTTTCTATTCGAGTTAATTTTTATTTTCGCCTCGAAGCAGCCCTCTACATCCCTTGGAAAACCGGTTGCGAAGGCTAAAACAAACGGAAAAGGATTACGACGACAAGGGGAAAGGGGAGCTTTTTTTTCGACGACCCGCCGCTTCCCACGAGGACTTAAAGAAACGCTGCATTCCGCGAGGACAGGACGTCGGATTCCTAATCGCGATAAGCGAAACCGCATCTGGGAGGACGCGATCTCGTCAACAACGAGACGGAAGTACAAACATTTGTCGACAGACACAAACACACGTAAGAGAAACCTCGACTAACGTTATTAACACCGCCATCTCGCTTCCTCTCGAAATGAAAAGGAAAAAAAAGAGATGTTTCCTTTCGACAAAAAAAATAAACACGACGCTCGCAAATGTGCTCAAACACGAAACGCGTTCGTTCGAAGACGCGCGATGAAAAAAAAAACAACCTCGGAGAGAGAGATAGAGAAAGCTGAAAGGGTGCGACTAATGACGACGACTTCCGCGAAAGTCCCTCTCGGTCCCTGATAAAATAAAAATAAAATCTTCTCGTGTGACTTCATTAGACGACGCGCATCGACGAATAAAACAAACTTTCGAGGCGATCGAAAAACATCGTGCGCGTTCGCGAAGGAGGAAATTCCTCCTCGCTAAGACGAACGCATTCGTTGACTCGAACGCGTGACTCCAGCTCACGATCCGACGGAGCGCGTTCCGAAAGGGAAACACTCGCGAAGAGTCGATTCGGAAGACCTTTTGTTATTTCGTTGAGTGCTACGTTCTCGGGAGGCGGTAAGTCGGAAATTCCGCGCGTGCGAGATCCGCCCGTGTATTGGGTGGAAAGGTATGCTGCTCCAAAAGGGCGCATATTTCTTAATTACTCGCAACGACTTGCTTGTTACTTAAAAGCTACGTATTAATGAATAGAAAGAATCCTCTAAAGTGTACCGTATTTGGTTTTCAGCCTCGTCTTCATATTTTCCTGGCACAATAACTCACCGTATTACATTTTTACTTTCCCCATATACGTGGTATGAGAAAGTATTGTTTTCGTGAAAAAAATCGAACTCGAGATTTCAACGGTAATACATGTTTTAAGGTTTCCTGTACACGTTCTGACTAGTTCCGCGATGATGTCTGTCTGTCGGTCTGTATGTGATAGATTTTTGTGGGTGCTCTAACTCAAAAACTATTAATCAGGTCAACGCAAAATTTTATATTTAACATTTTTATAAAAGTTAGAAGATCCGATTAGTTTTTGGTAAAAATCGGTCGACCGGAAGTGGGTGTTTACCCTTGTCACTTATCCGTTATTTTGAAATATTTGCTTTAATATGTGATAAATGTAAAGATGTAATGGAATAAAAGTTGTAGGAAATGTAATTTTCTACAACCTTTGTTTGATACATTTTTCCAAATAATGCATTTTTTAAGAGATATCTCATATTTTAGCTGCAACCACCACGCCACCTGCCGAAGACTATTGTTAACAATTGACGCTTAGTTACATCATAGTAACCCTCCTTTTTCTTTTCTTAATTGCCAACCGGAAGTAAATATTGACAACGATCCCAGAGCTAACAACATGAAATTTGCCATATAAATATGGAGAAAGTCATGTGTTGCCCACATCAGTTTATTTAGCCTACGTTCCAGAATGGAAATAGGCTTATACATAGTTTTGTAGTTGTGTTTGTCTGTTCCTCCCTATTACCTTTTGAACCAATAGACCGATTATCATGAAACTTGGTGGAAATCTCGTTACATGAGCCGAGCTCCCGCGTATAGTTTTTGTTGCGAAGATTGAAGTCCCGGGTTCGATTCCAGGAACTATCCTTCCCATTTGATTTACATGGGAAATCTGACATCCATCGTGCAGGGTAATCTTCTCTTGCACATTAAAACATCTTAAAATTGTAATATCGGAGCGAGTTTTGTACTATTCTCTGAGGAAAGGAATGAAGATTCTAACTTTTATCGTAGAATTTTGCTTATCGATCATATTTCTTAGAATTTCGCGTAAATACTGGCGATTTTTCAGTTTTTATCACTCATTACGAGAGTGTTGCCATAGGGACAACTATTGTTGGACTCGGATTCGGTATATTCTAATACGTAGTACAAGCGTTATTTTTGCCGCACAAATTCGCGTGATCAATTCAATATTCCGTTCGTATGTATTTGTAGTATTTTATAATGCTAAATTATGAAATTTGGGAACACAAAGAACTACATATCCACGATAACTTTAAAGCTATTAAAGCCAATATAAGTATTAAATAAATGATTAAATAAAAAGTAGGCATCATAAGTTCTGTTTGGATCATCTTGTTATCTGCATAGAATAAATACAGAGAAAATACATTCATAAACAATGTTGGTACAAAATGCATCAGGCGAGTAAATACGCAAAGAAGGTGCAGGGCCTCTCAGGGCGGGAGGCAGGAGGACCGTTGGGCCTTGGCCTCAAGCTCAAGGGGACCCAAATTTGCGTTTGAATGGACTCGCCATGCTTAATATCAAATGTGAAATTGCACAAAAATCGGATTTCTCCTCGATAATTGGTACATCTGCATACAAGCGCGTTTTATGCATAAAAATATACAAATTATATTTCTCTTTTTTTAGCTAATGATTACCTTATTTTGTTTTCGTGTGCTTTTACTCTTATTATGGCCAGGGTCATCAAAACCTGGAATTGGTCCGGGCCTATCTGAACCCCTGAGATAGCCTGAGCAGGGGTGTGCAATTTTCCTACGCGGCGGGGTGTATTCGTAGAAGTGGGTGCTTTGGCGGGTCGTAACAGAAATGGCGGGTGCCTCGGTGTGCCGAATGAGAGTTTAACATCGGAACGTAGTTAAGGGATCACGCGTAACTAAAAAATATAATTACCTCTAAAGCATTAAAACTTCGTCAAGCAAAGGTTTCATGGCAATGTTCTTAATCGAAATGTTAAAACAATCTGTATTAACCCTAGATTACTAACCTCCGTTTGACAAATGGGATTACTAACCGTTCGTCTAACAGACTACCTCACACTAATATTTTTTAATAAAAGAAAAAAGAGATACACTTCATTTTTTTAAATACTTAACAATACTTCAACACTCCCTGGTACATTTAAACATACAATACTGTATTAAATTTTATCACAGCATTCCAAACACGTTTTCACTATGTTCTCCACATGGACTTCGGTGAAAACCTGTTATTCTCCTCTTAGAAGGACAAAATGCACATACCGAACGTTTACTCAGTTTACCCTTATTCTGGCTCTCCCGAGTCCGCTCTATTTGCAGAACATTAGCGATCATCGACTTAAGAGCACGACTTAATTTTAGGATCACCAAGTAACGTTAAGGCAAACCCTTCGTCTGCGAGGCGACCTCAGTTGCGCAGCACAAAATCAAAGAAAATAATCCCTTGTGTAAACAGTCACACTAGAAGAACACATCCTAAAATGAGGCTATAAAAAAGTCAAATCTAGAACTCAAAAATATGGAGTAGGGGGAGTATATTTGTTTTGATCGTCGTCTTCAGACGAATGGTTAGTAATCTAGAGTTAAATATCTTCGACCGTTTCTCCACCAGAGCTTCGAGAGGCGCATAAAAATGTTCTCGCGGTCCCGATAAAGCCTCAGGTCCGTACAGATCTATTGAAAGCTTATGGCACCTAAATGCGCGAAGAGTCACGTGATGTAGGGGAAGGTGGCTGTGGAGAATGACTGATTACCCCATGCGTATATACCCTCACCCCCGCGTAGCTCGCTTTCGAGAATGGACTCTTCCATGCTGAATTCGTGTTTGTGCGCAGGTGCCATAAGTTTTCAATAGATCTGTAGTTTGCACGATCCTGACTTGAAGTTTCAATGCGATAGTAATTGAGAGTGAAAATTCTTTGATCGACTACAGTCGGAGAACTTTTCTGTATGGCGGGCCACATTCGTAATTGTGAGTGCTTCGGAGGGCCGCATTGGAAGTTACAAGGACTTCGGCGGGCCGGATGAACGTTTAAATCGGAAGCTACCTAGAGATTCTGTGGTTTCGTAGAAGTGAAAATCGATAATGATAATTAAATAATTTACCAACGTTAAAACTCGTCAAAAAAAACTTGGGATACCATAATTTTACTAACAATACGAAATTGTCTATATTTAATTTATCGATCACTTTTTTATCTGAGATACGGGGGCCGCATGCGGCTCATTTTCAATACTGGTTAAAAATTGAAACACTTCGTGTAGCCTACGAGAATATTCTTCAGGTTTCCCATCTGTATTATCAGTGCTGTAGTCGTGAACAAAGCAGTGTGTATACCATATACGGAAGTAAGTCTTTGAGGAGAGGGGGAGGGTCGTACCCAGTTTTTTAAGAGCAAAGTACATGACTATAATGTTACGATGGCAGGAAAAAATGTATGAGCTTAATTTTAATTTCCTTGAAAATCATTTAAATTATATTTTAGCGATGTATATAAAAAATTCAAAAATAATAAGCAGTATTTATTTTCAATCTGATCAAAACAAAAGTTGTATTAGAATATTGTTATTAAATCACTTCGTGGGCGGCAGGTTTTCAAGCATTGCAGATGCTGCTTCAATATTTGTGGCCACGAAAAAAGGAGGAATTAGCTGTTTTTTTTCAATCTGCCTGTATAATTTCTCATAAGGCCAGGATATACGCTATTCATTCGAAAAAACAGAGGTTATACGGCGTATACCACCGTATACCCTCCACTACAGCACTGTGTATTATCCATTCATGCAATGCACGTGTGGCTCCTATTCCTCCGCACAACCGCATGCATTTCCTGCACGGTTCCACCTCCTCTAGTTCTATTAATGGCTCAAATTACGTCGCGAGTCTACACGAACGCTAAACCGAACATCAAACGCAGCCGTGAGAAGCGAAATGCGCTCGGATATATGGGCAAGATGAATCATTAACCTAAGCTGCTAGAGTCATCCTTTAAAATAAAAAAATATGGAGGAAAAAAATGACTGCGTTTATCACGTTATTACGACCTTCGTCTGTTTCTACGTACGCGGAGGGCGCGTCTCGGTTACGCTCTTCCCTCGCCTTTTTAAGGCAAGTCATGAAGCTTCCCTTTGCACGCTCTCTCTCTATCCGTAAATCTCTCGAAATGATGCCAGTCAGTCAGTCAGTGTAGCACCGGAAAGCATTTCACCCGTCAAAGTAGGCTTGGAAAGCGGCCGCGGCGCATGTTAAGCCGAGGATATGATTCGCTTCGATGGCGCCGCCTTCAAAAGTTGACGCCCCCGACATGAAACCGGTCGGTCTTATTCAGCCCCTCGTTTGCGGCGCGGGGAAGATGTACGCGCATTCGTGGAGAGAATTGCGCGACGCGTGAATGCCGCCGTAGATGCAAGGAGCGTGACTACGTTTTTGGGGTCCCTACGCAGGTTTGCGGCGGCCCCCACCTGCGCAAAAAAATCATTCATCAAGTCATTTTTGCATGATTTTGAATTTTTGATTTTTTTCGACATTTCAGTTCTGAAAACTCGTCAGTTTTCATTTTTGCATGCTTCAAAGCTGTCTGCTGAAAGAAGTGATCAATACTTTAAGCTACTTCTGTATGTATTAAGTCATAATAAAATCTGATCACTATTGTTCTAACGAAAGATATGAAAGAAAAAATACAATGATGATTTCTTGTAATAAAAACTTCAGATCGAATGAAATTACTCTGCCACGATTATCTCCTTGTCAAAATAATACGACAAAAATCTTTGCTAACTTTTTTCGAATAACACGCTATGGTTCGAGTTTAACATTCCTAACCAACCGGATTAATTTCCATTCAACGAATCTTCAATGTCTTGGTCATTGGTAAAAGTCAAAAAAGGAACCGTGGGACACGAACGCAAAACAACCACCGCGACCGCCACATAAACCATTACCCATTGACCGTGAGATTCTCCTTAGAACTTTCTCTCACTTTCACCCGTACGAGAGATTGGCTAGTGAAAATTGGAATAAAAAAATCAAAAAAACGACAAGGGAATGAAATTTTTGCCATCGCGGGAGAAACATTGAGAGAATACACATGAAACTGCAGAACCTCAGGCAAATTTGTAAACAAGTCGTCCTCTCCTAACAATCGACTGTTTTTCCGATTTAAACGTGGATGCGTGCCTAAGCGCCATTTTTTGTCAAGATTTTAAAATAGAAAGTGCTGCTTCGAGTTTCAGCTTCAAACCATTTTAAAGACAATAAATATGAATTTCACCTTTTCACCTGCTTATCCGCAATGACATGCCGTTCAACTAACATTTTGAAAATATTTCTCTCGACAACAATAAACATAACATTAAACCAAGTCGTGGTGGACACTCGAAATACAGCGCGAGAATTTTAAGAAGTGAACTGCGCAAAAACAGTCCTCATGATCCGAAAAAATTACTTATGCAAACCTCTTACACCTTAGCGCTTTGGCCAGGCGGGCTACTAATTACCGCCTTTGATTTCGCGGGGAAAAAACATTAGCGGACCGAAAATTTTCCTTTCCGATCTCTGGAAAGCGTGACTACATATTCCCACATATCGAGGTCACGGGGCCTCGACTGTTGCAGGTCATGGACACCGAATTGTTTGGACCGATATTAGGGACGGTTTAAACCGCCGACCAATTAGCCTAATTCGATAAGCGAAGCCGGCAGCGGGACTATAAACCGCGCAAACATTTTAGCGGAGCGCATTGGGAGGGAGAAATTATTAATGGCAATTCGTCTTCCACGCCGCCTCGATTGCGAAGTCTCTCGTGAATTTTATTAGCGACGCACCATCGAAAATTCGTGCTACTGCGAACGAGCACGGGCGAAAGCCGGTTTCTATGACTGCGGTCGTTCCCGCCAGAACCGTCCCTTATCCGATATTTGTTCAGCGTAGATAAATAAACATCCTCTCTCGAATGGGTCGCCTGTCAAATAAAAATATATCGAATTTCTCACACATCCGTGAGCAATCATTCGCTTTAGTAGAGCCCACGCCATTGCATTAAAAACGAATAATTGGGCAATGCCTGAGGGATTTTTGCCGCTGCAAAATTAATTCTATTAATGAGGAACCGACTTTTTTTCCTTGAAAATAACTCGTGGTAATCGTGGATGTCAAATAAAAAATGGTCAGCTGAACGATATTACGCTCCATATAAACAGCTGTCGCGTTTCTGTTTCCCTTAAGATTAGCAGGGAATATTTACCATGTTCCGCTCTTGTAACCTGGGGTCATTGTAACGCACAAATCGACGGAAATAAAAGAATAACAAACGCCAGGTGGCAACTTCTCACAGAATGCTGTTGTCGTCGTCCAAATCGATTAGTGACGGCTACAAGACGAAGATCAATTTCGTGCTTTCTACATAATATGTCAATAAAAACGACCGAATTCTTCGTCTATTTGGATCAGCGGTTCCCAAACCGTCGTACATGGAGCTTTATAAGTGGTACACGAGCCGTATGAAAGTTGCCGGAGATAACCCTAGTTTGTTATTTTGTGCAAATTAATTTATTTTAACTTCTTGTTTTATATTTTATAATTTGTTTTGTTCGTTTTTAATACTTTCATGATTTTCACGCCATAACAAAATGAGATACTTGATAAATTTCCGTGTATTTTGGAGTAGGTACGTGGAACCAGACAGCCGTATAGATTTTTGTGTGCGGTACATGAAGAAAAATGTTTGGGAATCATCGATGTGCATCATATTAAAATATTATGGGATGTGAAATATTGACCATTTCGCCAAGCGTTTTTCTTGTTCCGCTCAATCACCGACAAAAAATGAGCGATTGGTGGACTAAATTCCCATATTGCATCACAGAGAGCATTCAAGAAGGTAAGATAAATAAGTATGATTCATATTTCCGCGCCAAGGAATTTTAAATGTCAATATTTAATTATCGGGTGTGGTGCTGTTTCCGTTTACACTAGCGGGCGTCCATAAAAGTTTTCGCTCCCTTTCGGATCAATTCGTTGGTTTGCTGAAACCTAAAAATCTAAATATGACCGAAAATTTGGACTTGAGGAGCAGATGCAGAACATTTCCAAATTGGGGATAAGTCGACACCGACGACTTCTCATAAAATACACACAATCCGTCGCATAAACATTAGTCATAATTAGCTTCGCTAAATAAGCGGGTAAAAATATGAAAGAAAAACTATACGCGGGGCTATTTTTAAACCAAATTCTTACGAATTAATGCCACAATGACACATTAAATTATTTGTCACGTTGAGGATCCAGGGCCGAATCCATTTGACGGAGGTGGTGTGCTATTTATCTATCTCTTATGGATCTCGAGCTCGTATTACGAAGTTTTCAGCACTCCCATGGGCAAATAACCGAGGAAATGAGGCTACGGTAAATTAAAATGAGAAACCAAAGACTACGGAATACTCCGAAGCCCAGATATCTTTTAAACTTGGCACTCTTGAAAACAACTCCTTTGAACAGTACCAATGCAAGGGACGACATAGCGGGGCGTAGGAGCCATTGGGCACCAACAGGAGCGTTGCGAGTCGATATTATTTCTATATTTGAGAAATTCATGTTAATTTTAGTGAATACGATAATAAAAGTAATATTTCCCCTTTTTCTCGTTTCAAAATTATTCCTAATATTTCCCTATTTTCTCTTACGATTAAATTATTATTTTTATTATTGCCAGGTTATTGGATGGTGGACCTACGTCTCGCCCCGGACGCTTAACTTGATTGCTACGGAGCAGCCGTCAAATGATTAAATTTAGGGCAAAAGATGCCCGCCAAGTAGCGGATATTAGTCACTTCGGCGGAATTTACAGGCTTTCGGATACATTCCAATGGGGAAAAAATCTACTTTAAAAATATAATATTTTAAAATTTATTTTTCTGCTGGACAAAAAAAAATCCCCGATTAACGATTTTAAGACTCAAGTTGTCCAACATTTCCTCAAAGCGGTTTCAGTAATAGGCCTATTTTGTTTCTTAAACAACACTTGAGTGTCAAGATTTCCTATACCCTTGGTAGCCAGCCAGTCGCCGCCGTACCCATTGACAGCAGGACTTCGGCCGCATGAAATTGTTCCCATACGGCATCACGCAAATAATTTACATTATTTCGTTCAATTCACACAAAGCCATCGATATGGTGTTATTACAAGTATAGAAAATACAACATTTTAAGACGATGCATTCACTTTTTGTTTAATGGCCTTTCTATCGTGTATAGAATAATAAATGGTTACCAATTACTAAATAAAATCTGTGGCTGGCATGGATTCGGAGGCCCATATATATCACCTTGGCACTCAATATGAAATCTATAATTTGTTTACATGTTTTTCAGAGAGTTTCTAATGTTAATTAAAATTAAATTTTTTATAAGGTTACTTTATTGTAGATGGCTTTTTCTATCTTCAAACACTTTTCCTCTTTAAATTTATTTTTTCGTTAATTATATTTGTCTGTTGATTTTCTTTGTAATTAGCACTTTTTTTCGTTAACTGGCAAATATTTTTCGGACTATATAAAGATATTTTTGTGATGAAATATCCTGAATTGGAGAAACATTGCCACGCGGCGGCGCAAAATATAGATACTAAAAATAGTTTTCGATAAAAAAGATATACTTAGGTGATTTATTAATTTTGGAATATAAAGGTAAAAAGATCAATGGCAATTGGCTGGCGGCGAAAGGGTTAAAAGTGATGCAATGCTCTATTCTCCGTTAAGACCTGACCAGGAGATAAGGATGTCAGCGGACGTTTTCACACTTTCGGTCTCAAGAATTGTCTACTTTTTGGACGAGACATTTTCATTCTCCGTAATGCAGGATGTTTCAAAAAAATATTAACACTTATATGAGGTTTGCTAATGAAGTCCTTGATTCAGTCTCTACTTTCTCTCCGTGGGTATATATGCATGTTAACATTTTTTTAAACACCTTGTTTTATGTTTTTTTCCTCTGCTAGGTAAGAGGCAAAGGACAAAACTCAAATTGGCAAGTATAAAAACTATCGAATTCGTATGAAGAAACTGGATCGTCCACCTGCACCGATATCATTATAATTTTCTTTCTTAAAGACCTGCTTAGATATGATATTCCACATCTCGACCTTCACCTATCAAACGAAATATCATGCTCAGTCCCCTCCAATCTTCACAGATTGAAATTCAATACATACTGCTGAGAAAAAAATATTCCGAATGAAATACAGCGAGTGGAAACACCTGCATCCTGGGAGACGAAAAAATATTATATTTCAGATGACTCTGGCTCGTCCAATAGGATTGCTTCCTGAGACCTCAAGTGTGAAAACATACCCAGACATTCTTCCCTCGAGATCTAAATTGGACTTAATACGCTTTGCTCTAAAAACATTCGCTTTATCGATCGATATGCGTTCCTATTTCAATAACGCTTGAATGTTTTAAAAAAATATTTTAATTAACGGTTTTCTATTTTTTTTAATGTGCCGGCACTGCCGCAAAAAAGTACTTTATGTATTAATGTGTGCGCGCGTACATGTATATATGTATTTGTGCGTATGTACATATACATACAGTAACTACTCATTGGAATTAAAATAAGTTGACCACGTAAAACTGGGAGAAATAAACAACGCCAATCAAAACTCTACGGCTGACTCGGTAATACGGCGTGGGAAACATGCAGCGGTGCCCGATACGCCCACCCGCCGCCGAGGCACGAATAGATACCCGCTATCACGGGCAACCACCGCGCACGCTGTACATTACAACCTCGCCCTCTTAAGCGATTATCGTGCACCCCACTCCCATCCGAGCGGAAAATTAAATTAGGTCTCGAGAACTAGGTATCGGAACGACACGAAAACGCCCGAAAAATGTCCCAGTCCGTGGCACAAAAAAACCGACAATTTCCGCCCTTTCGCGAAAATGGCACGCAACCTTTCCAAGGTCAATAAAAAAACGTGTCATTACCTGTTGGAGATAGGAAACTCCTGAAACAGGTGTCTCCGAGCGCAGCAGCAAAGCCGGCTCTCCCTCCAGCCTCCTCCTTGCCCTCTCGACCCTTGCGAGCGTAGGCGAGTCCATCATGAGCCTCAGCGGAGGCAGAGAGGCCGGAGGTTGATTGGGAGGCTGGTGGTGATCCTGCGGCATGCTGGAGACAGATGACGCGGCGGAACCCTGGTGCAAGTGTGATGGAAGGGAGGACTGCGGCTTCAGAGGCCGGTGGCGATTTGACGAGTGCTGCCTCGGGTTGTGTCCATAATTCGACGGGGGCAGGGAAGCCGGCGGGGGGGACGAACAGGTAGTACCACCAGAATACACCGCTCCGATACCGTCCACGAGCATAGCGAGTTTCACACAAGGTATATATCCAGACACCACGCACTGTTTCGTACACGATCGAAGATACTCGAGGGATTCACACGGAGGAAAAAAATGGGGGAAGAAAGCGAGAGTCAAAAGGGAGCACAGAGGACGAAGCCACCGCGCACGACCGCTGGCAGTAGCACACTGATTCATGCGGCAGGCGGGAGAGGACGGGAGTGCAGGGAGGAGGAGAGGTGGGGAAGGAAGATGGAAGCGGGAGAGGGGAGGAGAAAAAGAGAGAGGAAAAGAAGGGGAAGTGGCTGAGGAGGGGGGAGGAAAAGGTGGAGGGGGGGAGAGGAAGGCGAGTCCAGGAAACGGCGCGAAACATTCCCTCACGCCCAACAGCTGGGCTGCTCCATCCTTCACACTCTCCTCCGGATCGCCCTTATCAAAACCTTTCTATCTCTGTATTATATTTAACCTCTATCTATTGTAGATCCTGAATATCCCGCTGTAGGCTTTCACAAGAAACGAAGATGTATAATTTTTCTTGAAGTTTACTGTCAAATTGACCACGTACATCAGGGGTGGGCGACCCTATCCGCATGGCGGGCTGCATCGGTGGTTGCAAATACTTCGAAGAGTGGAATGGGAAGTTTTGTATGCTTGCGCTGACCGGATTAGAGTTGAAATCAGAAGTTGCCTAGAAATTCAGAAGTATCCAGTGGCACAGCCAGGATTTCAATCTGGGGGAGGGGGGTTAAAAATCATAAGATGCTAAAAAAAATCAAAGAAGTCGTTTTTAAAAAAATATGATTTTCAGTCGGGAGTGGGTTAAATTATGGTATGTTTACTGATTTTCTGTATAACTCACTTTTATTCAATAAAGATTATTATTATTATCTTATTCATTTCCGTCTTATTAAATACAGGTTGGTCATTAAATTTTTAAACAAGTCACAATATAAAGCATTTAATTCCATTATTATTGGGCATGCGCAGTGGGACACTCGTTGATATGAATCTGATGGCCTGATGCATTTTAAATCGTTACTGGATTTCCGTTACGACGAGAAATGAATAACAACTCAATAACCAATCAACTTAAATTATATTAAAATATTGTATGTGGAATTTCTTAAGCTATCGTGCTTTCGTGGTTATTGGTCAATATAATACAGTGAAAATTAGCCATTAATGGAAAATAAAAGTATTTGCATCTGAGGGGGGCTTTAGCCCCCCCTCCTCCTGTGACTGCGTCACTGGAAGTATCTATAGGTAATGAGTGAAAATCAAGTGTAAATTAGGTTTATAGGTTAAAACGTTTTATTACGGTAATTTTACCAAAAATAAAACACGAATTTGGGTGTTCGATTGTACGGGTCGCCCACGGGCCGTACATTTCCAACCTCTTACGTACATATATGAATCTTAAAATTTTCTGCTCTTACCTAGGGTTAACCGTACGTCCGGTTTTTCCCGGACATGTCCTCTTTTTTAGGGTGTCCGGGGACATCCGTACGGGATTTTAACACCTGTCCAGAATTTGATTATTTACATCTTTTGTACGTGTTTTATATTGTTTACGTTAATTTTTGAGAAATATTTTCATAATTACTAGTAGAGAGCCCGCAGTTCTACTGCGGGAAATTTTGAGAACCCACAAAAAAATTATAATAAACGAAGAACGAATGATAAAAGTAATAACAAACGAAGACCAAAGAGAAAAAGAATAGTCAAACGTCGATAGTGTGTGACAAACCATTTAGTTACAATGCCTTACAACAAATAAATACATTTTCCAGCTCTCCTTTTTTCTCCCTCTCTCTCTCTCCCTTCTTCCCATTTTTTCTACCTCTCCTTTCCTCCCATTCTCCATCCCTCTCTCTCTTTCTCCCATTCTCTCTCCCTCTCTCTCTTCTTTCCCCCATTCTCCCTTTCTCTTCCCTCCCATTCTCTCTCCCTCTCTCTCTTCCTTCTCCTTGCTAGTCATTCAATATTTTAAACTGAATAAATGGCTTCTTATGCCATATCTTATTTACATGGATAATTAACTGATCCTGAATCCATTTCAATGTCACAGGCCTACGATATTGAGTTTGGCAACAATACCAATTGCCATGGAAAGGAAAACTTTTTCATTCAAAAAAACTGAGATTTTGTAGTTTAAAGCTCCATTTTGGAAAAATTGTATCTGTATTTTAACTTTTACCATAGGAAAATAAAACTTAATAATTTTCTTCGTCCTCGAGTTTAAGTTCTGATTTTGTACGATGATCTTTAGTCATTTTATTGTGCAAATGAAAAATAGTCTACACTCATCTCCATGTTTTTAAATGGGGAAAATGAAAACGGAAAATACTTTTAAAAAATAAATTAGTCGAATGAATCGGTTTAAAAATCAGCCAACCACGGTAAAAAAAACACATTCCACTTGTCTCTGTTATGTAGTTTTTGAGTTATAGATACATACATATACTTGACCGGACACCGCCTCAGACACTAAATTACTTTTTATATATAGTGTGATTAGTAACATTCAAGAATTCGTCTACAAAATTTGGGTCGGTAATTCAATTTGTGATTTTAACGTTTTGTCCCTAATTATATCGTAAGATGTTAAATAGCATTTTTTACGCTTTACTCGATCATTTTGCATTTAAATTGTAAATATATCGTTCCGTAAGCCGCGGTAATAATATATTGTGTCCTATTATTATTCTTTAACAATCAGTTTAACTTATATTTTAAGTTAATTGGTAAAATTAAGTTTGGAGTTTAAATCCTGTATATATTATTGAAGATATGCATAAAAATTGTATATTCTTATACGTTACATATTTAGTCTACATCGCTAGAATCATTATGTTTCGCATAACGAATCATAATAACACATGAAATTTCAAGTATTATTGCGTTTTACGATATTTTTACGCGTAAATGTTTAAGTCATAAAACATTTACGTTCGACAGTTTACTTTAATAATTTAAAAAATACGTCAATTAGAGTCCCTATATTTCAACATTGCTGAATTATACAGGGTGTTCATAAAGTCCGTCTGCACTTTAAAAGTTTAATGTTTTTGGTAGTATATGTGATAAAAACAAACTGTAAACTGTATTTAAAAGATAATTAAGTTAAATGTCTAACGAAGAGAATGTTCATGGTTGTAATTTCTTTTTGCTAATAATTATTTACTTTTTTATGACAGATTCCTAAACCTACTAAATGGCTTCAGTAGACGAGAAAGTAAACCGTGTGCTCTGGCTAGCGGAGCTAAAGTGTGTATCAGCTGTTAGAAGAAGATTCACTGCACATTACAAGAAGGAAGCACCACATCGAAATTCAATTTCCAAATGGATGAACAAGTTTAAAGAAACAGGTTCGGTAAATGATAACCCGAGATCTGGGAGGCCTGGAGCAACTGTGGAGACTGTAGCGTCTGTGAGTGAAGCTTTTCAGAGAAGCCCACGAAAATCGCTAAAACGAGCATCTATTGAATTAGCCATCCCAAAAACAACAGTGCACAAAATTCTCAAAGTGAAATTACATAAGTACCCCTATAAGATTCCAGTGCATCAAATGTTACAAGAAGGTTAAGTTTCTGTCACCAGTTTAATGAAAAGAATCAAGAGGATACTGAGTTTCTTGATAGCTTTATGTTTAGTGACGAAGCAACGTTTCACATTAGCGGCAAAGTAAATCGCCACAATTGTCGCATTTGTGTGACAGAGAAGCCTCAGGAAATCTGGCAACATCAAAGAGATTCCCCTAAAGTTAATCCCTGGTGTGCTCTAGGAAAATCGCGAATAACTGGTCCCATCTTTTTTGAAGAAGCAACAATTAATGGCGAGCGCTACCTTGGAATGCTGCAAAATTATTTTAGTCCCAAATTGACACAATCAGGTTTTTTACACAATACCATCTTCCAGCAGAACGGAGCGCCATGCCACTATGCTCGTAATGCACGACACTTCTTGAAAGATGTTTTCCCAGAAAAAAGGATCGGCAGAGGCTGGCCAATTGTTTGGCCACCTCGTTCACCTGATTTGTCCCCTTTGGACTTTTTTTATGTGGACATGTTAAAAGCACAGTATACTCCTCGAAACCTCGTTCTTTGGAGGAACTACGCGATAGAATAACACATGTGTTCGACAGAATAACTCAAGAACAGCTGGAGAATGTTTTCAAGGAGCTGAAAAATCGGATCAAACGTTGTATCCTAACGGATGGCAGCTATGTTGAATTTTAACTCTCTGAAAGTTGATTATGTTAAAATTTAAATAAATTAGCTTTTAAATACCGTTTACAGTTTGCATTTATCACATCTAAAACCAAAATTATTAAACTTTTAAAGTGCACACAGACTTTATGAACACCCTGTATTTCTTTTATTTAAAAAGCACCACAATACAACTTTTTATTGCTTAAAAAGTTAAAGTCCGAGTTTTGTCCGGATTTTTTCTTCTGTTGTCTGGGAAGTAAGATTAAAAATGTGGTAACCTTACTTTTACCTAAATGTATATTTGATTATGGAGTTGTCACCAATAGCCATAAAACAGTTGGAAAAGCCAGACGCTTATTTTGGTCACAAATATACGATATACAAAAAACGAGTCAACGGTCGGTGAACGGCTGATATGTAGCTATAGCGCGCATTTAGTATTTTTGCTATTGGAGTTACCTTCAGCATTCATTATTTCTCTTTGGAAAAATGGAAGTTAATGATGTATAATCATCTCTCAACCAGGTTTATATTAATCAATTGCTCTCCATCACGTGTATATATATATATATATATATATATATATATATATATATATATATATATATATATATATATATATTCATTCATTCGTGTTCTGTCTTGCGACAGGTTCTACCAATTAATTAATTGGTTTTGACTAGGGAATATACATACACGGTGTGGTGGTTTCCCTTTGCCTTCCACACCGGACTCACACACAGAAGGGAGGAGGGAAACCCGGTGCCGGCATTTGCCTGCTCTTACGAAGAACACCAGGGAGGCCAACGGCTTAACGTCCCTTCCGAAGGACGGAACAGCTGAATTTGCGCGGTCTCCTCAAACCACGCAAACAGAGGGCCGGGTGACCTTGAGAAAAAATCCTACTCGCGCAGGATTCGTACCCGATGACTTTTTCAAGCATTGGGCGAGTAGCAGCCAGCGTCCTAACCACTACACCACCGGCTATTTTAATCTAATCGATTGCACAGACTTACAGACGGCGATACGAGTGATCTATTCAACAAAACCCAGTCAAAAAGCTCTAATTCCTCGAAATGATGTCTCCAAATAAATTTGTTTTTAAAATGCCTAGTTAACGACGAAAAACGGGACAATTTAAAACAAGTAGGGATGTGTACGGGTTTTCCGTGGTACAAAAGTGCTTTTCGTCAAATTCGCCGTAGTGTAATCATATATTAATGTATTTGCTTAGAAATCAGAAAATTATTTTTCCTTATATGGTGGTAGCCCTGCTTTTTAGATACGCTCTAAACATGATCATTTCATTTTGCCATTCTATATTCGCCCTACAAGCGAAATTTCTTTTTGAAATCGGTTCAGCTAAAAACTTCCAAACTCATAGTTACAGAACAATTCTAATCTTGATATTGTGGCAGCCCTGTTTAGTCGACCCGGTTGAAATTCCTTCCAAATCCGTAATTACTGAAAGAATTTAATTAGTAAATGTGTCACCCCTGTTTGGTTGATCCGGTCCAAATATGCTATTATAGTTTTGTATATATGTGTACATTACAAATTTTAAATTTGGTTAAAATTGATGTGAACAGTTCAACACAAATACTTGTAAAAAGAAATGTTTTTATTACTTGTATTATGGCAGCCCTGATTTCTATATCTACATTTGAAATATTGATTTTGTTTTTTAATGTTGCACACCTTCTTCATACTAAATTTCGTTGAAATCGGTTTGGCCAATCCCTTCTAAATTCATTATTACCGAAATGATGAATTTTGCAATTGTGGCACCCCCGCTGAGTCGATCCGGTCTTATTATGCCATTTTGGTCCTATATTTATGTAAATATTCTATGTACCAAATTCGGTTGAAATCGGTTCGACCAATTCTTCCCATATATATGCGTACGGACGGACGGACGGACATAACGAAGGTAATATGTAATGTTTTTCAACAATGACGAAAAGCACTACAAATTGAGAAATACGAGACATTTACGAGACAAAAAGTAATCCTGGACACGGCTCCAGATTACGGGACTGTCCCGGAAAAAACGAGACGGGTGGTCACATTAGCCCAAGAAGCCCTCAAATATAAAATTAGTTCATGGATCCATTATTGCTAGAGGGAACCGGCGGTGTGGTTTGAGTGTTGGCCTCACCTTAACATCTGCTACAGCGACACCCGGACTTAATCCTTTTGAGGATTTTTCCGAAGACGCTCCATTTGTGCGTTGATACTAGGTGACGAGGATGAGACTATGAGACAACGATTTATACTGAGGAGATCGCACAAATCGACACTCCGTCCTTCGGAAGTGACGTTAAGCAGTTGGCCCCCTGGTGTATTTAGCAAGAGTAGGCTAATGCCGGCACTGGGTTTCTCTCCTCCCTTCCCTTATGAATGCAGATGTCTTAGGCACCTGAGAGCGGCTTCACAGCTTGCCAAGGTGCCTAAAACTTGCCGATGGGCATAACGCAATTTAATGATTAAATTTGCTAATGACAGCTTTATAGCTTTGCTGGTAAGCTGATTGAGGAAGCCGGTAATGACTGGCTTCCACCAAACCTGCATCCATAATTGCGTTCATACCAAATGTCAGGTGCATTCCTAATTCCACCAATAGAAATAATAACTAAATATGAATTCGTTGGCTTGGCACATGCATTACAGCCAATTCACATACGATTAGCAAAGTTTTTCTCAGAAGACACGATCGCAAAAATGCGCGAGATTATTGAGCTTTAATCACTTGCAAAATTAAAAATGTGAACAAAAGGCGCAGTACTTGGAATAACGAACTACAAAATTAAGTTCAGCTCGATAACAGTCGAGTCGTAACGGGGTATTTTTTATGATTCTTCTTTCATTACCCGCATTCACAAAAATATGACGAAACCTTCATCTCACGAGCACACCAAGTTTTATTTTATCTGATTGCACACACACACACACGGTGAATAATTGTCTCTTTCATTATTATTATTCGTTAACAGATCTTCGTAGAATCCCAATTCAACGTTACACGTATGACTGCAAAGTGCCCTCTATGTTATTCTTGAAGATGTTTAAAAAAATGTAACTTCAAAAAATTATTTTAAAAAATTTCATTGCCACTGTGGTATGTCGTACCCCGCTACAACACTGGTATAGCCTCTCTATGTGAGACCACTATAATTAATAATAATGCTCATACTATTTCCTCTAACCATGAAAAATAAGAATATATCTTATCAACGTGATTACAAAGAAAAGGGGTCATTCAAAATGATTAATAATTATTATAAAAACCACACGCCCTGAAAATAGTTTACTGTACAATCCCCTGTGCACATGCCGCAATTTTTTTACAAGTAGCCTGAGCTAAAAAATTGTATCCGTCCTATACAAGGATATATAATTCTTCTCAAATCAAAAGACAAAACAATCGGGAATATAAATCGCAAGAAATCAATTTTAATAGCACAAAATTATGCATAAGTATTTTCACAAAAAACCTAAAATAATACGCGGAACTAACAATAGACAGTTTTAATTGAATCAAGGAGTATCGCAATTCGAAGGGAAGCAGTCTATACGTATATAAGTGAAGCACAATCAAAAATCACCAATTAAAATCCGTGAAAATCTTCGTTTTTCACTCTTAGCCCGAGACTTTTGCGCTTAGTGAGTGGCTAATCCACCCCTGTCTGCGGCTGCCCTAGGTTGATAGGACACATGTGGGTCCTATGCACGGGTAGATTTTTCTCGAGTTTTAGACCTAAAAACCTCCCTGCGTTCCATACATGACTGCGTACTATGCGCGGGTATTTACGGCATTCTACGCTCGCAGATTCCGCGGTCAGAGCTATCCATCCAACTTTACTTTTTCACTTGTGCTTCAACATTCGCACGCATTTTTTTCAAAAACCGCTACGGTAAACACGAAAAATGGATCACGAGGGAGGCAAGGAGTAATAAAAATGGAGGAGTGACCGCATAAAAAACGCATATAAATAACTCCATTACGAACTAATGGAACAGGGTCCGGAAGAATAACGCTATTGTGTAGAAATACTCGTTCGGAGAATGAACACTGACCCTACGTAAGTCAGAAGTCATGCCACTCTGTTGTACAGGAGGAGTGAATCGTGAAAAATGGACTTTTGCAACGGAATGCAGATTGCGATAGACGAAAGCATATCATTATTTAAATAAAATATTTTAATGCGTGTATATATTGCAACTTCGCATTCAGAATTGCTTTAATTAATGATATTGTGAATTAATTTAGCTATTGTTTATCATACTTTTTATTGCTTGGATAATGGGTATTCTCATGCACCTTGAAAATACCTGGAAATAGATTGTAGCGTCTAGTACTTTTGGGATTGCAATTATACGGGCTATCATAGAATCAATCGTTTCTATATTGTTGGTGAGATGGAATATATGACTAATATTGTGCATATAATAACTATACACTTATTATATGTAATAAAGCTGTGGTTCTTAACCTTTTTTTGGCTGCGACCAAAATTCCGGTCGCGACGGCCCATATCCTTCACTAGTCCACTTGTGATAAGTGATAGAATAATTATGAATTAAGCAAGTAAATTCATTTAAGCCGTTAGCATTGAACAGGTTGTTTGGAGGAATAGTACATTTGGATATAGACAGCCACGGAAGACTTTTGACGATCCACACAAAATGGTTTGGCCACCCAATTTTTTGTCACGACCCAGAGGTTAAGAACCACTGTATCAGAGTGTATGTTTGGTGTGTTGGCATCCCCTGTCAAACGCTATTGGTGGTAGTAATGTCAATATAAATGTAAATGAATCGCAGTATTTATGGCACCGTTTAACGTCCGAATGTTTTAATTAATTCCATGCAACCTCGTCCTGAAAAATGTTCAACTTTATTGCAAACATTTTTCGTAAATTCTCAAAGAGTATCGATAGCCATCGATAGCAACAGTATTTTCAACACGAGCATACCGCACATCCTGAAAACAACGTCGCATCATTTTCGATTGCAAACGAAGAGGTAGTTTGGATACGTAGGGTTCAAGGGAATAAAAAAAGTTGATACTGCTCCAATAATGAACTGCGTATCTGCAACCAGTAGGAAGCAATAACTTTCTGCATTGGAAAATGCCTTTGGGCATTTTATAGAGAATTCCGTCGACCAAAACCACGTGCCGCCACGATAAAAATCAAATGAAACGTGTCTCAAGTGGGCGTAGATTATTTGGCGAACGCAGAAACAATTCGTATCTTCATGGAGTATTGCGAAAACTGGGTAATATGTATGTATATCCAAATAAATATGTTTTATCTGGGAACAAAATTTCCTCCAGATCTTTTTCCACTTTAAATGAAAATACGTATATTTAAATTTCGAATAAAAATACATTAATCTATATCAAATCTAAAAGAAATAATGTTGGGAGATAAGATCAAATGAACGCAATCGAATCAATAATGGGCTATTGAAATAGTAAATTTTTATAAGGATTTACATACCCGTTAGCCTTTCCAAGAAGTTAATAGAAATTAAGGATGGCGTCAACGGTAGGCATTTTTGTTTTTAACAAAAACTGTTTGCTTGAGATATATTTTAAAAACAAATATGTAAATTGTCTATGATTACCTTAGTTTCCTTTTCTGTTGAGCCAAGGTTATTTTGTTAACTTTTGCTGGAACAAAACTTTTTTCCGATCCTTACGCAATAAATATCTAATTGAAGACAATAAGAAAAAAATATAATAAATAGAAGAGGAGACTACGGCGAGTAAAACTGTGAATTGATGACTAAACTCCGACCGCATACAAAAGGAATTTAGCGTGAAGAACAGAGCGCTAAATCAAGCTTGGCTCTCGAAATACGTATTTAGCGCTCTGTTCTTCATGCTAAATTCCTTTTGTATACGGTCGGAGTTTTATCATCAATTCACGAGAAAAATACACTTTTTCCATTTACTGAGCAATGAATACGCTTTGGTGATTCTGATGCATGGATTCGCGTCTCTCATTTGCCTAAACAACTTGGAGAACGATGTTGACCATACGGTACTGGTCCTGTTACCTACCTATCTTTCAGCATTTACTGAGCGATATTTCACAGCACTAGTTCAATCCAGGACATTCATTTCTCCATTTAATGAAAACAGGGAAGGGCTAAGACAATTTTTAATTAAAATTTTCAATGTAATAGAATCAAGATTCGGCCACGGGCTTCAAAAATGATTGAAAAATGTAGCTATTTTACTTAAATCCAATCTTAACCAGACCAGAAAATATATTCAAACTCCAGAAAAACGCCAGTTTTTTATCTTTAATAATTGAAAAACGTAATTGTCCGAGTGCTGCCCGAGTTTTACCCGGAAATATCTAATCGTTTTCTTTGAGTCGTATACATATTATCTCATACTTTCGTTTTTTCGTATGCATAGGTAAAAATCGGTTGTTGATTTTTAGCAAGCGACGAGTGTAAATGAGTTTTACTGATCTTGACGTTTTAATAATTTATTCAAACAAATATGTCTGGCGAAATATGCAAGTGTAAATTAATAACTCTCGTCATTTTTAACGGGAAATAACGCCGATAGAAAGAATATTTTGGAGCCCACCAATGTTTTCTTATGAAATGTCCCCCGTTCACATACAACAGTTTCATGTTCCATGTTCTGAAATCATAAATATCGCATGTTCATGCAATAACTATGAATTCTTCGAGCATACCAAAGTCGAGAATATTTATTTCTTCGCCCGAGACAAACATTCACAATTACGCCCCACCTCCAAATAACCCTCTGTATTTTTATTTTTTTAAATAAAATACTTGACTTCAAATTAACGAGGCAATCGCCTTTGACTAAATATGTTTTTACTTTTCGTTATTTTAATAATTCATACTGGTGGATTACAAGGTCCCTTGCAGCGCAGCCGAGTCACCTTCGTCCCGCCACTGAAGCATATCCTTATTAAACAAATTCCATTAATATCAGAACTTGCATGTCGAAACCATAAAGTGGACAAGGCGGTCGGAGAGAATATTCAAGGCTGCACACGTACTCTGCTGCTCGAGTACTCAAGTACTATCGCTTGGGTTGGACTATAATTTTGCACTATGGAGACATTTTTAAGAGGCTCCTTCACAAATACAACTTCGCCGAAAAAGTTATTTTTGATGTTTATGCGAGGTACGGAACCAGACCTGTGATTCTGCTTCAAAGTTAGGGCTTGAATGGCATTTTTATCGGTTTAAATATACGCAAATATTGAAAGAATGTAAGTCAACTCCGAAAAATCTGGCTGGAATCACCGCGAAAGCTTTAAATAGAGAGCGACGATTTTTTTTAACAGAAGGTTATTGCAATTTTAGTGTCCTTTTGTTTACTTTAGATTGGCAGAGTGGCATTTCAGCCTAACTCAGCCATGTCAAACTCGATGGGTTACCAAAGCCACATTGACGTTACAGATGTTCAAAGAGGGCCGCAGTTTGAAAAATGCACTTTATATTCATGGCTGGAAGTTTATTTTGCGATTAAAGGCGACATTTTAGAAAACGTTTTGTATTTAAGCTAAATAAATAGAAATAAACCTTGTGTACGATTATTAGATATTTTTAAAATCTCGAACGATTTCGATTATTCAGAAATTAGCATTCGGGCCGCGGGAAGCGATTTTCCAGTTTAATCTACATCTACATGTTACCCTGCAATTCAGCTAATTGGTGGGTGGCAGGGGGTGCAATGCACCAAAACCTACATAAAGATTGTCTATCGCAGGTTGAAATTTTATATTGTGACCTCGTATTGTCCTCGGAAAGAACGAGCTTGGTCTAACTATCGCGACAAAACGATTGGGACAGTTGCTCCACGAGGGCGATTTTTGGATGTTCCAGTGATCGCCGAAGGGCCGAGGAAAGCGCTAATGTTCGTTGGACGGAGTAGAGATTCCAGTTTCAGACTCGATTAAATGTCTCGGAGTCACGATCCATCGCGATCTCTCGTGGGACACCCACATTCGCCGATTGATAGGTGCCGCTAACAAAAAGCTGGCCTTTATAGGGAGAATAATTCGAAATAGCTCCGAAAAAGTGAAAGAATTATGTTATTTATCCTTGGTTCGACCGCAGGTCGAATATGCTTCAGCTGTGTGGGATCCCTACGTAAAGGAATTAACTAACGAGATAGAAAAGATTCAGCGCAGGGCAGCTAGATTTGTAAAGAGGAATTGCGATAGTAAACAAAGCGTAACATCATTAATAGAAAATCTGAATTGGACATCATTAGAGGCTGCAGGCTATATTTAAACTACTGGTAAAATTTATGTCGGAGGGACAAGGGAATGAGGTAGTAGGACTTATCAGAAGCCCGACGTATCTCGGAAGGCAGGACAGTGAGGATAAGATTCGCGAGATCGACTGTAGAACGGAGCGATATAGAGGATCGTTTTTCCCTAGGTCGATAAGAGAACATAATAAGAAAAGATAACGTAGGAAAATTATGGACCCTTGGTACACCCCTGCCATCCACCAAAAAGGTGACTTGTAGGGTATCATGTAGATGTAGATGTACGTAACGAGCGGAGTATAAGTGGACGCCCACAAAATCACACGCATCGAAATTCGTCAGAAATAAAAAGGAAAATTAATTTCTTTAGGCGAACGTCCTTCCCATAACCATCCCATACATGTTTTTTATCCACTCCACTAGCGGGTACTATGCTATTCTAATTTAAACGCACACCTTCTAGGTACACGGTAAGACACGTATTAACCCTCGCAGGATGACTGGAGAATAGCTACATCTTGGATGACAGGGGTCTTTTTTGACTCCAGTTATACAATTGTTGCTTTTATCGCCAAATTATTTTTTATAAGCATATTAATGGAAATGTTCTCTAAACAATCATTATTCAAAATAAAATAACTGTCAAAACATTTAATTTTTCTCAATGCAGTACATAAATAATAGAATTTTCTTTGTAGTACAGGTATAGTACAGTACAAATATTTATATAAATTCCTGAATGTACGCACGGAGACCATTTATAAAGAAAATATTGGCTAAATAAGTTGTAGTTACAACTAGGAGGCGGCCAAAAACGAAATATTATTTACAAATATTTTGTCACTTCTTGGTTTACTGGGGTCAAATGTGACCCCATAAGATATATTTATTAATTTTCAGGCATTTTGCTAGAGTTTAATTATGAAATTCATCCCAAAGGTGCTGGGCAGATTAATGAAGGAATTACTGAAATTTCAAAAAATATTACAACAAAAATATAACATATTTACCAATTTGCAATGATTAGGGTCAGAAAAGACCCCAGTCATCCAGCAAGGGGTAACTAACATGCAACAGACAGTTCGCAACACATTAAAGCCGCAAGAGGAGGATTTTTCCTGCCTGGAACGGCTGCATAGGGTATATTACTCAGACGAGCACAGACAACGAAGAGTCCTGTCCTGTCGCACGCATCGAAACTCGACGAAACTCATTTTCGCAGCATCCTCTTCCTTCGATCCAACTTCACGTACCTCCCCTCCGCATAAGCTACAGGAAATTATCCACTGCCGGCCCATATATCAATAGGAGCATATATAGGCAGGAGAAGATTCTATCAAGGGTGAATCAAAATGATGTGAGCATTGCAAAAATGTATCGTTTTGATGTGTGCAGGGCAACACATGGAGCGCATATTGAACTTTCATGAACTACGGAAAAAAAACTGTTTGAGTGGCTCTTTCAAATGGTGTAAGTTAATTTTTTTTGCCTATTTCTTTCTTGCCAATAACTTTTTGTAATCGCTCACATCATTTTGACTCACCCTCTATTATTGACTAAAAGTAGCGGTTCATTAAAAAAAACGAAGCAATTTATTAAAATTTTCATTAGTTATTATTTATTAAGTTTGGTTTTTACGAAATGTTAAATTTTTCATGATACTTTTGCGAGAGTTTTAGCGCTTTTAAAAATCACTTACGTGTGCAAAATTTTTAAGCAACATCTACATCTACACGATAACCTGCAAGTCTCCTTTTTGGTGGAAGCAACTAGAAGAGCTGGGAAGCTAAGATGCTTAGGACAGTTTTGACTGATAATAGACATAAACGCTATGGATTTTAGGGCCCGTCCGTTTGCCTTTTAGCAGGATTTTTAAAAAACCTTTATGGACTATCTATATGGGCCCTTTACTATGGCAAAATTTAGTTTTGTTTACGTTACTACAACAATATAACATAAGCGTAAATACGTTCAATTTTCTTTCGAAAAGGGACAAATATCATATTACAACTGCTCGACTACGGTGAGGTATGTATTTAATAAATTTTGATTGATTTTGGGTTTTACGTTCTGTGATAAAGGAGAGAGAGAAGGTCGAGGATTTAGAAAATTTACATGAACATTCTAAAACAAAAGAGGGAAGAATTGCAGAGCAAGTTACATAAGGCGTTATTTTTAACCGACGGCTATCTTTCCATCAGAGTAAAGAATCGCAGATACGAGGTATTATTGGCTGCCTACTTTTGCATTAGCTTGCCTTTTTTGCTACTTTTTATTACTCCCCAGCAATCGATCCGAGATCCACCAAAGCTTTTGCAATGTCTTCTCCAGAAGGTATAATTCCAGAGATATGGTCCGCACAGAAAAGCGGACGGACGGACCGACAAACCGTAAGCAATTTTGAGAGAAAAATCTGCTTTTGCGGTTCTTTTTTTTTTAATTGATGAGTATTGCTAACCGATCTTAAATATTTTCAAAATTTTCCCGGCTCACCTCATGTCCTTTTGCGGTCCACTGGTTGGGAAACACTGCTCTAGCACACAGCGTGCACCCCGTAAAGCTCTTGGCGTATGATTGTGGAAAGGGAGTCATGATAGATCATCGGTCAGGGAGGAGGAGATGGAGGTGGGGAGGGAGGCAGAGAAAGGAATGAGCTGGTAGGTAAAAACAAAAGAGAGACGGGAGAGAAAACTAGAGAGCGGACGAGGGTATGAGGAAGATTTACCTGAGAGATATGTAGAAAGCGGAATTTTTACCAGCCGCCTTGCGAGCCAACGGGGACGCCTTATCCACCTTTAAGGGATAATATATCTCGTCTGCGAGCTTAAATACCGTGACTCACGGAGAGGAACGCGGTCGGATGGTATGGGAACGAGAAGAGGAACAAAGTAAACGATCCATTCGCAAAAGATAAATATAATGGGAGCCAAGGAGTGACTTCTACTTTCGATAATGACGATGAATCACCTCCCCGAGTTTTTAGCGCAAAATCGCGGAGTTTTGCGAACGGATTGGAAGGTCAAAGTCTCGCGACGCGGCCGTGCTTCCGAAACGGACAGGAAGGTTTTTTGTTGTTTTTTTATCCCCATTCCGTCTCAGTTACCAAGTACGTGATGTCGCTCTTTGTTGGCCAGTCGTGTAAGGCACGTATTTCCATGGCGGGTTTAGTCACCGGTTTGTAACCGAATTAGGTAAGCGAAGTCGAGAGACCGACAGGACGTGTGTTACGAAAGGACAGACGACGCTTACGAGAGCGTCGAATTTGAAAGCTTTGTGCCACAGAAATCTTTTTGCCCATGAGACGGTACCGGTGCCGTGCCAACACAATGCAAGATATCACCTTAAAATATCCTTTGCGCGGTCTTTGGACGCAGTTCGTCCGTCCGCCCGCATCCCCATTAACCTCATAAACCGTTTGATTGATTTTAACTTTCTCATATACAGAGAAAGTGTTCGACATTTTGATGGTTACGCGTGCTCTAAGTAACCCATAGTTCGAAAAAGTTATTTTTAGAGTTCTGTCTGTCTGTAGTCTGCTGTCCGTCGTCTGTGCGTTGTTCTAGAGCAGGCATATCAAACTGCGGCCCTTTCTTTACTTCAGTGCGGCTCGAATGCCTATTTTTGGCTCAACTAATTAGGTCGAGATTTCATCTAAATAATATTTTCGTGAAAAGGAGACAATATTTTTTCTTAATTATTAAGGTCCAAAAGAAAGCTGTTTCCCAATTATTGTTTTATTTGCAAAATAGACATCCAATCTTCAAGAAAAAGTTTTTTTTCCAACTATTTCGACAACTGAAATCATTATACTGCTCTTCCAATGTATCCACCGCATTAATGCGGCCCTGATGATTCTTCGAGTTTGACATGCCTGCCCTAGAGGCTAAACCAGGGGTCGCCAACGTAAGGCACTCGAGCCAAAAGATGGCACGCGAAGAGATTTTGCCTGGCACGATATTTTGAGGAAGAATTACAAAAATAATTTTAAAGAATTTTAAGATTTCATTTGCATTTCTTATTGCGTTGATGTCGTATTATGTTGTTAAAATATAAGAATCGCCATTTTGTAAGCGTTATGGGGAAAAACATATTGGAAAGATGTGCTCCATGTCGGAGTACACAGAGTTTCCAAATGCGTTCTTTGAGATTTCACAATGTTCTCAATATTTTTCGCTCAGATGAGTATTTAACGAGAAGCAGGCGAGATACGTTGTAAACTACATGTAGGTCTTCGTGAAAAGTGGTCGTAATTATTGTCCGATTTTAACCAAAATTGTTATCGATCGACCAATTTTAGCAAACCCCTCAATACCAAATTTCATCAGAATACGTCCAGCGGTTCCCAAGTTTTAACGGACGGAAACGACCTCCCCTATACGCGTTCACTTCGTGCAAAGGACCATAATTACATGAAGGTGATCTGCGAGTAGGGCCGCAGATAGTGATTATTGGAAAACAATCTGATGTGGCCACCACATGACTTTCTCCATACCTGTAAATTTTCTAAAAATTTCAAATAGGTTATATAATAATGAATATTTTAAGAAACTGCGAGAAAATTTTAGAATTTACAAACAAAATTAAGCTCAAACCATGGCCTTCCGATATGAAATATAGCCGCAAAGCTCCAACATTTAAGAAAATAAGAAAGCGTTACTAACATAAGGCGTAATTAAGCGTCAATTTTTAATAATAGTCATCGGTAGGTGAGGTGGTGGTAGCAGCTAAAAATATAATATATCTCTCAAACCATGGATTATATGGGAAAAAGTTTCAAACAAAGGTTGTAGAAAATTAAATTTTCTACAACTTTTATCCCAACATCTTCATATATATATATAATATTTCAAAATAACGGATGTGACAAGAGTAAACACCCACTCCTGGTTGGCCGATTTTTACCAAAAACTAATCAGTTCTTGCGACTTTCATAAAAATGTTAAATATAAAATTTCGCGTTGATCTGATTAGTAGTATTTTAGTTAGAGCACCCACAAAAAAGCTGTCACACACACACACACACACACATCATCGAGAAAATGGTCAAAACGTGTTCAGGGGACCTCAAAACGTGTATTTCCGTTGAAATCTCGAAATCGATTTTTTTCATGAAAACAATACTTTCCTCTATACTACGTATGGAGAAAGTAAAAATCCGTCCGGTCATAGAGATTGATTGCAAAATAGTAACACATAAGCTATATTTGTAAAAATAATAAGTCCAGTGAAATTAAAAGTATCGAGTTTTTCGCTCAGCTACCTCCAAGATCTCCCCACTGACAGCCAGTCAAACCACGCACATCTAATACATACATATATTAAAGAGAATTCTGTCCTTCTTTCTGTGTTTGCACATTTGCGGCACATTTTTCATTTGCATTTTAAAATCATTTAGAATTGCGATATGAATGCGGGACTTGCACTAAACGACGCCTAAAAGAATGGATATTCATTTTCCAGCAATCGATTTTCGAATACGCGTCGAATCGTTCCACAAAATTGTTATAAACACGAAAATTTGGCTAAATTTTAGACGAAAAAATTCTGTAGTCAAGGTCGAAGGCATTGTTGCTGATCTAGCACAATTACGTCTATATCTGAAAGCAATATCATGAGCTTTGATATTGCATTTGAAATCAATTGTGAGAACTCTTATTATATATCTTGAATGCATTTTAATCGAAAGGGAAGTAATGATGGCATAATTTGAAAGATAGGTTTGTTTACTGCAGTGCCATTTCTAAGGCGAGGAAGAAATGCGAACGAACATACGACCGCTAATATTTTAATTAGCTTTTTGTTTTGTTTACCTTGACGACGAAATAACTTAGTAGCTTTTTTAATTCACACATTTTTTGTAATCACTATTAATGCACCGGCCATGCGTCAAATATCTTGCTTAATTATCGAAAGAAATTAATCATAATAATTGTCAATATAGTAATTTGCTTTAAACTGCCCAATAAAATTTGCAAACGAAAAGATATTTTCATTGTAAGCGTGAAGTATCTTCCTATTTGAAATTTCAGTTTTCCATCATTACAATGCATTGGAGTAGTTTCTGACTTAAAGTTTTTACACTACGTGTTTATTTGTTTTAAATTTACATGAAACTTTTCACATAAATTTTCAATCGTTTATGTCCTTCATGATTTTGTTTCATTGTAAGCTGTGTAAATCCTTAAATTTAATCCACGCATCCCATTCATATTGATGGGCTTTTATACTAGTATGTATTAATATAACTTGTGGAATTGTTATGTGGTTTATTTGTTTGTATGGAATTTGGAGCTAATCAACCTCTTGGATTATTATTGCCATGGAATTGTTATGTGGGATAGAAGCCTACGGATATGAGAAAGTTTGCGCAGTGTATGTTTCGCCGATTTTGATGAGATCTTCATTTAAAAGCTGTCGAGAAATTTTAATTTTGGACCATAATCACCTATAAGAACGCCCTCTTTCTACACAAAGTTGCTAACGTAATACAGTTAAAGTGTTTTGGTCTTTCTTAAAAGTAACAATCGCCGATTTTTACCGTAAACTATAAAGAATTATTAGAAAATTTGTCGTTACTGATTTATATTTAATTTTTCTAATCATAAATCCAATGAATTCACTAGAGAATTATCAATCTCGTCTTGTGGGTAGAACCAAGTTCAAGTATAAGCACTTCAGTATCAAAACATTGAAAGAGTAAACAATTATCTTACATATCTCTATTAGTTAGAGCAAGGTTATGAAAAACTATTTGCTTAAGACTTTCGGCATTCTATATCGAAGAGCTAATTCTCGAATAATTCAATGGTTTTGTGCATTACTTGCCAAACGGCAAAGAAGGAATTCCGACATTTGCAATCTTGTTCTGATCGCTAAAGCCTACAACAATTTAGAAATTTGACTATTGATCCCGAGCAAGATTATCGAGCTCGACTGTCGTAATTTACTTTTATTGAAATGACAGGCGAAAAATTATGTTTTTAATAAATAAAACATGTACGCCGAATGAGCTCATAACACGACAAATTATAGCCATTCATAAAAACCAAGATGATAAAGTCCAACTACCAAAACCGGTTCAAACAGCAGCACCGTCGAGAGTTCGTATACCCAAAGATTTGGAAAATTTTTCCCTGGGAAACTTCTGCAGGAATCTTACTCCATAGCAGCTGTTGTTGATGGATCTTCCCATCACTTTCTACTCTCCGATATCGAAAGGGAAGTTTTTGATTCCATCTCGGCATCTAAGCGACCGAACCTTTAGTTTGTTTATCCGAGAGTCTTTCCTGAGTTTATATCCACTCACTCGTGGGATGGAGGGAAGTTTGCGCGAGTTGAAAAAGCGACACCTTCGTTCCAAGACTCGATTCCTGCGGAGGAAGCAGTCTTCGCCATCTTGGTCAACTAGGTCGGCCTCCCCGCTGTTTAAATTTCCATATTTATGAAACGAGACGCCTCCGGTTTTGATATTGACGTAACGTATATGACATGAGTTTTTTTAATCATAATTCGAATATGATTTCCTTTTTTAAATGCTTTATTGGGCTTTTATTTTTAAAGGAGAGGATTTTGTTGACCTGCCTGCTAAACTTTGTTGGTCGGAGCGGCGTTTTATTTTGACGATTTAAAGGCAAACATTGCGATAGAAAAACACACATTAAGTAAACCCAATTAATCATTTTGATTGGGAATCGCCAAAACAGGTAGTACATTTTGCAAGAAAAGTAATTTAAAGCAATGTATTTCTTTTTTCCTGTGGCATTTCTCCAAACTTTTGTTGGCATAGGAAAATTAATGTTTATATTTTATAAAAATAAAGCAAAAAATGATTTTTAGTTACCTTCTGCTTTTTTTTAGATAAACCGAAATGACGTATTTTATTTTTAAATTCCTTATCTTATTGTCGAAATCCAAAAATTCAACACCTCGGTAAACTATATTTTATTGATACGATCATCATTAAAGGACAAAAATATTAGGAAAAACTTTTTCACCTCCCTTCATTTTGATTTATAATTATTTGATCAAAAAGACTGGAATAATGTAAGATGAGGGTTTTCGTTTACCTACGTAAAAGGAATAATTTAAAATCAATTGAAGTCATCTATGGCAGAGTCACTCAAACTGTGGGTTGCGAAGAAATTTCAAGTGGGGCGCATTATGGTATGACAGTTAATGACACAAAATACAGAAACCGAATAATAGTCGAGAATGACCTGCGTCTATGTCTTACAAAGTCGAGGCCTAATTTGGAACAACTTTTTGAAGAAAGGCAAGCGCACCCTTTCCATTAATAAAGTAATCATTCTTTTTTTAAGCTAAACCGAGACAGATTTTTCTTCTGGTTTTTTAAGAGTTTGTAGCAATTTGAAGATTCTATATTAATAATTTAAAAAGTGACACCTAATAATTTTGTATGCATGTAGTAATGTCTAAATGGGGCGTGGCCATTAGTAGTAACTAGGGGCTTCGCCGCTGGCGCTTAGGGCTCGTGCACACTGGGATAGTAGAGAGGGCAGTCAAGTAGGCAAGTTAACTTGTCCGATTTTTACTTTATCCATACGTAGTATAGGGGAAAGTATTGTTTTCATGAAAAAATCGACTTCTAGATTTCAACGGGAATACACGTTTTGAGGTCCCCTGAACACGTTTTGACCATTTTATCGATGATACCTGTGTGGGTACTCTAACTAAAAAACTATTAATCAGATCAACGCGAAATTTTAAATTTAACATTTTTATGAAAGTCGCAAGAACTGCTTAGGTTTTGGTAAAAATCGGTCAACCAGAAGTGGGTGTTTACTCTTGTCACTTATCCGTTATTTTGAGATATTTGCTTTAATATTCGATAAATGCAAACATATACTGGAAAAAAAGTTATGGGAAAGTTATTTTTCTACAACCTTTGTTTGAAACAATTTCCCATGTAATGCATTGTTTAAGAGATATATTTTTAGCTACCACCACCACGCCACCTACCGACTATTGTTAACAATTGACGCTTAGTTAGTAATGGTCCTTTTTTCTTTGCTTAAATGTTTGAGCTTTGTGGCTATTTCCAATATCAGAAGGCTATGGTTTGATTTTAATTCTTTTCTTTGTAAATTCTAAAATTTTCTCCGTTTCTTAAATATTTATTATTATGTAACCTATATAGAATTTTTAGAAATATTACAGATCTGGAGAAAGTCATGTAGTGGCCACATCAGATTTTTTATTTGTAAGACAGTGGCGTAAGCAAGTGCAATCCGCACGAGGGAAAGTATTTCAAGACAGTTCAGTAGTCACTATGAGTCGCTGTCATAAGAAACGAATGATTAGAAATGTTTCTAAATTATTGTATGCTGAGATTTTGGAGATACTTGAGGATGAGGTTAGCGTGAGAAAAAGAAAGACCTGGATTAGGAAATGGAAGGCAAGAAGAAATACGCACGGAGGTTCTGCTTTGCTTATCAGAGAACTTTATTTGGAAGTGAAGTTCATAATCTTAAGCGTAACTTTGTTGAACGATTCCATAACTATAAACCAGGGAAACGGAAGAATAACGCATTAATTTATTTGGAAGACCCAGCTGAGTAGAGATTGTGCTGGAGGATGTCACGAAATAGTTTTGATATACTGATCAATTTAATTACTCCTGAAATTCAACGCCCAGACACTGTAATAAGAGAAGCTATACAAGCAAGAATTAAATTGGAAGGGGCATTGTCATACTTAGTTACTGGAAACATTTACGAAAGTCTACAACATTCTTTTCGAGTTTCAAAATCGGCAATTTCGAGATTCGTACCTCTCGTTGCCATGGTAGACAAAATTTTGCATTGTTTTAAATTTTAAAAATTTCAATTTTTTGCAGTTAAAATATTTCAACTAATTCGACATGGATTCATATTCTCTTTTCAAGAAATATTATTGTAATTTTTTCCGTATTATAATTCAAGTTCTGAGTTTGTACCTTAATTTCAAGTAATTTAAAGTGCAATTAAAAAAGCCTTGCATCACAGTCAATGCTTTTCTTATGGCGTATTGAAATGGAAGTTTTGAGCCCAAAAATTCCCTTAACCGCAGAATACTAATCTTATTTTTAGGGCGGTTGTCACTAAACATATGTAAATTTGACGTACACAACAGGATTTTTTTAGAAACCACTTTTATTGTAATGTGTTTATTCATAATCAACTTTCTGGTATATTTTTGATCAATCAAAACTCCTACAACTGGTTTCTAGGAACTTATGATTTCGTAAAGAATTACAAATGTTCAAATAACAACAAAAATTTGTAAAATAAGAATGGAATGATCATAAAAATGTTAGTATTAACATTGAATCATGCAAAAAAACTTTTATAAAATAGGAAAATCAAAGAATGAGTGCCTATTAATGTTCATAAACTATGGCAATAAGCAGTGGCGGCTCGTAGCTAAAATTAGTGGGGGTGCTGCTCCAGAAAATTTTTAGCCTTTGTTTTAAAATTGTGTAAAAGGAAAAAAACATGTATAAAAAGAAAATTTATTCAGGAACTTGATAAAATCTTAACAAAAAAAAACCAAACATTTTTTACTTACTTTAACTTAAATTGTTACAGTTCAAGCTTGATCTATTCATTTAAAAATGAAATCCATAAAAGAACCGAAAAAAAATGAATCAAATAGAATAGCTGGAAGCAGAATAATAATCTAATTCTACACTTTATCACATTCAAGAATATGGTACACGGTTTTTAAGCACAACACACGCTGAGTAAAAAAAAACTTCCTTCCACCATCACGCCAGAGCCGGCACTGCGAGAGCAACAGTGCTCTCTCTACCTGGCAGTCCCGCCTTCCTCCCCACCCCCCCCTCCTATGTGCGCATGCGCACAACAGTCAAACACCACGTCGCTGGCACTGTGAAGCGCACAGTTCCATACAAAGATTTTTGTATCTTTTTCATAAACTGGGGGATGGCTACTGAAGTACTGACATTAAGCTTAAGGAAAATATATTGTACTACAAAAATAAAGAAAGAACTAAAGAAAAAAGGACTCATTATATTAAATGTTATCGATAATATCAAGTGGAAATAGGGGGTGCTGCTGTTCCGCAGTGCCTATACACGAGCCGCCACTGCCAATAAGTACAATTTTAAAAATAAAAAAGGGCCGCTGCCAAATACAAGACTCCAAAAAGTGCGTTTAGTTCCTCAAATTTGTGTTTTCAATTGTGGATGTGAGTTTTTTGTAACTCTAGCGCTGCCTATTTATTCATTTGTGTGCTGTAAAATTTCAGTCATTATGTTTTCTGTAAAAAATTGGTTGAAGCATTCAACTGGTTCGGCCGCAAGACGAGCAGTCTGGGCGGGTCCAGGTCTAATATGGACTACATTTTTGCTGGAAGCTTTTCCTTGACAAGGAATATCGCTTGTAGTCTTCCAAGTAAATTCGTTCCTTCCAGTTATTTCAGGCTCTTTCAAAGTAATGATATTATTATAGTCATGTTCTGCCGAATCTTTTTACGCGTTGACATTTTCCCTTCTTCCTAGTTTTAGAAATAGGGCGTTTAATCTCTCTGATAGGTGCCAAAACAAAATTCACTTCATTCGCCTCATCGTCTTTGGCGGGGTTAAAGTCTGGATCTAAATCGGAATCATCACAGCATAAGTTATCGTCATCTGAGGTAAGTTCACTTTCTAAAATATCTTCCGTAGCACTTTCGTCGTCGGAAGGTTTGCGCATTATGCGTAGAATTTCTTCTGGGCCAGAATAATGTACAGTTTTCTCCATTTTTCCTAAAAAGACACGCGCAAAATATTAACTAGACATTCGAGAATTCGAAGATAGACCAAACATTCAGTTGTGAAATTTACTCATTTCACTAATCGTGTGTAAAATTGACGTTGAAAATTATCTAAACTCCCTAAACATACGTTAACACGTCATATGAAAATAGTCTCATTTTACTAAATACACGTAAAATCGACGTACAAAATTTTCGCTTAATACTAAACCTACGTAAGATTGACGTAGTGACTCAACGACGAAGCAGATGTACGGGCGGAAGAGGAGCGTGGAACTTGCGACCAGCCTGGTTCCCGGTAGGCAACAAACTGATTGAAGCACTGCTAGAGGAAGGAGATAATTGGATTACCAGAAAAGGAGTTATTCTTGTTCAAAGAAGAGAGTACGTCATTTTGACGTATGATTAGTATTCTAGGGGTAAAATGGAAAATGTTGGGTAGTCTGGGTGAGGTTCGCAACATACGTACCTGCGAAAACCGCATGTTTCTATGCATGGTACTACTATACGAGGTAGGTCGTTCCGGTGGACGAAAACGCGTCCAGTTCGCGCATGACGTCACGTGGTGTAAGCTTTGTAGCGGGAAGCTTAAAATTTGTATAAAAATTAACGTAAAGCGGCTGCTGATATCCGTCTTTTTATTTCTTCACCCTTTGTTATTATAAATAATACATTTATAAGTCATGTTATGAAATCCCGGGACGTTAATTTGTACATACAATGATTTTGTTAACGAATTACTGGAATCGGAAAAAGTTCAAGTTTGTTAAGAACATTCGGCATCAAGTGAACTTCGACGAAAGGCAAAGACTTCTTAGAAAGGTCCGGGACTCATCTAAAAGAGAAGGGCTTCATTTCCCGCATGATTCTCACTCAAAGACCGATTTTTCCCAAGTTAACTTTTTAGTTCTTTTCATAATTGATTTCTTCAGATTTTGCGTAAATACTGGCGTTTTTATCACTCACTAGCGTAATTGCCCTTCAAATATGACGGGTATGCGTGAATTAAGTTGAAATTGAAATAAAAAATTAATGAAACCAACTTTTAGATGCACTAAAAAGTAAACAATAAATATAATATTCACATAATTGAGTATTCCAGAGATTAAAAATAGTTATGGGCGAATAGAAATTGCATGACAAAGACACACATTACGGTACACAATTCTTTTACGTCCAAAATTATTTTTAATATATGAAACCCTTAATTTTGTCTCTCTCCTTCTTTATTTCTTCCTCCCTCTCGTATTAAAGCATTCACATGCATTTCTTAATGTATATAGTACATATTAGGATTAAGGCATCAATACAATCTCGTTATTTATTTTCTTTAAAATGGTCTAGATCCGAAGTTATTTCTTATTTTACTTTACAAAAGAGTGAAAGTCTTTAAATCGAAAAATTGACTTTTGTGTGCTATCTTATGGAAAATGGCACACCTCTTCCACAAAAACTAAAAATTCTGGCCCCTAGGTGCACATCCTCATGATCCCATTAATAAGTATCAAGTTTTAAGTCTCTAAGATTCTTGGTTTTTGAGATATGCTGTCCACACACTCACATTGCCTTTTATTAATATCTATAGATTAAGAGTATAGCCATTGCAATGAATATTGTTGGCCTTAGATTTGGTATAGTCTAGTTTTGCCACAAATTTTCACATGATCAATTTAGTTTTTGCTCGAATGTATTTTTAATATTTTATAACGCTAATTTATGAAATTTGGGAACACAAAAAGAAACTCATCTGCAATGATTTATGTTTTCTCTTCTGCGGCATGCTCGAATCCATGTTTCTTAAATGGACTTTTCTTGGGGAAATCGAAAAAATCTCACCTTACCATTACAATTTTTGTAACTGTTATTACAACCAAATACCGCACAAGACGTCATTTTACTGAGAAAGCCACAGTTCAAGAGAAAAAAATAATTTTCCAAACGGGCGATCACAGTCAATGCTAAATCATAGGCGGCAAGCGCAATCTATGTGCCACGTGACGTCACAGGCTCGAAGCGACGCTCGCCTTAGATGCGCAACGACCTACCTGGTATAGTAGTACCATGTTTCTATGTTTCAAATAACTTTAAAAATTATCTATCGCGTTAGAAAAACAGGGCGGACGCACGAAAAACATGCACGGACTCCACTGTCTTCAGCATTTCACTGGCCTTAGCCGACGCGTCCCAGCGAGGAAATTAAAGGGGCCAGTAGCGTGCCAGCACAAAATTTAGTGGTGGGGGGAGACAAACCGCCAGAAAAATAGAACTCCTTCCGATTCGCTTGCCTGTCTTCCCAGCTATTCCCACTGCTGTGTTTGTGTTTGAGTGCCCAGCCGATTCGCCTCTGTCTTACGCACAGTGGGTATTTCAGAGGTAGTGCAATGAATAGCCTGGGAAGGGAGGAGGGAAACCCGGTGCCGGCATTTGCCTGCTCTTGCGAAGAACACCAAGGGGGCCAACGGCTTAACGTGCCTTCCGAAGGACGGAACAGCTGAATTTGCGCGGTCTCCTCAAACCACAACTGGCGACCTTGAGAAAAATCCTACTTGCGCAGGATTCGTACCCGCTGCCTTTTCAAGCAGCAGGCGAGTAGCAGCCAGCGTCCTAACCACTACACCACCGGCACCCCATTCCCACTGCTGGATTTACTTCTGGATTCAAGGAAAGTTGTTGTCTACACGGGAATAGTAGCGAGGAGCAAGTGACTTGCCTACTTGACTGCCCTCTCTACTATCCTCGTGTGCACGAGCCCTAACGGCGCCCAACCCCATCAGTTATTAATTCTTGTTAATAATTAGTTCCAAATATTATATTAAATGCTATTAGATGTATTCACGGACTTTCCAGTTGAAAGTAAAACTTTAGTTTTGAATTATTGAATTAGCAGTTTTATTTGTTTTTCGGCCTTCCAACTGTGCATGAAAAAACGATAGTCCTGGAATAGGATATTCTACTGTGAGTGGACCCAAAATTTATGTGTTTTGTGAGGACCATAATGAGAGTCTATGCGTAAAATTTGAGGTCGGTAGGATTAAAAATGGCAGAGATACAGAGTGTTACAGAGATAATGACCAAAAGCCAGAATAAGCATTTTAGTGGTTTGATCTCTGAGAGGGGCGTGAGATAAAAAAGTTCGAGAAACATTGTCCTACGGAGACTAATGATCAATTTCTCATGCATTTTTGCGTTTTTTCCTCAACTCAACTATATTTTCTCATAGTAATCATTCCTTAGTCATTCTCCGACGATAAATGATCTTGATGAATATTTCAGTCGACTGTGCGTTTAATAAGACAACTAATTTCGTTAAATTGAGAGTTCTGTTGTGTGTTAGCTTTTACTGTCTACTTGTGCAATGCATCTTAGTTTCGATAATAACAATAATAATAATAATAATAATAATAATAGCGATAATGTAAAATTTAGAAGTAAATAAAAATTCTATTAATCAATGACGTACCTGAAATCCTCTCAACCCCGCGAGGCGGGGAGTCAAAATGTTTTTGTGAGGACTGAATTTTTTCCGAGACTTCAAATTTGTTTTGGTGGGAGACCTAAAACTTTTCCGGTACGCCTTTACTATTAATCGAATCGTTTCGATTGCAAGCAAAAAAGGTAATATGCTTATGCCAAAAAATGACAATAAAAAACTTTTTTCAAATATTACAAATTTAACGAATTTACTTCGAATCAACCACAAATTCTCTATCGATAGGAAATGATATGCTACGGTGGAGACGAAGCATCATTCTTATTTGTAAAGAGTAACTTCCTTTTTACCAAACAGGATACGAGGAAAACATTTATCAAGAATTTATAAATACCCAGAAGGAAATCCGTCGAACTTGAAGGAAAATCTTGCTGCATATCCGATGGAGAGCCGGTTTAATACGGTTTTAATTTGGTTTAGTAGGCATTTTTTTATCCATACCAGCAGTGCTGTAACTAGGGCGAGGCATGCGGGGCATCTGCCCCGGGCGCAAAAATTGTTAATAGTAAGTTCCGCGAGGTTTCATGGCACAAGGACAAGAGCGATTTCACTAATATATTTGTTCCAGACATTACGCATAACAGAAACTATAAATTATGATCATATTATGATGTTATTGATGAGTTTGTTGCATTAAAATCACGTAGAGTAACTCTTAAATATTACAATATTTATACTTTCTGTATTTAAATTATGTAGTGAGAAATTACATAATTTATTATTTATAGTTTATTTATATTTATTAATTGTTCACCCAAAATCCATATAGTAAAATATAGGTATTAAAGAATTTTTTATGGAGGGGGCGCATATTTGGTAGTTTGCCCCGGGCGCTAAAATAGCTAATTACGGCGCTGCATACCAGTATAACCGACCTCCAGAAATTTCGGGTAGGAATGAGCGACATCTTGCGTGCATAATTAAAACATGCTATATAATTGGAATAGTATATATTTTATTACACTTCCAGTGATTAGTCCCTTTATATTGTAAACTTACACCTAATATGATTTTTTAATATAATTTATATTACCGTTGAAAATAATATTAATTCATCTATGTCGTAAAATATAAATTTACAGACAAATAAAATAAATATCGTCTAATACCTCTTCAATTTACATATGTCTTCTTAAAATGGTGATGAAATATTTTTATATTCGTTTTCGTTTACATTTAAGGGAGGAAAGACAATCCTGCCGTCAAATTTGTGCTGATAAAATTGATTGAGATCCAACTTGCCGATGGTCGCTTACTTCCATTACTCAAGGTCATAATTCAACGGTCTCGACTCCTTTCTGAATAATTGAATTTTTGTCGAGTACATACAAATACATGTTGTCTGTTCACGATCATAGTTTTTCAATTGGTTCATAGATGGCGGGAAAGAGCGCGATTTCGGCGAGCTCAAACGCGGCAATGATGCGTGAAGTAGCAATAATTTTTCGTCGTTAAAGCGTTAAAAATTTCTCGTTTTTTTCGGGTTTTAAGTCGATTTTTAAGCTAATTCGGAACTTATTCAATTGTTCTTTTTGGACACATGAATTGAGATGCTTTTAACGTCGAAAAGTTTGAGCGTCAAGCTCTTATCTCGATTAAATTTTTAAAAAGTAAACGAAAAATATCCTACATTCAATCACCTTACTCAAGTGGAGGAAGTACCTCATTTCTTCTGGAATCTAACCCATCGAACTCTTATCATGGACAATGATTAATTTAAAAACTGCAAAGGGACACACCGAGTATCTGGGGAAAGATTTGAGCATAAGGGGAGAATAACATGATAGGTCGGTGATATTCTCTCCCTGCCACACACCATTGCAATGGTTTACAGGGTATTTACTCAGATTCAGATTGATTGAATTCAAACTCAATTTTCTTAAGTTATACGCCATAATTATTAAAATCTTACGTGTAAAATGACAGAATTGTAGAGTGGTAGAATAAGATTGGCTTTTATTATAATAAGATGATTTTCTTTCATTTGGGCGAAGGCCTGGAATTATGCCATCTCTACCATAACGATTTTGAAGAATTTGTTTTTGTTTGTTTGTTTGTGCATTTATAACGCAACAACTACAGAACGTATAAGCAAGATAAAGGTGTCATTTTAACCGAAATAGAAAGTTAAGCAAAATGGGAGGGTTTTTAAAGCGATTTGAACTACAATTTTCATATTAAAAATGTTTTTCTCTTTTAATTTTTCCATTTAAATAACACGGGTATGAGCGTATTGTTAGATTAACAATCTACTTGACAACCTTTATAAACAGTACCTAATCATTCTATATAGACGTTCCTTACAGAGGAGGAGGAGGATATAACATACTAGTAGAAGGTGCTTGCATACTGCAAGCATTTCATCTCACCTTGAAAAAACATTCATTTTTCAGACAGACATTTCATCATTACAAATATTCTTTTAATTCTAAAGATTACAACTCCGCAGCGATTTTCGTTTTCCCACATGTAAAAATAATAGTTTAAAACAATCCCCAAATGTTGCAATTTTAAACATTTTACACTTCCTACATTATGGGGTACTAATGCTATACATTTCAGCCAAACTTTAAAGTTGTAGCACTTCTTGAAGGAAAATAATATTTTTCTAATTGTTAAAAATTTAAACATTTTTAACGGCCGCCGCAATATATATATGGAGAGATTGAAATGTTTATTTGTGCAAATGCACTGTTCTGTAAATAATTTGAAAATTGCAGCTTCCTAGCTCATCCCGTAGTACATAAAAAATTATTAAAATTTAATCTGGAAGTGCCTAAACATTAGTATCCTCCTGTTATATGTTATATATCATTATATATCGACGACTCTTACAGAGGAGGAGGATATAACATACTAGTAGTTGGTGCTTGCATACTGCAAGCATTTCATCTCACCTTGAAAAGACATTCATTTTTCAGACAGACATTTCATCATTACAAATATTCTTTTAATTCAAAATATTTCACCTCCACAGCGATTTCCGTTTTTCCCACATGTAAAAATAATAGATTAAAAAAATCCCCAAATGATGCAATTTTAAAAATTTTACACTTTCATCATTATGGGGTACTGATGCTACACATTTTAGCCAAATTTTAAAGTTGTAGCACTTCTAGAAATAAAATAATATTTTTCTAATTGTTTAAATTTAAATAATTTTTAACGGTCGCCGCAATTCATATATGGTAAAATTGAAATGTTTATTTGTGCAAATTCACTACTCTGTAAATAATTTGAAAATTTCAGCTTCCTAGCTCATTTCTTAGTACCTAAACAGCTATCTATTTGTTTAAACTTTAAGAATTTTTAACTGCCAAACAAATTAAAATATCAGAATTTGTATAATCCCTATTTCGTTTTTTTAGGAATTCTACTTACAAAAAAAATTACAACTCTGTAGCACATGCGGAAATACATAAAGCATGAAAATTTGTTTAAACAATTGCGAATTTTTATCGGCCGCATTGTTGCACTTTTTGAAGATTTTCGTTTTTTCTAGTCGGTTTTGCACAAAATGCGACCTAATAAAAAAATTTCGAATCTCCAGCACATCTGGAAGTGCCTAAACATTAATATCCTCCTGTTATATGTTATCATATGTTATATCGCTGCGGAGGTGAAATATTTAAAATTAAAAATATATGTGTAATGATGAAAGATGAATAATGAATGTTTTTTTATGTTGAGATGAAATGCTTGCAGTATGCAAGCACCAACTACTAGTATGCTATATCCTCCTCATCTGTCAGAGTCGTCGATATATAATGATAGTAGTTGGTGCTTGCATACTGCAAGCATTTCATATCACCTTGAAAAAACATTCATTTTTCAGACAGAAATTTCATTATTACAAATATTCTTTCAATTCTCCGCAGCGATTTCCGTTTTTCCCACATGTAAAAATAATAGTTTAAAAAAATCCCCAAATGTTGCAATTTTAAAATTTTTATACTTTTTTCATTATAAGGTACTAATGCTACACATTTGAGCCAAATTTTAAAGTTGTAGCACTTATAGAAGTAAAATAATATTTTTCTAATTGTTTAAAATTTAAACATTTTTAACGGGTGCCGCAATATATATATGGAGAGATTGAAATGTTTATTTGTGCAAATGCACTGTTCTGTAAATAATTTGAAAATTGCAGCTTCCTAGCTCATCTCGTAGTACCTAAAAAATTATTAAACTTTAATGTTCAAATGGGGTTAAAACAACCCCTAAAAATTAACAATTTTAAAATTTTCCATTTTTATAGTTGGTTATGAGAAAAGTTCTATAATCTTGCAAAATTTCAGCTTCCTACACTTATTAGATTGGTCTACACACTAGATTACGTTTTCCCATGCTAACTTATTGGAGATATTCCGGGGTCTCTGGAGTCGAACCCAAGAGACTGTAAGCAAAAGTAACAATAATTCCTAATAGATATTGCGGCCATCTAGCAACACTGATAATTTCATTTTTCTAGTTTACCGGTAAGTGCCCATAATTATTTTACAAAAATGGCGCAATGCTTTTCTTATGAAAAAAAAGCAACTTTCGGATTTTCTGGAGTCGAACTCATGTCACTTAGGTGAGAAGTCTCATATTATCTGAAGATTTATTTATTATATCTACAAAACCTAAAATTTTCAGCTCTCTAGCTCTTGTAGTTTGGGCTGGACATTAGTATCCTCCTATATGTTATATCATTATATATCGACGACACAGAGGAGGATACTAATCTTTAGGTACTTCCAGATGAGCTGGAGATTCGAAATATTTTTCATAGGTAGTATTTTGTACAAAGCCGACTAGAAAAAACGAAAATCTTGAAAAAGTGCAACAATGCGGCCGCTAAATATTCGCAATTGTTTAAACAAATTTTCAAGGTTTATGTATTTCCGCATGTGCTACAGAGTTGAAATTTTTTTTGTAAGTAGAATTCCTAAAAAAACGAAATAGGGATTATACAAATTTTGATATTTTAATTTGTTTGGCAGTTAAAAATTCTTAAAGTTTAAACAAATGGATAACTGTTTAGGTACTACGGGATGAGTTAGGAAGCTGAAATTTTCAAATTATTTGCAGAGTAGTGAATTTGCACAAATAAACATTTCAATTTTACCATATATGGATTGCGGCGGCCGTTAAAAATTATTTAAATTTAAACAATTAGAAAAATATTATTTTATTTCTAGAAGTGCTACAACTTTAAAATTTGGCTAAAATGTGTAGCATCAGTACCCCATAATGATGAAAGTGTAAAATTTTTAAAATTGCATCATTTGGGGATTTTTTTAATCTATTATTTTTGCATGTGGGAAAAACGGAAATCGCTGCGGAGGTGAAATCTTTAGAATTAAAAGAATATTTGTAATGATGAAATGTCTGTCTGAAAAATGGATGTTTTTTCAAGGTGAGATGAAATGGTTGCAGTATGCAAGCACCAACTATATTATATGTTATATAATATGTTATTACTATGTTATAACTATACTATAACTATACTATGTTATAACTATGTTATATCCTCCTCTGTAAGAGTCGTCGATATATAATGATAACATATAACAGGAGGATACTAATGTTTAGGCACTTCCAGATGTACAAAACCGACTAGAAAAAACGAAAATCTTGAAAAAGTGCAACAATGCGGCCGCTAAAAATTCGCAATTGTTTAAACAAATTTTCAAGGTTTATGTATTTCCGAATGTGCCACGGAGTTGAAATATTTTCTATAAGTAGAATTCTTAAAAAAACGAAATAGGGATTATACAAATTTTGATATTTTAATTTGTTTGGCAGTTAAAAATTCTTAAAGTTTAAACAAATAGATAACTGTTTAGATACTACGGTATTAGCTAGGAAGCTGAAATTTTCAAATTATTTACAAAGTAGTGAATTTGCACAAATAAACATTTCAATTTTACCATGTATGAATTGCGGCGGTCGTTAAAAATTATTTAAATTTAAACAATTAGAACAATATTATTTTACTTCTAGAAGTGCTACAACTTAAAAATTTGGCTAAAATGTGTAGCATTAGTACCCCATAATGGAGAAAATGAAATGTCTGTCTGAAAAATGAACGTTTTGTCAAGGTGAGATGAAATGCTTGCAGTATGCAAGCACCAACTACTAGTATTAACTAAAAGAAATAATATATACCTAATCATTATATATAGACGTTTCTTACATAGGAGGAGGAGGAGGATATAGGAGGATATTAATGTTTAGGCACTTCCAGATGAGCTGGAGATTCGAAATTTTTTTCTTAGGTAGGATTTTGTGCGAAACCGACTAGAAAAACGAAAATCTTGAAAAAGTGTAACAATGCGGCCGCTAAAAATTCGCAATTGTTTAAACAAATTGTCAAGGTTTATGTATTTCCGAATGTGCTACGGAGCTGAAATTTTTTTTAGAGGTAGGAAATGAAAAAAAAACGAAATAGGGATTATACAAATTTTGATATTTTAATTTTTTTGGGAGTTAAAATTTTTTAAAGCTTAAACAAATAGGTAAATGTTTAGATACTACGGGGCGAGTTAGAGAGCTGAAATTTTCAAGTTAATTAGAGTTTTGTCTATTTAAACGAATGAACATTTCAGTGTGTCTATGAAATTCTTAATGCGGCCGTTAAAATTTATTTAAATTTAAACAATTAGATAAATGTTATTTCACTTCTAAATGTGCGACAAATTTAAAATTTGACATAAATGTGTGGCATCATTAACCCTATGTGGAAAACGTATAATATTCATAAAATTGCAAAAGTTAGCAATTGTTTTATTCCATTATTGTTCCATAAGGAAAAAAAGACATTTGGTCCCTAGGAGAAATCATTCAAATTAAAGAAATATTTCCCATGACGAAATATCTCTCTAAAAAATTAATGTTTTTTCAGGGTGAGATGAAATGCTTGCAGTATGCAAGCACCTTCTTCTAGTATTAACTAAAGTAGGGAAAAAGAAACAAGGTTATTCAAAGAAGGGCAATCACCAAAAAACTATAAATTTGGCTAATTATTTCAAAAGGTAAGTGGAAGACAGTTTTCATGTGCAATTTTAAGTGTTTTCGTTCTCTAAAAACTTTTTATGTATTCTGCATATTCTCTATCCTTAATAGACAGCGAAATATATTTTTCATTAACATTGAAAATGAATCATGTGAAAGATATATTAGAAGGTACAATAACAAAACTTCTATAACAAGTCTTTAATTTATACCAACATTTATAATCGTTAACTCTTCCTCCCTTGAACATCTATATGCATATTTTACTTTCCATTCAATTGAACATTTGTATGAATCAATTAAGACAATGACACTTATTATATTATAATAAAACTTTCCATGCCATACCAACGTTTTTATCGGCAAATTCGGTTTCAAAGTCCGGGAACTCATTTTGTTTCGTAGGTTTGACTTTAAAATATTCGCGTGACAAATTAGACCCAGAAAATCAGCCTATGCATGAGATAACGTATGGGTAAGCATAATTTGGATATATCTTCAAACGTGTTTCCACCGGTCGCATCCCTAGAGCTTGCAATTCCTGCCCAAGTTTTTAATGTTTTTGAGATTCATGACCACATAATATCATGCAGTTTCTTCCACTGGAACTTAATTTTAGTGAAATAACTATATTTTAAAAGTGATCCACCGATTGTTTACTATGATTATTTGATAAAAATACAGTTGCCAAACTTATCGATAAAGGATACAGGACAAATTTATTTATTTGGACAAAAGATGGTAAGACAAGAAGTATACCATTAAGCACTACAATATAATTAACCTGGTTTCATTACTTGGTTTTATTCTTAAATCTTCCTCAATATTTTTTGTTTTGACTTAAAAACCCGAGCAACGCCGGGTAATTTCAACTAGTGAATGTAAAATAATGAAGAATGTATGGCTTTGGGAAGAAATTAAAATCTAAAAAGGAAAATTACGATCCTGTAAAATGTAACATATCTTAGCTATTGAACGTTTACAATAATAATAATTTTGGTTGCAAATACGTGGTGTACTTAAACAAGACAATTGTATAAATATTCGAATTACTGAGTAAATGTCAATTTCAAAATTTGGGGTGCAGTAAAGAACAGACTGAGAACGTATTTATGTGGTTTCCATGCCAGCCCCCTTCACGGAGATGTATCTGCTCCAGAAGTTTGCCCCCAAGAGAATTACCGAGTTTGTCTTATGGCTGAAAAAAATTCAAGAATAATCAAACAAAAAAATTGAAAAAAGTACTTATATCAGGTATCTCCAGTGGCCACAACAAGGTTATGAAAAACCAGATGCGCATTTTCGCTACAATGCAGCCGTCTTCGGTGGTAATTCACAGAAAGTAAATTATTTTATGACCTTCACGCAATCGTTGGAGAAATAACCGCTTGGTAGACATTCATCCTAAACCTGCCTCGCTCCAAATGAAGACATACGCACATAGAAAAACAATGTTTCTCCAATAGCTATGAAAAGGTTGGAAAAACCAGATGAGCATTTTGGCTATATAGCAGCCGTCATCATTGGTATTCATCGATAGTAGATTCTGAAAATAAACTCATTTTGAAATTCACTCTCAGCTAATCAACACTGATGGCGACTACTTTGTAGCCGAAATAGGCATCTGGTTTCCCAACCTTTTAATAGCTTTCGGAGATTGTTTATCATAATTGATTTCAGCCATAAGACAAGCTCGATAATTCTTTCTAGAATTACATACCCATATGTATAAACGGAAAAACCATCCACCGCTCTCTGACCACCACTTTAGTAATAATAGGCCTACCAAGGCCTCCTCCATGATTTTCGATCGCGAAAGAGCGAGAAATTACTGCAAGAAAAGGAAAAAATGGTCACCGTGAATAAGCAAAACGGCGAATGGCGAGGTATCTTACGTATAGTTTTCCAGTTCTGTTTGTCTGTGTGGCACGCTGACGTCATCAATGGCACTTTTTAACGCGTTTTAGCAAACTTCCCGATTAGGTGGAAGGTTGAAATTTCATAGGAATATTTGATTCAGATATAAAAATTAAATGACGAAAAAAATTCGATGAAAGACACGGGTTTGACTCCAGAGGAGCGATTTCCATTTTTCGTAAGATAACACGTAAAAAGCGACTTTTTAAAGTGTAGGCTTTTATTCTTTTGGAAATTAAAATTAGAAGAAATTGCCGCACCATCTTCAAATTTAAACTGTTTTAGGAAAATTAATGAAGTTTCGTATTCTATTCATTTTTTTCCGCCTACCTTTCGAAATCTCTCATATAAAACTTTGGGCAAATATCGGCTTTTAAACGGGATATTGCCTTGCCGACCACGTCATTGTTAAACTTCGAGAATCAATTGTTGTAACAACCTGCATACGTGTAATATATACGAGTGCATAGATTGCCTTAAATTATTGTAGGATTTTTCGCGAAATTACGTAACCCTAATGGGACTGGGATTTAGTTTGGATTCGTTTGCTTATATAAACGACTATGTAGATATAGAGTAAGAGAGAAGGGATGTGGGGAGGGAGATTGGAGGGAAGGGATATAGTATGGGAGGTACATAGAGAGTAAGGAAGGTTTAGAATTAGAGTAGGAAAGAGATAAAGAGGGAGACGGAGAAAAAGAGGCAGAGAGGGAGGGAGAGAGATTGATTGATTGATTGATGAGGTCTTTATTTGGGACGAGATTGAGACTAAAAGTCCCATCTTCCACCTAACCCCTCGTCATGAAACATATACAATAATACACAGCACTTTATGTAAATACAAGTAACAATAAAAATACAAGAATTGGAAAAGAAAAGATGTAATTTTGCGGGGAAAATATAAGTACTGCTGAATAATGAAATCTATGTAAAAAAAACCCACAGCAGGAAAACACCCACACAAGAAGGAGAGTGTGAAAAACCTGCGAAACCTACTGAGATTCACTAAAGACGTTAATAACTGATATTTGGAACAAAAGATGAATACATGAAAAACTTTAAGCCATGCATCAGTAAATTTTTGGCACAATACGAATACATTATTGATGGAATAAACATATGAAAATGACTAAATGAATAGATAATAACACTGTTATGACTAAACAAAAAATAGAGGAGAAAAAATAAATAAATGAATAAAATAAAAAATTATAAATAATGTACAATGAGTATTGTTTTGTCAAAATCAAGATTGAGAAACATTGAAGCATTAAGTGTGTTTAACTGTTCCTTTGAAAGGATAAGAGAGATAGATAGCAAAGTCGTTTGAATGATGAGAGCGAGTGCAAATTTTTTATTGTTTGGGGAAGTTCGTTCCATAGTCGGCAAGCAGTCACAATGAAGGACTTGTTGAATATTACCGTTCTGTGTTAAGGAATAAGGATTTTATGGCACCCTCTTGTATTACGGTTGTGTACAGTTTCTATACTCTTGAATTCCGCTGCAAGATAATGTGGATTGTTAGAAGTAAGTAATTGATATAGTAAGGAAAGCAAGTGGAGGCGTCTTCGGGACTCCAAATATAGCCAGTTTAGTTTGGCGAGTGAATCTGAAATATGGTCTGATTTTTTCAGGCTAAAAATATATTTAATGCACGCGTTATGAGTTCTCTGAATCTTTATCGTCAACTTTTGAGATAAATCTTGGTACGCTATATCAGCATACTCAAAATGCGGAATAATGAGTGAAGTTACCAGATGCTTTTTTAGAGAAACTGGAGTACTACTACTTAACTTCCTAAGTGAGTGAAGATATGAGTTTACTGTTCTACACACATTTATAACATGTGGGGCCCTTCATCTATGAGCAATCCAATATTCTTTACTACTTTACAATAGGGTATAGTTGAATTTGCTATGTTAATCGGTATTCTTTGGGATTGATTAATTGCGGCTAATATCTTAGGGTAACCAATTAAGATGGCCTGTGATGTTTCTGGATTAATACTAAGAAAGTTTTTATTACTCCAGGCCTCTAGCGTTTCTAAGTCCTTATTGATATTTTTTAAGGTTTTCGCGAGATCGTTTGCGGTAGAACTTGGGTATATTTGCAAGTCATCTGCATAAAGATGATGATTGCAGTATTTAAGGAACAAGGAGAAGTCATTTATGTATAAAGAAAATAGTAGGGGACCCAAAATTGAGCCCTGTGGGACACCTCTTCCGTTGGTAAGCCAATCAGATGAAGAATTAATGGAAATCACTTGTTGGGAACGATCGCTTAAATAAGAAGATATCCAATTAATGGCCGAAGGCGAGAAATTCATTTCGAGCAGTTTAGACAGCAGGACATCTTTGTCTATCGAGTCGAAAACTTTACTGAAACCCTGTAGTACTAGGATTGTTCCTTCCCTTTTGTCCATTGCGCGGTGAATGTCGTCGGTAATTTTTACAAGAGTAGTGGTGGTGCTGTGAGATTTACGAAAGCCAGATTGAAAGGGATCTAACAATTGATTTTCGTTAAGAAAGAGCGTGATTTGTTCATGTACTAATTTTTCTAAGGCTTTTGATAAGGTAGGCAAAAAGCTAATTGGGCGAAAATCGTTGTTTTCAGTCAATTTCGATTTCTTTGGTAATGGCCTTATGAAAGCTCGTTTCCATTGCACTGGAAATTTTTCTTGAGATAGGGAGCAGTTAAATATATTAGTTATTATTGGTAGAATAATATGAATCAATATCTTGATGAAGATAGTTGGTATGCCATCTGACCCTTGAGCTTTAGATTTTATTTTTCGAAAAGCGTGGAGCACTTGGAATTGAGTGACCGGGATGAACTTGAACGGGTTAAAATCCTTGTTTGATTTTTCCGCTGCGACAGTAATCGAATTAATAACTTCCCTTTTTATTTTGCCATTAATGACATTCGGGGGTGTAGAGAATTTAGAATTCAACGAGTCTAATGATATGCATGGAGGCAATTTAAAGTCATTTTGTTTGCCAATACCAATCGACCTAAGTTTTTTCCAAATAATCGAAGGTGATTCGTTCGGACTAGCTATTGAGTGAATGAATCTAATTTTTGCATTTCTGATTAGTTGTTTTGTTTTGTTTCTAGTGCGCTTATATTTGTCGAAAATATTATCGTCTTTAGTTCTTTTGAACAAACGAAAAACCGAATCGCGGTGCGCCATCATTTTTTTAATATCGTCATTTAGCCAGGGCGAGCGAGGTTTGGAAATGCCAATGGTTTTTTCAGGTGCGAAGTGGTCAAGCAATTGCATTAATAAAGTGTTTAAGGCTTCAACTTTTTTGTCAATATCATCGATAAATTCAATGGTATATCAGGGAAGAGTAGAAGCTTCGTTCATTAATTCAAAGTCATCTATCCCTTTTCTGTCTCGGTGGCGCATAAAAGTTTGTTTGAATTTCGGCGAATTTAGTGAGTAAGCTAAGAAGATAAGATCATGAGAAGAAATTCCTGAGACTGGCAATTGACCATGAGTTATTATTTTTTCAAGGTTGGTCGTAACGGCTTAGTCGATCCAGGTTGAGGCTGTTTGAGTGTTATTAGTCGGAGAGGGAAGGAAAGAGAGAGGAAGGGAGGGAATATTATTATTATTACTTTCTCCATACATAGTGTAGGAGAAAGTACTATCTCCATGAAAAAAATCTACTTCGAGATTTCAACGGAAATACACGTTTTGAGGTACCCTGAATACGTTCTGATTATTTTATCGATGATGCCTGTGTGTATGTGATAGCTTTTTTGTGGGTGCTCTAACTCACAAACTATTAATCAGGGCAACGGGAAATTTTATATTTAACATTTTTATAAAAGTCAGAAGAACTGATTAGTTTTTGGTAAAAATCGGTCAATCGGAAGTGGGTGTTTACTCTTGTCACTTATCCGTTATTTTGAAATATTTGCTTTAATATTTGATAATTGTAAAAATATACTGAAAAAAAGTTGTGGGAAAGTTAATTTTCTACAACCTTTGTTTGCAACATTTTCCCATATAATGCATTGTTTAAGAGCTATATTTTTAGCTGCCACCACCACGCCACCTACCGACGACTCTTGTTAACAATTGACGCTTAGTTACGTCTTAGTAACGCTCCTTTTTCTTTTGCATAATTGTTGGAGCTTTCTGGCTATAGCCAATATCAGAAGGCTATGGTTTGAGTTTATTTCTGTTCTTTGTAAATTCTAAAATTTTCTCGCAGTTTCTTAAAATATTTATTATTATCTAACCTATTTGGAATTTTTAGATATATTACAGATATGGAGAAAGTCATGTGGTGGTCACATCAATTTTCTTTTCTTAATTGTTGGAGCTTTGTGGTTATATCCAATATCAGAAGACTATGGTTTGAGTTTATTTATGTTCTTTGTAAAGTCTAAAATTTTCTCGCAGTTTCTTAAAATATTTATTATTATGTAACCTACTTGGAATTTTTAGAAATATTACAGATATGGAGAAAGTCATGTGGTGGCCACATCACATTTTTTATAGTATTATTATTACTTCATTTTTGACAAGGGGCTCATCATTTAGCATATCTTACTGATTTTTCATATCGAAATCAAATGTATTTGGAATACTTTTCTCATAATCCCGTCATATTTGACGGACAATTACGCTAGTCCTTATATAATAATTCTCAAGTGTCTGCCTGTCTGTCTGTTCGTCACGGTACTTTTGGACATGTTGTAATGAAATTAAGAGCTGAAAATATCGCAATCGTTAAATCCCCATGAGGTGGTTCCTAGAAAATTCAAACGTCCCGGAAAAAGTCCCGGATTCGACTCCGGGAGACGATTATATTTTCCCATAATTTTACTCGGGATTTTCGATTTTTCAAGGTGCAAGATTGTTTTCTTTCATTCATCAAAATACGTAAATATGGACCAATTTTCCCCGCTTTTGCTTTTTTGACGGCTAAAACTATAAGATATCTTATTCTTGCGATTTTTTGACGTTACACGGAAGAATTTGTCAGAAATACGCCTTTATTTCAATATTTTATAGCTTTTTCGTACTCTTTCCGGATGTTGCCAAGGCGACTCGCATTGTTGCCTCCGATTCAATCAGCGTCAATTAAGCCTTCAAATAGACGAAAGAACTGCGTTATTCGCTTCGCGCTTCTTATGAAGCATCGAAATTATTGTTGTAGCAACGTCAAATGTAATAGATTGTAGCATAAATAATAATTATTATTCAGTAAACTGCGTGTGGGCTGAGGGCGTTTTAAACGATTGGCTAAAAGAAAAAAATCTTTTCTTTATTTAAATACTGGAATATTACCTTTTTCGTGAGTAAAATTATTATACTCTACATATTTAATGTTTATTAATGCAAATAGGCCTACGCATCAGTTGCATTTTGATGATAAGGAGAATATGGGTTATTATTAATAAATGAAAAATAACAAATTTTGAAGTACAAAAAATTTGCGTTAGTAACAATTCATGAATAAAAAATGAAATAAATGGTTGAATTAATTATATATGAAAAACATTGCATAAAACAATTTTAAAGCACTACTAACATAAAACTTGGAAAATCATTGCTGTATATCATTATTTTCCTCTCTAAGATGACATTTAAACATTTAGATTATTTACTGACTTAGCAAAATGTTTGTAATTGAAATACATCAATACAGATATTTTGTGTCCAACAATAACATATGTTTGTAAATGTTAAACATACTTATGGAGAGCTGATGAAATACAACAATGCAGATATTTTATCTTCAACAATAACAGATATTCGTACTTATTATTCGTAGTAGGCCCTGTAATAAGTTAATAGCAGTCGTTGTCCGATACTTGAGGAAACGTGATTGTTTGTGAGTTCATATTTAATGAAATGTGCAGTGATAATCATTGGAAATAAGCATCACGTTTTCAGTCATTGTCGAGAGAAGTTCGCCCTTGAAGATGCCCACTTAGTGGGTGAATTGCATCGGGTTTATTATAAAATTTTATGGCTTAAGGAGTTTTCCCACTGATGTAAATCGAGTTAATCAAGCCACCAACCTTTATTGGAAATAAGGTAAGATAGAATTAAAAAATTTTTCCTTTTGAATATACTTGAAAGAACGTGATTGTTTGTGAGTTCCTCTATAACAAAGTGTGCAACGATAATCATTGGTGCTAAGGTAAGGTAGATTTTAAAATTTTTCCCCTTTGAATATACCGTGATATAAGGCTAATATGTATTGAGTAACTGTGGCATTGTGACGACGGCATTACTTTAATACATTGCTGTAAAAGCGCAGAAAATTAAAAAATGCCCAGGGGTAGACTATGTATAATCATTTTCCTCTCTAAGGTAATTTTTTAACGCCCAGGCTTCTGACTGACTTAAGAAAATTTTGCGCGGGTACCACTAGAATGATGTGGTAAGATTAATACAAATTAATTGCAAGCGTAGCTGAAATGGGCTGCTAGTATCTTTATTAAATTTCTACGCCATCCCATTGTATTGTCTATGCCGTTTTGTCCCATATAAATGAAGGCGTTTGGTTTAAAATAATTTGCTATTGAACGTAAAACACAAAATAATACTAGCGCAATCACTAAATGCATCCATGTATAAACTGACTCCATACCAGAAAGGAGGTGTCATAAAATGGATGCTATGTTTTATTTTTCGAAGCGATCGATAAGCACAATGAATGAAAATCTGAAATTTAAATCTTTACTTAAATTAAGGTTTCCATTTTTTCTCCTCTCAACAAACTGCCGGCCTTGGTAGAGGGGTGGTTAGCGTGTCTAACTCCCAATGCAAGGGTCGTGGGTTCGAATCGTGCCGAGGGCATGATCGTATGTGCTTGTCATAAATCTATTATAACACATGTAATTAGGGGAAGCTCTTTCTTTTAAATAAATAAATTTTCTCACATGGTCAATGCTCCACTTTCGCTTCGATGGAGGGCTTTCGTCACGACACCACACGGACGAAACGGAGAAGGGGGCGGGAATTGAATGCTTTCGTTTAGGACAGAACAAGACTAGAACTAGGACCGACGCCTCCCTACCTTCCTGAATTCTCCAATCTTGGACGATCTTTCCTCTTCAACGAGTACATAAGTTCTTCTCGATGCACAAACTCGTCACTACGATTCAAAAGCACACAATGGTCTCAGGCATGATGAATTAGAAGAGAGACGGCAGAGCCGAGCCTGTTCTGAATGTGAGCAAGATCACGGGCCAACCTGGAAGGATGGAAAAGGAAATTTAGCCAGAGAAACTCTCCATCAAATCTCGAGCGAGATGTGATAAAACATATTAGTGATAAAGTAAGCTGGAAAGGAATGCATGTTACCGTTTTACGCAGTTTCTAGACCGAATTTGTTTCGATACCGCCAACCGTTATCGGTCTAACACCTCCCAACTTGCGTACATTAGGAGAACATTCGGATAAAAGCGCTCCGCTTTTCAGAAGGGACGTTAAGCTGTTGATCCCTTGATGCAGGTTGTTAATATCACGCTAATGCCAGAATTGAGTTTGCCTCCTCCCATCTATGCATGTGTGTTTTATAGGCTTCCCAATGTAAAAGGTGGTTGCACTATAGGCTGGCAACCGATCTGCATAAAACGGAATTGTTAAGAAAACAGCTATAATAGAGGATGACCCTACACGCCCATGGTGTGTAGTGCCCGTCTAGATGGTGATCAGTGGTAATTTCTGTCTGCGCCAAAATCCATTAAACCGCATCTCTAGTGAGGCAGGAGTGAGGGAGTTAGTATGGAGTTAGTGGTGAAAGTAAGGCGGATATAGGAAGGAGGAAATAGAAGGCATTTTTATCAAATCGGGTGACTGGAAATGCGTCACCGTCTGGTTGTAAGCGAGCATTCTTGAGCGCCACGAGTCGTGAGAAGCGTTTAGCAATTCTTTCATAACGGGAAGACTGTCGTCGAATGTCCGTAGTTTAAGCGCGTTGCTGCGTGATAAGGATTCTGTTCGTTTTCTATTATGGAGCCCAGGGGGATCAGTTTATTTTTCCGTTCGAATGTATCTGTGGTATGTGATAACGCTAAATTATGAAATTAGGGAACAAAAAGAGCAACATATTCGCGGTGTTTTAAAGTTATTAAAGCCAATATAAGTATTAAATAAATGATTAAATGGAATGCAGGCATCATAAGTTCCGTTTGGATCATCTTGTTTTTACTATACATACTTGCCATTCGAACACGCTAACAAGACCTATGTACATAAATTGTGATGATTTCTTAAACAGATTTAAAATGACGTAAATCGAATATAAACGATATTTGATATATTAGTTATTTTAATGAATTACCTTATCTTAATAACTTTCAAAAAACATAATTTAATAAATATAATTCAAATTAAAAAATAAATTCAAAAACATTTTTAAGATAAATATCTTTTACTGCGAGCTGAAAGGCAAAACATTTAATTTTAGAATTACGTCTGAAAATTTTTCATTTTTAAATTAAACGGCTGATAACTTACAAACTATTTTATATCATCTCTATTTTTTTGTTTTTAGTGATAAAACAAAAAAATTAAGTTAAAGACAGTGGCTTACGGAAGGCAGAGGGGTTATGGCTGTTAGGATCCCCATGGCGCCTTCGTAGGATAATGTCCGTAATAATGTAATGCACCGATTCTTTTTTACAATTATGATTAAATGGCAATGTCAATATTATTATATACACTGTTAATACGATGTTAGCCAAAAATTTAGGTGGAAGCCAACTCATACTGCTTTAACACCGATCATGAAGTTCTCCTTCACGATATCCTGTGTGGTTAAATACTAAATTATATTAATACGCAAAATAACTAACTATTATCAATTTAATTAGTTACTGCGTTAAGCAATTCTGGATTGTTTTTGACACAATATTTCTTCATAGCTGTGTGTATATGAAAGTTAAAAACATTCTTGTAAAGGTCCCCATGCGACTCCAAATATTGTCAGGACGTAATAAACGGTTTGGTCATATGTCTCTGAATGGTACACCAATACCCGTCCAGCTTATTATCTATATCACCAATATTTAGAAGTGACTGCTGAAAACTGGCTCCTTTGAAGCTGCCTTCTTCCCAGTTGAATAAATCCCCTTGCTGGCATATGATTTCGGTAAAGCCGTCTGATTCACATTAAACACCTGTTGAGTCCAATATCTCATCCTCTTCAAGGTTTCATTTCAAAATTTTAGAATGATCTCTATTTGTCTGCATTATCAGCTTCACCATTCACTGTATAATTATGCGTAAATGCTTCTTAAAACGTTCGAACCAAGCACGAATAGCTTCAGAAGTTTTCATTTGTAAAATTCCTTGTTATATTTCTTACAATCTTCAAACAATATTTTAGCATTTCTAAAAACACTGTACTACTTATATATGTTAGCATGATGATATTCGAGCCAAACTTTAAAAAGTCTCGCCACGTTTTCCATAACACTCCCTCATGTAAGAGTTCATTTTTAGCAACAAATGAAGGTGTCTCTTTACGGAGACGTTTTTCAACTTTGGCTTTCATCAAAGGAGGAGAAAGGGCAAGAATTAAGGCGAGTTTTACCAGTATCAATAGCTTTAAAACATTTTCTATATTTATACCTTTCCTTGCTTTATCTTACAGAAGTACAGACTCGGGACGTTTTTTGATCATTGAACCAAAAAATTCACCAAAATTTCAATAGTTGAATGATGTTTAAAATTCACTAATACCAACGTGAGCAGAACGTTAAGCCAATGGTATGCGAAATTGTCGAAATGGACGCTCCGTGCGATAACTTGATGAATTCGGATATAAAAATAAGGCGAGCTGAGCAACTATCTAGGATCTAGAATTAATTGCTGCCGCGAACACGCCTCGTTAGAAAGTATCATATATAAGGCAAGTTTTTAATTAAGCTGCTCTCACATTATATCAGTCAGTTTCTTCCGTCTAATTTTACTATTGCACCCACTGCTCGTGATTTAGTATTTTTGCCGCTTTAACAATTAAAATTCAAATAGCGGTCAAATTCGCTGCGTGCCATAGATTTGTTACTCTTTTAGAAAATTTGTATAGCAAAGTATTGACCCATAGTTATACGTTCATCTCATCTGTGTATATCACACACATTGGTCATTGCATGGAACTTTTTCTCGTAATGTTAACTATAAAATTGAAATGGAAATGAAATGGAAATCGTTGTCATAAGCATAAGGATAAATTTTCTTCGTTTAGTTTTTTTAATTCTCAAAAAGAGTAAAATATAATTGGAATGTGAGTTCATGTTTATATCGGTATATTTTGGCCGTTAATTACCCCAAAAGGGTAGTTGCAACTGCAGTCTCGTTGATTGGCCGACCCTGACTGGAGATTGTTTAATAGAAATAGCCTCAATGTTTACATAGACGATCCATTAAAATCTGTGAAATTTTGCCTTCATTTTTACTTTCTCCATATACGAAGTATAGAGAAAGTATTTGCATGAAAAAAATCGAATTGGAGATTTCAACGGAAATACATGTTTTAAGGTCCCCTGAACACGTTTTGACTATTTTCTCGATTATGTCTGTTTTTCTGTATGTGATAGATTTTTATGGGCGCCCTAACTCAAAAACTATAATCAGGTCCACGCAAAACTTTATATTTAACATTTTTATAAAAGTTAAAAGATTTGATTAGTTTTTGGTAAAAATCGGTCTACCGGAAGTGGGTGTTTACTCTTGTCACTTCTCCGTTATTTTGACATATTTGGTTTAATATTTGATAAATTTAAAAATGTACTGGAATAAAAGTTGTAGAAAATTTTATTTTCTACAACCTTTGTTTGATGCATTTTTCCATATAATGCATTGTTTAAGAGATATCTTATATTTTTAGCTGCCACCACCACGTCACCTACCGGCGACTACTGTTAACAATTGACGCTCAGTTACGTCTTAGTAACGCTCCTTTTTCTTTTCTCAATTGTCAACCGGAAGTAAATATTGACAACGATCCCAGAGCTAACAACATGTAATTTGCCATATAAATATGGAGAAAGTCATGTGTTGCCCACATCAGTTTATTTTCTTTATCCTCGAAAATTAGGACGGAACTAAATATCGAAGTAAACTATGGGGAGGGGAAGAATTTAAAGCTACATCTTGATCTTTCAGAGGAATATAGAAGAATATACTCGATAATTATATCGTAAAAATTAACATTTAACTCGAGATGATGAACTTCATGGATGGTGTGCTATCTGCACATGGCTGGGTGGCTTAAACATACAGAAATTATGCAGAATATTGAACGTTGTTTCGCAATGGGAGAAAGAGGAACGCAACGAAAATTGTACGCTCATATCCACGTAAAAGAAAGCGTGAACGAAGAAAGAACCTCACCATAATTTGCAAGGGAAACGCCTCCAACTGAGGCAAAGCAACGATTTGAAATCGAAAATATTGCTGCGAGGAATATATCGCGATTGCCTACTGCGACTGACTTACTGCCTTCGTAAAGTCAAGAGGGGGCTGAGGGCGATCCTAAATAAGGAATGCAACACTAAGGAAATTATATTGGTGAACCCAGATGTAACTTCCTACGATAAGTATTAGTATCGTCAAAGACATTGGACCTAAAACCACATATTGCGCTCTAGTGGAAACTAAAGGCATTATCGCTTAGCGCGTATCTCTAAGCGCAGAGAACCGAACGGGAAGCTAACCATGGAAATGATTTTTAAAAACGACCTTCAGACGCGAATAAAAGGAATATTTTCCGACCGTCACGTTTACAGTAGAACGTTGCACATGAAACGTCCCTGGGACGTGCGACTATACACGTGTCTTTGTAGTCTTCAAGTCCAATTCAATTGAGAAGCGTACGTAAATTATCCGTAGGCTCGTATTTGCAATTCAAAGGAATTACGCCTTGAATTTAATCGAAATAACGTAGAGTTATTTTTAATAGGTGATTTACAAATTTTTTTGTTTGTATTTCTGGCTAATCAACCTCTTGGATTACTTATTATACATAGCCATTACTCCTTCCTCACCGCGCACACTTACAAGAGAGGAGGGAAACCCGGTGCCTGCATTAGCATACTCTTTAAGAAGAGCACCGACTGCTTAACGACCCTTCCGAAGGACAGAGCGCTGACTTGCGCGGTCTCCTCAAACCACGCAAGCATGGGACGGGACGATCCCAGGTTTAAAAATCCAACCTCCGCCGGATTTGAACCTGGACCGCTGCGTGGAAGTCCAACGCTATAACCACTACGCCGCCGCCTCCCTCTTAATTTAAAAAACCAATAATGTTTCAGCGAGGGGCTAAAATTCGGAGAATGAAAATAGTTTTCCTGGGGTCTCCTAGCTGATAGAAACAAAATGTCGTTTACAGAATTTCTCTACGACAAACAGTTCCTGGGATACAGAGGAGGACGGATGGACAGAAACTTGAGATATTATATTTGGGTTCATATTTGATAACCTCGTTTTGGATGGATATTCATTGTTTAAATAACTTCCGGACTCAGTACAATCGCGAGTTATTTTTAGGTGCTTACCTCCAGGCAAATTGCTTTTCGATGGAGACAAATTTCTCGAGCCTTTCTTACTTTTACGCAATCATCTTGAACTGATATTGTAGCATGAGGTATCAAAATCTACCTAACTATTATAATCTTCTTCCTTGTTTGCTTTCCCAGATGGTGCAATGACGAAACATTTACTCTCTCTTTTACAGTTATATCTGATATCTTATTCGTCATCAATTACTAAACAAATTCGACGCGGAATTATAAAGGGAAACACCGAGCGAACTTGAACATTACTGTTTCCGCATGCGGAAAAATATTTTAAGGACATCAGAAATTATGCACTGGTTTTAGGTATTCAATGCTAAAATACGCTTTTTTTAGAACGAAATTTCTACGAATATCCTATTCTGCGCTTTTCAAATTGTAAAATAAAATATTTTGGTCGGATTTTATTTTATCTAGTGATATTTTTATCCAACGACAATTTTACAAGGATTCTTATGCTTTAAAAACTTAATAATCTTATAAATATTTTAGAGTGTTTGTGTGTGTATGTTCTTTATACGTTTTTACGCTGTTGAAGCTATCTAATTCAAAAGTTTCATGGTTCATATGGACCAAAGGAAGAACTTGGTCTGCAGACCGTGGGGTCTCTTATACCCCATGGGGTCAACAAAATACTATTTCCGTAAGAATGCATAGGAAATGGTGTGGAGAAGCCCCAAAATACTATGCAGCCCTTCACTGATGTGGATATAAATATACCTAAATATTAACTTACGATAACGGGAAATGGCTTATTTTACGAACGAAAGACTGAATATTTTAATTCTGTTCATGTTTTGTCGTATTACATGTTAAATCGCTCGAAATTATCCTTTAAGAGCAAATTTTATTAACATTTTCCAGGAGGCAACAAAGCTAAATTTCTTAATTGCTGTCCTCTTCAAAGGGAGATAGACACGTAAAGGTTAATGCAAGGAAAATCCACGCCGTCGCGCGCCGTAGAGAAAGAATAGCTAACGCCAAGATAAAGGGTACAAATGGATTCATGCCTAAATATAGTCTATGAATACTTTTAAAGTGGGTCAAATGATTTTTAAGAAATATTAGAAAATTGTTATCTTTTACCATTAACATTGAAAGATTTCTCGCAAGATAAATCGATACATCTACTTACATTGTTCGGTAACAAAGATTTTGTTCATTGTTTATGTTTTGGCTAATAGTATTGACATAATCCACATAGTTTTATTGCTGCTTTAAAGGCTTCGGTGCATCTATCCATGTGAATATTAAGTAAGACGTTAATGCGTAATTATATTAATGGTAAAACTTTACGATACAATACATAAAATAGTCAATGTTAAGGTAAACATCACTTGCGACAGCGCGGGGCTCCGAGCAATAAAAATCGTTTGCTACTTAAAAGAAACCTTCCCGAGCGAAGCCGGGCGTTTCAGCTAGTAATCAAGAAAATAAAATGTTACAAAGGACAAGCATATATTCATAAAATCAAGTACATACTTAATTTGAATATGAATATGTTATTTGACTGTCATAGGCTAGAACTAAAAGAATTGAAAATAAAATAGGCGCAGATAAACATTTCGGTATATCTCTTACCTACAAATATGATCATTCTAGGCGATCCCGCTTTTACCAATCTAAGACTATTTAAATTATAATGATGAGATCGTGTATCCAATGCTTGTCCCCGAAATGGCTCTTATTGTCAAAAGGAACTGCATTCTAATTTATGCGTTAACTATGTTCACCAAAATTATTCCCCAGATACGTTTGAAAATAATCTGTATTTAGCATTAAGTAATATCAGGTAATCCACTCTGATATATTTTATTGCTCGCCTAGAGAGATAAGAGGAATTAATAAATACTGCCCAAGGATACTGGCACTGCGATGCTCATGGCAGTAGCAATGCGATGAAATGTACTATAATTTTGGTAAATAATTATAGTGATCGAACTTTTCGCTTCAGAAAACATCTCAATTAATTTATTCTACAACAGTACTTGTTTTTGCCAATGGAGTCTTGGTATCTGAGAGAACAAGTCAGGACTAATAAGACTGATAATACTGCTAATCTTTTCGATCGTTTGAATCTGTGAAAATTTGCAGATATGGTCATCATGTCAGTCAAATTCAAGGATAAAGATTGCGTAATGGAAATATTATAAGGTTATTCACCCAGTGGTTAAATTTGTAATATTATATACCGCTAAATTTAAGAAATTTCAATTCCAAAGGAAGTTTATTTATAACATTTAACACAGTTTGTCGTTTATGTTGGTGTTTTTAATCGTGCAGTATAGCAGCGCAGAGCGAAGCGCAAGTAGTGTCTTTCTTCATCTTTCTTATGGGCATGTGTCAAAGCGCTCCTACTCTGCATAATTCTTGAATAATATATAATATCTATATAATTTCGCAATGCAGAGCGTTATTAATACATTTAAGGGAACCGCTTTGGGGGTAGCAGAGTACTTGACACCCGTATTGAAGGTAATAATTATTAAAGAAGTATTACGTGTGCCTTTGAATATGCAGTTATGGAACATGAATGCTATTTAAATTATTGATATTCTTTTACGAGAGAAATCTTAAAATTAGAGATAGTATTGTAATTAGTAAATGTTAAGTATAATCAAAGTATATCTTGAGCAAGCCACTTCCATCTATAACTGATGTTCATCCTATGTAACTGTGTGATGTTTTCTTGCCAGAATGGTATGCTGTGAGTGGCACTTCCCATCAATGTGTTATTCGGTCAATTTTGTTTCATTTGTATGGTATGATCAATTTTCTTGATAAAAATTCTTTTTAACACTATCGTATGTTGAATGTCATCGTCAGGAATCTAAGTTTCGGGAAACTGGCGTTTTGACACCGGAGGAGTTTGTTGCAGCTGGTGATCACCTTGTTCACCATTGTCCTACATGGCAATGGGCCACAGGTGATGAAGCCAGAATCAAGTCTTATCTTCCGCGTAATAAACAATTCTTAATTACTCGGAATGTACCATGTTCACGGCGCTGCAAGCAGGTAAGACAAATTGAAACGTAATGATTTGCTGTGATATCAAAATTGACAAATATCCCTGTTGCTTATTTCCAAAATTTTAAGTTCCATATTTCTGGAGCAATTTCATTTCATTGCCTGTAGTATACTAATAGTAGAATTAAGTGCAATAGTCTTGCAGCAGAAAAATTCCATCAATAGACTCGGGTAATACTGTTGCATGTATAGTTAATTTCATTCATTAGTATTTCAAAGAATAAACCAAATTAGTAAAAACTTGGTTGTGTGTGATTAACTCTTAACTTGTTTGTGTGTTATCTCGTAAATTAGTTCTAAATGAAAATAGAGGAAATCTTAAAGATATCCTGCATTAATAAAATTGAGTTCTGTTGTAGTCATTAAAAAAATAATTGCTTCAACTCATTTTTATATTTCTTCCTTCTCTGGAATTGAGTTAGTAAACTTCATGACACTGTTAACTTGCAGATTGAGTACTGTGATGAACAGGAGAAGGTAATAGAGTCTGATGATGGTGATGGAGGATGGGTTGACACTCATCATTTTGATGTTGGTGGTGGATCTTTTAGCTTCGAGGATAAAGTGTCGGAGATGACACTGGATTCAAAGGTAATGTTTTTTATCTGTTAAATAGAATGATTCAGTTGGTTTGTTTACCAATTTGTCAAACTTGATTTCTATTTCATATAAAAAAATGTATTCTCAAAATTGTCAGAGAAGAACAATTGAAATTCTAAGATAATTCAAAATTATTTATATCCTAACTTTCCAAAATTTACAGCCATTTTTTCTTAATTGAGAACAACTTTTATTTTTTGCTGTTTCATGACTTTTTTAATCCTCTAAGAAAAGATTGTTTTGGATAGCTTACAGAACAAGTTGGTGGAATATGTATTGTTGGATGTTTATTTATCCATAAATTCTTTTGTAGTCATCAAACTGTAATGCAGATGAAATAAATCCTAAAAGAAGCAGCACTGCAGTGGAGGCTAATGATGATGATGATGACGATGATGAAGAAGCTGCAGACATGGAGGCTTTTGAAGAAAGTGGCTTGTTTGAAGATGATAAGGTACATCAGTTGTAATGATAAAGGTGGTCCTTTTGTTGTAATTTTGGTTGGTTTATAATTTTTTCATTAGTTTAAGAAATATACAAGGTACCGATTCGTTGTTGTTTTTACTGTAGTGGATCAGTTTTTATGTAAAATATTTGTAAATGGTATTATGAAAGAAACATAAAATATTTATAATCTATTTAAAAGTTACAGTAAACCCTCGATCATCTTGCCTAATGTAAGAGGAAGCATAGAAAAAACATGGATAATGCAAAAATGGGTTAATTTAATTGAAAACACTTAAATGTTCATGAACGAAAATGTTTTACAAAGAAGCTCTCAAAATGGTCTGTTAAAAAAAATTCCATTATCTTCGCATGTTTTTATGAATTATTAAAATTTTTTCTAATGTACATATTTTGCCCCTCCCTAAGGACTGCATAACCTTACAGAGGTGGGAGGGTTTGTGTACTCTTACGAACCAAAGAGCTATGCCGGCGGGAGATAATTCTCCTGGTAGGACCATCCAAGCCGGAAAGGTCTAAGGGGAAGAGTCAGACTAAGAAGCAGTCTTGGGGGTTTTACATCCCCCTGTGCAAGGGCAGCAGCTTGCACAGTACCTCTGTAGGTGGTGATCACGTGGATCTGAACAGCTACAGATGGGTAATCACACTGTGAAACTGCGATGAGGAAAGCAAGGGGAAACTACCTCATTATATTTCCCATGATAGGCTGAAAAGCTGAAAATACCTCTATGGATCTTTCTGGGGTAAAATATTCCGGAGGTAAAATAGTCCCCCAATCGGATCTCCGGGTGGGGACTACCCTAGGGGATGCACAGAGGAAATGTAAGATTAATAAGAAAGCAAGTAGTGAGAAATTAAAAATAGGCACATGGAATGTTAGGACTATGAATTCAGGGGGTAAACTAGAGAACTTAAAAAGGGAAATGAGAAGGAATAATGTAGGTATAGTAGGTCTTAGTGAAGTCCGGTGGGAAGGAGAAGGCGAGATAAATTCAGACGAATTTAAGATTATTTACTCGGGAGGGGAGAAAAAGGAAAGGGGAGTGGGGATTATAATGAGAAAAGAGATAGCTGAAAGAATTAGTAAGGTAGTGACAGTTAATGATAGATTAATAGCCGTAAAACTCCAGATGGAGCCAGTGGATATGCTTATAATTCAAGTGTATATGCCAACAACCAATGCTGGCGACGACGAAGTAGATGAAATCTATGAACAGATTATGGAGATATTGGAGGATGAGGGAAAAGGAAGGATCACCACCATAGTAATGGGAGATTGGAACAGTGTAGTCGGAGAGGGACAGGAAGATAACATAGTGGGAAAATATGGACTAGGGAAGAGAAATGAAAGAGGGGATAAACTTGTGGAATTCTGCCATAGAAATAGATTAATTGTAACTAATACATGGTTTAAGCATCACCAGTGGAGACTTTACACATGGAAAAGCCCAGGAGACCAGAGACGATACCAGATAGATTACATACTAGTCAATGAAAGATTTAGAAATAGCATTAAAAATGTGAAAACACTACCAGGGGCAGATATCGATTCTGACCACAACCTTTTGGTGGCAAATATACAATGTAGACTGAAGAGCGTTAAGAGAAACATAAGAGTTAACAAGAAATGGAACTTAGAGGAACTCCTTAAAAACAAGGAGGCTATCATGACTGAGCTGGAGGAAAGGTTGGGGGAGAGAGCTGAAGAAAATAGGAAGAATGTAGATGAGCAGTGGAGATACATCCATAGCAACATTAAAGATGTAATGGAAAAGAAGGTAGGAAAGATAACGGGTGAAAGAAACAAAAAACCCTGGATCACAGCAGCCATGCTGCAAAAAATGGAAGAGCGGAGAAAGTGGAAGAACATGAACACTGAAGAAGGCCAAAGAAAGTATAAGGAGTTAAATAATGCTTTAAGAAGGGAAACAGATAAAGCAAGAGAACAGTGGATAAATGAAAAATGCGAGGAGATTGTCGAATGTGAAAGAATTTGTAGAACAGACCTCATGTATAGCAAAGCAAGGGAACTATTCAAGAAAAAAGCAAGAAAGATAGGACGTAAAGGAATCATGAACAAAAGTGGTAAAATAGTATCGGAGCCAGACGATGTAAAGAATGTCTGGAAAGAATACATTGAGGTTCTGTATGACAAAGAAGGAAAGCCAAGAAATATTGAATTAAATGAAGAAGAGGATGTGGAAGAAGATCAGCTAGGACCAAGTATTCTCGAGTCTGAAGTTAAAAGAGCAATTGATGACATGAAAAGAAGGAAGGCTGTTGGGAGTGATGATATACCCATGGACGTTCTTAAGGTTTTGGGGTCTAAAGCAGTTAAGCAACTCACAAAATTTTTTAACCAAGTATATGATACTGGCATATGGCCTGAAGATTTTTTAGATGTTGTGATGGTACCACTGGAAAAAAAGAACAATGCAAAATGTTGTAAGGATTACAGAACTATTAGTTTAATTTCTCATACAGCTAAAGTTCTAACCAGAATAATAACCAAAAGAATTGAATGTAAAATAGAAAAGGAGCTGCAAGATAATCAGTTTGGTTTTAGAAGAGGAAGGGGGACTAGAGATGCTATAGGATGTATGAGGATGATGATAGAAAGAGCGCTAGAAGTCAATAAAGGTATGTATTTTTGTTTTGTAGATAGGGAGAAAGCTTTTGACCGAGTGAAATGGGATAAAATGCTGGGTATTTTAAACAAAATAGGAATAGATTGGAAAGATAAGACTGCTTAAAAACCTTTACTTTGATCAAAAGATTAGAGTCAGGGTTGAAGGAGAAGAAACAGAAAGTACTTCAATAGGGAGGGGAGTGAGGCAGGGTTGTCCTATTTCACCAGCGATATTTAATATTTATGCAGAAACAATAACAGAAGAAGTGTTGATGGGAGAGAAAGGATTTAAGATAGGAGGTGAAAGTATTACCACCATTAAATACGCAGATGATCAGGGCTTAATAGCAGAAGGTGAGAAAGAGCTTCAGAGGATGACAGACAGACTAGTGGAGGTTGGCCAACAATATGGAATGAAGATCAATGCTGAAAAAACGAAAGTCATGGTGGTTTCAAAGGAACATAAAGAATTAAATATAATGGTAAATGGCCAAAAATTGGAACAAGTAAGTAGTTTCAAATATCTCGGCAGTATTTTAGCACAGGATGGAAGTAGTACACAGGACATCAGAAGTAGGATTGCAATGGCAAAAGCAGCATTTAACGAGAAGAAGGAGCTTCTCACAAGCAAGAAAATAAATTTAGAAACAAGGAAGAAATTAGCAAAATGCTACATATGGAGCATAGCTCTTTATGGTGCAGAGACGTGGACGATAAGGAGAAAGGAGGAAAAATACTTAGAAAGTTTTGAGATGTGGGTATGGAGAAGAATGATGAAAGTGAAATGGACAGAGAGGAAGAGAAACGAAGAAGTATTAGAAATGGTGGGAGAAGAAAGGACGCTAATAAAAACAATCAGGAAAAGAAAAGCAAATTGGATAGGGCACATATTGAGAAGACAGTGTTTACAAAGGACGATCTTAGAAGGAAAAATTAGTGGAAGAAGAGGAAGAGGGAGAAAAAGAATAGGAATATTAGATAATATAAAGCAGGGATATAATACTTATAGAGGTATAAAAGAGGCTTCTAGGGAGAGAGAGAAATGGAGGCAGCGATTCAGTTAAAACCTGTCTTCGGACAGAAGCATGATGATGATGATGACATATTTTGCTGGGCATTATTATGTCGACATAATCAAAACCGTTGGTGATGATGATCCAGTAGCAAGTATTAAATGTAAAAATCCCCGTACTTGTTTTAAGTTATATTTTAACTATATGACTATGAGTTTTGAAAGTGGGCACACACATATTGATGATGGTGCCTTGGGGAACACAGCTGATCCACCAAGGTCACACACTTCTTGTGTGATTTTCATGAAAATCCTGATCATAAATTAACAATATACACCACCTTTTTGAACTTTCCGAATAATTGGTTCCGGAAAACTGATGTGAAATGAAGATTTGTGAATTGCAAGTCCTATTTTACCATTAGACTCGATGTAAAAATAGGAATATGGTTCCTGGTTGACCTAAAAAATTCACTTTTTATCATAAATAATGCAGTTTAACAGAAAATAAAAGAAAGCATAACAGCAAATGAAAACCTATCATCATAAAGTGAAAAAAATTCTAATGAAATCCAGCATTACAAAGTGATAACACATTTCGGCAATTATGCAGTTAACCCCCAGCACATTTTCGCATGTGATTTTTTATCTTCTTTTGTTCATTCCAAGGTAATGTTGAGGACGTGATGCACAAATGTTTTCTTAAGTTCTGAAACATACATTTCCAAGCCGCAAAAACAGCATTATAAAGTGGTAACATTTATTCTATTAATTACGTTCGAAATGCGTGACAGAAAATCAAAACCTAGTGTAAGAAAGTGATAAAATTTCTTTTAATTGTTCAAAATACGTCACAAAAAATGAAGCATTAAAGTGGTAACATTTCTTTTAGTAATCGCATTCAAAATACAGGGCAGAGAATCTTACTTTTACAAGTTGATAGAAAATGTTAGATCTGTACATTTCTAAGTATTTTCAGCCGTAAGTATCTAATGACTAAAATTTACCATACCCTTAGGTGGAAGATGGGACTTTTTAGTCTCAATCTTGCACCAAATAAAGTCTCAATCAATCAATCTCTTAGGTTACAGCTAGGTTATTTTATCACTTAGGAAGTATTAAGATTATAAATATGTGCTGGAATTCACAATGAACAGCATTAATTACTCTATAATATTGTAATTTTATTAGCATACTGATTTGTATACAAAAATATAAAGCTTGAAACCTCAAGACTGGTTGTATGTACCGTATCTGCCCGAATATAAGCCGATACTTTTTGTCAAAATCTATCGTGAAAAAAATCACCCTCGGCTTAAATGCGAACCTGGGGAAAAATTTGGCATCCTCGTACGACACCATCGCTGAAAAATGTCTTGTTTCCATAGCATACCTCCTATATTCCACTGATAAGGCACTCGATGTCTGAAAAACGCTCCCTTCTTACAGCGATTGCCCGGAGCTGTAATTTAAATTGCTATTGAAGGTTATTTATATATTTTAACACGTAGTTAAAAGTAAATGGGTTCTTATCCAAAGGAAACGGCGGTATATAAAACAATCGAGTTTTAACAACCCACCAGGTTCATAGCATGGTTGCACGCTACAGCAAATTCGTTTTGATCATAATTTGCAACGAGTTCTTAAGATACCAACACCGGTCTTATTAGAGGTTTTTACAAATTCTGACTACACTAAGCTTCTTCAACTCTTTGTTTTAATTGCACTTCTTGGTGCTGCAATCGATTTAAAGATCAGATGTAGCAGACGTAACTTTTACGGATCATTTAAATGGCAGGTACGTTAAAGTTAGGAGCCGACAGTATAAAGGAGTTCATATTAATTTTTCTCGTTTATTTTATATTTTGCTATAGCCATTGTAATTTTGGATGCATGTTAAAACCCTCTTTCATAGAATGTATTAAAATTGAGTATACTGACTAAGCAGACGATATCGTCTTCTTAGTCAATTCGCAAAATTCGATGACGACTTTCGATGCACAACTGTTTGAATTCCGCTAACATAAGATACGTCTGATTCAAAGGTGTGAGCAACGGCGTTAACTGCAATTCATCTGATAATTAACAGCAATAATAATAAAACTTGGAAACCTCTTTCATAGAATCTATTAAAATTGCGTATAATGACTAAGTAGACGATCACGCCAAATTCGATGACAGCTTTCGATGCGCAACAGTTTGAATTCCAGTAAGATAAATAAATATACTTACATTTGATTGTAAGGTGTGAGCAACGGCGTTGACTTTATTTATAATTAACAGTAATAATACCTAATAAAACTTTACATGGAACGTATGTAATTATATAGATGTAATGTATAATGTATTCTAGGTTGTGCGTGCATGTCTGGTACACTTAAGCATAAAATTTAGGAAAATACTTTTTTTGCCAAAAAATGTTGGAAAATTTCGTGGGGTCGGCTTAAATCCGGGATCGGCTTCTATTCGGGCAGATACGGTATGTATGTATGTGTGTGTTTATTGGCGCACCAACAGTTAAGAGTTATAGGCGCCATCAAGACTGGTTGTAACACACTGTATTTTATCTAAGGATGCTTGACTGAACTACTTTATTAAATTTTGCTAGAAAACATAACATGTAGATGTGATTCTTTCTGTGTAATGTTGTAATTTTTATTTGACCTTATTTTGAATTTGTCATTTTGGAAACTAACTGACATACTGTGGTTTTATTTATCATCTACGTTGTTGTGCAGGCCATGGCAAATTAATTTATATATCAATGACTATTAATGTTGATAAATTAACAACTTTAATTTGGCAAAAATACTGATCTACAACTTAGTATAATTTCGTTTTAGAAGCACTGGCTAGACTACTGACTCAGAACTTGATCTATTCAGCATGCTTTTCAGATTTGTCAAATTGTTATCATAAGACTTCAAGTTCTTTAATGTTTGAGAGGGAAAAAATTCTTGTGCCTTTAAAGATTTGGTGTTATTGGATTCAAGAATTCCTATTACTTTCTCCAGGCATAGTATAGGGGAAAGTATTGCTTTCATGAAAAAAATTGACTTCAAGATTTCAACGGAAATACACGTTAAACTTCAACTATATGCTGCTGCAGGGATTAATGTGTTTTTTCTACATTGTATTATGCAAAATACTGCCAAATTAAGCCGGTCCCAAATATTTATTTTGTTAGTATTAATTATATTTAAATTCAGTTTGTTGTTAAAGCTGAATTGTACATTCCTTATGTTTTAGTTATTTACTCGGGTGGATTGGTGTTTCAGTGCCTTTAATGAAATGGTGTTCTAAATTCGTTGGAAACAATTTTAGTGTAAGTATAGTACAAAGTCCAAAAGCAGAATCATCCAAAAACTGGACATGTTAAAAGTGGAACAAGACACATTATTTCTGTTCATATATTTCAAGAGAAACATTCCAGAAAAGCCTAAGTGCATGAAACAACTGAAATTTCGTAAATAGAAAAAATGTTACAAAAGGAGCACAAAAAATATTTTTCTATCGAAAATCTAATTTCCATCATCTCAACCTCTGATAATAAGTAAATTGTCATCCTGCAGCTCGTTTGTATATTTTACTTTTTAAGGGAAGGAAAATTAGGAATTAAAACAATCTTTCTATATTTTTATATTTTGTTTTCTTACTCCCTATGAACTTTTTTTGGTAATTCATTATTATTATCTGCAGATAAATGTTTCCCAGAACTGGATAAATCCAAAAACCAGCATCCAGATTTCTGTTTTTTGGACTTTGTTCTCTATTGGATATATTTGATTTTTAACATGTGCATCTGATGTGTTTGATGAAAGTAACATATTTAATGATTTTTGGACTCCCTTGGTTAAATCTTTATCCTTAGATTAAAATTTTTGTTGAAAATCTTTCACTTCTGCCTTGTGGTATTTATGTTTTCTTCGATCTTGTGATTTTTGTCAGTTAATGATAATTTTATATTCAATTTTTTTTTTAAGGCAACTCTGGACCCTGCATCTTGTAAAGAAAAGAAAGGGGAATTGGAAAATGAAGGCGAGGCGAAGGATGATCGGAATGGTTCTGGAGGAGGAGAAATAGTTCGCACTAGGACATATGACTTGCACATAACGTATGACAAGTATTATCAGACACCACGATTATGGCTCTCAGGTTATGATGAGGCAAGTAAATTAAATGAATTTCTCTCTTAACATACAGCTTTTAAATTCTGTATCAATTAGATGCATTGTTGTGATGAGCTAATATTAGTGTTTTCAATGTAGATTCATTGGTAATCATCAACATTTTCACCTCCACTATTTTAAAAAAGTAGATTATAAATAGTCTTGAAGTTGCTCTTTTAGCGCATGTTTCAATCTCATTTCTTACTAAAAATAATTAAACAAATTGTATTCATGAAATAATATTTTTTGGGTGTATTGTAAAAAAATGCTTTCATACCATCCTGATGTTTAAAATAATACATTGACATCAGGGGCGGATCAACCTATTAAGCATTCGAGTAGGCCCCGATGGGCTGTTCACATTAATGCAAAAAGTAGCAAAATTTAAAATGTACAAAAAAATTTGTTGAAATGTTTGTCACGACATGGAAAAACAATAAAATAATGCTATTTCTAATTGAATAATCTTTTGAATTTTGTTTGTGTGTATATATAAATATTTAAATAAAAATATCGTGAAACTATAGGCAACTCTCGTTCAACGAACGACATGCATTCCTGAAAAGCATTCTTAAAATGGAAAGTCGTTCAACGATCGTGATTTTTATGTTTAAACTCATTGTCGAATGAAGTGTAAAAATAAGAAAAATGTTTATAAAAGATTCACAGTGAGAGCAAGTACGATAAATGTGGCCACTGCAATGGCTTGAAAACAAATCCTCATGATGTAATGATTATGTATGAACAGCAAGAAAACGAATGCAATCGAACTTAGTCAATCCAAGACACAGACTGAAGTATAGAATGGCCATGAGAAAGACTGCATAGTGCACTTCCTCCCTATCGGTAAACAAGGGGTCCTTCAAGTCTAAGTGGATATTTGTAACTATATTTTGAGTAACAAACAGCGCATTTGGTGACATAATATTAAGCCTCTCAAGAAATGCAGGCATTAGGAAAAATGTGTGATAAAGTGTACACACAAAGAATCCATGGGTAAACAAGGCGGTCTTTGTGACTCCAAGAGCATTCGTAAACATCGGAGTTTCTTCGATCTGAGTTGGATACATGTTATTTAGTTTGTTAAAGTGAACAGAATTTTCGGCGAAAAGTAAAGCTATAAAATTCAATTCTTTCGTTAATGTAAACATTCATTCACTGAACATTCGTTGAATGACATTTACCTGTATAAGGGCCAGTTCAGATAAAAACCCCCGGCTGATATTCTTCCTCGATCTGCCCCTGATTGACATCCTTTGTAGATGAACGAGTATCCTTTCTGCAACATCTAAATGAAATGCAAAAAGATTATATTTTAGACTACATTATTTAGGTAATTGATTGTAATAAAGTTTAAAGCAGAAGTAAACAAAATATGCCATTCTCATGCAGATGCAGTGAAGTTAATTTCGCTCATAAAAATGTGCAAAAATGGTGTAAAGTAAGTAATTATGCTCATCTGGAGTCTTAACCCTTTCTTCACCAATGGGATACATGATTACTCCAAGATGTTGAAAGATGCTAGTGGGGCAGCCATAACCAAATAAATATACATTTGGACTTATCTCACAGATATTTCACAAGTGGCACTTAGGTTTGAATAGATAAAATTTTATAATTCTAGACAATTGAATTTATCAGTACATTTTACTGTGAGAAAAGATGTTCGGAAGGATTCTGATAAAATATAAAATTTTACTTGGCACTATAACTATTTCAGTTGTAGGTGAACAAACATCGAGTCGAAACTAAGTTTAGTTGATATAAAACGGGTGAGCAACCTTTTCCACATGGTGGGCCACATTGGAAATTGCCAATTGGTCTGGATTAAAGTTAAATTGGATGTCATCTAGGCATTATTAGGAATATTGAACCCAATATATTATAACTAGAGCCCAGAAGTTCAGGCACTATAAAATGTCAAAATAGGCAGGCAAAATGGCACGATAAAACAGGAAAAATAGGCACTAAAAAGGCATTTATTTTAACCCAAATATTACTATTATATGGAGTTTATAGTATATAGTAGGTATAACATTTCAATAAAATATGATTGCAATCACTATTGATAACCTCTTCAAATTATGAACGGTTACATGAGACAACGAGATGTAATTTCAAATTAAAAACTCGGTCTTCTGTGTTTTAAAAGTGAAAAGGATCTCTCTACATCCATGGAAGTGACAGGGGCATATTTACAACAAGCTATATCTGCCTATATCGCCTCAATTTCTGTGCCCTTCTAGAATCTTCACAATTATTTTCATTTTATCCAAATCTTTGTTGGCGCACAACACTTTTTCACATTTGTTTTTACAAGTATGCCCTTTTCACCTGGAGCACTGCACGTTTCACCTTCAGTGAATTGACCAATGTCTCCTCTTTTTTCTATTTAATGTAATGGCATCTGGCAACTTTGAGAAATAGGCTGCGATGTATGCCATATCATGGCCGACAGACTTCTTTTCCAGGTGTTCTTTGACGATATGTATGGAGTATGCATCTTCTTCATCGAAAGTGTTGACAACTTTTATCTTTTCAAGATTGTCATCCGGCCATAGAAGATTGAATGCTATGGTGAAAAGTAGAGCGATTGTTGAGTCATTTGCGCTTTCCAAAACTTCGGACATAAGTAAATACATTTTTGATGGCTGTCTAACCTCGGTGGTTCCTATAATGATGTTTGCAATGAACCTTCCTACAGCATCGGTAGTCTCGTCAATAGAGATCCAAATTTTCTTGTCCCCAACATTATCTCTGATTTTTTGGATAACACAGTTGTGCGCATTGTCTAAATTGGTTTTCCTCAATGTTGACTCATTTGGAACCTCTTCGTTTGTATATTTTTCCAAAAACCCTTTCAAAGAACTTTTCTAATTTCCATAAAGGAATGCTGGCTTCAACGAAAGTTGAAGAAAAACTCAGACTGCCTAGAAAAAGCTGAACAAAGCAATGGTAAAAGGGTCGTCCTCTTACTGCCGTCAGTTTTCATATCAGGTGCGGCTTTATGTTTTGAGGTACTTATATGCTGCGAGACAAAGTACTTTTTATACGAATTCACAGATTTTTCACAAAGTTTACAAAAAAGCACTGAACCGCCTTTCGAGAAAATATCAACACCAAACTCTTTAATGAAATTGTTCAGTCTACTTCGTGGAATCACTCAGTTTAGGCATTTTGACCAATAGAATGGAAGTGTCACGTTCACCACACAAACAATTTGTTAAAAAACGACTGTTATGAACTGTTTGGAAGCCAAAAGACAACTGAGAGATTCTGGGGGTGAAAGGGAGGGTTCATTATGTCTTCCCCAGCCATGGCTTTCCCAAAAGTGAACTCAGGTCAATGGCAGTGGTCGGATTAAGATTAAGGCATAGCTGCGCCAATGGTCACCACCCAGGGTGGGTAAAAAACTGTCCTTGCAGTCAAACAAAACAGTATAGTGGCCAAATTTAAGAGATTTGGCAAAAATTGAGTTAAATAGGAAAAATCTGATGTGGCCACCGCACCACCACTTTCTCCATATCTGTGATATTTCTAAAAATTCAAATAGGTTACATAATAATAAATATTTTAAGAAACTGCGAGAAAATTTTAGACTTGACAAAGGACAGAAATAAACTCAAACCATAGCCTTCTGATATTGAATATAGCCACAAAGATCTAACAATTAAGAAAAAAAAGGAGCGTTACTAAGACGTAACTAAGCGTCAATTGTTAACAATAGTCGTCGTTAGGAGGCGTGGTGGTGGCAGCTAAGAATATAAGATATCTCTTAAATGATGCATTATATGGAAAGATGTTTCAAACAAAGGTTGTAGAAAATTAAATTTCCTACAACTTTTATTCTGATACATTTTTACATTTATCAAATATTAAAGCAAATATTTCAAAATAACGGATAAGTGACAAGAGTAACACCCACTTCCTCCAGTTGACTGATTTTTACCAAAAACTAATCAGTTCTTCCGACTTTTATAAAAATGTTAAATATAAAATTTTGCATTGACCTGATTAATAGTTTTTGAGTTAGAGCACCAACAAAAAAGCTATCACATACACACACAGACATCATTGAGAAAATGGTCGAAACGTGTTCAGGGGACCTCAAAACGTGTATTTCCGTTGAAATCTCGAAGTCGATTTTTTTCATGAATACAATACTTTCCCCTATACTACGTATATGGAGAAAGTAAAAATGTTAAATATAAAATTTTGCATTGACCTGATTAATAGTTTTTGAGTTATAGCTCTAACAAAAAATAATTCAGACTGAATGATTATGCCAAGGTGAAACTATAAGTGCATTTTTTAATGCGCTAGAAACAGTAGCAGTATTGCAGTTGACTGTGGGGCCTGCTTGCTAGAGTGAGGGGTGGCCATGGGATAGGTGTATTAAATATGTTAACTATACAAATTCCATAAAAAGATTGATTTATAAGAGGTGTAGTCATTACATAGGGCTTGAATAAAAGTAGAGATGTTCCAGTTATATTCTAAATTCATAGTAATTTTATTTAATTAAAATGAACATGCTGTTGACCTGATATATTTTAAGTGAATGTTTCTGTCCACTCTTTCAAACTCATGCATTTGTTTTTTCCCATTTCTGTAGAGTCGCAACCCTCTTACGGTGGAACAAATGTATGAAGATGTAAGCCAAGATCATGCCAAAAAAACTGTTACAATGGAAACTCATCCACATTTACCAGGACCACCAATGGCTTCTGTTCATCCTTGTCGGTAAGCTTTATTTATAAGAATATGCAATATGTTTTCGTGGAACTTGTTCTTAATTTTTAAAATAAAATTGTTTTAATATTTTTGTGCTTCTTTGCTACTTTTTGCAAGTTGTGAATGCCATTTGCTTCTTTATCTCTGTAATGAAAAGAGAATTTAAATGTGAAGGTGGTGGTGGATCTACTAGTTGGACAACTGAGTGAGTAACACAATTCACCATCTCCTAGGATCTGAGTAACTTTAAGGATCCTTCATTATCAGACTAATACCGCTTTATCAAAATGTATCTCATCATCTTTTTCAAAATTGTCATAAGGTTCAACTGCCTTTTCCTGTGATGATTCATAATTCAACAGTGCATATTTTCTAAAAGCAATTCTGGTCATAGTAGAAATTGGTATTGTTATTCACTTTTGCCACCTAGTGCCTATTGTGAACTGTATAGGCTGCTAGCAATTCAGATTTGTTCATCTTTGAAGTTTGATTAGTGTAAGAAAATTCTTGTGTTTGTGTTTCAGCTGTAAATTTTTTATCAATTTTCACTGTAGTGAGTGCCGAATAATCTTTTATTTTAACCCTTAACTGGGTGCGTCTAAAAATTTCACGTAACTGGTCACACGGTGCACTGATTGCACCATTGCATTATGTGGAAAATGTGGATGTAAATAATAATAATAACGATAAATTCATTCTAATTTTTTGTTTATTCAGTATTTTAATGTATTTCATGATTTGTAATTCTCATTGTTAATATTTTCTACATTATATACAAGTTAAATTTTCATGATATATTTAGAAAAATATGAAATTATAGTATTAAAAATTTATTGCTATAAAATATTAAAATAAGCGTGGCTAAACGTTATAACAATAGAAGAAATAATGCTCAAAAAATTATTCAAATGTTTACAGACAAATCAGGATGTGTATATAGTGCAGTAGAAGCAACTCACACAGCTTTGCGTCTGTTTTACTCCTCAAGAACAATGGTAAAAAGGTTGCAAACAACTTGTTCGACTACTCAGTTAATACTAATAGGTTACATAAAATAACAATGTGTATGAAGCTAAATTTACAAATTCCCAGCATTTCAAAATGCGCTGACACACTCCGTGCACCAGCGCGAGCAGTAAAGGGTTAAACTACAATTTATTAAAAATTGTTTAAGGAATACAGTGGCACACGATGGATTAAGTGGGCATTCTGTAATAGCATTGGACAATAAAAAAAGCTAGAAACATCGTTTTGAAGAAATAATTACCACATTTAAAGAAAAGAAAGCATAAAGGAGCTGTTTTATACTTTCCCCATATACAAAGTATAGAGAAAGTAGTTTTCATGAAAAAAATTGAATTCGAGATTTCAATGGAAATACATGTTTTAAGATCTCCTGAACACATTTTGACTATCTTGTCAATGATGTCTGTGGGTGTGTGTGTCTGTGACCAGGATACTATGGGTGCTCTAACTAAAAAACTATTAATCAGATCAGCGTGAAATTTTATATTTGACATTTTTGTTAAAGGAAGATGTGCTGATTAGTTTTTGGTAAAAATCGATCAACTGGAAGTGGGTGTTTACTCTTGTTACTTATCTGTTATTTTTACTTTCTCCATATACGTAGTATAGTGTTGTATTCATGAAAAAATTGACTTCAAGATTTCAATGGAAATACACGTTTTGAGGTCCTTGGAACACGTTTTGACCATTTTCTCAATGATGTCTGTGTGTATGTGATCACAACCGATCCGGACGAGCAGTAAATTCAACATCGATGCTCTCCTAGTTCTTGTTGAAGCTGATCCACTTCCAAATACCTGAGAAATGGCTGAAAAGCTCAAGTGTTCTAAAATGACCGTTCACAGACACCTTCGGAAGCTCGGCAAGGTCAATAAGAATGGTGTATGGGTTCCACATAAACTGGCACCAGACAACCTGCTGTAATGTGTAACAGTGTGTTCCTCCATACGCACTCGACAATGTTGTGAGCAATTTTTAGATCGAATTGTGACTGGTGACGAAAAGTGGATACTCTCTGTGAACATTCGAAGGAAGAAGCAGTGGTTGGGATGTTGACAGACCACCAAATCCACTCCAAAAGGTGGTTTGCACCCTAAAAAGATAATGTTGTGCGTTTGGTGGGATATGAGAGGTGTAATATATTTTGAGCTGTTGGATCCTAATACGACAGTCACTTCCGAGCTTTACTGCCAGTGGTTAGAGCGTTTACATCAAACATTACACCAAAAATGACCGAATCTGGTGAATTGCAAGGGTGTCATCTTTCTGCACAACAACGCAAGACCCCACATTGCAAAGGTGACACAGCAGAAAATCAGAGCATTCAAATGGGAAGTCCTGCCACATCATCCATACTCACCAGATCTTCCACCTTCAGACTACCATCTGTTTTGATCACTACAAAATCATCTGAAGGACATAAAGTACAAGAACTCTGATGAACTCAATTGTGACCTCAATGAATTCTTTGAATTAAAAACAACTAACTTTTACAAGCGGGGCATTGAAAAGCTGGTGAATAGATGGGAATATGTGATCAAAAATGAGGGTGAATATGTTCTTGAATAAAGTTTTATAATAAAGTCAATATTGTAGTTTTTTCACAATTGTTAAAAAACGACATTATTTATGTTACAATCTAATACTTGTGTATAACGTGCAGTTTGAAGGCCAAATTTTTAGGTCATAAAGTAGGGGTCCGTGGCATGGGATAACACTTTTGTGCAGTTAAAATAAAAAATTGAAGTGTACCTACCACCAGATTATCGCTTTTTGGGTGAATTGAAGGGAAAACCACGCTAATTATCGATAATCCAGCTTATACATATATAAATTAAACATATCAAACACCTAATTACTTCCTTACAATTGTATTTCCATTCTCCAAATATTCCACATTTCACTAGCTAATCAGCTCATTGCTGTAGTCTCCCACAAAATCACCAGGTAGACTTCCCACAAAACACGTATCAAAAACAAAAATCAGTAATATATTGTGGCGATTTTTTCCTCCCCCCCCCCTCCCCCCTCCTCATCTTCTGCACCAAATAACTATGCGAAGAAGGCGACTGCAATACGCAACAAAATTTAAGATTTTGTATTAAATACAGTCATTAAATATCTCTAACTATTCAATATTCCGTAAATAAGTGTTATGTGTAGTTTGATTAATTTTAAATAAATTGACATGTTTAAACTTCATTCGACATTTGAACTTTAAGCTTGAAGTGTTTTGCCTTGTAACCAAATTTCCACCACTCAGAATTTTCGGATTTTTAAAATTAATTTTCGGAGGTTTTTACATAAAGTCGGATTTGCGTAAGTCGAGTCTCGCGTTACTCTGGAAGGTTGTGTATTCATTTATTTATGGCACTCAAGTTAATATCTAACATGACAATATGATTATAAAATTTTGTTCATATACCCCTCAAAATCTAGGGTGTGCATTATACACAAGGGTACGAAAAAGTCGGGAAGTTTTGGTAAAAAGTATGGGTGTGTGTTACATGGTAAGGCATAATACACAAGTATATACAGTATGTGTTTTAATTATTTAATTCATCATAAAAAAATCAAATTTTTCACTATGATCAGTTTTTATATTTATTATTGCATAATTAAATGAATTGAATGAATGAATGAATTTGTACATTTTGTAAGCTTTTTTCAAGATCCAAAAAACAAAACCAGTTGTTAAAAAGTAGCAAAGAAGTATAATCATTAATAAAAAACTGCTATTACAAAATGACGTAATATAAAAGCAAATATAGATTAACATATACAGTTATAAATATGACCTACAATGTAAAGACGCAAGTAAAATAACAATACTTAATTTAAATTGGAAAAAGTTTCAAAAGTATAACTACAGGTAGCCCCCGCTTTTATGTCAGGTTATGTTACTGGAAAATGCGACGGAAAGCAGTTCATTATTTTCCGTAGGCAATGTAAAAAATGAGGAGTTTCGTTCCTGACCAAGTACAAGACTCAAAATTTCTCGGAAATACCTATTCCCTACAAATGAAAGTGTTGCTGTTAAATTCATATTTATGCAGGCATATGCTTGACAAGAAAATCAGAAGAAAAATTCTGCTTTGACCGGAAATTGAACCTGTCTTCCTCTTGCCAGGCAGGTATTCTACCTCTGAACTACCAAAGTATACTTACCCTCCTGTTTCAGAAAATTATGAGAAATAGGTATCTTATTCTGAAATGGAAGAATTAGTCTGCGTCAGAAGTTCAGTAGTAGAATATCTGCCTGGCAATTGGAAGATTCGGGTTCAATTCCTGGTCAAGACAGGATTTGTCTTCTGTCATTTCAATAGGTTGATGGAAATATGCCTTTATATTTCCAAGTTATTTTTATATAAGTAAATTAGAATGCATGCAAAGAGTAAGGGTTTGACTTAACTCTTCGAAAATCACCATTGTAGAATACCATTGATGGCAGTGTTTTGATAAATGTCATTTCTAATTGCTTATACTGTATCAAAAGATAATAACAATATGGGAGGAGGGGTTGCGGTGGTGGAGTGGCTAGAGCATTAGCCTTCCACGCAAAGGTCCTGGGTTCAACTCTGACGGAGGTCGGATTTTTCAACCTGGGATCATCCTTCCCCTACTTCTGTGGTTTGACCAGACCATTGCATCCTTCGGAAGGGATGTTAAGCAGTTGGCCCCCTTGGTGCTCCTTATAAAGAGGCTGGCACCAGGTTTCCCTCCTTCCTTCTGTGTGTGTCTGGTGTGGAAGGAGTTATGACTATAATATTCCAAGAGGATGATTAGCCAGAAAAACAAACAAATTGAACTAGTGTTGAGGATGGAATGCTTTCAATTGAAAATTTGTTGTTCAAGATTTGCATGCATGATAGATGATAGAAATTTTTGCAAATTTTCCTGAACCCTGCAAATTTTTTATTGGCAGGCATGCTGAAGTCATGAAGAAGATCATACAGACTGTGACAGAGGGCGGTGGAGAGCTGGGGGTTCATATGTATCTCATTGTTTTCCTCAAGTTTGTACAAGCTGTCATCCCTACAATAGAATATGATTACACCCAAAATTTCACCATGTAGACGTAAGACGCATACCAATGTATGAGTGGGCCAGAGTAAATGCAAGGATCGAAGAATGTATTGCTAATAAAAACGTGAAGGGCATCAGCTGAAGGTATGCGAGTCATTGGAATGTTATTTTCCATCCAAATAAAAAATTTGAAGAGGTCCCTGTAAAGTTTAGGACTTATATTTGTAATGTTCGCCATAAGCCTTAAAAAAGTTAGTGAATGAGGTAGAATTGCTAAAAGAATTCAATCTGTCAGAAGTATTCCCTATTTTCGCAGTTCCATAACCTGGTCTGGATTTTTTTTATTGAAACTGGGAGATTATAGATGGATTATTCCATTTAAATTATTACAAGCATCCTATTGTATTGGTAATATAATTCATATTCAAAATTTGGCACTATTTTTGTGGTTGTCAATTGTTATTTGGGTATAGGTTAAAATGAAACATAAAATAACATTGTAATAGTTTCACCCAGAGTAATTTGAAGCACTGATAATTCAAATGGTTGAATGT